>JARFMN010000003.1:0-2400000 GCA_029372045.1 Scleroderma citrinum
CTACTCTTTTACTCGATGCTTTTTGGACTTTCTGTGAGGCTCCCCTTCAAAGCTTTTGCGTTTTCGCTTTCCCTTCGATTCGGCGCTTTTCATCGATCCCCTTTTCTTGGGAACAGGAACAATTTGGAATATTGCCATCGACTTCCCATGGGACCCTCAACAATGTAGTCTCATTTGGTTTGTGAACGAAGCACCATATGGAACAGGCTGAATTGGTGCTTCAGCACGTCTTTCGAGATATGATGGTCGAGTGTGGGTTTGGTGGACGATTGGTTGATGTTCTTGGGGAGTGGAGTGTCGGCGGATGCGCAGAAACGATAATATGATGACGTGTTATGGCATTTGGAGCTGGAATGGCGCGTAAACATCAAGAGAATATATGAAATTGTATAAGAGTGCCCCGAGTACCTAGGCAAGAGTTTGCCTTTCTTTTCTCTTCCTGCGGGGAGCAACAAGACAGGCCCGCGAACGTCATCCGCACCCATTACATCTGTGTCATGCGTCACCGATGGACCAGACATCATGTGGCATTTTTCGTGTCAAACACTCCGACTCGTGCAGTTCGTGATGAGACGGGAGGATCTGATTTCCGATCCATCCAGATGCTTTGCCTTGATCTGTTAGGGTTTCAATGAGCTTGAGATCGATACAAATACGCCAGAAGTGATAGCCGCACCGAGTCCGGAACACGTATAAGCCAAATCTCTCAAGGTCGTCATTCTCGCTTTATCACGCATTCCATTCGAGACTCCTCCGAGTCGGCTTTTATGATCAAGCAGAACTGGCATCTGGTGGTGAACTGACGATATGCCCGGTGAGGATTGACCCTCGTTCTTTCCATGTTCCGTCACAGTGACGGGTGTATGTTTTGACTTTTTTCTTCGTAGATTTACTCTTTCTTGTCGCTTGCGACTTGTCGAACTTTCGGGCACTGGCGACGACAATTTTCGTTTTGAGGCGTTCATATGTCTTTTTGGGTTGTTTGTCAAAAGCTTTGGCCAGAAACAAACAATTATGCATAATGGTTCCGTAACTTGCTCCTATCAGTGATCGACATGGCAAAGATGCAGCAGCAATTCTGACGATTGCTGGTTCAGACTCGAGTGGAGGGGAACAGGTATACAAGTACGTAAATGAACCATTTGAACGGGCATGACGCACAATGACCCCTGTCTGGAACGAAGGCCGATCTCAAAACAATTTGCAGCGCTTCAGGATGCTTTGTAGGCGCCAGTGTATGATCACGGCGCTCACCGCACAAAATACGACCGGTTAATACAGGAGGGTGTCCATGGGGTGCCTCCAGATTTTTGTTTCGCAACAGAGTTTGACTTTTTCTCGGCGATATATCTCCACAGGTGCTATTTTTCGCCGTTTTAGATCAAATCAGTGTTGAGATGATATCTGATATTCAAGGCAGTAAAAAACGGGTATGCTTTTCGATTCGGATGTTATAAGTGCAATTAGGCCTCTACCTTAGAAAGAGTCATTTGCAAAGGAGGCAGTGATACCCCTGGTCTGCGATCCTGTTGCCGTATCCACGATCCCAGGTCACGTCCTCGCATACGCCTGATGATGCAGTGGATGCCATGATAGATGAGACAGGTGCCTTCCCGTTAGCCCACCTCATAACTCGAACAAGTGCTGAGGCCGAGCTGTTACTGCTCCGAAAACGGGGACTTTATTCCACCATTTGACTTGCCGTTCAGAGACTTATGATCACTGCGGCCCAAAATCTATCGACGGTTTGGAGCCAGAAGCTGTTCTTCTTCTCAAAGGCGGCCCACATCAATGTATCATGCGGACAGACATAGACCTTGCCATTTCCCTCCAGGGAATGTTGTCGTTACAGTCAATCAGAGACTTTCTCTTCCGAGAAAACATCAAGAAATTATTCAGGAAGCACAACAACGAAAAGACGAATGCTCTGGTGGGCTCGTGGTCGATGTCCTGTACTATCCCCATCCGAAGGGAGAGATCACCCTTTACCCTAGGCCTCCGGCTTGACGTCTTCCAGCAAAAACTCCAGTGCGCACTGGCTGCACTCTCCAGCGCAGCATTGGTCTGATGACTCTTGGAAGTGGGGTATCGTATGTAAGGAATTCAGCTTCATATAGATCCTACGTACCCCCATTTTTGACAATTGGAAGGTAGTGGAGGAGGCTACCACACAAGCCACATCCTACACTCACCTCGGTATCAGAAAGCTTCTGCACTGCGTCAATAGGGCATGGTTTTCGGCCCTATGACGACCATCATCCCACTCCGTAACGAAGTCGTTAGTACCGCCGTAAAGTTCGACTTTCCTCCTGACAAACACTCGCCAAAATATCAACATAATGTCTATCTAAGACGGACGACGAGGAGTCCTTCCCGTTAACATACAGCCTTATCCGCCACACTTCAATAATATGGAAGAAATACATTACAACACGAGTTTGTCGTCCGAAACAAACGGCAAAGGGACGACTCGAGAAGTCATCATTTCTCCAGAATTTTATATCAAATGTGAGCTAGGCTGGGATCTGATGTTCTTGCTTGCCATCTCACCATGATACAGACAAGATTATCATTACCTGAAATATTATGCGCGAGCGGCCATGCGTCAAGTACTGAGTTATACTACTCAGCATCCAAGCACTTTACAGACATAATAAGCTTACTTGCTTCTAAATCGGACAATTTTGCTCCTCTCCTTGCCGCTTTTTAACAAGAGATCGTCTTTCCATATTGTCAAAGAGAGTTCCATGCATAAAGCCTACTGTGCTCAGTGGGGTATCACCCAAGAGGAGTTGGAATCAACCCCGAGTCCCCCAAGCAACCACAGCGTACGGTGCATTCCATATAGACACTGGGCTCAGGGTGCGAACTACCACACAGATATGATCTTACCACCTGATCCGCTTTCAGGCGATACGATGAAGCTATTGATGGTTTGTGGCCGGCTTGCCTTCTCGGATACGGCGGAAGTTGGCTTGTGGCTTAAGAAGGAAGCACCACACAAAGCCGAACTCTGGAAGTAAAAGTGGGATGGCAACCCGTACCTGAAATGGATGCAAAGATTACTCTGGAGAGGATTACCAGAATGCAGTGAAAGTCGGGCTTTGAAGTAAGGATGCTTTTCTTATTCCTGACCGCACCTGATCGTAGCATGATAAAGAAACCATCGAGAGTCGGGCAGAAGCGGATCCTCCTTCTGTTTGCCAGGAATATGGTGAGTGGATGGCTACTGTCTGGAAAAAAGGTGTACCCAGAACTCGAAAAGAGCTTCTGGGATATGAGGAATGAACACTGACATAGATCACCAATTTATATATGTGTGAATTATACCGAACATGGAATCGCATTTGTACAGCGTGTCTCAACACAGCCGAAAGCTCGAGTGTCCCTGCCTGCTATCAACGTTTTCCGTTAACTCCATTGGCTCTCCATGAATGAACGTTTGCGCCTACAACATGCTTACATCGCCAGGTGATGCAGCCGCATAGGTCTCGTCGAACAAAGGCACCCTCAGCCCGCGAGGGCTGTCCTGGTGACCATTTAAAGCTGTGTGAACATGAATGGCGCGTGTTATGACCCCACATGTTCTGTAACTGGCGGCGTGACACCCTGACTGCGGCCTCTTCCAGATGGCTTTGGTTGTCCAACCCCAGCGTCAGCTTTCAACCTTCAGGGTCCAAGGACGAAGACTCCACAGAGGGATTCTAGCATTTTCCAATTGGATCTCGATTTTGGAGTGCAGGAGTCTGCTTCCATGGGAATAACAGGTGTCACCTTTCGACTACCTGAGGTCGTGACGACTTCTTGATCTGAGCACTTGGGCACCAAGCCAGCTGAGCTCAACGTGCAAGAAGTCGCATTTGGGTCCAACTGGAAGGCATATCACCTGGAAGAGGTGAAATCCGCGATAAGCGTTACGCAATGAAAGGGGCAACATACTTGTCCAGAAGCCAACGAGAAGATGGTTGATCTCGCCGTGTTAGAGCTCTTTAGGCTAACCAAAGATTTGTAGATTCAGCACTGGGAACCAGAGTCCAGCAAAAGCTAGAGATGCCCTGGTAAGCCAGCCTCGATTCACCTGAATGTCTCTTCACAAAGGGTTTCTTCGTTTGCCGGCGATGCCACTTGCCAAAGTCGGTTTGTTATTCGGTGGAACATGGACATCAACCCCGAAATGCCGAGGTTTCTTAGAAATGTTAGCTGGTATGATTGATGTGAACAGTAGGACTCCACAAGTTCCAGGCTACTTGGCCAGGTGCAAGGAACGCCATCTTCGGGCCAACGCCGGGGAGTGAACAAAGGCTCATTCGACCGTTTTTGGCACATCCGAATTAAGTCGTCAGCGCAAGCGTTGGGCGGTTTGTTTCAAATACCTTATAAGCAGCTAGTACCTTCCCAGGAAAGTGCGATTCCTGGGAGGACTTACTGTGTCTTTCGTCTCCAAAATCCCACCTTCGCAATTGCCTCCGGATATCGTTGCATCATCTGTGGCTATTAGAGCATCTACAGAGAGTGACCCGCCCAATGCCGTACGGAGCTTCGCAACTGCGGCGTCTGTGACTTCATCCTTCGTCTGGGACGAGAGCATCAGTGAAATAAGGGTTGCAAAGCGACTGTTCTGCGTTCGAAAGATTGGGACAGTGTAGTATTTAATGCTAGTCATCGCAAAAATGACCATAATTAAACACACCTTTGGGTCTGTTCTTTCCACTGCGCTTGGTCGCATCCATGGTGTCCACTGGCGCAGTTATCCGGGAACGCATTTCTTTGATTCCATCATACGCTTCCCTCCATCGCTCCGGGGTCGGGTGAGGAACCTCAAACTCTGAGCAATCACTTTTGGTTTCTTGGGTGATCTATTCTTTACTCCTCCTGCTAGTGTCGTAGCTTCGACTATTTCTACCTTGGATTTGGACTTTTCTTTCTTCGACTTGGATAATGGCAGCTCGTCATCTGTGACTTGTAAATCAACTTCTTCGGCTTCCACATCTTTGCGCTTTGTACGAGTCGACCGTACAGAGCGCCGATGCGAGGTGGATAGTTCCGCGTCACCTGGTGCCTCGTAAAGTGTTACAGCAGTATGGTAGGGGCTAGATTTAGCTGCGAGCCTTGTAACGCGCTTTGTTGTGGTCTGTCTGATCACGCAGACATCGCGGTGTGCTTGTAGGAGTGTATATAAACTCGACCACTCTGGACTGCATCAAGAACTCGTTTAATGCGCATCACATAATAACTTCATATTTCCATTAACTCAGAAATACCATCTGCGCTGGCAGCACCCTTGCTTGCAGATTTGTACAGGCACGTCCGATAGATACACAAGCACAGTGGTAGTACACAAGAGGCTTCGACATCAGCCACCCTAGCCGCCCCACAAATCCCAGCCAGGTCAAAATAACAACCCAAGCTCCCCCTTGAGCGGGGGCCTGCCACAAGAAATCTGGCGCGATATGTGTGATACTGTGTTAAGGTCTGCCTACGGGAGACTACCTTAACCTATTGCCCCTCCCCACACCCCTTACGAGCAAACCAAAGTAAGCTAAATCTGCTAAGATACTGAGGTTCACTGACCTATCCCCTGCTAATTAAATTCCTTCAGCGTATCTTTGGCCCTGCCAGTAAGATCATCAAACTTGCGCCCAGACTTCCCATAGACCTCCTGCTTCGTCTGTCCAGATATCTTCTTTTCCAATATTTTCCGTAACTCCCGTCCAGTTGTGGTGAATTCTGCCGAATGGATTGTCGAACGAATTTTCCAGCTTTTTATCTGAGAATTATCGTTTTTCATTACAACACACAGCTTGTTCCAAGCATCGTGTGTGAAGTAGACTTCAGTTTCCAGCACGTACTTCCTCTGGTAGAAGTAAAGGTCCGAGCGGCCAGGAACTATGATTTGCGTCTTCAATCGCCGTTCTGGCAAAAATTCCTCTGGAACAAAGGTCTTATGGATCCCAGCATTATCGTCACTGATCTCCAGACCTTCGAGTGAGGCGCTGAGAGCTATCTTTTTAGAGAGCGCCGTGGAGGTGAGTGATTTGAATCCGATGGTGTATTCCAACTCATGAGTATGTTGCCCATCGGTGTCGTTCTCCCAATGCATCAGCATCTCATTTTCGACAGCCACAAGGTAGGTGATTGCAGTCGCATAGAGCATCTCAAAATTGTGGAAATAGTATATGGTGTGGCGACTCTGATGGATAATGGGATTCGGAGTTGCCAACACCCGAAGACTGCTTGAAACAGGGTTCACCATCTATATCAGAAGGGTAATGGCAAAGTTGTGGACTATGATACTCAAAGAAAGTCTTGGACATACATCGATTGGGAAGGAAAATATACCTTGGGACTGAGTTCCGATGTATAGCGAACTAGACAGTGTGGTTCAAACTTAAATGCCTGAGAGTAGGTACTATAGGTAGGTACGCTCGTAGTAGGGATCTATAGGGATCCTAAATACTGCAAGCCTCACGTACCACACATGTACACTTCGATGGTACGTCATGACTCATGACTCATGTGGGTCCCAACACGATGCACAATATGTGAGTGGTCTGGCCTTGAACGTAAGACTCTATCCCCACACCTAGGGAGAGGACGCCCCTCCCAGATTTCAAAAGATGAGTCCTACCCATAGATCAGGAATTCACGCAATGGCATGCCGCAGTGTACAATAGAACACGGCAGCTAAACTTAAAATATTTGTATCTAGACCCAATCCAGATCTCTAATATCTTCGTTTACTTATTTGATTCCTCTGCGGAAAGCTGAGAAGCGTCCCAGTCCTCCAGTGACATCAGTCTTCGAAGCTCTTAACCAGGACCATAACACACTCTGGGAACATACATTGCGCTTCCCAAACAAGCGACTATAATTGGATCGTCGTCGCAGCATAATCGCCATGATTGAATTCACAGGAGCTTTCTCTGCTGGAGAAACGAGAAGAAGAGTTTGTGAAAGCACTCTAATATCCGAATTGCTATTGAAGCACAGAGGACTAAAAACAATGAGCTCGCCAAGCAATTACCAGCTCCCATCGATTGCCTTCCTGACGGACTACTGCTACTAATCATCGACTTTTCTGTCCATGCAACCATTGAGCTCAAACCCTATGATGCATCGCTAGGTGGTGGGTCTAAAACGGCCGGCGGGAACGGACAAGGGCTGCTGGTGGGTCTAACGATGACCATTATGAATAGAAAATGGAATCATTGGCAAAAGTTTCTCGTCGCTGGAGAAACGTCATTCTAAGCTGTCGGAGTCGGCGAATAGCTGGAGCCCTCTGGCGTTGCCTCCTGGTCGAAACAAGCTTACCGCTGTAAAAAAACTCTCTGTTCGGATGGGTACGACGGCCGATCGAGAGAAATAACAAGGGCAAGCGAGGAGAGGTCACTCGTGATGGTAGGTATAATTGAAAAAGGGCCGAGGCATATCGGTGTCTGCATCGGCATAGTTCACTACAAGGCATTCCCCGACAAGCATGACAGGAATTTATAGGACACACCTGTGCGATTATTAATAGGGCATCAGACAAACGTTAATTAGGGGTCCCAGCTTAGCAACACGCAGAAAGGATGTGACAGTCTCGAGCAAGAACTCGCACAGCCTGGAACAGCAGTGTTGAGACCCACATTCGGATAACATAATGTTCGCTCGAACCTGGTCTCACCTGCCAAACCCTCGCCTTCTTGTCATAGTTTGTACAACTGTGGACTCCGGTCGTCCGAATCCTTGGTCGAGTGGGACGTTGTCGTTCCGTTGTTGTCTATTGTTTGTACAAGTCGAATACCTATGTCGGTGTAGACTTGCATATCTTGCGTGACGATCATGGACTCCAGTTCATCTCCGGCTCAGTCCACATCATTGCCTGATAGCGTGCAAGTTAAGAGTAATCAGAAAAGTATTCCACGGGCTCTCTCAAAAGCCCAAGAACGAAAGGCAGTCCAATATGTCGAAGACACATTTATGGACATAACGAGCTCTTACAAGAAACGGTGAAACTTATGCCTCGTACTTGCTTTGGAATGTCTGATGCACGCAGACAGCTCAGAACCTTCAATGACCCGTCTACCTACTCTAACCTCCTATCTTGATGCGATGCATAACTTGCTGGCGTTTATTCTTCGGATACCTCCAGTTGATCCATCCACCGCGCTACGCACGACATTCTTACTTCGCCTGACTGGTGACGTAATGAACTCAGTGACGGGCTATCCGCCTAGTGTGGATGGGTTGCGGTTGTTGGTAGATTTCTTGGACGACCTTGATCAGGCATGGGTAGCGGTACTACGCTCTCAAGCCTGGGATCCAACCACAGGTGAGGGTGTCGACCTCATCATTCCTGTCGACGAGATCCAGCCAGGGACGACGCCAATTCAGTCCTCCCCGATGAGTCAGACTGAGAGGACGAGACTACGAAGCCTGTTCGTTACCGGTACAGCCGGACTGGAAGAGTGGCTTATGGGGTCAGATCTGGGCGGAGGAGATTGGGAGAAAGTGCTAGAGAGGGCAGGGGTTTTGCAGGAGTTTAATGACCTGTTTTCATCGGCACTTGTAGAGCTTGGTTGTGAGGCAGGGATGTCAAATGATTCAGTGGAGGAAGTTAGTCTCCCGTAGGCAAACCCTAAGAGAGGAAGATAGTCGTTCCTCTAAAATTAGAGTACTGGTGGCGGAAGATGGACATGTATGCAATGTACGATGCGATATATCATATGGGCTGGTGGTTTCCCCTACTTCCGTTTCCTGGCTGTCCTGCAGACATGTCAATGACAAAACTCGCTCTGAAAAGCAAGACGAACCCTTCGTGGCACCCCTGCTTCTCTGTACTTTTTCAACCTCTGCTTCCGCAAGGTTTACCGTCATGCGTGAATCCTTGTACTCCTTAATCAGGTTTGTGCAGCTAGTGAGCAGTACTTGACCACACAAGGTCCTCTAGTCTCCCGTAGGCAGGCCCTAAGAGAGTGGAAGATAGTCGTTCCACTAAAAAGGTCCTCGTACTTTGCACCAGTTCGTAGGTTGTTTAAGTTCGGAATATTTGACAGAGTGTTTCTACCAACACAGCGTTGTGTGTGATTGTAGCCATGATCGAAGGTTGTGGTCGAAGTTAAGATCATCTTGTGAGTCATAGCAAACAAATCAGTTCTTCTCCTTCAACCTAAAGATCATAGCATCTTTCCCCTCGACATCAGGTGTTATTGGACGGCACTATCTTCTCAGAGAGCTGGCTCGAGAGCAGCCAGATGTACTTGGAACGTTTACGTTCCAGCAAGTCTACCAATTGTCTGCAAAAAACACCACACAATGGTGAATCACCTACTGCAGTTTGGATAAATGCTGGAACCTCCCGTGTACAAAGCTGGGAAATCCGATCCCTCCACGAAACACTTCGCACTAGTGCAAAGAAGATGGGGCAAAGCTCGCATGAAAGGGTGTCTGGAACGCGGTTCCTCGTAAAAGGACGAGAAAACCAGACGACCGCGGAAGGTTCGCAACAAGCCAATGTACGTATAGACACTACCCCCTAGTTCGACTATTGGGTATTCCTACGGAGGCATTTTGAATACCGTGCCTCTGTTCTTTCCATTCGCGCTGGAATGCTCTCTGACGAGCAGCAGCTCAAGACGCTTGATTTAGATCCTGCAGAAGTGGTCTCCGGTCCCTGTATCGACCAGATAATCACTTCACATGGGTATCACACCCAACTCTCCGTTATACAGGGCTGCCGATCTGTCATTCCCAGCGGACGTACTCCCAGCTGCACGTGCGATGCGGCACACGATCATGGTGCATGTAGAACCCACAATGGTGGAAAAATTGGTGCGTGCGCTCGCAACTTCATTGTCGGTCTATACGCTAGTCAATACATCTCGCACACGAGATTTGGAAACAGCTGAGCAATGGATAGGTCATCCTGGGCATGAACCCCGAAGAGGGTTCTGATCATGACACAAGCATCAACACCATCGACGCGATGGGTACTAAGCCCACGTTGCGCAAGTGCCAACCTCTGCACGTGCGATGAACTCTATGTCAGAGCATGCGGCACTACCCAAGTGTACGGGTCGAAATTGCAGCGCTGAAATGGCTGTTGGGTACAGCAGTCGTGGACGAGATACGGATGATAGTGGATCTTCGGCCTGGGCCTCCGTACACGATGGCAGCGAGTGAACTGCACCCCTTTGTAGCGAGGAGGCAGTATGCCTGTTATCGAAGAAGTCCTGGGAGATGCCAGTGACGAATTTATTGTTAATCAGTATGAGCGGTTCCCGCCATTGGCAGTTTAAGAGGAGTCACTCCGCAGGGGATCTGTCTTGAGTTCAGAAGAGGATTGTTTCTCGTCCAAGGTTATTTGCGGGGGCAGAAAGAGACTGGCTTTCTGTGTGCCGTGGCTCATGAAACCTCTTCCTGACACCCGATCAGAGCAAGGTGCTCTTTTTAATCATAATGGTGGGTACAATGTCATTGTTGCGAGTGATGCCACCGGGATGGAGTTGAACCTGTGAGTATGACCGTTTTATCATGCCAACTTATGACTCTAACCTTGTTCAGGAAGTTCAGCTTCCATTCTTATGTAAGTTTGATGGCTATTCTAACCACTGATTCTGCTCAGGCGTTCTTCGAGGACCATCTTACGTTTCCAAGGTCTGACCACCGTTGAGAGTGTCATTCCCTGGCAAACTAGAAGAAATGACCAGGCTGCTGACCGACAAGCATTTAAAGAACTGCCAAATTAGCCGGCACAAGGCCAATTTATTCGATGTCTTAGCCCAGATGGCCTATCTGCATAAATAGGGAGTTCAAGTTGACTTTGACGCGTCCTCGCGGTGGCATCGTTCGTGAATGTGCTAGGTGTCAAGGAGCAGAGGTCAGGAGTATTGTCCCACGTCCGAAGTGTTTAAGATGGTGTTGCATGTACTTGAAGACATGCACAAGACGCTGAGCCAGTACTTTTGGCTCGGGTTCCGGGATTACATGGCATCTCCTAAGCAGAAAAGGCGTCTGTCCTGAAGAGGGCGCGTGGAGGAAGCTTTGGAATTCTGGTGTTTTTGGCAGATGCTCTGCGGATGGCGAATATTGTCTAACACCGGATGATGTGCGGACTGGTGATAGGAGGATCGATACTGAGGATCAGCTAGGTCGAGGGACGAGATGGCTAACTTTAGTGTAGCTTTGGCTGAGGTCACTGCCACACACAGAGTATCTTGGACCCACGAGGCGGAGTTGATCATGTTACCATTGACGTCGGTTACAGCAGGATCACCGGATTACTAGAAGGGTGTCGTCAGTACATGTCCACAGCCACAGCATAGGGTATATATTGGGGTTGCGGGACCCCACTTTAAAAAGGATTCTTGACCTGTCAAATCGTTGTCTCAGCTGTTATAGTGGCGGGGGGACACTGCTGCTGGATGCTGGCGGGAAACTGCTCATGTCCACTCTACTAGAGATCGGAGGCAGTATGGATTCCTGTGCAGACGGAGGAAATTCTTGTTGATTGGTAAGAGGGGCTGCTTGCTGGGGGTGGACTGGTAAGCAGATGCTTGACTGCAAGGTCACAGCATGCATCGATGGTTTAGATGGGAGCTGCTGCAGGTCATGACGAGCCCTAGTTGATCAGCGATGGACTGTAAGCCAACGTTAAGACCTGAGCCTTGCAGCGGCTTTTCGATGTTCTGGTAAGCCTAGTCAAACATGGATCTGTAACAAACGTGAGAAACGTACGTTTCATTTCCCGCGACTTGGAGGAACTGGACGCGGGAGGTTTATTGTGGGTCAGTCCCAAGAGATGGCCAGAGTAAGCTTTAGATCTGAGGTTCGAGAACGCATACATATGGTGGAAAGTCATTGAATTACAGATTACCGTACTTCAGGATGGGCGAACACAGTAATGCTATCAAAACAGTATATACTACGTGTGGTGGTAAGATTGTGAGAAGACAAATTCTGTGATACTATTATAACTTGCACCAATCGCCTCTCCTTCTCCTAGGCTTCAAACGGGAAGCTGTGCCACCAGGCCGTCCCAGCTGGCTATCGATGGCGACAAGTTTCGACACATCCACATCGTAAGTATTCAGAAGCTTGCTGCGTTCATCTCTGAGTTCAGAGAGGCTACACTGTGATAGGATAGACTCCAATAACGTGAGCTTTTCAGAGGGATCTCCGAAGGAGTTCTTGATCTCTTCCTGAACGCCTTCCATAAACTCGATGTACCTCTTAAGTTCTTCAATCCTCCAAGCCGTAGCAAGAAGACTTTGGCGCTGGTATTCATGAGATACTTCTTTGACGAGGACGGCTCTCTTCAATAAGGTTGTAGACATATGAGCAACTCCACAAGTCTACATCTCACAACACTAAACCATTTGTTAGTAAGTAGGTATCTTTTGAAATTGAGTGAATCGACCTCGATCAGATCTATGTTTGTTGGCATGGGTGATGAAGTCGCTTCATGAACAGAGCGTCCACTTGCATTGATATTGTGGAGACAAGGACTGAGCCAGAATTTACTGGAGATATACTCCAATATTTGGCGAGCCTGGTGATCAGATATGGGCCTGGGTGGAGATGCTGACTCTGCTCGATGCTTGTTTGTAGGCACTCTTGGTGTTTGCAACGATTCCTCGGCTAAAGGGCACTTCTCCAAAGAGGAACAGCGCTACAGGGATCTTTGGAGGAGACCAGAAGTCCCAATGGATCCTGAAGTGGGACTTGACGGTGGCGACAAAGCCAGAGGTGTATCAGCCTCACAAGACATAGCTGTGACTGAGACGTGTAGTTCGAAGGACTCGCTAGTTTCACAGCTCACTTGCTGTTGCCAGTCCTAACCAAGGCCCATGGGTGGTCAGAGCAACGCTGGACGGCGTGATGAGAGCACGCAAGGCTATGCCTTTGCTCAATTCTATTCGAAATGGCTCACCTTCACTTCTAGTCCTAGTAGAAGTTTACAGCTAGGGGATAGCAGAAGCCGAGAAACCGTTCGACCTGGCCTGTGAATAACACAAGGGCAGTGAATTCGAAATGCCATCTGCGCTGGCAGAACCCTTGCTTGCAGATTTGCACAGGCATGTCCGATCAACCACCAATAAGGTCCGAATTCGAAGAGTCTCAGGAGATCGACATTTTAGCAACACAATGGTAGTACACAAAATGCCTCGACGTCAACACCACGTTATTGTACTTTCCTTTTTCGGACAATGCTACACCACTTACTAGTAACTAATCTGTCATCGAAAACGACTTGGAAATGATGGAAGTTCAAATGTTCAACACATCCCAGAACTTTGTCACTGAGGAAGGAATATGTACGTGGTTGTTCGGCATGGTAGCCGAATGACGCTACACCACCGGCATCGCTAAGCCTTTACACATTGTGACTCAGTCGTGAGCTAACCGCCTGCGCCAGAAATAGTGAGATCGTCTATATATATCTTCATACCTCGTCGAAAGTATGAGGAAGACTGGGACCCCCAGTGTGAACCATTACGAACTATCACTATAGTATGTGTCCCCTGCACTCAGAGAATGAATGTTATGTTATGGGAACGAAAGTCCCTTGGGCCTTTCCAACAACACCACCCTCTCCTCTCTCCTCTCTCCTCATGCACGATGTTCATGGCAGAGATAACGATCACGGCTGATTAAGATTCGTGATTCATGTATCCTGTCCATTGGTCACATACAGTCATCAAGTCGACATTGCTTACTGATCCCCTATGCAGAACAGAAGGTCCGATGCGATAAATTTAACGTCTGGGGCTTCACAGTGGTGGGTCCTTGGAGTTATAATAAAATAACACCATCGCGTCGTACGCTATAAATATTCAACCTTTCAGCAGCTCCATACCTCGTTAACATATATCTCCTAACAACAAGCTCAGTATGGGCCATGCCATTGTACCACAAGAAACGCGCGACTACTTCGTTCAAGTTGAGGAGTACCAGAACTCCTTCTTGATTCGACCAGATGACGGACTCGAAGGTGCACTGAAACACTGCGAAGAGAACGGGTTACCTAAAATCTCCGTCTCTGCCGCTCAAGGGAAGCTCTTGAAGCTCCTCGCGCTATCTATTGGGGCGAAGAGGATTCTCGAGATAGGTACACTCGGAGGGTACATGAGTTCACTATGATGGATGATGAAGAAATCTCATCACCTTTTTTTACCGAATCTGTTCTAGATATTCAACAATTTGGATGGCACAGGCACTCCCTGATGATGGGGAGTTAATAGCACTCGAGATATCAGAGAAGCATGCCAAGGTAATGCCCCACGTTTTCTGATAATTCCACTCAGACAAAGTTGACATGGATACCTTCCTCCGTGAATGTGCAAATAGATCGCCCGGGAGAATATCGACACAGCAAGGGTGCGGAATGTCAAGGTCGTTGTCGGGGATGCCAACGAGATACTTGCAAGTCTTACTCCGGAAAAACCGTTCGACTTCATCTTCGTAGATGCTAATAAAGAAAGTTACCCCAACTATTTCCGCGAAGCCAAGCGCCTGGTCCGGAAGCAAGGCGTTATTGTGAGTTCACCACATACTTCATCAAGGGCCCATGCACGAACCCTGACGCTTTCCTAGGTTATAGACAACATTGTATGGAACGGGGAAGTCGCAGACCTGACCCACACCGACCCCGAGATAGAGGGTATTCGTGCGACGCTAGCAGAGTTAAAAGCGGACAAAGAAGTAGAAGCGACTACCATTTCCATGGTCGGTGAGAAGGGATATGATGGCTTTGTGTACGCTGTTAAGTTGTAGCCCCAAATTCATGTAAACAATCAGTACATGCAGAAAAGATGCATTGTAAAGGACAGTACTTAACGCCCATTTGTTCCGGGGACCAATCTCCACCAACCATTAGCCCCTACCTAATATAACATTCCATCATTGTAGCAGAGTAATGAGCATCCCAGGGAACAGAGTTCCTATTAGAATAAACTAACGGCTCAAGCGCTCAGGCCCCCGCCGTGACTTCCATTGCTACCTCCGCTTGCCTAACGACGACGTTTTGGTAATAAACGTCCTGGTGTCGATAGAAATGGATATACCACTGTGAGCCATGCTCAACATATGTAGATCCTGTGATACGGAACGATGCCGCATGTGGTGCGAGCCTCATCCTGGAATCGATTTCGCCATCATGGGATGATACATAGAGTAAAACATTCCTTGACCACCTGATTTGCTTCAATACAGTCAACGTATGGGCCGGAGGGCGTGTTACCTTATGGTGGCAAGTAGGGAGGAGATTTGTTTGTTGTCGGATCTAACCCAGAAATTAAATGATTTCGGTGGCACAGGGCAGAGCTTTGAACACCAGGAACTAATAACGCTCGAGATGTCAACGACAACTGTTAAGGGAACATTCCACAACCACCCACAACTTAACTCAAACAATGATCGGTGTGATATGAATCCGGGTTATCACGAATTTGCAACGAGGTGGCTCAGGGGACGCTGGCAGAGTAAAAGGTGGAATCCCACAGATATACATAGTCAGGTAGGTACCGACCAGCACTATCTCGGGCCTTTACTTGGAGAAAGCGTTCGACTCCACCCTCGATGTTGAAAAAGAAAGCTCTCTCAACTGCTCGCACGACTCCAAGCGCCTGTCATAACTCATGGCGTTACTGTGGGTACCTCGTGCATTTCATTGTCTATAAGTGTCCTTACAGGAAGGTTAGCACTAATCGCCATTGTGGACAATGTGGGAAGGGAAGGACGACTCCGAGGTCAGACCTGCACCGAACCCCACCATTGAGGCCATCCATGCGTTAGTAGTAGAGCGGAAAGATACTAATGTGGATGCGACGATCACTTCTACAGTCAGTGAGTACGAAGGATTCCTGTCCAATCAGGTTATGTTTCCAGAGTAATATTCCACGAGAATATGGAAGCTCTTAAATGCTTCCCTATAAGACAGGCGGTATCTGTTTTAGAGCTTACTACCATCGCTTATTCAAGGGATCGATCAAAATATTCTAATGGAGAGGGACGCTAGGGCTCACCGCGAGTTAAGCTCCCATCTGGATGCACGAGACCAGTTTTCACACATGAGCACGTACTATAGACGCTGGCCCATCAATAAGATTGGCACACAGCTGGAATTGTGAGACCAAGAGTACTTGCATTCTATAGCAGCCACATGCCTGGGAAAAGTGAGACGGAAAGACTCAGAAACACAGAAAGAAGGGTCCAGTAGCAGCCACATCTCATATTCTTGGTATAGGAGGAACACCTCGAGGACACCTCATTCCAAGCTCGTGCCCACTGTTTCCTTTACTAGACAGAAGCCCGTGCAGAGATGGATAATACATAAGGAGCGCCTACCAGGAGAGATCTAACACCGACCTCAAAGCGATGATTTATCTCATAGTTATCCTCCTTGCCATCGCGTTTGTCCTCCTCTGGAGAATGTTGAAAAGCGACAGAAGAACGACCATCGATGACGTGGAGAAAATGCTTGATCCGCCTGACGCCGTCGTGGAGGCACTTCTGCAAGCGCGCGCCAGGGTGAATAGATACCCCGAACGCGCTCTCGGAGTTACAAGTACATTCGTTTCCGAGGACGCGAGGATGCATACGGTGTTTGTTGAGAGGATGAGGGGGCTCTTGTCGAGGGCGGATATGCAGACGCCGACGTGGAGGAGGCTGGTGAAGGTGACAGAAGCAGGCATTACTCAGTTTCTCCCGACAACATCGTGCGATCTGGCTAATTTCATCCGTTGCCTAACTTTCCATGTATGGGTCCTGGGCGTCTTGAAACCAGATGATCCTTCAGACCGTCGACTCCTTTCTGGACATCATCTCACTGTAGAGCAAATTACCAACGCATTCTTCAGCGTCAGCGAAACCGGAAATACGAGTGTTTCGTCTGATCAGATCCGCGGAGCCCTCGGACAGTGGATTCCAGATCACGACGATGATAATAACCCGGTGAACTTGGTGTTTCCGGTATATGAGAAACTGTGGCGGCTAGTTGCAGCCACTGTGCTCTGCTCCCAGGGGTACTCAGTCTCCAAAAACCCTCTTCTCGATTTCTGCGAGAACCCTACCAGACGGCAGTTCGAGACTTCCAGAGGCACGGACCAAGGACCTAGTGCTACGGATATCATGAACGAGGTCCTTAGGTTACACCCTCCTGTACAGGAGATATGGCGTCAGTGTGGACATCCATGGTGGGAAACGTTGGTTCATGGGCGGATGCAGGTAGCGGACATCAAGGCAGTGCAGAAGTTTGACGAGGCGGGAGAGGTGATAGAAGAGCCGAATAAGTTCGTACCGGAGAGGTGGAGAGGGGAGAGAAAGCCAGTGATGTTTGCGTTTGGATCAGGACAGCTGAAGTGTCCTGCTGATCCATGGGCGCAGGCTCTCGCTGCACTCATTGCGTCGAAGGTAACGGACCGTGTTGATGGTATGGCATTTACACTGGAGAAAATCGGTGGCACTCCGAAGTATATCTGGGATGGCTGGTTGATCTGCAGGTTACCATCGAATTGATCATGACCCATTGGTATGTGTGCATCGAGCTGACCTATAATTTACTAACTATCAAACGACGAGTGATTCATTTAGCTAGTGACGAGAGAATGAAAAGACTTGGAGCGAGCCCTGACCGCGACCACCTTGTGTTATACGGCAAGATGGCGCATGTACTAGTGAAGGCATGGTGCTGGATTCTAGAAAAATTTCATGCCGTCACGACAATACCGAAGCCCTCACCTCGGTCTCCCCTAGTCAATTCTGTTACAGTTGTAGAGAAACAACTGTCCATTTCCTCTTGTGAAGTCAAAAGCACCCCAATACCAGAAAATAGCTGTTAGGGAAATTGACTTGGTCAGTCCTTACTGCTCAGCATTGGGCTTGCCACACCGACATACGCCATCATGATCCGATTACACAGTGCATCGGAGGCCGTTGAGTCGGACTGAGTAAATAGTTATGTCGTGATTAGTCAGCATAATTATCTCTTCTCCCCCTTGTCGGTCAGTGCGAACGACATCTCATGCTTCTGTTTCGCAGTCGCAGATGCCGGATATACCCTGACCAGGTATACTATGAGATATATAACTCAACGTCTGATCCTAGCTTCATCACCTTCGGCGCACACCAAGTTTCTACCGTAGACTTGACATCTTATACATTTCACTTCCCCCAAACACTTGCACGTTGATCGTTGGAGCTGGTCCAACTGGTCTTGCTACTGCCTTGTCCCTCATCCACCATGGATTCAGAGACTTCGTCATTGTGGATGCTATAAATAAAGGAGAGGGTACTTCCCGTGCTCTCCTCATACATGCTGCTACAATGGAGGTGAGAGTTCCATCGTAAATGCCACTTGTTTTTTTCGAGACAATTTCAATACAGGCGATGGATATGATAGGTTGTGCTGACGAACTTGTCGCCGAAGGCACCAAGATGCCACCCTTCACTCTCGCAACTCGTTCCACCGCAATAGCCCGGTTCCCATATGAACTCCTAAAACCATACACGAGACATCCCTACGGGCTGGTTATACCTCAGATGTTGACAGAGCATGTCCTTGAACAGAAGCTTGCCAGTTTTGGTGTTACCGTACATCGCCCTTACAGAGTCATCGGTATGAAGCCGAACTCGAACAACGCCAGGCTTGCAGATGTTACTTTTGAAGGTGGCCAAGTCATTACAGCGAAGTATATCATAGGTGCAGATGGAGCACGTTCAACAGTACGTCGATACTGTCCCGGAGGATCGCCTATTCATATTGATAACATAATGTCTAGATTCGTACCATTGCTGGTATTAACTTCGTAGACCCGAGTAAAGAGGACAATATTACCACGTTAACGCAGGCTGCTCAAGCCGATGTCACCTTTGACGACGAAAACCTAGATGGATCTCGGGCCAGAGGAGTAATGCACCCAGAGAACTTCTTCTTCTGGATGTCTTTTCCTACTACATTCAATGAATACCTCGCCAACAAAACAGGGAAAACCGTCAAGGGAAGAATTTTCAGAATAGCAGCTGGTGTACCCATGGATGACGGAAATGGTTCACATTCACCTTCGAAGGAGTACCTGCAGAATCTTGTCAACACATATGGTCCCATAGAACTATCATCTGATCCCTCTGTTAACCCCAGCTGCAGATCCGTCCGCATAAAGGACATTGTATGGTGCTCTCGCTTCCGAACACACTCTTTTATTGCCGATACCTTCTTTACTCGTCTTCCTATTGGCAACTCATTGGATTCCAAAGGGGCTGCTATACTTCTTGTAGGGGATGCCGCTCACATCCATTCTCCCGCAGGCGGGCAGGGCATGAACCTTGGCCTGCGGGACGCAATTTTCCTTGGGGAAGTCTTTACAGAAGCATATCAATGCTGCTGAAATGAAACCACTCTCTGATGCGGATACCATTCTGACCTCGTTTGTCACAGAGCGGCGGTCCCGCGCACTCGAGGTTATCAGATTTACAAAGCGCCTTCTCTCCATCGCCAGAGTTCAAGACGAAAGTGTGGCCTGGTGGCTACCTATCAGTAAGGTGGTGCTGCGAGACTTCTTCCTATCGGTGTTGGGGAGCGTATGGTTTCTGCAGAGGAGGGTGACATGGAATGAGTGGCTTGGGTCGGAAATAGACCTCAGCCCTTCGTTTGTTTGTTTCTATACTTTGCCCCGTGGTGCAAACGTCTGTACCCCGTCCTATGTTTTATGGTCATCTTACTGTATGATGGTACCTTGTTGGCATCTGTCCTCTTGTACACCGTCCTGTATCCCATTCTATACCTGGTGTTAGGCTGTGTCTTTTTCTACGATGCGCAGTCCTGCTCTGGGAATTTATTCGTAATGACAAGTTGGTATTGGTTTCCCTACTTCTAGTGTGTTCCCATTCGAGAAGAAGCAACATTCATTTTAAGAGTCTTTGGTCTGCCCAAGGGAGGCTAACGGTATCCCCCTCGATCTCAACCAGAACCTGTTCCAAAACACGTCAAGTATCTATCATCGTTTAGATAATGCTCACCGAGATCCGTTCAAGAACATAGCACCCTCACGGCTTCAAAGAAAAATCTGTTCAGCTATGGATTCTGTCCGCATCCCTTATCCAAGTGCATGCCAGATCTCAATCACGTCACTCGTCATCATCTGCTCACAGTCATACCTTTGAATGGACAAGTCAGCAATCCATTCCGTGCATAAGAGAGACCTCCGCTAAACAGTTTCAGTCTTGGCAGAGTCGTGCGGTCACAGCTCCGAGGGCCGGAACCCATCGCAACGCTGGACGACAATCCCGATCCGTTGAGGTTGGCATGATGGGCTCAGCGAGAGGAATGGGGGAAAGGATACAGAGGAGCGAAGAGCTATGCGCGGGGTGCCGACGATGGATGCGTTTGTAATAAGAAAAGTAAGACAGGGATGCAATAAGTGTTAGCAATGATACACAGACTGATCGAAGAGAGGCGCTGTAGTGTGCATATACGAATAAATTCCATACAGCATGTCAGAAAGAAGCAAACGGACAGATGGAGGATGGGGACCAACCAAAAGACATCAATGCATCACCTGCGACCCAGTCCACTCGTACCCCAAATTGCCTGTACCTGCACAAACAGTACCTTCCCAAATGTCCATATGAGCCAGTCTTGCGAGGTAATCCTATTGATAAGCAGCCACACGCTACATTCACGCCTTTCGTTCCTACAAAAGATAGTATGCCCTTTGTAACTGCAAAGACCTCGAGTACATGAGAATGCGATCTTCATCAAACAGTGGATTTGTCTCAGCCGGATTTAATGAGCTTTGCCAAGGAAGACTGCGTCCCGGAGACAGAGGTTTATGCCCTGTCCACCTCCTGGAAATGGATCTGAGCAACATCCCCGACGAAAATAAATAGCAGCCCCATAAAAGTCCAGCGAGTCACTCGAAGGAAGGCAGGTAAAGAAGGAATCAGTAATAGAAGAGTGGGCGCAGAATCGCGAGATCCAAATGACATCTTTGATGTGAATAGATTTGCCCGTTGGGATTGACCTAGCGGATTGAATATATCTGAGTGTTTACAGATACTCTCTCGAAGGTGAATGTAGGAAAGGTCCGTCGTCTATTAGCACGCCGCATTCCGATGCTGAAGGCGAGATCAGCCTAAGCGAGGAGTTCCAAGGTATGTCGTTGCCAACTACAAAGCTGTTATCGGCGATGGTACGAATGTATCCACTACTAGTTATAAACATAGTCAGGCTGTCATGTAGGAGACAAGCGTACCACTAAACTCGCTCCGTCCGCAGGTGCGATGTATTTCGCTGTCATGACTTGTCGATTTTCAAAAGTAACATCTGCAAACTTCGTGTCGCCTGCGTTTGCCTTCATACTAACAACCCTACATGGGCGGTGTACAGTCGCACCAAAGCTTGCGAGCTTCTCTCCAAAAATATACTCTGTGAATGTCTGAGGTAAATAAGCCCGTAGTAAAGCTTCGAATGGTCGAACTGAGCACAGTGGTACGGGACCCTAACCGCATGCCCGACGACTTAGTACCTTTGAAAACGAGCCCGTCGCTGCCGAGCACCTAAGCACGAGATAGAGATATCAGCTGAAGTCAAGTTCCCTTATTTCGAGAATTGCGGCATGTACAAGGACACGGGAACTCTTTCTCCTTTGGTGAGAGCATCCATGTCGTCAACGTTCAAAGATGGACAAGAGAAGGCGCAACGGCCAGACGACGAGTATGAAACTCGACGCCTTTTAAGTCTCTGATTGTTATGCTGACTCATAAAACGACTCCTTGATAGTACATTCTACACGATCGCCGTTGGCAGCCGTCAGCAAGCTTCTTTTGTGGACTTGGGCCAAACGCACCTCCAGGACCAATATAGGATCAGCAAGGTTCTGAAATCATGTTCTATGTCGGTCAGCCTACGAACACAAGAGAATAGTAAGCATCCAGCCGTCTGACAGACAGGTCTTGGTAACCAACTCGCACATAGTTACCCTGCAGCGGGAGAACTCACAGAAGCACGCATTGAATTAGATCTGCTGGAAAAACAAGAACGAGCCCTCCTTGCACAGCTCCATGTCGTCCGCAATGCTGCTCAGGTTCAGAGGATTCGGATCAAGGATTTGGTCAAACAGATACCAGCACCCATCTCTCGTCTGCCCAATGAGACTCTCTTGCAGATCATCCAACAGTCCCTTCATCCATACGCTCACCCAGGACCCAATTTATGCCTCGCATATTACCGTTGGAAGCAGCAGCTGGCGGGTGTGTCGCGTCACTGGAGAGACCTAATTCTTCGCTCTCCAGTCCTTTGGACTACTATCAAGGTGACCCCATCCTGGAGCGATTCGCTCGTCACGACCTATATAACAAGAAGCTGTCAATCCCCCCTTGACATCGATTTCTGTTATTGGACTGCAGGTAAAGAAATGCTAATTGCAATGCTCGATATCATCGTCCCTTGTGCACATCGTTGGCGTAGTCTTATTATCCGGGATAGCGTCCCATATTTCCACCTGTCCCTTGTCGTACAGAGGATCGGAGACCTGTCATTTCCTTCTCTCAAACGGGTCTCGATCACACCTCGGCACTTTGACAAAGCATCCGACGACTGGAATTCTCGATTTCTTAGACCTGGAAATGCTCGTCAACTGGAATACCTGGAACTTGGAAGACAGTTTGTCGTATCAGCTGATTTCACGATCCCATCCAGCTTGTCAACACTTGTTCTGGGGCTTCACCGTGGTGAAAATGCCGTGCTTTCGTCACTCCTCGAATTACCCTCATGTGCAAAGTTGATCGTACTCTCTCTTTCGGGAAACATCGGTGTCTTCCACCAACGACCTCCTAATAGCGTTCAGTTACCACTCCTCGAGAAGCTCATATGCAAAGCTTCCGATGTTGGAGGCCTCCTGCATGCGATTGTAGCCCCCAAACTTGGCCACTTCGAGTACCGCCCAATCCATGTCGACGATATTTCTGCTGACTTGTTTACTGGGCTGGAATCCAAGTTTAATAATGTCACTCGTATTGTCCTTTTTAGCTCAGGAATAGAACACGATATCGAATTGGTCTGCATGGCATTCCCTGGTGTACGCCACGTGGTGCTGCACGAGGATGACGCAAAGGCAGTCTTCAGCCCCGAGGACATGGCACCTGACCCCTCCTCTTGGAAATATCTCGAAAGCTTGGCTATCGAGGGATCACATGTCCGCAATTATCCCCCTTATCTGGACAACTTTGTTGCATGGCTCTGGGACCGACAATTCATAGGACAACCAAAATTACGAGTCAGGCTATGCTCTTTTCACGGAGATGCAAGCTGGTTTTCCACCGTCCAAAGAGCACTCCAAGATCTATGTATACTGGAATGGGTGAACATTCGCCTGAACGCCTCCATGGGGATCTCTGGCATAGCTGGCGGTTCTTTGTCCACACAGTGGTCGGTTGGTACACTCTTCTATGCATCTCTATTTCTAGAACTGACCACACATCTTACCTTATAGAGTGCGTCGGATCTATCATCCGAGTTCATAGGCGAGGTTGTAGAAAACATGTGCAACAGACAGGTCGCATGCAGGTAGAAGCAAAACTATGGAAAGAATGAGGATCAATTACAATCCTAGCCTACTTACACGTCTATCTGTGGTCCCACGTCGTAATAGTGATATGCGAAATACCTTGGGAGTTTACTGATTCCTGGTTTCATCTGTTATAGTAACTATATAATTTGGCTTTATGTAATCTTACTGAACATTCTAGTACCCTATCCGCTGTAACCCACCTTCCACGGATAAGATATGTAGTGGCCTATTACAACGTCCACAAAAATGTTTGTCAGGTATCATCCTCTGGGTGCTTTGATCATTTCTATCAAGAATAGCTACAACCCAGGCTTATGTCTGACACGGTTGCTCGACCTTCTTCTAACAGATAGGGCAGACCCTATGTCAACTGTGCCTTCAGTAACACCCTCACCCACATTCCTCGAGCGGGCTGCCATTATTCACAGCCAGGGTTACTCGCCATAGATCTAGGAGAGTGCGATCAGGCATAAATTGAAGCTAGTACCCTACCTCCAACACTTTCGTTCATCAACAGTCCCGCAGCTGCCAGACCCCTATCAAGATATTCTTCTATAGGTCCAAATTTTCTAGGCCAGATGTGACCTCCAGCATTACGCACAGTTCCCTATTTTACTCATGTTCACTGCGATATCGTTGTATGAGCTGGTCCCTCCTTAGGAGGCGCTACTGTTGTGTTCTACTCCCTCTTCTGCTTCAGTCTTGCTGGAACACTCTTAATATTCACAGACAAGTTTATCGATGAGATTGCAATTGTCAGGCTTGTGAATGCCCACACGGCCGACAATCTGCGCATAGATGCCATCACTCCGCGAGTCGTCGGTTTGCAGATCAGTGTCGACTGAAGCGATTGTGCAATTTTGTGGTGAGCATATGGTGCTCTCCAGAGCATAAACTTTGTCATTGACAATAGATTGAACGGTAAAACAATTCTTGGTCATTCGGCAACCACTCTGAGGTTCCACCCGATGGCACAATATTGCGGTTTTTTGCCGCGGACCTTGAGCCAAAATCGGATTGTTCTGTGGAACATGTTCCCCCTCACGCGAGGACCCGTGCTGCTCCGAATGCAATGCAGTGCATTCACCATCCGCCTGGAAGCCCCCATACCCGGATGGTACGTACAACTTGACTGAATTGAATTATTCCGGAAGGATCAAAGGTTTCTCGTCGAAATGCCACCGCGCCGGGTCTCCGGGCCAACCCAGCGGATTGACCCTCACCCATACAGGAACCTGTCTGCTGTTGCATTCCTCAAGGTTTCAACGTGTCATGGGATATTGTCAATAGTCAAGATATGAGCCACAATACAAACCTTCTATCTTGTTATATCAGTCAAAACATATATATGTACATTTCAAAGAATCGAAATAAAAATAAGAGACCAGACGAAAATACAATTTAATACATGAAGCAGACAGAAGCATGAGAAGCCGGCGAGAGGGAAGCAAGTGAACAGATGGAGACGGACAACGCTGAAGGATAGGGTCGATTGACCGTCCGTATAAAGGGGGGAAATGTTATGGGTACATATGTATGTCGTATCAACGGAAGGGTGGGTGGAAAGGGGCAAGTCACAGAATATGGTAACGACAGAATCGAGGTAAACTAAAAGTGTCCAGACTCATGACCAGAAATGCGACTGGGGTGAATGGTGCACAGCCAATAATAGCAGATAACACGTACCCGCCAGAAAAAGAAAAGGAAATACAACAATGGAGAAACATATCACGGGACTGAGCCTGTCAGAAGGCAGACAATCGGACGGATGTGATTTCGAGTCTATGAAGCTCCATCCTGCCATGTCGTGTCACTCGTCCCAATGCTAATTTCCACTGATATAGGCTGGGACGCCTGCTCCGGGAATAACCTTGCAAGCTCCTCTTCGAACGATGGCTGAGGCGGGTCGAACGGAGTAGCAGCAAACATGCCCGGAACAGGGGAGAACAAATCGCAGTCCTGCAGTCCGATAGCATACGCCTCAAGAGCTTGTGCACGTTCCATTTCGTCATACGATGGCGAAACTGAATCGCCAGAACATTCGACAAAGGTGTCGAAGGAGGTGGGGTCATCCCCACCAAAGTTGGGTACCATATCAGTCGTCACTTGGACGGCTGCCTCACAGGGTGGCTGATGGAAACTTTGAGCGAGTACACTCGGTTCCTGGCTCTGAATTGACATGACGGATTGAGAGCTGGTGCATCCAGGAGGTGATGATGATGATCCCTGGGAGGAAGAGGACGCAGCATAGCCAGAGCCAGATACAGACTCGTAGACCGATATAGACGGTGACAACGGTCCAAAGTTTCCATCCCACCCACACAGCGACGACGCCCCATTGGCAACAGGTGTCGCGAAACGATTAGCCCCTCCACCATCCCCAAATGGCATGCCAAATTGAGGGAGATCGATGGAATGTTGGGGCGTATTCGTTGAATATTCAGACTTACTTGTACTCAACACTTCGCGATGTGACTGTTTTATAAAAGACGTTTTTAGCATAGTGTTCCCTCAGCGACAAAAGGCAACAAAAGTAGCATCTAAGAAAAATAACGTACCCCATTCTGCGTATTTACGCAGTATGCATCAGTCCCTAGGCCAGCGGGGTATATTCCTGCAGCTGCGATGGGTCCTCCATCATCCAGCGTCAGATGAGGCAGCGGATGTGTTATTTGCGCCACGCAATCCGACGGTTCTCTAGCAATGACGACGCCGTCGATAAATGAGAACGACCGGCGGTCGCGCCGGTGGGAAGGAACAACTGGGGAGTTGGAGAACAAGTCTCTATACGGTACAGATGATGACCGACGACGGGTGGCTTTTTCTGGATTTTTGTTCAATTCTTCTGGTATAGAGCTGTTTGGCGTGGATACTGCGCCCTCGGCTTCAGCGATGTCGGTGGATGTTGCCAGAGAAAGCGAATGAGATTGTGCTTCAATGGAGCTCTCGAACCCATTCCTGCCAGTTCCAAGGTGGTCGAAGTACGGCTTTTTGCTCCCCAAGGCCTGTCGCCTCATGGGACGGAATCGGTAGTTTGGGTAGATCCGGGCATGTTCCTCCCTCTCTCTGTCTGCTAGATGCCTGTACTTGTCTTTCTCAGCAGCACATAGTTGCTTCCACGCCTCTGCAGCTCGTTTTGAGAGAGTTTTGGAAAGAGACTGCTCGTCCGACTCTTGTGAGGTTTGAGCAGCATGCTCACGGGAATAGTCACATCTGAAAATGATGAAGGCGTTACGGGGCCGAGGAATCCAGCTGGGATCTCGACTCCGGTTCCTATGCGCCCTGCGATCCGATGAAGGGGCTATCGGAAAACGATGGGTGAGCAGTAGAGGAGAAGAGTTGGCGAGTTGAGAAAACTGCGAGTGCCGCGGAACAGAGAATTTCGAAGAAGTTTCTGCTGATGCAAGCTCAGAGTGCAAAGGAGGGCCACAGGTGTGGTCCAACGAAGTGGTGAGGCAGGTCTCATCCGAGACGTAGATCTCTTCCTCGTTCCCCTCTGCTGGAGACCAGCCTCTGAGAATGAGTTTTGTTGCTGAATGTAACATTTTTGGTCGTTGTCGTCGCAAGGGAGTGTTCGTTCGCAAAGATGTTAACGTGTATGTTGGTCGTCTGAACAATAAGAAATCGGAGGTATAACCATAATATGTGGGGCCTGTCAGTCAGAAGAACGGGACAAAGAGAGTGTGGCGGGATGTCATGTCTCGAGCCCAGCTATCTCTATGCCCACATGTTTGTCGAATCAGCCGTACCGACGGTGGCGTATACAGGTACCGATGCTGAGACGATCTGCTGTAATTGGATATTGAATCGATCGTGATCAAACCTGTCAATATTCGATCGTCAGTGTGGTGATATTATTATGTTTTATGAATGCAAGTCAGAATCGCTGACAAGCTACTGAGTCCTCATTTCGGATTTGTTGAACTCTATGTTGGGCAGCAGGGATTCTTCACTGTTCTTCCAAGAGACTATTATCGGACAGTGATGCATGAACGGAGTATTTGAAATTTGAAGAATTGCGTGCGATGAGCAGCCGGCGGACGCCGGCTCGCAGGGGTCCTCCTAAAATGTTTTAATTAATTCCCGACTTAAATGTAAAACTCTCGTCAAAAGTCTTCTGAATGATATTGGGTGCAGAGCCAAGTTTCGAGTGTGCAAAATGTAAACCTGTTAGCACTGTGCTCCGAGCGGATCAACCAATACGATATGGCTATGAGTGACCGACCAAATGGCGTATTTTAGGAAAACCTAGACGGAGGTTTTAAAGCATTTCGAAATGCAAAAAATTCCAATAAACTGCAATGCCATTTACCTTTGCGGTGCTGCTCCTAGACGCATACATGTATTGCGCAATATTCAGTTAAGTTGGCCAGCGTAAAATTTCTTGGGGAAGTGGCACTCCACCGGACACTGGATGCTGTGCGCTGGCCTAATAATTATCTCAGCAGAACTGGGAACGTGCACCAGAATTTCAAACTGTTGCTGGCGGACTTGCCGGTTCGACTCCATAGGGACTGGAAGGCGGCCCGTCCAATCCTCCTAGGAAAACCTACTATCAACTGACAACTTCGAAGTTAGCACAGTAAAATCGAACAATAGAAGAGAAAAAGGAAACCTGACAGCTGACACCACATCGATATACGCCCAAGTCCAAATAAGCTCACGAAGGTGCCTTGTGAGCTTGAAGACCTGTGTCAACATATTGCTGTATGCTTTTGTTCGTTGGTGGTGCATGAATTGGGAGGGCGTACAATCTGCTATGGTGCGACTGAAACAGCTGTCACTCTTCGGCTTCAATGAACTCTGAGTGCCTGGCGATCGCAGTTGGGACGCTTGTTTTATAAAAGTGCCGGCGGCGACTAAAACAACTGCACTGCCACGTTACCGAATACAGCATGATCTGCCTTCCAGATTCGTGTGACCGTGTGAAGAGTTGATCATATGACCGTTGCGGTAAATGGCACAGTTCACCACTAAAAATGCCGCGTCATTAAGGCTAGCTTTTGGTCTGTCGAGTACATAATCAACTTTTGGACTCTCTCTGCCCACTTATAGCATCTCTATAATAGCCACAGTGAAGTCCGAAAAGTACGCGTCCTGGTCTCTTGGGGACGCAAAGTCTGCCTCCGAACCTACCGTTATTGTGGTGATGTGTTTCACTCAAACACAGAGTCCATACACGCACCTCCGAAGAATGTCTGCATTTGAATGCCTCTGATTCTTCCCTCCTCCCTATCCCTCAGGATCAACCCAGTGACCTTGATAACGCTCCGACCCGCAGTATACAACTCCAGCTCTCCATTTGCTACACCAACGTCATTTAGCCTTATGCGCTGACTCACGACGTTCCACTTTCCAGATTGGAAATAGAATGAACCACGACCAATGGATGCACCATACGTCGGATCGCAGATGGAGAATGACAGGACATCGCACTAAACGTGGTTCGCAGAGAACTGGGGGTTCGTGTACAGAGGAAGGTACGTGTACATCTCTCCCGTGCCATTTTCTCGCCACATCAGATGAGCAGAGAAGCATGCTGAAGATCGGCTTCCTCCAGAACAACCTATGGATTCAGTGGGGCTGTCTCCACCATCTGTATACACACATTATAAGGCGCCTGTCATCAGCTAAGAGCAACCAGGAATATTATTGAAATGGTGTTAGTTGAGTATGACTTACAAAGGCCAGGCAACTTCCCCCCCTTCTGCCACTCAAAACCCTCATCAAAATATACCGAATACCCGAATGTAACCTCTTTCGCGGTCGTGAGATCCACATTCATAGGACCAGAAGCATAGAAGGATAGCCCGCCCTTTGGCTCATGTGTGAGTGTGTACGAGCCTTTAGGGTACTGAGCCTTCAGTGCAAGCTTGTCGTCAGGGGCATTTTAAAACGTCATGGGCAACTCGGAAAGGACGTGTTGGGTTGAGCGTACTCGAGGAGAGCGGCCAGGCATGCTGCAGCAACGGTGCTGTTGTCCACCTCAGGTCTTCACTGCGGGGTTGTTCTACTGGGTAGAGAGTCACGAGTATGTTTGGGGAGAGTGCCCTCTGTTCATGAGGCGGGCCGAGGAATCCCGAGGTCGGGTTCTTGGAATGGTGTTTAACAGACGTTGCTAACAGTACCTCTGGGGAAGGTATGGATAATCCGTTGTGCTGATATGCATGACGGTGATGGGACTGGGAATGGTGGTCAAATGGGGCCGCGTTGATGAACGCAGAGGATATAGAGACCAGCAAGACAGTGGACCATTCAACATACATATCAGTTGGAATGAAGTAGTAAAGACCTAGTTTCCCCTGTGCAGCTCCAAGAGTCGCGCAGGAAGAAATGTGGTTCCTATTCTGCTGAAGGTGAATGTGAATAAGAAAAAGAGGCTGCCCCAGGGGACGGGTACCGGCAAGTTGAATACATTTGGGGATTGTTTCAATACGGCGTTTGGTAACCGTCGTCGACCACCCTTTGTGGACTCAGCCTGGTGTACATTAGGAGACAACTTACCTATCCCATCGAGTCCTCGCTGTCGATGGCTCGTGACGTCCAGGATTACATTTCATCAGCTCTGGCACCAGCTGGTAGTGTCTACCCTCCGGAATGCTGAAATTCTGATGGTTCCTTCTTACTGCGGCTGGCAGACATCTGCACCAGAAACATGGTCAGAGATACTCTATATATTACCCAAGTCATACCTTTGGAATCTTTGATAAGCTCCTATCTAATCGTGAATAAGACAGATGACCTCCTCTGAAAGTAGAGACTGGCTTAAGGAGGCTAACTAATTCCAGGGATATGCATGGAACACTACTAGCATCGCGCAAGCAGACCGCAAGTTTTAATAATGCAAAATTATTGGCCGCCTGGCGAAATGGTATCGCGTCTGACTACGATATAACTGTCGATCAGGAGATTGTAGGTTCGAGTCCTGCGGTGGTCACGTTTTTATTACCAACCCTGATTCGTGATGTCCCGTATCTGCGAATTCATCTAATGTTATTCTGTTTCATACCTTCTAAGTAGGCTACATGGATATCACTTGCCAGGTGATCCTGCCATACGGGGTCGTGGATGCCCCTTCCTTGCTTCCATGCTTCACCCAAAAAGAAACTTCAAAGATACCCGGTCCTCGTTCGGCAACATACGATCTCTCTTCCTCATCCACTGGCGCACTCAAAATTAGGTGGGGCCTGCTCGTCCCCGACCCCTTTGAAAGCGGAGTCTCCAACAGCCACGTATATTCTGAAGGCGAATGTGGAGAAGATGACGACTCTGAGGGTGGATCACCGATCACCGACGTCAGTTGTGCTGAGAACCGGTCCAACCACTCAGGCGCTACCAAGACCTTGACGTGCGCGATGCCCAGTACACCGGACGGGTGCTCTGAATTCGATGGAGGATCGAGTGGAACCTGAATAGGGTGGGGCATTTAGCGATCGCGGATCAGCATATATATATAATCCCCCTCGTTCAATATCCACCGTAGAGACGATCGATCCCACAATATGAACGTGCAATCACTCACCCTCCACTCTCTCGGCGTTACATCGCCACAGAAGAATGGGAGAGCGCCGCGGCCCTCCTGTCCCTCATCACTTTGGACACTAGGTGTAGTAATCACCCACTCGAGCACTTTGCCATCCGCACGCACGCGCCCGCCGCTGACTTCGTGGTTGTATCGCACACCAGAACCATCTGCACGCCCACGCTCGTTGATGATGTGTGAGATGGAGACTCCGCTGCGGTTCGACGCGCCGAGGAATGCGTAGTCGATCCACCCGGGATATTTGTACGCCTCGGACCAAGGCATTGTTTCACGTCTGTGACGCTCGGGCGAGCCAGGGGGGTAGTGAGAGGCTGGGTAGATGAAGGAGATGAGTTCGAGATAAGCACCATCAGGTAGGACCTAGTGAGCGTGATGGGTTGAGTGTTCGACTGGAATAAGGTAGGTGGTTGTATGTACCACTAGGGCATTCTCTGTCAGTCCCTCTGCATGTCTTCCCCCTGGAATGACCCTTGACATCGTTCAACGAGATGCTATGATAAGGGATAAGGATGATGTACATACTTGAACCCCAAGTCTCGAAATTGCTGAGATACAAGGTTGACCGTTCCCGGCGGTGTAAGGTGGACGATGTGGTCCAATATCTTTGTTAATGGTTCGGGCATCGTATGAGAATGTCTACTGAAAGCGATCAAATTGGTACTAGGCAGTGCTTATACATGCGTAACATCGCACTAGTCTCCCAAAGCCAAAAAGGAAGGAAGAGATAACTCGCTCCTCCGACAAGTACATCCGCATTAGAGTCTAAGGGAAAAAAGTCTTTCCTTCTCCACTAGGAGCCACCATCACGGAGAAACTTAACACTGCACGAGCTGATCTATATCGTATGGAAAAGCAGTTGTCCGACCTCCTCGCTGCTACTCGACTGCAGAGGTCCATAGTCGAACTGATCCAAAGAATGTCCACCGCGGGCTACTGTTAACCGTCTTCCCCACGAGCTACTCCTGAAAATGATTGGACTCACTATCCGAACAACTGCTTTCAAAGAGTGCTCATTTTGCGACATCCGCCGTTTCCAGAAGCAACATTTGATCAATGGTGAGGTATCACATTGTTGGAGGGATGTGATTCTCCACAGTCTAGGACTTCGGACTAGTAATAGGATCAGGGTAGCTCCATCGTGGACCAAATTTTTCATCAAGGCACACCTGGATAACTTCCCTTAGATTCGTGATTGGCGCTACGAGATGAACCCAGACAGATTCATTGCATTGCTTTACCTTGTCATTCCCGATGCACACCGTTGGTGCAGCCTTACTATCAGTGATCTTGAACCATCTAACAACTTGGTTGTACTGGAAAAATCGATGGTGCAACTTTTCTTAATCTCCCGTAGGCAGACCCTAAGAGAATGGAAGATAGTCGTTCCAACTTTTCTTGCTCTTTTGCGTCTTTCTTTACCAAGTATTCCTCGGGACTTGGTTGGGAGCCCAGAGGTCGACAATTTTGTATTTTTAGACCTGGAAGTTCTCCCCGTCTCGAATCTCTGGAGCTTGGAGGAAACGCTGGCTTTCCAGCTAGTCTCAAGGCTCTTTGCAACCCACTCGCGTCTGCTTTCACGAATTAGGTCACCCATCGTTTTATGGAGTCATTGTCCGAGAATTCGACCTTGCTTTCCATTCCTGAAGTGGTGAATATGTCATGGGGACCGTTTCCCAATAGTATTCGGTTACCTGTTCTCAAAATGCTTGTCCTTGGTGTTTCACATACAGAATTCGTGCAAGACCTTGAAGCCCCGAGATTCGGACAGTTCCAGTGCTCTCTATCCCAATGTTATGTTCAATGGGCTAGGCAACAAGTTCGGTAACGTTGTTCACATTGTTCTTGGTACCGGTGGTTCGCTGCATGATAATGCAACCTGCTTGGCGTTCCCTGATGTATGCCACATGGTAAAGACGCAGTCCCAACTCTTGGGTTGAAGACTCAACATTCGGTTTCTCCACCTCATAGGATCACCTCGAAAGTTTGACCATCATTAAACCTTGCTTGCACTCGGATCCGTCTTCGTCGTTCATGGATGACTTGGTCAAATGGGTGAAACTTCGTCGCCTAAACAGTACATTCGAAATTGCGATTGCGAGTGTCCATCTACATTTAAACTACATGAGACACTGGATGAGCATTGTGCTGTAGAGTGGATGGGTGCTAAGCTCAGCATGGCAGTGGACTTCTTTGGGACGGTTGATCCAATGCGAGTGGTGCTATGTACCCGCATTTAATTCACCTGGAAGTGCTTATTTCTGTGTATATAGGACGCCCTCTCGCTTCCTCAACGGTCTTAGCAATGCCTTTATGTCTGGAAAAGTTCGAATGGGATATCAAGGTAGGTTTACAAGGGGGTGATGCACAGACCTGTCAGTGACACCGTGCGCCATGATCGAATGTCAGGTGTATCACTGCACCTGTACAGTGATTACAATACATGTAATCATAACAGTAAAATACATGTCCAAGAATCGCAGGAGGGTCCACCGCCAGCGGAAGTCCATGATAGTATGAGTCCGTGAATAAGGTATCCTTCCGGATAGGTATTCATGCTTAGGCTGCAAATCCAACTCTTGCTTGTCCTACGTCGAAGACCGAGTAAACGTTCCGCAGGAATGTGTCTCCAAGTATCATTGTATCTGTTGCACATCCCTAGTTAGAATTGTCAATGCGCACCCAGAGACATACGTACTGCCAAGACCACCAGAGGACGAAATGGCACATACACATTGATTGCTGCCTGAAGGGTATGTTCCAAGATTGAAAGTATCGGGCGACAGAGGAAAATCCGTCCCTCCGATTGTAATACTGACGCTGGGCATCGAATCGCAAGGGACTTGACATTGCTTTAGTGAGGATGAAATATAAACCTATGGCTAGATGCTCACGTGTGTAAAATCCATTTCCTAGATCTGTAGCGTTCATTCCGCTATAGAATTTTCCGACTGTGCCTAGGTTTCCGAGAATGAGCGTGGTCCCTGTGTCAACGACAGCAGTGAATGGAGTGATGGTGGCATTTCCATTGGCGCTGATAGCATCCCCAGTTATCTGCCAAAATCCCTGCCCCCCACGTATTCAGCACCTACGTCCTCCGCAGTAAGAGTGCAACTCACCTTCTGAGTGACTGGTGTGTATGTTAGGGAACCTGTATAGAGTGCAGAGTTGATACCGCCAATTCGCAGTTCAGAGCCAGAGGATGCGAGGCTGAATGCGAAGATGGGGTTTGGAATGGCGTTGTTGGTAATGAGGGTCTGGATGACTGGGTTGGCTTGATATATGGAGAGTCCTCAAAGGCCATGCCCATCAAACCGTCTGGAGTGAAACTCGACGCTTGTAGAGTGGTAGAGTACTGCGCAGCCGCACCGAGTACCTGGCTGGTTGCCTTGTGAACACTTTCAACTTAGTGGTGTAGAGAAAATAGGGGTGACATACAGTGTATCCACCTACGGTGACAGCATCGGAGTATTGTTCGCCTTGAACGGAGGTGCCATCCCCGTAGGAAAGTATAAAGGTTGCGTTCCGATCAACGGCTGTTGAGCTCGCATTTGGATTGTACAACGTATGACCGCTGCATGTCGCTCCGCAATTCGAGGCAGGGAGGAATAGATCAGCAGAACCAGTGTCGAAATCCACTAAGTCGATGTTTTTGCATGACACACAAAAACAAGTATGGATGAGACAAACCTTTGAAATCGACTGGAGGCGTTCCGACGGAAATGGTTCCATACCATCGTTGGTTAGTTCCTGGTCGTCGGTGAGAGGAACGCTCCCAGTATCACGCCTGGAAGTCGACGTCACGCCAGTGTTTGCTTCCAGAGCACGGAATCCTGCCAATATTTTCCTGTTCGCCCAAATGAGACCTACGAGCGGGAACAAGGCAGCCGAACAGCGTACGCCTGTGTAAACGCGAGATGCGCACAAGCACCATCCATGTCAAAGTCACCGGCATGAGTGGTCAATGACGCCCTTTTCCTGAGTGGTATCGAGATAGGTTCAAGTGGGAAGCCAGCTGCCAGTGCTGGGAGAGCAGCGACGATGGATAGAAAGTGCATCGACGAGTCGCATTGCGCTCGACTGTTTTTATATATTAAGCAGTTGCGTGGTTGCATGGACTGCGTTCATGTCCGCTGAACCACGTGGATAATAGCCGGTCGATTGCCGAAGGGGGCAGCTTCAGTCTGCAACGTGACAACAGCAACATGGCACAAGGTCAGTCTCAGCTGCACACACAACCGCCCTCGTTTATTCCAACTTGCAGCACCAGATCTGTCCATTCAAGCCCTCTTCAGCGTCCGTGGTAAAATAGGTGGGCGTCGCACTCATACATGCCCTCATCTATTCATTTCCACTTGGACAGCCCTCGTAACCGGCGGAGGCACAGGGATCGGCAAGTCCATTGCCTCCGCACTCGTTCAGAACGGTGCAAAAGTATACATCGCAGCCAGGAATGAATCGCAACTCAAGGAGGTGAGTGTATAGCTATTCGTATGCCCTATTACCTTACCAATGGCGACGCACCAGGCAGCTGCGGAGCTGAACGAACGCGGACCAGGGACTGCCCAGTACATCGTTGCGGATCTAAGCGTATGTAGTCTCCTCGTGCATCCTGCTCCACTGCTGATGGCATCCGCACATAGGACAAAGCTGGTGTCGACGCACTCATATCGGCACTCTCCGCCATCGAGCCATCACACAAACTCCATATCCTCGTGAACAACTCTGGCGTCGCATGGGGGGCTCCTCTCGACAACTTCCCCGAGCAGAAAGGCTGGGACAATGTCATGGCAGTGAATCTAAAGAGTGTGTTTTACTGTGCGTCAACGCCTCCGATCCCTCAGCTTTTCCAGATCTGCTCACATGTCCTCATTCGATATGCAGTAACAGCAGGGTAAGTCCTGCAGATCATATATACCTGTACAACACACGTCGAGCCATTCAAAAAAAAAGATTATTACCATGGCTTGCAAAAGACTCGACAACACTGGATCCAGGCCGTGTGATCAACATTTCGTCTGTCTCCGGGTTCTCACCCCACGCGGAAGACGTCGTGAGCGCCAAAGGGAACGGGACTTATAGCTGTAAGTGATTTCGTATTTTCATCGTCGCTGAAATGACCGTCCTTTGCAGATAACGTGAGCAAAGCAGCGCGTTAGTATACCTTCGTGATACGAAGGAATGAATTGTGCTGATGGACCTCTTTCTTCTCAGTCAACCACCTTACCTCGGTCCTGGCTGTCAAGCTGGCCCCACAACTAATCACGTGCGTGCTCGCGTATGCAATCCATGCATCCTTCTGACCGGCCCCCGACATGCTATAGTGTGAACGCCATATGCCCGGGGTACGGCGCTGGCCTGGAGTAACCCTTTCACCGCCCGCTGATTTCCGTTCTAGAATGTTTCCGACGAAGATGACTGCGTTCGCTTACAAGACTATAGGCGAAAATGCCATCACAGCACGACAACCCACTGGTACGTGTTGCTTCCAACCAACTCGGGCTGACATTTATTTTTGTTCTAGGCCGATTTGGTATGCCATCCGACGTCGCAGGTGTTGCTCTCTTTCTCTCATCGCGCGCGAGTGCACATGTTACGGGCGAACATATCATCGTCGACGGTGGTTCCACACTCTCGAGCCAGGGCATCGCACCGCAGTCAAGATTGTGAAGGAGGTATTTGCCATGACGATGGAGGTGATTAACGGGAGGATGATGTGACTACTTCTCAACACACGATAGATAACATAATTATAGCTGCAACGCAGCTCTGCACATATTTTATTATATTGCTGGCAACCGGACCAGGGTACGTGGAATCAGAGACACAATGGAGTGGGGCGTTTGTGCGACCCAGAAAGCAGAAAGAGTGCATGTGCATGGTGGTGATAGAAGTCCAGGAAGTAATGTCGCATCGTACAGGCTCCGAGACACGAACGCATTTATATTGGTTTCAGTTCGCCGCAGGCCTGGTATCGTCGATCGGAGTATCTTGGCGTGCCGTTGTCAACGCCGCTGTTGGAACAGGCCATCCAGCACTCCGGGACCATTGCACATATTTCGACTGCTCGAGAACACCACGATACACCACATCATTGAACCCAACGCATTGCAGACCAATACACGCGACTCGCAGAGCACCCACTGCATACAACTGGCTTGTCTCATAGTGGTTCTGGGGAGAAATATTTTTGCGGGCTGCGAGCGTCTCCTTGATCAACGCCTGCGTCGTCTGTGTGGGCGAAACCACGAAAGTGGATCGCGTTTAGATCTAAAGTAATAAATGTTTCATTTTGTATACCTCCGTGGAGAGCAATTCCCATTCCTGGGTCGTCAGGTCGTCCATCCGGAAAGCTCTATAAGTTCCCGCGTAGTACCACTTCCCATCCTTGTTATAAAAACATTCTAAAACGAACAGAGTGGGTGCCTGCCACAGCTGTATGGTTACCATGCGAGAAGCACGTACCGGTCGGCTCTTTCATGTGACCGATCACGTCGACGGACGCCCATCTGTGGGCGGTCATCACGCGGGGATTCGTGCTGCATTTAAAAATGGGTGTGAGCAAGTATCCGTGCTCTTCACGTTCTGGACACCAATACGTCGTAGGTTGTGCAAGGATGCGGTAGTTCTTAAGTCTGGTAGACTGTAAGTTGAACCAACAAAACTGTATGCCAAACTCTTACACGTCTTTGAGTGACTTGTGGACAGAAGTGGGTTAGTAGGGCGAGCGTGATGAGCAGATAACATACGCCTGTGGTGTTGCGCAGGAATTCGTGCAGGGAGTACAGCGCAGGGAGCACGATTGGCTGCAGAGAATCCTCAGGGATACCTGATGGGAGAGGGAGAGCAGCGAGTATGGCTTGTCGTGCAGCAATGGTCTTCTCGGCCTCTCCGCCCAATGAAAACGCTGCGAAAGGCACCTATGTGTCGCATGTATGCAGAGGTAATCGGTCAGTTAACCGCATATATGCACATACCAGGAGGTCTGTGCCTGTGGTCACTGCTGGAGTAGATGATCGACCGAGTTTGGTAGGAATGTGCGGCGAAGAGGGTTGGAGGTATGCAGATGCCCTGGAGGGTCACATCTACACTTTCCTAGTAATATGAGAATGGTTTAGTGAAGGCTCGGGAGCGTGAAAATCAAGAGTCGTCATCAGGCAGCCCTAGAGTGTTCTCTCACATGTTTACCAGACACAGAACACAGTTGAACGTCTGCACCAGGAGATGCGGCTGGGTTGGAAACGGAAGGCGAGGACGAACGCCTGAGGATGTCGAGTTCCCACTGGAGTCGCGATATCATCGCTGCCTTCTGCTGCACAGAGGTGTATGCGTCCTCGAGACGCCCGACAACGTTGTCCCGCGCGGCGAGTGCCTCTGCGACGCGCAACCTCTCTAGCTGAACCGCGATTGCAGTGTCTGCCGCCACCACTGGGTCCTGACGTTGTGTCGGGTGTAGGAGGTGTCAGCGTGGAGTCTAGTATACGCACCGTTTGTATGTCTGCTGAGAACGAAGAGAGTGGTGACGAGGATCCACTGCGATCGCCGACGCTGCGTGGAATCGCAAGCAGGTCCATTGTGGAACGGAACAGAACCGTCAATTTCTGGAATCAATATTCTGCTCGTATTGATGCATTCACCCTCATCCAAGCTAGTCATTCAAATTGTAGTGAAACCCCCCATGTAATGCTTGAGGTTACCACAGAATCGCAGATCTTCAAGTGTATCACGATCATAGGCGCTGGATATGCCTACCTCCAGCCCACACATTCCTCCACTCATATACCTACCATTACCATGCACTGGACTCCGAACCACGGTAGTGGGAGTAACTACTGTGTTTGGGGACTCTTCATCATGTTGTGAAAGTCCAGCCTGTAGTATTTGTATCGTTTTTTCCTATCTTTATTGCTTGTGTTCTCGTAGCGCTGCCTCGCTTAACAGCTTTTGGGACACCGTGTCTATCCGCACGCAATCCAGCTATTTATGTCTCGTTTCCAGCTCGAGCTCATTAGATACGCCTTCGTCTTGGTACTGGGCTTAATCCGTTTGATGAGTCAGCATGATGACATACACATCCCTAATCTCGTTGTCCAGTTCCTCCCGAGGGCGTAAGTGAAGGCCGTTGAATTCTATGCCACCCAAACACCCAATCGAGCCTTGCCATCCTACCACAACATGTCGCTCCCCCAGAGTACTTGCACCTTGATCGTTGGAGCTGGTCCAACAGGCCTGGCTGTTGCTCTCTCTCTCGTCCATCAAGGATTCCGAGACTTTGTGATCGTGGATGCTCTTGCCAAAGGAGAGAATAATTCTCGTGCCCTTGTTGTACATGCCGCAACCCTCGAAGTGAGTCTTCCTTAGCAGACTTCTCGCGGGTTTGGCATGACCTATCTCTGTCTCCTTGTGCTTAGGCCCTCGACACCATCGGCTGCGGAGACGAGCTTGTCTCCAAAGGCACTAAATTGTCTAGCATGCGGTTAGGCGACCGTACCGGTGTGCTCCTAACGCCCCAGTTCGACTATCTGAAGCCTTATACCCGCCACCCCTACGGACTCATTTTACCTCAGACATTCACGGAGCATATCCTTGAAGAGAAGCTTGCAAGCCTTGGCGTGACCGTCCATCGCCCGTATAGGGTTGTTGGTGTGAAATCGAACTCGGACGACATGAAGCTTGCAGACGTTACTTTTGAAGACGGACAAGTCATCACAGCGAAATACATTGTAGGCGCGGATGGAGCACGTTCAACAGTACGTTTGTCTTTATACATGATAGCGTGAGTATGTTTATGACCAGCGGTTAGATTCGCACGATCGCTGGCATCAACTTTGTAAATCCAAAGAGTTGGTTAGGCGACAACAGCACCACTTTGGAACAGCTCGCTCAAGCTGATGTTACCTTCGACGCTGGAAATGTGGACGAATTTGGATTTAGAGGAGTGATGTCACCGAATAGCCTCTTCCTTTGCGTCCCTCTTCCATCTACATTCAATGATTTCCTTGCCCACGAGACTGGGCAAACTATCGACAGGAGAATTTACAGAATTATCTGCGGCGTACCGATAGAAGAAGGACCTGTCCCACATTCACCTTCGAAAGAGTATCTGCAGACTCTTACAGATAAATTTGGCCCGCTAGGTCTCTCATCGGATCCATCTGTCAACCCCAGTGGCAAATCTGTCTGCATCAAAGATGTCATTTGGACCTCCCGATTCCGCACCCACTCTTCTGCCGCTGATACCTTCTTTACCCGTCTTCCTACGAGCGACCCATCAGGCGTTCAAGGAGCTGCTATCCTTCTCGTCGGGGATGCTGCTCACATCCATTCCCCAGCAGGCGGACAAGGCATGAACCTTGGTCTGAGGGATGCAATCTTCCTCGGCGAAACCCTCGTGAAGCATATCAAATCGGCTGAAACGAACCCGCTGTCTGAAGCAGACAATATTCTCACCGCATTCGCTGCAGTGCGGCGTTCTCATGCGCTCGAGGTCATCGCATTTACAAAGGGCATCCTATCCCTTGTTGGAATGAAGGACGAGAATGTGGCGTGGTGGCTGCCTATCAATAGGATTACCTTGCGAGACTGGCTCATGTGGATGCTTGGGAAGATACCGTTCGTGCAGCGGCAGGCAGTTTGGGGTATGAGCGGTCTGGGTCGCAGGTGATGTTTTTTGTTGTTCCCCCGTTCCTTCATCAGTCTTTGTGTGCTTCTCTCCGACATGCTGTGTTGGATCTGGTCGTGTATGTACATTATAACCCCTCTCCCTGCTCGGTCTTGTGTACTATGCGCTAACGCTTACTGTTTTGGTGGCTCCTTTCTGATCTTAGTCTTGACAGCTTCCACTCCATATCTAGGCTTTGTCGAATGAAATCTCATCACTAAAATTGACATATCGCTGGAGACTATCAATGTTACAACCCTTTCTGCGTTAGTTGGGACCTAAAGACCTAATCTTGTCTGTACCAGCGTGTGATATGCCCATGGGCACGGGCGAAGACATTTTTAGCAGCTGGTCAATAGTACTTCGTGGAAGGTGTAGTGATCATTCCCCTGAATAGCAGTTTGGTCATTTATCCTTGATAGTGAAGAGTCAATGTAACTCTGTAACCTGGTGATGGTTGATGAACCAGGTAAGTTGTGCACATCTAATATAAAGCAACACCTTTGGTTGGGTGATAGTTATTTATGTGAGGAAAAGGTGAGATACCAACTGTCATTGTCTACATTATAGTGAAGAGAGCTTTAAAACTGTTCTTTCAGCATTGGATGGTGAGAAGAAGGCTAAGGAGTTGGTATGATGATGAATGCAGGGCAATGATATAAAGTTGTCCATATGTGGAACTTTCAAAGGGTCAGTATGAACAGCAATGGCAATCTGGTCAAGTGAGACATACATTAGGGGGAATTACTTTTGAATGACAATCTAGTTGGAGCATCATTGCTGCTGAATGTGAATCACTGAAAACAGAACTGGTGAAATTTCCTGCAGGGGCAGGCACAACCATCATAGTTCCAGTAATGTTTTTTGTCCAAATGACATCTTGAAGACCAACAATATTATTGACAATGCAGCAAGTGGAGGATACTACAATGATAATGAAAAATGAAAAGGTAACATTGCTGACAACATCAGAATACAACATACACCCACCTTTTGGGCAGTCTCAGACACAGAATCACATCTAGTTATGTCCTTTAGTGCATGCAGCTGTGTATAAACCACCTTAGTCAAAACATCATAGAACACAAAGTATAATTGTTCCATTGTTTTTCAGAAGAGACTGAATATCCAAATACCAATTTACAAGTGCTACTGATCCTCCAAAGAATCAGTGCATTTCATAAAATTATAATAGACAAAATTTGCATCAAGATAACCTATTGCTTTGCCAACTATTTGCTGAATCCCATACATTACCAAATGGCAATGAAATAGTAACCCAACAAAAAGAAAACAAAAGCAAGAGAAAGGATCCCCTGACAACACAAGCCAGTACTGCAATAGCGAGGTCATCACATCCTTGGAGTTGCAAGCAGAGCTCACAAGGACAAGGGCGGCAAAAATTAAATAACCAAATAATGGGAGCAGTGCCCCCATAATAGTGGTTAAACTATTAAGAACAGATACTACATAGATAGGCAGGGGCATAGGTATGGGTCCCAGATCACGCACCCATACCCATACCCATGCCCGCGCCATGGGTTTTCTCACGGGTAGAGTACCCGCTCGCGGTCACACACGGGTACAAATACTCCCCACTCGACCACCACCACCACCACTACCTGGACGACAACAACAGCGACTAACACCACCACCAGTGCCAGTGACAATGGCACGCACAGATAAACAGTAGTGAGTACCATCACCATCCTCACGTACACTGACGGCGACGACAGCAGCAATGCGGGGGGCGACCACCACCACCGCCACACGGACGCACGGGCGGCGTCGACCTCTGCACGGCATCGACCACCACCACCGCGCACACGGATGGCAGCGGCAGTGAGTACCGCCGCCACCACCACCAGACTACGACCACTATCACCATCACCGTCACCACCGCGGCTACGACCACCACCACCGTCACCACCACCACCACCGTGATTGCGACCACCACCGTCACCATCACCACCGTCACCACCGCGGCTACGACCATCACGACCACCACCGCGGCTGCGACCGCCACCGTCACCCCGACCACCACCGCCGCGACTGCGACCACCACCGTCACCACGACCACGGCCACGGCCACGATCACCACCGCGACTGCGACCACCACCGCCACCATCACCGTCACGACCACCAGCACCAGCACCAGCACCACCGTCACCACCGCGACCTGGGCGACGATCATGACGGCCACCACGACCACCACTACTACGATGATCACCACGGCCGTGACCACCACGACCACCACCAACTTTGATGGCGACGACAGCGATGGACGGCCACTACCACGACTACCACGATCGCGAAGACCACGAAGACCACGCCGACACCCGTTTCATTACTTAGTTTACATGTATAGTGTACTTGTTATGTAGGTAACTGATAATATGTACATTACCCATTCCCAGATCTGCTGTCCCATACCCGTACCATAACCCGTACCCATCGTGCGGGTACAGGTATCTCACGACTACAGGTATGGGTTATGCTCCCAATACTCACGAGTTACCCGCGCTCTTGCCTACTCACAGAGCATAAAGCCATGTACATTGTGACTGAAAGGGATATGTACCATCTATGCTACTGGTCCCTGGAAGGTTTTCAAATCGAATCCCTCTTTCTCTGCTGCCTTCTCATATGCAACCTTTATGTGGGTGGAGAAGTTTATTGCAGTCCCCTGCCTTAAAACACCTGGGCATGAAACAGTAGTTCCATGTTTGAATTTGGGGCACATAGTCTAGCATAAATTTAGAGGCAAGAAACACCAGAATTATGCACACTAAATGGCCCACCATTATAGTGTCAGTGGCACATTTGACCACAGCACGAAGGGAAACATCCACATAGTTGCCCCCTGTTAGCTGGGGGTTTACCTGCCCATCCTTCACTTCATGCTGTGTCACCCAATTGAGTGCATAAGGTGCAAACAATTTATCAGTATGGATGGTTCTGAATAGTGGTTAGCTCCATAGCAGCCATAAAGTTATCTGTCTATACATACGCATCATAGTTCTGTGACATGTACCCCTCTGCAGGGGCACGCTCTGCAGTGTTAAAGGTTAATGGACCCCCAGGAAGTTGCAGTTGATACCTAGTATCTACATACAAAAATGTTAGCAAGGATGGATAGATCTATAATGGTGGTAACAGACCCTGAACATTCCCTTGAGATGCCATTACAGGCAGGTCAGCTGCTGCAATGGCTGCTAGTGTTGGCTCAATGACCTCCTTAGGCAAAGCAGCAGTAAGAAGGTTCCATGAGAGAGCAAAGACACCCAGAATTTTTCTATCACACTCTGCACACTCCTCACCAGATATTTTTTTCTTTATATTCCTGACAAGGCCAAAAATGCGTGCATGGCAGGGGCCAGCATTCCATCCATACTGCACAAGAGTTCCTCCATGGTTGGGCTATGCAGTTGAACTACATCAGTACATAAATATAGATAAGGCTAGTATACTCACACAACAGTTATGGCAGTCTTCAACTGCCTTGGCAATGACTTCATTGACATAGTCAATGAGATTGGGCCAAGCAGCACAGCAGTGGCGAAGGACCACAAGCTCTACCTTGCCTATAGATGGAATCATAGTGAGTATCAAAGAAGCAGCTACAGGTGTACACCAGTACCTTCAGCACCAAGGAAAATAACACTCGCCCCAGGAGGCACCACATACCAGGTATCATCTGCTGGGACTGCAAGGATAGGCTCACACCCCTTAACAAGTCCTTCATTCCCCTGGTCAACAAGAGTGGTACCACACTTGAATGGCATGTCATCAGACTGACTGCAGTAGATGATATGGACACCCTGTGCCTGTAGCTCTTTACAGGAGCATGGGTCCTTTTTCAGGCCCAGTGCTTCAGCCTAAAATGGCTGTAATAATCAGGCTATAAAGATAGAAACACAGGGACTCACCAGGCTTCGCTTCTGCTGTCTATGGGAGTTAGTAATAGACTTATGCTGGTACTTGTAATGTGCAACTGCAGTGCTGAGTGTAGCAGGGGCCACCATAGGGTGGTGGGTTAGTAGGCGAAGGAAATCTTTGGCCTGGGTGAAATTGAGGGTAGCCCAACTAATTCCTCCAGACTATGTACTTACATCCCTGGGAACCAAAGCTAACTGTGCACCCTGTCCAGCAAGCTGTATCTGTGCTAACTCCTTGTCACCAAGTGTTCCACTGGCAAGTGCTGCCATGAAGTCCCCACTAGCTGCCAATGCACTGAAGACTACAGCACCATAGTAAGTGGCAAGTGCAAAAAATAGGCAGGTGCCATGGCTCACAATCTTCCAGTGCCTTTTTTTGCTGGGCAGTTTGCTTTGGCATGCTGAAAGATGTGGTGTAGAGGTGCTGCAACTTGTGTGAAGGGGGTGTAGGCCACCTGGAAAAGTTTGCCACACCTGCTAGCATAATAGGCTGTGTAGCCAAATAATGCTATTTCATAGCTTAAAGGTAGTAAGTATATATATGTCCCCATGGACTAGTGGTAAAGCTGTGGACCCTGTTGTGTGACTGTGCAGACCTTGCCCCAGCCATAGCCACCAGTTCGATCCCCACCCATGCCACCCTACCCTACCCTGGCTGGCTGCGTCCACGTACACCCCCCATCTAGCGTAGTGCTGCCCCCTTGTTGCTTGATATTTTTTTATCATATTTACTATACTACCTTGTACTACTATAGTGCCAACCACAGCTGCTGGTGCTGTTGGAGTGGCACACGCCTGCCCTGCTGCCTGATTTGGAAAGCCATGCTGCGCTGGTTACGCCCTAGCTCTCTCTCCCTGGGCTGCTCTCCTCGTGTTGAGTCAGTGCTGCTGCTACTTGCTGTGCCACCACTGCTATCCACCGTTTTACCACCACCACCCTTTGTCTTACCACTGCCCTCGACACATCCAGCTCTGGTCATTTGGGTGGGCTTTGGCTGGCATGTTTTGCAACATACATATGGCGGCATCTCTGCTGCCAACCCCCCACCATGGATGTCTAGACCCAGGCAGTTTGTCCTGTGCCAAAGCAGGTGTGTTGTGTGTCCATCACGGGAATTCTGGCCTGCACTCAGGCAGGGTTAATTGCCTTCTCACCCCAGCCTATCCAAGCCACCCGAGCCAGATGTATCGACCCTGCTGCTCGACCACCCTTCACCCCAGAGACCCACCCCAGCCCAATTCAGGCCCATCCAGGCATTCACCAGCATTGAACACCACCCCCTGGATGGCCCACCGCTGATGGCGCGACCACCACCGCCATCACCTGGACAATAGTGGCATTGAGCACCAGCACCACCACAGCCACCATCACCTGTGGCGCTGGCGACGGCCACTCACTGGCACTGGGCGTTGGGCGGTGTGACCACTACCACCACCCATGACTGACACTAGATTCGACAGCATGGCAGCGACCACTGCCTGGATGGCCCACCCCAGCACCGACATGCCACCGCTATCCACCACCATTCATGTAGATTATACATGTGCACCTGTATTTACCTAATGGTATGGATTGGATACCGTGGCTATGGATCGCAAGTCTGTGGGTCAACTCATGGAGGTATGGCCCATGCTGTATCTGTGACCTAAGTAATACCTGCACCTGCAGGAATAATTGGCCATCTCCCTTCTGTGCTACAGGTGGTGGTCGGTATAGGCAACAATTCCATTCGCAGCACTGTAACACTAGGATGCTAGGATGCTTTTATAGCTTTTCTCTGCCCTGCTTCACCCACTTCGCCCCTGCCTCTTCACCATGCTGCTCTCTTGCTTCTCGCTGCTTCTTTGACCCATAATCTACTATACAAACACCTATGGCTGGTGTACCAGCTCCATGGGAAAAACCTGCTGCTTCTGTATGGTACATGACTTGTGAGGGTTTGAAGTTGGGTGGAAATCGCAAGGAGTTGTTGCTACTTTCAGACCCATCACCAGTAGTCAAAATTGGGTATCCATGGTCCATTAGATGGTTTGCCCACTCCGGCAGTGAGAAACTGGCCACAGGTCAAATATATCTTAAGCTTTTTATTGGACTAACCTGTTCACTGCCATCTTTGAAAGCAAAGGACAGTCAGTGAATGGGCAGGTAAAACTACCTGTTGCTCGGAAGTGGCTATCGTTCTGGCTATGGTGCATATGCCCAATGAGATGGCACATAAGTGGTTTTTTGTCCTCGGAGTAGCTGAGAGAAGAATACATCAGTAAGACTGGTTTGTTGGGGACTAACAGTCATGTACTAAAGGTGCTTTGGCCATGGCAAATCCACATTAAAGAGACAGGTGGGACACATGTAAACAGTTGTCCCAGCTGTGCTCTGTGATCCAAACCGATGATTTACTGCGATACAGTTGTCCACACCCCTATAAATGTTATAGTGAAAAGTGCTACAATGGCAATGAAATTAGATGATCGCTCACTGATCCCATTTGAAGGGCTTTCCTCCATGTATCTCATGCACCTCAACTTCTTCTGTATCAATGGCCTTCATATCAAGGCCAGACATTACCTTATCATGCCAGGTTTCAAAACAGGCATTAAAATGGAGATCACCAGGGCAGAAGTCAGCTGGGGCATTCCCTGAAGGATCTTCAATGGCAACAAGAACATTGCACAGTGAACATTGCATATGATCAGGGTTCTGGTGTTCTTCACAGCGATGGAGGTGTTTCACCCAAGAAGCTCTTTTCCTATATTGCCATGTCATATCAGTAAGGAATAACATCCAGTGAACAAATCTTACTGTGCCATATTGCAAAAGGGGCAAATTAGCTTCTTCATCATCTCTTCACACTGCAACAGGGCTTCATAGTATTTCAGGGCTCGCAGTCTTCCATTTTTAGGGTCCATATGGACCAGATGGTAAAGGGGTGGCTTCGATGAGAGTTCTACCAGGGTACTGTGAATGATGGAAGTACAATCCTCTATACTTGGTTTGGTCAAAGATGGGGAGATGCTGGATATTGATGAGGATGTATGGCATGAAGAGAATGGACCCAAAGAACTTCCAGATGACGATGATGCAGCTGAGGCAGAGGAAAAAGAATGGTTGACAAATGTGAGAGAATGGGATGGTGGAGCACTTTCAGGTGACTCAGATGCAACAAGAAAAGAGGCACAAGAGTCCAAAATGGTCTGTGAAAATTAAAGTTTAATCACATCACAATACTCGTGAAATATACATACCTTATTAACAACATACTGATAACAAGCCAGAATATCAGTCCTTAGCTCATGCTCGGCTTGCATGAGGGGCTCAGAGCTATCCTAAAGCCAAGTACAAGAAATCAGTATTCTTGCTAATTGAGACTAGCCATACTTACCTCTACTGTTATGGTTCGGGGATCATACAAGTACTGTGGATACTTGGCAGCAATAGCTTCTAGAGCTTTGGCATGAGCCTCAACAAGAGTATGCATTTCAATGTTGGCCTCTAGCATGGCAAGGACCCTGTCAGCTGGGCCACTAATTGGGTCCTTTCCTTGGCTGATGGATGACATCAACTTCATTACCCAGGTATCTGAAGCATGGCCAAATTGGATAGCAGAAAGGTCCACACCCCGATACATGCTCTGGTAGGTTGTTTTACCATGTTCTGAGTTCATGGTATGCCCTAAAAGATATTTAAAGTGGTGCTATATAAAGGTCAGCAATGCATCGGATGATGTGAGTGGCATACCTCTGGAATCTTATCTGCCATGTCAGAAGCAAAGCCATATCGAAAAGCTCTAAAGCATAAATCTCAACTTTGGTTAGGCCCACATGTATTGAAATTTTATGAATGACTTACTTTTCCATCCAAGCTGTCTGCCAAGTCTCCTTAATGTGTTGTTTACTGTATTATAAGTCACTGGTGTCTTCTCATCAGTTAGGCGAAAAACAGGCTGAGCAGCAATGCTCTTTTTGACCTCGACTTTATAGGGAAACTTGGAAATCTTTTTGGGATGCTCAAAAAGATCCATGAACTTTTCTTCACAAGCACTGTAATGATCAGCAAGTGCAAGCAAGGATAAGACACCATCCATGTCCACTTGCTCAAGAGCAAGAGTGGATATATTAGAGCTTGTTCTATGTTAGACAAATGGCTGTACATCAGCATCAAGTACTAATGTCAAGTGAATTAAGCCTACCTTTTTGCTTCCGATAAATGCATGTTCTTGTTGAACTCCCATTGTAAGACAACTTGGACATCTGGTCCACCTTCCAAGTTTGATATAATCCAGAAAAAGACATTCTATAGTGACATAAGATTATCAGGGGGCTATGATGAGACTTGCATACAGGACTTGCCTTCCACATTAAAGTATGTGAGGTCCCCTCATACCCATGCCCCTCGACCATTGCCCCAGTACGCTGCCCCTGGTTATAGTGAAGTGCCAATACTACATGCATCTGTATTTTCTGCAAAATAAAATTAGCTGAGATTCCCTTCATTGCAGGCCCATGACTCACCTGTAGCATGCTTCACATCACAAATGTATCACTCATAAGGAGTGAGAGTATTTGACGATATTCAGTCAGGTCAACACAGAACTTTTCTCTGATCTTCGTTGTAATTGTCTTATCGGTTAGTGCTAAGGTGTTAACATACTAATAAAATATTATTGAATATCTGAGCCAGAATGCAACCAGACTCACATTCATAAGCTGCTCTGCATCTTTGCTGGGGACTTTTTCCCCAGTATTTCTATGCCACTAAAACAGCAAATAAGCAAAAGGATAATGTAGCCACTAGGAAAGACATACCATTGACAAAAATTGCCGGTGAAATGTTTTCAGGCTCTTGTGCGACATCCCAGTTGCACCTAACTGAGAGTTCCCCTTCTTGGCAACAAGATCGTAAAAAGTCTTGATCTCCTTCACATCGGGGAATGGAGCACCAAAGTGCAGTCGTCTTGCTGCCACTTCAGAGTCCTCACAAAACATATACCCTGCCCAGGTAAGATATGCATCCTTAATCTGGGCAAATAAATAGAGTGAGATGTATAGCTATTGGAGATGATCCCATACCTGGTCAAAACGCTTCAAAGTTGACTGAACAACTGGCTTGTAGTGGATGCCTGCATGTTCCTCAAGGACCTTCAGAGCATTGTTGTGGTCGCCATAGAGCTCCTGGCAGTCTTTCAGCCAGTCTCACTTTCGTTTATCAATTTTCTGCTTCTTGGTACTTGGTTTCTTTGATGAGGATGCATCATTTGACCCTCCTGATGAATTCAAAGCCATGGAACCCCTAACAGCCGGGACAAACATTAAAAGGCATCAAGAGAAACAAAATATATACCTTGAAGGAAGGTTTGGCTGTGTTTTTCTTGCATTTTTTCGCTTTGAGGCCATCGTGATGCAGGGGCCGTGGATGACAGTGAGACAGGTCTATTATATGCAGGTAAGCTGGACAAGAGCTATGTTAGAGGGGGCCCCATGAAAACTTAGGAAACAACTCACGAGATGATAGCAGAGAGGCAATGTGCTGGACAAGAGCTATGTTAGAGGGGGCCCCATGAGAACTTGGGAAACAACTCACAAGACAATAGCAGAAAGGTGACGTGCTGGACAAGAGCTATGTTAGAGGGGGCCCCATGAGAACTTGGGAAACAACTCACAAGACGATATCAGAAAGGTGACATGCTGGACAAGAGCCATGTTAGAGGGGGTCCCATGAGAACTTAGGAAACAACTCACGAGATGATAGCAGAGAGGCAATGTGCACGAACCGAGTCTATTATATGCAGGTAAGCTGGACAAGAACCATGTTAGAGGGGGCCCCATGAGAACTTGGGAAACAACTCACGAGACAGTAGCAGAGAGGCGACGTGCACGAACCGAGTCTATTATATGTAGGTAAGCTGGACAAGAGCTATGTTAGAGGGGGCCCCATGAACTTGGGAAACAACTCACGAGACAATAGCAGAAAGGCAACATGCTGGACAAGAGCTATGTTAGAGGGAGTCCCATGAGAACTTAGGAAACAACTCATGAGACAGTAGCAGAGGGGCGATGTGCACGAACCGAGTCTATTATATGCAGGTAAGCTGGACAAGAGCTATGTTAGAGGGGGCCCATTTGAACTCTGGGAAAGTCAACCTCATGGTAAGACAATAGCAGAAAGGCGACATGCTGGACAAGAGCCATGTTAGAGGGGGTCCCATGAGAACTTAGGAAACAACTCACAAGACGATAGCAGAAAGGCAGCATGCACAAACCGAGTCTATTATATGCAGGTAAGCTGGACAAGAACCATGTTAGAGGGGGCCCCATGAACTTGGGATACAACTCACGAGATGATAGCAGCAAGGCAATGTGGACGAACCGAGTCTATTATATGCAGGTCTAGACAGGGCAATAACCAGCTCCAAGGGTCAGAAATGACCCAGTAGCTCCTTAAATATCTGTATTGAGAGTATGAGCTGGTTTAAACAGGAGAATGGACTAATCCAACATACACAGGGTGATAATGACAAAGTTGTGTGCACAACAACACAAATTGAAGCTTATTGTATGCAGGTCTAAACAGGAGGATGATCAGCTCTGAGGGTCAAAAGTGACCCAGTAGCTCCTCAAAGCTCTGTATTGAAAGTACGCGTCAGTGTAAACAGGACAGTGGGCTGGCTGTGACCAGGATATCAGGGGTGGTACTTGGGGGAAGGAGGGGAGGCTAGTCACATGTCCGCGTCAATACTAAACTGCACACCAAGTCACCTGTTGCACCCATAATTCATGCTCAACATGACACCTCAATTGGCATAATAATGGTAAACTGTAATCCACTTATTAGCTGTAGCTACTACATGAAACAAGAGTATCAATTCTGCTTGTCATTGTGATGGGCCATCATCACTGTCATCATGTTGGGGTGGAGAGATCACTGTTGCTGTTGTCCTGGGGTTGTTAGCAATGCTAGTTAGAGTCGCCATCATGCTAGTGATGGTGGTGGGCTGTCAACATCAACATCGCACTGCATCATCAAAATTTAAGGATACAAGACCTACCTAACCACGATGAGGGTGCAAGAGGGCACAAGTGTGTCTGGCAGGTGTAGATGTACCAAATGTTGGTGCTAGTCCAAGTGCTATAGAGTGTGAGTGGACTGTTCACATTTGAGAGTGTATGTGATGGGACCAAAGGTGTCAATGGCAACTGCACGCATGGGAAGAGCAAACCTCACCTGACTGCACTAGGGGGGCGAGAGGGTGCAAGTGTGGCCGGTGGGTGCATGGACATACCAAACATCAGTGCCCGGCGAAGTCCTGTGGAGTATTCAGATCAGTTGAAAGTGCATACGATGGGACCAAAAGCATCCAACAATAGCTGCATAAGTATCATCAAGAGTGAGACAAGGGTGGTACGCAGCAATAGCATTGACTCAATGAGTCAAAAAGTGGGCTGCAGAGTCAGCACACACATCAGACTAAGAGATTGTAAGGCAATGGACTTACCTGTCAGCTAAGCCATCTACTAGTACTTCAAAGCATTCTGGCAAGGTTGTTGGACCCAAACATTGACATGGAAGGCTTTGATTCCACATAAAGCACCTGTAAGGATCATCTGGGTGTAGGCACAAGCAAGACTGTACATGCCCTTCTAGCAGGGTCCTGTAAATGGTGTAGAAGAATGATGGCACGATCACGGTCACCATTGCCAAGTTCATTGCAGAACATGGCCTTCCATGATGATGGCTGCAACGAAGGAAGTCATCAGAATGGAGTACCTCTCTGTATGAAGGCCCAGAGAGAACTGGAAGCAGAGTGGTTGACTGGCCAGCATGGGTACAGGGACAGCTGTGTGGAACTGACGACACCACCACTTATATGCCAAACAATAGACAGAAGCATTGGAGAGAGCACTAAGCCTAGGGTCAGTGGAACATGAAGAGAAAGGGGAGGCAGCTTGCTCAAGGCAGGGGATAGCCAAAATCATTGGGGAGAGCACTGAGCAGTGGAACATGAAGGGAAAGAAGCAACTTGCTGAAGACAGAGATAGCCAACTCTCTGGCAGTTACGCTGGCAAATTAATTTAATGCTATCTAATTGTTGTGTTTTTGGTGGCTGAGTAATTTGATGTTATCTAATTGTTGTTTGTAATTGTTTGTAGGAGTGGGTCCAAGTTTGAATTGTGGTGGTGGTCACGAATTGCAGTGGTGGTCACGTTGTGTTGATGCACACGAGGAGGGGTGTCCGAAACAAACAGGGAGATTCTGGATTCGAGCGAGCTCAGATTTACTATACTACACTTGATCTAAGCCAAAAGGCCAGAGTGGTAAGGATTTAGGACGTCGAGGGGGAGTTTTTATACGTCTTGCGCACACGCACGGACCAGCAGAAGTGTTTTTTTCGTGTTTTTGAGCTCATTTCTGCATTCAGAGCGTCGAAGTTGCCTGATATGGACATAAAATGAAAACAAGGCCAAATAAATATTGCGTGGAGAATATTCGTGTGAAGCATGCAATGGACTGGATACAACGTCCAGACATGCTCAAGGCTTAACCTAATGTCTACAATATTTGCACTCGTACCTAATCATCACCTGAGATCTTCTACCCAAGCTTCGTTACACACGACCCATACTGGAAATCAGGTTCCACTGAGCTGTTCAGTCTTTCCATGAATGCCCACAGTGGAGTACACTGGGACTGGTTCACGATGAATATTAGCCATCACTGCGGATCACTGCCTTAGCATTGCGTTTCAAGTTGTACCATATATACGATAGAGATTCGAGACTAACGTTGAACCGCTTCACATCTATACCTCTTACCACGATATGAACCCGCGCAAGTCAGCTGTCGCAACCGCGTCCTCCATCCTGACTGTGCTCGCACACGGTTCTGCTCCATTCCTCTCCACCTTTCTCCTTGTCCATCTCTCAGCGCCTATAGCGGCAAACATTGGTGGTTCGGGATTGGCATCCAGCGTATTGGTGAGTTCGAGCGCAGCGCAGTCGAATATCTTTGTGACCGAGTTGTTAGACTGACACGACTGCGTAGCTTTTGGGCAGGGAGTACTACCAGACTCCATTCGGGGAGCGATATCTACTCCTTTTGCCTTTCGCCGTCCACATCACGTCGAACATAGCCAAACGCGTCGTCCTCACCCTCGCTCCCGCCTCTCCGCCTTTGTCCAACAATGCCTCCGACAGTACAACCGCTGAGCAGAGGAACAAACCGAAACGTCCATTGCCCACTCGACGGATCCGCAAGTTCACAAGTCTCCTTAGCATCTCCGCATATACCGCCCTGCTCATTTTCGTCCCCATCCATGTCATTACGCACAGGCTTTTACCCGCTGAAGCGCCGGTTCCACTGTCCCTTACAGGCTCTTCTGTAAACCCCGACATGAACATCGATCCCGTTGGCCCATCTGAGCTCGACTTTGAGTTCGTGAAGACAGCACTGCATACGTGGCCATGGCGCAGCTGGGTCTTGTATGCTGGTGTGGTAGGCTGCGTGCTGGTGCATGCCGTCGAGGGTGTATCAGTTATTCTTGCGCGGCAGGGAGGTGGTCGTGGTCGTTTGAGTTCCGGAAGGAAGAGGAGGATAGGTACTATGTTGGCTGGGACGCTAACATTGACGGGTCTTTTGACCCTGTCGAAGGAACCGATATTGGCGCTCTCGTCGCTTGTGGGGTGGTATCAGGCAACACTGATGCGCTCCTGGGTGTATCGATTGTGACAACATCAACAACAGACACTGGCGATTGAGTTGATGGTCTTTGATGCACGTCACCAACTGTCAGAAGACGATTAGGGACTCCGGCTTGTTCCGTCACACTACATAGCTCATTGGAAGGTATATTATTCGTGCCATTGAACTATGTGTTCAGCCAGCGGTCGGAATTCTACGTAAGTCACAGACTAAGTCTCTTATGTACGGTGCACAGTTGATCTAGGAAAGATTGCTTTGGCTTGACGAACGGGATAGCAGCGTGTGCTTTTGCTTCATCGTCAGCGGAAGCGGGATGATCTGCTTCAGGGCAACAAATGTAGCTTGCCTGGCAGATACAACCCCTCCCCAATCAAGGCGTCTCGAAGGACACCTAGTACAATTGGCCACAGATGTACTATACACACTCTTGTCCATGCCCACATGGCTGATCAAGTTGGATATGAGCTCAAGACACCCACTGAGCAAGTGCCGCGGGTGGATAAGGAGTGCCAGCGAAGAGCCTGGAATACCACTAGAGTGACTCGCCAGGACATATGCGTTCCCCTTCTCTGTTTCAGCCCGGATATGAAGGAACGACCATCTTCCCCTCAGTGAACCAACATCTGCAAGTTATATTTCTGCTAAGTCTGCGCTTCCTACCTACTGTCTATACCCCTGCAAGATGCAGATACGAACAAAATGTATACGACTAGGTGCCAAATTATCTCACCTTTGCAGTGGATGGTCCCGGGGAAGAGAGCTTACTCCCGTTTTCCCTTGTCAGAACATAGGTTCATCCGACCTCCACAAGACCAGGGACCTAGCCAGCGCTGCCTGTAGCTTTGAGCCATCATTAAGTCGCGCTCAGCTCTGAAGTCCTTGCATGCCCAGTTACTGTATTCATACATCGGAAATCCAGTAACACCCAGAACGACATTGGAAGCGAAGCGTAGATAGGGCATAGTATAGACGGAGTAGAAGGTACATCATCTATATGAGTAAACCGCAGCAAGCGAAGAACGCTAGCTGAAACCTCTAGAAGTTTATCTCCGACCCAAGCCACTCATATTCCATACCTGTGTCCGGAAGCGAGAGCTCCATACGACATCTTTTATGCGGACGGATTTGCCGCTTGGGTTAACAGACGGATCAGATGATAGTTCGAGGGGACCATGTGTGTTGACAAGATTCTGCATATACTCTTTCGAAGGTGAAGATGGAATATTTCCGCCATTGGGTACACTAGTCGATAATCTGAAAATTCTTCCTTTTATGGGTTTCCCTGTTTCGTTGGCGAGGTACTCGGTGAAGGTACTGGGGAATGAAACACAGAGGAAGTAATTCCCTGGGGATAATATTCCTATAGTCGGGAAGCCATCTAGGTTTTCGTCGTCAAAGGTGACGTCGGCTAGAGCGACCTGCTTTATCGTGGTGTTATTGTCCTCTTTGCTCGGGTCTACAAAGTTAATACCAGCAATGGAACGAATCTAAACGGTATGTCGGCAACATGAACAAGCGATCCTCCGGGACAGTACCGACGTACTGTTGAACGCGCTCCATCCGCAGCGATGATATATTTCGCTGTAATGACTTGGCCATCTTCAAAAGCAACATCTGCAAGCTTGGCGTTGCTCGAGTTCGGCTTCATACCGATGACTCTGCAAGGGCGATGTACAGTAACACCAAAACTGGCGAGCTTCTGTTCGAGGATATGCTCTGTTAACGACTGAGGTATAACAAGTCCGTAGGGATATTTCGTATATGGCTTTAAGAGTTCAAATGGAACCCGGACCAATGTAGTGATGGAACGAGTTGCGAGTGTGAAAAATGGCAACTTGGTGCCTGTAGCGACAAGATCGTCAGCACAACCTATCATGTCCAACGCCTGTATAGACATTGTGTCAAGGAATACGAAGTAGCAATTTACGAGGGAGCTCTCACCTCCGTTGTAGCAGCATGAATAATGATGGCACGAGAAGTGTTTTGTCCCTTAGTTACAGCATCCACAATGACGAAGTCTCGGAACCCATGGTGGATGAGGGACAAGGCAGTGGCCAGACCGGTTGGACCAGCTCCAACGATCAGTGTGCAAGTGCTCTGGGGGAGTGACATGAGTAGGCAGCCGAGTTTACTGTAGAAACTATCCGTGTCGAAGACGTTGAAGCGTCAGAATCAAACATTGGGCTATATGTCCTGACTCGATTACGTTGCGCGCCAATTTGCGCGAAACGCAAAGTCATCAAGACGCACCTCACTGACTTAGGCGGCGCAAACTGGACGAGTTGATCTTAGATTATGTAATCACGCCGAGTAACACTTGTCAGCACCGCAACAAGAGTAGGAGGCAGATGCTACCACAATCTTCAGCATCGGAGCTGCTGCATTCGACCGGAAAGACAGCTGTCCAAAAAAAACGATATACATGTTGAACAAACGAGGTATTAGCGCTGGTATTACGTAACAGATGCTCACTGTTTGTTCTCAGGAGATTTGTCATGTGCGTTTGACACTGACATAACACTTGCACGTGTTTACCACTGCATGTGATTCTATGACCGGCTATTGGACATTACCGGTGTTTCACCAATATGGAGAAAGGTCTAGGCTGTATGATGTCAGGATGACGTGTCTATGACATCATTCCTTCTAATATGTTCTATGGCATTCTATGCTTACTCAGCACGATACCTGAGAGACTCTTTTATGGAAGGTGTTACTTACCATATGTAGTTCAACCCATGAGTTGAACAAAACTCCATGTACCATGCACAGACCATGTCTGTAGCGTATATATACTGGACCTCTTGGTCCACAAATAGTAACAGTTCAACATCCGTTGAATAGTACTCAAGAAACACCCAACCAGAAGATCACCCCAAGTGAACACTGAAGTAAGTCTTACAGTCCTTACCGAAGAACTTCCACTGCGTAGTAGAAGTAGATTTTAGGCTCTGCCCAGAGCTGTCTCGTCTCCCAACTACACTACTTCGCTTTAGGTTATGAGCCCCGAGCTCATCGCCTAGGTTTGACGTCTATAACCTTGCAGCAGCTGAGCAAGGGATGCAACCAAACGATGGCTCACAGTTCACTTGGAGGATTTTGTTGGGTCTCCTCAACACCCTCTCATTTCTCCGCAGAATACAATGGGTTTATCTGCAACTGCCGTTTTGGCAAGCTGAATTTTTCTTTGCCGTTTCAGCTATTGCCTTTTTCACACTCTGTGTTGAGATGCAGCACACACCTGCTCATCGTTGCACTTATAGAGTGGCGGCTGAGGCACGAGATCGCTTTGGATTGTGGTGCATCCAGGTGGATCAGACCATTGGTCCTCCTCCTGAGGATGCTTCAATGCTGGAAGATCTTTCAGATCCTCCTGCGTATACTATGTCTGCTCCACCACTGAGATATGAATCTCGATTGACTGAAGAGTCAGCAGTGTTGCGATTCGTTGATGCAAATCCAGGTATAACACTGGTAGAACTACGTTCACGCCTTGATCGAGCTTTCATTGAGGCTGCTGAGAGAATCATAGATTCTGTCCGACGACAGCGACTCATTGAGTCTGCTAGAGCTTGCTTGACTGAAAGTCGAGTGAGAAGTCATCTGGACCTGACCCCTGTACAGCCAACCTTTTTACGGCTCAGGGGACAGCATATGAGTGCTATGACAGCCTCATTACCATCTTCTGATTGCAGTAGTGGGACTTTTGTTGGATATACAGATGCTGACGGTAATCCTATTCCAGTCCCCTATGAGGTAATTGATTTACAAGATGATCCTATCATCAATCAAAACCCATTACCAATTCCTTCACCAAACACCTACTCTAATGCAAGCTCCACCCACATCCCCCTTTCATCTTCACCAACACAACGACCATTGTGTTGAGGAACACCTGGTCTGGAACACTGGACCACCTGCAGTGACTCCAAGTCACAATCTGGCGACGCCTTCACACTCGCCAGTAGTTCCTCATCTGGGTCACCTTCTACAGCTTCGACTACCCTCTTTGATTCCAACTAGGCCTAATACACCTACACCCCTTTCACCTCCTCACTGGTCCAGGGTGCACACTACCAGAACAGAGGATGTAGAGATAAAAGAGGAGTTCGAAGACTTATACGTCCCACAGGAAGTCGTCTTCATGAAAAAGCAGTCACCCCTCAAAGAAGGAGAAGTTACTCCTGACCTTGTCTATCCGGAGTCACCAGAGGAAGGCGAGGAGGTAGAGTTTATACGTTTAAACCTCTATGAAGACGAGAATATGAACCCGGACGACTACCGTTTAAGTGAAGATGAAAAATGCTACATTCGAGAACATATCAATCGTCCTATCATGGACAGAGAAGACTTTAGCAGCATTAGAAATATCCCGAATTACGACATGGAGTGGTATGTGAGTTGCGGAGATGCAGCCCATGTCAGGGACTTCCATCCTTGGCAGACGGAGTATGGGCATCAATATCCAACGGGCAACGGAGTCGTAGTAGTAGGAAAAAGGCCTACCCCAGCCGAGATTTTCGCTCTGGGTTATGGTGACATCTTTTCCCTCTTCTTTATCGCCTACAACGTTTACCTCCCATGGATGAGGGCTTTAGGGTTTGAGATGATGAAGAACCAATACAGGTTCTCACTAGTCAACCCAGGTCGAGTCTTCGACACACACCCCTTTTTCCGCACCTATTATTCACATCCCTTCAAAGTCATGCAATGAGAATTCTCACATTTTCTTGTTAAAATTCAGGATTATGTTGTCATCCCTCCAGACCCATGAGGCAAGGTCAAGATCCTTGATCTTGAGGTGTTGTGCCCTATCCTCGAAGTGGACTATGATGACAACGGAAAACCGGTGCTCCCTGAGACTTTATCAGACTACTTTGACGCACCAAACTCATCAGACATATCCTATGCCGTATTACGTTCATGAGCCGTACGCCGCTGATCTGAACTTTATCCTTTCCACATCACACTTTGACGATGAAAACTATCACAGTATACCTATGAAAAGAAGTATACATAAAAACCACGTATGCTTCACACATATGATTCTTCCATTCATCTTTGTACAAAAGCTTGAACTCTTTGTCTCCGAAATCCCTTTCACTGCACACCATGTGTACTTCCATGGACGAATTGCCAATAAAGGCTGTCATCCTTCTGTGTTCAAAACACCTTTCCCATCCTGCGCTATCAAAGCTTGGGAATTGGATAGGAGTGTGTCTTTCATCGACTCTGTACTCAGAACAGGAGAAAAAGTCGATTGAGTAAATAACCCACACTACTTTCCATCCCTAAACTTCCAGGTTTTAGAGGAATCTGCAGAGACTGGGACGTCCATGAAGAAATGGAACTATTGGGAGAAGTCAAAGAGTGGGGAGAAGAAGCAAAAGCGACAAGAAAAAGTGATAGAATGAAGAAAGGATAAAAGAGCGGACAACGCACTACAAAGGATGATGGGGAATATGCCCCCTAGGAGAAAACCAGGGACACATAATGGGAAGCATAGAGTTGGATATAAGCCCATTCACCCTAAGCCTTTCATTCCCTTCCAAATTGAAGAGGAAAACACGTTTGCTAATTGGTTTGCTTTCAACTGTCTATTCTAGGTATAAAAAATGTCTGCAAAAGACGTTCTCACCTTTGTCCCTCTCTTGAATGGAAACAATTACAAGTTATGGCGTGATTCCATTGACGCCTTTGCTATGGCCATGGGGTTCTATCAAGCTTTTACTGAAGACACACCTGTTGTCGGAGCAGGAGTAACCGCCGAACAGGTACAGGCCTTCAATGACAAGGACATTCAGGCCTGAGGTGTCATCAAACTCCGAATTTCCCCTTCCTTTTATCACCATATGAAAACCACTGCCAAGCTTATGTTGGCAGACATCAAAACTGCCTACAGAAAGCTGGGCAACATCGGCGCTCTCTCTGAAATGAGATCCCTTCTTCAGCATAGGATCAAAGAGAATGTAAATCCCGTAGATGAAGCAAACAAGCTCATCGCCTGCGCCAAACGCTTAACAGCAGCTGGTTTTCCAGTCAATGACAAGATAGTCGCAATGGCCATTTTAATGGCTCTACCCTCTGACTGGGAGAACGTTGTCTCCCTTATCACCACTACTGTCAAGGATGCGAACTTCAAGCCATCAACGATTATCCCGCATATCCAGAAGGAGTATCAGCGGAGAGTTACTGGAAAAGGAAGGAGTACCATTGACCAAGAGCGGTATGAAGGACCTCGTCATTCACACCAAAAGTCCCTCATTCACCGACTCTCCAATGTCAAACCCACAACAAATACTCAGTTTGCACCACAAGGAAGCTATCCTCAATGCGGGAATGGCTCTTGCAGGAAGAACCACTATCTGGGAGAGACTTGCCACATTACAGGACAAAAAGTATACTATACTAGCAGCAAGCAGCAGATTCGCTGTATCCTGGAAATCGTCCGTACACCTCAGGTATCCCCACAGAGGCAGTTCCCTAATAAGGGAAAAGGACGAGGAAAGCAGAGTCAGGGTACTCGTGGGGGAAAGAACCCACAAAGCCAGGGGCAGAGACCTTGCCCCAATAAAGGCAAAGGAAAGGCCAAAAATAATATGATTTGAGATGACAAATCAATGGCCTATGAAGAAGCTCCACAGTACGATGAACAAGATTTCATGTACATGCAAGCAGAATACCTCCAACAGGAGGAGCTTGGGTTGCAGGAACAAGCAATAATTCCTGATCAACCCATTGCTAGCTCGTTGAAACTCACTGTCCAGCAACTGGATCAGGAGCTAGAGCTTATCCATCAGGGCCATTCGGAACTGTTTCAAACAGTTCCAGAGATAGATATCCCTGAGGAGCTTTATGAGGACTCAGTCAATCCTCTTACCACAGAGGATTATGACTACGATGATGGTCCTATGGCGATGTGTGAGTCTACCACATCTACGCCGTCATACAAAGTCTCTTACTCCCTTCTCGATCCTATTCCAGAGTATATCAGAGAGGAATCGAAAGAAATGAGTGATGAGGACTTGTATTATCTAGTGCGACATGTTCTGCCTAGAGACATCATGTGTCCCAAGTCATCCACCTGTAAACCTTTTAACTGAGATTATCATGACCAAGTGCACACTTTCCAGTTAAAACCGGGAGTTACTGTCCCAGATGCACAAAGAAAACCTAGAGAGTTTCAGATTTTCTATTGGTCACTCGATTGGACTACAGGTTTGTGGGCACCAGCCTACTATCATCCAAGGTACAAACTAGATGGATACAATATTGGTGGACAACCTCTCGACATTTATGTCTATGATGGAGAGGAAGATTGTGACGAGTGTGGCTCACACCACCCCAAATACCTCTGGAGTCACGATCTAGGGGAAGGGGATCCCCTAGGATATGGAGGTTTCGCTGAGACTGCACAGAAGCTGGCAGAAATCCGACCACCATTACCTTCCACTGAGAATTGGCCCGGTGATGCCATGTATCCAAGGATGATGGCTGACAGCCTTGGAAACACAGTCCTCATGGACAAAGACCATAATGTGCTGGAGATGTATTATCATCATCCGAAGTGCTCAGATTGCACCAAGCACAAAATATTTGTTTCTCAAGAAAAGGGAAAGTGCGTCTCATGCCATTTACCTATGAATATGAAAGCAACCATGTGTCTAACTTGTAAAGGCAAAAAGAGTCAGCTGATTCTGCTTGACTCCGGTGCCTCTGTGCACTGCACTCACAACCTCGATGACTTCATGTCATATTCTGCATACCCCACTCCGAAACTGTCTCAGACAGCGGATGCAGATACGGTTGTAGAGAAATTGGGGAATGGTACCGTCATATTTTATCATGAAGGAAAATTGACCAAACTCTACGGAGTGGAGTTTTGTCCCAAACTCCATATGAGAGTTATTTCGACCACTCAGTTGACCAACAAGGGCTATACACTGATGTCAAACATTGATGGAACTCAAATCTTTGCACCTAATGGTGACCTTTATCTGTGGTCATGTCCGATAGCATCTAAAGGGTCCCTTCATTATATTCGAGTATCTTTACAGTCTATGACTGATCGGATTCAAGCCATTAGTTCAAAGGAAACTTCAACCCTATGGCATGCACAGATGGGACATTGCCGTACACCAGTTGCCCAAAGCAACCACTGTTCCTCCATTTGAGACCTCAATGGAGAACAAACCTTGTCCTGGCTGTGCTTTAGGAAAAATGACCGAGAAGCCTTATTGTGTCACCTATAAGCAAGCCACCAAACCACTCGAACTTATCCACACAGATCTCTGCGAATTCCCCATGGAATCCTATTATCATAGATGCTATGTCATCACCTTTATCGATGACTACAGTGGATATGCCTCGATTGTCCCTCTCTCTCTCAAATCTGACACTTTTGATGCCTTTCGTTCCTGGCTTGCCTGGGCACAAAATCATGTCTCGGGACGACTCCTTCGGCTATGTTCAGATCGTGGGGGAGAGTTTAGATCTCTCGAGTTTGCGGCTTTTCTACACGAACATGGTGTCAAGCACCATATGACTGCTCCCAATACTCCCCAACAAAATGGTCATGCTGAGTGCTTTAATCGCACCATGGTAGAAAAGGAAGAAGCTATGAGACATTCAGCTTGCCTTCCTCCTAACATGTGGCAGCATGCTCTCAAGACCTCAGTGCATGTTTACAATTGCCAACCATTTTGCTGATCACAGTGGAAAACTCCAGTAGAGTTATGGACGGGTAAAAAACCTGACATATCATACTTCAGAGTTTTTGGTTGTCTGGCTTATGTTTTTATTAAAAAGGAACATCGGACAAAGTTACAGGCCAAGAGTGCTCCAATGATATTCCTGGGCTATGAACCCAGAACAAAGGCCTACCAATTCCTAGATAAAAACCAAAGGGTCGTCATAAGCACAAATGCTATTTTTGACGAAGAAGTTTTCCCACGATGTGCAAAGACTGGTGGAAAAGACCTAGTACCAGAGGAAACCAAGGACCAACCTCACGAGGATGTTCCGATGGAGGTCGCTCCTCCAGAAGAACAAATTCCAATTGATGTCCCACAAACAGTTCGTCCAACTGTCTCTCCGAACAACCCAAAGGAACTTGCAACTCCAGTGGAAGTATGAACAGAACCACGAACAGAGACTTCTAGAAAGATTGTCAAAATTCCCTTAAAGACATCTTTACCCTCTCGGTATACACCCTATCCAGACTCCAGCATCCATTGGTCTACTAGAGAGCGAGTTATTCCTCTCAGACCAGAGAATACCTATGGAGAAAGGACACATCCCGTTGATGTGGAATGGCTAGCATCAAAGGAGATGGCCTTTGAGGATACGAGAGAAGCATTGGACATGGGGGAGCCGATGATTGATCTGCAAAAGCTCAGTCAGGAATGTGGTACTGACTTCATCAACTACTTGCTTATGCAGAAAGTCAAAGAGAAGTCAAAAACACCTGTTCATTATCGGGACACTCAGAGATTACCAGCCAATGACAAAAAGGCTTGGGATGCCACCATGTGCAAGGAAATCGCAGCGTTAGGCAAGAGGAAAGTATGGGAACTTACACCTCTACCTTGTGGGAGAAAGCCTGTAAAGTGCAGGTGGGTCTACACTATTAAATCTGATGGGCAAAAACGTGCCCGTTTAGTAGCAAAAGGTTTCTCTCAAGAATACAGAGTAGACTTCGAAGATGTCTTCTCTCTGGTAGCAAGATTTGAATCAGTTTGAATCATTCTATCCCTGGCTGCCCAATATAATTGGGACCTAGAGGCACTGGACATCAAAGCTGCATTTCTGTATGGAAAATTGGATGAGGAAATTTATATGGAACAGCCAGAAGGCTTTGTGCAAAAGGGAAAAGAGCGCTATGTCTATCGATTGCTTAGAGCATTATACGGTCTAAAGCAGGCTGCTCTAGCTTGGAACATCGAACTAGACAAATCCCTGAAGACACTAGGCTTCACTCGCATTAAATCAGATGCCGGAGTATATGTGTTGTGGAAGAAGATAGGACGAGAGAATATTGTCATCATTCTCCTCATTTACATTGACGACGTACTCTTCACTGGCAACAATCGCAAATACCTTCAAGAGTTGAAGAAGAAGTTCATGACAGTATGGGAATGTTGTGACTTGGGACAAGCCAAAGAATATCTCGGAATGCATCTACAGATAGATCGTTCCTCAGGTCTTTTGATCATTGATCAGGTTGCTTACTTGGACAAAATTATCCGAAGATTTCAAATGGAGAACTGTCGCTTAGCGAACACTCCACTCCCATCAGGATACAAACCAGTAAAGCACGAGGGAGAGACCACCCCTACACTGTGTTCAAAGTATCAATCAGTGATCAGTTCCCTGTTATATCTCACCCTAGGAACTCAACCTGATATTTCATTTGCTGTCATCAAGATGTCACAGTTTGCATCGAATCCCACCGAGGATCATCTCAATCATGCCCTATACATCTTTTGCTATCTTCGAGCCACCAGAGAGAAGGGTTTGGTGTATCAAAAGAAAGCCAAGTATTCTATAGAGGCTTATTGTGATGCGGACTGGGCTTCAGACAAGAACAACCGAAAATCCACCACTGGCATGGTCGTACTAGCGAATGGAGCACCCATTACATGGTTGTCACACAAGCAAAAAACTATCGCTCTGTCATCCACAGAAGCCGAGTATATGTCCTTATCTGATACCTCTCGACAGGTAGTTTGGATTCACTCTATGTTTACCGAACTTGGTTTCAAACCAGAACCCATCCCACTATATGGAGATAACATGGGATCGATTTTCCTTGCCCAGAATCCTGCGCAAGAAAGACGAACCAAGCACATTGATATTCAGTATCATTTCATCAGAGAGTGCATCAAGGATTGGAAAGTACTCATTGTCAGGCACATCACAACTGACAAGCAACTTGCAGACATCCTAACTAAGAACTTAGGATGTGTAAAGTTTCATGCCTTTGCAGACTTCCTACTCTTTGATTTGGCACATACCAAATCTGGGGGAGTGTTGAACAAACAAGGTATTAGCACTGGTATTACATAACAGATGCTCACTGTTTGTTCTCAGGAGATTTGTCATGTGTGTTTGACACTGACATAACACTTGCATGTGTTTACCACTGCATGTGATTCTATGACCAGCTATTGGACATTACCGGTGTTTCACCAATATGGAGAAAGGTCTAGGCTGTATGACGTCAGGATGATGTGTCTATGACATCATTCCTTCTAATATGTTCTATGGCATTCTATGCTTACTCAGCACGATACCTGAGAGACTCTTTTATGGAAGGTGTTACTTACCATATGTAGTTCAACCCACGAGTTGAACAAAACTCCATGTACCACACACAGACCATGTCTGTAGCATATATATACTGGACCTCTTGGTCCACAAATAGTAACAGTTCAACATCCATTGAATAGTACTCAAGAAACACCCAACCAGAAGATCACCCCAAGATACTTTAGTAAGTCTTATGGTCCTTACCTAAGAACTTCCACTGCATAGTAGAACAAAACTCCATGTACCTTGGCACAGACCATGTCAGATTTGTAGCGTGATATATACAGGACCTCCAGGTCCACAAATAGTAACAGTTCAACATCCGTAATGAATAGATTCAAACACCTTCTGCATAACCAGAAGATCACCCCAAGTGAACACTTGCAGTAAGATCTTAACGGTCCATGTCCAATGCTTCTCTCATTTCCTCAAAGGTCATCTCCTTCAATGCTTGCTGTTCAGCATCTACAGGGTGTGTCCTTTCTCCATAGGTATTCTCTGGTCTGAGAAGAATGACTCACTCTCTAGTAGACCAACGGATGCTGGAGTCTGGGTATGGTGTGTATTGAGAGGGTAGAGCTGTCTTTAAGGGAATTTTGACAGTCTTTTTAGAAGCTTCTGTTTGTGGTTCCATTCGCACTTCCATAGGTGTTGCAAGTTCCTTCGGGTGGTTTGGAGAGACAGTTGGATGAACTGTTTGCGGGATATCGACAGGTAACTGTTCCTCTGGAGGAGCAACCTCCATTGGAACATCCTCGTGAGGTTGGTCTTTAGTTTCCTCTGGCATTAGGTCTTTTCCACCAGTCTTTGCACATCGCGGGAAAACTTCTTTGTCAAATATAGCATTGGTGCTTATGACGACCCTTTGATTTTTATCTAGAAATCAGTAGGCCTTTGTTCCAGGTTCATAGCCCAGAAATATCATTGGAGTGCTTTTGGCCTGTAACTTCGTCCGATGTTCCTTTTTGATAAAAACATAAGCCAAACAACCAAAAACCTTGAAATAAGAAACATCAGGTTTTTTACCTGTCCATAACTCTACTGGAGTTTTCCACTGTGATCGACGGAATGGTTGGCGATTGTAAACATGCACTGAAGTCTCAAGAGCATGTTGCCACATGTTAGGAGGAAGGCAGGCTGAATGTCTCATAGCTTCTTCCTTTTCTACCATGGTGCGATTAAAATGCTCTGCATGACCATTTTGTTGGGGAGTGTCTGGAGCAGTCATCTGGTGCTCGACACCGTGTTCGCGTAGAAAGGCCACAAACTCGAGAGATCTGAACTCTCCCCCACGATCCGAACGTAGCCGAAGGAGTCGTCCCGAGACACGATTTTGAGCCCAGGCAAGCCAGGAACGAAAGGCATCAAAAGTGTCAGATTTGAGTGAAAGAGGGACGATCGAGGCATATCCACTGTAGTCGTCAATGAAAGTGACAACATAGTGTTTATGATAATAGGATTCAACTGGAAATTCACAGAGATCCGTGTGGATAAGTTCGAGTGGTTTAGTGGCGCGCTTATAGGTAATGCAATAGGGTTTCTCTGTCATTTTTCCTAAAGCGCAACCAGGACAGGGTTTGTTCTCCAATGAAATCTTGAATGGAGGAACAGTGGTTGCTTTGGGCAATTGGCGCACGGCATTGTAAGAGCAATGGCCCATCTGCACATGCCACAGGTCTGAAGTTTCCTTTGAACTAATGGTTTGAATCTGATCAGTTATAGACAGCAAAGATACTCAAATATAATGAAGGGACCCTTTAGATGCTATCGGGCATGACTGCAGATAAAGGTCACCATTAGGTGCAAAGATTTGAGTTCCATCAACGTTCGACGTCAGCGTGTAACCTCTATTGGTTAGCTGAGTGGTCGACACTACCCTCATATGGAGTTTGGGACAATACTCCACTCTGTAAAGTTTGGTTAGCTTTCCTTCGTGATGAAAGAGAACAGTACCACTCCCCAATTTCTCTACAACTGTTTCTGCATCCACTGTTTGAGACAGCTTCGGAGTAAGGTATGCAGAGTATGACATGAAGTCATCTAGGTTGTGAGTGCAGTGCACGGATGCACCTGAGTCAAGCAGAATCAGCTGACTCTTTTTGCCTTTACAAGTTAGACACATGGTTGCTTTCATATTCATAGGTAAATGGCACGAGACGCACTTTCCCTTGTCTTGAGAAACAAGCAACTTGTGCTTAGTGCAGTCAGAGCACTGTGGATGATGATAGTACATCTCCAGCACGTTATGATCCTTGTCCATGAGGACAGTGTTTCCAAGGCCATCTGCCATTATCCTTGGATATATGGCATCACCAGGCCAATTTTCGGTGGAGGGTAATGGTGGTCGTATCTCGGCCAGTTTCTGTGCAGTTTCAGCGAAACCACCATATCCCAGGGGATCTCCTTCCCCTAGATCATGACTCCAGATATATCTGGGGTGGTGTGAACCACACTCGTCACAATCATCCTCTCCGTCATAGACATATACGTCGAGAGGTTGTCCACTGATACTGTATCCATCTAGCTTATAGTGTGGATGGTAATAGGCTGGTGCCCACAAACCTGTATGCCAGTCGAGTGACCAATAGAAAATCTGAAACTCTCGAGGTTTTCTTTGTGCATCTGGGACAGTAACTCCCGGTTTTAGCTGAAAGGCATGCACTTGGTCATGATAGTCTCGGTTAAAAGGTTTATAGGTGGATGATTTGGAACACATGACGTCTCGAGGCAAAACACATCGTACAAGATAATACAAGTCCTCATCACTCATATCCTTCGATTCCTTTCCGATATACTCTGGAATAGGATCGAGAAGGGAGTAAGAGACTTTGTATGACAGCATAGATGTGGTAGACTCACACATCGCCATAGGACCATCATCATAGTCATAATCCTCTGCAGTGAGAGGATTGACCGAGTCCTCATAAAGCTCTTCAGGGATGTCTATCTCAGGAACTGTTTGAAACGGTTCCGAATGGCCCTGGCGGATAAGCTCTAACTCCTGATCCAACTGTTGGACAGTGAGTTTTGAAGAGCTCGCAATGGGTTGTTCAGGGTTCATCGCTTGATCCTGAATCCCAAGCTCCTCCTGCTGGAGGTATTCCGCTTGCATGTACGTGAAATCTTGTTCATCATATTGCGGAGCTTCTTCATAGGCCATAGATTCGTCGTCTTGAATCATATTATTTCTGGCCCTTCCTTTGCCTTTATTGGGGCAAGGTCTCTGCCCCTGGCTTTGTGGGTTCTTTCCCCCACGAGCACCCTGGCCTTGCTTTCCTCGTCCCTTTCCCTTATTAGGGAACTGCCTCTGTGGGGATACCTGAGGCACACAGACAAGCTCTGGGACACAGTGAATCTGTTGCTTGCCGCCAGTATAGTATACTTTCTGGCCTGTAATGTGGCAAGTCTCGCCCGGATAGTGGTTCTTCCTGCAAGAGCCATTCCCGCATCGAGGATAACTTCCTCGTGGAGCATACTGGGTATTGGTTGTGGGTTTGACATTAGAGAGTCGGTGAATGAGGGATTTCTGCTGTGAATGACGAGGTCCTTCATACCACTCTTGGTCAATGGTGCTCCTTCCTTTTCCAGTAACTCTCCGCTGATATTCCTTTTGGATATGTGGGATGATCGTCGATGGTTGAAAATTTGCGTCCTCGACAGTTGTAGTTATGAGGGAGACAACGTTCTCCCAATCAGAGGGTAAAGCCATTAAAATGGCCATCGCAACTAGTTTCTTGTCAACAGCAAAACCTGCTGCAGTGAGGCGTTTGGCACAGGCAATTAACTTGTTTGCCTCATCAATGGGATTGGTGTTTCCCTTGATTCTATGCTGAAAGAGTGATCTCATTTCAGATAAAGCACCGATATTGCCTGGTTTTCCATACGCGGTTTCTATATCCGCTAGGGTTAACTTGGCAGTGGTTTTCATATGATGGTAAAAGGAAGGGGAAATTCAGAGTTTGATGACACCTCTTGCCTGGATGTCCTTGTCCACAAAGGCTTGTACCTGCTCAGCAGTTACTCCGGCTCCAACAGCAGGTGTATCCTCAGTGAACGCTCGATAGAACCCCATGGCCATAGCAAAGGCGTCAATGGAGTCTCGCCATAACTTGTAGTTGTTTCCATTCAAGAGGGGGACAAAAGTGAGAACGTCTTTTGCGGACATTTTAAACCTAGAACAGACAGTTGAAAGCAAACCAATTAGCAAATGTGTTTTCCTCTTCAGGCTGGAAGGGAATGAAAGGCTTAGGGGAAATGGGTCTTGGTCCAATTCTATGCTTTCCATTATGTGTCCCTGGTTTCCTCCTAGGGGGCATATTCCCCATCATCCTTTGTAATGCGTTGTCTGCCCTTTTATCCTTCCTTCGTTCTATCACTGTCTCTCGTCGCTTCTGCTTTCTTTCTCCTGTCTTCGACTTTTCCCAGTATGCATATCCTTTTGCCAATAATCCAGATCCTGCAGGTCGCTCTAAAACTTGGAAGTTTAGAGTTGGAAAGTAGTGTGGATTATCAACTCGATCGACTTTTTCTCCTGTACCAAGTACAGAGTTGATGAAAGACACACTTCTATCCAGCTCCCAAGCTTTGATTGCACAGGAAGGAAAAGGTGTTTTAAACACAGAAGGAGAAAACTCCTTATCGGCAATTCTTCCATGAAGATACACAGGATGTGCAGTAAAAGGAATTTGAGACGAGAAAAGTTCAAGCCTTTGTACAAAGATAAAGGGAAGAAGCATATGTGTGAAGCATACGTGTTTTTTATGTATACTCCTCCTTAGAGGTACACTGTGATAGTTTTCATTGTCAAACGGTGATGTAGAAAGGATAAAGTTCAGATCAACGGTGTATGGCTCGTGAACGTAATATGGCATGGGGTATGTCTGATGAGTTTGGTGTGTCGAAGTACTCTGATAGAGCCTCAGAAAGCACCGGTTCTCCGTTGTCATCATAGCCCATTTTGAGGATAGGGTGCAGCGCCTCAAGATCAAGGATCTTGACCTTGCCTTGTGGGTCTGTAGGGATGATGACATAGTCCTGAATTTCAACAAGAAAACGTGAGAATTCTCGTTGCATGACTTTGAATGGATGTGAATAGTAAGTGTGGAAGAAAGGGTGTGTGTCGTGGACTCGACCTGGGTTGACAAGCGAGAACCTATATTGGTTCTTCATAATCTCTAATCCCAGAGCCCTCATCCAGGGAAGGTAGATGTCGTAGGTGATGAAGAAGAGGGAAAAAATGTCACCATATCCCAGTGTGAAGATCTCTGCTGGGGTAGGCCTTTTTCCGACTACTACGACTCCGTTTCCTGTAGGATACTGATGCCCATACTCCGTTTGCCAAGGGTGAAAGTCCCTGACATGGGCTGCATCTCCGTGACTCACATACCACTCCATGTCATAATTCGGAATATTTCTTATGCCGTTAAAATCTTCTCTGTCCATTATTGGACAATTGATACGTTCTCGAATGTACCGTTTCTCATCTTCACTGAGAAGGTAGTCATCCGGGTTTTCATTTCCGTCTTCGTTAAAGTTGAAGCGTAAAAACTCTACCTGCTTGCCTTCTTCCGGTGACTCCGGATAGACAAGATCAGGAGTAACTTCTCCTTTGAGAGGTGACTGCTGCTTCATGAAGACGATTTCCTCCTGTTTGACATACAAGTCCTCGAACTCTTCTTTTATCTCTACGTCCTCTGTTCCGGTAGTGTGCGCCCTGGACCAATGAGGAGGTGAAAGAGGTGTAGGCATGTTAGGCCTAGTTGGAATCAAAGAGGGTGCTCGAGGCTGTAGGAGGTGACCCAGATGGGGAACTGTTGGCGAGTGTGAAGGTGTCGCCAGATTGTGACTCAGTGTCACTGCAAGTGGTCCTGAATTCCAGACCAGATGTTCCTCGACTACCGTGTCATTGTGTTGGTGAAGGTGGAAAGGGGATGTGGATGGATGCATGAGTGTTGGTATCGGGTGAAGGAATAGGCAATGGGTTTTGATCGATAATGGGATCGTCTTGTAAATGAATTACCTCGTAGGGGACTGGAATAGGATTACTGTCAGCATCCGTATATCCAATGAACGTCCCACTACTACGATCGGAAGATGGTAACAAGGCCGTCATGGCACTCATTTGCTGTCCCCTTAGCCGTAAAAAGGTTGGCTGAACAGGGGTCAGGTCCAGATGACTTCTCACTTGACTTTCAGTCAAGTGAGCTCTAGCGGACTCAATGAGTCGCTGTCGTCGGACAGAATCTACGATTCTCTCAGCAGCCTCGATGAAAGCTCGATCAAGGTGCGAACGTAGTTCTACCAGAGTGATCCCTGGATTTGCATCAACGAATCATAACACCGCTGACTCTTCAGTCATCCGAGACTCATATCTCGGTGGTGGAGAAGACAAAGTATACGCAGGAGGATCTGTAAGATCTTCCAGCATTGAAGCGTCCTCAGGAGGAGGACCAATGGTCCGATCCACCTGGATGCGCCACGACCCAAATCGATCCTGTGCCTCAGCCGCCACTCTATAAGTGCGACGATGAGCAGGTGTGTGCTGCATCTCAACACAGAGTGTGAAAAAGGCAATAGCTGATACGGCAAAGAAAAACTCAGCTTGCCAAAATGGCAGTTGCAAATAAACCCATTGTATACCGCGGAGAAATGAGAGGGTGTTGAGGAGACCCAACAAAATCCTCCAAGTGAACCGCAAGCCATCGTTTGGTTGCATCCCTTGCTCAGCTGTTGCAAGGTTATAGACGTCAAACCTAGGCGATGAGCTCGGGGCTCATAACCTAAAGCGAAGTAGTGTAGTCGGGAGACTGACTCTTGACAGAGTCTATAATCTACTTCTACTACACAGTGGAAGTTCTTAAGGCAAGGACCGTTAAGACTTACTTAAGTGTTCACTTGGGGTGATCTTCTGGTTGGGTTTTGAGTACTGGTTCAACAGATGTTAAACTGTTACTATTTCCGGACCTGGAGGTCCTGTATATATACGCTACAGACATGGTCTGTGCATGGTACATGGAGTTTTGTTCAACTCGTGGGTTGAACTACATATGGTAAGTATAACCTTCCATAAAAGAGTCTCTCAGGTATCGTACTGAGTAAGCATAGAATGAGATAGAAGGAATGATGTCATAAGCACGTCATCCTGACGTCATAAAGCCTAGACCTTTCTCCATATTGGTGAAACACCGGTAATGTCCAATAGCCGGTCATAGAATCACATGCAGTGATAAACACGTGCAAGTGTTATGTCTGTGACTAACGCACATGACAAATCTCCTGAGAACAAATAGTGAGCGTCTGTTACGTAAGACCAGCGCTAATACTTCGTTTGTTCAACATGACGTGTCTATGACATCATTCCTTCTAATATGTTCTATGGCATTCTATGCTTACTCAGCACGATACCTGAGAGACTCTTTTATGGAAGGTGTTACTTACCATATGTAGTTCAACCCACAAGTTGAACAAAACTCCATGTACCACACACAGACCATGTCTGTAGCATATATATACTGGACCTCTTGGTCCACAAATAGTAACAGTTCAACATCCATTGAATAGTACTCAAGAAACACCCAACCAGAAGATCACCCCAAGTGAACACTGAAGTAAGTCTTATGGTCCTTACCAAAGAACTTCCACTGTGTAGTAGAAGTAGATTTTAGGCTCCGCCCAGAGCTGTCTCATCTCCCGACTAACAAACTAAAGGCAGGAAGGGCGCAGCGACTCTGTGCTCACCTGGAGGTTTGTGCTTTGAAGTGGAAGAACGAGTATGTTGCTAGTAGAGTAATCAAGTGTCAAAGGACCTGATCACTCAGTAGAGATATGAGAATAGATGATTCGAACCTAGGGAATGACGCCCTAGGAGTACAGTATATATACGTACTGTACATGGTCTGTGCGCACGGAGAAACTCCGGAGCATTGTAACTACAACTACTACTTATGGAAGGAGTAAGTTTCTATCTAGGGATAGAACGTTGTAGAACATGAAAGAAGGATACCGATAGTATGGTTCCATGTGATTCTCGGGTATCTGTGATAGCCGGTCATGTGTGTAAGTAATCGTTGCTAGAGAACGATAAAAGTATAGTGGTCAAGCAATATGACCTAGAGGCAGGATAGTTATCCTGTCAACACTCCCCCTCGCTTTAAATTGGTTCAATAAAGACCAAGTAACAAGCGATGGTGGTCATGTTTCTGCCAGGTTAGATTCTTAGTCATGGAATCTGCCCTTTGATGGTCGGTGGAGACATAGTCCAACTTGAAGTCTTTGTTTTCAATAGACTCCCAAAGCCAATAATACTTGATATTGATATGCTTTGATCGACCTTCAACGACTGGGTTGTTTGCCAAATGAATGGAACCCTTGTTGTCACCAAAAAGAATGACAGTCGTGAAACGAAGATGGGATTCCTGGAATAAAGTGGTGATCCACTTGATCTGCTGTCTGGCATCACAAAGTGACATATACTCTGCTTCAGTGGAACTGAGTGTGACTGTCGGTTGCCTTCTAGATCTCCAGGAAATGAGGTTTCATCCTAGGAACATGGAATAGCCGGAAGTAGAGCAATAAGTCTCCTTATCTCCAGCCCAGTCCAAGTCGGAATAGCAATCCAGAGATAACTCACTCTGGAAGTAATGGATGGATAAGTCCTTTGTAGAGGAAAGGTACTTGACAATGTGCATTGCCTTGTCCAAATGTTGCTGTGTCGGATTAGACATATACTGCGACATTCAAATGATGCTAAACGCTAAATCTGGACGAGTTCCGAGCATGACATAAAGGAGAGAGCCAATAACCTGCTGATACTTCTGTCGAAGAGCTGGTGTAGTGGTATATCCTGAGGGGATAGGAGTAGGGACGTAACCACTCGGAAGAGGGGTCCGCACACTTCGGCATTGTTCCATTTGAAAACGTTTCAACACTTTCTGGACGTAGGGTTGTTGGTGAAGAACCATGGTTTTATCCTTTCGATTTCATGAAATCTGGATGCCAAGATATTCTTTCACTTCTCCCATATCTCGTACTTCCCATATCTTCATAAACACTTCCTTTCTGTCTTTCAATAATTTAGCAGAAGATGAGAGGAGGAGAACGTCATCGACGTAGATGACAAAGATGACTAGGCCTTGTTTAGTCTTGTAGACATAAACTCCTGCGTCTGATTTGGTTCGATAAAAACCTAACTTGAGTAGGGATTTGTGGAGTTCTTTGTTCCACGCTAATGCTGCTTGCTTAAGGCCATAAAGCGCGCGCAAAAGACGATAAACCTTGTTTGTTGTTCCCGGAGTTACGAAACCTTCTGGTTGTTCCATATATATTTCTTCGTCAAGCTTTCCGTAAAGGAATGCAGTCTTGACATCGAGGCAATGAGCCTCCCAATCCTGAGAGCAGGCATAGGCCATGAGTAGTCGTACTGTCTCAAACCTTGCTACAGGAGAGAAGGTCTCTTCGTAATCTTCTCCGTAAATTTGTGAGAAGCCTTTCGCTACTAAGCAAGCTTTATATCTTCCGTCCAACTTTCTTGCAAAAACCCAACAACATTTGACGGGTTTACGATCAGGGGGACAATCTACCAGAGTCCAGATGTGTCGATCATTAATAGATCTGATTTCATCCTTCATTGCTTCCTTCCACTTATCTTGCTCTTCCTTTGGTAACCTTAGAACGTCCTTGTACTGTTTAGGTACTTCTGAAATCGCCTGAGCTAAAAGATAATGAAGAAAACCAAAGCCTTGCTCGTGAACTAGACTGTTGACGTCTCCCCCTTCTTCGGAAGGTGGTTGAGGATTTCTATCCTCATATAGATCGTCTATGTTTGGTTGCTCTGGCGTGGGTGGCGGGTTCTCAAGATTTCTCTCCCAATCTCTATCTGACTCCCTTTCAATCTGAACTGGCGGTCTGTCTCCGTAAACACTGTTGGGAATTACCCTTGGAATAGGAACGTGAGTTGACCTGCATAATGCAGAAGGGGCAGGAGGATAAGATGGGTCAGGAGCTTCAGTTGGATGTCTTTCGAGGAATGGTGGAAGATTTCTATCAAGGAGTGGTGGTATGAATGATGGAATAGGACGAGGTTCATGTCTTCTTCTACTGGGGAAACCTTGACTAGGGGTTTCTCTCACTGGTGGAGATGGTGGAGGAGACGGTTGTAAGTGAGTAGGGTTTGGGATTCGTATTCGACCCAAACGTTCACGTCTTGAGGGTAAGGCAGGTGAAGAAGGTCCTGGTGTTGGACCTGGTCGCTCAGGTTCCGGAGAATCTGGTTCTTCTTTGTCTGAATAGTCCTCTACCGTAACGGGAGGTGGACGCTGCCTGAGTTGGGGTGGACTCGGAGTTGGAGGCCTGGGTGGATTGTCATTACTAAAATCTGGAGTAGGTGGTCTAGGACCTGGAGCGGGATGATCAGTCTCGCTTCCATCCTGATCATCGGAAGAGTCCTCTGAGGGACCGGATGCTGGGAGAGGTATATCGATTTTGTCTCGTAACTTCTCTACAGGACAGTTGGGAAACACATTCTCGACGAATGTAACAGTGGTGGAAATATAAATAATTTTGTTCTGGCGTAAGAAAATGTATCCTTTTGTCCCTTCTGGGTAACCAAGGAATATCATTTCTTCTGCTTTTGGAGAGAGTTTGTCTTTTCGCTGATCCTTCAGAATAAAGACGTAGGCCAGACAACCAAAGACTCGAAGATAGGATATAGTAGGTTTCTTCTTCAAAAAGAGCTCAAATGGTGTCTTCCATTGTACTCACCGAAGTGGAGTGCGATTATAGACGAAAACTGCTGTGAGTAAAGCAAAGTTCCAATAGCGCTTGGGTAAGCAAGCTGCATGACGTAGAACTTCCTCTTTCTCCATTATGGTTCTGTTGAAGCGTTCTGCTTGACCGTTCTGCTGAGGAGTATCAGCGACTGATAACTGGTGAGTTATACCTTTGGAGATCAAAAACTCCTTGAAGGTAGTCGCCATAAATTCCCCCCCACGGTCGGAACGAACCGATTTAACAGAGAAGCCAGATTGGCGTTCTGCCCAAGAAACCCAAGCAATGAAAGACTGGGCAGTGTCACTCTTCACACGAAGCAAGAGAGTAGACCCATAGCCACTAAAGTCATCAATGATGGTCAGGCAGTAAATGTGATGATAATATGATTCCGTAGGAAACTGTAAGAGGTCCATATGGATCAATGCAAGAGGTTCCGTTGCTCAAGTCCAAGAAGGAGAGAATGGTCGATTATGCATTTTACCAATGAGACATTCGCCACAGGGAAAAGGTTTAGGTTGAGGTGGTATGTGATCAAGGCCAGTGGTATGGCTGGGAACTTTCCGCATTACCTGATCGCTAGGATGGCCAAACCTTGAATGCCAAAGTTTATACACATCGGAATACTCAACGGCAAAAAGAGATAAGAATGTGTTGATATTCTTGTTGTCCAAACATGCTAGAAGAGCCAATCTTGGATCACTTTTCCCAATTGGTTTTCCTGTAAACCAGTGAAGATTGGAGCCGCGAAACACATGAGTGCCTTCAAGGAAGAGTCTTTTTCACGTGTTGTAGATTTGAGTATGGGTCTTATCACCTTGAAAGGTGTAGCCCAATCCGGTGGTAAGGGATGGTATGGATAGGATACGTTTCGCTCCTGAGGGCGAATAGAAGACATTTCGAAGTGTCCGCCGTTCCTGTTTTCCATTTAGTGTAACTGTAAAAGAAACAGTCCCAATACCCGGAAAGTATATTTTTTCGCTACCAGCAGTGCCCACTGGTATTGGTCTTTTGAACTCGACATAGCTAAGGAAGTCCTTTCTAAAAGGGGTGGAGTGACTTGTCGCTCCTGAATCCATTAGCCACAGATTGTCGTCCTTTTCTTTTCGTCGTTGATGACATCCTTCACAGTCAGACATGTAAGCGTAAAAACCTGCTGCGCCGTAGCAGTCAGAGTCATATTCGACAGGTGCAAATTGTCCATTGTTACAAGAAGCGTTATAAGGGTCTTTATAGGTCCTAACACTATTCCAGACTCTATCACGCTCCATCTCCTCTCGAACCTTAGTTCGAATAGCGAGAGAAGAACATTGAGCTGATGAGGGGAATGTATTAGACCAGCCCGCTTCTGCGATAGTGGAGCTTGCGTACGCTTGTCCGACTGAGGATTCGTCGTCAGATGTATAAGGCTGTGCTTGAGCCTCATTGACTTCTTGGTTGGAAGCTTTCTGCTTCCCCTTTGCCTTATCCGAGGGGGCCTTGCCTCCTCCTCCCTTTCCCTTTCCTTTCCCCTTCTTTTCCTTCTTCTTTTCCTGCACCTTTGGTAAGTTAACGGTGGGGGGTTTACCTCCCTCCCAATGATCCTCCGTGCGGTGACCTTTACCACATTTGCGACACTTTGGTCGCTGGTTCTGTTGCGCATGCTGGGCAGAGCTGCCCGCAATGTTATCGGTAGTTCAAGGAAGTTGTGTTCTTCCATGTCTCCGTAAGTATTCTTCCTTAATGCGAGGAAGAATTGCGTCAACAGTCAGGGTTTGTCCCTGTTGACCAGCCGGTAAGGTGACTGGGAGCGTAGTGAGCATAGATGTCGCAAAGTTCTCCCACTCAGATGGGAGTGCAGCCATGATGATCATGGCTCGCGCTGACTCGGGTAGGGGCATGCCATTTGAGGCAAGGAAACTGAACGAATTGTTGATCTCGGTAATCTTTGGGAGTGGATCCTCTCAATTACTGATCAAGATCTTCATGGCATGCTTAAACTGCACATAAACTCCGGCTGCGCTGGGTTTTCCGTAAGTGTTCAGTAACAATTCCCATACCTCATGGGAAGTCGCAAACCAATCCATTTCGATTTGGACAATCGGTTTACAGTGACCCATAATGGCTCCAAGAGCCTTTGAGTCGAGAGCATCCCAAGCGATTTGGTCAGCAGTCAGTGCTGGTGCAGGCTGTCCAGCCGCTGCCACTGCTGATGGAGGTCTAGTGGTGGTACCGTTGACTACCAGCCATGTTCCTTGTACGCGTAAGAAATTCTTGATCGAGATTGCCCAGATTGGGTAGTTGGTAGTATCAAAAATCGGGATATTTTTCATAAAACCGGCTTTTTCATCTGCCATTGCTACAAATCATGTAAGAGCAATAATTCAAAGAAAGAATCGTCCGTATCTGGAATCATGACAAAAGGTCAAGGAATGATAACTGGAGGCACTACCACTTGGATGACTCTAGGAGGAATCCTAGGTCAAGGAACTATAGGTCTTACAACCGGAGTTGGATCCGGAAGCCTAAGTTCAAAAAACTGTCCTAGATCATAGTCAGGACAATAGTGGTAGTTGGGGAGTTGGATCCCCAACGACTCCAAGTTAGCCATTTCCAAGAGCGAAACAGGAAAAACTTCATAAGGAAAATGTATCATAAGATATGAGGGATTCGAAAAAGTATGTAGAGAGACCGTTGATAAGTCCAAGATGTCATCATAAACCCTTCCTCCTCCGGAGTACGGCTGTTCTATCCAAACAGGGCTTGGATAAGTATAATGGAGGACCATGTTGAATGCTCCTTCCATTTCTCTGGGATCGACTCTAAGAGATGTAATCAGAGCCATCAGCTTCCGGTGTAGGAAGGAGGTTGATTCTACAGAGGTCAAGTTGCCAAGACGTGAGTCCATAAGGATGCTGCACTGTGCAGTTCCCTGGCCACCAGGCAATTCCATAGACCGGTGAGAGAGACTCAGCCTCAAGAGAGTCCAGAGTGGCTTGAACCCTAGGATCAGACCATACATTGATGACCTGTGAAAGCCAGAGACCAATTCAAGCGTCAGGCTGTTGGTCCAGGCACAAGGGTAGGTAAGAGCTTTCATTCAAAGCTCCTCTCTTAAAAGCTCCCCTAAAGTGTGACTCGAGGTACTTGTTCCAGGCGTGGACGGCAGGAACTGCTCCTCTAAATGGTCTAGGATCCCAAAGAGGGTGAACCCAGATCGAGTTTGGTGAGTACTCGTCAGGGTGTGTATCGATCCAGAAGGCCAGGACAGTGAGTAACAAGGGGTCTTCATCATTCAAGGTGGGTAAATCGAAACCCCAGAAGTTGGTGATGCTGTGAGGAGTAGAATACCTCGTTAGCTTAGCCAATGGTGCCTCATAGGAACCATGGAAAAGCCAATGGATTTCCATAAAAGGGTTTTTGGGCGCTGAGAAGGAAGAGGTGATAAAGGGAAGGGGGGACTGAGCAGCTTCACAACAGAAGGCCCGAGAGAAGATCCGATTGGTCTTCACTCCTCCAGAAACAATACCTGCTATGAGGTAGTCTGGCTCTGTTGCGTCTACAAAGTTAGACCAGCGAAGTCCGCACCTATAAGGCACGTCCTTTGCCCTTGCCCTCACCTCCTTGTCTCCTAATCCCTGCTTCTTCCTCCAATCCGCTGTCGATAGATCCGTTGAGTTGGAGATCGTCCAGATTCTCAAGGGGATGCCTGCTCTGACATGCATCATTCTGAGTCTCTTGGACCCACGATTCTCCCTGATCGCCTGTAGGGGCATAAAGTCCGTTCTCATGACCGAACTCGGCAACAAGTTCCGCGAATTGGTCGTCAAAGAACCGGAGATCATTTCTGGATAAGCGATGTCGCATGAGAAATAGATCAAAGGGAGTGACGTCATTGAAGAGGACATGATCAGGCAATGCTCTGCAAGGGGCATAGAACATGTATGTTCTAAAGGATTCAGCAAAGCCAATTCCAAGCCGCTGTGCAACCGAAAAGGTTCGCTGCATGTAGTACTGCTGTGGTAACCAAAAATCCAGTTGTGGGAATACGAATTGTGCAATGACCGGAAGATAGTCATAGAAACGATTAAAGTCGTAATCCTGAAAAGCGTGCATAGCCCAGTTGAAGAGTGGTGGAGCCCGATCAAAGTTTCTGGGATAACCATTTTCCCCAAGAGGGAATGGTTCAAGTCCCTGAAACACTGGATGGAAATCGTGGTCCTCTGGTAGAGCAGGTGCGATCGGATGTGGAAGTGCCACTGGGGCATCTCTCCACTGGAGAAGGGATACAACGCAAACAGCCAAGTAGACCATATAGGTGAAGAGGGGTACGACACCGAAAGGAACGTTGTCGTTTAAAGACCAGTAGGCCAAAGCTATAGTAAGAGCGAAGGCTATATACTGTAACTCGAAAGTAACTGCAAAGCACAAGTCCACCAGCCAGCTAAACATGATAGATTGGATTGGGGAATCACCCATTAGGCTGAATACAATCATCTACCAAGTCAGAGCCTGGCGGGGCTCATAACCTAACAAACTAAAGGCAGGAAGGGTGCAGCGACTCTGTGCTCACCTGGAGGTTTGTGCTTTGAAGTGGAAGAACGAGTATGTTGCTAGTAGAGTAATCAAGTGTTGAAGGACCTGATCACTCAGTAGAGATGTGAGAATAGATGATTCGAACCTAGGGAATGACACCCTAGGAGTACAGTATATATACGTACTGTACATGGTCTGTGCGCACGGAGAAACTCCAGAGCATTGTAACTACAACTACTACTTATGGAAGGAGTAAGTTTCTATCTAGGGATAGAACATTGTAGAACATGAAAGAAGGATACCGATAGTACAGTTCCATGTGATTCTCGGGTATCTGTGATAGCCGGTCACATGTGTAAGTAATCGTTACTAGAGAACGATAAAAGTATAGTGGTCAAGCAATATGACCTAGAGGCAGGATAGTTATCCTGTCAACACCGACTACACTACTTCGCTTTAATACATGGATGAGTCAACCACGACCGTTTCCATCTGCCATGAATCCAAAACCCGCGGCTGAGTCAGCAGTCGCGACTGCGTAGTTCCTCGCTTATCCCCCTCGCTGTCTCAATAATAACCGACCTCTGCAGATCAGATTTTCTAGCATCCAGTTAATGATGAATTCGGAACGCATCTGTCGAAAACTAAATCGATTGACTATCACGGATACGTAGCTTTTGGACACTGAATTCTACTACCAGACTACGTTCAAGCGCAGTACTTACGCCTTTCCATTGTCATCCAAGGAGCCCAGTGAGAATGCCACCGCATACATGTCTGTGGTTATCCCTTGTACGCAGGCCTGATGAGATGCATGTCGTCCTTCAGTCTCCACCGTAGTCTCGTGGTCGTTTGAGTTTTGGGAAGAAGAAAGAGAAAAATATGGCGGTGAGTGTGACTACGGTGCATTGTTGGGTCTCCAGGTCCTGTGAAAGGAGGCGATGCTGGCGTTCTCGTCGCTCGCGGGGCGGTACAAGCGGCGTCGATGCGTTCGTGTCTGTAAACTTAATCGCAGATGCTGGCTAGTGGGTTGAGGATCCACACCAGGACTCGTCTACGTATGATACAAACCTGAGATGCACGTCGACCAGCGCCGTGACGTGGACAGGAGACTATTTGGCAGGAGCTAGTCCACCATGAAGAGCATCAACGACCTGGGCTATCATTGAAACATTACAAGCTCTATGTACGCTGTATAACAACTATATGTGAACCCGGGATTACTGGATAGGGATCAGGTCGAGGGTATGTTGAAACGTTCAGCGCGTTTCCGTCTTCGCTCCAATTCTTCCGGATCGGCTTCCTCTGGAGGAGCTACCCTCTTGGAACTGGACCTGACGGACTGGTTGCTAGCACTACTCGGCCCAAACCGTTCTGCACGCATTTTCATCTTCTCAGGATCCTAGAAGACCCTCAGAAGAATGGAATATCGGATAATCAGAGACCCACATCTGATATGGCTGCTGCGCGTTTTGTCTGCATGTTTTTCTTCAACTGAGGTTGAGGAGGCTGCTTTGGCTCGATAAGCGGGATCCCAAAGCGTGCTGCGCGTGCCTTGCGCTTTTCAAGCTCATCGTCAACAGGCTGATCTGCTTTAGGGGTAGTTGAAGGAGGAACAGGCGCCGGGGCGGGGGTGGCAGTGACAGTAGTTGTTTTTGTAGGTGGCTTAATAGATGGTACCTGGGCCTGCTCTGGTCAGATATCGCGACAGGGGTATAGACGACCCTACTGGTTTCGCGGGTGGAGGTTGCTTTGGTGAAGGGTCCTTCTGCGTAGGCACAACAGTCACGGGTGAGAGATCACCGGTTTCCACAGCAGACCAGTCGAGACTAGGAATCATTAGACATCGAACGCGCCAGAGACGCGACTACATACACTTCTGGAGGTGCAAGCTGTGGACCATGGTCAGTAGAGGGGACGAAGACCTGTGAGAAAACATACGAGGTCATCGTTGTTCGAGCTGACCGGTACAGGTTTTACAGTAGTAGATGCAGTTTCAGCAGGTGGATAGCGTTCTTCGTAGACTTCAATTGCAGCCGGGTTAGCAAGTATCTTGGCGATGAGGTCTTGTTTGTTGGTCCTTGCCGCGACGGGTACAGATGCCTTTGCAAGGATTTCCTTGAGGTCAGCGACCTTGAGAGCTTTTCTGTAATATTACAGGTCAATGACGATGTTGGCGACGACGAGGAGAACTCACAGCTTCGCGTCCATGAGGGTTCGTGAACAATGAGGACAGATTATGTAAGTGAACGTGAGAGGGTATGGCACGTGACATCAAGTTCCTACACTATATAAGGGCGTCCTTGTACCCTGATAATTGGTTTCGCTCATCGAGTGCTAGGGGACTCCCGCGGGCAAGGATACATCCCATCTGCATGTGAGCTAAGGATAGGAGTGGATTCTCTGCTCAACCCGCTTGTTGGTTTGTTTACACATCTAGGCAAAGCTGGCGTTGTCTTCTTCGATATCTTCCTTTTGACCCTAGGCCTGAAGGACCAAGTGTGGTCTTAGTGGTGACACTTACGACCTTCCTCAAGTCCATGACCCTATGCGTGCTTGAAACGCTGGCCAAACCTTTAGCTGGGCCTGTGTTCTTCAATCTTGTGGGCAATACCACTGCCTATCTTCTTTCCAGATATATGCGGGATCCAGGTGCGGAGTTCAGTGTACACACCGTATTCTGAACTCCTAATGCGTTCATCAATAACCGCGAAGGCGGTAAGTTATATGACGCGGTGGGGCAAGACGGTACTACAGTTCTCTTATGAAGGTTGGCTCCTTTTTCGGTGTATGCAAGCTTATCAAAGGCCTTCCAGCAGGTGTTGACCCAAACGAATGTCTTCCTCTGCTATTCTGGGTGTGAATTATGTCCACCCCACCCCAGTAAGGAACTCGTTGAATTTGTCGAGTTTGTCATCTAAGGTTGGAACTTCATTGGCCAAGTGTAAACCCCCACCGAATTAGGAGAAGTTCCTGTTCTTTGTGGCGTAGGTGTGGACGGTGTGTACTTCGATCAGTGATCTCAAACGGATTGATTCAACAGCCGCGATCTCCAAACTTTGGCTTAGATAGTATCTTAGACTTGGTGGGCTTATTGATTTGGTCCTGCCGTGACAAAGTCATTTATACGCCTGTGAATGCACTAGATATCATAAAGTATGGCTTTTACATTTCATAGCTATACATGCATCCTGTAGGTATGTCGATTGACCACGAGTTACCAAAATGACCTGCTAACAGTATTTAAATAGAGTCCAAACGTAGCACGTCCAATGGCACATTACCACTCTGCATCGTACAAGTCAGCACTACATAACTCATGAAACGAACAGATGAACGTACCTCTGCCATCACAGATTAGTTGGACCCACAGTATGAGACATTCACTTGTGCTGCCTCCACATTAATCCTCCCCAGCTGGACTGCTTGCCCACCCGTTAACGCATCCATAGCAGCCTGAGCAACGTTGAACCCCTGCGATGCGACATCCACTGCGAGAATATAAATGGTGGTACTGCCGTACATGACACTGTAGCAGGTTCCGCATGCAGGCGAATTCCATCCCGTGACAGTGTACACACCGCCGACATAAGGGAAATCGGGCAGCTGCCCCAGTGTCTGGTACCCTTTATTTTCGAGTCCGTTGGAACCGTTGGAACAGGCCAGATTGTTAAGGGATTCAGAGGCGGTGTAGGTTGTGTCGTAGGATAGGGTTTGTGTCGTGGTTTGGGAGATTACGGGAAGGACGAAAGCGAAGAGGGGAAAGAGGACGGACACGAATTTCATTATGCGGAGAGTATCGTGCAAAGAACAAAGTCGTGCGTGTGGGTGAGTGGTATTTACTAAGATTCCAGTTGACCTAGTGGTTCTGTTGGGAACCAATGCTTCGTCTGTGGCTTCTTTATACCACCCAGCGTTGGCGATGTTTACTTCTGCTATGCAATTTCACCCCACTAATAGCGTGACTCACAGAGCAGATGAGATGCCGACGTAATTAGCGGTCCAACGCCACGGGGCCTTGCCATGCCTTGCGGGCTATCATTTCTTTCCCAAAATAAAGCAAACTTGACGCATTGGACCAAATCAGTGGAAATGACGGCATTGAAATCAATATGCCATACGTATGATCAAACCATTCCGAATCATTCATAGTTGGCGTCGTCGAACATAGAGACTTACTTTGGCCATCTTGTCACAGACCTTCGATCCAATCTTTCTGACGACGGGTATCAATGTCCTACGATTAATGTCGGTGGAAAGGGGGGACTAGACTCCACAAATAGTCGACTCTCGGCCGTCTCTGTCGCGACTGGAGTGTGGCAAGTGTGGCGCATGTACATATATAACTACGGGGAGCGCAGGCCTACGAAAGACTAAAGTAAGCCTCGCTTGGATTGAACTCACCCTTCTTAGCGAGGACAGCAGGCATGTGAGCGCATTGCCAACACATAGCCCTCGTAGTGATGGGATAATCATAGCAGCACGGATGCATAAATCCCGGCCATCGATGCCCGAACTTGGTCCGCCTAGAAAGTTGGGATGACGGATAGAAAGGGGTCCAGTGTCTTGGGTATGACTGCAACGCACAGCTCTATCTCCGACTCGGAGACCCGTCTGTGATATGAACGGCATTACCTTGGTTTCCTCGGGTGTCAACGCCAGCTTCGAGCACTGCTTGTAGGTCAAAGATGAGAATTCGGAAAGTCAAACACCGAACGGATTCTGTATATCCCAGATGGTTGGGAGGCCCTTGTCAGAGTAACAGAGTCCACCCCCACCTACTTTCCTCTGGGACAAACGTTTCCACGTGCTGGTGGCCGGGATTTGTACGTCCTGACCAGAGCTCTCTGGCGAAACTACCGCGTTTGTATTGTGGGTCACATACTCCGCAGAGGACCTGTTCTGTAGTGGACTGCGACTGATCCGGGACGCTGCTGTTGAGAGCACTTACAATGTATAGACAGCGCATTCGCATGCAGGTGACCAAATTGCCTATACTTTGTCTTTTCTGTCCGATGTTCTGGACATGAGCTACTAGTGTACACACAATCCATCGTTCAAGATGAAGGGGCGCGTGGTGCTATCCCTATCTGCATTACCATGACACCTTGAGCTCATTAGCGTTCATTTCCCTCCGAATACACAACCAATGGGTCAACAGACAATGCAAAGCAAGTAGGCAGTGTGTGAAGCCCCGGTCAGACCTATTTTTCAGAGTTACCAGGCGCTTGAACACTGAAACATCCCAAAGTATGAAGCAAGTCCAATGTTACAACTACATCGTGTCCTGACCAGCATCGCTAGCACAATACAAATCATGAGACAAAGCACCAACGTCCTAAACCCCACTCACTAAAGCTCACCGTATCTCGCGTCCACGGGAGTCGTCTGCATATCGATCCTCCCGAACTGGGTTGCCTGTCCGTCTGTCAGTGCATTCAGCGCAGCCTCCGCGACGTTAAACCCTTCCGGCGCTGTGTCCACAGCAAGAACATAAATAGTTGTGCTACCATACGTAACGTTGTAGCACGTTCCGCATGCGGGCGAGTCCCAGACCGTGACGGTGTATACACCGCTGACATCGGGGAATGTAGATAGCTGTCCAAGAGTTGCATACCCCTTGTTTTCGAGGCTGTTGGAACCGCTCGAGCATGCTAAATAATCAAGGGACTCATTGGAATTGTCATAGAAGACGTCATAGCACAGGAATTGTGTAGGAGTTTGCGACATGGCTGTAAGGAAGAGGGCGAAAGGAAAGACAAGGATGGGTGCGACCTTCATGGTGCGTAGAGAATACTATGACAAAGGGAACGAGTGCAAAACGATAGTGGTAGTACCTGAGATTATTGAGCTATATGGCTGGTTCACTCAATATTATTTAGTGACAGCAGAAGATAGGTGCAAAATTAGATGATGCACCACGACTAGACGCAGGCATGGTCAACGGAGTAACAGGATGAAACATTTCCAGAAACGCACTAGGTCTTCGCAAGATATGAAACGACTTACTCTTTGCAGCGAGGGTTCAGAAAGTACGATAACGTCAAGGGTGGTGGAACACAGGTATCGCCTGGTAGGAACATTTCCTTCTCCACGGGTGAAACAACTTTACCAAACCCTATGAAGGACACCGCTGACATGAATATGGAGTGTGAGGTGGGATGTGCCATAGGCTATCTACTCACTCGCCCTCTCAAGTATGGACGGCTACGTAACTGGCAATCCAAGCTCACCGTCGCTCTCCCAGAAATCTGTTCGGAATTATGGGAATGGATATTGAGTAGTTCACCCGCTGGCCAAATTAGGCTCCGTAATATTCCGGAGGCGCGAACACAGGCGAAGGTTAGCAGAGGTGGCTGAGCCTATAAGGGAACAGTACAACGGAATGAAGGAATGTCCTAAGCAGACCGTCGGGCGTCTACGCTTCCTGGTAAGGGTGAGTGCATGATCCGTGTGTATGCCACGGAATGGTTGTGGAGTGCATGAGATGGGAGTCGGAATCCTAGTTATGGTGCACAAGAAATGGGGCATTGTGAATATGACCAACAGTGTCAATTGACAAAGGACCATTTCAAAGTTCAAACTACAGGAGTATGAGTGGGGATACCTAATCGGAAGCTATGAAATGTGAGCTGGTTGTCCCAAATATATATTAGTCTATATTGTATTGTGTGGTTAGTTAGGTCAGAGATCGACGAGGGTGTTGAGTATACTGCTGTTGTAAGTCAGACTGGGAAGCGAGCGACAAGTAAATGAAAACCGACCCACCGGCATGTGCAATCATATTTCAAACCCTAGCGAACGCATGCACTCGACGTGCTTCTTGACGAATTCTGCACACTGACCCTGCTCGCCACCTTTCTCGAGAAAGCAGGCATCACGAGCTGACTTGGTGGCTGGACATGCGCAACATCTAGACGGGATTGAGAACACAATGGGCAAGGTAAAAATGGTGGACCGACGGTTTGAGACCCTTGGGGTTGAGAGGGTTCATCTTGGGGTTCGTGGGGTCATATTTTTCAGGAGTCGGAGTCGGAGACGGTGGCGACGGCGACCACCAAGACAAGAGCTAACAGGAGTTGCTTAGTATCCTTGGGTGCCGTGGCTGCAACACTAACTTACGCTGGAGAACATTGCTGCAGTCAAAAGAATCTGCGCCGGCGGGTCATTTCGTGACTGTGGCTTACATCATCAGTGCCTTGGTTAAATTCCATTTCCGTCAAGGGTAGGGTCGGACAAGGGGGGCCCTGTTCGCTTTAGTGAGTCCTTTCTTTCGACGACAGCCTAGTGGGTTTGTTGAAAGAGCACAGGCATCAATGATACCTGCCTCGTTGCAGTCCAAGACTCTCCATACCCTCACTTTAGCGATCCTATTAGTCAATGTAGCTGCCCAGTCGTGCACGAATTTTGGCGTTACGTCTTCATCCAGTTGCCTATGCCCTCCCGGGTTCGGGGGTTCCAATTGTTCTCAACCTGCCTGTGGTGGTACCATATTCGATGGCTCGAGCCGTTCCCTCGTACCGGCTTCAGGTGGATCCCCAAATTTGACGGCTGCAGGTTGCTCTTGCTCGAGCGGTTGGACTGGTACTGGTTGCAATGTCTGTACCACCCCATCTGCGTGTCAATCTGCTTTCACTGCTGTCAATGGTAATGCTAGTGCCAGTGCGGGTCTAGCAGCATCATATGGTGCGAATAATACGATGGTTTGCAACACTCAGCCGGTAGTGTATGCAGCTGGTGAGATGAGTTGCCAAGTCAATGTATGTATGCTTTATGTCCTCTCTCGTCTACAGAATCTGATGTTATTATGATGATCAGAACCCATCGTTGCAACAACTCTATCCAATGCAGACAAATCTAAATATTCTGCGCACATACAACGCGTCCCTGTCCCCTTTGCATAACACCTCTGGTACTATCCTTTCTCCAAATGGGTCTTCTGCAGCATATGCACAACTGTTCTACGGTGGTGTCGAGCAATTCTCGTGCATGGCATCCCCGTGTACACAGTCATCATCTAATGGCCAGGACACATGGACCTGTTCAAGCCTCCAGTGCGCGTGCGTCCCTAATGCCGCATTCTGCGGGGGTTCCAGCTCGCTTAATCTTGCCGGCACTATTAACTCACTCGGCGGGGACTTGACAGTTGTTTGCGACAGCGGCAACACTTGCCACTTCCAGCAACAAGTTCTTAACAGCCTCTTTGGCCAGGACGGACTGGAGTTGCAGGGATGCGTTTTTGGTGAATGTGTCAGCCAGGCAGTGATCGATACATTCAATTCGAGCTCTACATCATCCCAGAGCACCTCTACCCAACTAAGCGGAGGTGTCATTGCTGGTCTTGCTGTCATAGGCACGCTCGTCGGGGTAGGCATCGCTGCGGTTATATGGGGATGGTTCATCCAACGGGCCGCGCGTAAAAAGCCATTCGAGGGTGGTAGAGCAGGTGGCGTCGGTGTTCGCTGGTCAGACGTTTCCTACATTGTACAGCCGTCTGGCACACGCGACTACTCCGTCTTCGCCCTGCGCAATAATACCAGTGAAGAAAAGACAATCCTAGACCACGTAAGCGGATTTGTCGCTGCTGGAGGTCTGATGGTTATCCTCGGTCCCAGCGGTGCGGGAAAGACAACATTAGTGGAATTGATCGCTGGCAAGGCCAAATCGGGAGTATTTACTGGCACAATCACCTTCCCTCCCTTACCCGCTGGACGGCGACCCCGTGTTGCGTTCGTACCACAGACAGACGTATTACCTGCTTTCCTTACTGTAAGGGAAGCTTTGATGTTTGCGGCGTCCTTACGCCTACCGGAATCGCTCCCTAAAGACAAAAAAGCAGCAATCGTCTCTGCTGTCATCGACAAACTTGGATTGCAGGATGTTGCCGAGACTCGGATCGGTGCCACGGATGGAACAGGCCGGGGGATCAGCGGAGGGGAGGCGCGCAGGGTGAGCATAGGGCTGGAACTCGTCGGTTGCCCTGATATACTGGTGTGCGACGAACCAACCAGTGGACTGGACTCTGTCAGTGCCTGGCGCGTTGTGTCTGTCCTTAAAGAGGTCGCTAAGGGAGGTGGTGGCTTGTTCGGCGCTGTTGAAGACAAAAATAACGGTAAAGGCGTTGCTGTCATCTGCAGTGTGCATCAGCCGAGGTAGGTCTCCGAATAATTACTTGATCCTTAACGTGCTAATTTTCGAGGTCTGCATGAAGTTCACGACTCTACCATGCCTTCGACTCGGTTGTGCTCCTCTCACATGGACGCGCCCTATACTCTGGACCCGGTGGCCTAGCGCCTGCCAGGCACTTCACGAGCATCCACGAATCAGAGGTTGCGCAGGGCGGTGCATCGAAGATACCAGAATATGAAGATGGCCACAACGTTGCAGATTATCTCCTTGAGATCGCAAGTGCCGCGCCTGTTGGGCTGTTCTCCTCTTCATGCATAGTGGAAGCAAATATGAACGAGTCGCAAGAATCTAGTGGTCCCAGCGCCTCCGCAGGCGCTGATGAAAAAGTTCTCAATGGTACGGATGTAGAGGCTTTGTCAACACGTGGCAAGCAATCCCAGGGTAACTATGCTACGACATTGCTGACACAGTTCGAGGTGTTGTGCGGACGAGAATGGAAAATATTACGACGGTGAGTACCTTTGGTAATTCACTGTGTTTTTTTGACTCCATTGCACTGCCTAGAGACAAGATGCTGTTCATCACTCATGTGGCAATAGCAGCTATTCTTGGCGTGTTCTGCGGTGAGTATACCACGCAAGATGACATGACCTGTTACACGAATTTTGCGCAGGTGGATTGTACTTTAAGACTGGCATTACTATTGCAGGTTTCCAGTCTCGGGTGGGATGTTTGTTCTTCCTAGTAAGAATTCCTATCATAATCGGGGGTATGATTTAACTGGGACTTAATAGGGCTCGCTTATTGCATTCTCTTCGTTGAGTGCCTTGTACAATGTGGTGGAAGTTCGCTCGCTCTTTGTCCGTGAACGATCCAATTCATACTACAGGTAAGCGTTCCGGTCCTTCTTTGTTTACTGCTACCTGAAACTGTCTGGTCAGTCCCACCGCTTGGCTATTGTCGCGGATTTTGTTCGATGTCATCCCACTACGGATTATCCCGACAATCATTGTATCAACTATGTAAGTCCGTAGTGTCTCCATTGTCTGTATTCCACTTAGAGTGGATTCACAGCACGTATTGGATGGGCGGCCTTTCTCCTGAAGCTGACCGGTTCTTCAAGTTTCTGTTCATCCTTGTGCTGTTCACACTTGTCATGACTCTTTGGGTAAGTCCACGTTACTTTCTCTCATGTCCGTTGTACTGAGCTAATTATCTATACAGAACTTCTTCCTTGCCACATCTTTCCGTAATGGTGGAATTGCCATCTTGATTTCGGCCCTCACTGCATTATACCAGATGACATTTGCAGGCTTCTTCGTGCATCTAACTTCTATTCCGCCTGTGTTAAGATGGCTCCAATGGCTTTGCCCACTGAAGGTTTGTCGTTGCCACCAACGTAATTGGTCATATATTTATCCCGGCGATTACAGTATTGTCTGGAAGCACTTTCAGTGAACGAAGTCGGGTCAGGACTAATGATCGAAGATACTATACAAGGTGTTCCTATCTCCATATCTGCCACTGTGATCATGCAAATGGTAAGCATATGGTCCCGTGTCCGATGGACACCGCGGTGTCTGACCCTTGGCAATTCAGCTCTTTGGATTCAACCTCGACAGCTATTACAGAGATGTACTCGTCCTGTTTGCCTTCATTGCTGGCTTCGGCCTTGGCGTGATTGGCGTCGTTTGGTACAAAGTTCGGGAGAAGCGGTGAACATATCGATTCCCCACCTCGACCCGCTCATCCGGGTAGAGGGCCCGCGTGGCTTCTCTTAACTCCATCCTCTTTTCTGGTTTTGTCGGGACAGCTTGGGCCTGTGTTTGTGAAATATTCTATATTTACCAAAAAAACTTAAACCTAGTACTTTGTGTGTTATTTCCTCGGTTTGTTCTGTCTGGTTGATATTTGCTGGTTCACTCGTTTCACGTAGTACTTAGCACTCGCTACGAAAAATACCCGAATCTTCATCGCAACGCAGGTGCTACACGACCAATATTTAGTTGCACGTGTGACCCATTTTTCCCCGGTGGGTATGACTTTGGAAGACTGATGACATTCTAACATTTACTCTCCCTCGGCTGACTTGTCACACAACTAGTATCGACAGCCCTGGTCTTACCTCGTAGTATAAGTGGTTGAAGTTTTCCTTTTGGCTTTTCTCTGAATACGGCCACGATTCGTCTGGTATTCACGAGTAAAAGCCTGATTGTGCTGCAGACGCTAGTAATTTCTATGCGCCAGCACCACTATTTTTCACTGGGACTCTACTCTCCAACCAATTCCACTCTAGAACACCTCTTTTGCGTTTCCCAAGCATTCTCAGCACGGACTGACCATCCACGACACAGGTCAGGGTGTTGTAGCGTGAGTCTGTCTTTTTGAAAAATAACTAGTAACACACGTTACAATCTACGAAACGCACCTCACGTATGTACGAGGACTCCCCAAGACCCTGTCGCGTCAGCGGAGGGATATCTGGCTCGAAGTATAGCTCGTCGGAGATGTCTGATGTGATTGAAACACCAGAGACCCTAAAAGGAACATCAGGAGAACACTTAGCCATCCACAATATACCTGGCAGAAGCGGAGGCGAGGAAGGTAAAAATCATCAGTTCCTCTGGTTCCCTTCTTTGGAACACTAGCTGTGGTTCTAGGATGTTGTCCTTATTTTCTGAGTTTGGACTGACGCCGTGGATCCTGATCAGTCCGTGCCAAGAACGGGAGATGCGAGAGATGTTTTAGAACGTTAGGGACGAATCTTGAAGTTGGGGGATAGATCTCGCTAGTATCTACGACACAGTAGGGCTTTCACTCGTAGGCTAGCAGATTAATCGTAGTCGTTTCAGAAAAAAAGATAAGATGTTTTACATGGAGTTGAGTTAACAGAACTGCGCCGCTGTGGGAAATGATCAATAAAGCAAAACCCCTAAGCCGATCATATCAGCAGGTCGAACATGACGGACTCAGAAGCCACCCACAGACAGGGACACTGCGTCGGTTCACATCACGAAGTCCATGATGATAACTTCGCAGAAGCAAATAAGGATTTCTTCAACGCTCCCGGATTCGCCGAACGATACGCCGAACGCCCCGATGCTGTAGAATGTGCACAGAGACTGGCCGGCGCAATGCTCAGGGAATATCCCTTCGACGAGGAGAAAACGAGTATCATGGATTTCGCTTGTGGAGTGGGTCAGTAAATCATATCACCTGTTTATCTTGATCAATGTCACAATTCCTGCTCTGCTCGATATCGCCATACCGTGTAGGCCTTATATCTAGAGAGCTCGCACCACACTCCAAATCCATCGTTGGAGTAGATATCAGCCAACGCATGGTGGACTTGTATAATCTCAGCGTCCACAACCAGGGCATCTCCCCTGACGAGATGAGGGCTATATGCATATCGGCGATAAAGGAGAACGAAGAACAACTACAAGGGATGGCTTTCGATGTTATCGTGGTCAGTTACTGGTTCCAGTCTCTTTAAAATGGTTGACTGCACATGTCCTGTGCTTCAGTGTGCAAGTGCATACCATCATCTTGCATCGATCGATGATGTGACCAAGATCCTGGCAACATATCTCAAGCCAGGGGGTTCATTACTTGTCACAGACTTGATAAAGGGCCATTCGTCGCAGGATGTCTTTCCCCACAATGCTCAACACATCGTTCCCCACAGGGATGGGTTCACCGAGGATGAAATCCACAATGCATTTTCTAGCGCTGGTCTTCACAACTTTCACTTTAAAGAGATTGCAAGGGCAACAGCCAAACATGCGGGACAACCCGTGACTTTCTTTCTTGCACGAGGTGATAAATAAATTTCCGATACTATTCGAGCTGCGTTGTTCTTCTTGGAAATCTAGTTCTTGGGTCTGCAGAAGAGAGATGCAAGGGGAATGATCCGTATATCACTAGATATACACTTTCTATCTCAAACAAAGAGTACCTCCAAAGCGTTTTCTAGCTGCATCGTCCACTCTGGATTTCACCTCTCGGAAAGTCGTCCACCAGGCTCTCCCAATCACCTCCAATGTCACCCGTTGTGTACTCATTTCAAGATCTGGTAGATCAGCATGCTCAAAGAGTTCCCAATGTCTGCGCAATAGCACCAACCACCACTTCATTACAGCAATTGTTTTTTCCATCCCCGTGTCGGATGTCTCGACACTTTGCACCAAAAACTTGCTGAAGTACTCCACATCCTTCTGGTTGGGAGGATGCTCCCGGAAACCCTCGACCCATGCCTCGATTACCCGTTGCACATCATCTGTCTGCGTGAAGTACAACTTTTCGCCTTTCTTTGGTCCCTGCTGCTTGAGAAAGGGGTGTTGCGGATGCTTCGCCTGAGGTGGTGGTTTTCGGGGATACTTGCGGGTCTTTCGCTTGATATCCTTGATAACCTTAGGCTCCGTAAGTATACCACCACTCTTCAGATGTCGAGCGGTGATCAGTTGCTCGCGCTGTAAGTTTATAGGCAACATTGCGAGTACTTCAGGGTCAATATCAAGCTGCCGCAGCTCGGCCTCGGTGACATGCAAGGAGAGAGATCCGCCCCGTTTAGCGAAAAGCGTACTCTTCTTGGGCGAGAGAGAGGTTCTGCTCCCGGGTGCAAGTTGCTGTGTGATCCGTCTCAGGTTAGTGCCCTTCACTAATGTCTTTGGAAGCCGCTTTGAAGGTGAGAGCGAGGGCTCCTTCGGCATCGGGGACTTGGAGCGATGTTTGTACTCCTCTTCAAGCTCTCTACGTATGTCTTCTGGCAGCGCATCGAACACTTCCTTGTCGACTTGTGAAAATGGAGGGACATCGAGCGGAGTCGCTTCCCTGACAGCTACATTCTCTTCCAGATCTGTTTCCTTCCATTGTGAAGGTGGCTGCACCACAATCTGCGGTTGCTCCTCGCCTGACTCTAGGTTACGTTCCGGTGCCTTTGGACGTAATGCAGGCTGGAACGGCAACTTCATTTGTGCTGCGACCTCTGTAGTGTAGGCCTTTTCCAACTTCTGGATCTGAATACCTATCCCACGTAATTCCTTCGGGTGGAATCCGAATGATTTAAGTAATCGCCAAGCATGATCTCCAATATCTTTACTGTCGCTCGTAGCTTGGCCATGATCATTCGCAAGAGCTGCCTGCTTGTTGAACATCTCGCATATCCCATGACCCAAGAACTAAATAGTCATTTCAGTGACCCGTTTACATCCCCAGGAGTGAAGGGATCCTACCTTGGGTGCCTCTTGTGGCGCACTTGGGTCACGCTTCATTATTTTCAGCGTAATAGATCCACCGTGCATATATATGCTGTCCAATCGCCGAGCCACCTCTTCAGCCATCCGATATATAAATGTCTCCGCTTGCTCGTTGTCCTCAAATCGGACACCATACTAGACTGGTTAATACCAGACCCCGAGAACGTGGTACGGAGGATAGCTTACATTGATGTCACACGATACAGATTTACGGGGTTTATCGGACTCGAGCTTTCGGTCGTCGATTCCCCGGAGAGCCTTGTAAAGCGTTTCTCCGGTACCTTTCCCTAGCGCTTCACAAAGCTGGACTTTGCTCTTTTTCACCAGCTCCCCGAGATTAGCCGTACCGAGTTTCTCCATTGCTCTTTGCCGTGTAGAGTGACCAAATCCGTGCAGATCATCGATATCGAGGGGGTCGAGGACCTTCTGGACATCATCGTGTTTCAAGTGGAATGCTCCGGCTGGCTTGGCCTTGCGTGTGGCAACGCGAGCGAGTTGGATATTTTCGGCCACACCGATACTGACTGTGCAAGATCTCAGTCAGAGTCAAATATCATTGGCTACTCCACAGCACCTTCGCAACCGGTGGCTGCCTTCACTTCAGCCCTAATGGCCTCGGCCAAAGTAAGAGCCTGATCATTCATAGAGAACGGTGCCGCAGCTTTTCTGTTAGCGACCTCACACGATACGTCGACCAACGCTTCATCAACTGACACAGCCTGAAGATCATCCGCATGACGCATCAGGATGGTGTAAAACTGTAAGGAAAGTGCCTTGTATCTTCAACCCCCATTGGTAAATAAAGGCCGCCCAGCATCAATCTTCTAATGACATACCTCTCGAACTCGTAGGGAATTGTAACAATGGAAGGACATAGATGCCTTGCCTGCCGTAGACTTACAAACTGATGGGCAAAAAGTCTCACGGAAGACGGGGTGAATTCGTACCTCATCCCATTCTTGATCCCGAATGACCTCGCTTCGTAGCTTGAGCTTGCAATTTCACTCGTACTTGAGGCTCCACCTTGGTTTCCTTGCGAGTGACACACGACGACAGGTTTCCCTCGTAGGTGCGGCCTAGTGGTAAGCCCTGCAGAGACAAAGAAGCAATCGAAATCACAGTGCATGATGACCCTTTCATGTTCCTCTGCTTTCTGCTTGCCCTTGCTCTTGGACGGAGATCTCATAATTAACTCCATGCCTTTCATACTAACTGTTGCAGCTGTCTCGTTTTCTGACTTCCTTCCAATGACTGTACTAGATTCATCGTGCACGTTGTCGAGTTCCCCACTTTCAGCACATTCTTGAGCCTCCATGACAAGGTTCCTGAGTTCCGACTTCCACATGGAGAGATGGTGTAGGCGCGAGTTCTTGTAATATTCCCCGATAAAGTCGGAGGCTATCGATGTGTGCGCTGCTCTCCACTGTGGGTCAGCCATGACACGTTCAGCCAATTTGTTAGATTCTCCCATGGCATAGCCTGGAACACGGACAGCATCTTCATACGTTCCAGGATCGGTAATGTAGAGAGGGCGCGAAGGTGATCTAGGGTCAGAGATAGACGAAAGCTTTGAACCGCTATCAACGGGGCTCGTTTGCTCACTCCCTCTGATATGTAGCTGATTGATCTCCGCTTGGTTGGTATCTGACCCCGGTTTCGAAAATGTCTTCAGAATTGTTTGGCCAACCTGGAAACCTTGAGATTGCTCGGCTCTGCCTCCTGGACGGAAAATATAGTTTGTCCAAGGAAGCAGGACTTCAGCCGCTGCGCTGTCAACAAGCCACTCTGGTCTGACAACTTTCATGTTTTTGAATTCGCGTGCCTTGGTTGGGGTGAGGGAACATGTAACGATGTGTGTTCTGCAGGCATTGTTCAACACAACATGTACTTCAAAAATAAGCAAACAAAATGCAGACACTATGGATTTCTTATCGAGGTAGGGTTGAAATACGCCCCCATGCTTAATGATGAGTTTCCGTAGTTCCTGTACAGATGGTTTCGTCCACCCATTGATCTTCTGTAGGATTAGTGATAGGACTGGAACGAGCAAGGGAAGCACGTACATAGATCGAAAGACCACGAAAGATAACGCTCTTCCCTTCAGTTGTACCCTCCGAACTTGAGTTCTGTATTTGCAATTTTGCGCGTTTGCGTCGCATGTACTCTCCCCAATGTCCGAAACGCGAAGCGCCATAGGTTTCGGTGTCATCCTCCGGACCGTTCATGAGGCCTTGCATCGTCGTCTTTGAAGGATCTCCGTAGTCTTCAGGGCTCTCACTTCGCGAACGACTTCGCTTGGTGGTAGCATCGCTCCTATGAGGCTCCATATCGTTGATCATCGTTCTCGGGTCGGCCTTCGTCCTCTATATCTTCCACCTAAAGTCTTGATAGCAAGTCGTGAATTCAGTAAACTCGCTCGACCAAGTTTGGGTGCATGGACTAGTTGCTAGTCAATGACCACACAATTGCTCGACGCTCGACGAGAATCACTCGAGAGAGAGCAAGTCAGGAGTTGTATGTACGTGTGTACCAAACACTATGCAAGCGCCGACTACGGATAGCTGTGTCCCACCCCGAAGTCGACACAACTTGCTCCGCTTCCTTGCTGCAGAGAGACAGTAAAATTAAACTTTGTGAGCTACGTACTGGGACTCAAGTTGTGTGATGGCGATAGCGTAGACAAGGCAGAAGGTGTGAAGGAGGTCCGTCCAGGGACCGGCAGTAATCGAAACGATGGACTGGAAAAGACCAACGTTAGCTGTGGGCCATGTGCAAGAGTTCGATGACTGCAGGTGCGAGTCTCTAACTAGGGGAATACAGGGTCTGCGAGAAGTCAAAGCGGGTTGGCACCGCAGCTGCCCGTGCAAAAGATAAATAGTTGTACCGCGGGCATACGGATTATTCGGGAGATATTCCGATTTTCAACTTCTGCGTGCTGGGTTGCGCACATTGCGAGCTTTCTTGTGGCCAATGATACTTGCAGCACTTTGATTTCTACACGCTTCGTCTCCATCTTCTAGGAAGTCGACACAAATAGGGGTTGACTACATTAATCAAGGAAAATACACCAAGAATGCTATCACTACAGTGACTGAACGACAATAGTAATATCATCTAACCAAGGCACCTCAAGATCCAGTGTTAGCACTTTCGAAACACTAACCGAGTCGCCACCCAAACCATGCCACAGCAGCTGCAGCGCCATATTCTCCGAACCAAGAGTAGAACCACTGGACGAGTCCATACTTCGCAGCCATCGCTCGACCACGTTGCGCTGTTGCTGCCCACAGATGTCTGTAAAACCATCCGAACATAGTATGAGGTATTTACGAAGCGATCCCTCCGACGGATCCAAAGGAAAGTGTATGACCTCGGGCGTGGCAGAGATATACGGCGGAGTGATATTCCGCACGAGAAACTCCTCCCATGGAGACGTATCCGTATTCCCTGGGAAGAGGTTATACAGAATTCGCCTCGTGAACTCGGGTGGTTGTTTGAACGGCGTATCGCCTATACCTAGGATGCGCACACAAGATTAGCCACGGAAATAAGCGGTTTCACACAGGTGTGTTGAAGAAACTGACATCGAAAGGGCGCAATTGCACCAAGCACACGGCCATCAACGACACACTCCGGTTCACCCGGGTGCTCTCTCCGCACACGCTCCACTTCGTGCTCGTTCTCTCCGTTGTGCACCTTAGTCAGGACTTCATAGCTCCACTCCTGAGAAGCCGTCTCTGACACCATAACTATCGTTCACATGAGCGACTATCCAGGAAAGGTGAATGCCTCATTTTGACGTACCTCCTTGGCAATCGCCGAGATTAGCGAGCCACAAGTTTTTGTGATCAGGGTCGACAAGGGCCACGAGAGCCGTCGTTCCGTACATACAAAGTCGGGCCTTTTCAAAGTTCTTCCCTCCCCAGAGCTGGTCATTGAGGATGGACTGGATGTGCTCATCGGGCATCCGCATGGCGACTTCTAACCCGCCAGGAAATAGCTCCAGTACATCATTAGCAATCGCATCATCGAACGAGCGAATAGCGATGCTGAACATGTCCGCTATCAGCGGAGGGGGTACGGCGCGTCCTCCGTGTTTCAGATCCATCTCTTCCAAAAACTCGCGGACGATGATAGGCATGTGATACGCCGCATGGTGGACTGTCGCATCACCGAGGTGTCCTGGCAGGGGTCACACCGGCTGAACGTGGGTCTAGGAAAGAGAAAGGGCGCGCCGCTCGGACATATGCACTCACCATCAAACACCGCAGTCAGGGTCCATATTCGTCCGCGGATGTTCAAGCGTTGCATGGCATAGCGATCCTGGCTTTTCGCACTGCAAAAGGGCTGGAAGTTGAGCGCGTCCGCCCGCCACTGTACTCCACCAGTGCTATAACCGAGACTTTCGGGGCCAGACACCTGAGATAGCTTATTCCATGCCTGGGGCATATCGAGGGGGGTAAACGGGCGTGGCCAGGAGCCATCTTCCGGACCACAGATGCTCCCCGGAATCTCGTCATACCACACGATGTGCGAGGACGACGAGGACGGGGACGACAGTGGCTGTTCCGGCTCTTGCAGCGCTGAGCGATTGGAACAAAACTTCATCGGCACTTGCTCCAGAGAAGGACAGTTGACGATCCAACGTACGAGGGAGCGAAGCGAAGCCGGGAAATCTGGGGTCTGGGGCCTGGATGCGGGGAAGGCACTAGAAGGGGAAAGGCAGTCGGAGAGCAAGAATTGGCCGGACTGGCCCGTGGTACCTAGTACTTATAACAGACGGCATTTAATCTGTACAGCATAGAGTTTTCCAGCGATGACGGGGATTACTCTAACTTACTGTACATGTATCTGTAATCATAGACTCATCATTTGGCGCGTCATACCAGTTGTGGACAGTTGAAGCGCCGCACATCAGGCACACGTGGAGGGACGCCAGCATACCTGGATGGCGACTGGCATGTGTTGTAACTGGTTTAAGTAAGGTTACATTGATATCGATGCAAGTCAGCTGGTGCCTACTTACTGGATACACATCCAACGGAATATCTTCGCGCGATCATCTCACGAGCGAGCCAGGTAAATGGAAATTGTGTGCCAGTGGTCAGAATTTCGGTGTCAAAGGTTGGATACACTAGGACCTACTAGTATATCATTGGTGATTTATGATGCAATGACCACTTACCAAAGAAGACACCTTCCTAAATGACGTCCCAACTTGGTAATACATGCGTGCTCATTGTTACATATGTACAAATAACTATGTGGCATGTGTAAATATTATGATGAACGAAAAATTACAGTAACTACAATGCATCTATAACTCCCATGGGTGTAAGAATGAAAGAAGGCTGTGTGAATGAACGGCTTGGCTGCTGTAAAGTGCTTAAACCCGTTAGCTCAAATGTCTTGGTCCGTGTGACAGTGCGTAAGTAGGTAGGTTGCTTTATGCAGGTTCAAAGAAATGAAAACAAAAAGAATAAAACCCCCACATCACTGGTTACTCCGGAATGGGTTGTTTGACTTGCCCGTATTGACCGGCGTCATCCAGTATGATCCACTTTCCTCGGGAGACTGCCGAACAGACGCAGCATATGCTTCTGCAACCGTCGCTGGCGGCTTGGGCGGCGTCAGCTCCTTCCTGAGGACTTTCGGTTTTGGCTTCTTGTACACTGATGAAGCAACCGTCGTTACAGAGAAGCGCGACGTCAATGGGTTCGACTTGACAGGTTGCCGGGGCTCAGGGCCGGTCCGTGGCATTCCTGTCATTTGGGAATACATCGACTCACGAGACAGCCTGTGTGAACCATCTGGCGACTCGTGTGGCTTGGCGTCTCCATACAACGAAGGAAGAGGCGACGGTGCGCGACTCGAGCCCGCCCTCGAGTACTCGTATGAATTGATTACTTTCTCAAGTTCCCGGTTGTGTCGTGCTTCCTCAGCGGCGCGCAACTTCCATAGAGCGATCTCTTCATTGTCCGGGGGCGCTTCGTGAGTAGAGGAATAACCAAACAATCGCATGAGTCGTGCACGCCAATTTGTCTTTTGGTCCATCCCTTTTGCGGAAGCAAATGCAGCGGTCGCCTTGGCTCTTTGCTTCCGCGCACGTCGGCGCCAGCACCATAGGAACACCACAAATATGAACGCACAACCGAGCGCCATTAACAAAATCTGCCACCACTGCAGTGCCTGATGAGTTGTCGTGACAACGGGTGATGACAACCCGCTGATGGATGGCAAGGATCCTGAAGTGGACGATGGAACAAGTACAAGTTCCGATAGACATGCACCAAGACCAGGTACGACGTTCGTTCCACTGGTACAGTTAGCGGTAACACAAGTACCCCCGCGGAGCACCTGACTTGAGCTTGAGCAGGAGAGACAGTTATTGGCACCCGACCCTGAGCAACTCGAACAGCTGCTATCGCATGACTGACATGTGGATGTGGTGGTGTCAAAATATTGGTTTTGGCTGCAAGTTGCTAGGCAACGGCCATTGGTGAGCACGGGAAGCGACTTGCCGCAGCTCGTGCATTGGTTGAAAGATCCGCCGGAGCATGTTGCACAATCCGGATGGCACGCGATACAAGCACCAGAGGAACTGAACGTGTTGGATGGACACGAACTGACGCACTGGCCGTTCGATGCGAGCATATTGTTTGAACATGTCAAACAGAAGCTGGCACTTCCCGCACAAGTGCTGCAGGATGAAGAACAAGCTGTCAAACGGTCACTTAGCACCAAGAAAAGGTTTTCACAAGAGGGCGATCGTACCTGTACAAGTGAGGTTGTCTGTGGGTGAGAGGAACGTGCCAGAAGGGCAGCTCTCCACACACTTTCCCTGAGAAAGTACGTAGCCAGGCAAGCAACCAGTGCATTGGGCTTGGTTAGAAGTCGAAGCGACGTTAAAGTTAGGTATTTGGCATGATGTACACTTGGGTCCACAGGCTAAATAAAAGTCAGAAGCGAGCCAGTTTGGCGTGTAGTAGGGTACTCACTGTCACACTCATGCTTATTGTTGTTGGCAATGAGAGAAGAACCTTGACAAACGCCAGCGCCGTTGGTCTGCACACATGACCCGTTGAGCGAGTAGGTTCCCGAGGCACAAATAATACAGTTGTTCGACGTTGCGCCTGTACAGGTTTGACACTCGGAAACACATGGCTGGCAAGCCGTGCCGTTGCTGAAGCTACCCTGGGGGCAAGCTGTGCCACCGGAGGTCGTTTGCTGAATTGCATCGCACATGGTTCGGTCATTGGCATCCTGTGTAAAGCCGGATTTGCAGGTGATACAGTCGCCCGATCCATCGGCACACTGGGCACAGCCAAGTTGGCAAACTATTGTACTGTTAACGAATTCCTATATGAAGGAAGAACAACAATGCTTACTTTGACAGTTGCCGGTGGAGTCGAGGAAGAATCCAGTCGCGCACGCGGCACACTGAGTGCCATTCGATGCAGACGTCCAACCTGGCAGACAGGAACATTGCCCGTTAGAGCCACACTGGCCATTAATGCAGTTGCAGCTCGACGGAGGATTTGAGACCGTTGTAGACAGGCACCGCCCAGTTCCAGAAATCCCTTCATCGCATGACGTACAGCCAGACGGGCAGGGTTGACAAGAGGGACCAAAGAAACCCGACGCGCATTGTTCGCACGACGATCCGGAAAAACCAGTAGGACACGAGCACGTGCCGGATGCCGTGCAGACGCCATTGCCTGAGCACGGTGGTGAGCACGTGGATGACTCTACTTTGAGCAACGACAGGGATCCAGAGGCTGTGTCCGGTAGCTGACTAACGTCGGGGATCGAGTTCCATAGAATGACATGACTGTTGGTGCCTGCCGAAACCGCTGCCCACACATTTCCAGACAGCGCCAGTGATTCGGGGGATCCCAAGGAAGTCGAGGAATTCCCCGAATTAGAAATGGTTGTGTATGAACCCTGGCCCGAATAAAATGTCTTCGGGTAAGTTGCGATGCCAGGCTGTAGTTGGACGGTAAGCGGCAATGTCACCGAAGTATTCGCAGTGGAGTTGGCAAATCCTGCTGAAGGCGACAATGTGGCCGAAGAAGACGTCAATAAATCATGAAGTAGTTGAGGATTCGTCGATGATGTGTATTGCCCGGGGAGTAAAAGTACATCGGTTGAAGTACCAGACGCTGAGAGGGTCGCCCCCACTGTGAATAGGTGATCAGTGATATGCCAGATACCCACACCTCGTCACCTACTTGTAGTATTGGAATAACCCTGAAGGCATTGACCGGCAACGCAAACGACAGTGGGAGACTGCGCGACTAGAACGGGTGTGAGAGCGCTCTCTGATAGATTGGACGTTAGTGGCTGCTCACCGACAGACGCGCCGAAGAGAAGAGAAGTAGCAACAACGCTCGCCAACATGATGTCGAGCGGGAAAGGGAAGGTAGATGCAAAGGATGGTGGAGAGAAGAGGGAAAGAGCGTTCGGCCCTGTTGGTGTCGTTTCCCGCCTGCATTCCTTTTGTTGTTTCCGAGAATAAGAACAAGAACAATGAAGTCACCAAGAACAATAGGTTTCCTTTTTGGGAACTAACACCCATTGTGGCTGAGCACGCAGATCGCAACTTATGCAATTGTTTGACGGCCCATTCCATTGATACATATGATCCTAGTGCAATATAGAAATGTAGAAGGTGGTCTCATGGTTATAATACATATGGACGTAAGCAGGCCCTGAACAACGTGAGTCAGAAAAGACTGTTGAGAGACAAAGCATGGTTGCTAATCAGAAAATAAAAAGGCAATACATCTTTCCGCAGTTATCAACTCGGAACAGGTCTGATGTATCATCTCAAGCGTGTGAAGCGAGTGCTGCGATACTCACAATACAGATCATACTATCTCAGCGTTACGAGCATGGGCGGCATTGCTGTAGGTGCTGGCCTCCACCGCAGCCGAGATGGATTAGGCGTACCATACTCCCAGTCCATCTCACTGTCATCGTCATCGTCACTCTCCATGCTGTCGCAATCTTCGACGTACACGCCTACACCGATGCCATCTTCAGGCTCGAGCAACACTTCCCTGTTTCCGTGCTTCTCTCGGCATTTGAGCTTGTTCAGCGCAGCAACGAGATCCTCCGCAAGTGTGGTTGAATTCGGAGGGTCCTCCCGTATGGGCACCCATCCGACTGGTGGCGACCCTGGTGGTGAAATAAGGAAATTCTTCTCCACTGGTGGTGGCCTGAGGAACCGATCCTCGGGGGTTGGTGATGAGGGACTGGGAAGGTGATGAGGTTCAGCACGATAGACTCTAAGAATGGTTGCTGCCCTGCATAAACAAGCGATAAGCGGACATATGTCAATCGACGGGGTAAGATAAACTCACCCATGGGCAGGCTGGATAACCAAAGGATCGCTGTTCGCCTTAGCTTGTTCGGCAGGAGACACACCATTATAGATCAAAAGGATACGGGAAAAGCATGAGATGGGCACCCAGTGCGTTATCTCGCCATACACAGCGAAGAAGTCACGGAGAGCCTGTAGGATGATGGGCTGGAAAAAGGTTCGAGGCACTTGTGTGATGATAAGCGTGTTCGTGGGTTCAGCACCTGGTGAAGGCGTCTGAGGATGCATCGTTTGAGGGAAGATAGACACCTGTGGTAGTTGCGACATGACAGTGGTGAGCAGACAAGAGCCGCATCTCATATTATATTTCAAGATCGTATTACATAATAATGAGGACACTGCCAAGTCAATCTGGTCAAGAAATATTCCTGGCTGTGTCGTGGCCACAGACCCCGTGCCTGACCTCCACATCGTATGTGCTTCTATCTAGAAACTTGCACATGTTTGCTTGCCAGCCCTACACGCATATGCCATACACTTGCCAATGTTGGAGATTGTGATCCGATCTTAGTGCTCCTAGGAGGTACATAGAAGTACATCACCCGCAAGTCCGCTGTCCTGCCACTCAATCTATGTATCACTCCCTCTTATAACCTACCGATGACAACTTCTTGATGCTGTCAAATCATACCTGGAGTCGCTTCTGTACTGCCTCCTGTTTGTCCTTGAGCGCCTGGACCTTCTCGTCCTTGCTTGCATCGTAGGCAACAGTCGCCTGGTTGAATCTGTGCAGCGTACGTATTAGCCAATCGATGCTATGCAGTCGAAGCAACCGTGGAACGCACGGATTTTCAGGCGATTTCTGGAATTGCTTATACAGGATTTCCTGCACGCAACCATCAGCTTTGATACGATCGGATAAAACCAGTGTCATCTATCACTCACCTGGTATTGTTGGAGCCGCAAACCAGGATGCTTCAGGTTATGAAACACGTTGTCAGTTATGAGATGCATCTGGTGCACCGCAGACACGTACATTGACTTTGAGTTTCGGTAACTCCCTCTCTTTGTACGCTTCAAACGCTGCCTGTGGTAGTGACGAGTGGTAAATCCTTTTAACAATGCGCGGGGTCGATGAGATGTACCTTAAATCTCCGCTGTGGGATCGCCATTGTGCATCAGCATTGTCACCAAGAGCTGTATTAGTAGTACAGGAACAAACCTCTGGATGTCTTTCTATTCCAGCAGCCTGCTGACCAACACTAGCCTTATCCATCCTCGCAGTCACAACCTCTAGAAGGTCAAGTGCATTGTCGATGCCCGTAGCCGCATAGCTCTCGGCCTCTGAAGCCCTTTCGGCGCTACCACCAGCAGCGATGGCTCCGGGACCTGCAGGCTTGGCGTCCTTCACAGCTTTCTTTGCCCCAGCCTTGGGTGCAGCCTTTGCCTTAGCCGGAAGCGATCTCTCTTCCTCGGCAAGCAGCCGTGCGTTCTCTGCTCTGCGAGCAAGTTCAGCAAGGCGTTTTTCCTCCTTATCCTGTTTCGATTTGTTCGATTTCGCGCCTTCAGCCCAGGACTCTGCCTCTCTCCGTTCCTGCAAGGATGTGTGAGCAACGCGAGACAATGCAAAGGGGGGAGGGGGCTGTGACGGACCTTGTCTGCAGCGACAACCTGCTGTTTCTTAGCCTCGTTCTCCGCTTTCTTCGCCCTACCAGCTTCTTTCTTTGTGTTGGTGCTCTTGGGTGCCATGTGTAGGGTGATGATGGTGGATAAAAGCTTTGTGCGAGTCACTGGTCAAGGCTGATCTAATCTAATCGGCCCCGTCCGCACAGCCACTCCGATCAGCCCATGCCATCCCGGGTGTCTTATATAAGGACTGTGCACCATTCATACAGCGTTTGTATTTCTCGAGCTCATTTACACCGCAGACCGGCCCTTCTCTGTACGGAGTCGCGGTTATCCTGTCTCTTTTTAGCGCCTGATCCGTTATCGCATCTCGCCACACTAAATCATGGGTGACTCGACCGTCAGCAAGTGGGCATCGGGGACGAGCTGTGAGTCCTGCGGGCTGTAGCTTGTGACATTCATTCACTTACAGATGCATACACAGATGGGCCTGTTCTCTCACAGACGGACCTCTATCTGCTCAATACCGAGCTGCAGCTCAATCCCATTCTCCAAGGAGCAAACCCTAGCTTCCACTTGCTGTTCAACCTTGTAACAGGTATCTGGAGAACTCTCCACCGCAGGATGAATATACTAATATACCATAGGTTCAACTGGGGGTTTCAACCCGGAGGCTAGAGACCGCGATCTCCCCTTCACCCAAAAAGACCAGCCTGCTACACTTCCCCGCGTCACCGACCTCATCATCATCACCGAGCTCAGTCCGTGGTGCACTATCATCCATAACGACCGCGGGGTTACCATGAGCGACGTCTGCAGCACGATATGGAAAGAGTACGTTCATCCGGTTTATCAATTTGATTTGATTTTGATCCCGCGGAACTAGCTATACCGAAAACTATATCACAGAGCAAGAGTTCAATTCGTTGCCACCACGGTTGCAGGAACATGTTAAGCGAGTTGCAGCCAATAACCAGACCGCGGGTAACAACTGGGGGATGTACTATGGCACACCTGCACCGCCCAATCGATACAAGCGAGTCGGTGAGTGTCACTTATAAGAGTGCTGCTGCGTAGGTGTTGACACTGTCGCCGCAGATTGGCTGCGAGACAAAATTTACTTTGACGCGCTAGTCAAGAAAGACACCTACGCAGCCTCTCGCCTCGGATTCAGAGCACCGAACATCTTTGTGATGAATTTGGCTTCATGATCAATCTTCCTCTCCCATGATTTCCAATTCATCACCTTTTTTTTGCTATACCATCGCTTTCCTTCTTCGGTCGGATCTTGCACTGTATCACAAGTTCCTTTATCGTTTATCATTCCCATATCGTTGTTTGTACCCTGCAGGCCCCTCGTGCTTTTTATATGTTTCTATCTTTGTAGACCACCCAACAAACCCTAGCGAATAGTATTCGTCTTAAACACCAATGACTTTGACGGTGAACATGTGATATCCATACAGGGAATGGTCCCTGTTTCTGCCGCTCAAACAACGCCGAGCCTCGTGGGATTTTAGCAGAAAACGGGGGCAAGTTTCACCCGTCATAGAATTCTCTGAACGAAAAGACTCAAAAATGTACGACTTTCGAGTGAGAAGATTCTGAATTTCTGGTCTGCGGGCAGTGCAAAGAACGTTCTCCCACACTAGACATAACACAGCCACGCATTATCTAATCGGAGCTTACAAGGGCTTCCTAATCGGGGCAGTGTTCATGACATCGTGAAACGCAGCCATCTATATCTTTCTCTCTGCTCCCTCTAGCAACTCGCACATTTGCCGGCCCCTTGTCTCTTCCTCGGTGACTTGGGTGACCGTGCACATTTTTGTTGGTGACTCCTGCACGAGTCGGTGAGCACCTTTGACTCAGCAACTTAGCTAGAAGTAACGAAGGAATATTCCGGCGGCACTGACACTGGCAGCAGCGACACGTCAAAAATCTGTGGTCTTACCTCAAGGTATGGCGCCCTCCTGTGCCGTGCGCTTGACTGTACCTCACACCGCTTTCCTAGTGTCTTTGTCGTCGAGTGGAGCTCGCACTCTGGTAATTGTCCAATAAACCAACTTTCCGATTCCGATTCCGACCTGTGGTCGAGTCATTTTCCTGCCTCACTACGCAGCCCTTTTTGTATTCCTGTGAGTGTCCAATATGACACCGAGTGGCGGAATTTGATGGACAGCAACTCCATACAGATTTGCAGTGAATTGATCTGAAGATACCACCTTACATCGGGAACTCGCGCAAAAATGCTATATGATCCTCCTGAGGGGAATAATACCCCGTTCATTCCTCCCCTGCCCTCCCCCGAGAGCTTGCACCCTCCAACTGTGCCGCCTCCAAATCATCAAGAACTGGCTCCTCCTACATGGGCTCACCAGCCACGTACACCCGCTCACTACCCATACTACCCGTCTACGCCATATAATACCACTCCTTTCATACCGCCTATGCCAAGTATGTATCCCACGCCCGCTATGCCACCACGCACAGATCCCCCCGGTTCATATTACCCCGCACCAACTGCTCTTCCAAACGTTTATAACACTCCTGCGCCTGCGGGTCCTGGTCTATCCGCTGATTATTCAGGGTATCCGTCTATGCATGGCACACCGTGGGCGCCGCCTGCTGCTGCGCCACCCCCACAGGCATGGCCTCCACCACATCCAGCTGCAACAGCTTATAACGCATTCCAGCAACCGCTCCCAGGCGGTCCACAAGGCTGGGGGCCATCCATTGGATATGGTGCCCCTGCTGCGACACCGTGGGCGATGCCGATGGCCCCTCCTGGGATGACGCCATACGCATATCCCGCGGCTACACCTTGGATGCCTCCGACAAATCCCCCTCCCCCGAGTGCACCAGCAGGCGACACGACGCGGGCGAACATTAGGTGGACAAGCAACGTCGACCGTATTGACCCTTTCGCAGAGGGACCGCACTGTATGTCCCTGCGTGCCCCCTTTCTATCCAGGTTCTGATAAGGGGTCCTCTCTCCCTCTTCCAGATGGACCTGTACTTGAGCCATTCCTTGCTAGAGTTGTCGGTGCGGTAATCAAGGTTAACCCGCTTCTCGCACCTCCGACGGACACGCAAGAGGACTATCTTCGATGGAACATGCTTTTCCACACGAGCAATTGCTACCGTACGACCGAAAGCCGACGTTCGTGGATAAAGGGCCGAAAATCACCAGCGACGCACCCCCGGCTAACCTACATCAGGGTCATATCCCGCACATTCCCATGGATGATCCACATCCGTGCGCAGGACAAGAGGATTGGTGTAACATGCGGGGAAATTCTAGAAGGTATAGCCGCGTACTTATTCGGAGATGTTGCCAAGAAAGAGTGGGAGAGTGTGTCCCGATCGAAAAGGCGACAGATATGGAATGCATATCAACACAACCGTTCTACAGATCCGAGCATACCCGGTGGTGGGCTTGGCGAGCCGCTCAAAAGGCTCGATTGGCTCGGTCACGAGTCAAGATTTGGTGGACTTGTGATTAATGAGGAATTTGTGAGGGAACATTGTGGGGACGTGCTTCCAGCCACATTCGAGCTCAAGTGCACGCCGAGTTACCCGCTTACTCAGCAAGAAATTCATGAGCAGCAGATGCGCCAGCAAGCAAGGGCGCAATCGAGGGGTCATTCCTCCCAGCGTTCTTCGAGATCGCGAGCGGGATCTATTTCGGAAAGAGGGTCTGCGCCTTCAGAGGAAGTAGGAGAGGACGAGGATGAAGACGAAGAACTTTTGAGCCACCCACTCTGATCCCCCTATTCTTTGTTCCCATCTCTGCTACAGCGAAGGGATAGCCTTGTGTAATGGTTTGTGCTTTTATTTTGTTCACCTATAGTTTTTTTTCTTCTGGAGTTGTATTCCCAAAATTCCCACCCCGTTGATTACCCCTGTATCACTTCGAACTTCCTTGCTGCCTTTGTTGAGTACTTTGAGTCGTTGCCGTATCATTTCTTTCTACATCCCTTCATCAACTGGGCGAGTTATAGCTAGCACATTAGGGCTCGCTCTGGCTGAGTTAATGAATTAGTCACGGTGCCTTTCCAAGTTCAAGGTAAGGACGTCGACATTGATTAACTTCGTATACGGGGTTTCCTATGATCAACGGCGTACGAATCTTGACGCCTTGGACTTGTATACTGCCTTGTTTAGATACTCCGGACATAGTACTAGATGCTTGACGTGGTTCCCCAGTCGAACCCACATAGAATGAAACTTAGCCAGTTCTTTGTGAGCATCTGAGACTACCTCTAAAGAGACCAGACTACTTCGTGTGGCTAAAGGATTACTCTTCCGCGACAGTTTCCCCGTTTCTCCATGTCTGGTAATACTTCTGCCCTACATTCAGATGGCTAACAGAAATAAATCGACCGGTTTCTCCTTGCAAGGCATGCGGTGGAAATTTCTAGTGTGTCATCACAGCTTGTGACGTACCTGCCATGGATTTTATCGACGATGAACAAAAAGGGAGTATCAACCGAAGCAGATATTTCAACATTCTACACTCTTACGAGCTGACGGGCTAAAGAGGGGGCCTCTCTATGATAGCCGTACTCTCTTGCTAGTCAGATACGTGCATTCCATCGCCTCGACACCAAATCCCAGTGAAGTCGAATCCTTCGATCTGGCCTTTTGCAGACAAATTAACAATGCGCCTGTGCAGGTAGCGTATACCCCAGATAAATCACGTGGATGTCCCAGGTTACACCGAGAGTCGATAAAACACCGCCAAGTATTGCGTCCGTTCCTTTGAAATGGTTCCGAAGCATACCCACGTCCATGCAACGGGGTACTGGAACGAAGGCCGAAGCCAAGATATCCTCCTTTAGACAGCGCAGTGGGTTCGCTCATCAGTGCATAGAGACTCTGTCAGAGACTTTTCGTAAGGTGCTGGAGTCAATACAAACAGGAACTTGAGGACTTCGTGATCGACATCAGAGAAGAACGCCACGTAGCTGATACAAGGCAACTAATCAGCCTCAGATGTCATCTTGGAAAAACAAATAACTCATTCCTTACTATCTCAGCGGAGGACGCTTCATGGGGTGTGGGGAACACGACTACGAGAGAAGCAAATATGATCTCATGGCGTGGATTATCTGTGTGAAGTCTGAAAACCGAGTTCGTCCGTCACCTCAGAGATATGCAACTAGAGGCCCGATAGGAAGGATGAACCTTAGTGACGTCCTGCTTGTGTATTTTTTATTCGTTGATTTTCGTTTTCATCTTCTAGCAACCCACGACAGACAGTGTCAACAAGGCCTATATTTTCCACGTCGAGTGGGGTCGCAAAGTTCCCAAAGTGCACCCTCCTCGCTTTACAATACGACTCGTTGTACACACCAAATGAGGCTTCTTGGCAGGCGTTTGCGAGTTTCTCCGGTTTTGCTAGAGTGGCCTTTGCTAGTTAATTTTACTGATGGACCAAGAGGGTGCCACTTGAACGACGTCGGTACCATACTTGGCATTTGAACTATCAACATCGTAATGTGCTCCAGGGGAATAGGACGTGTTCCACTGGAATAGGGTGGAGCACTGAATACGGAGGAACGGATAGATGCGATGATGCCGTCGAATACAGGATTTTCTGAAGCCATTGAAGTCCTGTGGGGAATTCGATGGTGTACACTCTCTTTATAGTGGCACATATCGACCACCTCCTACCAACTGGTGTAAGAAAAGTGGCCAGTGATCACGATGAAAGCCAATCTTCTATGACTTGATTCAGGTAAACGCAGGGCTTCGCTTAACCCCTGTATAATATGAATGTGATGGATGAGGCAAATGAATTTACTTGCATATATCCCACGTAAATGGGACCCGAGTCACGATCTGCAATAGATTCAGTTAGATCTAGGAGAGCCACCTGACTTAATTGTGTGATTCGGGGTCATTTGAGGATGTGGTTACCAAACAACGTACACAAGAAGCAAAAATGACATTCTGACTTGTTTGAAAACAGCAATGGCACGACAACAACCGCAGCCGAAGATTAGATATTCAAACTATGTAGACTCAACCAGTCAGGCTATCTTAGAGGAAACTTAATTAGGATGTAACAGGTGTAGTAGTCATGTACACCCGTGATCCGAAAACACGACTGCAGGCAGTACAGTAAAAGATATAGAAAGAGTACAGGAACTACAGATACATCAATCACAGTGACCATTCAGAGGATATCAAAAACAGATGCTCGCCTGTTTCCTCGATGTTCCAGGAGGGCTGACAGGTCTAAGGAGCATGAAGTACTGCCCACCTACAGAAAACGCTCACCACAAAGGCGGCAAATGAGGGAAAGGTCCTTTGGCTGACTGAATAAATGTCAGAAAGATTCAAAAGGAACTAAGGTCGATGAACTGACATTGTCACTCGTTCAGCATGAATAGCAGCTAAATTGGTGTCCTCAAACAAGGATACTATATAACATCAAGAATGGATATTATTCTAAGTTATGTGCAATTTTTACCTTCACTAGCTTCTTGGGGGCCAGGATAGCGGAGGTCTGTCTGGAACTTATGACACAACTTTTTGGGTGACAATGCAATACTCACCTTGAAGTCCTGAGCAATTTCTCGGACAAGTCTCTGGAAATGGAGCTTGTGGATCAACAGTCCAGTGGAATTTTGGTATCTCCTGATTTCGCGCAGAGCAACGGTGGCAGGGCGGAACCGATGGGATTTCTTCAAGCCACCAGTAGCAAGTGTCTAGAATGTTGGTCGATGACTAGGTTAGCATGGAATGTGGGCATGGTATCTCATGAAGACTTACGACAACGTTCTAACGACTTTGCTTAATCGCAAATTGCTTGCGAGGCGCTTTGCCCCCTGTGGTCTTTACTGTAACGGGCAAGGCGGAATGTCGGGTGTGACCGAGTTACCGAAAGAGAGAGATCAGAGTAAGAGGATCTTCCAAGCCCGAGTACTGGCGTTGAAACTACAAGGAGACCGATACAACGCTACGTGCGGCATACCGCACGCTTAGGTAAGCAACTATGTAGTTTTTTAATCTAAGTATCGGTACGTAGCGTTTACTTGAATACATCGGTACGGTATCTGCAGTAAAGTGTCCGATAATAAAAAGGAATAAAAGAATATAGTATGCTACGAGAGATTCTGTTGTGGGAAGTGTGAGGGATGGTGTTGGCCATAACCCTCACATTTACGAGCAGTTTGCTATATATCCATAAAAGGAAAGTCGTCACAAAACATATCTTGCAGCACTGGATGTTCTACGGAGGAAATGAGGTCGCCCCGTTAGTACGGAGGATTATGTGGGTCCTCCGTTTCAGTCTGCCATTTTGTGCAAGCCATTGAGATTGGGAATTGACTGCTCTTGTCAAAAAGATCTTCAAATGCGGGTTGCCTAGATAATGGTGGTTTGTGGAAGACGAAACTTACTAGATGTTCCAGCTTTTTTTCTATTTCCCTTCAAAACCACTTTTCGCAGCATCTCCACCTTCTGCGGCTCCTGCAGTGACCAGTGAGACTCGGAGACACCGCCGCCACTCTAAACAAACAAAGACAAATAATACTCTCGGCTTCGTCGATCCCTATTAGCATCCCGAAACATGGCATCTACAGTCCCTCTTCTCCTACCATCAGATGCTATACCTAGACCCCCATCTTTTGACCATGAGTGGACACCGAAAAGGTACTTGACAGGACCACAACCACCACCGGTCGACGATGCACGAATGATGGAACAGGAAATGGCCGCTGCACGCCAACTCGCGGACGGGAAAACCGTGAAGAAAACGAGACCCCGTCGGACAGTGGACTACAATGGTGGAATGGGCAGGTTGATTTTGGTAAGCCATGCCAAGCATCAAGATTCGCGTTGTAATCGCACTCAAATGCATCTCACAGCTACGGAAACATCGTCCAAATCCGACCTATGTACCGTGTATGAGACCTGCACCGCCCTACATAATTGATGTAGGGACTATTCTCAACCAGGGCAGTTTCGTGAATGCTAAATGAATGCCGAATTGCTTAGCTTCTCCCTCCTGTTGCATACCCAAGTAACTCATCCACATCGTTGTGCACCAAATTTATCCACACGTCAACAAATAAAATACGTTGTCCCGTCAACGTCGTGACGGTCCGTGTCTGAGGTGCTTTGGGTTGACTGCCAGTCTGATGACGAACAATAATTTGCAGTGGACACCAGAAGGACGACGTGTATTGACTGGCTCAACTAGTGGAGAATTCACTCTTTGGAACGGTCTGACATTCAACTTTGAAACAATCTTGCAGGCCCATGATTCTGCTATTCGGGCCTTCCAATTCACACACTCTGGTGCATATTTGGCCTCTGCTGATCAGAGTGGGATCATCAAATATTTCCAGCCGAACATGAACAACTTGAATGCATGGCAAGGGCATCGTGAGGCTATTCGTGGTCTCAGTTTCAGTCCGGGTGATGGGCACTTTGCGACTGCGAGTGATGATTCAACCATCCGGATATGGGCTTTCGGAGAAAGTAGAGAAGAACGTGTCCTGACTGGTACGCAATTGCATGTTCTGGGGCTCTCTGATTGTCACATGCACACGTAGGACACGGTTGGGACGTAAAGTGTGTTGAATGGCATCCGAGCAAAGGTCTCCTCGTCTCAGGAAGTAAAGACAACCTCATCAAGTTTTGGGACCCACGCACTGGAACTGTGCTATCGACGCTGTGAGTTTTTCGTTTCGCCTTACCATCTGACCACCCAAGTATTCGTTTCTGTAGTCACCAGCACAAGAACACGATCCAGGCCCTCGCATGGTCCCCCAACGGCAACCTTATTGCCAGTGCATCCCGCGACCAAACTGTGCGCGTCTTTGACATTCGTGCTATGAAAGAACTGCGCGTTCTTAAGGGCCACAAAAAGGAAGTTTGCTGTACGTTGATGTCCTCTTTACGTACAAGACCACACCTAACATTAGCCGTGAAGCCGTTACCTGGCATCCCATCCACCCGATCCTCGTCTCTGGTGGTTCAGAAGGCGCCGTGCTCCACTGGGATCTCTCAGGGCCTGAATCGTCCTCATCGAGCACCTCCCCCTACAGCTTCACGACGCATGGACCGCGCGCGACACTCTCGCAGGCGCATGACTCCAACGTATGGAGTCTAACATTCCACCCGCTCGGCCACATCCTCGTCACAGCGTCAAACGACCACACGACCCGATTTTGGTCGAGGGAGCGCCCAGGGGACGCAACGTCAGTGTTCTCAGGTGGGGGCGAGAAGCCACCAGAAGTGGTGGACATGAGCGGGCAGGACGACGAAGAAGAGGTCATGGTACCTGGGTTCAGCTATGGCGGTAGTGCTGGAGGCAGCCTCGGTGGGAATATGAGTGGAATTGCTGGTACCAATACCGGTATGAGCGCTGGCAGCAGCACGGGGAAGTGGTGGGGCAACGACGCAGACGGGATCGGACTGGGTATTAATTCGATCAATTCCAGTGGTAACCCGCCATTAGGTCCCCCGTCGGATAACCATGCCTTCCGCACATCCTTCTCTGGCGATGATGCGATGAACTCGGATGACTTTATTCCTGGACTGGGGGCTACTGATCACTTGAACTCGACACCATCGTCTGCAACTGCGCCAGCATCTGTGCCTGTCGGACCGAGGCAGGGGTCATTACCTCAGGAAAATATGTGGTCTGGGTCAGGGGGGAATTCTCGGGGCGATGACTCATGGGGTGGAAGGAGAGGTGGTTATCACGACAGGCGTGGGGGGCCTCGCAGAGGTAGATATTAGTGCTAGATCGGTGCATGCATGTCAACGTTTGTGTACTCTCATACTTTCCATTGTAGGCGGCTCTTGTAGGTCCAATCGCCAATGCAGGTGTGCATGTGGCTTCTATGGAGACGCAACCTGACAGCTCTAGGGGTTTTTGAATGAAACCTTAATACACAGGTGCAAGAAGCATAACTGAGATGGATAAAGTGGAGGGCCCTCGATCAAACAGGAAAAGTAGTGCGAAAGATGCAGTCAAGCATGTTATGTACCGTATAGTGTACTCTCGTGAGCCTGCACGGTAGAGATAGCAAAACAAAATCAGCGAAGTGATGGGGAGATATACAAGAGCTATACAGGTTTCTTAAGCGTCGGGATGAAAAAGGTGTTCATCCAACTAGTGATGGCCATACGGAAATGAAACTATCTTGGAAATGTGAAGGAAATGAACCAAACTATTCATATTATTATCATTGTCAAGCATGTGTGGTGACTTGAATCTGCCTACCCAACAATAGGCGTCATCGGGGAAGGCTCCAACGTGAACACGTTTTTTCTGGATGGAGTGATACGAGGTTCAAACTGGTTATTGCGGATGTGGGCGGCAGGAGGCGATCGGGAGAGTGAGAACTGGTCGATGGTCGACGCAGGCTGTGAACCGGGAAGTATCTCTAACGATTCTTCGAGTAACGAGTCTGCCATAGGATAGGAACAATACCGACTACAAGATGTCAGCAGAAAGCCACACGCAAATACCATGTGGAGTCATACCGGTTGAGAAATCGCCTATGCCTCTCATGCAGGTGACTCGAGTCATACGAAGTGGTATCAGCTCCAACAGACGACCCCGGCGGACCAGAAGACGTCGTTTGAAGGGTTACGTAGGACACCTGTCCTTCGTTATCTCCAAGCTCAACTGGTGAGTCCTGGATAAACCGATTAAACGACGCCGACTGGTCAATACCACTGGTCATAGGCGCTGGGTTCCCAGGGAATGTATACGAGTGGATCCGCAGAAAAGGCGGGTTGGCCAGGCCATGCGTGAATCTAATCGGAGAGGGTGATCCAGGAGGAGTCCTCTTCACACTCGGCGAGCCTGTCATGACGTGGTCCATATACCCTCGTACGTGATTCCTTGCACGTCCTGCGCGGCGGGACTGACCAGGAGTGTCAGCAACATCAAGCAGACGCGGTGGCGTTTCTTTGGATAAACTCATTTCGAGAGGTAATGACAGCGATGTGGGCTGTGGTTGTGGTTTCGGAGGCGTCGAGACTTTGCCTGACAAGTCATTGTCTTCGTGCTTCGCCATATATCAGGGCAATGGGTGTGTGGCACGGTGGTGACGTGTTGCTGGGGTTGTGGGTCGTAACCACGGTGATTTACTCGCTGAGAAGGGGGCGTATAGCTCAGATAGTGATATAAGTAAATGGTAATGTAGGAAAACCGGGCCGGCAGCGAATAAGTGACGGTTGCGGTAGGGAGCAATGGTGTATGGGAGGCCCCTGGGTTCGTGTAATTTCAATCTTGACTTTAAGTCCGTCATCCCCAGATCGGTTGTTGTAGGTGAGCTCCACTTAAGCTACCGGCTAAATGGTGGGATCAGATTTCGCCCCAATTCGTCCTGCAGGCGACCGCATGGCACAACACGATGAATATCGCCTTGACTTCTATCCAGCCTGCAGGCGAGTGACAACGTAAAGATACCAAACGCGTGACCTTCAGCCGAGCTTTCTCCATAACTTCGCTCGTCGTTATCCAGAACATCGTGAATTGAACTGCAGACCGTTTTCCGCATACAATGTTGAGCACCCCCACTTTGCTGGTGTGCTTGCAAGTACTGCTCTTCCGAAAGGGAGAGTTGGTACAACGCGACGTCTCTGCTACTCCTCGGTGGACGGCGATCATTTAGATTTGCTTCTGTGCCTCGGATCCACTGCCATAAGTGAACGATGGCCATCCATTCCGTTGGAATCATTGGTAGGGCCGGCATCCCGTTCCACAGAGACTTTTCTATGAGTGATGTTCAGAGTGCAAGGATTTCCAGCTAAAATGGATGGTATTCGCAAGTAGCGAAGCAGTAGGCCGGTTCTGGGTGAGATACTGTCCGCAATGGAGGGAAGTTACGGTCAGCGAGAATCTGAACGGGCTTCTCTTTTTGCGGATAGGTCTGTTTTCATAAGCAGTCATCTGCACGGGATACAGCATCATGCAGGGAAAGCTCGTACCAGAATTAGGGTCAACAACCATTCAACCTTTGAATGATTTTCGAATGAAGTTGACCCGCGAACATGAGATTACGTGAAGGAACGGGTCTGGCATTCCCGAAGCCTGAACAGCCATCTCTTTGCGGCCTATGTTTGTTCCCTGAACGGCACATTCCTGAACGGTATAATGGTGCGATGCACTCAATCTGATTGGAAATAGGCTGCTGAAGGAACTGGTAGGTTAGTGGCAAGCTAAGAACACCCTGGAGGCCTTGCGGTCCTGATAAGGACGATCGTAGATAAGCATTGGTCTTTGTCACCAACAAATGAGGACATGACGTCCTTATTCTTCCATGGACTGGCTCGAATACTGGTCAGAGCACTTGCTGATCAAGACCTTCGCGCTACCCTCGCCAGTGATGTTCTTCTCCGACATAAGATCTTCTAGGCCCACTCTGGGCATCGTGTCAGCTTAAACTTATACTCTACAAACAAGACTCGCGACCCCATCCCATTTGTTTCGACTCCAGCACACGTACCCCGTTGTGGTAGACATGGACGTAAGATCGTCTGAGAGGAACAGACGCAATACTCGGCCGTGTTCTAACTACTCCCGGTGTAACATTCGCGTGTTTTCCCCCAAAGTTGGGAGGGACAGACACCAAGAAGCTTACCGGCACGAGCGCATTGTTGAATTTTCTGACATGGTCGAATATTTCAACGAAGAAACGGGGCCCAGCGCCGAGGTTGTGCAGTATACAATCTGACTAGCATTAGCAGCGTCCAGTATACAGAGGAGGGCGATCCTCTACGTCAGCTTGCGAGAGCGACAAGGATGGCGCGCAGTATTTGCTCGCAATCATCATTCATAGTATGTGACGATAATGCACATGCCCGCCATTTGTTTAGGGACATCTGCGTCGATTGCAGATTTGCTTGAACCGGCCAAATGGACAGTCGGCCAACCAACATTCGGTGTGGAAGCTGGTGCCTGTACGTAGCACGACTGTGTAGTATATTCCTACGTAAGAACAAAGGTAGTCGTAGAACGTCGCAATCGACCTGCAACGTATGCAAATTCAAATGTTTTGGTTTGTGACCTCGGGCTTACCAACGCTGAGGTTAGATAGCCAAGCGACGAGGACAGTCGCTTTCTAGGCGAGGAAATCCAACAGAGGAGCAACGTTCACAGAACATTGTTACTAACAAACCATAAGCTAGCGATGTGGCCAACAACCCAAACGAACACCATTTCATTGGTTGCGGGACTGCAAAGTCATTGCCTTGATTGAAGTAGGGGTCCGACATTCCCCAACAGGCAGCGGACAGGAGAATCCAGGTGCATAAATGTTTTCTCTAGGATTGGTATAATATCCACCCGGCTGTAGTGAAAACAGGACACGTCTAGCTGTGAGGAAGAATGGAGCAAGGACAAGTTTAAGCGTACCGTTTCAGATCATCGGAATATCCATTCAACCAATTCACATCTATCAGATGGATAATTGGGGCAAGCAGAATAGTTTTTACAGTCACTACGGGGGTGGCCACAGTTGCCTTACCTTGCGAATCACTTTAGTACATTGAGGGGATGCAGACGAGATGTCGGAAGAGCTTGGAGACGATGCTGGTCCAGTGTTACAATAGCGGTGAAGACAAGGAACGAGGCTCTTGGACACGAGGCGATGAAAGATAAGATGGCTGGATATCAGAAGAGCATATCCATATTACAATCGTTTAGACGAGAATTCGCTACCTCCTCCATTGTCCCATTTTGGAGGAATGATGATGATGGTTCTTGAGATAGAACAGTGTAGGTCGAAGATCAGACACATGACAGATAAGCCTTCCTCTATGATGACTCGGAATGCCATCTGCATCAGCAGAATCATTGCTTAACGAGCTTTGGGCAAAGGACAGAGTCTGCGTGAGGTGAGGGAGGCCCGGATTAACCATCTGTTTGCTGCATCCAGCTGACATCCGTCTCTGAAGATAAGAATCAGCTCGGTATGCATATGAACAGGTTGAGCGGCAGTTTCGAGTCTGCGAAATTTCTCGTCACGGAGCTTAACCACTACCCTAACCGCCAGGGCTGTTTAGCAGCTAGGCATCACTAGAAAGGGAGGTAGCAATATAAAGGCAACCAAGCAGTCAGCAGAGAAAGGAAGTAGCGATGTGTGAGCAAGTAGCAGTGTACAACCCAATCTGAGCTGGTGTACCGAAGGGCCCTACGCCGAGTGGTGAAGAAGGGGCATCTATTCAGCAAAAACATAGCAGCGAGGCTCTCCCACAGGCCAATGCACGACCCTTTCAGAATGTGCCAGCACTTCATCGCCTTCATGGACAGAACCAACTGGACATGGGACACCATACGATGGTCGTATCCCAGCAGAACAGGTCACAAACATAAATCATACACAGACCACCTGTAAATGTTACCCCAATGAACAGCAATCGGCGGTTAATATGGCTTCTGGTCATGAAAATGTTCCCAGACCAGGAGAAGGGATAAATTTTCCGATGAGGTCCTCACCTGTACTGTAATCACCATACTAACCAAGCTTGTGAACCCCCCCCTCCCAGATGTACTGGCCATAATTCGGCATGGCACCTCCAGACTATGTCAGAGTAAAATGAGCATAGTTATCTTGGATGTAGCTAGTCTCTCGCAGAATCTATGGAGCGCAGTTAGAGCATTTCCAAGGTAAATCCACCGTACAAGGCTGACCTCGATCACTCGATCATAAACCCGATCCGATTAATCTCCGACAATCTCCGCTCCAAATTTCGCTTTCGACCCGGCGCGACACGGTCAAAAGTCCCGTCTCCGTCCACGTCGGCTTCCCCTTCCTTGAATCAGCGCTGAAACACAATGGCACCCTCGGACGAGCTCGACTATTTGAAGAGTCTTGTCGCGCAGTTGAATGAAAAGATTCACGCGCTAGAGGAGAAGGCAAAGGCAGCCGCACATGCGCGTAAATCGCCTGCTCAGCAGCTTCGTACCATTCTGATTGGACCACCCGGTGCCGGTACGTGTCCTCCACACTTGATCGTTTTCTGCGCATGGACAATGCACGAGGCAAGGAAGGGCAGCAACGCTGACTTCGACTTATATTCGTCTGTCGCAGGAAAGGGCACTCAAGCACCCAGAATACGAGATGAGTTCTGCGTCTGCCATCTCGCGACTGGCGACCTCCTTCGCGAGCAGATTGCTAAAAAGACCGAGCTCGGCCAGATGGCGAAGAAAATCATCGATGCAGGCGAGCTTGTCAACGACGAAATTATGGTCAATATGATCAAGGACCAACTAGAGAACAATAAATCCTGTAAGAACGGGCAAGTTACTATCCACCCAGTCGTTGTGTATTTCGCTCATTGCCAATCCGCTGTCTAACGCAGTTTCGTGCTCGACGGGTTTCCCCGCACAATCCCCCAAGCTGAGAAATTGGACGCCATGTTGGAGACCCGTGGTGAGAAACTTGACAGCGTCGTAGAACTCGCTATCCCCGACCAGCTTCTCATCTCCCGAATTACTGGTCGCCTCATACATCCGGCTAGTGGCAGAACTTACCACAAAGAGTTCCAGTATGTCTCTAAACTATTCTATGCACTGCCCCTTTCTCATTTCACGTTGTAAAGACCACCAAGAAAACCCATGACGGATGACATCACTGGAGAACCTCTCATCCAACGCTCCGATGACAATATTGAAACGCTAACGAAGCGCTTGGCGACTTACCACAAACAAACAGCCCCCGTTGTCAACTACTACAAAAATAAGAGCCTATGGGTTCCCATTGATGCCGCCCAGAGTCCGAATGTCGTGTGGGAAAACCTCCGCAAAGTCTTCCGGGAGGGTCCACGATCATCGTAGTCTTCCTGCTACTTTTGCTGGGTCATTCAAAGCAACTACTGGTGGATGGATTTTCTTCGCTAGTCGCTTTCCATGTACCCATCTCTTTAGATGCTTTCGTTTGTTTGCAGTGAAATACACGCATATAGATGGTAGTCGTGCACATGCCAATCAGTGAGCTTCGAGTTGGTCGTCCATCACTCTCTGCAATTCGCAAAACTTGACCAAGAATCCAGGGATCCGGTAATTGACCATCTCCGGATGTACAGGAACTACCCGCAACGCATCACAGCCTCGGATCGACAAATATGGAAACCACTGAATCAAACGGGCTCGTGTGTAGCATCTTGGGTATTGACTTGTGTTAATGGTGCGTTTTCGGCATTTACGTGCCAACTTGTTGTGCTCTTGCTCGTACAGGTGTATGATACTCAGCCAGTACTTCACCCTTTTGATGAAGCCTCCGTTCGATGATAAGACCTTCATAACCACATCGTACCCAGACTTCCCAATGCTTTGTATTCTCCTACCCGAGTCAATGTATTCACGCACACATACCAAGCATATCTCCCTCTCCGTCCACCCCTCATTCGTCCGGTACCTTGATCTCGCGCACTTGATCCCTAAATATCACCACTCTGCCTCTTACTTTGCCGTCATCGACTCTGAGATCCAAGGGTTGGCCCTAGGGGTGCGATATGTCAACGTGTGTTATGGCAGAAATGGTGCATAGGGCTTCTGAGTAGGCGATGTCGGTGCTCCAACGATTTGCTGACGACCATGGGTGCATTGGAGAGGCTTGTAGAGAAGGCTTCATCATGGCAGAGAATGAATGTCTCAGTATCACAGATCATACCGTAGTTCACTGAGTGTATATCAGGCTCATTCATCGAGGAATACGCTGTGTCGTTGAACGGCATCAGCCCTTTCCACGAACAGTCACAAGCCCTCCCAAGCTTTTTCTTCGTCTTTTCGAATGACATTCAACACCGGTCGGTGCAATCCTGTGCTCTGGTGGTCCTGTGTGCTCCCTGCACAGTGGGGGCGCTTCAGTGGGCGAAGGTGAGTACGACACCCACTGAGGTGCTGTCAGCGCTGGACGAGGTGCAATGGAGCAATTGGCAGGGCAGACAAATCTCCATGGGTGCTTGCAAGGGTGTGTTACGGTTGGAAACTGTGACGCCTTCGGAACCAGCGCCTACACACTAACCCTAACCTTAGCTGGGACGCACCCTCGTCGCTCAAAGTTCATTGGCTAGGGAGACAACTGAGAACCCTTGGTCCGGAGCTCCTCGAAGCTAGTCATTCACAGAGATACGGTTGAAGCCAGAGAAGAGCAAATTGCAAAGGGGATGAAAGATGGGGATTCCATCTTCTGCCCACACTCTATATACTACAGGCTTTGTCCATAAGCATACATACTGCAGACTGTGATCATAGTACACTAGAAATGGATGGAGACATGATTGGGCCATGCCCGTACAAAGGAAACACGAGGGAAAGCATACATGGAAAGAGAATGATGTCCGTGTTGCAACACGTTGTGATCACATGATCAGGTCACATGTAAGCAACCACATGATCAGTCACATGACAAGTCAAGGGTAATCCGCTTGAAGGTATTGAAAAGCAGAGTCCTGGTACCACAGTATAGTACAAGGAAAGAGACATAGAATAGGGGAAATGTACTCGTAATGTCCACAAAGTGTCTGTTGGATAAATGTGTAGAGATGAAAGAGAAATAAGCGTATGTGTTCACGGTGAGACCGTAACATCACCCCCCCCTCTAAGTTCAAGCGGCCCGCTCGTTGCTCCTCCTACCAGTGAAAGGCATCCCCGGTTCCCAGTAAGGCCGGTTTGGGTCGTGATCCCACTTCCAATGTCTGAAGCAGTTGCAGTCAAAGCAGCAATACCCGTAGAGTGGGTGCCCCGGGGGTACATCCTTCTTGCCGGCGAGCATGTACCGGAGGTCCGGCACGACTGGGACAGGTGCGAAAGCCTTGTCTGGCAATGGGGAGACGGTTGCCGTGGCATTGTAGAGACGCTGATTTACTGTATCCATCTTGACGGCCATGAAAAAGCGGCTCCAGGCGGCCCAAGCGTCCCAGGTTCTAGCCATGATGGCGTCAGCCATAACGGACATGGCCCATACATACCCGAGGCTATTGGCAAGTTCGGATGGAACGGGGGTGATATCGGCGAGGGGAGGACGGGTGGGGAGGTTGGACGTGGTACCCACAGCGGTCGCGGGAGTAGTTGCTGTGGGGGAGGGCCTGGCGGCGGTGGGTAGAGGACCAGGGTGAGAGGATCAAACTCGAGGGCCCGAAGAACCTCCGTCATCTGTTGACTGGTCCACCAGGCAGGATGGGCAAGGCTGTCCCAGGTGGGCCCATTTCCGACAGTGAGGGCATCTTGCACAACGAGTAGTTGGTGTAGGAGGTCACGGTAATGTGGGATGACCATCGGGAAGAGCCAAGGCTCTTCTGGCGCGTTGGTCAAGAAAGGACTGGAAAGTTATCAGCAGTCCCAGGCCAAATACATCATGCACTGTACTGATGATGCCTCTCTGGTTGTTCATTGCTTTCACCACCTCTTCTCCTGTGACCTTACTTTCTCCGTTTGTGAGTGGGATGTTGGCCAGCTCCGACACTACTGTTTTGCTGACTCTCTGTGCAATCTGTTCCGTGTCCCTGAAGACCTGGGACAACATCCATAAACATTCATGTTCGACTGGTGCTCGCCATCTGAGTGAGTCCCACGACTCGAAGTTATTAAGCACCTGAACATAGCCGATGAACTGGTCGACGGTTGGTTCGGGGACTCGGATGGGGGCGGGAATACGGTTAGTCGGCTCAGCGGGTAGATCGTCATCAGAGGATGAGCCGTTGGAGCTACTGATATAATATGGTGTTGGGCTGCCACAGGCGGAGACGGAGATAAGAGTGGGGAGAGGGGGTATGACCCAGGCTTCGTGCTGCCTGGACTGCCTCTGCTGAGATGGGCCAGAGGTGGTGACCAGGGGAGCTGCGACAGGTGTATGGGAGTGGCGAAAGGATTGGGGACGGGTGTGCCTTGTGGAACGGACTCTGGGTAGCGGGAGTAGCATGGGGAAAGGGGAGGTGAGGTTGTCATTGGAGGGTAACTCATCGAGCAAGCCTTGGTAAACATCTTTGTGGAGGTTATCGGGGGTCAGGTAGCCAGAAGACATTTATAATGAGGTAGAGCTATCGGGGAATGGCAGCGGCAGGTGGTGGGTACTTTGATACTTGGTCAAGAGCTGGGGCACATTTATAAGGTTGTCAGCAGGTTCCCAGGTGTTTTCCGATTCTGGGTACCCCTTCCACTTGACTAGGTACTGCTGCTTCTTTCGGTGCGTTTTGTGTTTCAAAATAGCTTCTACCTCCCATTCGTTGTGGCCATTGATGATCTTGGGTGGTTCTGGGACAGGGGTCGATTCATTGATTGGAGTGATGACATACGGAGTCAGTTTGCTGGCGTGGAAAACGTTGTGGACGCACCAGCTCCTCAGAAGCTCCAATCAGTAATTGATGGCGGATATCTTTTCGGTTATTTCAAATGGTCCGTACCGTCTTGGGGAGAGCTTCTTCGAAGGGACATCCAAGTGGAGATTTCTGGTGTCCAACCAGACTTTGCTTCCGACTTCGAATTCCTGATAACCCTTTCCTCTATGCTTCTTCAGCATTGCCTCCTGCGTGTTTTTGTGCAAGATGATGGCCGCATCGTGTGCGGCGGCTAATTTTTCAAGTCGTTCCTCAGAAAGAGGGGCATGTCCAATCGGGTCCATGGGATAGGGGGTCGGCTCATAGCTGTAGAGGAGATAGTATGGGGTTTGCCCGTGTGTGGAATGGATCTGTGAGTTATGAACAAATTCAGCATCCACAAGATACTGTGACCAATTGTCGGGATTGCGACCTGCGTACATTTTCAAGAAGGTTCCCACCTCCTGATTGACGTGTTCGGCCTCGCCGTTAGACTGTGGTTGGTATGCCGTAGTAGCCTTCATTTCGATTCCTATGGTGGTGTAGAGATCTCTTGTGAAAGCCAAGACGAACTGTGGGCCTCTGTCGGAGATTACCGCATCAGGAATGCCAAATCTGGGATAGACATGGGTGTGGAAAAGATTAGCGATGCCGACAGAATCTACTGTTTTATTCATGGGGAGGAATATTACTGCTTTAGTCAACCCCTGGTCAACTATGGTGAGGATGGCGTCACTGCCACAAGAGTTGGGAAGATCCGTCACAAGGTTGATCGAGATCTGTTTGAAGGGGAAGGGAGACTTTGACCTGTTGTGTGGGGTAATTGGTGGTGTCGTGGGGTATGTATTGACCTTGTTGGCCTGGCAGACCGTGCATCCCCTGACGTACGACCGAATGTCGGCGTGCATTCTCAGCCAGTAGACGTGCCTTGTCATTTTCTTCGTCATCGCCTTTACTCCGGGATGCCTGGAAGGGCAAAGGTTGTGATATTCTTTTAATACCTCTTTTCTTTGTTCTTTGTTTACATATATTTTTCCTCTATTTTTGTCTCTGCTGTTTAGTTCTTTTATCCAGAGGTGTTCTGTATCCTTTAGTATACTACTCATCAGTTCCCTGGAGAGGGTGTAAACCTTTCTGGCGCCTGCAGTGGCAGTCTTTGGTGGTTCCTCAGACAGGCGCCTGTCCACTGCAGTTCTCGAGGGAACCTGTGGGTGGTCGGGATTTTTAGGGTTCGTCGGTGAGAAGACACCGAAACAGCGCAAGATGTGTGGGTTTTGGGTAATCACCCCCCCCTCAGCCGCGAACCATAAAGATTCTGGGAGAAGTACGGTGGGAGGGGAGTCTTCTGCTTTGAAGTTTGACATCTGCGAAAGAACGTCTGGTGGAATATTGGTCTTCCCCTTGATGTAGATCATCTGCAGGGGAAATGATTGAAGAGTTGCCTGCCATCAGGACTGGCGAGGCATTAGCCGTTGCGGCTCCCTAAAATAGGTCATATTTTGATGGTCAGTGTACAACATCGTGGGCGCTACGGGCGCTAGTAAGTAGGCCCACCACTCCTTGAGAGCACGTATAACAGCCAATAACTCCAAGTCATAGACTTGGTAATTTTGTTCAGCTCCATTCAATGACTGGGAAAGATATGCACAGGGGTGGTACTTTCCATCCGGTCCTTGCTGACTAAGGACAGCGCCTGTTCTGAGCCGGGAGGTGTCGGTGTGAACAATGAACGGCTTTTTGAGGTCCGGTAGGTGCAGTACCGGTTCCGAAGTCAATTTTGTTTTCAGGGTGTCAAAAGCCCTTTCTTGATCGGTACCCCAGATGAAGGGGGTGTCCTTTTTGCTGAGGTCATGCAGGGGGCGAGCAACTTGTGAGAAGCCTTGCACGAACATTCGATAGAAGTTGCAGAATCCTAGAAAACTCCGCAATTCTTTTAGTGTCTTTGGTACTTTCCATTCGTTAATAGCTTTCATTTTGATTGGGGAAGGTTCGTAAGAACCCTCCCAAATTACATACCCTAGGAAGTCTAATTCTTCGGCTTGGAAGGTACATTTTGAAAGCTTTAAATGAAGGTTTTCCTGCTTCACAATCGCCAGGAACTCTTGGGTTCTTTCTTGAAGTTCCTCCTTGGTTTTGCCATGGATTGTGGCGTTGTCCATGAAGATGATGCATTGTTGCCTGTGGATCATTGACCCGAACTTTGTGTTCATGTATCTCTGGAAAGTGGGCGGTGAGTTTGTCTGACCAAAGAACATTACCAGCGGCTCGTAGAGTCTGTGGGGCGTGACAAAGGCTCCTTTCCATTCATCGCCATCCTTGATTCGTATATTTGTGAATCCCCACTGGATGTCGAACTTGGTGAAATATCTGGAACCAGCTAATTGGTCTAGCAGTTCCTTGATGTCTGGCAGCGGATACGAGTCTAGGACCGTGTGCTTGTTGAGATACCAGTAGTCTTGAATAAGGCGTTGTTTTCCATCCTTCTTCTTGACAAAGAAAACTGGGGCTGCTTGGGGAGATTTTGATGGGCGGATTTTTCCACAAGCTAAATTTTTGTCTATAAACTTATCAAGCTCCATTAGCTGATCTGGCGTTAGCTTGTAAATTTTTCCTTTCTTCGGAACAAACCCTTCCTTTAATTTGATTTCATGGTCTAAAAAGGGCCTGTGTTCTGGAAGCAGAACATTTTCCTCAGAGAATACCTCCGCGAATTCTTCGTATTCTTTTGGTAGAATTACTTCCTTCTTTTGGGCGATGGCTTCAAGTTCCGTCGATATCGAGGTTCTGGAAATTTTGGGCAGTACTGGTTCTATGGGGCCCCACGATATTAGTTTTCTGGTTAGCCAGTTGATAATGGGATTATGTTCTTTCAACCATGGCATGCCCAGTAAGAGGCCTTCTCCATTACCCATTGTGGCCACGTAGGCCCTTACCCTCATTTCCTTACCCCATATTCGTACAACAAAGGTCGCTACTTTGTTGATCATTTGGTTTGTTTTTCCTGTGATGCTTCAGAGATTCCAAGCTTGCTCGATCTTCCTTGTTGACAGGTTTTGTTTATTGACCACTCGATAGTTGATGATGTTGGTCTCCGCTCCTGAGTCTATCAGGGTTTTGACCGGGATGTTGCCACATTCCACTAAGTAGGCCGAGCCATTGATGGACGATACGCATAAGTCGTTTTCATATTTGTAAGTTGTTCGTACATCAGTCTTGACGACTCCTATTCTTAGTGTACAATTTTTAGTAACCGGGGCATGAGCTGCGGCAGAAGCTCGCCCCTTTAAAAATCCTTAGAGGGTGCACCAGAAGATGAAGGGGATGCGTCCTCGCTTTCTAGACATGCCAACTCCTTCTTTAATTCTTCTACTCTTGTGCCCCTTTCCTTTTTGGGTGCCCGACAGTCTTTAGTGAGGTGACCTTCTTTGTTGCAATTGAAACACACTCGCGTTTCTCGTTGTCGGCGGTAGTTGTTGTTATTGTTGTGGCTACCATCCTTGGTAGTGGAGTTGACGTCCATAGCATTTGGGTCTCTCCTGGAAGCATAATGAGTAGGTTTAGTGTTATACCCCTTGTTTTTCCATAAGAAATTTTTATCAGAGTCCGAGGCTTTGCCCTCATACATCCGTAACGTCACCATTGACGCTCTTACCCTTGTTGCTGCCTCCTTCCATTCGGAGACTGTTGACAGGATTAATCCTAGTCCTAGTATTCTTCGGCTGATTGAAGGGTGAAGCCCTTTGCTGAAAAAGGTGGCCGCTGCTGTGTCATCTTCGAGAAGTCCGGCCTGGTTTAGTAGATTCTCGAAGTTAGTGATATACTCATCCAGGGAATGCTTCCCCTGCTGGATATTCGACAGTGTGATTAACGCCATTGCTTTGATGTCGCCGATCTGGAAGCACCCTTCCATCTTCTTTTCGAACTCCGCGAATGAGTTGTAGAAATGGAAACCGAGGTCTCCTCCGGTGGCGTTTGTGATGTATGATTGTTTGAAAGACAGGGCCGATCCCTTGTCCATGAAAGATAGGACGAAGCCTATTCTTTTCTCATCTGTGTCATAGATGTGAGCGTTCATTCCTAGATAGACTTTTACCGAAGTTATCCATCCAGAATAAGCTTGATGATTGCCATCAAAGATGGCCGGCTTGTTCATGCCTAACTCTCTGCCCTTGGTCTTACTGTCACTCGTAGAGTTGTGACCACTTCCTCCTGGTCCTTGAGTGCGGCCTTTACCCTTTTGGGCCGTTGCCGATATCTTGGTGCAATACCAATAGACTATTTTGGCTGGTGAAGGTTGTTGCCCCACAAAGGGGTCTTCGATGGAGCTGCCTCGCAAGGCCTCCACTAAAGTGTCCACCATGCTGCATGACTTGAGATCTGGGATCAGGATATCCGAGATGATTGAGTGGGATAATGGATCAACGATAGGCGTTTCTAAAGAGTCTGTATCTGAATCGGCTTCCTTCGGCTCTTGGTAGCTAGCGAGGTCGACAGGGGTAACCGGGTCTTCGTCGATGTGGATGGGTGAGGACGTCCCTGCGAGGAATACTCCGGGGACGTGTGGCTGTGGGGTAGAGTTGTCCTCCGAGTCGTGAGACAGCGGAGGCAGTGGAGTGGAGAGTCCTAGGCTGAAACCCTTGGATGGTTGACTGCTCTGCTTGGGAACAGGGAGTCGGAACTTTCCAGAGGAAGAGCTCAACCTGACGTAGTACTTCCTAACCGTGGTGGGCTAGCAAGAGGGTGACTAGTGGGTACGTCCCATGCGGGTAAGTAGCACTAGAGGTTTGTGTTAAGATACTAGGGGTGACTACACCTTAAGCTGGTATAGGGGCTTGACTGTGGCGCAAGGTCCACAGAGGTTTGACATATGGCAGGAGAGCCGTAGAGTAGTGACTGACGTAGGACAACGTCAGGGGTCACCGTAGGAAGACGGCAACAGCGGGGTTGACGATCTTTCGTCCTCTGTTATGGTTGGAAACCGTGACACCTTCAGAACCAGCACCTACACACTAACCCTCGTCACTCAAAGTTTGTTGGCTAGGGAGACGACTGAGAACCCTTGGTCCGGAGCTCCTCGAAGCTAGTCATTCACAGAGATATGGTTGAAGCCAGAGAAGAGCGAATTGCAAAGGGGACGAAAGATGGGGATTCCATCTTCTGCCCACACTCTATATACTACAGGCTTTGTCCGTAAGCGTACATACTGCGGACTGCGATCATAGTATGCTAGAAACAGACGGAGACATGATTGGGCCATGCCCATACAAAGGAAACACGAGGAGAAATATACATGGAAAGCAAATGATGTCCATGCTGCGACATGTCGCGATCACATGATCAGGTCACATGTAAGCAACCACGTGATCAGTCACATGACAAGTTGAGGGTAATCTGCTTGAAGGTATTGAAAAGCGGAGTCCCAGTACAACAGTATAGTACAAGGGAAAAGACAAAGAATAAAAGAAACGTACTCGTAATGTCCACAAAGTGTCTGTTGGATAAATGCATAAAGACAAGAGAGAAACAGGTGTACGTGTCTATGGTGAGACTGTAACAGGGTGCACAGATACAATTGAAAGAATACATAGTAGAAACAGACAGAAGAACTCACTACGATCGAGAAGCCCATGTTCTGAAACCACCGAGTCAACCTCATCAGCATCACCATCATCCAAACTTATCTTTCATCTCACCTCTCCACTCTTCACCTGGTCACAGCACCAACTGCAGAGCCAAAGCCCTTATGTTGGTACCAAACAAATGGCTTTCTAAAGATGCACAAAGGTATTGTAGGGCCTGGTATGGGGGCTAAGCCAACAATCAGAAATTGAATTCAAGGAATGAAATAGTTGGGTTGGCATGGACTCACAGCTACTTGACCCACTAGAAGGCAGGGGGAGACATTGTATGACCATTGTGACAAGATATTTGTTGGTGAGTTCAGCAGAGTGGCGATCCAACCATGACTTGACATCATCATTAATTGCAACTGAAAGTCCAACTGCTTTATGCTCAACATTGGGGTAGCGAGTTTTCACATGATTGCTGTGTATAATTTCCCCACATACTTCACTTGTTTTGTACTGCTTGAGGGTGATCTCTGAGATGTTTCCTTGCGGGTGGAATACCCCTTTGTTCGCAAAATAACCGTAATCCCCCAGCTGTGCCTGTGAGAGTTCCAACAGAGTCAGAAAGACGCACATTCTCACCTTTATCCCATTAGGTGCTTCCGAGAACATCTTGTCGGCCCCATCTACACGTAGCACGGTCATGTATCCCTCTTCATAGGGTATCATAAGACCTCGCATGTCACAATCGGGATCATTGGACCCTAGCCCCTATCGATGGTTGTATCAATGCCAGTGAGATATATACACCAGGAAGAATATATACCCACCTCAACCTTGATGCCAATCCATTTATCCGGTCCACTATAGGGATGCCGAAATACTTCAACCTTAACTCCACGGTTCAATGAACCCTTCCACACAACGTAGGAAGTCCGGATGGTCCAGGTTGATCCGGGGAGACAGAAATACTTAACACAGACAAGACCATCACCTCCACGTCGAGAATACACCCCTGCCATAGATCGAGCAAGTTCGGGTCCTCTGGCCAGCATATTCCTGTATTCACTTTGCCAAAAGTCCTGCTGTGACTGTCCACTGGTATGTTTTTTGCCAGCGACGTGAATCCAATGGTGGCCAAAGCATTGACCCACCCCCACGGCAATGCGATAGTCAGCACGACCAGAATAGGCTTTGACGCAAAAAAGAGCAGTGCTAATGGACGTGAGGCTTTTTGGTGACGGGTGGGAGCTGAAGCCACTGCGGGCCATCGCACTGTCGTCGATTTTGAATGCAATATCGCAATGGATGTCTTGATATCTAAGGTAGATTTGCCGAAACTGTAGAGTTCGCGACATGGCACTGGCTCCTTCCAGAGTATGATATCTGTAGTAGTTAGAATTCCACAACGCCAAAGTGATGATTACTGGTGGATACAATGGAACCCGACATGGCAGCCAGGCTTCGAAGACCGAGTTGGAGCCATGCAGGGGACGGAGGGGCATCCAAATTTGGATGCCGCGATTAGTGATGGGGAAGACACCAAATTGATCTTCGTCGATGGAGGGAAGGTCTACTTCTTGGACGTGCTGTTTGAGTTCTTGGATGAATTCGTTGCGATCCAACAGCTCCATTCCATTACAATCCTCGAAGAAGCTTGGGTCATCAGCAAGGATACTACCACTCCGCTCATTTTTGGAGCGACGCCATGCAAAGATGCTTTGGTCGTTGGACATGCGGATGACCTCCAGCTGAAGACGCCGGAATGCTTTCTTCCCCTCTCCATACAACATCGGCATATTCACATCCAGCAGTCCCAACAACGAATAAGCTTTGTCCTCGACTCGAGTTGTCTTCCGTCTGGCACCCCACGACATGATTTGAGCAACGCAGGGACGGTTGGAGGAGAGCCCATCCCTCAATACATGCCTTGGAACTTGAGTGATCTTTGATAAGGTAGATGCAAGTGTCCTCTTGTCGCTGATGGGATGCCAACCCTTGTTGAAGAACTGGACATTACTCGGCGCAATCATCTCCTGTAGGGTCCACCCACGCGAGAACCACTCCGGCCAGCCGTTGGAATTGGGATACTTCTCGTCGTCGTCCGCAGTGGGAAAGGATATACCAGAGACATCGTGGAGGTATGCGTAGCATATCTTCGCGTTTGCATACCACCGGTACATGGAATTGATCGCTTCCGATAGCTCTGCGCTGCTTCGCTTGTCTATGCAACACGTATCCACCCACAGCCATGAGTACCCGTCTCTCTTGGCCCGCTCACAACTAGAAAGGACCTTCTTGTAGCCATCACGGTCCCGAACAGCTTTCTGATCGCTCTTGTTCATCCTTGCGAGCTTGATGATCTCTTTATAGTCAACTTCTTTCCCGATCCACCGATGCGACAAGATTGCGTAGTCTGTGGCTTCATCATCACGGAACTCAAGGACATCGGTTCTATAATTCTCCTTTCCCGTGTTCATTGCCTGCTCCTGCTCAATAAATGCATTTACATTGATCATATGCATGCTGCCCAAGCCTATGTAGATCCCCCTTAGCCCATGGACGACGATCGTGGAATGCTGCCCATACCGAATCGTTGACAATCACAAGTCAGACTTGGGTGCTTGGACCGAACGGAATAGAGTAGGTGTGAGGTTCTCGTTACCTGGACGACAGCAAGCTAGATGCAGCGACAAATGACAGAGGAAAACTGATAAACGACACTCACAGGAAAGCTCTCGCTTCAGTCCAACTTTGACGACCGATAATGGTGGTAAGGACACAGGGATCACACGTGGTGTATCCTGACCAGAAGCCTTCGGCACAAGGCCTGCAGCCCTCGACATGCCTCATGTCATAACTTATTATTGTCCAATAGTATTGACCGGTGGCGATTACAGCTGGAAAAAACAATACAATCAATGCCAAAGTCTTTCGTAATAACGCATTACTGAAGGGACAACCGCTTGGAGTAGAATTATGCGCTGCGATTACAGTACGTACTGTAGTACAATGGTATGAGTACTCTGTCGTTCGTTTCACCTATCGTGTGGTGGAGTTACTATACATGCCACCACCACTACTGCCATTGGGTCCGAGGGACAAGAACGGACCTTCTCGCACTCCTGTACATAACATTAGCCTCATTCGCTGCATTACCGTGCATTTCTGTCCTGTAGGAACCGATTCATGCGTATCGAAGACATTGTCTTGTGTTCGGTCCATGGTTTCATGTGGTGCACTTGATCAGGTGGATGAAAATAGACATCTCGCTCAGAAGCATCATGGCACTCAACGGATTTGCTCACCATCATCTATGGATGGCCCTGACCCTCGAGTACAAAACCACAATACTCTTAATCCGCACATTGCTTGCATGCCACCAGCCGTGCTATAACATCTACAAGTGTATGCACCGAAATCCACGCCCTTTGTACTTGCCCAATACTTTTCCAGTTACCCCAATAATCTGCTATCCAAGGTTGAGTGGAACGGAGGGTAGTACAACCTTATGTCGGTGCTGAAGTCCCCGATTTTGGAGGAGGTTGGATTGGTATTCTAGCGTGGCTATGAACGTGGACGCAGAAACAGAAGTCGAGGTAGGAGTACAGGTGGAGGATGAAACACGGTCGCGCCAACTACCCGCAGTATAACTGTGAACACCAGTCAATGGATTGAATCAAAGATGGCTCTCGAATCAAGCTGCCACACATCGTCACAGACAAAACCCGTCACACGCACGATGTGTGCCACCCGGTCTCGGATGTCGACCTCCAGAACGAAGTCTCTGCCTACGACATGACCGGTTTCTCCAACGATCTCGATGGTGATTGGGTCATTGAGATCATGAAGGGCAACACGAGCGATAGAGTCGAGCATGCGTCTCAAGATGTTGTGGAGTCTGCCGCTAGGGTGACAGGTGAGTAATTGCTGTTAATAAGATGTACAATCTACCACCAGGTACTGTCTTCTTCGTCATATAACGACTCTTTACATCCATAATTGACCTCTTTATCCGCTGCAAACCCTCCGTCAAGATCGTATAGCAAGTCGGGCATTTGGTTTGGTATACTAATTGCACGGTGTAAAATCTTGAATCTCGAGGGGGCCCTCACTAGATACGGTGAGTCATTACCTGGTCCCTTCACTTCCGTAACGGTCCTGTGATGGCCTCAACATGTTCATCCACCGCAAGGTCTCCGGCGAGATCTTCTATAAGGTCAGGAGATAGGTAAGCTGGCACATTCTACGTAGTGTAAGAGCTTAAGTCTCCTGGGTCATCGTAGCATATAACGCAGACACGTACCAACTTTAGGGAACCACTTGGCGTGGCGGATATCGTCATATGGACGTTGTTGACCTCAGCTTGCGGAAATTCCAGTTCACAATGTTCACGCAGTGCCTTGTGTACCAAATTGAGGCATTTCCAAGTACAGGAATACTGAAAGTATGCCGGTAAAAGCTTACTCGAATCCTCTCTATTCCTATGCATTGTCGGTGCTTGAGCCATGCGGCTATATTATGGGCCAAGGACTCCAGCGAAGAGGTCGTTTCGCCAACAGCCAGGCTTCTCAGGTGGGGCAAGTACTTGGCATCAGAATCGAAGCTTGACCGAAAGACAGTTTTTGCATCGAAGAACGCTAGTTTCATATGACGCACACCAGGAAACGTCAAAAAGACCTTTGTGGGATCGTGCGTCACTATCCAAACAAGATGGGTGACACCACTAAATTTGTCGTCGAGTCCAAGGAATACCTCTGATGGTGGCGAATTCATCGAATGGTGATGATCGCCATACGTGAAGTGCCAGAGCCTTGGAGCCACGATTGCATGCAAGAATGCCCTTGGATGGGAAATGTTGCACTCGAGCTTTTCGGGTAGCGGAAGTTGAATGCTGTTGGAAAGTAGTGGTTCCGAAGTATTAATTTGATCGGAAAGCGAGAGGATTGTCAACTTCTGCCATACTGGAGAGTCAGATGGTGGTAAAAGCACGCGATCTTCAAGCCACTGGTTGGTCCGATGAGCATCATAGTTAGCGTGGTTGAAACCCCGGAGCGAGTTAAAGTGATAAACTTACTTGCAACCTGTAGATGTTCTAGAGAAGGAGAGCTTCCAGGTCTAAGAAATCGAGGCCCACAGGCCACTTCTTGTAGCGGCTTAACAGTGGAGAGGATGTATGGTAGTAACACTTGTTTGATTGAAGGCAAAGGCAACTCCTGCAACGTGTTCATTGTGGAATACATGTGGGACACAGAAACCATCGGCGTCATGAAGCAGAATGCTGCGCCAGCGATGTGCATGGGGGGTGAGCATGTCGAACACTGCAGTAAACCTGTTTCTCTCCACACGTCGATAGTCATCCCAAGTCCTTATTTCTATGTCAAGGTGGTATTGTTGGCTCCTTTGCAAGTACGCCGTCGTCAGTGATTTTCCCCATGCATAATCCACCTTAATGGTAGTCTAGAGGGTCACGGTGCCGAGCATCAGGTCTCTCTAACGACGTGACACACGCAGTAATTCACCCTGCCAATGACGATGTACATCACATGATGGACGCGCGAGTACAGTGGCACGGATGGAGAATTGGATGATCTCCAAAAGAATTTCGTTCGGAAGACGGTAGATAGGGAGTTCATTGCAATGTCTGACGAGACTCTCGATCTTGGTCTTTCGTATTTGAAGTTGTTTCTGGAGAAAGGCACGTCCAAGTTCTGTGAGTTCGTCTGTGTCAATTTTCACTGTCACGGGGTCCACCTGGAATACAGGGGTGGCCCTTTACTATGTCCAGTGCGACGAGAAAACAGACGTACGGTAGGAATTGGAATGCCTCTCCGTTCAGTATAACAATGTCTGCAGAAGTCAGCCATAGTGGCAATTGCCAGCAGCTGGAGGAGAATTTAAGGGAATTGAACAGGGGCCACTAGGGGCCAAGTTGATGGTGTTAGTGATCTCTTCGTATGGCGGGACACGGTCGGATTTTTAAAGGAATGGCCTTAGGAGTCTAAGACTGCGACGCTCAGTGATACCTTCGACCAATGTATATCGTATCCCACGCCGTACTTTGCAGTTCATAGACTGAGAACGTACCAAATAGTTGTTCGATCGGGCATCGTTACATTAGTGCTTGTTCAAGAACCCGTTGAGAACTGCAACTTCTAGTTATTCGGAAGCGAACAAACATTAAAGGACCATATAAAGCAAGTCTTTTTTGTTCGAAGTTCAAGCACAATGGAGTAAGCTTACCTTCAAAGATGTACCGCTAGAGTATGACCAGTAGCCGCTAACTTCACCAGTAGAGGAGTTTTCATTTGTCAATCATGGGCACTCCGACACGTTCAAGGAATTGGCTGCAGCTCTGTGAGCAGCTGTACAAGAACATGACATTTTTCCGAGTCTACATCCACCAACGCAGCGCCTGCATAAGTGAGTCATGTAGCGCTCAAAAAAATAGGAGATATTGCTGTGACAATCATACTCGTCTGACATGTTGCGTCAGCTCGAACTGCGTTTAGGGTTTGACCGCCCTAAGTAGCATTGATCACTGTTGTTACACTCGTTGGCAACTACAACCGAAGGATATCCAACGTGGGTTGTGTTGGTATCCGCATTTAAGTGACTGGCTGCGGGTGGATAGGACACGATGTTATTATGCTCTGAATCTACACTTGTAGGCAAATAGTTCAAAACATGCACGGGTAGTTCACTCCGTCTTGACGACCTTTTTCTTGTCCTTGACATCACCGGCGAGCCAAAGGGCGGCGAAAAGGAAGAACCCGATGCTTGTGCTGATAGCGCCTGTGTAGTAGGGCCATGCAGCACTTAAGAAGCGGGGATACTGATCATGTCTGGGAGGAACGACAGGTACAGTTGTGATCGTCTGAAGGAACGAGAATCTGAGAATGCATAGTGTATCAATTAATGTCATTTATAGGATTAAGATGAGGTTGGACGCACCCTTTTCGCCGCCAGTCGACGACAAATTTGAATACGCCATGCCTGTCTGGTGCACGGAACTGAATTTGGTACTTGCCTGCCTGCCCAGTCACTGGAGGAAGCGTAGTACGAATGTGAGGGTCAAGCATGGTGAATTCGAGCTGCATGTCTGTGATGCCGGAGTATGGCTTCCAGCTTGTGCTCTCAGGGTCATAAGCAGAGATGTGAGTTGTATACACCTGCCATCCGCCCCTCTCACTTAGGAACAAGTTTTACGGAGGAGGGAATGAGACCTACGATTTGGTCATTGATTGTATACATCTCCGGAGCAACCAACTCGTCGACGCGATGATGCGTAGTGTTATCTATCCGAAGGACGAGCGTCTCCTGGAATGCCCATGCTGCAATGTCCTTTACAAATTTCTCGTTCCCAGAAGCACTGCCGTCAGGTAATACCTTGTTTGCGTACTCATCGCTAAACAATTCGACGCCTCCAGCGAAGACGACACGCGAGTTTTTAAGGGTCTGGAATCCAGTAACGAGGCCAAGTTGACTACCTGCCCAGAGCCCCTCACCAGCCTTCTGGGATGCATCAAAGAGAGCATCCGCGCCAGAGTCGTCTACGGAGTCGGATGCAAAACTTTCTGCAGGTGCTCGAAGGACGGGTACCAAGTAAGGGCTGCTGCCAAGGGCGTGCGGAACACCAGAAAACCATACTGGTGGGATATCAGCGGAGAGAAGTGGGGATTCAGGTACGTGCACAGGGATGACAGTTGCTGGTTCCGAGCGGGCGGGATGATGGGATATTAGTGGAGTGCCCGGAGGAGGGGGGATGAGCGAGAATTCAGTAGAAAGGGAACTAAGAGGCGTTTGTTTGGTAGAGAGCGTTATGAGTAGATTCGTGTTCTCCGAAAGGAGGCCCACTAATGATTGTGGAGTAATGTCAGAAGCATATGCTATGGATAGATGTCAGCTTCGGGTATGAGTAGTAGGACAGGATGCGTATCCAAGGGGCTTCTCGCGAAAAACGGACTTGCTGTGCGCTAGAGTGGAAACCCTGTACTTACTTTTTGTCTCAGGTGTGAACAGTATGACATGGGAGAACTTGGGAACGTCATACTCGGCTATAGGTGGATGCACATCCTTGGGCGAACGGAAAGTGAGGTGGTATCCCCTGTCTAAAACATAATCAGACTCCATAAGGTTGTCTAGTCTCGAACTAAGGCAGACTCACCCTCAAGTCCACCAAAGAACTTGGAATAGTCCTCCTTCTTCAGCGAAGGGTCAAGGACCACCAATACTGAGTCCCCGGCACTGGATTTTGCGAAGGCACTGCCTGCGAGTACGATGAACGAGACCAGCGCTGATACAAGAAAGTGCATTTCGTGTTCCTACACAAAAGTCAGTCTACTGCGGTCTTCCACGTCAGGCGTTGGTGTGGCACAGCCACTCGTGCACGTGACTGAAACGCTGGTGGCTGTGACCGTGACTTGGACCTGTCAATATAGCAATGAGAGAGGCCGGACTTGGTAAATTATTGAAGACAGAAAAAGGCGATATTCCAGGTGTGTATTAGCGTGGAATGTGTGTTCGTTGTAAACTGTTCACCCGCCGGTACCAACATCACGTACAACGGACTTTTATTCACTTCCCATGTCTACGATCCCGATTGACGCGTCTATAGGACCAGAGCTCATCGAATTCTGGGCCAATAAGTACAAAGAGGCAAAGGATGAATTGGACACCCTCAAGTAGGTCGTTCCTCGTTCCACAATACGCGAATTGTAGGCTACCCTCGCGTCTCGGTTGTCTACAGAAGGGTGCCACACACGACTTTGTATCCAAGAGTGACGAGATCCTGGATGTCGTGCGTAGCATCAAGAGTGTCATCGAGGTCGACACGACATTGCATCTGAAACTTGAGGCTGTGACCAAGGAAAAGGATGAACTTGCTGCCCGTCTTTCACAATTGGAGGCACAACGGGATACGCTCGTCACAAAAGTACGTGTATTGACCAGGCAACCCGAGATCCGAGATCGGCGTAGTGACGCTTACCAGGTACAACTACATTTGAAACAAGCGCGCTCTCTCTCTATGGAAGTTAATCATCATCGGTGCTCTGCCCTAGCACTCCTATTTCCACCCGTTTCATTCGTAGCACCATCTCACCAAGTTCCAGTATTGTCGTTTACAGACTTTACGATGATATGTGAGCATCTTCCACGTGTGCGTCTCGTTGCTCATTCATTACATGTTACTCATACCAACCTAGATATATTCTGGCGAGCGGTATGGAGCAGCGCTCTCGTGTGGTGGCTAACGGTGTCCCTAACTAAGCTCAGGATACAGTTTATCTCTCGTCCACCTGGCTCTCTCCCATTGTACATCCCTGTATTGGGCCAGCATGGCTACTGGTTCGGAGGGCCCACCGAGGGCCCATCTCACATCGCAGTCGAAGGACGTCCAAACGAGGTGTGCTTTGCTAAAACCACGTAAAGAGTGATCTGACTAGACTGTATAAAGTGGTCGTATCTCGGAAAATATGTCAGCGCCCCCTTTGTTGGTGGTGAGATGCAACTTTCAGAGTGGATGTGTCTCGATGAGGAGGTTCGTAGTCCAAGGACATCTTTACTATCATCCAAGTTGTGGGTTCACAAGTTTAAGAGGATAGACTCGAATGGTGCACTGCTCTCGCTTTGCCGCTCTTAGCGCTGGTTTATCGACTGATCAGACCGCTCTGGTTGCGGATCAACGGGCGATAATGCAGCGGTATGACACTGGCGAGTTGAAAGTCCCTGCTGCTCCCTGCAATGCGTGGGATTTAGCCAGCCGCTATGTCAAGCACTGCAAGTAGCTGCTCAGAAATTACAACGTCAGCAAATTCAGATCGGTCAAGGGGCACCGGCTGCGGGCAATCCTCCAAGTACTCCGGTGGACGGGTCACGTGGTGCGAAGACGCTAGATCCCATGAAGGAGGCGAGAAACCCTACCGTCTCCAAGAAAGAAAGTACGGATGACCGTGTACCGAAAAAAATGCGGTTGTCACCAAAGATCTTGGTTAAACTTGAGTTGTAAATGCCCTTTTGGTCTGTCACATTGATCACGCTTGTTTAGACGTTACCTGACTCAAGCTAACCAGCTGTCAATCCTCACTAGCCGGCGTCCAGCAAAGGATGTAGCGAGATGGATTTCCTTGCAATGGATATAGACACATGTATATAAGTTTCCAAAATACAATGGGTTGTTGGTGTGTGTTGTGCGCGCGCCAAGTCCAGGTTCCCACGGTCTAGCGCTCCTCCGAAGTATTTGGCTTCTGTCTACGGTCAGAGTCTTCACCACACAAGCTGTACCAGGCTCCAGCACCGAGCTTGCTTCATGGATGACACCAGCAGAGAATCTTCTGCACCCATTACATCCCCCACAGTCGCCTCTGTACTTGGTGTAAAGGGTGCCTTGCGTTTTCGACGCCATGGAGCAAGTCAAAAAGCTCACGTCGTCCTTCGACGCGTCGACCTCTCCGAGGACTCGAATTATGCAGGTAGTAAACCATCGATCGCTTACTTTAGCCTCTTTGCCCAGAAACGGATTGAGGTAAAACCTGGCAAAGAAATCTTGCTCGCTGTAGCTTCCGAGGATAGTCCTTTCACAGACCAGGCTGTCATTTTTGAAGGTGACCTGTCCACTCCTGGCTCAACATCAGAAGAGGAGGAAGAGGTTGAAAAGCAGATCGTACAAGACGACGCTTTCCCTGACTCGCCACTAACTCACATAGTTCCTCCCAAAATGAGGAGGACTTGGACAAAACAACTTGAACAGGTGAGCCCGGTCATAGGTGAGTAACCTTTTCAACCACCACTGTCTATATACGAGCCCTCCGTAAATCGTCACTAGATACAGTTATGCCACCGCCACGGACATATGCCTCGATTGCCGTGCAAGCAGAACCAACCTGGTCTGTAAGTTCTGTGCAGACCATACCTGCACCATCTTCACAACAGGGGAAGGCGATGCTGTTGCCAAGTGAGTCATACACTGAGCAACCTGCTGTAGCAGAGATGCCATGTGTTGAATCAGAAGTACCTGCTTTAGAACCGTCTCGCACACCATTTGAAGATGTGCCGGTACGTCTTTCGTTATGCAGCCTTTGAACACTTTTCTCAGTACAAGTAGATACCGGATGGTGAACGTTCCCGCAGTTTATCGCCTATGAGTATAGGTTCTCCTCCAAGCACCCCATCACAATCACCTCTGATGGAGCACGCTATGAACCTCATCCAAATACCGTCTACTCCCGGGCTTGAGCCACCCGTAAGCTCTGTTGATGACAACTCACCAGTCTCGCAGCAGGCAAAGAAAGGAAAGCTGCATGCAGTGGTCGACGATACCAGTCGGACCTCTCAGGTCAGCCCAGTCTCGTCGGAGACTGTTGATATGGACCTGCAGTCTTCACCTTCATCGTCGGAGGCGGATGACGATGAAATTCCTGGTCTCATCACCGGATCTGTGTCTCGCCGCACAGGCCCACCAGCACCTCCACGCCAACCCTCGCCACTTGTCCTTCCCCCTCTGCAAACGAGGCCATATCACACCCTGACTGCACCGTCTGCATTGTCCTCCCCTCCCCCAAATTCCGGCATACCATCGGCAATTGAGCCGAACGAAGCGAAGTCCGTAACCCCTCCACTTTCGGCTGGTGCCCCGCCGCGGAGACTAATCATCAAAAATCCGTTTGTATCGGGCGGATTTATGACGGAGTTCGTTGGCGGACGCGAATCACTTACCACACAGAGGACCCCGGCACCAACTGGCGTCGTGGAACCCGAAAACTCTAGCAGGCCTGTGAGTCTCGATCGCATTCTTGTTTGCTACCACTGAATAATCCAACTAGGCCTTTACTAATGAACGTCCCACAACCATGCACGATTCCAATCCCCCTTCACTCTCTACGCCAAAGCCTTCCTTGACTTATGTTTCAACTAACGCTTCCAGAGGATCAATATCCGAAGCACAACCTCCGTTAATTCCTCGAGGGTCTCCTATTGTATCTCAGCCTCAGCCACCAGTTTGTCAAATGCCAACTCCACTACGACCATCAGAGGCCACCCTCGCGTATTCTCAGAAGGCTTCGTCCTGGTCAAACTACCCACCACCACCATCTATCGGTCACCCCGACCTTGAATATAACCCAATAGAGTCATTATCAAATTCTTTGAATATGCATCCTCCACGTTATGCGCAACCTCCCTCGCAGCCTCAGCCACCGCCGCCACCACTGATATATCAAAATCAGTCGACCCAACCACCATCGCCATATCAGTCCTCCCCGACCGGACCTCCTGCTGTCGGGAACGGGAACATGTGGCCACCCATCGAACCAAATGGACATGCATCCATTCCGCCCGCCTTGTCGCGCCCACAAAACAAGGCACCACCGCCATCGCTCACGCGACCTGCTACGCCAGGGAGTGCGCGCTCCTCTACCACACCCCCGGGCCTTTCTAACCCTGCACAATATTCATCTCCTTCTCCTCCCGGTTTCTTGCATAGTATATCTAGTCATAAACTGTCACCAACTAGGGAACAAGCATCATATGGACAATATCACCAAACGAATCCGCAGTTGCTTCAACAACAAATGTATCAGTCTGCTACACCACAAATAAAGCATGGTGAGCATGATGTAATTTACCCTCCAGATACGTGTTTACCCAATCTACAGAGTCCACAGATTGGACGAGTCCCCCTGTCTCGACCGTTAGCGCGTCTGTCAGTGCTGTTCAGCAGTCTATCCGCATTCAAGCACCCCGACCCATGATTCCTCCATCTTTGGCCCCGGCTGTCCTTCAGTACAGGCATCCGACAGCCTCTGGTAGCTCAACTCCTTCGGAAGACGCCAGAGGTAAGAAACGCGCGTTTGATGGTGATGTGGAGCTCGAATCCTCCCGTCCACGTAAACGCAACTACCCTTGGCCGTTGCAAGATTGTATATACTCAGCGCAGGTCAAGAGCGAGGAGGAGGCTATGGTTCAACAAATTGCGTTCAGTTCGGACGGGGAGCGGTTCGCTGTCATTTGTGAGTCGATATTGGTCGCTTGGGACATTATGTTTCTTATTGGCTTGTTTTTAGGCAGCGATCGATCGATTCGAATATGGAATACGCCGCATAGAGTCGAAACTGCCCGCTTGGCACAAAATGCGCCCGTGTTAGCCGTAGCATGGATGATCGATGACGTGGGTATCGTGTCCTTGGGTCAAGATGGGGTGATTAGCAAGTGGACACGAAACGTAAGCGATCATGGCTTAAATTAGATCTCTAGTAAGCTGATGGTGCACCAGAACCAAAATCATTGGCAATGGGCGAAACTATTGGATGCTGGCAAAGAGGATTCTGTTTGTTTTGCTTACCAACGCGATCGCATCGCTGTCGCATTTCCACGTCTGGGAGTTAAAGTTTGGATATGGATTAAAGGTGGGTCATGGGATTTCCCTGCTCGTCTGCTGGCGCAGTTCCAGAACCGCGTTGTTGCAGGTACCTGGCAGCCGCAGCGTTCGATTCTGCGGCAAAATGTCACATCCATTAAGTTTGTGGAAGACGGGGAAGCGTTGATCGGAGGGACTAGTGATGGGGTTCTGTGGTATTGTCAAGTTCCCAATGGTACGCTTCGGGCCTATGCCTTCCTCAAGTCGAAAGTGTCTGTACCTATCTGACTGCATTGCGTTTCATGAGACTGACTATTGTTTGCAGGCTGGATCTAGATGTCAATGCCGCCGGGACACATGCTCTTGTTTCGCAAGCTGGGGGTCGGGCACACTTGGTAGGTATCCAACAGATGGACCACAAGGGCAAAATAGAGCAAGTATATGCCACCAATGGAGATGTTGAAAACAAGCAGGGGGTCGGAGCTGTTTTTGCCAATTCGTGCCGATCGGTGTTGTTTGGGACGATAGATAACAACCTATTGGTATGGGATAAAACCAAAGGGGAAATCATTTATGGTCTTGACCACGATGGTATGTGGCTGCTATTGATTTGTGTTGCCACCACGTTTCTGACGTTGTCGACTTCAGGGGAACAGGCACAGGCCATTGCGGTAAGGAGCTGTCAAAACATACTGCGACCCGGTTTAGCTGACGGTGTCTCGGATGATCAGTGCTTTGACAAGGGACCGAACGCACACATAGTAACAGGCACGAAGAGTGGGCTCCTCTGTTGGTGGAAACCACCGCCGGCAGACTAATTGGGTGTCACGACGTGGAGGCTACACTGTATCAGTATCCACATTCCCTCGCAGACTAACTTATGACCACACATCCTACACGTATAATATGTTTGGTAATTAGCGGGCGTCTGTATTAGCGTGTGAGCGGGTCTGTTTGTGTCTGTTTGTGTACTTAGGGCCGGTCTGGGCGGCCTCATTGCTGCATGATCAAGAAACCAAGTCGACTACGATCCGTGGTAGGTCAAAGTCGTCCTTTTGCTCGTCGTCGCTGCCATCGTCCTCGTTGTGTTGCACGGTGTACGTCTTTTTGTCGTCTGCTTGTTTGCCGTTGCTGTCTTGGGTGGAACTGGGGCAGCCAACTTACACCAGTTCTGTTCGTGAAATTAGAAACTAGCTCTCCTCGTCGCGATTGCAGCTTCTCCTCTCTCCAAGCCTGAGTTTCTCTCCCGGAACTCACCTGGTGAGTTCATGATCAAGGCTCTGCACCCAAATGAAGGTAGTCCGTCCCACACAGCCTCACCTGCAGCATGGTTGTCATGCCGCAGGGGTAGAGGCGGACAGCTAGTAGCTAGTAGGAGGCATTTTATCATGGGTGTTTGTACGTGTGGTTTGCGCGTGGTTCTGACTCTTGTCTTTTCTTCGTTGGACAGTACGTCTCACAATAGAACCGTATCAACGAGATGCAAACAATCAAGTGTGTTGTAGTCGGTGATGGTGCCGTTGGCAAAGTGCGTCGCGTTCTTCGCCATCTTGCTCGTGCTTGGTGCTGACAATGTGTTCTCGACAGACCTGTCTTCTGATATCATACACCACGAACAAGTTCCCCAGCGAGTATGTTCCGACTGTAAGATACTCTATTGGCGTGAGTTTGCAAATCTAACTTTGTCGTCAGGTCTTCGATAACTACGCCGTAACCGTAATGATTGGTGAAGACCCGTACACCCTTGGATTGTTTGATACTGCCGGTTCGTTCTAGTCCATCATTGGCTGTCAACTGGACTGACACCGGCTGCAATATTGAACAGGCCAAGAAGACTACGATCGTCTCCGCCCGCTATCATACCCTCAAACAGACGTATTTCTCGTGTGCTTCAGTGTAACTTCTCCCGCGTCCTTTGAAAATGTCAAGGAGAAATGGTTCCCAGAGGTGCACCATCACTGCCCTGGGGTACCATGTCTCATCGTCGGGACGCAAATCGATTTGCGAGACGATAGCGCAGTCATAGAGAAACTTGCAAGGCAGAAACAGAGGCCTGTTTCAACCGAATCAGGAGAACGTCTCGCCAGGGAACTAGGCGCAGTTAAATACGTGGAGTGTTCGGCCCTGACGCAGAAGGGTCTGAAGAATGTCTTTGACGAAGTGAGTTTGCCACCTTATTCGGGTTCGCGATGATGGCGGAGAAACTGATTACCGTGTAGGCTATCGTCGCCGCACTGGAGCCCCCGGTGGTCAAGAAAAGAAATAAATGCATCATCGTCTAATGCATGACCCTGTTACGATGGCGTTGGATATCTTTTCATCTCGTGACGACTTCTCTTACGTCTCTTTCCTTCACCTTCTCCCTCATATATCCTTGTCATTTCTCACTTCTCTTATGTCACTACTTGTTCAACTCGGGCCATAATTTACCCTCTTCTCCCGCAGCTTTCACGATGGGGACTGAGTATACTTTGGGGGTCTTGTGCTCGTTGCTCATGAGATCGAGAACTGATCATTCCTCTGTCAATCCGTGTTTTTCTTGGCGATGGTTGGGTGAAAAGTTCAGATACCACGGGAATGCAGTCGGTGCCCACCATCACGTAGAAAACATAGAATTAGCACTGGGTAGATCTGGCACTTAGGACGTTCTACCGCTGATTTGGAGTCTTGATCGGAATGAATGCATCAATGCTACGTTGAACAAGACTACTAAAGTACGACTTCTGGAGGCTGTTGAGCGTTATTCAGTGATGTGTGGGGACAACAAACATTTGTACCATACCTGGCCCCTGGTTTCGAATGCGAGCCAATCTCCGGTGCCCGTAGGAAGAAGACCCATTGATCGGCACTTCCATAATCCCACAGCCAACGTGAGTACATTACATGCCACGTACACCAACTTCTGCAACGGAAGCGTGTTCAGTGACGTGGCACTTGACGAAGTCGGTGCAAACGGAGCAAACGCTGTGTCGTATTAGAAGGGCGCAGACAGACGGACAGAGAAATGCACCTGTGTTCATGCTAGCCATGTTCTTAAACGGCGTGAGGAGCAGCATGAAGACGATACCCATGCTGAATATCTGTACGCCTCCGCCCGACATGTAGAGCATGAACGCCTGCATGGGGAGGGACTTGGCAGGGGATATGGCAAGATCCCATGCTCGTTTCTCTTTCAAGGCTGCATGGGACGCTGTAGCTGTGGTTGCTTTCTTCGTAGATGGTTTTGGCTGCTATGACAGGATGGGCTGCGTCGGTGAGACTTAGACGTGTGCACGTACGTTGGATGTGGGTTGGGCGGAGAACCCAGGTGGAGGAGGAAGGTTTTTTCCTCTAGCGAGAATATATGAACCCTATCCTGGATCATGGAGGTAATCGAACGCACCTAGACGGGTCTACTGATGCGTAGTCGAGGTGGAAAGACATGACCTTACGAGTGTCGTCCGTTGTTCCTGTTCGGGCACGAGGCTGAAGGCGGCAATCATTTGGCTGAGCGCCCAAGGCTCAAACAGTAACCACCATCTCGACCGTCCAAAATCCTCAGCAATTACCAGACAGAACCTCTTATCGAGGGTGTAGTGGCTCCGAAGACCCGTAGACGTATCCAAGTCATTGGGTGAAGTACTCTGGGTGTATCAAGCGCCATTGCCTATCATAGCCTCCAACATCGTCTGATGGCCCCACGTGTTATCGAGTTTCAGTCCCATTTCCTCCTTAGAGTTTGGCTTGTGGAGATGAAGTTCTACTCGAGCGCCCCGCCCGCCATTAAGATTCTCAGCGATAACCAACTTCTAGGACTCCAGATGTATACCGCATGACACCCAACATCGTATTCTAGCATCGATCAAGTGACGATCGACAATTCTGTTTGTAGCCTCGTGGATAAATTTTCGCAATCTTTTTTTTTCCGACCCACAGGAAACTGATATGTATTGTATGTGCCGCGAAGGAGGACACTGATCAATCTCCAATTTTTGGAGGGTGACAAAATCACCGAATATATGGTTGCTTTTACTCAGATCGCTGACATCGTGCCACAAGCTTCAGCGTTGGTTCAGTGTGGATAAAGTTCCTAGGCCGCCACCCAGTTGGTGATTCCCCCCAGGATGTCTGCTCTGGTGTCATCCGGAAATCTCACCTCCGGTATTCCGACTTTCCTCCCGCCACGTAAAGCTTGGAGCGAATTGTTTCCCTGTGTAATGGCCACGTAACGAGTGGAGTTATCTAGGACAATGATCAAGCTGATCTGCGGACATGCAGATGATGACGACGTGCGCCAAGGATCTTGTGGTGCTTGAGTCACCCTTCACCTGCGTCAGGTAAAGCGAACGTTTTCATAAAAGGCCATTGGCTATGATCGCTCCCGACTTCGTAGAATACAACCTCAGGCTGAAGCACCCTTTAGTCAAGGTAGTCACCAGCGAGCACTTACTTTGGGGCAGGACTGGTGTCACGCAGCTGTAGGAAAACTTCACTATGGAACCCTTATCCAACCTATAAATTCTAAGGGTTGTTGCCACCAAAGTTGATATCGAAAGGAAACAGTAGTCCCTTCGGTGCAGTAAGTCACAAACGTGCACGAGTTGTCCAACGGCCCAACTTCGCCTTGGGATACTCTTTCCCCACCCTCTTAATAATAGCTCGCCTTCCTACGCTCCTCATATCAATATAGACGACAATGATGTTCTTGGCTGTGCCAGCCACGAGCCCAGCGCTGCGAGCAGCTTCAGGGCCATATCTGCATCGCATAATACGTCATGGGCGCATACAGACACTAGCGACGGAAGACATACTTGTGTTCAACAGCTCGTGCAAAATTATCCCCACCCGCAGAAACGATCCGTCTCACCGACGAATCCATAGTAGCTTGTATCAGATTGCTGAGAGCAGCAGGCGACAGTGTGTATCGAGTGGCGGTGGCCGGTGCGGTGAGCTACTGGTGGACGTGTCAGGGTCAGGGGCTAGTTGCACTGACAACGTGTGAGGGGAGGTGGAGGGTGCATATAAAGGGGAAAGACCTTCGGAAGGGGTGGAAGACGATGGAGGATGAGATGGAACTGGTTGAACAGGTACAGATGCAGATGCCGTTTTTCCCCTGTCTCGAGTGGTGTCCTCAATTATGTTGTTGATGAATCGAACTATCTCGGAACTGAGTGTGGCTGCTTGTACATTTAGCGCATGGATTGTTGAGAGTCCCTTCTGTGCGTTCTTGGACGTGAGAAACGTGAGTGGCCAGGGGAGTGCTGGTGCGGAGGCTCCGTTTTCAGAGGAGACTCGGGCATGAGGTATACTGTTAGCGATGAAGGAGTCTGTCGCAAAGGTGACTGTGGTCAAGAGAAGTTTTGTGCTTCCAGATATGACGCGACTGTATGGTCCCATGTTCGGATGGATACTACTGTGTGTGGCAGAAACAACACATACCTGACAAGTGACGCAGAGTTGGTAATCCAGTCCCGGTCTTCTGGGGGTATCGCGCGCGCAAACACCTCTTGTGCATCATCGTCCGCAATCTCGATGACTACGGGAGCAGCCTCTGTCCCTGGAATTCCCAGCGTAGGGTCTTCCCTTATCGGTAACCTGTGATCGAGCTCTCCGACTACCTTGCCTGTGTTGTCGTCTACCAGGATTAGCCGTCCTCTCGTGGCTTCATGTGACACAGTCTGGTCTGGTACTTGACCCATCTGAGATGATCAATCTGAGCCCTTGAAGTCTGCATACTGCACGAGTATACAGTGCAGGGTGTTTTGATCCTCGAGTGTCATGACTTCATGAGGAGCAGGAATGCGGAGTAACAGTGATCCTGTTCCTCCGTCTGCTGTCCCGAATACATATGATCTCCCGTGATTGTTGGATGAGAGGGTGATTGGTCGTGAGGGGTCGATGAGCGTATCGTGCCCATGTACACGGATGACCAGATATATTTCTTGATGAGATGGAGGGTTGTTCCCCTGCATGTCTTGACCCCCCTCTACGATGAGACTGACACATTTTAGCTCGAAAGGACCAGAGTGTGACTGATGGCTGATGTTGAGTGTAGCGGTAGGGAGAGTAAGGAGAATGAAAGCTTCGAGGGACATGGCTTGCGATAGTGCAACTGATACTTACTGAATATTCCACGACGCAGATAGCCTGGTGACCAGATCATAAGTTCTATGAGCCAAGGCGTCAATAGACGGTTGATTTCTAGTCCTTCACATGACTTGTAAGCCATATGAGGACATCGTAGCATCAGGGTGTGGATGGATTCATTACCGCAGGTTGAACTCGGCGGCAGCAGTCGTGGATATCTGGCACTATATTAGCATTCTGAGGTGTACCTTATGCATACTTATACACTCCCCATTGGTTACGAAGTTCCTGTCCCTTGCTAACCGTAATGTCACACCCCGAAGCTGATAGTGAGATGTCCATAGCACTCGGCGGTTTGGTCTAGTTACTTTCTGAATAGGTAGTAAGATCCAGTCAGTCATGATGTAAGTAACCAAATCGAGCTTGTCAAGTCACGTCTGTCCTGTGGTACTGTGCTGTACCGTCGACTTAAGTAACTGAACATCCAGGAGATATGAGTGGTAATCGTCTCGGAGCGAGGTATGCATTCGAACTGGTATCATATCTGCGTTGTACCTTGAGAGCCAAATTATAGAGTGCAGTCGGTCAATCCCTTACCTATATCTCAAACGTCTTCTTGCCTAGCAATGCTATCTAGATCATCTTGACTTCGTAGGCCAAACTTGTGGTCGCCGCCTCCATGAGTACCGAACTCACTTGTCCGCGACGAATTTGGCAAGTTGGCAAATTGGATGGTGTCAACGTTTAGCTCGGCTGCTTCACCTGATTCATGGTTATGAAGGTGATTGCGAGTGTTCAGGGACGCTAGGAGTGAGTTGGTGTACACTAATGTATAAGATCAACATGAGTACGGTCACGACTAAATCCGATAACGCTCACGTCTTCCGGCTGTGAAGTCAATTGCTACGTACCACCAACTATTAATATCGATGAGGCCCTGATGGAAATATTAGTATAGCCTGAGAGTCAAATGCTACCATTCTGCATACCACAATGACATCTGCTATAACAACTAGCCTTTGAGTTGCGTGCACTATTGGTCAACCAGAGAATGAGACAAGATCAGTGTGGACCCACGAAGTCAGCAAACATCTTTCAATGGCATATGTGATGAGGGTATCGACAAGACGCTTCGTCCTGTGTGGATCATCAGAGGCAGACGATCAGTAAATTCAAGGGAGTAGTCACCTTGGAAATTTGATGTGAGAGCTATAATTTCGCAGAAGGACACATAGCGCTATCGTGACGAGCACGTCTGATATCACAACAAAAGCACCAAGTATTGCAGCATTCAGCTATGTATTGAGATTGTTAAACCAATGTAGGAGTATGCAAATGAGCAGGGCATACCATAAATTGAGAGAGAGAGCTAAATGTCTTCGTGAATCTGTGAAAGGGGATCAGCACTTAAATAAAATAAAGAGGAGTCCAGTACAGGGAAGCCATAGTGTCTGTAGTCTGGTTAAGCCAACATTCGTGTCAAATGGACGAAGGACACACCTATGCCAAAACCTTCATTGCGCATCTTAGTATAGTGACGTATTTATCACCAGGAACTTACCAAGATGAGCTAGTATTGTTATCATCTGTCATAATAGTGGTGATGTGTGCAAATGCCATTCACGATAATGTTACTTACAATAGGCACAGTCATCAGCCATTTCAGACGACGACGACAAACTTGATCCTCGTCATTACCACCTCAAACGAATGTAATCTGTAAAAACGTACGATAAAATATCTTGATTGTGAAGAACCTGGTTACAAGGAAAGTAGTCAGGTCCACGGGGTCGCCGGACGAAGACCATCGAGTACTTACACCTGAACCAAACACGCAATACACAACTAGTACATGTTTGAGTGCAATCGTACTATATTAAGTACATCGACTCGACGTACATTCACTGCCACTGAAGCCTACAGAAGGAAGCTGTGTCAATACTTCTAGCTTTTCTGCACGTGGTAGAAAACCAATTCTCACGTATAAGGACCTGTCAAGTTCAATTGGTCACAGTAATGTCCACTTAAAGATGGTGCTTCGACGTACCAAACACCATTGGCCAAAGCCAGTTCGTTACTGTAATTTGATATCTGGGAGGCGTCAGTACACTTATCACATGATAGTGTTAAGGTTAATTCACCAAGTAGTAATACAAAGCATGACACACTGGTGTAAGTGTCATCCTGCCGTAGTCGTACTCCGTGGATCAAGGGGACTCACTGAGCGAGACATGTAGAGTATCAAGGATCCTGATCTCCCATAAATATCTCGTGTATAAAAGCCTGGGAAACTCACCAGATGATCATGACGAATATTTTCACGGCCGCGCCATCATCAGGATAATTCATGAAGTATAGATAGGTCTGGATCACTGGTCATGTGTAACATACTCAAAAACTATTCCAAACTGACTTGAAGAGTTGTGAGCCCATATAGGCTTCATGCACAATAAGATGATCAAGACGTGGCCATAAAAGAAAGAAGCAAGTCATACATTGCAGATACCATACCTCCAATGAATCCAGCGCCTTTAGGATAATAATTTAGTCTCTGAAATACTCCGCAATTTGTAGATGATGCTACCGAGTGTGTTTGCAAGATCGGCAGGGGCCATTTGCTTCACAACAATCCAATGGAAGGGCAGGCAAGGTAGACGCTGGCCGTGAAGCAGGGAAACAGGCAGGGAAGAGGAAGGGGGTTTGTGGGATACATATAAGTTAGCCCGGCTGCATCGCTGTGTCACCGCACGACTAGCACTTCTTGAAGTGACTCCGCTCCATCGCCTTAGTAAAGTTGTCACGGTTAGCAGCACAGCAGACACGTACAGCCACAGACACTGCATGTCAGAGGAGGACACAACCGCTGGCAGTTCCTGCTTATATGTATTAGATATTATATATATACTTACCAACAGTCTGTGAATTGAAAAAGTGGTTGCCATGAACGGGGTTTTTGTGGCTTGATGACCAAGCTGATCTGTGGTTTATAGAATGCAACCTGAAGTAGTTGACGTAGTCACCTGCGAACACTTCCTCGAGGAGGGGGATGTTATCACGCAGCTGTAGCAAACTTCATTTTTGAGCCTCTGTCAATGCCACAAAGGGTTGGAAATGTTGTGTAGTAACACTGAAAGATAACAGGGGTCCCTCCAGTGCAGTAAGTCATGACAATACGACCCTCAGATTGTAAAGTGAATCTGCCAACATTCAATCTTCTGCGTAGTCATGATACATGTCAGGTATCACGCCCACTCAATGCAGTCGGTTGCTTAACCTCGCCTTGACGTACTCTTTCCCAATCCTCCTAATAATGGCTCGCCTTCCTACACCCTTCATATCGATATAGACAGCAACGATATTCTTGGTTGTACCAACCACGAGCCCGGCACTGCGAGCAGCTTCAGGGCCGTATCTGCATCACACAAACCATCATCGGCGTACATTCAAACATCAATGACGAAAGACGTACTTGTGTTCAACAGCCCGTGCGAAATTATCCCCGCCCACAGAAACGATCCTCTTGACAGATGAGTCCATAGTATCCAATATCAGATCTGCTGAGAGCAGCAAACGGTAGCGCGTCTTGAACGGTGGCAGCCGGTGCGGTGAGCCACTGGTAGACGTGCCAGGGACAGGGGCGGGCTGCGGCGATGGTGTACGAGAATACTTGGACGGGAGTTCCTGGCGTGGTGGAAGAGGTGGCTTAGCAGGGCTGTTGTAGCAGGATGTGGCCGGTGACGACGGTGATGGCGTGCGAGGGGGGAGGGGTGGCTTGAGTGAGTCCGAGGATGCATATGAAGGGGGATGAACTTCGGAAGAGACGGAAGACGATGGAGGATAAGACGAAAGACGGTAAGGAGCTGGTTGAGCGGGTACAGATGCAGATGCCATTGTCTGCCTTCCCCGGATGGCGCGCTTGACCATGCTGTCGATGAGGCCAACTGTCTTGGAGCTGATTGTGGCTGCTTGTGCACTTAGCGCGTGGACGGTCGACAGTCCCTTTTGTGCGTTCTCGGACGTGAGAAATATGAGTGCCTGGGGGAGTGCTGATGCGGGTGCGGGTGCGGATGCTCCGTTTGTAGAGGGGGTTCGGGTATGAGGTGTACTGTTAGCGATGAAGGAGTCTGTCGCAGAGGTGACTGTGGTCAAGAGAAATTTTGTGCTTCCAGAGATGACGCGACTGTATGGTCCCATTTTCAGATGCATACTACTGTGTGTGGCAGAAACAACACACATACCTGACAAGCGACGCAGAGTTGGTAATCCAGTCCCGGTCTTCTGGGGGTATCGCGCGCGCAAATATCTCTTGTGCATCATCGTCCGCAATCTCGATGACTACGGGAGCAGCCTCTGTCCCTGGAATTCCCAGCGTAGGGTCTTCCCTTATCGGTAACCTGTGATCGAGCTCTCCGACTACCTCGCCTGTGCTGTCATCTACCAGGATTAGCCGTCCTCTCGTGGCTTCATGTGACACAGTCTGGTCTGGTACTTGACCCATCTGAGATGACCAATCTGACTCCTTGAGATCTGCATACTGCGCGAGTATACCGTGGAGGGTGTTTTGATCCTCGAGTGTCATGACTTCATGAGGAGCAGGAGTGCGGAGTAACAGTGATCCTGTTCCTTCGTCTGCTGTCCCGAATACATATGATCTCCCGTGATTGTTGGATGAGAAGGTGATCGGTCGTGAGGGGTCGATGGGCGTATCGTGCCCATGTACACGGATGACCAGATATATTTCTTGATGAGATGGAGGGTTGTTCCCCTGCATATCTTTACCCCCCTCTACGACGAGACTGACACATTTTAGCTCGAAAGGGCCAGAGTGTGACTGATGGCTAATGTTGAGTGTAGCGGTAGGGAGAGTGAGGAGGATGAAAGCTTCGAAGGACATGGCTCAGTGCGGTGGTGCTATTGAAACTCACTGAATGTCTTGTTATAACGCCAATCCTATCCAAGTCAGATTCACTGTGCCGCAGCTCGAACATTCGCAATAGAAGTTACTCGGTCATCGACGCTGCCGGTCCAAGCCCATAGATACACAGCCACATGTTTAGACACAGCCTCGCTAGTAGACGTCACGGGAACATACGATTATATAATATTCTGAAAACGGAGCCAACATTCACTTGAACCCGACTAGCATCTGTGGAAGGAATTAAACATTAGAGACACTGGAAATGGCAAACACGGAAAGCCACTAGGCAAAGGAGTGGACAGCAGTATGGTGTTTACAAAATACAAAACGCGAACCTTGGGGAAGTGTAATACACCGAACCTCCTCGACAAGTCACAAGGTTATCTCACCCTTAGCAAAAAGCTTCCCGTTTCCTCTCAATTTGACCACTTCATTCTCCCTGTCTAGCGTAACCCACAGATCCCCTCCTCGCGGGCCAACCTGCCTCACGAAAACCTCTTTCCCGGCTACTACGTCGATGTCGGGTTGAGCAGCGTAGTATGGCATCATATATCCATGTGCGGTGCCACAGATGTGGTCTTCCATAACACCGATGACTGGCATGAACGATCGGGATACGAAGGCTGTCTTCTGTCCCGGAGTAGCATGGGTGAGCGTATACATCATGAAGCGACCTGTTAGCTGCATGAGTAATGATTTCGATCGTAAGCTTTCCCAATAGAACCGCCCGAAATTGACTCACGAATGCGTGGATATCAATGTCTCTTCCTTCCAAGGTCTCCTTTGAATCAAGCACCACCATCAGACGACTAATTACACCACCAACGCCATGTGCAAGGTACTTCAAACCGACCTTGTCGGCGTCCATGCGCAGAGCTTTGGCGACCATCCTTCGGATATCATCTTTTTCAGTCTCTTCTACTTCCATCATTGCACATAAAGGAAGCACAATTTCGTAGAACTCGCCATCTGGGCTGTCGGCATTTTTTCCTGGGCCCAACACTCGTGATGACACAACAGTCCCAGATGTCCTGAATTTAAACACGGGATTTTTGACAACATCTTGCGAGACACCAGGAAGCATCCCGCAACTTATAGCCTTGGTAGTTGCAAAGGTGGCATGACCACAGAGGGGAGAAATGTAATTGCTGACAACGAACCGGACGTCATATACCGGACTTCCATCGCTGTCGAGTACCTCGGTGAGAATAGGAATTGAGAGGAACACAGTGATAGGTTGCGCGAACGTTCCGGCAACCGAAATCATCGTGGAATCGTCTAACAGGGCATTGTCTGTGGCGAAGCTCCCTGGGGGGAGAAGAATGATCACCGCAGGGTTCCCCCCGAATGCCCTGTCTGTGAATGCGTTCACGATGACAAATGGGAATGTAGAGGTGGGCAACATTGTGATCGAGTGTGTTAGTCTTGAACCAGCACCAACGAGCTCTTATACGTCTATTAAGTGTTTCGGAGCATCTTCAGTGCTCCTGCTAACCGGACCGATGCTACTTACTTGATGGTCCGTCCGAATCCGTGTAACTCGGGGCGGTAATTATTATGGATTAATTATGTCACTCTTCCTAAGTAATGACCACTACCTTAACTAAAGATCGATGGAAGTAAAACAAGTCTCCCAATCACTGGGATCCGATCAATCTCAATACATGCGTAAAGAGCCCGAATCAAGACCCCATCGTATGATTTTGTGCGTTGACTATCCGATAGGACGGTCGTTCGATTACTGCAAGGGCGAGGGGCTGGACCAAGCACCTAAGAATAAGGATCGGTTCAGGATGTGTAGGGACAGGCTAGGGGACGGTAGGACAGCGCTTTCGAGCCTAAGAAAGTTCTCGTCAGGCCCCGGGCTTGACCGCTACCCCTACTGCCGCCCTTCTAGGGCTGTTTAGGGAACTACCAGCCATGCATAGCTACGAAGGAAGTTAACTGCTTACCCGAGTGATAGAGTATCAGTGAGCTGGGTGGTAGTTAGCCGACGGTCACGAGTGGTCGTGAGCGGTCTGGATGACCTATGGCTTTGCTGATGAGGCGGCACTTTAACCCGACGCAAGGCCGGTGTACCCTAACGTGGGGGAGGTGGGGGAGAGAACTGAAGGCTTCAACTTGCGTATGGTGCTCTCGCCGTTGGATCGATCCGACCGCGTCTCCGCACTCCTTAGCCACAGTGTAAGGATATGGAATGTGACATCTAGTGATAGTACTCTTAGTAACTTGGTCTGGTGACCAGACCTCTTAATCCCGGGACGTTGTAGCTACCTGGTGCGAGTAGTACGCCGAACATATCCGATACCATAACGAAGTACCGGAAAAGGTGGTGTTTGAAACACCACCTTTTCCAGTGCTTGTCTGAAAATGAAATTCGAGAACGTAAGTTTCGAGACTCCTTTCCAAAAAGAAAGAGTTCAGGAATCATCCGGACCGTGTATATACTCAAATAACATTGGATCCGGCGTTGTTTGGAAACGACATTATCCAGTAGAGCTGGACCAGAGGGCCACGCCGGTAGGTAACGTTCGTCTCATTCTCGCATCTTACATCGCCTGCCTGCATTATCAACGGTTAAGTGGTAAGTAATCGGGCCTTCCACTATTGATATACCATGCCTACTTTGAGGTCGGTGTCAGTCTCAGGTACTAGTTGGCTTTCTCAGCTTGTCACCGGTTCATGTCCCAACTCTCATCATGCATTCTTCCATCTGAGCACAACCCTCGCCAGTGGAGTCGATGGCGACGATGGGCAATAGCCCTCGTTGTCTGGAACTTAATTGCACCCATGTCCGTGGTACTTTCGCTTTCAACCACCCACTGATGCTCTTTCCCTCCAGTGATATGGCCATCACATTCTACGTGAGCTTTATCCTGCAACTATTTCACATCGCCGCTGAGTCCTGATTGGTCCACTTATCAGTCTGGGGTACAACAGAAGATCCAAGATGACCTTGGTACAACACATACACTCGCAACTCTTGGGGTTGGCCTGTATAACCTTGTGAGCCAAATTAACATCACCACTATGATTCCTAACAACTTTTTAGGGTGCCATGTTTGGTGTTCTCGTTGGGGGACCGCTAAGCGAACACTATGGTCGTCGCCCAGTATACATTTTTTCGTCTATTTGTTTCTTCCGTCAGTGTTTTCTTGCATTTCCCATGCTTCGTACCGATACGTGTACTAGTGTTCAGTTTGGGTGCAGCGGTCTCCCCGAATATCACCACCATGTTGCTTTGTCGCGGCTTTGCAGGGCTTTTGGGATCCCCTGTCTTTGTCGTATACGGTGGCTCGTTGGCAGACCTCTTCTCACCACATGAGTATGGTCCAATACTCGCTCTATTCACCCTCGTGCTGCAGGGCGCACCCACGATTGGACCTGTGCCTTCTTCATTCTTAGGGTCATTTTTGCATTGGAGGTGGTTGCTGGGTCTTCTTGCGCTCTGGGGAGGGCTACTTGCAGCCTTAATGTTCTTCGTGCCAGAGACGGAGCCCACTGCTATTGCAAGGAAGCTAGCAATGTCTCAAGACTATATCCGATATACGAGGGCCTCCCTTGCGGACACACCCAAACCCAATCTCTGGAGTGAAGTATTGCTCACACCATTCAGTGCGTGCATTACCTCCGATCGGATGTCCCGTAGTTGCGGAGTAAATATTAATCTAATTTAATAGCTATGCTTCGTCATGAACCCATCCTCAGCTGCACTACCATTTTTCATTCGTTTGTTTATGGCCTGTTATTCCTTCTCCTAGAGGTACGTCCGCCCACTACGTTTTTTGTTCTATTTGATGATCCTATTCTTAGGCATACCCTCATATCTACCACTTCTACTACTCAATGTCCCGGGAACAATCAGGCTTGGTTTTTATTGCCCCATTTATTGGAAATGTGCTTGGGGTCCTCGTCTACTTTGGCTATCTCAAAAGCCACTATGAGACGCCTCAGCGCGCGATGCGGGTTGAATCCAACGGTGGAGTAGAATTGGAGTTTGAGCCCGAAGCACGTCTCCCTGGTGCCCTTCTGGCATCGCTTCTGATCCCCATCGGATTATTCTGGTTCACACTCTCAGCCGATCCACACATCCACTACATCCTTTCTGTACTATCTGGTGTTCCCGTTGGGGCAGGCATGACGCTCTTTCAACTCTCCTTGTTTAATTACTACATCGATCTATATCCGACGAAGTCAGCTTCTGCCATCGCTGCTAACACTGCGATCCGAGACATTGTGGCGACAATTCTACCAAGTATCACGCTCCCTTTGTACAACGCCATGGGCATTCGCAATGCTAATATGATGTTAGCCTGCATCAGTTGCATAGGATTCCCCGCTGGAATTATTCTCTATGTCTTTGGGAGAAGACTCCGGGCAGCCAGTAGATGGGCAAGACAGCCCGATATTTTCGTTTCGCATCCAGGTGTCAGTGCGCCATTACTCGCTCAAGGTCTTGAAAATCGCTACGGAGGGACGAGTTCATCCGCCTAAAAAGATTACTGGCTTTTGCACATCTTGAAGGCGTCGACATTGGAGATGGTAAACATGGAGGGACAATATGGAATAATTAACCGATAGCAAGCCAACTTTTGGCGGTAGCGACGCACCTGTCTACATCATTTTCCACCCGACCGGAGCCATCGTTTGTATGGTATATTGGAGGCTGAGGAGCTTCAGGGGTGGCATTGATAGCTCAGATGTGTGGATACTAGAGGTTAGGGTCTCGACAGTGGCATTGCATGTATTTAAAGTAGAAAATATTCTATATCGTGACTCCTGTGGTTTAGTCTTGACGCTGAATTAGAACGACTTACCTAGGGGAGATTAGATGCTGACACTACGGCCACTCTGGTTCACAGTACCAAACCAACACCATTTTCGATAGGTATGAAAGAATTACTTCCGGTTTTATGATCAATTTCAGGGAATTGCCCTATTCTATCTAATGTACAATATGTAGTAGGTGGAAGGAGACTGAGAGGACTATAATATCGTAAGTTTAGGTGGAACACCCGGGAGGAAGAAATTATAGTTGAGCATCCACAAGTCATTCATCCAGCATATTGCTCGAGCGAATCAATTGCTCTGCCTTTGAGGACCTCGGCACAATGGAACAAGCAAATGGTTTTGGATGCCTTATACACGGTCAGTGCACCAAGATTGGAACAGATGTCGAATACGCACAAGACAATACCTGTCATAAATTCAGGCTTAACATCAATTTCATTCCCAAGTTTATCTTTGGCTTTCCTAATATGAAGAGTAGCCAACATGGATACCATCACGGCCCAAATACTTTGGTCTGCGACGTGTCTGCCTGCACAAATACGGCTATATAAAATCACTTTCAGCGATGCGACCCATCCTTAGTTATGAGGCTTACCGCCCACTCCCAAATATAGGAACCAAAAAGTCGCCAGTAATCTTGCCGTCTTCATTTAGGTGTCTCTCAGGAATAAAAGCAGTTGGGTTTGGGTAGCGTGTTTCATCTTGGGTCATCGCCCTGGTTGCATTTAGCTTGCTACAAAAGACCGGAGTTTAGTCACATACCATAGGTTTATAAAAACAATTGCATCTAGATGGATACACATTAGGATTTCTTGGGAGCACAGTAAGAATGAAAAAATTACCTTTAGGGATATACATTCCGTTGTATACATCATCAGATGTTGTCAAATGTGCAAAACCTACACCAGTATCATTACTTAAAACGTTTCCTCAAGGTTCTGAAAATGATACTCACCAAGGGGACTAATGGGGTGCCATCGCAGGGTCTCCAAGAGCACACTCTCAACATATGGAAGGTTTTCCCGATCGCTAAAGTCTGGTAAACGATCCCGTCCGACCACCCGATCTATTTCTTCTTGAGCTTTGGTCTGCGCTTCTGGATACAGGGTCATCGCGAGTATGAACATCAAGATTGTCGCATGGGTCTGTAGGCTGTATGCGACACGGTAATTCAGTACGTGGATATAGGGCTTACAGAATCTTGTCCCCCTTGTTAAAGCATTAGCCATTATATACATCGAACAGGGATGCGACATAGACTGACCCAAGAAAGCACTAGCAGCCACTTCCTTTATGACATCTTCGTGATCTGTACCCCTCCCAATATCTGCCACGACCAGATCATTCACAAGTGACTTTTTGGCTAGGCCAGCGATCTGTGACGATCAACTAAGCATCGTTGATCCCTCAGGAGTGCAAGAAGAGGGCCCCACCATGTTTTGTTTAACATAACTGAATGGCTCGTCCATGCCTTTTCTTGCCAAAGCACGGATTTCTTCTGCCCACTGTTTGTAGCGTCCTCCAGGCACCCACGACGGGGTGTATGCCACTAAAGACACCCATTGACTTGCTTTGTCAGTGTGAGGGTATGTAGGTAAACTCACAAATCGGGAATGCACTGAATACAACCGCACGCTCAATGGTCACCACAGTCAGAACAAGCTCTGCAAAGCGCATGGCCTGGGACACAAAAGGGTCATCCTCAGGCATAGCATCGTACCCATAAGTAATTGCCATAATAATCGACCCCGAGAATCTTGGACTGATCAGCCTTAGTTTTTTTTGAAGCAATTGGACCTACGTTCTGGTATGCTTGGAATAGTCTTGAGGAGCGGTAATCACACCCTGAAGCATCTGGCGGACCTTACGCATCTGCATTGGTCTGTATGCCATGGCAGCCTGCTTGTTGAAAGCGATATTGAACATCTTTCGGTGAAGCCTCCATCTATCGCCATACGGTGTGATGCCTGTGGTAAAGTCCAATCCAAGGCTAATTTGGAGTGAGACCAGACTGTAGTCAGTATTCAACAGCACCCGATACACTCACAACCCAGTCAATGATAGGGACGGTCGACCGGAATAAATCGTAGAGCGTTTTTCTATTAGTTCATGTACAATTTCCTCATCATTGATGATGATGAGGTCGGTGCCAAGTAAAGTAGAGTGGACAATGCCCCCTTGCAAATACACGACTATCAGACATGGATCACGATACGTACCAGCAAGAGACACCAACCGTAGCGTTTTCCCCATTCCGTGTATGTTAGCCATGGCTCAGATGCATTGATGTCCAACAGATTTCCGATGAGCGGAAGACGCCTGGGACCGGGGAGTGAATGGAGTCCGCGCCTACGCATCCGATTGCTCAGCCAAATTTTGAGCACCACAAAGGCGAGCGTGGCGACCACAGCAGTGTATAGATGCTTTGTATCCATGCTTTCGAGCGAACTAAAGGGTGGGTGAGATGACAGCTAGGTCCACCGTGATATATACACACAGTGGCCGGTTCCCATACTGGCTCCCCTGCTGCGGGCACACAGTATTGATGGTATGGACGCCGCATCCTTGTAGTTCCGTCGGAACGAGGGCCAAATGCAATGCGCTACACAGGTCCTTCTTGGCAGTTCTTTGTCTGCCCTGGCAGACCATTGATGCCCGTGAACATAGAAAGCTGTTACATAAGCGAGTGGCGGTATGGAAGACTGTTAGGGCCTACGGATTTGGACTGCTGAGGTGTGTATACCTCAAGAAGTCTCATGTGAAAGGGTGTACTGGTAAGTACCACCGATCACGGGGCGAGATGTCAGTGTATCATGCCCCTTGTCGACCCATTAACTCCTATTTTCCCCCTTAATTAGACATCCTTATTCCTTTAAACATGCATCCTCGAAAGAGGGTGCCGACTTATCCGCGATTTTTTCCCCAGAGAGCTTCCAAGGATGCCGGTAGATAGGCAACCTGATGGGGGGTTTCGAGGTAGGCCAGCCTGTACATTGCTTCCGCCAACCTGTCTGGCCCTTTATTGAAAGCGGAGTTTACATTGTATGCCGGATGAATGGGTTCAGTGACCATGTTCGTGGTAGATAATGTGTGTGGAACGATCCGGGTTCCACGAGAGTTATCTATAGTGTGAGTTCGGGATGCACAGTCAACTTTGGTATTCCAGCTGGGAGAGATTCCATTCACGAGTAGCTATGTCAATGCTTCGACGGCGATCGAGTCCCAGTGATAGACAGGATGTAGATGAGTCACCAAAATTAGTGTAGCAGGTGTCAGAATCAATGAAGGAACAATGCAGACATACTCGGGGGCATAGATCCTGGTCCTGATGACATCGCAGGATTTAGTCGAAGATGGTTCTGGTATTTATGCTCGCATTTCAAAACACATCGCCCATATGCTGGCAGCACAGTGGGAGATACAGCATCTCGATACGAAATGTTGTATGATACTTCTCAGGTTGGGCCACTATGTTGCGACGATAGTCGAAGGACTTCCTCCTGCTAGGCTGACACTCGTGATCGTGATTTCCCGATTATGAATATACTAGCGGTTGCCAGGTGCATCTTGATAGTACGACGGCCTTTCCAGAGTGTGTTGACTTCGCGGCGCGACTCTACGAGCTCCCGAGAAAATCAGGTTTGCTACAAGCTCGCTGCTCACTAGCACTAGGGAGTCTCAGTCAGAGCGATACTTTACACCAGGTCACGTGTGTTCAAATACAACTCCCCAGTGACTACCATGTCTCGACCACAGGATGATAGAAATCAAGAAGCAACCGTGTACTTGGTGAGTGAAGATGCGCGTTTCCAGACAATCCTTTTCATGGCTTGTTTTCACAGGGAAACCTCGATGAACGGTGCACTGATGCACTCGTATGGGAGCTTATGCTCCAAGCTGGTCCAGTCGGTGAGTTTGCAATACCAGCTATTCTCAAAGACTCATGTCCTGTGTTCCCTAGTGAATGTGCATTTGCCGAAGGACCGTGTGTCCATGGCCCACCAGGGTTATGGTTTCTGTGAGTTCTTGACCGAGGAAGATGCTGAGTACGCATGCAAAATCATGAATCAGATCAAGCTTTGGGGTAAACCGATACGTGTGAACAAGGTGTGTTTCGTTTGGGGCTCTGCAAGTAATCAGTCGGTGATACTGTGTCCCAGGCTTCGTCCGACAAAAAACAACTCGACGTCGGTGCAAATCTCTTTATCGGTAATCTGGACGAAAACGTGGACGAGAGGCTTTTGTACGATACATTCAGTGCATTTGGGTTAATGGCTACAACAGCCAAGGTATGTCGTCCAGCATGCCACCCTTGTCGTTCTGACAAGCATACCCTCTCAGATTGCACGCGACCCGCAATCAGGATCGTCTAAAGGCTACGGATTCGTCGCATATACCGACTTCGAGTCTTCAGACGCAGCCGTTGAAGCAATGAACAATCAATTCCTCATGAACAAACGAATTACTGTTCAGTACGCATTCAAAAAAGAGGGCAAGGGCGAACGGCATGGTACAGCAGCCGAGCGTCTCCTCGCTGCTCAAGCACGCAAGAATAATGCACTCCCCATCAACGCACGACCACCTCCTGCACCCATGGGTGCGTTTGGTGCACGACCACCCGTTCCTGGCTTCCAGGGTCCGTACCAGGGCCAGTTCGCGGGCGCACTGGCGGCACCCCCTGCACCCGCAGGGTTCACACCTCAGCCTCAACCTGCGATGCCCGTCATGGGTGCACCTGGTTCTGTTCCGATGGGGATGCCACCACCACCACCGCCGACGAACATGGGGATGTTTCCGCCTGGTGGGTTCGCTCCTCCACCTGGATTTGCACCAGGACCAGGTATGCCTCAGGGAGGGATGGTCCCTCCTCCTCCACCTATGCAGTTTTAGTATACGTTTGTACTTAATACACGAGATGATGCAATCGAACTCGAGTCGCACGTTCATTAGCGCCTGTTCATTCCGGTCGATCCCTCATCGACATCTTTTCCACTCAAGATGGTCCTCGCTTCCATCGCTGCAGCCTACCAGTATGGCCTTGCCCCAGTGGCTCCATTCACCTGGCTCGGCCTGGCGACCAGCACACTCGACATCGTTGCGACCATCCGACTCTGCATGGCTCTCCGACAGATGAGAGAGAATTTGCGACGGCAGCACGATGTCCGTGCTCGTCCTAAGAGCGCTGAGGTCGAGGAGCGCTCGTTTGTCCGGGATGCCCTTGCGACACTGCTGGTGGTGTACGGTGGGGAGGCATTGATATGTACGTCCTTGTCCTGCTTGCATGAGTCTCTCTGACCCACCCACAGGTCCGTATATCTCCGTCACGCCCTCGTTTGTTCTCTCCGGAGCAACTCCCCTCCTTTGCGTCCTCATCCAGGCGCTCGTCGAGGCCCTCCCTACCTCTGCCGTCCCGATACCCTCATTCAACGTCGAGTTCCCACTGTCTTTCCTAGACGGACTCAACCGTGCGGTTCTGCTATGCACCATTGTCCCCCCGATCGTACTCGCCAGCCCTGTTTCAGGACTCTCGGAGTCGCCATGGGTGCTCATACTCGGCTCATTCGTAAGTCTGCCTTGTCACCACAAAACCACGAACGACCTTTAATATGTACCCATAGGTCATTGCCAACGGCGGATTCTTCCTCGTCAACCTCTTCTCCTTCCTTCTTCCGACACCACTCGCACTCACCACACCGCCTGAACTTCTCCCCTACGGCTGGACAACGACAGATCTGTGGTGTGCCCCGCTCATCACGGCGGTATATGCCACCCTGACACATGCCCAGCCGTTCTGGGCAGATGTACATGCTGGACTGGGCGTGTTGGCTGGAGGAGGCGGGTATGCTGCCGAAGGGGTGAATGCGAAGCTGGAGCCGGTGGACACCGAGACCGCACGTGCGGCGTGTGCATTAATCCTTGCTGGATTATTCGTCACGCGGACGATGAGGACATTTGGGGTAGGGTTGTTTAGCAAGGGTACGGTGTCTTTTCTGTTGCTTGTCATACTTACCGATGTGATGGTATCTACAGGCACCGTGGAGAAGATCAAGACAAACTGATTTCTTTATTACTTTTTTTAAATTTTCAAATCCATCACTTAGAAATACCAGACGGTCTGACTCCAGGTCGAGAAGACGGTGCTGCCTACATTTGGAATTTTGGATGGACGGATAGAGTTGGTTACCCTCACATTTTCTTAGATATGATCGTCGCTACGTCGTTAACGAACAAGTGGATATAGAAATGATCGATTGGAGTTACACAGCCCTCGTCCACAGGTTAATGTGCATTTATGGGTACAAATGATATGTAGGGAAGAGAAAATAGAAATGTCGATACGATCAAATATGCAGAGAGTGGGATGAAATGAAGGGCGTCACGATAAATATAATAAGGGTGCAAAAAAAACATGGAAGTGTCATGGTGGCCGCAACGTCGTGAAGGTCGTGAAGGGGTCGGATACTTCTGTCGTACGTCTGCAGAGTGGGTTGTCAGCACAAATCGAGGAATGGATTACGCACCATCGGAATCAAAGACAGACACGTCATCTGAAGGGCAATAATCTTCTTCATCAGCCACATTGCCTGGGTCCTCTTCTCCGCTTTTTATGAGTTTTTCTTCCCGTTCATGTTGGACCATACGCAGGGTTTTCAGCATTTCCGCGACCTGAACCTGGTCAGCACACCCAACGAGGTTGTTGTCGAACTTGATGTACAGAAGCTTGACCAATGGGAGCCGAGGAATGTTCTTGAATGGCTTGACCCCTTCGAACAAGTGTGGCGCCCGATCGTACACATAGTCTTTCACGTAGTCTGCGAGGCTGTCCCATATCGACGGCGACATAATCAAGTCCCTGTCATACTGTAGTAAGAATGAACCGAGATACACCACACTCGGCTCTTCGAGAGTTAGGAAGGGCGGCCCGGGCAACTCTTGGAACAGATTGACCGCAAACTTGGACGCGACGATCGACTTGGGTGTATACTCGGTTTGGCCGTATTGCTGGGGTTCCGTGACGACTACGGCAGGTCGACGACAGTCCCCTACTTGCTCGCAAGCGATTGGCCGAAACCACGCATCGACGCCGCGCTCGAGGACGGTGGACCAGATGGTATCTTCGTTCGGAATGGCAAAGATCCATCCGTTTTCACCTTGGAGAATGCTTCTCGGACCAACGTAGTCGAATGGCTTGAGAATAACAATTGGTATGGGTGGTGGCATTACCAGGTCCCAGTTGCGCATCTTCTCCTGCAAGTTGCGAATGTCCTCGAGAAGGTAGTGGTAAGCGAGGTGCGATCCGTCTTCGCGGAAGGGTGAGTCCATGGGCGATGTTTCGTAGTATTTGCGAGATGCCTCTTCTATCTTGGAAATGTCCGAGAGAGGCGGGACGGTCTTGGTGTCGACATCGGGGAAGTAGTCTGGGTATTTTTCCTTGTCACATCTACTACGAATGATCATTTCCTCGATGAAGTCCTGATGAGGTGGCTTGGTGAAAGGGAAGATCTTGACAGGCGGGGGGTCGAGATCTTGAGGCTGACCGAGGTCGAGCGTTAGTGCTGGCGATGGGAGATACGCTTGGTCTTGCTGATAATTGTCCAGGTGTTCGTCCGTCCCCGGGAAGGAGCCTTCTTGTATTTGATTATCGTCATGTGTGTCTCCGCCCGTCTCAACCACACAAGGAGTGCGCATGTCGAATAGATTAGAGCCATCGTCGAACCACAAAGCCACACCATCGGGAGGCGAAGACTGGTCTATGCCACCTAAATCGTCAACATCGATTGGGCTCGGTGGCACGGGCTCTGGGGTGGGTGCGGTACAGGGAGGTGACTGAGATGGTTGAACGGTGGTGGTCGTGGCATCGTCGTGAGGAATGGTCGTAAGTTTGTTCGTGTCTTGCACAGATGGCGGGTAACGATGAAATGTGTCCGAGTGGTGGTCGTAATAGTAGAAAGCCATGCTTTGAATGTGGATGAGAGTGAAGAGCGAGACATCGAGGAGGCGGACAGGGGTGTATTTATACCATACTATTTGGGACAATGGGTGCCACTCATCTCGAAAAGAATGGTATGTAGTCACATTTCGGGCATGGAAAATGCCATCTCTGGGCAGGATGTGGCCCTTCGTCTCGCTAAGCCATAGACCAGATGGACATAGATCTTGACAGGGAAAGAAAGTGAATCAGTGAACCCGTTCCTGGGTCGCGAAAGCGTCCGCATTGGAGCCTAGGAAGCACTGAACTAACAAAATCCTTGCTATGAGTTGCATGCGTTGGTCATCGAAGAGGTGAGGTGAGGCACGACGTGTAATATGGAAGAGATGGAAGCCTACAGGAGTGGGTTGGGGGAAAAAGATGCTCGCTTTCGGCTCGAGGAAATACACCACTTCTGGTGCAGTAGAGGGGGCCACAACCATAATTAGTAACTTGTAGGGGTTACCTTCCTAATTTGACGGTTCTTATGCCTTGCGAATTCACAACTTGATCAGTTTTTCAGGTATCAAAGAAATGACGGTGGAGCTGAAGTCTTAAGTGTTTTATGACGATTTACACGTGCTAGAAAACCTATACAAAAGTGGTGGCGACTAGTACCCCTACACTCTTCCTGCATCGTCGCCCCCATGGTATAGTGGCTGTAATGGCCCTAATCTGGGAATGCGAGGTGGCTTATGTCAGCGGCCTCATCCACGAGTGCGCTAGTTCAAGACTGTCCCCTCCAGAAAACTTGGTAACCAATCGTCCTTCGCTGCGTAAGCGGTGGTTGGACTTGGAATAATTGGTCCTTGACTGGCCAGGGAAGCAATTCCGCATCCAGCAGGTCCTGCCGAGTTAGTCGTAGGAGACCAGGGCATCGTCGTCAGCCGCGCTGTGGATCGCGCCCTTCGCAGACCTTTTTGATCCTTGCACCCGTGTCCTTTGGGAACAGAACCATGTCTGAATCCCCGGTCAAGCGTATTTGCCAGATCATCAAAGTGAGTCACTACCATGCATTGCACCTGACATCTCGACCCATCATAAACTCCAAGCTCAAACCAGAATACGAGAAAGAATATAAAAAGATCCATGCGGACGTCTGGCCAGGTGTCCTTGCAGCCCTTGGAAGGCATCACATCTCGGACTATTCTATCAATCACTATCCCCCGTTACAGCTACTCATCGCGACGTTCAAGTACAACGGGGATGATTTTGAAAGGGATATGAAGGCGATTGGGGAAGATGAGGAGACACAGAAGTGGTGGGAAGTGACAGATAAGATGCAGGAGAGCTTTAATGAAGGAGCGACCGGGAGTGGGAAAGAGATTCCTTGGTGGACGGTAGGTAGAGCTATGTGTTGAGTCAACCTCTCGCTGACCGCAGTGTTGGGACCTTGTAATAGGATGTGGAAGAGGTATTCCGATTCGAAGGGGGGACAGAGATCGCGCATTGACCAAAGACCCGGAGGACTGGATGGCATATCTAAGATCTTATCTAGTGGACGTCTCGTCACGTGTACATCTAGCTCGCAGCTCCCAGGTTGGAGATTGTCATTAAACTTCGTAGCGCTCCCGACATACATCAGTCCCATCCCATTTATTGGACAATTCTCTACTTGTACTCATTCCAGGACTGTGGAAAACGTACTTCGAATTTATCAATAGGCCACGTCATCAATGGCAGGGCTCTCTTCATTCTCTTGGACTTCGCACCGGCGACGCCAGAACGGCCCCACACCACTGCCATGCCGTATCCTTTTGAGTATGCTCCTTCTTGCATCACCAGTGACGTCCATATGGCCCTTCTCACCGAAACGGTTTACCAAGAGCGCACTTATGTCGGCGGGTTCGTTAGGGCTAGACAGCACCGGACGTGTAATTGCATTCGGAGACTTTAACGGGGATCAGTTGTGGGTATCTCACATTTACCCATATTTCAGTTATCATCTGATCCCATCATGTAGTCTGGACGTTCTCTCCCTCGGTGCTGACCAGCAGGATTTGTCTGTATACCTCTGGAATCATGGTGAGGTGTTGGAGACAGAGACATTGTTGAACTAGCACTCACAGGAATTACAGATGGATTTGAGTTCCAGAGAGCTTCATCAATACGACATTCAGCTCCTGTTACTAATGTCGTCCCAGGAGACTTCACCCACGATGGCAAGCTTGATATTCTCGTCATGAGTGCTAATACCTGGCGCGATACATTAAACATGGTTATATATACAGGAAACCATGACGGAACCTTTAGTGCGTCCATACTGTTCTTCCAGAAAGCTGTGGACTCAACTGTTTACTAGACCCCAAGCCCATATCGGTGCCTGCATCCACTCTTTCGCAACCAATCCCCCTTGATGTGAATGGAGACATGAGGCTAGATCTTCTTGGCACTCCAACCACCAGAAGAGGATCTTCTTCTCCCCTCCAGGTATGGGAGAATAGCTGGAATGCTTCAAATACCAAAGCACCTCTATTTGAATTGTAAGTGTCCCAGCTATCGACGGAAGATGGCTTGTCGATGTTGTCGTAGGATCGATCCTCAGTTCAACGGGTCCCAATGTACTCTTGCATCTCCTCATAGTAACGCGGTTATCGATTTGAACGGGGACTGTCTCGCAGGTAGGAACTTTGATACCCTGCCTGGTGGCTGTTACTGAGATTATCGCAGACTTATTTCTGGTTTGTGAAGAGGACTCCGCAAAGCAGTCTTTTCAAATATGGGTGAACAACAAGGACTCAGGATTTACACTCGCGCAGTACGAGCCTCTTCCATCCGGAGTTCAGGCGATTTCATTCGCCGATGTTGGTTAGTGTATGAAGTCCTTATCTTCTCATGTACTAATCCAGTCTTGCAGACCGTGACGGTTCCATCGACATGGTATTCACAACCTGCTCTCATGTCTCCGCATCAACTGGTGTAGGCTCCAATTGTATGCTGAACATCGCGTATAACAAACAACTACCCGTATGTTCCTCTACGACGTCTCCTAGTGTCAATAAGCAAGGTGAGCGGGTATGCAGGTCGCCTGTGGACCTTTGCATTGCAGACCCGGAGTTCCACTACAACCTCAGTACGAGTTCAGACAATGACGTGAGGGAAGCGCAGCTCAGACTTGACATTGTTTACTGATCATTCCTCCACACCGTCTTGTAGGCGTTTGTTCAGCTTTCGATACCCACGCTTCTCAATTCTGCCTCGAGCTCCATTCTCGTTCTCGACACCACATTTTCCCCACCCATCCCCTTGCCCATCCGACTGGGCGATACGAATCTGGATGGATTCCCTGATCTTTTGTTCGTTGCAGCCTCGTCTGGCGGGTATACGCCAAAATTGTTGGTATCCGGGCCATGTACGAAAGGATTGGCAGGGTGCGATGAGAATGGGCGTGGGAGACGCGGGTTCAAACTCGTTGAAAAGGGCACTGAGAGTTTGGAAGCAATCAAGGACGCGAGGGGCGTGACGCTTTTGGATTTAAACGAGGATGTGAGGATTGTTACCATGATTTCCTATTTGGTCCCGCTCACATCGGACAGGGAACACTTGACATCCTGGTGCAGAGGACAGGAACACAGGGGGAAGGAACGATTTCGTTCATACAGAATAACTTCTATTATGATGCTTTCTTCCTTAAAGCGATTGGTGCGTTGCAGGGAGCTTAGTGCTATTCTTTTCCTTAACGACTGCAGTTCTTAATGGTGCATGTAACAATGGATGGTGTTCGTCACCCAATGGTTCAAGTTACCTTGTGAGCACAATTCACCGACTGCCGTGGGGTCCGCTGACTGTGTCCAGCCCGTTGGTGTAAGCTATTCTGGTGCTTCGTTTAAGTATACCGTCCTCGACACAAACGGCCAACGATCGGCTGCTCAAGGTAATAATCCCCTCATATTCTTGGCTGCGCTTACACCACGTCTCAGTTGGCCAGCTTCCCCAAACGTCATACCACGCCCTTCACACGCCCTACGCCTTTTTAGGTCTAGGTCGCACGAACAACTACATCGAGAACCTATTCGTTGGGTCGACAAAGCATACTCAAGAACATTTTATCAACATGGAGGGCGTGATTCCCAACTCACGTGTCGTCATCCATCCACCACCAGGCAGAGATGAAGGGTCGTGGAAACGAGAGCTATTTTTACGCCCAGGCGAATGGATTCCATGGGTGACACTGACAGTCGTCATCACCACAGCTATTCTAGCCGCGATTGTGTTCGTGTTGCATTTGAATGAAAAAGTGGGTGCTTTCGTTCTATTGTTATCTGAAGCTAACTACATTTGTATTCGATTTCGCAGAGAGAAGATGAACTGGAGAGGAGGAGAATATCACACCATATCAATTTCGATGCGTTGTAGGTGGCTATGAGAAGGATTCTTTATCTACGTCTGATAATGTTCCGCATCTTATGTATCTATTCGGACGAGTGATAAGGGAGCATCCCCTGCTACGGTATACCACACTGGCATGAGGTGGGCAGCGTACGATGACATGATAATAGCTTTCCACAGCATGCACCAAGGGGGGCGTGCATCTGGGATTTGGGCCTGTTACTCGTGTTGCATCAGCAGCAGACTCAGCCGTCTCAGCTCACTACGCCTGTCAGCTGGTTGGGTCCAGATGGGCAAATGGGATCAACCAGCATGTGTCATGCATTCCTTTCCTATAGATTCATAACAATACGACCACATGAGCCCGATTTCTACAGGTCCTGGTCAGTGGGCATGAGGTTTGATGGACAGTAAGGCACGTTGTACTCTTGAGAGCTGGAGGAAACCAACAAGCTGGCTTCGGTAATTACATAAAACAAGGAGGCTTTACTGGGCAGAGGGAGTTCGTGCGTTCGCAAGCCTTCCGGAATAACATGTCTTGTGAATCATCTGGGTTCGTCATCCCCCTTTCGTTAGTGACCTTCAGTTTCAGCAGCGACAAGGATACTTGGTGTCGTTGGGAACATCTTCAGTTTCCCATAGATACTCATTGCCCCACATTTGTGGGAAGGCGTTGTTCTGGTCCACTCAAACTAAAGAGTGTGAGAAATCATCATAAGGGATCAACCAAAGACAAATATTCCTTCACAACACTTAGATTTAGCAGTTTTGCACCACGCCCTTCACTACAGTGCAGTCTATCTGATGCATCAATATACCATCATAGCCTGGCTAGAACCATGAAAGAAGGAAAGCTGCCCCTGAAAGTATCACAAGGAGACGGGAATAAGATCTTGGGCATATGACGATATAACGGAGATGGCGCAGACCGTCATGGGCGTCTCCATCGAGGAAAGCGCAGGTGAACTTCTTGGTAATGCCTTGCCAGATTCTTTCGGGACTTGGTTTGAAAGCACCACGGACACTGAACGTCTTTTGAGGACGAGGTATCGTGATACCAATCAAGGTGATCAGCACAGGAATTAAATGAGACCGGTCGGTTACACAGCGTCCCATCCGCGCATCGGCCTTTACATAGAAACTGAAGAACATTAGCACTGTCGACTAATCCGAGAGGCAAAGATGCTTCCCACCTCAAAGTTTCTGTCCTTTCTATCGCGGTTCAGATATGCTAACTGTGTATCTTCATCGTCTCGGTTGGCCTCCTTCACGAAGAATAAGAGCAAGAAGACCATCCATCAACATATAGCTCACCCCTGGATGGACGTTACTGGATATATTGTTAGCGGAGGATGTCTGAATGAGATATAGACTTTCGGGAGACACACTGCTGGAAACATCCCCAGCGCACAACAGTATCATAAATACAGGTGGCAACAAAAACTGTAGAGACATCCTCACCTTAATATGCCGCTCGTTTGCAAGGTAATTGCCCCATCTAGCGCAGAGACTCTGCTCACAAGGTGCCTTGTGATACACAACAGTGAAGTCGCAGATGAAACATCCCAGAAGACCACTAACTCTTCTGACACATCGAAATGCTTGACTGGCGCTGTTTCGAAATGAGTAATAAGAGAACGAATTTGCTGCAAATGACTATTGGGATGATTCTGTGGGTGATTCGACATCTTGGGGGAAGTGTATGCATTGCTGCGAGTACGTCGTGCGGTTTATACCGGTGAATTCGACGGAGTAAAGCCACGCCATGAAACCAAACATGTTCATGTGTGAATTGGCAAGGTTGGAACGGAGAAAGCCTTCCGGGGGAGGGAATAGTAGGTGCCATTGGAGGGCAGTAAGAAGGGGCGAAACGGATACGGTTCAGCAGGAATTCAGGCGAAAACAAAGGGAATGAAAGGAGTTAGCCCTCCATGACGGACAGATAAGATGGAGGGCAGGGCGGCGAAGGATGACCAACACAGTCGCCCATAGGGTGAACTGTGAATGGGTCGCTGAGATGGATGCGATATTTTTTCGCAAGGTTCTTGGATAGCAAGAAGCGTTGACAATGGCAAACGAATACTGGGGAGTTGCAAATCTGGCTAAAGCTTTAGAGAGAAGGTCGTCGAGAGACTGCCAATATTTCACGAGTTCAAATGAAGGAACCTCCCAAGATGGTCAAATAGGATTTTTCAAATCGACCACACAGGCTTGTAGGCCTCGCCGGTTTTTTCGTTGAACTCTTTGGCTCCCAGAAAGCAAGACATTTCCTATACGAATCAGTGGATATTGGCCAATTGTATTCATAGTCTCAGACGGTTATCTGCAAGAAGGCCCTCCGGCGGTGTCATTCCTATTGCCCCAGGCATATCCTAGGACAATAGCGACGACTATCACTCGAAAGATGAAACCGTCCATCTTCGACGCTGTCTTTTGGAGTACTATTGGATCCGGATATATCCCGGCCGGCGCAGCCTCGAGTAAGACCCGCATAATACGATCGCAAGAAGTCATTCCCGTTAAAATACCACAGCCAAGGGGTCTCATCAAAGCTTTCCAAGTGGAAGGGTGCCCAAAGGCATTCACCGCTGGGCTCCCGAAATATTTGAACAATAGTTGAAGACGCCACGGAGCCGCAGGGGCCAGAGGGCCCCCATGGATCTATGCGAACTTAGCGCGCGCCAAAGAGGAACTAGTCGCAGACATCTTGGACTAAACGATGCAAGTTGGGCGTTCTGAACCCCAGGGCAAGAAAGTCATTAATATCTAGACTTCGAGTTTCGGTTGAATACATAAGCATAGAAGCTAGAAGACCTTTGTTGAAGGTTTGTTTAAGTATCGGCCACCATCTGTTGGCTGATTTAAGTTACTCACTGTACAACTCAGAAACCTCATCGAGGCTCTCTAGGTGATGGAGGGCCGGCCCAACGACATCTACCGCTAGGCTGACGGAATATCCGGATGATGTCTAAAGAGGCCGCCTCCAGAACTGTAGGAGTTATGCCTTCCTTACCATGGATATGTGCGAATATCATAGTGGGCCAAAAACGACCAAGTCATGGTCATTTTATCTGGACAGGGGCCTAGACGATGTAAGTAAATCACCCTGAACCCCTAAAGGCTAGAAGGTCGTTAATGCCTAGACTTTATGTTTCAGTTAAATACATAAACAGAAAACTTAGAAGATACCCTCGACGAAGCTAAGCATCAACGATTAAATTTGACTTACCACAATGCAGGGATACATCCTGCACGTGGGCATGACAGCAATTTTTTATCTCCACGCCAATAACTATCATCCGCCTCGATAAAGGATGCTAGGTCTTACCTTTGACTTGCTATCTTGGACGCAGAAGAAGAAATCCGTCTGCGCTCTAGCGTGAGGACTCCTGCTAAGGTGGCACGGGGAGTGTTTGAAGCATCTGATGTAAGCGTCCAGGGCGGATTTCAGATAGGTTTTTTCCCGGCAGAGACAAGCTTAAAGAAGGCTCACCCGCAAGACGTGGTGCATGGGCCGCCTTCGACACGTTAGCAGATGGATTGCTGCGAATCTACTCGAGTCGAATGCTTGGGTTATTTCTACGTAGACACATGCAGATTTCTTGCTTCGAAGCGTAGGGCTTGGAGCTGTCTGCGAGCTCATCGTACACGGGGAATTTTCTAGGAGTGGCGAACGAGTTGACTGTTTCAGATTTTCCATCAAGCCCATACCGGACTTGCGACGTAGACTCAGAGTTGTGCTTGCAAAGAGTTCCTTGGCCAAGCCCCCACGAGTTGAGGCGGTGGATGACTCGCCTGGGAGGTGGCATGGTATTCAAACTCGACCCGACCTTGACCAGCTTTCTGCCTTGGGTTTTTTGGTCTGCAAACGGGTATACGGGGGGACTAACTTGACGGAGAGAAAATTGGAAGCGACTCCGATTTGAATGGCTCAACTCAGAGCTCCGCCTCCGACATTGAAGTTGTGAATGGCCGTCCTCATACACGTCCAATTCAAACACCTAGGTCTACTTTTCTGGAGTCCCATAAATTCAGAGAGTGCTCTCACTGGCAATCAGCAGACCTGAAGTTTGAATATCTCGAACATCCTCATGGCCGTGCCCATCGTCAGCAGATACCCGCCGTCATTGTCGTCGTCTCCCTTAAAGGCCAAATCCTGAAGAAAGGAAAACCTAAAGCCAGGTCATTGGTTTATTGCGCCAGACACGAACTTACACGACCGTACGACGGTCCATGGTGTCTCAGAAGAATTTCCTTTCGACTGCCCGACGTTACTATGGAGTCTGGCCATGCAGGCGGCGGTCCTGGCCGGGTACACACATTCCTGATTTCCACCCTCCTCATCGAATTACCTTTGGTCACCTGAAGATGAGCTCTCTCCCAAGCGTTGTAATTGACGTTGCCTTGGGGCCCCTAAACCTCGCCCATCCCTCGAACAAGATATCATTCACGACGCACAACTACTTCGGTGTGGATTACAAACACCAATGCGTACGCTGTAATCACTGACACACAACCGCTAGAGCTTTCCTCTCCAAAGTCCCTTGGAGCGATTTATTCGCCTCTTAAACGCCATTTTTAATCTCCATGCTTGTTCCCTTCTGTGGAGGAGAGCGCCGGCGATCTTCTAAACCAGACCTGTGGCCGCGGCCGAGCTGTCACGCTTCGATGACTAAGATTAAGATTAAAAGCTGATTCTGCCAACTTGAACCATATCAACCTATGACGAGAGGCGGTGCATCGATCAATGTTCGTTCATGTTCTGAATCCAAGGTTTAGAGACCTTGTATGGGCAGCATACCTTGTTCGAATGGGAAAAGTGGATAGAATCAACCTACCTGTCCATTCGTTATAACTGCCAAGTGGATCCCTATTAATTTGGAGTCATCCACCGTATCTGACAGGTATGGGTATTCATTCCTTCAGGAAAAGGCTATGCGAACTAATTGGAATTGCATCATAGACTAGAGGATGTTACGGGAACACAGCTCATGCTTCCATCACAGAACCTGAGTCTTAGGCGGAAAATTGGGCATAAGCGTTTTTAAATGCGTTCTAGTTTTGAATTACTTGTGGAGCACCAGGACCATCGAGCTTTATATTGTCCTCCTACGTAATGTGATATAAAGCAGTATGGTGAGTCGTGTATTGAGTCGGCGGGAGCGAATGTTCTTGATACCTGGCCCACAGGTAATTGTAGCCAGCGGTCTGTTTGTATCTGACAGAAACGGCGTCCTTTGGTCCTTTGGAGGTCTAATTATGAACTTGGTAAGGATTGGGGGTCAGCGAGCATTTGTACACGTAGTGATTGACTATGCCTTACAGTAACGATGACAAAAGAGTCATTCGGCATTGTGGCAGACTCCCGTTGAAGTTTCGAGGGTCTCGAGTTAGCAAGATACCATAATTGATTAAGGTGGACTTGATGCATGTAAAACTGCCTTTACTTAATGATATGCCAGGTCGACCAATCAACCATCGACTCCTTCCGTTAATGACAATTTGCCCACCTGGTCGCTACAGACCTGGACGGCTTCCCTGACTTTTTGTTCATTGCTGCCATGTCCAACAAGCATACACCAAGGTTGTTGGTATCTGATGCACGTGCAAAGGGGTTTGCAGGATACAATGAGAATGGTCATGGGAGGTGCAGGTTTAGACTCGTTGAAAAGGGCACGGAGAGCTTGAAGGCGATCAAGGATGTGAGGGATGCGACACTTTTGGATTTAAACCAGGATGAGAGGATTGTTCCTGTCTCGTCCTGATGGCATTGGACAGGGAACACTTGGTATCCTCGTATAGAGGACACGGATTCAGGGAGAGGGAACAATTTCATTCATACAGAATAATTTCTATTATGATACTTTCTTCCTCAAGGCGATCGGTACGTCACAAGGAGCTTGGTGCTACTATTTTACTTGACAACTGCAGTTCTCGATGGCACATGGAACAACGGATGGTGTTCATTACCTAATGGCTCAAGTTACCTTGTGAGCACGATTCACCGACTGCTGTGGAGTCCGCTGACTCGTGGACAGCCCATTAGTGTTAAGTTATTCTGGTGCTTCGTTCAAGTATACCGTCCTCGATACCAATGGCCAACGATCCGCTGCCTAATCTGAAAATCTTCAACTACCCTTACTCAATCGGCCAGCTTCCCCAAACGTCATACCATGCCCGTCATCCGCCATACGCCTTTTAAGTCTGGGTTGCCCAAATAACTACATCGAGAATCTATTTGTAGGGTCGATGAAGCATATTCAAGAACATTTCATCAACATGAAGGGCGTGATTCCCAACTCACGCGTTGACATCCATCCACCACTGCATGAATGAAATGTCATGGAAATGAGAGACACTTATGCGCCCGGGCGAATGTCTAGCCGCGATCGTGTTCCGAAACAATAGGCACTTACATTCTTTGAAGCTAGCTGCATTTACAGTCCTGTAGAGGAAAATATTACACTATCAATTTCGATGCGTTATAGGTGACTATGATTAATTATCTACATTTGGACGCGTGATGTTACGCACCTTATTTATTCGGGCGAGTGGCAAGGGAACATTCCTTGCTACTGTATACCATACTGGCATGAGATGGCATGAGATGGATGGTGTACGATGACATGATAATGGCTTTCCATTGGATTTCCATAGGATGCACCTAGGACTGTGGTCTGTTACTTGTGTCTCATCAGCAGCAGACTCACATTTGCCTCAGCTTTCCACACCCGACAACCCGTTAGGTCCAGGCGAGGAAAATGGGGTCGACCGCATGTGTTATGCATTCTTTTCCCATAGGTTCATATCAATGCGTATACCACTATAGCCTGACCACGATACCTTTAGAAGATGCTGTATAGCTAGGATGCGATGAGTAAAGTCAGTTGTGAGTGATTACGGATACACAGCCAGAACGAAAACTATCCCTTGAGCGACAAAAATGTATCACAAGGAGATAGGGATAAGATCTGAGGCATACATATGTCGATAAAACGGAGATGACAAGTACGTGTTAAAATACGGCGTCCTAGTAGAGCCAACGTCTCGTAGCCCTCCCAAAAATACCTTGGTGGTGGTGCGTCTAAAACAGCCGGCGGGAACGGCGGACTGTTGGAGGTCGTAGACCCGCCACTAGGGCATTCGTACACCGAGGAGTGACGGGGCACAGCATCCCCAGCTCGATAGCATTACCATAGTATAGTCCGACATGGGGCTTCCAGCCTCGAACGCACTTTAATTGAAAAATAAAAGAAAAACGGAGATAACACTGACCGTCATAACCGTCGGCGGCGAGGAAAGCGCAAGTGAACTTCTTGGCAATGTCTTGCTAGATTCTTTCGTGTCTTCATGTGACTGCACCACGGACATGGAACATAGTTCGAGGACGAGGTATCGTGATATTGATCAAGGTGATCGGCACAGGAATCGAATGAGACCAGTTGGTCACACCACCTCCCATCCGCGCGTCGGCCTCCACATAGAAACTGGAGAACATCAGCATTATCAATTACTTGAGACGTAAAGATCCTTCCCACCTCAAACTTTCTGTCTCTTCCGTCGCGGTTCAGATATGCTAACTGTGTATCTTCATCATCTCGGTTTGCCTCCTTCATGAAGAATAAGCGCGAGAAGAGAGAATCCATCAACACATAGCCTACCCCTGCATGAACATTAGTGAATACATTGTTAGCGGAGGATGTCTGAATGAGATGCAGACCTTCAGGAGGCACTCTGTTGGAAACGTCCAGCACACTGCAAGATTATAAATAAAGTAGCAACAAAATCTATAAAGACATCTTCACCTTAATATGCCGTTTGTAGGCAAGGTAATTGCCCCATCTAGCGCGGAGACCTTGCTTAGAAGGTGCCTTGTGATACACAGCAGTGAAGTCACAGATAAAATATCCCAGAAGACCACTAACTCTTCTTGCTCGTCAAAATGCTTGATTGGCGTTGTTGCAAAATGAATATTGAGAGAATGAATTTGCTGCAAATAACAATTGGGGTCATCCTGTAGAGGACGATTTGACATCTTGCGGAAGTGGATGGATTGCTGCGAGTGCGTCGTGCGATTTATATCGGTGAGCTCGACCACGAGGTGCTGCCACGACCGGAATATGAAGAACTGTGAAGTCAAACTTGTTCATGTCTGAATTTGCGAAGTTAAAATGTCTTCCAAAGGGAAGAATAGCAAGTGCTATTGGAGGGGCAGTAAGAAGGGGCGAAATAGATGCAACCCAGCAGGAATTCTGACAAAAACAAGGGGGCTGGAAGGCGTTAGTGTATCATGGTGGACAGATAAGATGGAGAGCGGGACGCCGAAGGGAAGGATGGCCAACAGTCGTCCATAGGATGAACTGTGAATGGGTCGCTGAGATGGACACGGTTTCGTTTCGTAGGTTTTGGATAGCAAGAAGCTTCGATGATGATAAACGAGTACTGGAGAGCTGCAAATCTTGTCCAGGCTTTAGAGAGAACGGCGTCAAGAGACTGCCAATATTCCCGCCACGAGTTCAAATGAAGAGACCTCTCAAGATGGTCAATTGATTTGCTGGGATTTGTCAACTCGACACACAGGCTTGTAAGCCTCGCCCGTTTGTTCGTTAGACTCCATGGCTCCTAGAGAGCAAGACATTACCAATACGAACCGGTGGATATTGGCCAACTGTACTCATAATCTCAGACGGCTATTTGCAAGATGGTCCCCCGACGGTGTCATTCCTGTTGCCCCAAGTATATTCTAGGACAATGGCGACGACTATCATTCGAAAGACAAAACCATTCATCTTCAACGCTGTCCCTTGGAGTGCCATTGGATCCGGATATATCTCGGCCGGCCCAGCCTCGAGTAGGACCCGCATAATACGACCGCAAGAGATCATCCCCCATCCAAATATCACGGCCTGGAGGACTCTTCAGAGCTTTCCAAATGGAAGGTTGCCCGACAACATTCACTGCTGGGCTCCCACAATAGTTAAAGAAACCACCTCGGAGTCGCAGGGGACGGAGGGGTCCCATGGATCCATGCGAACGACTTAGGGCGCCAAAGAGGATCTAGTCATGGTCGGCTCGGGTGGACAGCGGCCTAAACGATGTAAGTCGGTCATCCTGAAGCTCAGGAAAGGAAGTTATTGATATCTAAACCTCGAGTTTCGGTTGAGTACATGAGCATAGAAGTTAGAAGACCTTCGTTAAAGCATCAGTCACTACCCATTATCTGAATTAATTTACTCACTATACAGCCAGGGGGCCTCATCGAAACTCTCTAGGTGATGGAGAGCCGGTCCAACGACATTAACTGCTAGGCTTCCAGAATATCTGAATAATGCCTCAAGAAGCTGCCTCAAGAACAGCAGGAGTTATGCCTTCCCCGCCATAGAACTGTGCAAACATCATAGTGGACCAAAGGCGACCTAATCATAGTCATCTTATCTGGACAGGGGCCTAGATGATGTACATGAATCAACCTGAACCCCTAAAGGTTAGAAAGTCATTAATGCCTAGACTTCAGGTTTCAGTTAAATGCATAAACTGAGAACTTAGAAGGTACCCTCGACGAAGGTTTGGTAAAGCATCAACGGCTGAATTTAACTTACCACAATGTAGGGATACCTCCTGCACGTGGGCATGATAGCATTTGCTTATCTCCACGCCAATAACTATCATTCGCCTCGATAAAGGATGCTAGGCCTTACCCTTGCCTTGCTGTCTTGGATGCAGAAAGAGAAACCCGTCTGCGCTCTAGCGTGAGGACTCCTGCTAAGGTGGCACAAGGAGTGTCGGAAGAGTCTAATGTAAGCGTCCAAGGCGGATTTCAGACAGGTTGTTTCCTGGCAGGGACGAGCTTAAAGTAGGCTCACCTGCAAGACGTGGTGCATGGATCGCCTTTCAAACATCGGTAGATGGGTCGCTGCGAATCTACTCGAGTCGAATGCTTGGGTTATTTCTACGTAGACACATGCAGATTTCTTGCTTCGAAGCGTGGGGCTTGGAGCTGTCTGCGGGTTCATCGTACACGGGGAATTTTCTAGGTGTGGTGAACGAGTTGACTGTTTCAGATTTTCCATCAAGCCCATACTGGATTTGCGACGTAGACTCAGAGTTATGCGTGCAGAATTTCTTAGCCAAGCCCCCACAAGTCAAGGGGTGGATGACTCGCCTCGGAGGTGGCATGGTACCCAAGCTCGACTTGACGGCATAGTCAAAGAGGAACGATTGTCTGCCTTGGATTTTTTGGTCTACATACGGGTATACGGCAGGTGACTAACTTGACGGAGGGAAAATTGCAAGCGACTCAAGTTACTCAGTAACGAGTCTCCGTCTCTGACATTGAAGTTGTAAAATGGCCATCTTCACACATGTCCAATTCACATGCGCAAGCCTGCTTGTCTGGGGTCCCGTGAATCTAGACAATGCTCTCACTGACAACCAGCAGACCTGAAGTTTGGATATCTCGAACATCCTCATGGCCGTGCCCGTCAGCAGATACCCGCCGTCACTGCCGTCGTCTCCCAGGCCCAAACCCCGAGGAGAGGAAGACCTAAAGGCATGTCATTGATTCATTGCTCCAGACATGAACGCACGAGGGTCCATGGTGTCTCAGAAGAATTTTCTTTCGAGTGCCTGACGTTACTATGGAATCTGACCATAGGGCGTTGATCCTGACTGGGTACACACATTCCTGATTTCCACTCTCCTTATTGAATTGCCTTTGGTCATCTGGAGTCGAGCTCTATCAAGCCTTGGTGTTAACGTTGCCGTGGGCCCCTAGACCTCGCCCATCTCTCGAACAGGATGTCATTCGCGACGCACAACTGCTTCGGTATGGATTACCAGCATGAATGTGTACGCTTGAATTACTGACATACAGAAGCCAGAACTTTCCTCTCCAAAGCCTCCTGGAGCGATTTGTTCGCCTCTTGTACGCCGCCTGTAATCTCCTTGGTTCCCTTCTGTGGAGGAGAGCGCCGGGGATCTTCCAAATCAGACCCGTGGCCGCGGCCCAGCTGTCACACTGGGGATGCTTCGATGACTAAGATTAAAAGCTAAATCTACCAACTTGAACCATATCAACCTATGACAAGAGGCGGTGCACCAATCAATGTTCGTTCGCATTCTGGATCCAAGGCTTAGAGACCTTGTATGGGCAGCATACCTTGTCCGAAAGGAAAGAATGGATACAATTGACCTACCAGTGCGCTATAACTGCCATTAATTTGAAGTCATCCATTTATCGAGCAGGTATAGGCCTCCATTCCCTTATCCTGGTTTCAGGAAGGGATCACGTAAACTAATTGGGGTTGCGTTATGGACTAGAGGAATTATGGGCGCCAAGCTCATGCTTCCGGCCCAGAGCCTGGGTCTTAGACAGGAAATTGGGTATAAGCGCTCTAAAAGCTTTTGAAATACGTTCTAGCTTTGGAGCACCTGTGGAGCACCAATAACATCAAACTTTATGTTATCCTCCTACGTGATGCGGTATCAAATAGCATGCTAATTCAGAGGTGAGTCTTGTATTGAGTCGGCGGAAGCCAATGTTCTTTTTATTATTATTTTTATATATCAAATTTTAGTACATTGTGCTCCATATCGCACTCTACTAACTATATTCTATCTAAAAACCCCCTGTGGCTGGAGACCTCGCGACCCCAGGCACGACTACCTTACCGGCCAGGACTTAAGATCCCCCAGTGGTCCGCCGCGCGTTTTAGATGCGCCACTCTGATGTGGTGGGATGGAGGTGAGGTTGATCATATCCTGCTTAGCTTCTCATGAATACGATCCCAGTTGCCTCCGAAGGGGTTAGTGGGAGAAAATATGATCAATAGGTAATTACAACCAGTACTATGATCTGTTTTTATCCAACAGCAACAGCTTCCCTTGGAGGTCGAGTTATGAACTTAATAAGGTTTGGGGATCGATGAATATTCGTATGCGCAATGACTGACTGTGCCTGACCGCAACGATGCCGACAGAATCACTCAGTATCCCGTTGAAGTTTCGAGGGTCTCCGGTTCGTCTCACTTAGACAAGGTACTAATACTTGATTATAGTAAACTTAATGTATGTAAAATCACCTTTACTTAGCGACATGCCAGGTCATTGATTCCCTCCGTTCATGACGGTTTGCCCATCCCGTTGATATGGACCTGGACAGGTTCCTTGACCTTTTGCTCGTTGCTGCGACGTTTAACGGGCATACGCCAATGTTTTTGGTATCCGAGGCATGTGCAAAGGGGTTGGCAACTGTTGGCAGGATGCGATGAGAATGGCACAGGAGATACAGGTTGAAAAGGGTACGGAGAACTTGGAGGCGATCAAGGATGCGAGGGTCGTCATCACCATCGCTAGTCTAGCCGCGATCGTCTTCGTAATACATTCGAACGAAAAGGTCGGTACTTCTGTTCTGGTTCTAGCTGAAGTGAACTGCGTTTCATATTTGATTTCGCAGAGACGATGAACTAGAGAATATTACCCATGTCAATTTCAATGCGTCGTAGGCCGCCATGATGAGGACTCTTTATCTAGGTCTGGATGCGCAATGATACGTATACTATCTATTCGAACAGGTGGAAAGGGAATAGGGTAAGTTGTGCTCTTAAGAACAGGAGGAGGCCAACAAACTGGATTCGGGGATGCAGCACTGGCAATTCGTGGTATCACCTGTTCCCCGTCCATTGCTGTCTTCATTTGGTGTGGGAAGTCAACCTAGGAGCCCCTGTTACGAGTTTATGCCCACAGTAAGGCAGGGCAAGTCCCGTTCCTACCTCTGACCTGACGATCAATAGAATATCCACAATGGCTTACTCACATCAGCTGCCTAGATGGAATGCCCCGTGGGCGAATGGCAGGTGACTCCATCAGTGCACACATGATGATACATGTTCTCGTTCACGATTCGATAATGAAATCATTGTGGAAGTCTTTCTCTCGGTTCTCTAACCCGTTTACAGAGTAAATTATGTCCATCTTGAAAGATGCCAGAGCAATATGGCCATATCATGCAGCTTAGCCAGCTGCAAAATGCTAACGTCGCTCTACAGAAAAGACGTGATAGGACAACTTTCGTATTGCTTGTATGTATATTACAATCCGTGCATTAATAAAGTTGGCGGCTAAAGAATCATCAAAACTTAGACGTGTCTATCTAAAACAATTAAGATAGAACCTTACAGTAGGGTGTCATGGAGCCGTGCAAACTCTGGAAGAGTGAAAGCCACCAAGCTTCCAGCTCCAGACGAGCTAGGTTTTTTTTAACTCCAATTATAGTGCTTCGAAGCAACGAGCTAGGTTTAGTCGTCCTCTCCACCTCACCGACCACTTGAGCACCACGACATTTGCACAGATCGAGATGCAGCGCCGATAAGGGGATGTTGCTGTTCCGTAGTCGGTAGGTTGCCCGTATACCCCAGTCACGATTCATCCATGTCGTCTTGTTCTGGTTCTGGAATGACGATCTGCTGCGAAGTACTGGAACTCCCTTGTCGCTCCTTAGCCTCGTCTTCCGCATTGTGTGCCGCCTTCTTCCCCTTCTTCTTCTTTCCAGTTGTCTTGATTTTTGCGGGGTCTGGATTCGCATCACCAATACGTACGATCACGTTCATCGTTGACTTGACCCTTGTCCTGAATTCTTCCTTTGGCACATTCTCACCTTCCTGACCATCTTCACCTTCACCTCCATCGCTATCGCTCAGCACCTCGTCCACTACCTCCACAGAGCCCGTATACACTTCCACCTTCACCTCGCCTTCACCGTACGGTAGAACACCTGGCGTACTCAAGCTCCCGACGAGCAGCGCGAGATGGGGGATAGCAGCGCCCATCGCAGATAGACGCATCTCGCGCGCGCCATGGTCTAGGAACGCGGACTTGCATCGCCGAATGTATGCAGCGAGGGTGGTCTTACGCGTCACGCAAATGCAAGTTGGGTCATCGGGGGATGGACGTAAGGATGTTGAGCGTGGGGAGGTGGCAGAGCGTCCAGGGGGGACTGTCGGGAAGGGACGGGGTGGGGCAAGCTTACGGATGCGCAGGCGTTTCTGAGGTGAAGTAGGGGCTGGTTTGGACGGGCCTGGACCTGGTGCTTGTGTGGTTGCCGGTACCGGTGCCGGTGCTGAAATGTTGGACGCGGTAGTGCTTGCGCCCGCAACAGACGATGGGACTGAGACTTGCGCAATGACGGTCTGCTCATGTTTGCCTTTGTCGTTCTGCTCAGTAGTACTGGCATTTACATTGGACGTCGTCGGACGCGTCATCGAAAGCGATTTTGCTGCACCCGAGTTTGCTCTGAGTCTTTTTGTACGCTCTACGTCGTCGCTGGGTGCCGCATCTTGTTTCCGTTTGAAAGGCATTTGCCCGTCCTTAAACCCGAAGAACTGTCCAGGTCTGTCCTCACGTGACTGCCAGTATTAGCCTGCCCTAGTTTCGAACGTATAAGAGACAGTAAAAACTTTGAGGGGATCAGAAGGTGAGGCGGACCACGAGACCCTTTTCTGTTCGTCCAGCTCAACAGCGACACAGCTATCAAAAAAAAAAACAAGCAAGATTGTGAGACTGAAGGGCACTTCCACCCCTTGACGATTCGCCATGAGTCAACCAGACGCCGCAGAACAGAACATTCAGATGTGGAAGGTAAAGAAGCTCATCAAGAGCTTGGATGCAGCAAGGGGGTATGCCTTCGTTCCAATATTCAGCGTAATCTGGTTTCACTCATCGTACTCGTAGAGCTGGTACGTCTATGATCAGCTTGATCATACCTCCCAAGGTATAGCTTGACTCCCGATCTTTCGTGATCCCTCTCCGTCCCCCTTTAATCAATTGCTTGGATGCTCATACATGTCCCACAGGACCAGATCTCTCGCGCATCGGCAATGCTAACACAAGAATATGGTACAGCGTCTAACATTAAGTCTCGTGTGAATCGACTATCTGTGCTTTCTGCCATCACGAGTACACAACAGCGCCTGAAGCTTTACACTCGCGTACCTCCTAACGGACTTGTTCTCTTCGTGGGAACGATCCTCACAGACGAGGGCAAGGAAAAGAAGGTTTCGTTCGACTTTGAGCCCCACAAGCCTATCAACACGTACGCACTTGTTTCCTTTCTCGAGATATGACGGTCTCAGTGGCATCACTACACAGGTCACTTTACCTGTGTGACAACAAGTTCCACACCGAGGCACTTTCAGAACTCCTCGAGTCCGACCAACGCTTCGGGTTCATTGTCATGGACGGTAATGGCACCCTTTTTGGCACCCTCGCCGGGAACACCCGTGAGGTGGTCCATAAATTCACCGTCGATCTCCCAAAGAAGCATGGCCGCGGTGGTCAGTCCGCGCTTCGTTTCTCGCGTCTCCGTGATGAGAAACGACACAACTACGTCCGCAAGGTTGCGGAACTCGCGGTGCAGCACTTCATCTCGAGTGACAAGGTGAACGTGTCTGGATTGGTCCTCGCCGGAAGCGCGGATTTCAAAACGGAACTGAGTCAGAGTGACATGTTTGATCAGCGATTGGTGGCCAAGGTGATCAAAGTAGTCGATGTAAGTTACGGCGGAGAAAATGGTTTTAACCAGGTTTGTGCCTTTTAACGCCTGTGTGGGGTTTGAGTGCTCATACGACTCGAAAGGCCATTGAACTGGCTGCAGAGTCACTCTCCAACGTCAAGTTCGTACAGGAAAAGAAACTTATCCAGAAATACTTCGACGAAATCAGTCAAGACACCGGCAAATACTGTTTTGGTGTAGACGATACCCTCAAATGCCTTGAGCTTGGTGCTGTCGAGACTTTGATCGTGTGGGAGAACTTGGACATTACGCGCTTCGTCCTTCGTAATGCTGCTGGAGGTAATCGTCACATTGCCTCTGACTATGTAATTCATCTCACTGTACGCAGAGGGGATTATCGTCCACGCGACGAAAGACCAAGAGAAAGACCGTGAAAAGTTCCACGACAAATCCACTGGGCTCGAGATGGAACAAGCCGGAGAGCCACAGTCCCTGCTTGAATGGTTCGCCGAGAAATACAAAGACTTTGGTGCTACACTCGAGTTCGTGACGAACCGATCGCAGGAGGGTGCACAGTTCGTCAAGGGCTTTGGTGGAATAGGGGGACTACTGAGGTATAAAGTCGACATGGCGAACTTGACCACTATTGATGACGATGAGGACGAGTTCTTCTCGGATGACGATGATATCTGACGCTTTCGTTGGCTCCATTTCGGAGCCCCGTCCCCTGGTAGCACGCCAGGCGGGGCAGGGGGTTGGCGGTGGGGGTGTGGACATGAAAGTAAATGTGGTGACTGGCTGCTGTGCAATGGCCCATTTGAAGGTCTTGCGTGTGTCCGAGAGATGCATGCCACCACAAAGTATTATTCTCTATCGCACGTGTCAGAATTCTGACCTTATGGTGAGTGCTTGACAGTATTCCTTATATATCGTTTGTCTGACTCCTTGCTGTGTAGACAGTAAGCTTTTAGTATGTGCTTTGTTCTATAGTAGTTGGCTGTAAGCCAAATTGTAAATGAGATCTTTGTCTCTGTGGCGTTGCCCCGTGTGACGTCAACGCCCACAGACAGGGGCATCGACGACGGCACAATAGAATATTCTCAGCGCTTACAAGGGTCCACCCGACAGAAAATCTCATTCCAAGACCTTGTTTCATACCACGACCATCTCTGCAGACCGCTAGCAAATTCACTCGACAATATGGCTGGTGAGTAGATGATCGTTGTGCCACTTAGGAGATCCATTCTCTAACAGGCATGTAATCCAGGACGAAAACGCGCGGCAACGGATGACACGGCTGGAGGAGAGAAGCGCGAGACACGCAGCTCGAAAGTGCAAAAGTCAGAAGGCGGCGGTCGAGCGGCGTCGGGCAGAGGAGGAGCCAAGGGCACCGCACGTCTCAAGGTGGGACTCTAGTGTTCTTGTGGGCGTTTCCACTTATTGTCTCTGTTCGACTTCGATATGTGATGGTGGCATTGTATTCGTGATGGGTGATATATTTCGTACTTCCCACAGACCGGGCTCTCTACTGCTGCGTTTAAAGCCCGCGCAGCGCCTCTCCACCTTGCGCTCAGCTACGATCCGTTCCCAGGGGAGGGGGAGGTCGGCGCAACTGCGGCTGCGACGACATCAGCTAGTGGAGAGCGGGTAGTGCTCTTGACAACGACGACACTCACGCCGGGCTCATTCGCAACGGGTAGTTTCGGGTGGAAGGGGAGTAAGCGGATTGTGGTTGGGTTGAAGTCAAAGGAGCAGGCTGAGGGCGAGGCTACGGCAGAGGTCGGAGAGGAAACGCTGAATGTCATGCTGACGTGAGTTGCTGGCTCCCTTTTATCTCCGGATGGTCTTTGGCTGAGAGGACTTGACACGTAGGATCAATGCCACTGTTATTGGGAGTAAGGGGACAAAGGAGATTGAAGAGGAGGGCGAGGGCGAAAAGGAGGGCGCTGGAGAGGGAGAAGGGGCACACGAGGAAGGACGTGGGGAAGCTAAGCCCGCAGTTGAGGGTGATGAAACCGAGGCAAGTGCAGCAGAGGCGCAGGGTGAACAGACGGCAGCTCAGGTTGCTGAAACTACCACGGAAACAACTTAAGTCTTGCCAGGAGATCTGCTTTTCTGAACGTTGTGTTTATTCTCTAAGTGAAGATGTATTGTGTGTCACGTATCATCTTTGTCGTTTAGTTGGGAGTCACTCGGGGGATCCAAGATCTAGACGTCTGTATCTAAATTCTGTAATATCAGTCTGATGGGTAAGATACATTCAGAACTGTGTTGGCTATCAATACATCCACCTGGTTCGTTGTTCTGCTACATGTCAAACTCAAAGTCCGAGTCGGACTCGTCCTTCGTTGGCCCCCGTATATTCTTTTCTGAGCGGGCATTAGTTGTTGTTGCGGAACGCATGCGGGAGGATAGATCGTCGTCGTCCGATTCATCATCTCGTCTACGACTTTCGTTTGCGCTATGAGGACGGTCTGGAGAATCGATAGCTCCACATAGTACTAGCACGGCTTCTAGTTCTGTTCACAAGTGCAAGTCAGTATATCATATCAGCTCTGCAGTAGATATTACCTTCGATACGTCTTTCTCTATCCGCACTCCATGATATGAGCTGATTCCTGATCTCCCCCTTGCGGTATATGATCAACATGGGTATCCGCGAGTCCGGGAGGTCAGGGATGCATTTGTCGCCGACGATTGAGACAAACTTTGTGCGCGGATAGCGAGCGGCGAGGGTACGGATATGCGCCAAGGTGCGATCGCTCCTTGGGATGCTGCACCGAGTCCATCTAGTTCCCTCCGCTGCGGACATGCATCCGAGTACTCACCCGTCCTTGTACAAGAAACAAACGACGGCGGTTCCCCTGCCCTTGTCATCGCCGTCCTCATCCAGCCGACTAGCCTCTGTGACCTCCCTCGTGTAGTCGTCTCTCCCGATCGGATACACTTGCCCGAAGCGCGCACGTTTCTGTTCCCTGCGCTCCTCTGCGATGCGGTGTCGTCTAAACGACTCGACGGTGCGGTGGACGTCGTCGTCAGTGACCTCTTCGCCGAGCTCACGGAGTTCATCGGTAGTGAGATCGTCTATGAGGTGTTCGAGCGATGGCGATGGCGGCGGAGAGGGCGAGGGGGGCGTCGATTCGCGAGGGGGGATGATTGCATACTTGCGAAGGGCATCGTTGCTGGAGTAGAATGGTCATTCCGTCGATTGTGTAGTCTTTTTGGTTGGACCTACAATTCGGTGTCTTGGTTTGCCATGGATGACGCAGTTAATGACACAGCATTTGCTTCTCTGTTTCGTGCTACCACTTCCAGGACAACCGCAGACTTGCCCAGAGCAGGCAAGCTCAGCTGTTCTTCCTTTCCCTCGCTTGTCCTGCTTGTACATAACATGCGCCGTCGGGTCATCTAATCCATATCCCTTTTCTCAGGTAGTATTATCGTCTGTCGGTTGTCGTCATCATCATCCGTCTTCAATAGCACCCACCGAGCTCATTGAAGACAGATGATTGTCACGAAGACGGTCAGATCAGCGAACGTCTCAACTGTCCTCACAAAGCCCCACTCCCTCTCTCATCCACAAGTCCACACCATCCCCAAATCCTTGACAGCATCCAATAATCCCAATCACAACACCAAGCCCCTGCCACCAGTTGCCGCCGACACAAGGACGGCGCCAACGGCGGCGCCTATAGAGTCGTTCATCCCTCGAAAATATCAGGAAGAAATTTTTATCCGCGCTCAATCATCTAACATCATCGCTGCGCTCGACACTGGGAGTGGGAAGACCTTCATCTCCGTTCTTTTGATCAAATGGATTGTCCTCCAGCCCCAAGCAATAGGAAAAGTAGTTGTCTTCCTCGTCCCCAAGGTAGCGCTCGTCGAGCAGCAGGCCACGTTTATCACTAGTCAGACACCATTAAGGGTGCGCAAGTTCCACGGAAGTCTCGATATGGAGCTGTCAGACAGGGCGAATTGGAAGGCCGCATTTGAGAGTGCGGACGTTGTGGTTATGACCGGTGAGTATATTCGGATGTTGAGTCGCTGTTCGGCTTCGGCTTCATTTCGGGATATATATTGATCTGATGATACATGCAGCTCAGATATTTCTCAACGTATTGACGCATTCGCACTGGAATATAGATAAGGTATGTTTGTCTGTCTTGTGAATATTCCTTCGTCCCTCATCAATGATGGTAGGTCTCGCTGATAATATTTGATGAATGTCACCACACACGAAAGAACCATGCCTATAATGGCATCATGCGCGAATACTTCCAGGTCCACCCGATGGAGAGACCGAAAGTATTCGGCATGACTGCTTCCCCCATATGGAATCCTAAAGACGCCGAAGGTTCGCTGCAGACGTTAGAAAGAAACCTGGATGCTACTGTTATTGCCGTCCGCGATCACGTCTCGGAGTTGCTGGAGAACTCCCCAAGGCCACTCGAGGTACGTAATTCATCTGCTCCATGATCGTCATGCGCTGATCTTGGACCCCCCATCCATAGCTTATCAAAGAATATCACCCTCCCCCTGAGAATTACCTGTATCTTAATCCAAGCCTTTGGGACACTCTTAATATTTTTCGCTCCGATGATATCGATATTCCTTGGGATAAGCTCCTCATGAAATACCACGTCACCCGAAACAGCCTTGGCCCCTATTGTGCCGACCTCTTCATATACCATGACATCCGACCGCGAATAAACCAAATTATAAATCAGATCGAGACTACCTGGAAAGAACAAGTAGGCGACCTCCTCGCTACATTTGACGGCGACGAGTATGGCACGGCATCTATGGAAGTAGATGGCCTTCCTCTTCCGTCCAAACCATCCATTCCCATCGAACTTCAACAGATTGACGACATCCTGACCAACTTCCGACTCTGGTTCGACTCTTCACCACCCTTTTCATCTCCCACTTCTACCCCCACCCCCATCCCTTCCACGACCACGACCCCCACTCAGCAACATCCACCAACTCTAGTTACTGTACCAATCACGGTTCCCCTCGCCTGGTGCTCGCCCAAGGTGAAAGCTCTCACTGAGGTGTTACTTGAGTACCATACGCCTATGTTCCACGGCATCGTCTTCGTTGAGCAGCGCCAGGTCGCGGCGTGCCTCGCGAAGATCCTCGGAAATATTCCCGAGCTGCGAGGAAAAATCCGCTGTGCAGAGTTGGTAGGACACGGTGGTGGCCATGGTGGTGGAAGGCATGGTGGTGGGAATGGAAGCGGGAGAGGAAAAGGAGCGGCATCAGCAAGAGCAGACGTAAAGGGTATGGGATTGGCAAGGCAGCAGGATACAGTGAGAATGTTCAAGGATGGTGACATTAATTTACGTGCGTTGTTTGACATGGTTTTCCACCACATCGTAGCTGGGCTGATTGATGGATTGCAGTTGTCGCGACGTCAGTCGCGGAGGAAGGCCTTGACTTCCCGGTATGTCTATGTCTGATCAGGGCCGTGTTCGCTGACATTAGGTTAGGCTTGCGATCTTGTTATTCGTTTCGATCCACTTCATCATATGGTTGGATATGTCCAATCGCGCGGACGCGCTCGCACGAAATCATCCTCCTTCGTTATTATGGTGCAGGCTGGGCACACCGCACATCTCTCCCGCTACACTATGTTCCAGTCTTCAGAGCCTGAACTTAAGCGCGTTTACCAGACTCGCGAGGGTCCCACTCGTCCCACTTCCCCCGGCTCGTCTTCTGATTCTGAAGAGGGTGAGTTGGAGGAAGACGACCCTGAGGATATTGCAGCCCGCGAGCGCTACATCGTCCCGTCGACCGGTGCAGTCCTCACTTACGGAACGGCAATTGGGCTCATCAACTACCTGTGCTCTCTGATTCCACATGATGTCTACACGGCGCCCCCTATGCCCAAGTACTCAGGCGACTACGCGTCTATGCTAGAACTTCCTGCGAGTCTCCCCCTTCCTATCGACAAGTTGGTGTATTGTGGACCCCGGAGAAACTCCAAGCGGGAGGCTAAGCGTGCAGTAGCGTTCTTGGCTGTTAAGGCGTTGCACAATTTGGATGTATTCGATGATTATTTACTTCCGACTACGGGTTCCAAGGGACGGAGCCAGTACGACGCTGATGGGCGGAGGCTGTTAGACGTGTCAGGTATTCCTGAGATTCTGGAAGTCGATGTGCGGGATCCATGGACGCTTGGTCCACGTCTACGCATGCACGTTGTCACGATTGATGGTGTTGATTGCGCCGGACTTGTAACTGGTACAGAGCTCCCAGTGTTCGAGCTGATGAGCGAGGGCCGTCACATTATGGTGCGCTGCACAGATGAGCTCGTATTCGACGCAGATGAGGAGTGGGAAAAGTTGAGAATGCTCGAAGAGTATACTAAAGCTGGTGCTTGGTTCTGCGTAACAGGACGTCCAATCACTCTCCCGATGACTTGCTTCCTCGTCCCATTGACAGAACACAATTGTATCGACTTCGAAGCTGTACAGCGTGTCGTCGACGAGCCGCATGGGACGTACGATTGGACGGGTGTCACCGAGGCGGATTATAGTCGAATGATGATCATGAATTGCAACCAATATGGTCGAGCGTTAATATTGCAGAATGTGAGGCACGATCTCACCGCACTCTCTGTTCCACCTCCTGGCTCGCGGGAGTCTACGCATGCAACGTATGAAGAGTACTTTGTGCAGCGCTGGACACGCAAGAACCGGGAGGCGTACGTCCCCACCGATTGTCCTCTTATCGAGGTGCAGGCACTCCCGCGGCATCCGTCAGGGTTATATCGCCCGATGACGCGACTGCTGGACGTGGACAAGCATAGGAAGCACAGTGCTTCTATCGTTTCGCTCGTCCCCATGGGTGCGTGCCGACGAACGCATTTCCCGGTGAATATGTGCACGGCTTTCCTTTTCCTTGCGCGTATCTGCAGACGCGCAACGGATATCTACCGTGCACGCGAGGCTCGCTTCGAGCTCGGACTTCCCCCGGTTATGGACGACCTTCTTGTAGAGAGCTCTACACTCCCGACTACGAATGCCAAGTGGAACAACCAGCGCCTAGAAACGTTGGGCGATTCGGTGCTGAAGCTTATTACGACGGTGCATGTGATGAACAAGTACCCGCATCGTCATGAAGGGCAGCTCTCCCAGCTGCGGCAGAGCAGCGTATCCAACCGCACGCTCCTTGCGCGTGCCAAAGAAATTGGACTTGAACGCTTCCTCACTTGTGAGGGTCAGAACGTTCACATATGGCGGTACACAATCCCGCAGCAAGCCGACGTGTCCTTGCACATGCTGCACTCGTTTCATTCCGTGCAGCGGGCGTTTCCGCGGCGCAGTCTCCAGGATTGTATGGAGGCTACCCTTGGTGCGGCGTTTTTGACGGGTGGCATCGAAATGTCGCTGCGCGCGGGTAATGCGCTTGGGATGTCGGTTGGTGGCCCGATCCCGTGGAGCGTGAGGTACTCGCGTCCGCCTGAACCGTCACCTGTCCCGGCTCTCTTTGTGGATCTGCAGTCTGCCATGGGGTATGAGTTCCACAGAGGCCAGCTACTCATCGAGGCAGTGACGCACCCGTCGTTTGCGACGTCGGCTAGTGCGTCATATCAGCGACTGGAATTCCTCGGCGATGGTACGTGCTATAGAATCTTGTTGGAAGTTGTTGCTGACTTGAATTTTCGTTATGCATGCAGCCGTGATTGATATGGTAGTAATGCGTCGTCTGTTCAATAAGTTTCCAGAAGCGACATCTGGCCAACTATCTGCTGCGAGGTCTCGCGCTGTCTGTGGTCCTACGCTCGCCTCCATTGCCGTGAGGCGTCTTGAACTACACAAGCACCTCCTAATAAACAACGCCGAGCTCAGCACGGCGATAACTCGCCATGTGCCTTTGCTCGAGTCGCTCTTACCAGAAGACGTGATCGTCAAAGGGTGGAAATACGACCCCCCAAAAGCGCTGAGCGATGTGCTAGAAAGTTTGATCGGTGCCGTGCTCGTCGACAGTGCTTACAATTTTGAACGGACAGCTGCAGTTGTGGAGGTAGTGATGGCTGATATACTGGACGTGCTCACGACCAATCTTCCTCGTGACCCTGTATCAGAGCTCATGATCTGGGCTGCTACAGCAGGGTGCAAACGCATCGCTTTCCAGCAAGTGTCACTTCTAGTTTTCGCAACTCGGCATTCTAATTATTTGTTACAGGAAAAGTCAGAGTAATGCTGACCTCCGGCGGAATGATAGCGTCTCGGTGGTTGTTCACGAAATTATAGTGGTTGGACCAATCACTGCTTCCAATCTCTCGTTGTCAAAGGGGCTCGCGGCGGAACGCGCCCGCAACTTGTTATCTGACCCTAATTTCGAGATGAACCTTGCTCGTCTGTGTAGCTGTGGGAGGGCATTGGCCGAAGTACCGCTGGGTTCAGACGATTCAATTGAGTCCATCGTCGATGCTCTTGCCGCACCAAGGCTTTCAGACGAGACCGAGGAAGGCTTTGCGACGTTGGCTAAACAAAAACTAGAAGAGGATTACGTGCCAAATCAAAATGATGATGAAACAGAAGATATTGAACAAGGAGAGGATGGAGAGGATGGCTCGAATATTGACGGTGAACCAATGGAGGAATGAACGACGCGCCGTTCGCTTGACCAAAACACATCTCTGATCTCGCCGAGATAGTTTCAGAGACCCTCTTCCGGATTCAACCCGGGGATTTGGAATAACTGTTGGCAGCCATTTTCTCCCTGGGAATAATCGTTGCCAGTTGTTTCCACCGATATCTTGGACACACGCTTGCTTAATATCTTCGTGCTTCGTGATCGATATTTGCTTTCATTTGCAGGTCCCTTGTACATGGCTACATATTTCGTACGCTCGCTAGATGTATGGTGGAGTCTTGTTTCTTTACCAAATGTAACAAAAGTCGTGTGTAATTATTGCTTTGAGTGGAAGACAACGGACACGGCGGTCCGGGTTGCTGTCGGGTTGTCCAAACTCAACCAAACGCTAGTGAAAGGCCAACTCAGTCACCGCAGTTCGATATTTGACTCGCTCTACAATCCAGAAATTCAACATGGGGGATCAATACCCTTCCATGTTCCGTGGGTATCCAACAATACTAGGATGAACTCATCTGACGGAGAAACTGATAGGTTCGGAACCCATGAGCTTGGTCCAGCTCTATATCCCAACGGAAGTTGCCCACGATACAGTCGCAGAGCTAGGTGAACTTGGTAATGTCCAGTTCAAGGATGTTCGTGGCCTGGCCACTATTCCATACCATGACTGCCTTACACTTTTTCTGTAGCTAAACCCTGCTGTCAATCCTTTTCAACGCTCCTTCGTCGGTGAAATTCGGAGGTTCGAAGATATGGCGCGAAGGATACGCTTTTTCATGTCTCAGATCGAGAAGGAAAAGGATGTCATTCCGATACGCCCTCTTTACGATTCGGCACCCCTCGTTACCGTCGGACCTCGTGCTGCGCGTACCATTGACGAGCTGGATGAGGTGCTTGCGGAGCATGAAGCTCGACTTCTGCAGATGAACGAGAGTTATAAGACGCTTAGTGAGCGTACGAAGCAACTGGTTGAAGCGCGTCATGTCTTGAGGGAAACGGCGGTTTTCTTCGACAAGGAAAGTCACAATGATAATGGAAGGTTCAGATGTACTCATGCCTATAAACAGGCGGAGGCCCAACAATCTGACGTACGGTCATCTTTCGATGAGAGTTCGGCTCCGCTACTTCAACATGACGACCGTGATGCTCAGTATTCCGCCAACTTGCAATTCGACTTGGAGTAAGGGTTAATATTATCTTTTATCTTGCAACTGAATATCTTGCTGTAGGTTTGTCGCAGGAACTATTGACAGACCCCGTATTCCGACGTTGGAACGCGTTCTTTGGCGTATTCTGAGGGGCAATCTCTACATGAACCACACAGATATTGCAGAGCCTTTTGTCGATCCTGTCACTGGGATAGAGACGCGCAAGAACGTCTTTATTATCTTCGCACATGGTGAAGCGGTCCTTGCAAAGATTCGCAAGGTGGCAGAGTCCATGGGTGCGACCTTGTATCCGATCGATGCCAACGCCGATAAACGTGCCGATTCACTCCGTGAGGTCACATCTCGCCTAGAGGACCTTCAGACGGTCTTGTACCACACTGGAACTACTAGACGAAGTGAGTTACTAACGATGGGCGAGAATCTCGCGCGATGGCAGGATGTTGTTCGCAAGGAGAAGGCCGTATACGAGACCCTGAATCTGTTCAACTACGATGTTCGCAGGAAGACGTTGGTCGCTGAAGGATGGTGTCCAACCAGGGATCTTACAGTCATCCAGATGGCTCTCAGGCATGCCACGGTAAGTATTGCGCTACTTTCACTTGATGCAATGTACTCATTCTGCCACCAGGAAGAATCCGGAACGAACGTTGTGCCCATATTGCAAGAACTTCATACCAACAAGACGCCACCGACCTTCGTAAGGACGAATAAGTTTACGGAGGGCTTCCAAACCATCATGGACAGCTATGGCATTGCAACCTACCAAGAGGTCAACCCTGGGTTGTTTGCCATCATCACGTTCCCCTTCCTCTTCGCTGTCATGTTTGGTGATATTGGTCATGGGTTTATCATCCTTTTTGCTGCTCTCTATATGATTCTCTTTGAAAAGAAATTGGCAAAAGCCGACATGGGAGAAGTGAGTATTTCCCTTGATCACGCTCTTTTGGGGTCCACTCATGGCTATTGCGCGGTCAGCTCGCTTCGCCGTTCTTCTTGTAAGTCACAGTGGAGCTTTCTGCATCCAGTACTCATATTTCTGCAGTGGGCGATACATCATTCTCCTCATGGGAGTGTTCTCGATATACACTGGCCTCATTTATAATGACATATTCTCCAAAACCTTCCACCTTTGGCGTTCTGGGTGGGACTTTACGGACGTCAACGGGGTTGAGGTTGGGACTTCCAACGGCCACATTTATCCCTTTGGCCTGGATCCAGCATGGCATGAGGCGGATAACGGTATGGTGTTCACCAATTCGTACAAAATGAAGATGTCCGTTGTCTTAGGGGTGGTGCATGTGTGTATTTGTGCTTTTACGTTCTCTGTTACGATCGCCTGACACATTACCCAGATGACGTTCGCCTTGTGCTTGCAGCTCCCCAATCACATCAAGTTCAAGCGGCCATTAGATATTTATACCACCTTCATCCCTCAAATGATCTTTCTTCAATCTATCTTCGGCTATCTTGTGGTGTGCATCCTTTACAAATGGTCGATTGATTGGTCAACGCGATCAACGGAACCTCCTTCGTTGCTCAACATGTTGATCGCCATGTTCTTGTCACCTGGCTCGGTTGATCCCCATTCCCAGTTGTATCCTGGACAGGGTTTCGTGCAGGTGGTTCTGGTGTTACTTGCGCTCATCTGTGTCCCATGGATGCTGTGTGCAAAGCCGTACTTTGAATGGAAGGAAATGCAAGCGATCCAAGGGCAAGGGTATGTTGGGCTAGACCATCAGGATGGACCTCGCCGAAGTTCCGATGAGGTTTTGGAAATTGAGGAAGAAGGCAACGGGCGAGTGATAGTCGAAGAAATGGAGGAAGAACATGTATGTGATAAACATCCCTGATAGATGTGGATCGCTGATAATTCTTGACAGGAACGGCACGATTTCGGCGAGGTTGTTATTCACCAAATTATTCACACCATCGAGTTCTGTCTTGGGTGTATTTCACACACCGCCTCTTATCTCCGATTGTGGGCACTTTCATTGGCCCATGCTCAGCTATCTGAGGTGCTGTGGATGATGACGCTCGAAAATGTCCTTGGGGCGTCCGGCATCACGGGCATCATAGCAATTGTGATCATGGGCGGAGCCTGGTTCTCGCTCACAGTGGGTACATTGTGTATCATGGAGGTGCGTCTCAATGCAACGTGCATGGGTGATGGAACCTGATCCAGGTCACAACCATTCCATCACCCTATTTGCGGTGTTTATCTATATCAGGGCCTTTCGGCATTTTTGCACGCGCTCCGATTACACTGGGTGGAAGCGAACAGCAAGCACTACCAAGGGGAGGGATATGTACGTATCTGGCTCCCTAATTACTCGCTCAACGTGTGTGGCACATGCTGATCACTGGGGTTGTTCTGTTTCACAGGCTTTTGCCCCGCTGAGTTTTGCTAAGCTAGAGGAAAAAGAGTAAATGAACGATATACCGAGCTCATTCCCAGTTATGCGCTCTGTTGTTGTACCTATGATACCGGACAATGAGTATCGCTTGTCATGTGCGGGGAAGTTTGGGGGATTATGGCAACACTGTTCCTCCCACAGCCCTAGTGTTGAGGTGGCCGTGCATCCATTTTCTGGCACAGGATGGCACAGACCCGGCATCCATTTATGGTCCTTTTTTTTTTGAAAGTCCGCTGTCAAGAGGGGTTTATAATCACAACATTTTGATCTTTTTTCCTTAGACTCCTCTCAGTTTTTTACTCTCTTCATTGTATAGAGGTGAGCCCACCTTCCGTCCACTGTCCTCCTCCTGCTCACATCGTTTCAGGCATTTGGCCACCCCTAGACTTAGAGCGTTCATTGATCCTCGCAGGCCCTTGTTTGCTTTAATCGCACCTAGTACAACTTCCGACTAGACTTCCATTTAGTTTGCAAGGCATGTCCTGTGACGGTGATGAGGTTCTCGAAGACTGATAGCGTTTGGTAGATCTAAAAAAACATGCCCGCTATTACTGCTACCCCTGCTGCTGTATCCCCTGCTTCTCTCAAGGGCGCCGTCGAAGGTGTCGACGCTGCTTCCCTCTTCGCTCCTGACAAGGCTACCCGCGAGGGGACTGCAAAGGCTTTGGCCTCTGCTGTTCAAAATAATGGTCCTGCCGCACTCAGTGCAGTCGGCTTTACCGAGGCTGCTGTCAAAGCCCTCGCTGACAAAAAATCTCCTGCCGCTCGTGAGGGCGCAGCCAATGCTGTGATCGTGCTCGCTGAAGCTGGTGCCACGAAAGCCCTTGAACCCCTCTTCATAAATTCTGGTCTCTATGACACCCTCATTGAAGGTTTTGCTGATAAAACCCCCGCCGCTCGCAATGCTGCGGTCGAGGCCGTCCGTCAATTCGCTGCTACCATGAACCCCTGGGCAACCGCCCTTATTCTCCCCGCCCTTCTTCATCAGATCAAGACGGCTGGAAAATGGCAAATCAAGACCGGCGCTCTCGTCGTGCTGAATCAGCTTGTTACTAGTGCTCCTCTCCAGACCGCCCGTCTCATGCCTGACATTATCCCGGTCCTCTCCGAGGCCATCTGGGACACCAAGGCTGATGTGAAGAAGGCCGCGCGTGATTCGCTTACGAAGGCTTGTGCATTGGTTTCTAACAAGGACATTGAACGATTCATTCCGGCACTTATCAACTCACTAATTAACCCAGTCGAAGAAGTCCCTAAGACCGTTCAACTCCTTTCGGCTACCACATTCGTTTCTGAAGTAGACTCTGCCACGCTTTCGTTAATGGTCCCCCTTTTGTCACGTGGTATTAACGAGAAGCTCACTGCTACGAAACGCAAGGTTGCTGTGTAAGTACAGCTATACCGATTAACCTTCGGGAACTGACCCTTATTTTTAGCATCGTCGACAACATGTCGAAGTTGGTCGACTCCCCTGTCACCGTCCGCCCCTTCCTGCCCAAGCTTCTTCCTGGTCTTATCAAGGTTGAGTCATCTATCGGTGACCCCGAAGCCCGTGGTGTTGTTGGCAAGGCTATTGCGACCCTACGCCAAGTCGGCGAGGTCCCTGCAACCAGTGATGGCACTGACCTACCTCCCTTGAAGTCCGCTGAGCCCGCTCAGTTGGCATCAGGTCTGGCTTCTGTGTACAAGAAGGCAGGCGCCGCTGCTCCATCGTCCACCGATGTCAACATCGTGTACGTTACGCGCTTGGCTGCCAACCTTGTCAACTGCAAGAACTTCGACATTGCCGAGTGGGAAGCCCTTGCTCCTTTCATTGGCTATGCTTCCCCTACTCCCGACCCTACCACCATTGCCCGCGACTGGGTCGTTCGCTCTGCAACCGAAGGTGACGACGACAACCATGTCGAGGAAGACGAGGAAGAGGGTGAAGATCTCTGCAATTGCCAGTTCTCCCTTGCCTACGGTGCAAAAATCCTTCTCAACACCGCCACTCTTCGCCTCAAGCGCGGACACCGCTATGGTCTCTGTGGTAAGAACGGTACTGGAAAGTCCACTCTCATGCGTGCCATCCACAATGGCCAAGTCGAAGGCTTCCCATCCCCCGATGAGGTTCGCACCTTCTACGTCGAGCACGATATCGACGGCAGCGAAGCCGACACCTCTGTCTTGCAATTCATTCTCTCCGACAACCGTATCTTGGCCAATGAAGCCGAGGTTATCGAGACCCTTGCCTCTGTCGGTTTCAGTGATGAGCGTCAGAAGCAGTCCATTGGTAGCCTGTCTGGTGGTTGGAAGATGAAGCTGGCCCTTGCTCGCGCCATGCTTTTCAAGGCTGACATTCTGTTGCTTGATGAGCCTACTAACCACTTGGACGTTATCAATGTTGCTTGGCTCGAGAACTACCTCGTCTCATTGACGAACTGCACTTCCAGTATGTTGATTGATTTTCATTTCGTGTCGCTGTTGACATATACCTCGTGTAGTCATCGTGTCTCACGACTCCAGCTTCCTCAACAACACTATCACCGACGTCCTCCACATCAACCGCTTCAAAGTCAGGAGGTACCGTGGAAACTTGGAGCACTTCGTCAAACAAGTGCCTGAAGCCAAGTCTTACTACACCCTCGAGGCAGCTGAGGACTACAAGTTCAAGCTCCCTGACCCGCCTCTCCTCGAAGGTGTTAAGACCAAGGAGAAGTCCCTGCTCAAGATGCGCAAAGTCGGCTTCCAATACCCTACGCAGACCGTGCAGCAGTTGTACGACATCACGCTCCAAGTCTCCCTCTCTTCCCGTGTCGCTATCCTCGGTCCCAATGGTTCCGGAAAGTCGACCCTCGTCAAGTTGCTCATCGGTGACACTGAGCCTAACAAGGGCGGTGAAATTTGGAAGCACCCCAACTTAGTTATTGGTTACGTTGCTCAGCATGCCTTCCACCACATCGACAACCACCTTGACAAGACTGCCTTGGAATACATGCTCTGGCGTTACCAGACTGGCGAAGATTTGGAGGAGATGTCGAAGGCTAGCCGCCAGATCACAGATGCTGAGGCACAGAAGATGAAGGATGGCTCCCTTTACGTTCACGAAGGTCAAAAAAGAATCATCGACGAAATCCTTACGCGTAAGAAGTTGAAGCAGTCGTATGAGTACGAGGTGTCCTTCAAGAATATGTCATCGTCCGAGAACCTTTGGATCCCTCGTGACGAGCTTATCAAGCGCGGTTTCGAGAAGGTGAGTCGAACTCTGGTTTCTACACCGAGTGGAGTCTTACTAGGTTATTATCTGTACACAGAAAGTCCTCGAGGTTGATACTCGTGAGGCTCAGCGCCTTGGTCTCTTACGGCCCCTTGTTCGTCGTGAGATCGAGAAGCACTTTGCTGACTTCGGTCTTGAGTCCGAGTTTGTCTCACATAATACGATGAGAGGTCTTTCTGGTGGTCAGAAGGTGAAGATCGTCCTCGGTGCTGCCACCTGGCGCCGTCCCCACATTATCTGCTTAGACGAGCCTACTAGTACGTCGAACGTTTCCTCCTGAACTTAGCACGTCCTAAACGTCGTCCATTCTAGACTACCTCGACCGTGAGTCACTTGCTGCCCTCATCTCGGCCTTGAAGGTCTTTGAGGGAGGTGTGCTTATCATCACGCACAACCGGGATTTCTCTGAGTCCATCTGTACCGAGTACGTCTTCATGTGATTGCGTTATTTTTCGATCTGACATATGACTCACAGGGTCTGGGCCATGCGTGACGGCCACCTGGAGGCTTCTGGCCACAATTGGGTAGAGGGACAAGGATCTGGCGCTCGTATCGACAAAAAGGATGGAGAGGAGGAAGATCAGTTTGATGCGATGGGCAACAAGATCGATCTCAAAAAGACCAAAAAGCTCACTTCGGCAGAACAGCGCAAGAAGAAGAAGGAGCGCATGGCACGCAGAAAGAGAGGCGAGGAGGTCTTCAGCGACGAAGACGAGCTCTAGATTTGCTCAAACTGTGCCCTCTTCCTGTCATTCACGATGCGCCGCGCAGTGTGCCCGCTTCTTGTTGTATTTTCTTTGTTTTACCTAGTGTGCTGTGTAATTTGGTCTCATCATCTGTTGTTCATATATCCTCATGTTTCTATTATGATTTTATAATAATTGGATATCACGATTCTTATGACTGGAGTTCCCTGGTGGTGAGAAGCATCGATGTGATGAGTGCCCGATACCTCATGCTGATCCACGTTACGATTTTATTTATCACGAAGCGACAGGAAGCAAGCATATTGTGATAGTGAGTACAGGTCATCGATGATCATCTTCCATTGGCCATCGTCGCCACTGCTCCCTGCATCACCGTCCCGTCCGGCCCGTGTTTGTAATACAGGCAAGTTGACACCGTCCTAGTAGTGGCGTCCAACTTTCATATGACTTCGAGACACGATACCCTGCCAAATGAGAAAAGCGAGCTGCCCTTGACCTCATCCCCTGCTTATTATGTGGCGCAGTCGCGTTTCAGCCGAATATCGACGCTGCCCAAACTATTCGCTTCGGTCTTGCTCACTGTCCTGCTTTTGAATCGCTCCTCCTTTCCCAGCTTTTTCAGTCATCTACGCACTCATTCTGTTCTTCGTGGCGTGAATCACCCTCCTACTTCACCTCTTAGTCCAGAATATGATGATCCAGCGTCAGAGTTCAAGGATGACGTCTTCCCGCTGCGTCAGCACCATCCCTGGGACATATCCACCGACTTTCCTTACCCCCGTACACTTGCATATGATGTCGAGGAGGGTACTTGGCTTCGTCTTGATGTGCACCCCGTATCTGGTGATGTGGTGTTCGACATGGCGGGAGACATATACTGTCTTCCAGCGTCTTCTTACACTAAAGAAAGTCGAACACTAGGGATCACGACTCAGGCGATACCTGTCCTCACGGGGGTACCACATGATGCCGATCCAAGGTTTTCACCTGACGGAAATAAATTGGCCTTTAGAAGTGATGCGGGGTTGGGCGTAGAAAACATCTGGGTCATGCCATGGGCTACTGGTGGTTGTGCTGAGATGGATGTGCGCTCTCCATCTGTCATGACTCCTGAGGCCAAGGCGCTCAAAGAGTATGAAGATGACCTCCTTGCTCAAGGGGTCAAGGAGACCGAGGATCGCAAGTTTAGGCGCCTTGCTCGGGAAGGGCGGTTATCGGGTTTGTTTATTCAAATCAGAGAGACATAAACAATCGTTTACACCATGCTCTTCAGCAAGACGAATTACTAATGAGACGTATAACTGGGTATCTGATCCGCGCTGGCACCCTACAGGGAACAAAATTATTGCTACCAAGTGGTACTTCTCTGAGCGGTCCCTAGGTGCAGGTGAAGGGTGGGAGTACGTTGTTCCGAACCTAGATGGCGAAGAACGCCCCATTGAAGTTAATGCCGGCAAACGTGTTGTTTCCAGGGACCTCCCCTTTGGTTGGTCCAAATCAGACTACGTTGAGCAGCAAATTGGACATGAGCATTTTTTGTGGGCTAGTGACGATGTAGTCATCTATGCAGGGAATGTCAGAGACACTGACGGCATCTTCAAGTACGGCAAAGGTATGACTATGTCCGACCTCCTGTTGATCGCGACCATTGATGATAGTCAGATGTGCACAAGGGAATATACTCTATCTTTACGAAAAATCTGACAAGTGGCATAAAGGAGGCCCTTGTGGACGCCTTTCCTGGAGGGGCTAGTAGACCTATCTTGTCGCGAGACGGGCGTACCCTCGCCTTTATCCGTCGCGTGCGTGACAAGGAGGCCCTTGTACTCAAGCATGTCGCTCAATCTTATACGTTTCAATGTCTAATACCTTTCTAGGGACCTCCAAACGGGCACATTGTCCAACATCTGGTTTGGCCTAACATATGACCTCTCCATGATATATGCTCCGATGGGCACCTATCCTTCCTTTGCATTTGACCGTTCTGACGATGCAATCCTCGTTTGGGCTGCAGGTCAGATTTTCCACGTGCCACTTGCTAAGAATACTCTTGGTGAGCGCGTATCTGGTGGTACTCCTCATCCTGTCCGGTTCCGTGCTCATATCGAGATCAAAATCGCGGAGACCCTGAAAGCGAAGACGGACGTCAGAACTTTAGAGGAAGGACATCAGCGACTACATGCCCTCACTCATCTATCTCTCGACCAGAGTGGAAGGAAGGCTGTATTCCAGGCATCTGGGGTCACATACATACAGATAATTGGCTCCAATGCTCCTGCTCAACGCGTTCCTGTTGTTCATTCCAGTGCAGCCTACTACTCTCCCTCGTTCGTGGGTGGCGATGGAGACCTTGTTATCCATGCTCGGTGGTCTGATAAATCGTTCTCGGCACTCGAGGTTGTTGATTTAAATACTGGAGTTATATATGAGGTCACCGGTCTTCCTCAGGGACGCTATTTCAGTCCCGTTATATCCGGTGGGGACTCTGCACAGTGCACCCTCGCCTTCGTCAAGACGGGTGGCGATCTACTCACCGGGGATACTGTAGCAACTGCTCAAACAGGTATTTGGATCGGAGAGATCACTCTCCCGATGGATGATAGCTCTGTTATCGAGGTCAAGGGTGCCCGGAAGATTTCTACGACGGTCAACCTTTCAGATGACAAGCTTAAACTCAGTTTTGTATCTTCCTCGAAGCTGCTGGTCCAGGAAACAGACAGAGTATTCACGGTGGATCTTTTTCTCGGAGCCGACGAATGGGGCCGCTATACTGAAGAAAAACTTGCGAGTGGGCATTCTACGGACGAGTTGACATTCTCGCATTCCACCAAGAGTGCAGCCTTCGTGAACTTCCTACATGTTTACTACACACCAAACGTAAATGCCTCAATGGACTTGTGGAGCAAGCCAGGGAAAGCCCCTAAGGGGCTGGCGAGACTGAGCCTTGATGGTGGGCATGACGTCGTATTTAGTGGTGATGGGAATGTTCTTGGTTGGCTCCTTGGTGAGTGCATGAAGAACGGGATGCTCATCTCAGATGCTAACCAGGTATTCTGACAAACTATAGGGCCTTATTTGCATACCATCCCAATCTCCCGCCTTTCTTCGTGTTCAAAAGCTATACAGGACGATACACAAACGTTCGGAATAGCTTGCGTGAAAGACCTCCTGGATGTCACTGAGGTTATGATACTTTATGAATCGGATGTCTCAAGGCTTCGCCGGGAGGCCAAGGTCTACGCTGCCTCTTCCAATGGGAATGTCGTTGCCTTCGTCAATGCAACCATACTGACAATGGAGAACGGCAATCCGTTTGATGATATGATCACAGGAGGAACTGTCGTAGTCCGGGGTGGATTTATTGAGGCAGTGGGCAAGGATGACGAAGTTATCGTTCCCGACGGGAGCGTCGTCATTCAAACCGATGGCGGTGAGACTGGTACCAGATAACTTGAACAGATATACTGATACGAACGAGAAATTTAGGGTACATCACTCCTGGTTTTATTGATGCGCACGCGCACTGGTCGGGGATGGAGACCAACTATCCTGCTACATCCTGGGAAATGCAAACATTCCTGGCATATGGTGTCACCACTGCGCATAAGTGAGCAATGCATCCGCTCCCTTTGTTCTTGTAATGTACACCAACCCCTTGACGCGTTCCAGCCCAAGCTCTCACAACTACCTTGGATTCGTGGAACGCGGGCGAGTCGAGAGTGGCCTGATGGTTGGACCTAGGATTTTCCACACTGGGCGGATCATCTACGGGGCTTCATCATATTCGTACCACTTTGATATTGCTAATATGGACGAAGCGAAGGAGGCTCTTACCCGAATCAAGGCCGAAGGGGGTCCTGCCAGCTGGTCTTACAAAAACTATAACCTTCCTGTAAGAGCTGCGAGACAGCGACTGCTGCTGCAGGCGAGAAAGTTGAATATGGCTTGTGTTCCCGAGGGGGTGCGTACATATATTCTGATCCTAGGGAGAATACTAAAGGTACTGGATGCAGGGCATGAATTTCGACTGGGATCAAACGTACATCGTCGATGGTAAGTTCGGTTCCTTGGTAGGACGCAGCGTTTAACCAGACCTTTAAAGGCATGACTACCGTGGAACACAACATACCTGTTTCAATCCTTTATGATGATCTTCTCTCCCTCTTTATTTCGAGTGGCACCGGAACAACGCCCACCCATGTTGTCAATTATGGAGGAATGGCGGGTGAAGAGTATCTCTGGGCAACGGAAGATATTCCCAATGATACCAAGTACGCCCGTCGCTGCTGAAATTAGATATCATTAACAAGGGGGACTGCAGACTCAGACAATTCATCAGACATGATATCTTGGAAGGTTTGTCAGAAACCACATCTCGTCCCATGAACTGTAAGCATGTTGACCGCGTAGCGTGGACGTGTTCTAACTATGAAGTCTCCAGCCATGGCCTTTTTCAACGTATCTAGTTCGGTCGCAAAGATGGTTCACCGTGGTATTCACGCTCATATCGGTGCACATGGCGAACCACCTCTCGGGCTTATGTATCATCATGAAATGGAGCTTGCCAAGATTGGGGGGCTAAGCAATTATGAGGTTCGAAATTCGCTCTGTAGGGTTTTCCGGTCGACGAGCTGACCATTCATGCACGTGAGCAGGTCCTTCGTGCTGCGACAATGCACCCAGCCATCACGTTCGGATTGGATGAATCCCTGGGTTCCATCTCCGTGGGTAAACTTGCTGATCTTGTTGTCTATCCCGGAGGTATCGATCTGATGGAGGACGACATACGGAGGACGAGGGATATCAAATACGTGATACGAGGAGGAAGGATATGGGAGGCAGAGAATATGACGGAAGTGTGGCCTGTGAAAGGCAGAAAGCAGGCATTGCCTCCGATTAATATAGATTGATGCATGATGTACCATACCCCTTGGATAAGTCAGCTAGGCATCATCTTCTAACTAACGTGGGCACACGAGGCGGAACACCATACGCGGAGGCATGACAAACTTAAAGTATATAATAACTCGGAAAGCACGCGGTACCGGGATAGTGCATCTTTGCACCGCTGTTGCACATGAAACATTCTCGGATGATGGGCTGACACAGCTCATGTGGCGCCATGATAGCCGCCTGGGTGACGTCTCACAGGACTGGCTGAACGCTAGACTCCTGGTCGCGCTTGGTGCGTTCGACTCACCAAGAAGTGTTGTGTTGGACATAATATAAACCCAACTGTAAAACTGGTTGGTGAAAACACTGTTAGGTACGTCACGAACATATGGGTCCGTGAAGTATCCAGCCAAGTCAGTTCCTCAGTCACGTAGGCATGACAATTTTCTACGCAATCTAAGCTCGTTTGCTTGGCCACTAATTGGGATGCCCCGATTCACTTGAGTGAAGGTATGGGGTAAGATTTGCTCTCAGCTCTTTGATTTATACCTACAAGTCATCGATCGTCTGTCAACTTTCATACATACTAAACCACAGGAGGCTTCCCACTCTACTTCGACGCCGATGCACGCAGGACTGCGGCGGTCGTCCCTTTCATCCTGGGTGTTTTCGGTCGTCGTGAGTTATACTAAGCTTGAAATCACTGCACTTACCCAATGAAATCTGGCCCCGGGTCCATAAAAGCCCTGAACAAGATAAACATCCTCGTGATCTCGCAGCATAAAATACGCACATGATAGATCGCTCAGGTGGTACACCAAGTTTTTCTTGAAAGAAGTCCGAAAATGCTTTCGTCCATACGATGGAATTCTCTGGGGTAGTGTTGCTGAGACTCATCTACACCAAGACCTAGGCGTTAATGCTGGGGGAACAAAGCAAGCCAATACTGACAGTCTGAACCATGACTGCGGGTTCGAACGATCCTTTGGCGATCAAAAAGGGATTGTACTGGCAGTTGATGTGAAATGCAAACGGGTCCTTTCCTATGGTTTCAGCGGCGAGCTGATCCAAGTGGTGCCTGTAAGTTGCCTGGGGAGCGTTGATGCAACATTAGTACTCTTACCTGCATGAACTCCTGGACAAAGGCCTTGAAGGCTTCGTCGGATTCCAACTAATCCGAGGTGGTTATAGATACCATCTTGATGTCCTCAACTTCGTCGGGACTCACCTTGACGTTAGTGGTGACCCAAATCAAAGGCATTTAGCGTTGATAGGAAGGGTCAGTGTCGAACGAAGAGCAGCTCAAGTCTCAGGTCGGTAGGAATGACTATCTTCCCATCTTCCTCTAAAAGGAGAGTCTTCCAATCTTAGTTGCGGATCGGAAACATCCATTTGCGCAAGCGCTCATACATGCTAGAGGATGGGGTTTCCCTGTTCGCTGTCCAACGTTTCCTGGGCATAATGCGTGATGCGCCACCTCTCTGAGTGTCTCGGCGTGAGACGGCGTCCCTGGCCAAAGCCCTTACATGAAATCGGCCAAGAGCACTGCTTCCAACGCATATCAGTCCACCGCCACGGCATGGCTTTTTGACATCTTCAAAGTTCAAAACATACTTGGAAAATACTCACATTCGAACTTCAAAGCACGACTGGCTGTCTAGGCGATTCAAGGGTAATGACTACATTACAAAGACTACGCTCTCAACCGACCTTGGACACAAAATGGCCCTGCCTGGAACACGGGCGTATTGATCCGCCGTGGGTGCCGTGATGCTCTCACAGGAGCACCCTACATACACATGAACATTGTTGCTGACAGGTGATTTGCACTGCCTTTACTTACGAACGATTGCTTGCGTGTGGTAGCGGGGGGTACAGCCCAAAGGAGCGCTAGCCTTATATCAGGTCAATTCGCCAAACTCGTCGCTTGAGTCTCCCTCTATTCTTTTCTTTCTTTTACTCTCTTCCTGTATTGCTGTCATCCCATGGCTCCACGCCGTCGTGCCCCTGAACCCATCACCGTTCTGACTCCTGAACTCTTTGATAGACTTAAGGAGCGGACCGAAGGTACCTTGGTCAACCTCATCAAGCAGAACAAGGACACGCGTTATGCCTGCGAGTCTCCCGCCTTTAGTTGCTTTCGGAGTGCACTGAGTGCCCACGGACATCCGGGCGATGAGGTTCAGGACGATATGCTCCTGGAGAGCTATCGTACTTCCATTCCTTTAACAACTTACGACTCTTACGAACCCTTCGTTAACAAGTTCTTCGACCCCAATTGTAAGGAGAGCGATGTCAAGGATATGTTCTCTCCGGGTCTACCATACTTCATCGCGACCTCTAGTGCTACGGCAGGCAAGACGGCAAAGTTCTTCCCCAAGTATCGTCATGCTGAAGGCGGCTCCTATAAAAGTGTGGACAGCAATGCAAATCCTACGTCGGACACTGGAGGGAAGAATTGCATCGTATACTCCCTCAATTATCAACAGTTGATCGACGTGCAAAACGAAGATGGCGATGCTGTGAAGAAGATTCCCGTCACTATCATGTCGGCCGGTTCAATTCGGATGCAGAATAACATAGATGTCGAAAAGGACCCACATATACTTCACTTAACAGGTTTGCTTCTACTCCTCTTTCGAGAATGGTGGGGTGACTCGTGTTGGATTTTAGCACCCCGCGCCTCGTCTCCCATGGCCGTTTGTTTCATCCGCCACTATCGCTCCTTCCTCTTGATGCACGTCCTATTTGCGTTGGCAGAACCAAAACTGGAGAATATAACCACACTCTTCGGCACCGTATTTGTAGACATGCTACGGTACATGGAGGAAGAATGGGATGCCCTCCTTGACAGCATCGAGACGGGAAAGATTCCAGACTGGGAAGGCATCAATCACGTATTGCATTACCTAGAGGTATACATTTTCTCTTAAAAAGTACTTTTTACTGACTGATTGTCCCCGACTCATCTAGCCAAAGTTCCCTCCGCGACCCGAACGTGCAGCTTACCTTCGAACCATTGGTAAAGCCAATCAAGAGGTTGGCTGGATCGTGAGAATATGGCCGACGCTCAAGGTCGTGGTTGGTATTGCTAGCGGTGTCTTCTCCGCTGTTATCCCGAAGGTTAGTCCCATACAGTTGTAATGTTACTGTCTTAAGCAATACCGTAGATGAGGCATTACCTTGGCCCAGACGTACAGATGCGCAGTCTTGGTTTCACCGCGAGTGAAGCTTACATCGGCACGGTTTATGATCCATCCAACTTAAACCTTTTCAAGGTCGCTTCCGACGATGTGATTGAGTATCTCGATGTTCTGAAGGAGGAGAACACAGAAGGCGTCATGTCCGCCGTAAGCTTCTCTGTTCAGCAATGAAGTATCAGAAACTCATTTCAATTTCAGTGGCAAGTCGAGAGCGGGCAGAGGTATGAGATTGTGCTCACAACCCGTGATGGTTTGTGGAAATATCGTATGGGAGATGTCATTGAAATAGCTGGTTTTGACCCGGAGGACGGGGCGCCTATCATGCGCTATGTCGAACGTCGCAAGTATGTTTTTCAGCAATGTATAAATACGGGTAGCCTGACGGTATTAGCGTCGGTTTGCGCCTCGGAAGGGCACTGGCTTCGGAGAAGCAACTTGCAGACGCCATTTTTGCGGCGCAGGATGCGCTTGGACCCATCATCGAATTCACTGTCGTTGTCGATGACCGCGTCATGCCCCCGCGCCTTGGATATCTTGTTGAGGTACAGGGCGAACTCGGTGCGTTGCTTTTCGTTCCATCTTTAACTACTGTGTTCACCTTAGCGATGGTGTTCCAGGGCCTGACGCCGATGAAGCACCAGCGCAAGTGCTTCTAAACCTCGGTATGTCCAACGTGAATATCAAGGATAGCGTCGAGATTCGGGCCATGGGACCTCCGACGGTGCGTATCGTGCGACCGGGCACGTTCCGTGACTACAGGCAGCGGAAGATCGAAGCTACGGGCGGCAGCGCTGGCCAGACCAAGGTGCCTGTGGTGATCTGGGATACTGCTACTCAGGAGTGGATGTTCGAGCAGGTTGAGAGAGAGGTTGGGATCTTGCATGGATTCTGAATCGTATCCTTCAGTTTTTGGTGATCTGCATGGCTAGGCCTCGTCATGGCAGAAATGTTGATAACGACGAAATGCAATATGTTCCCATCCCATGCAATCGTGCTGGGTTCCGAAGTCCTGCTCAGTGTCGCCACATTCAGCGAGAAACAGTGACCAAGCGGACAGATTAGAAATGCCAATCATGATGAGAACAGGGCAATGCAACGTTTGCCCTGTTTTTTCAGCATTGATTGTGGCATTGAATTATGTACCTTAATCCACTCGAGTGTGCCTAGTCGGGTGATTAACTCTTCAGATAATATTGATGTTGATCAATGGCTTCTGCTGTTGTCCATAGCATGTCTGAAGTTCTTCTATGCCAGGAGAGGACCATGTCTATGTCTGTTATCGAATGATATACACTGTACAATCAAGATGACCGATTCCGACTACTCACTCGCCTTGTCAGAACCTAGGATGTACTGCATTGCAGTCAGTTAGGCTCTGGGGACTGCAATCAATACAATAGACGTGGAGAAACTGTACTTACCCCTGTCCTTCACTTTATTCACCCATACTCAGGTAATCACAAAATGCAGTGCTCATCGACCATAAGAGGTTGCTAGGAGCGTCCGTTTCATGTGACATATGTATGTAGTACCACTATATAGCTCTGGTATATAAAAAGCAGATCCGAATAACCCAAAGCAGACAAATATAAACGACTAATCAACCTGTGCAGTCCGTGGATCCGCCCCATTCGCCGCACGAAGGTTGATGACACCCCCTGCGACAGAACTGAGCGCATGTGCATAAAAGAACGACGAGCGTGCAAGGAGGTCCTGTTCGACGATTCCGAGCACGTCCGTGAGTAATAGCGGCCAGCCAAATCGCCTGCGATCCTCGATCGTAATGAGGTCAGGAGCGCGGACTGCGCCATGTTCGTCCAGGTAGGCGAGATTGCCGGGGTCTCGTTCGTCCGTTGCAATATAAAATCTGTAAAGCAGTAGTCAGGGGTAAATCTATTTGGGAAAAGGGGTTTTCGTACTTGTCACCTGGCGCTGGAGGAGGATATTGCAAGTAGGTGGGGTTAATCGTGGATTCTGGTACGGCGTAGTCGCTCGCAGATCCTGGAGCCAGATTCTTGAGGATTTCTCGACCCACATCTAGGTGGTTTTTTATGCGAGAAAGGTGTTCCCCGAAGTCCTCTTGCATGACCCAGTGGTATCTCACGACTGGAAGAGGATCAATGTTGGTATGATAGGCATGAGAGGTACTCACAATCACCGCGACGCATGTGTGCACTCATCCACATTCTGCCGCCAACCAATTCTCGCATTCGAGTGTTCATGGTTTCTGCAAGTTCCTTGACGCGATCAGTGTGGGTCATATCATACAACACCAAGCGCGCAAAGAGGTCTCTTGCGGGTGTAGACGTGAACAACAAGCTTGCCTAGTATGGTATATTTCAGCATATAGGCAAGGGGCGTGTCGGAGAAACTACTCACAGGCTTGCGTTCGTAGTGTATCTCCCCCCTGAGCAGAAGGACATCTTCTGTGATGTTATAAAAGTCGTCCACAAAGCCGCGTATGGAATTGCGTGGGGCAACTTGTCGGATCGGATCGACGACATTCTTGACGTAGTCCATACCAAGCCTGATTGCAAGATGAGCTCGCAAGACGGAGACGTAAACATTCGACTTACGCTCCATCAAACGTATACAGGATTTCCCATCCGTTACTGAGGAGAACGTCTGCCAGTCCCTCGTCTGTCGATACGCCCCCGATGCTATTAGCTTCCAATATTGCACGGGCTCTTTCCCAGCCCAAAACGCGTTGCCTTCCTGAGAGCATTACCTCCAAGACATGGTATGCCTTTGTCCTTGATGGAGTTTTCCATCCACCATGCTGATCCGCCTGCATATTTCCTAGCCTAGGGTTCCATCCGCCCCTCGCCTTCATGTCATCGGGGATTTTATCCACGCGGTTAAGGCCTGGTGGATCATACCAGTCATTTTCGATCACGTGTAAGCTTGGTGGCTTGCCCCGACTGTCAAGTACACTAGGATTATGATGATATCCTTCGGTATCCCATTGACCGGTGCTGAGTTCGAGGTCTTCAGTGAGGTTATGTAGACGGAGATACTCGGCCACGGTTATCACTGATTGAGTGCGTCGAAGATGAGTCATATTTAACATCTCAGACATGGGCACTTTCCATGCCATCTGTTTTTCTTCCGGAAGCTCGCGCCATTCGTCTGAGTCGACGGCGTCGCCGCGATTGACCATTGTCGCGTAAGCTGCACAGACGTCACTGGAAGATGATTAGATTCAAGTCAAGCAACAAGTGAGAATGTGCTGACTTGTTGTATTCACATGCACGAGCATATACAAATGATGGTATTATTACAGTGCGATTGAGTAGTGCACCATGATGCAGGGCAGTTTCGATGATATAGCGCATCTGGACGAGGATGAGTATAGTATGCCAGAGTCAGTGCAAGTGATGGAACGTGCATTATTCCACCCCAGGGTCATACTATAATCCCGAGCATAATATCCATGCGTTCTAGAGACTATGGCCTGCAGAGCCTCTAGATCAAGCTCCTCACTTTGTAGCAGTGGTATATTTGGAGAATGTATCGGTAGTGATGTATCTGAGATGCTAGTGTGTGGATCGAGTGGCAGTGGACATGAGTCGAGTCTGCGAGAGGAGGTAGAGAGAATAAATCCTCCCAACAGGCCGCATAAGAGTGCAATAGCGAGGAGAGCAAGGGAAGGTGCATTTCGGGTGAATCGTAGCAAGGACGACGAGCGATGCATTCGCGATGATTCTGGTGAGTTAGCGAGTGGCAAGTATCCTCCCAGCGAGGACCAGGGCGACATGGCGGGTCGAGGACAAGGACAGACACGGCGACAAATCAAGTCACCGGAGTACATGTGGTTTATTCCAGGCTTGTCAGTCTCCCATTGTTATGCACAGCCACTCTGCTCTCCAGAGTCGATGACTAGTTGGTGCACTCGGAATATGCTTATGTCCTATTCACGGTGGACAGAACTGACGATTCCTTGCAGTTGAATCCTGCGTTGTTGTTTTTCTTTTGAAGTTGCCCCGACAGAGGTTTTGCGTGTTCATCGACCCTGCAGGCACATAATGTTACGACACAGATATGCGTTGCCAGTGCCACGAAAGGCCCCGAAGATCTCTGAATCCTTTCCTTGAGGTCTGCCATCAGTCAGCAGCCGTCTGCACACTGGGCGATGTTCTTATTTGCCTGGAACGTCGTCGTCGCAGTCTCTGCCTTCCTGCAACCATCCTACGCTGACTACTACATCGACGACACCAACACCACCCTCAACTACGCCTCTGGTCCAAAAGCAGCATGGGGTGCATTTGCTGCAGGAGGCGAAAGTCTTCAACTGCTCCTACCCAACAATACGTACCAGACGATTGATCCATTCGTATGCTACAATCATACCTAGTATGTTACTTTTATCCCTCATCACCCTGATTCTCCTCATGGTCGGATCTAGTCGATGTGAGCCTCGTGTTCTTGGCTACAGACCACTCACTGACCCCACAATCAAGATGCTGCATGCTTTTCCACGGATGATTGTATTCTCACCATCCCATTCACCGGTGAGCACATATTTGCACTATCACACCACGCGGCAGATCCTAAACACGGTCCACACCCCGAAAGGCTCTGGAATCACTATCTTCGTGTACCAAGCAGGCCCCGTGGGCATCAATGCCAGTTTCGCAGTCGATGGTAGCCATGCTCAGACAAAAGTCCTCAGCGCACCGCCCGCACCGAACTACGAGATAGCCAATGTCTCCATGTTCGATGTACAGCAGTTGCTATCGGGCCCACACACAGCCTCGTTGACCGTCAATGACCTATTTGGATCGTATAGTGGCATGATGTGGGACTATGCCTACATCAATGAAACACTCGTCACAACCCCTGCTCCAGAGACGACCACATCAGCGACCACTATGGCGCTGTCGTCAAGCTCTTCATCTTCAACATCAACTGCGACGACTGCTTCGTCGTCAGGATCACAGTATGTGTTACCGTATTCTCGCAAGATACTGTTTTCATGACCCTCGATCGCAGCTCGGACACAGCGATCATCGTTGGCGCCGTCATTGGCGGTATTGCACTCGTAGTCATTGGCGTCGCATTCCTGTTTTTCCGACGGAGGAAACGTCAAAACAAAGTAGACCTTACCACCGAAGCTGACATCCGACCCTTCGACCCATACGCTCTATACGATCCCTCACGTCCCGAATCGCAACCGGTCCTCAACTCCGACACGGGTCGTTTCACAACACAAAACTCGATGTCACAATTATCCACGCCACTCGTACCCAATCGCCGCCATCCGTCTGTCGAACAAGTCTCAGGACCGAGCGTAATCGCACCTTTCACTTCGAGCCAAAGCAGCTCCTCAAGTGGACGAGACCGCAAACAACGACTAGAGTTGTCTGACGCTGGCTCGTCACTAAGACCACTGACCTCGTTGGACGACACCCGAACCGCCCCCTCCTCTTCCTCACCACCAACTGATATCCCTCAATCACTCACGGATGAACAAGCCGACTTCATCAATGGCTTGTATAACAACAACGTCCCCGCGGCAGCCGTGGCGCGCGTTATGGAACGTATGCTTGCCGATCGACACGCTGGCATCAGGGAATGGCAGAGAGAACTCGGGCTATCTCGGACGAACAGCTTCGCTACGACAGCTCCTCCGAGCTACGATCTTATTAATCAGTCATAGCATTTGACCACGTATGTGAACATTTTTCTTGAGTTGGATACCCATGCATAGGTGACACCTCGGCATCTGTAAGCTATTTGTAGAGCCAAGGCGTGACGACATTCGTTTATGATTCTCAGTTCGTGTCTGATCATACCATTGGGCTTAGTCTACCTCTATGTATGTATGTACTACGACGAGGAGTGAAGTCAGACGTGGAGCTCATCATTTATGTGATCTAACGAACATGCTATGACTTTCACCTATCTGACCTTATAAGAGAGACAAATGCCTAGTAATGCAGATGCTGAACGTGCAAAGGGCTGGTTTCGCAGTAGTGTTGGACGAAATTCTCAAGTCCGACGCCATCCGTACCCTCCAAGATATGGTATGCCTTCATCCTTGATGGAGTTTTCTACCCACCTGCTAATCTACCTGCACATTTCCTAGCCTAGGGTTCCATTCCCTTTATGTCACTGGGGATTTTATCTACAAAGACCTGGAGGATTATACCAGCCGTTTCAATCATGTGGAAACTGAGTAGCTTTCCTAGTCTGTACTAGGATACTGATGACATCGTTCGGGGTCTCATTGACCAGTGCTGACTTCGAAAATGTGATGTGGACGAAAATAGTCGACCTACGGTTATTACCGATTGGGTGCGTTGAAGATGGGCCGAATTTGGCATCTCCGACTGACATGGGTATTCTTCATATCATCCGTTTCTCTTCGGGAAGCTCGCGCCATTCGTCGCTGTGATTGACCATTGTCGCGTATGTTGCACAGACGTATAGCGCATTTGGACGAGGACTGGTGATGGAAACGTGCATTATTCTACCCGAGTCATACCATAGTCCCGAGCGTAATATCCACATGCCCCAGAGACTATGGCCCGCACAGCCTCTAGATCAAGCTCCCAGTAGTGGTATGTTTGGAGAAAGCATCAGTAGCGATGTATCTGAGATGACATTGAACGGATCGACAGGCAATGGACACACGTCGAGTTTGCGAGAGGCAGAAGAGAGAACGAATCCTCGCAACAGGTCCGATACGAGTACGATCGCGAGGTGGAGCATTTCGGGTGAATAATGACGAGCGACGCAACCGGGATAGTTCTGGTGAGGTAGCCACCAGGTATCCTCCTAGCGAGGACATGACGTGCCAATGTTTGAAGGGCCGGGAGTCGTTCGTGTATGGCAGACGACTGGTGCCACCACCATGAACATAGTCAGCTTTTGGGACGATCTAGCGGCATCGAGAAAAGGCGCAAGTCAAATCACAGGATGCAGCCGAGACTACCCTTTTTCCTACATTCCCTTATGTGGCAAAATGCTCTGTCGTGGATCACTTTCTCATGAATTAAGAGGGTCCCAGACCTCTTGTCAGGCAAGGGAATGTTTCTCTTTCCTAACGGACAGAAATGACGAGTCTTTTGCAGTCGGATTCAGTGTCGTTGGTTTTCAAGATACCTTGAATGTTAGAATTCGCGGGTTGGGGCAATCGGGTGACCACGATGGATGGATGGGTGCGAACCAGGTCCAAACGCGATACCAGTACAGGTAAAAACTACGAACTATTTATCTGTAGGTAGAATCCAATATATCAAAATGTAATTACCGTCAATCAAAGGTGTCTTGTGAGTTTGACATATAGCAACTAAATATTCTGACATTGAATATAGGATTTGTGTTGCATTAATCCTGTGGCGAGCGTGGATGGCATCCCTTACAGCACAGATATGCATTGCCAGGAAATAAAGGGATCGAGGCTCTATCAAGCGCTTCGACTTGAGGACTGTCCATCAATCAATACCCTCAGTACTGTTCTCACTCGTCTGGAGCCTCATCGCATTTTCAGCTCTCCTACAGCCATCCTACGCTGATTACTACATCGATGACACTAATACTACCCTCACCTATACTGCTGGTCCAGGAAAAATATGGGGTTCGTTCGATGCCGGTCACACCCTTTCGATTGGCCTACCCAACGGAACGATGATGACGATTGATTCATCCGTGTGCTACAATCTCACCTAGTATGTTACTCTTATCTTCGTCATTGTCATCCTGCTCACGATCGAATCTAGTCGATGTGAGCACCATGCTCTTGTCTGGAGATCATTCACTAACCCACAATCCAGATGCCGCATGTGGTTCTGCGGATAATTGTATTCTTACGATCCCATTCACCGGTGAGTACACGCTTGCTGTATTAGGTGGCAGATCCGATCCTGACCACCGCACTCTGTAAAGGTTCTGGAATCACCATTTTCGTATACCAAGCAGGCCCAACAGGCATCAATGCCAGTTTTGCAATCGACGATAGCCATACCCAGACCAAAGCTCTCAACGCACCACCCGCACCAAACTACAAAATAGCCAACGTCTCCATGTTCAATGTACAGCAGTTGCCATCGGCCCGCACACAGCCTCGTTGATCGTCAATGACCTATTTGGATCGTATAGCGGCATGATGCGGGACTATGCCTACGTCAATGAGACACTCGTTACAACCCCTGCTCCAGAGACGACCACATCAGCGACCACTACGGCGCTGTCGTCAAGTTCTTCATCTTCAACATCAACTGCGACGACTGCCTCGTCGTCAGGATCACAGTATGTATTACCGTATTCTCGCAAGATACTATTTTCATGACCCTCTATCGCAGCTCGGACACAGCGATCATCGGCGGTGTCATTGGTGGTGTCATTGGCCTCATGGCCATCATTGGCGGCATTTTTCCGACGGAGGCGCGCTGGGGCCGACCTGCGAGCCGTCGACCCATACGCTCCACACGATTCCCCGCGCCCCACGTCGCAGCGGGCCCTCAGCTCTGACACGGGTTATCTCACCACACAAAGCTCGACATCACAATTATTGACGCCACTCATGTCCAATCATGTTGAACAAGTTTCAAGCGCGAGAGTAATCATACCGATCCCTCCGAACCGGGGCAGCTTCTTTAGCGAACAAGATCACCGATCTGCACCATCCACTTTCTCACCACCGAACGACATTTCACAGTTGCTCACAGACGAACAGACAGATACTGGCCTACCCAACAACATATCTGCAGCGGCTGTGGCGCGCATGATGGAGAGTATACGACATGTTGACATCAGAGAGTGGCAGAGAAAATTCAGACTTTCTCGGACGGACAGCTTCTCTACGACAGTTCATCCGAGTTACGATCTTATTGATCAGTCATAGTATCTGGTCACATGTATGGATTTTTTTTAAACCCATGCCCATAGGTGACACCTCTTCGTAGCGCTGAGGCGTGACAGTACTCAATGGTTTATGATTCCAAGCTCGTGTTTGATTATACCATTGTCACTGCATTCGGTTTACTTTTTTATGCATGTACTAGCCGTTCGAGCAGCCCCAAAGTCCAGTTAAACCCAAACTGAAGGATGAACCAAGACCATATCACTTTCGATGTTGTATGAATCGAAAATCGTCAGTCACAAAGGTCCATCATGGTGTTCCACAAGGACCTACAAGGGTCCAAGAGGCGGTGTTACAATAGGCTGGAAAACAACTGGTCGTGCACATGTCAATTGGCAAAAGAGGTATGGTCAAGCCGGTGCTTGGCCGGTGAAGGCGATGCACATTGCAGATCGCATCAACGTGTATCTCACGATCTGTGAGATGCATGCCGTTTCTTAATCGCGCGATCGTTCTGTCGCCGTCATTTTCTCTTTTACAATGGGTAACCCACAAAATCGTGGCAAATCAAAAACGTACAGATGGCAGTGAACCGTGGATAGCCTGCCAACTATTGGAGCATGGTGTCCAATCCCTTCTTCCTCTTCTCGTCCTTACTCGCTTTCCGTGAATCCTGGGCGTCTTATTTCTATCCTGGAATCATCGAAGTTACTTTGCATAGCTTGTTGTGTAGGAGGTTCATCTGGTATTTCGTCTCGATTATTCCTTAATCGTTGCATACAGGTTAGCATCTAATCCCATACCGTGCATCATTTCACTTCAATTCTTCGACCTACCTGTATGTACCATGTCTGTTGGTCTTCACATCCTAATCCTGACCTGAGCTAAGTTTCGTTCCACATTGTCTCAACGATTCAATAGTACTGTTGTGAGTCCACTTTAGGTTACTCTTACTAGTATTGCACACCTTTTCCTGACCCATGTCGTGTGCAGCAGCTGATCGACTGATGACGAACTTGGACGATCGGATGACCCGAAATCGGGAAATTTTGGAACGCCATCCTCCGGGAGATACTGGTCGGGCGGTAGCCCTATTCGATCTTGCGGATTCCCTGAACAAACGGTTCTCGGCGAGAGGTGACATCGTGGATTCAGATGAGGCCATTACACTGCATCGATCAGCCTTGCGCTTCCGTCCAGCGGGTCATTCCGATCGGTCGTTATCGCTCCACCACCTTGCGCTTTGCCTCGCGCAGAGATACAAACAACAGGCTACAATACGTGACCTGGATGAGGCTATCACACTCTATCGAGTTGCTTTAGAGCTTCGTCCCCTGGGCCACTCAGGTCGTGCCGCCACTCTCAGCAACCTTGGAAATCAGCTGAGGAGGAGGATTGTGAAAATTGGTGCAAATGCTGATCTCGACGAGGCGATTGATCTACTTCGATCAGTGTTGGATCTCCGTCTAGCAGATCATCCCAGTCTGTCAGACACACTCCATCACCTCGCATTTTGCTTTGCGAAGAGGTACGAAAAACGGGCTGCCTTACCTGACCTGGAGGAAGCTATCACACTCTACCGAACTGCATTAGAGCTGGATCCCCCGGACCACTCTGATCGTGCCGTCACTCTCTATAGCCTTGCGATTTATCTGAGGCACAGGTTTGTGAACCTCGGTACAAGTTCTGATCTTGATGAGGCGATTATGCTGCATCGTTCGGCATTGGACCTCCGTCCAGCGGGACATCCTGGTCGGTCAAAGTCCTTATCCGGTCTCAGGGATTGTCTCGGTTCCCGATTTGAGAAACAGGGTGCGGCAGCAGACTTGGATGAGGTCATCACCCTCCAGCGAGCCATATTAGAGCTTAATCTACCGGGGCATCCCGACTACGCCACGTCTCTGCACACCTTTCTACGTTACCTTCGAAACCGGCAGCAGATTCGTGATAGCAGGGAAGACTTGGATGAATGCATTTCGTTGGGACGAGCTATACTGGCGCTACGTGGACATGGGCGCTCTACCCGTGTTACATATCTCCTCAATCTCGCCTCTGATCTTTACAGCAGGTTTCGGCAAGCCGGAAAAATCACTGATTTAGAAGAAGCGATCACACATGGCCAAACCTTACTGGATCTCCATCCTCAGGGAGATCCTGGTCGTGCCGACTCCCTCAACACTCTCCTGATTTACCTGGAGGAAATGCTTAATAAATCTGGCAGGGGGGACTTGTATAAAGTCGTATCTCTTGCACGGGAGACACTGGCACTCTGCCCAGCTGGGCATTCTGACTATCCGTCGACCCTTCGCACCCTTGCAAATTCCCTTTCGGCGAAGTCCCAGAGAAATGGTGATCTCACTGATTTGGAGGAATCTATCACGCTCCGCCGTAATGTACTAGAGCCGTGTCCAGCTGGGCACCGCCATCATGCATCATCACTCCGTGAACTCTCACTTTGCTTGTCAGACAGATTTGAACAGCGGGCCATGACAAGTGACATAGAAGAGGCCATCATGCTCGCACGACGTGCATTGGAACTTCAGCCACGAGGGCACCCTGATCACGCCTTATATCTCGACAACCTTATCTTCTGCGTTCAGAGGCGGCATCAGAAACTCAATGCGACAACTGACGCAGAGGAACTTCGATGGACTGTGCTGGAGCTTCGTACACCTGGATGTCTTGATCAGGCCAGATCTTTTCAACATCTTGCTTCTACCCTGTACCTTAGATTCCAGAGACTTGGAAGTACAACTGACCTCAAGGAGGCGGTCTCACTCGCACGGGCTGTGCTTGGGCTCTGTCCACCTGGACATCCTAATATTGCCATGCCCCTTCATGACCTTGTGATTTACATTGGGGACATGGTTAACAAAGGAGATTTGGATGTGGATGAGGATGAGATGGTGAACTTCACACGAGTTGTATTGAAGCACTGTCCCCCTGGTCATTCCGATCACATCAGTTCTCTTCGCACTCTTGCGACCTCCCTTCGGCGCAGGTTCCACAAACAGGATGCTATCGAGGATTTGAATGAGGCTATCGCCCCGATGCACAGTGCAGTAGATATCTGTCTATCAGGGAATGTAGCCCGTGCTGCGTCTCTTCATGAACTTGCGCTTTGTCTATCAGTCAGGTTTAAGAAACTGGCCACAACTGCTGATTTGGACAATGCCATCGAGTTCGAAAGAGCTGCATTGGACCTCCATCCTCCAGGGCATCCTGACCATGCGGAGTCTCGTAATTGTCTCACGGATTTTCATCAGCTGAAAATCAAAGAGCGAGGTGCAATTTCTCCACCAGCACGTCTCACTTGTCCAACCTCCAGTTTACAGATGAAGGACCTGGTTAGAGGCATTACTTTTGAAGTCCTGAAGGCATTTCCCCCTCGGTTACTGGACACCCGCACCGGCTCATTATGTAACCGGGACTCTCAAATCAGGCATTTCGAGGAAAGCCAAGATTACCACCAACTGCTATCATCAGCCTCTGCAGTTGACAACCTCCTGCCAACTTCTCATATCTATGAAGCAGTGTCTACCTATTTCCGGTATGCTGCACTGTCCCACCGGTGGGGAAGATCAGAACCATTGTTGGGAGACATCGAAGGGCGGGTCATCTATGACTTGATTCATACAGATGGTCTTTCGAAACTGCAATCATTCTGTCTCACCTGCTACAAGCGTGGATACTTGTGGGCTTGGAGTGACACGTGCTGCATAGATAAAGATAGCAGTGCGGAACTCCAAGAAGCAATTGGGTCGATGTTTTTATGGTACCGGCAGTTGGCCCTCACTATGGTCTACCTTGCCGATGTCCCAGATTCTGGTACGCTGACTAGTAGTGAGTGGTTTAAACGCGGCTGGACCCTCCAAGAGCTGCTCGCACCCCATACTATCTTATTCTTCACTCGAGATTGGTCACTCTACAAGGACTGTACGTCCCTGAACCACAAGGAGAGTGACATTATACTCAGCGAATTGGAACAGGCGACAGGGATCACATTGCGATATCTCACTGATTTCCACCCAGGTGTAGATGATGCACGATCGAGACTCCAGTGGGCATCCAAGCGTTGTACTACGCGACCAGAAGACATAGCGTACTCGCTTTTCGGAATTTTCAATGTTTACATGACTGTCCGGTATGGGGAATCTGTGGAGATAGCCCTCGGGCGTCTTCTCAAAGAGGTCATTTCAAGTTCGGGGGGCACATCAATTTTGGACTGGGTCGAGCAATCATCGTCATTTCATAGTTGCTTCCCTGCCACCATCACGCCATATCAAATACCACCCTCTCAATCATCGTTTGCAGACCTCACAGCACTGTCTTCAACACGAAGCATTCGGAAGCTTCTTATCCACATATCTGCACGCAAAGTGCATCAAGCACTCTCAAATCTTCCACGAACACAATTCGTTGATCCTACCCTGTATCGTTCATCGTATCAAAACCATTCAGGTGGATCCCAGTACTGCAACTCACGTCCACCAAATTCCGGCAGAAGGGTTAGAACCTATCAAAATTGCACTATCAGAGAATCTCGAAAACATATCGAGGAAAGAAGTCCCATACATCCTGATCCGCCCCTGGCACTCCAGTTTCCTTGACCCAGCCGTCGCAACCAATGATGCTGCCGCTCAGCGGTGGCTCATGCGGCTGGAACAACCATTCAGTGCACTTCTATTAATGGTGTTACCCTACAATGAATATAGGAGAGTCGCATCCATTTGTAAGATTACTGCTTGTCCCACAGACTCGGATGGTGTATTGAAAGGCAACGTTAGTACACTGACTATAATGTAGATTTATGGATGCAATACGCTGCGCGGTGCTGCACCTGGTCATATATGCATATGTACATTGGTTCTATCTACAATTCATGGCAGGTTTGGTTCGAGTGAGCACAGAGTCCGGCACGAGCGCAACACCGTTATGGGCCCATTTGGTGGAGGTGAACCACTAATGGCATTGTCAATGTTAACCTGAGCTTTGTTTACATAGCGTAGTCAACCGAATTCATTCAACATGGAGAGGGCAGCTAGATCATTCAATCGTTATCGTTCGTAAATACTCTACGTACACACATTAAAAAGTAAACTGAACGGTATAATCAAGCTGGAAATTTCACGCCTTGGCACCACAAAGAAATGCCGCTATGCATGGATATCCAACTCGAGAAAAACATTCACGTACGTGGCTAAGTTTCATGACTGATTAATTAATAAGATCGTAGCTCGGAGGTATTGCAGAGAAGCTGTTTGTCCGAGTTCTCTCTGCCGCTCGACGGTAGAAGAGATCGGGCGTCGTCTGGCGATGAGCTAGTATTAGACAGCTCCAATAGGTAGTTGGGGTCTCGACCGCTCGAGGAGCTGGCTTGACTCGAAGGCAACGGAGCAATTACGTTCTGTCATGCGATCTGTTCGACAGACGGACGGCGGCGATTGGGGACAAGTGGCGGTAATAATTGTGACGCCAAGATTTGTGTGGTGAGATGACCGGTGCCAGAGTTAAAGGCCCGTTGCGACTTGGGGCGCAGGGGGTCATATGGAGCGTGTCGGTCAGCCTTGGCGCGCTTCTTCCGTCGGAAAAAGAAGAAAACGATGCCGCCAATGACAAGTACGACACCACCGAGGGTGCCCCCAACGATGGCTGCTCTGTCCGAGTTACGAACGAGGGACATGAGAACAACATCTTGTAAGGACATAGGAAAAACGTACTGGGATCCAGACGACGAAGCAGACGACGTAATTGATGTCGGAATGGTCGTTTCTGTGAAGAGCGTCTCGTTGACGTGGGCATAGTCAAATAACACGGCGCTAAACGAATCAGAAAAATTGTTGACAGCCAGCGAGGCTGTGTGAGGGCCCGATGGCAACTGCTGAACTTCGAACAATATGGATACGTCGGGTATCAGGTAGTCCGGTGCAGGTGGTGCGCTGAGGGTTTGGATTTGGGTAGGGCTATCGTCTATTGCGAAACTGACATTGAGACCGGCGGGGCCTGCTTGGTACACGTAGATGGTAATTCCAGAGCCTTTGCGGAGTGCGGTGGTCAGGTTTGGATCTGCCACCTGGTATGATAGAGCAAGTGGGTGCTCACCGGTGAATGGGATGGTGAGGATACATTCATCGGTAGAAAAACATGCGGCATCTTGATTGTGGGGTTAGTGGGTGAACTGTAGCAAATAACACGAGGCCCACATCGACTAGATTCAACCATGAGGTGGATCACGATGACGAGGGACAAGAATAACATACTAGGTGTGATTATAGCACACGTATGCATCAACCTCCTGATATGTTTCGTTGGGTAGGAGCAGTTCAAGGGTTTCACCTCCTGCAGCAAATGGACCCCATACTGCTCTTGGGCCAGAGGAGTAGTGGAGGGTGGTGTTGGTATCGTCGATGTAGTAGTCGGCGAAGGATGGTTGCAAGAAAGCCAAAAGTGCGACAACGACGTTCCAGGCGAGTGAGAACATTGCTCGATATGTTGACTGATGGCAGACCTCAAGGAAAAGACTGAGGGAGCCTTACATACGATATCTCGGCAATACATATCCAGTGGTGCCGTAAGGAATGCCAGACATGCTTGCAAAGTCGATGCAACACACAAATCGTCCATTCAAGGGATCTTCGAAAGGAACTCTGAGATTAACTGCAAAGACTCGTCAGCTGAATGAGAAGCATGAGTGTGTTTTGGGATCGAGTGTGGAGGGTGCAGTGGCTATCCATAACGAGTGCAGAGTTCGAAAGCGCCGTCATGATCATGGTGGCGCTGTGATTGACCACACGTGACGTCTCTGCACACAGACGCTCGTCGGCTTTTAAGCACTGATATGCTATATCACCATGGTCCTCGCTAGGAGGAACTACATACCTCACCAGAATTATCGCGGTTGCGTCGTACACCATCCTCATTCTGTCCAGTAATCGCTCTCTGTTTAGTACGTTGACGTAAAGTACAGTTGCTATCATAAGTCTGAACAAATTTGCAGCCGGTTTATAAGTAGTGCCGAAACGCTTCATACTTTACATAGAGAACAATACTGACAATAAAGCCCCTGGACGAGGAGCACAAGCAACAAATATCTCGAGTATGAGTAAAGGACATTCGAACCTGTAACTCCCGGTTCTTCATTTCCGTCACTTACCAGCCACCTAACTCGCTCTGCCTGAAATTCCGCACAAAAGAGGATCCCAGACCCATGTCGAGATCATCCCAAGACTCATCAATAGACCGCTCCACTGAGGCTGGCGCATACGATGGCGAGAAAGGATACTGATCTGAGTCTGAGAGCGACAAAGATGACCCTGCAGATGGTGAAGTTGGCGCCGATGCCAATGACCAGTCGTCTGCTTCATCACGTGCGAGCTCAGATGCGGTGCGGAGGAACATCTCAGGTTGAGGCGGTAGAGGTGGAGGTACGACGGAGGCATGCGCGGCATCTACGAATGACGACGAGAAGTCGAGCGTAGGGATGATGAACTCATGTTGCGCACTCGCATTGGCAGTCATGGGCAGCCCAAACCCAAGACCATTGTCCGGTGTACCAGCCTCAGAAGGATCCGCCTCGTCCAGCTCGAGCTCGGATACGGATGCACTGTCAAGTACAGTACTGAGGGGGGAGAGGACAGACGTGGGCGTTTCCTGCATGTCCGTGCTAGGCTGCGTAGACGTGCATGAGGCAGAGGGATGATGTGTCTCCTCCATCGTGCACCAGCCTTCTGCACTATCGCCCACAATGGCACGCACGCGATCCGCAGTCCAGCCAGCGAATGAGACACGAAGAACAGTGCATTGCTTTTCACGTGCATTGTCATCATCGTTATTGACTGTTGTCCCGTATGCATAGGCATCTACGGTGACGCCTGGATCGTCCCATATTTCTCCATAGTCGAGCCTTGCAAACAGGGTCGACACACGTAGGGTGTGTAGTCGATGGTTGTAGTGCGTGGATGCAAGCTCTGAGATAGGAAGGAGTGGATGGGTGGCGCTGCCTGCTGATAGGGGCAAGCGTGCAGTAGGCGTGGGGGCAAGAGGGACAAGTAGATGAGTGGTGACGGCAGGTGCAGGCTGGAGGGGGAAGTAGATGTCGAGCTCAGATGGCTCTGCATGGTCGTTTTTGACCTTAGTCCTGATGAGCTCTGATTTCAGCTTGAGCTTGTCTTGGGTTTTGGAGATAGGAGCACGGTTCTCCTTTTCCCGTTGTAGCTTGCGCGCCATCTTCTTCTTCACCTTATCTTCCCATTCGGCTTCCCATAGTGCACGTGTAGCGATGGGCACGTTCTCGACCATATTCTGAAAGATGGGACGTCCAGAATGGAACGCCCGTGCTGTGCCGAGGCCAACATGGGTCACATTGGCAGGAACAGTTGGTGGTCGTGGCAGACGTGGCGCAGAAAGCGGCCTGAAGAGCGCCTGTCTGACAGGGAGCGAAAAGCCCGCCTGGATGCTCTGAGAGCTAGAATAATAGTGTGCTGGACGCAATAGCGATTTAGCTGCATGAGCCGGCCGAGGTGCAGCTGTGTGGGTTAGTCCTGGGGCAGTGAGATGGCCAATGAAGCGAGAGAAGAGGGTGCGTGTCTGCGAGAAGAGGCGCTGTGCTGAGGTGGGTGGAGGTGGTGCAGTTGGATGTGGGATGGACGGTGGAATGTGAATCGATCTTGAGCCAGGCCATCGAGACGAGACTCCAATGCCCTGCCTCAGTTGGCGGACGCCATTCAAGACGACGGACATCGCTGTGTTCACTCAGCCGTGTCAGTCGCTCCGCCGTTGCTGGAGTGTCATCGGCACGGCACAGTCGGAGTTCGGACATCTCCGATGTGCAACCGACTACCAGTCGACAGCAAAGATCCACCATCGCTATCTGATTTCAGAAATAAGGGGACTCATTGTCAAGGTTTCCCTAGAGAGGCCTACTCTAGTCTGGTCCTGGACTGTCATCGGGGCCACTGACTAATGCTGCAGGGCTGCTTGACGGTGATGATGATCACGAGCATCCTGCTGCTTCAATCGCACTGGCCACCGTCGCATTAAGAGATTACAACACCCCTGACTTACTTTTCCTGTGAATGGTCAGATCATCCCCGTCGATGTCACGATGGACATTGGTAAGTAATGCTCTACTGGGGGCTAATTCCACTCTTGCATCCTCGTGGATAAACGGCTATTGTCAAATCACCTTTTGGGACAGTGAAGGCTTGTTAGTGGACGATCAAGGAACTTAACAGGAAGGTGAGTGACAGGTGAGCACTTCCATGTGACGGTATGAGCGGGTGAAGACAGTGCTCCGAACTTGGGGCGTGTCTTCGTTCTTTCTCTTCCAACAGAGCTCAGCCTGACTAATTCGTCCACGATGACACTGCTACTGAAAGGAGGACGTATTAACCGGGTGTCCCACCCGGTCGATGAGTACTGAATCACTAAACTTGCTGTTATGAACGCGCGATAGATAAGATTTTATTTTAACATCACATGCAGAGTCCACCAGTGGTACTAAATAACAATACCAGTATAACAATATTGACATTCGATGGCCAAGACAGACCAAAGACTCTACCCATTCCTTCTCGGCATCACCAACCAAGTACAACAATGAGCCCTGGGTGAAATACATATCATTGCGCTCGTGCGTAGTCATAGCTGGGCGGTGCTGTCCCAATGGTCGTTTCCCCATCGCCAAATTGGCTTGCCCTGCCATCAAACCACGACATGTCACGTGCATGTGATACTGGTGGTACAGGCTGCCCATTGCCCATGTACTGACGCAACTCTGGGTCGTGTGCTCCAACTGCAGAACCAGGACCAGCGCCCTGTGGATTCGGATTCGCCAGCATCCGCTCGAGGACACGGGCCACAACAGCCACTGGGACGTTGTTCTGGTATAGGCTAGTGACAAAATCAGCCTGTTCATCTGTTAACACCGGCTGATTTCCAGACTGTTCACTGGTCGCAACTATAGCTCCCTGGCCAGCCTCGCGCGACGAACTGGCTTTTTCGTTTGGCCAGGAGGAAGGCGATGGCAACACAGGGATAGCAGGCAATAATCGTGGTGTTGGCTGCGTATCAGGGCTAGCACTACCCCTGGCAGTGGTTTGGCTGATATCTATAACGCTTCCTTGGCCAGGGCTACCATCTGAGAGATGTCCTGCTAGCTGTCCTGACAGAGGCAAACTTCTGGGAGAAGTCCCCCCTCTATCGGGTATGATGGCCTCAGCATCTCTGAGGCTCGTTCTGGCCACATCTGCGACAGTAACACTAGAGAAAGATGGGTCGTTGGTCGTTGCCCTGGCAAAAGGGTCCGCTACCGGTCCAAACAAGAATCTGGATGTTGGGCGGTCATTGAGAAGTGGTGTGATGCCACTGTCTGAGCGCGAGCGCCGTCGGCGGAAGCAGAACAATGCCAGTCCGCACAATGCGAGCAAGCCGACTCCACCGGCGATCGTACCGCCTGCTATTGCGGCAACGTGCGACCTAGATGAAATTTATTCAATATACAAAATTAATGGGTAGACCGGGCTCACTTATTAGAACTCGAAGTTAACTCCGAGGATGCATTGCCGCCACCACCCCCAGTCGCTGCGCTGGATGTGGCAATAGCTGACTGACCGTGAAGTGATGCCGAGTTGACAAGTGAAGATGCAATCGAGGGAGCTAAAGTGGTCAGTGAAACTTGAGTGGATTGAGACGTTAAATTCTGTGAACTCGCAGACGATGACGGCGACGACGTTGAAGTGGGTGTTGGTGTTGACGTAGTTGTCGAAGGATTGGAATTCGAGGTGGTTGATGATGGTGCAACAACGACGGCTTCGTTCACATCTATATAATCCAGCATCATCCCACTGAATCCGCCATCCCAATCAAGGACAGTCATAATGGCAGTATGTGTACCGGAAACCAGATTCTGCACACTAAACAGGACAACATGTGGGATGTTGTATTGCGGTGCAGGCGGTGCAGCTAGTGTTGCTGTTGTTGCGCTCCCGGAGTCGATGGAGAGTGAAGCAGACATGCCCTGTGGGCCAGCTTGGAGCACGTAGATCGTGATTCCAGAGCCTGAGATCGCGAGTTAGAGGCATGAAACACGAGGTCTGCAACGGTACAAACCTGTGAACGAGAATTGTACGGCACAGTTATTCGACGTAGAACATGCAGCATCTGTCAGAGAAATCCTCAGACATTTGACATCAAACTCGCAAAATGATAACCTACATGTACTACGATCAGGTACAATCGTTAGTCAGAGAGAATAAGTTTAAGCGAACGCAAGGCTTACAATGTTCCGTCGTAGCATTGTGCAGAATTTATAGCCATCATGGTTCCATTGGGGAGGCGGATCGAAAGCTGTTCTCCCGTGTCCGACCCAAATGGACCCCATACTGGTCCAGCAGGGTTTTCGGAGAACTTGAGGACGGAGTAATTGCTGTCATCGATGGTATACGTGCAGACAGAACCAAGGAATGTGAAGATAACAAGCCAAATACTACAAGGAAGGCCAAACATAGTTTTTTTTTTCCACAGGCGTCCTGTAGAGTTTAGCCTAGAGTCCTGCTCGGTGAACTGCGCTGTGGGGAAAGGAGTGGTGAGGGAATAATTTACGAGGGAGAGAAAGGGCTCAGCGATGGTGACGACTCGGAAGGAAAAATGATACTTCCATCTCATCTTGTGCCTGGCTTCATCAGTGGCCATCTGCTTCCGCTCCACGAAATTCTAGCCGTTGACGTGTTTGCACTGCCATGTATTATCGCTTCTGGACCGCTTCACCGACTTGCACTCACCACTACTAGTAACAAAGTCTTGTAATTTGTATTGATGTTCAAGACTAGTGGCTGTCGAGGATGTCCAGCCGCCGGGTGGTGCCAATCCTGTGAGTTACTTCCCCTAATTGACTCCGTGGACGACAGACAACAGCCCTTCGCACGCCAGTACAACTGTCTAGAGAGTGATGCCAGGATTATGGAAACTGAACAAGCTTCTGATAGCACCCTTTGTTATTCATGAAAATTTACATTCCATATGTGTCACATAGAGAGTTCCGTCATGGTGACGACCGGGTCGGAGGAAAAATGGTCCATGCCAAAGGTGGCATCAACAACAAGCTGATCTCGACCAACAGTTGATATGACGTATACCCAATGAGTTCTATTCCCGCCTTTAAGCCGTTTCATCGTCATTCGTATATCACTCACCACCAGTAAAGACTTGTTCAGGTTTGGGATAGACGGTGGTCCGCGGCCATATTCAAGACACCTCTGGTTGTTGAGAATCGGTGTGGATGGCGACCCAGTGGTAATGGCGAAGATGTTGCTTGATCACCATATTGACCGCACGCCAACCGTCTCGGCATATTATGACGACTGTTCAGGCTTCCAGACCCCTAGGCTGTATACTGCAGAGTCCAGACGACAATTCTTCGCACGAACCGGATCACATCATGTGATTCACGATGTTAACCGGGCAAGTTCGATTACCCTTCCTAATAATCTGCTATCTGTCCTTGTCAGATGATTGGATTGCAGTACCATGCATAATAAATACACTGTCAATACAAAACTAAAGAAACATATGCCCCATCTACATGATAAAGACCTAAAGGACTTTAACGCATCGTGACCAACTCTACGGAACACATGATCAGCCGTGATGAACACAAAGCAGCGCAGTAATATGACCTACCCTCAGCAGACGTTGGATGGATGGCGATCGTATCATCCAAGTCCTGCTTACGAGCTATCCGGTTCGCTAGTTAACGACGTACTTTCACGACCGTGTAAGACAACACATACCGCCCATTTTGACAGCGACAGCAAAGCCTTGCAAAGCTTCGTCACTGCCCTGCCCGATCATGTGCACGCCAACAATGCGCTCTTCCTCGCCGACAACAATTAGTTTATAAACCGTTGGCTCCTTGTGTGCCTCGTCGATCTGCGAGAAGTAGAGCGAACGGAACGCCGATTTGTCTATCACAAATTAGCGATCTTAGAGTACACGATACAATGAGACCAACGACGCACAAATTTTTACGTCCTTGCCATACAGCCTAACGGCTTCTGCTTCAGTGAGACCAACGGTGCCGATCGGGGGATGCCTAGTGATGCATTGTGAAGGTCTAGGCACATCAGTTAATGATCCACTCACGAGAAAACGACAGTAGGAATGTTCTCATATGAGATCTTGTCATGCTTGAATTTCTCGGGGCCGAAGAGTCTGTTTGAAAGGCGCCTTCCAGCTGCAATGGCAACAGGAGTAAGCAATGCTTTTCCTTGTACGTCACCAATGGCATAGATGTTCTTTACGACAGAGTTTTGGTATTCATCAACGATGACATCTCCCTTCTTGTCAACCTTCACTCCGACATCTTCTAGTCCAAGGCCATCCGTGTTAGCATGCCGACCAATGGCCCAGATAAGGCAATCCACTTCAATAACACCCTTGTCGGTGGAAACAGTCAAAGTTTTTCCCTTTTCTCCCTCCACCCTGACGACGTTGGAATGTTTGTGGATCTTGATTCCAGTGTGTTCCATCCAAGGAGTCAAAGTATCCTGCATCGTATTGTCGAAACTGCGCAAGACCTTGTCATGGCGGATAATAAGGTGTGTTTCAGAACCTAGGGAATTCAACACCCCGGCGAGTTCAACGGCAATGTATCCAGCGCCGACGATCGCAACGCGCCTTGGCTGATCCTCGAGCGCAAAGAACCCATCCGAGTCAATACCAAGACTCGCACCCGGGATCTTCTCTTCTGAAGGAATGGTCGGACGTCCACCTACAGCGATGGTGATATGATCCGCATGTAAACTATACTTTTGTCCATCGGGTCTCGTTACCTCAACGGAGTCCGCAGAAATGAGGCGTGCAGAGCCCTGATGATGTTCAACGTGCTCCCTGTCAAGATTGTTGTCGTAAATCTGATTTAGCTTCCGAATGTATGCATCACGCTGTGGTTTGAAGGTCGCCCATACAAATTTGGGATCGGGTGTGGTAACGAAATGATATCCGTTGGAAGCGTGGCGAAGTCTATCTGCCAAGTCTGCGGCATGCCACATGATCTACGTGGACAAGGTACTTCAGTTGAAGGAGACCACGAATATACGAGGCTTATCACCTTCTTTGGTACGCATCCTGTGGCCCATCGACCATATCGCCGTCAGAAAGGCAATCCATGAAATCAGAAGTGGGCGGCAGGCATACCGACGTTGACACAAGTACCACCCAACCTTGGCGTAGCTTCGATGAGCGCAACCCTCTTCCCATAAGAAGCTGCGCGACGCTGAAGCAGTTATCAATCACATATTCGCATGCAAGCCACGGCTGGCCACATACCGAGGAAGCAACGCCTCCACTCCCTCCACCTATGCAGATATAGTCATAGCGATCGGCTGTCGGGCCATTAATAGGTGCCATGTTGGAGGTTGTCGTCGATATTAAACACCTGGAAATCTGATTGAGTCGGCACAGGATTATCGTAGCGTATCAGGGGGTTACCAGTCGTCATGTGTCACATGCGAAATGTAACGCACCTGGTGCAGTCTGAATGACACACGTCCAGAACAAAGAGGCGATATGACTTTTGCTGTGGAAGACGAGGAGAATCTGAGAGCAATTTTGTAGAGCGAAGTTGGGCCACTCATGATGCCAAAGAAGGTATTATATACGGTCCTTCGTGTTCACTGCCCCAGCGGTGGATTACTGACGCAACGGGGCCAGGAAAGTTCATCTTAGGATCACGTGATGATCGATGGTGGAGAGATGGCGTAATCTGACTGTAAATCCTGACCAAGCCGTTGTTCCCAAAACTCGGAATGCCCGGAGGAACTCTGAGTCAGTGAAGATGATCATTCCTTGACAAAGCCCAGGTCAACATAACCCACATCCTTAGATGTTGTACCACTCAGTTATCTAGATTGATATATCTGTGCATCCAGACGAAAGGGGAGATAACGCAGTCTATAATAACTCGATTAGTGGCAGATGACTGTGTCACGTGATCACCGGGCATACCAGGTCCTTGGACTCTCATTGGAGTCAAGCATCGGTTAGCCTCACCTGAGGCCACCGTTATAACTTTAAACATTGGGCACTCCTTGCAGAAGACCAAGTAAACAATAAGCTGAATGGATCAAAATCTTGGTCAGACATTCAGTCCACTTGGCATGCAAGGAGTAACTCGTCAATGGCAATATTTTATGGTCGCGAGAATTGCATTTGTATGCGCCAAAGCCTTGGTATGTAGCGTCCCACTCCCGTGAACATGATGCTCTGGAATGACCTTCCCATGACTTTTGCTCCTTATTGCTCTTCAGTCATTTGCGCTTCTGGAATGGTCACAAGACTATGTACGTGCTCCACAACCGTCGTCCCTGTACCATGGCCAGAAGTGCAGGGAGGGTATCGTCAACTTTAAGTCTAATCGAGTCTATATTCACATCTGATTGACCCCCTCCATTCATCGTCTTGCTCGCATCACTATACCCCCACAATTTGTGCAGAATGGGAATTTTTATTCGCACACTTCGGCCACCCCTTCAATGTCCCAAACAGACGTTAAACAAAGATTTGTGTATATTCGTGCTTTCATCCTGACACCGACCTTCTACGGTGTCGTGGGTCCCCTACTCACGGATTCCACGTCAAGCCCGATTCCAGGCTTGTCTATCCCACTACTCAGCGCATTTGTACGAACATGAGCAAGTTGATCTAGTTCTGCGCTCGTCCTTGAGTATATTCATGTGGGCTTGGCTCTGCCACCCTCTCTGACGTTATGCCCTGCCTTTGACCGACTACTCCGGATTTTCCTTGCGGCGGTATCAGGTTGGACTGGAGGGAGACCCTGTACCCTGGCATATTTGAATACCCGATCTTGTGAAATCCATGGAGCGCCACGGTGGGGGAATTATAATGATGCCTTCCTAGCAATCTTCCTTGCAGTTGACACCTGAAGAAGGTGCAACGTGTCTCGGTGCTGAATGATCTCCGTTGTCCTCAAGGTCCATTTGAAAATCAAACTTCTTCAGAAGCCTCAAGCCTGTGGGCTGCATGTTTCGGACCCCACCACTGGACTCTAGGGTGTGTGGTGCACTGTAAGTAACCACGCCCTCAGTGATACTGATAAGGGCCCCTGGACTCCAAGAGCCGTAGCCTATCAACATATCGAGCAGCTGTCACCTGATGTTTGAGCACAGAAGGTGTTCTGAGACTGACACAGCCTATCAGGGGTCTTACTTGCCTTTGTTGTGCGGGCTTGGCAGCCCCAGCTGATTATATTCCCAACGCCAAGACCTGTCTCCCTTACTCGCCGCCGTCTTCTTCCTAGAATTCTGACGGCGTACCCTCAAATAACGTTGGTTCCTTGGTGGTTGGTGCGGATTAGTCCCAAGGAGGATACCTAGGCGTTCATAATCATTGCCAGGGGGAACATGTCAAGAACAGTATTAACCGTGAGTTTCATCATGGGCATTACGTATATGAAGAACACATTGCAGGGCCAGGGGCAAGGTGTCATGCAACCTTTTTTTTATTAGCATCGTGGCTTTATTTCTCAATGCCAAGTATTCCATGGCAGGTTCACTTCATTTGTGATCATATCATGTATGTTTGCTGATATGCTACGTACAACACACCTCTCGAATTGATTTGCCTTCAGGAGCTAGTCTTGTGATACGAGTTCTCTTTGTTCAGCAGGAGAAGTACAGTATTTGAAGACTTCTTTCGAGGCTTCGCTGGACAGCTGCCGAGATATGTCAATCAAAGCTAAACCGTACCAGAACGAGGCCTCAGCTCAAGCAGTAAAGTGATTCACAGCAGATGTGTTGGTTGTGATCGGTGTTATCTGCTCAGAATTGATGACTGAGTAACCTAGGGAACTACCAAAGAAAACGAGCCGATTTTCCTGCAAGCGCGTATGACAAATAACAAATGGTAAGTTAATAACCGGTACTACGTGACAGGACTCCGAGGACAGGCAATGCCTCGAGGCATAGTGGCATGTCGTGCTTCCATCATGAGCGTTGCCCATGTTGCCTTGTGTATTATTGAACATGACAGAGTATCATTGGTGGCGCAGATGCACAACTTGATCATGCAACGGTCATTAGGTGTCCCATTCCTTTCTTCACAGATCACACATTGACCATACTCTATTCAGGATACACCCAGAGATGCGAAGTTCCTGGAAGACCAGCCCTAACTAGTGGCACCCTCTTTCGCCTCCGCCTGGTGGGGCCTAATCGACGAATCCAGATGAAGGAAAGGTGTTCTTTTCCTCTAATGAACGGTGATCGCTCCAGCTTATGGAGCCTGGATCAGATAAGGACAAGTTCGGGGACCCCGATCCGAAATGCGCTTTATCCAAGGGGAAATCAGTGTCCAAGAGTGTGCAGCTTGCTGCGCAGATACAGCGCTCTATTAGTAAGAGCGATCCCTCTCATGCTCTAGGAGCCACACTCTGTGCGGCGGATTCGACGTTGATTGTACACGGTCAACTTCAACTTCATTTCTTCCTCAGATGTTCCATGCGTCCCGTAGCCTACAAACAGCGACTCTCCCGGAGAAAAAGATGAACGTTGCCCCTTGCTGATCGGTGCTTACGGTCGGTCATTGTCATGCTTCATAAAGAAGTAAATCTGCACCTGCATCGTACATCGCTCTAACGTTTGGACTTCTGGTCAACGAAACGTGCTTCTTCCTCATGCTTAGTTGCAGAATCAAGATCGCCTATTGTTCACAGGTCGATGTGCAGTTTTTGACGTTCTCTTCCGACACATACGCACGCTGTGATTAACTAGGAATCACTAGTACTGTTTTCCTACCGTCCGATCGTTGGTGTCATATGGCATCCACTCTTGCCCTTAACCCACACTAATGGACACTCTACTGCCGGGTTTGAACTTTCCTACGCCCTCTCTCGTCCGAAGCATAAATCTCGCATCTGCACGGGATGACACGCTGCGCACTGTGATCATTTAAGTATCTTATCTCCGTTACCGCCATATCATATTGAAGGGTCGATGACGATACTTGCATGCTATGAACGCGATAACCAAGTTCGAATCCGCATCTGACCTAGGCCGAGGCTGAAGCGCTGATCCCTGAGCACAGAGCGAATGCAAACGATGTACCCTGAGCCTTGAATCGAATTCCGAAGTCGAACACCAAAGAACGGAACGAACAGCTTATATCCCTCATCCACCACTCCCGATCTGCTCACTATTCAATCTGTGGCATACATCATCAATTGCGATACATGCAGTGTATACCCAGGTCGATGGAGTGATCTCAGGTTCGTGGATCTTATCGGCCTTGTCAATCATCGCATGTCAATCTCTTGTCTATGTACTTGTGTCATACACGAATATGACGCGTGCGCTTAAAAGGGAAGCAGCCGGGATCGTGTTCGTGGACTCGTGGCGGCGTGTGGATCCCGAGCAGTGTTCAACGTTGGCCGGTCCCGGCGGAGCGTACGACAGGACTGCCATTGCCATCGGTGTCGTCAGGGGTGGTGTGGCACACGGATGTGGAGCGATACGAGAAATGGCGCAAGAGTGTGAGTGAATCAGTATCAGTGGCTGGCAGGGTATTTTTGTTCAACATCTGCCACACATAGCGCCAAGCCATGTCTCATCAGCAATAGCTATGACCACGACCACTAGCACAACGCCCTACGGTGCACGCAAAACCCACGCAGGCAATACTCGACCCACTGCCTCATGGGGCTCAAGAAGGTCAAAGTCAAAAACCAGGCTCGACCCTGAATATCGGATGTCCCAAACGGAATCGAATCGAACGTCGAACACGGTCTCTGAGATTAATGGGAGTGCTTGTAGTGTGACTGCGGGGGCCACACGAACGGCTTATATCTCTCATCTCCTTCTCTTCCCACGCACACCCCAAAACGCCAATAAGTCCTTTCTGCGACTGATATAAAAGACGCCCATGCTACTATGTCGGATTTTGTAACAATTTCGACATGATAGATCTTATCAGTATTTGTCAAGCACTGCCGAAATTGTCACTGTCAGTGCAGCTCCCGCGTTTCTTGTTTGTCGTGACGTACACGTCGGCTGTCTTTAATATGAGTCGTAGTGCCGAGCCTCGGTATCTCCGTAAGTCGGGCTCTGTCCCTCCTGAAGGCTACCCTGTCAGGAGTGCCTCTTACCAGGAAACGCACGTGGGTATAACGAATGATGTATTTCACTAGCAACGCGTACAGCCCATTGCGTACCATACACCGTAATATACGTACATAGTGTGCGATGACAGTGAGAAATGGAGAGGTGGAATGCGTGAATACAGAGAGACCAACAAGAGAATTGAAATGACCAGTAAACGATACCAGAAGCAGAGCTCGCCATTAACGTACATACACTCCCAATGCAACCAAAGATCAAGATGAGGAAAGAGAGAAAACAGGACTCACAAACCGAGAAAGAAGAAAGCAGTGTGACAGCGAGTGATGAAAGTAGGAAGTCCAATGATCTTGCGAACGGTCGGAGTGAAACTATCTCTGCACCCCAAGGTTCTTCCACCACACCATATACCCACTCCCACACTAATTGCGACACACAGAACAGATAAGACAGACGACAATACAGTGGGTAGGTATATACTAGTACCATGCGAATGCGAGAGGGAGCGGTGGCGGTGGAGTAAATAAGGTATAGGGAGGAGTAGGAGGGTAGTAGAGTATATATACAAGGGTAGGGCCAGAGGCGATTAGAGTATATACGGATGAGAATTAGAGAGAGCGGACACGCGTCGAGAAAGGCGAGTAACTGGGAATAAGGAATGAGTGAGGAGTGAGGGGGGGTGGAGGTATGGCAAAGGTATGTGTGAAGCGTGGCAGCGGTGCATGCGATTGGGATGGATATGGGTAACGGAATGAAGGAGGTAAATGGGATAAGTTGGGATGGACGAGGCGATGGGAGTGCACGAGGACACGGGAAAATAAAGAGATCGATGAGTAGAGTAAGCGATGAGAAAAGCGTGCAGGGCTTGATTTTAGAGAACACCGTGTGGGGAGAATGGTTCGGAACCAGAGGAAGTAGCACATAGGGATACAGCAAGTTGAAGTCGACGTTGAAGAGCGGCGATTGCAACGTAAGGTGAGCACCGTGGCCCAGGTACAACACAAATGAAACAATGCAATGTAGAGTAACCGCAGAGATGGTATGGTAGTCACGCGCATACAGGCGAGGTGCACGACGGCACACGATTCAATGGGTGTCCACCCATCGAGGGCGTATCCGCAACGAAAGGTGGCGGATGGTCATTAAGGAGTTGGGGCTAGAACAGCACCTCCTAACCAAGACAGCTGAGGACTGACCCTTTACGGATCGCCGCCCCCGCCTCCACCTCCTACGCCATGGTGCCTGCTCACTTTCTCGACACGTGCGCCAATAGACGTCTTTCTTTGCTTGTCCTGTGGGCATCAGCATCAGCGTCAAGAAGTAAGAGCGAAATCCAAATAACTCACCAACTCCTCTTCTTCGTCCTCTTCGTCCTCGTCTTGCTGCGATGGATTACCCGAGGGCGACGCCTGCTCGCTTTCGATAGGACTTGGCGCTTCACCGCTATGCTTCTTATTGTGCACCGGGCTCAGCAGAGTCGTGAGTACGTGGTGCTCTTCACTGCCCCTTGGTGTCGTATGGTGGGAGTGCTCAGGCATCCCGGATGAGGAGAGATCTGTTACGGATGTGCTGGTGCTCGCCACCTGAGACGAACTCTCTGTCCCAGCGCCAGTCATCAGGGTCGTGGCGGTGGTCCCTGATGAGGCTGAAGTAGACCGCATGGATGCGCTTATACTCTCACCGCTTTTCCTGGGCTCTTTCTCGCCCTCGACTGCAGCCCCCCTTTCTCTGGCCTCTCGCTCCGCCTTCTCTCGCGCCTCGCGCTCTCTTGCTTCGCGCCGCCTCTTGACCCAGCCCATTCCGCTCCCGTCGTCCTCGTCACCACCGCCCACACTGACATTGCCCATTCCACACTCTGGAACGGTTTGCGTCATGCGTCTTCGGCCTGTACCGGTATGCCCTGAACCTGGACTCGGTGTTGCTGCGGCGGTGATATTCGAAGGAGAAGTTGGCAATCCTGTGAGATAGGTATGAGCAAGACCGGAGAGAGTGAGTATATGCTGTACAGACCACTGTTACTGTGCAAGCCCTTCCATACTGCGCTGCCAACTTCTCCACCAGCTCGCACTGAGCCCATGCCGCCATAGCCCCACTCGACGAACTCAGGTTCATCTCTTGCGGTTGCAAAGAAGTTGGTTGTGGCTGCTGTGGAAATGGGATGAGTAACATACGGTCGAGATTACAGGGAGGACGCACCTTTGGAACGCTTTGCTCCGTATACCCTGCCATTCAACAGCTTGACATGTTTTCGCCTTCCATTTGCCTTGTTAGGACTTGCCGTGCTGTTGAGGGCAGTGGGCGAGCGAGAAAGTGGGGGTGATTCCGAGATCATTTTTGTGGAGAAGCTGTGTCTTCCGCCACCTGCCCCGGGGGACAGGACAGAGGATACCCGACTTCCACGTATAGGGACCTTATCTCTGCTATCATCATGAGAATTCCTGTTTGTGCGAATCTCGGAGGCTGGACAGGACTGCACCGATGATGTGCGATGTAATGGAGATGATGCAGAAGAGAAAGTGGGGGAAAGAGAGCGCGTACGGGGAGAGTTGGCAGAGCGGTGGAAGAAGGGGAGTGAGCCGAGGATTTCCCCGGTGGATATGCGCGGTGGATTGCGGATTCCCGTTTCGGGAATACTCGAACTCGTGTGTGTCGGCGACGAAGGAGCAGAAGCGTCACGCGAATGGAAGGTGGGGAAGGGTGCATGCGAGGGAGGAGCATGTGGCGAGGAGATGGACCGGCGGAAGAAGGGAAGCGAGCGCAAGAGTTTGCTTGCCCGCGAGACTGACTGGCCAGAGGGGGGTGACTGTGGGGTGGGGAGAGAGACGACGGGTGATGCAAGGGGATGGACGTCAATGATAGTATGTTTAGCGGAAGAGAGGAGGTCGTCGGATTGGTCGGTGTCGGAGGTGTCCTGCTGGACATCAGCGTGTGAGTCGTCTGTGCATTGTGCGTCGTCGTCGTCGTCGTCGAGGTCGTGGTCGTCTTCGCGATGTGGTTCGGGAAGGGGTGCGAAGCGGATCCTGCGCGCCGAGGATGGTCGAAGGAGGTCGAATGACGAGGAGGCAGAGGACGAGGATGCAGCCGACGACGACAAAGGCGACACGGCGGGGACTGAGAGGAACGGAGACTGCGACGAGTGCAGGAGAATCGACGCTGGCGAGGAGAGGACGACAGCCATCTTGCAGACACGAGAAACCAAACTCGCCCGGCGCAATAAATGCTTTCGAAAAATATCATTTATGTAACCGTCTTCCGGGGTCCACCCGGCTGTGACATCGACTCATCTCAGATCCGGATCTCACATCGGATCACGTGACTCTTCCTTCTCCCTCTTGCACGTTCTCGGTCATCCGTCTTCTGTCTTGCCACCTTGACTCTTCCCGATCATGATTCGGCGGCTGCGACCCTGCCCAGCGCACTCCGACTCTTATGTCGTCACTGATCTCTGCATCCATGCTCATACCAGCTGCAACATTCACATTTTACTACTGACCTTATCGCCCGTCTCCGAGTTTCCGAGGCAGCCAACAATAGCTACCTTCGGACCTACCACAGCCACTTCTTGTTTTCGTTTTGCCTCCGCCTTTTTTTTCTTCCTTTCCATCTTCCCTGCATTCTACCGAGTTTGCACAAGTATCTGCCGTCGACCTGACGACGTGGCTTTCAGTACCATAGCAATGATACGGTCGTGTACATGTCAAACGCATGTGTGTGTAGACGGTAAGCGATGCGGAGAAACAACGCCACCATTTCTGCACACATCCATGACGCACGTGTGCATCTGTCGGGCCGCCCATGGATCTTCAGCGAATTACTATCGGGCGAACAACATAAATAAATCACATGAGCGTCGAACTTCCTCTGCTGCGACCTATCTATATCTCTCCCAGTCGAGTGGTCATCGAATTGCTCGAAGTAGACTAGGCTCGAAAGTCGCGTGTATGAACGCAAACTCATATTACAAAGAAACCAAAGAAACATCCTTTCCTGCCGGCATTATCGCCGTCCTGCGCATCCAAAAACACTAGCAATCCATTCTGCATGGTTCTAAGAGGCGCTATTAAGGAGGACATCAACCCCATTGAATGATACCCGAGGGATCGCTTACTTATCATACTTTACCAATCAGACCGCCCAATGGAAGAAAGTTTGGCGATGAAGGGTCGTCGATCGAGGCCCAACTGTAAAATGTCCCGCTTACACCGTGTCAGATAACTGTAGACATCTCTCACCAGCAAAATGCTATCTCGATCTGGTGAGCTAGTCCACTTACAGCATATTGGCGCGCTGACACCAAAACACCACACAACGTGTTGTAGGCATCAAAACTACGATGAATGGCACCCTAGGTCTCCACATCACACATCACCCCTCCACAGAATTTTGATGTCACGCTGGAATCGCTCTATTGGGATCGAATATTTACAACACAGATCACCATACGTAGTTGTTCTCATCTTCGAAGACGACTCATGGTGGCGCTTGCATGCTGCCAGGGTCATGGGGACAACTTCGGCATCTTTGTGGGGGAAGTTTGATGGCCCATGCGAGAAGGTGTGGCCAGCGCGGGGGGATTTCTCCGTGTACTCATCCCTCAGCCCAGGAAATGTGGGGGAACGATAGATCGAATGTATCCTTGTACCTTCCGAGTCACCTCGGAATGGGTCTCAGGATCGAGACTACCTTGTGACAGATTTAATTGTCCTTCCCAGTGACGACACTGAGTTGCTACTGGCTTAGAATGGGTTATCCCTCGACGGGAAGACGATTACCCAAATATACGCCCACGTGATCCGTGTGCAGTGATGGAGAAGGCGAGATCGGAGAAGCCCACACGATATGGAAATGTCCTCCGGGAGATATAGTATAGCAGGACTAGCAGGCCCTCCCATGCCCCACGGGGGTTTCACCTCTTGACGATGCCAAACTAGTCGATGTGAAACTACATCTCATTTTAAATCCTGGCTAGGCGCAAAAAAGCTAGAAGCCTACTATAACACTTGAAAGGAATTCCTTGGGTCGTCACAACATGGTCGAACGAATGTGCATATGACGACAGGCCATAATAGGCGCCCACTGTTTGTGTTGATGATATGAGATCCCCAGCGGCCTTGGGAAAATACGGGGGAGAGGGGGACTTCGTGACGTTGATGGAGTATCCGTGCTAAGTTTGTGCTTGATATCATGAATCACAAAGTAGCAGCGGTCATAATATCCTTTCAGAATTTGCCGCTTCTGAATCCACGCCAGGTATGCAATCTGTAATTTAAATCATTAACGTGGTTCTGTAGTTCATTTCCATGGCTCCGAGTCGTACCTAGTCTATCAGTCAGTCACTCCTGTCGACTGCCATCAGTGCCACAGTCCCAATGCACTACAGCATGAAACGATGTGGGAATAGGTACGCAGCACCCTTCATGACCTGGGAGTGGTTATCAGGGGAGCACACACTCGCCTATATAGATCCATGTCAGGGCCTTAGACACCTATAGGCCAGATACGGTCTAGTGTTGACGATAAACGGGGTACCTCGACAACGAAGGATGGCCGGGGACCCCTCCTAAAGCTACTCAGCCACATCCTACAGCGTTCGGACCATCAATTTTCATGGTGCATCTCTTTTGTCAAAGGTTCGGACATACACGGTACGTTCCGTGCCACTCCCAACGGGAAAGAACACGAACGTGTCCATAACGTGTCAGCACACAAGCCAACCAAGCCCAATGCTCAGCCGGACCTGTCATAGAAGTTATGGGTGGAAGACCACATGACATTATATTTATCATAAGTGACGTTAGCCCCTCACCCGTTCTTCAGACCGAGTTCCAAATCCAGCCAGAGTACTGCATTGTGCACTGTCAGATTTTCCGAGGAGCGCCGGAGAGGAAGCGTCATGAGCGACTTGATACTGATCCAACCCAACGTGATATCCCAGGAATAGCCAGAGCCGCGCGGTACAGAAATCGGAAAGATGGGGTTCCTTGATTGTCACACGTACTTACCACGGTGTTGGAGTTGCCAAGTATTTAGCTGGCAAATTTGGTGGTGCAGTTCTTGGTCGAATTGTCTTGGTCTGAGTCAGACGACTCGACGATACACCATAGCACCGCTGTTAGTCAAAGATCCCATGACGAGCGGAGGATTCAGCCCCGACCAAACATTCGGAAGGCTGAGTTGGCGCCAAACCGACTGCGGTGGGAATCGACACACGGTTTTCCTTTAAGCGCGTGTGTTGCTGATGAATGCAAAGTAAGCAAAATCCCAGATAAATTGGTGGGTTGGCTGATCGTCGATAGTATCTGGAGACGTGAGTTGAGTCTATCACAGACGGAATGCACATGCATCACCTACATTGGCCACACACTCAGACTCTTCTCCGGCCGTGGGTGTGCCGTGTCATTTGGCACCGTTGAGACCGTGAAAGATGTACCTGTCACTCTCCCTGTCACTCTGAGTACTTGGCTTGGTAACAGGCACGGACAGCCAACGGGGTGTTTGGGGGAATGCTATGCCAAGCACCGTTGTTTGATATTGTGATAATAGTAGGCTGTGTGCTGACTATGAGCCGTACCAGGGCCTGCACCTGACCAAGTAGGATCAGCGTCTATCCACTGACACGTATGCTCTGGCAGGAAGTTCAAGGGTCGATCGATACCAGAAGAGATTCCTACGATGTGTTGGAATTAGGTGTCGATTAGTCCGAACACAGAGCTGAGACTCGGGGCGACGCGCACTCTACGGGTAAGTGAGTTTTTGACCACAGATTGTACCCCCGACGCTTTGATGTTGAAAATCATAAGATTCATAGGTGACCTGGCAAACAGACATTAGCCAGACTGATATGAATATAAATAAGGGCTCCTGGACCCAACCCACTCGTAGTACCAAAAGGAACTCGATCCTCGACTTCTGTGGTTTCAGATTCTGATCCGCTCCTTGGACAATGTAATCGACGCAGACAACACATGCATGCCAACCCGTCGATTGCAAAACAGGCTTGCAATCTGGACCGATACCTGTAGTAATTTGTCTCGGAAAAAGCTAAATAACCTGGGGAGAGCGAATGTATCTTCCACAATTGCACCGCTACAATATTCGGACCCTTCGGTTCCTGACACGATGCCCATCAATAAACATAACATGTCATTGTATACATACCTAATTAACAACTTTTAGTTTTCGGATGAAGTATTTAGAGTTGGAGAATTGGTCGCCAGGAGTCCGGGCCCCGGGTCCCCCGTCTCGTCGTTACTGCTTCCCTTCCGATGTGGTGGCCTTGGATTGTGGATTAGGTAACCTCCTACTTCACTCCTCCCATGTCACCACGTGAGAAAATAAATAGTATTGTTCGAGTATTATGCACTTTTTTTTCGACCTGAATGCCAGCATTCAAAAGGTTCAAGGGCGATTTTTGCAGCTGAACTTTTCAACTCAAAGCGTGAACCTCCTATTTGCATTCCTTCAAAAGACCAACTAGACAACAAAGTAACCAGTCGATTGACTTCAACAGCAAGTGCTGATGCGTTCTTGGCAGCTTTTCTCAAGAAATTTCGGATGCTATGCCCGTGGAACCCATGATGATCGCAAATATGTAGTATACACATGAAAGGATGGCAAAAGTTCTCAGTGTGATGGACCTCTGTTGGTCTCCTAACTACGTGTATCTACCATCCTAGCCAATCAAATGAGCAGTAAAGTGCTGTGCTTATGGCTGGTCATGTTATAGCTGAACCTCATGTTTTGGATGGGAATTGATCATCTATTTGTCTGATCACGGTGTTGCTTGTGGGTGTGTTTCCTCTACCTGATTACGACATCGGCTGACATAGACCATTGATTGGTCACTCACCTGGAACGCCACTCCACTGTCGACTCATCGCAACTCAAGGTTTCTTCGAAATGGCATGCCCTCAGTTCCCAATGCCATCCCATCAGCGCCACAACTGCAGGCATTCGGCGACTCATATATTGTAATATGACAATGCTGTCCCTCGCTCTTCGAAGTTTCCACACGTTTCCGTTCAGATATGTGCATCGAGATCAGTGACGAAATCCACATATGTAGAGTCTATGTACCACTGGACTGGTGCGAGCAGTCACCGTCAACATGGTGCTGACATCCACATATAGGATTTAGTTTCCACCGGATCGTGGACGGCACATACACGTCGCCCGAAAATTTCGAATTCATGCACTGCGGCCAAACTACGGCTGTCTTTCCTTGGGTCCTGAACGCAATATTAACGACAGACTCTACTGTATCAAATGATCTCCTCATACCCTGGAAGGCATGCGTACTCCATGGTCGACCAGGGTAATCTGCCCAAGCATGGGCTGGCACGTTGTTCTTCGGGAGTGTAGAGCATTCCGATGACTCAGACATCAGTATGCAGTATGCAGTATAGTATTAATGATTCCATGCTTTACCCTGATCGTATTGATTTAAAACCCCTATCTACCACCCCACATGAATTATGAAATGACAACACGAGCTCTGTGCGTGCTCTACGCCACATCCAGATTTGATAGATCACTGATACGAGTAAAAGTATTCAAGTACGTATAACTTGATCACTCGACTGAGAATGGCAGGTTTCAAAATGCTTTGTCAAATAGGGGAAATAGAATGTAGGATATACTAGTGCAGAACAAACTCATGACAGCCCCAACGCCGCATCAAGCTTTCAAGCTATATCGGAGCCTCGTGCATAGCATGTCATCGGGGTGTCATTGGTCCCGTGGTTGTTGTACGTATGAGTGTTGTAATTTGAGCCAACTTGAAGACATGAGCGCTATGATCATGCTACTATATACTACCTATCATAGAATCCGATCCAGCTGCGCAGGGCTCGTGGAGTGACCGGTCACAATTTAGCTCTCATGACCGGGTGCCGACGCCAGCCTAGTCAGTCATAATAGGATCCAAGGACCCAAATGAGGCCTAGGTCAATCTGCACATAGTTCAAAGTCGACACTCACCACATCGGGGTAAGGAAAGAGAAGGACTCACGCTCCAATTCCATTAGTTCAGGTTTAAATATAAATATATTTATGTCGCGTGAAACCGTATGGAGGTGAAACTTGATAATGGTTACTAGTTGGGGTTCAGATCGCTCCGTTTCTTTGGCATTAATCACTCGGAAACCAGCGACTAACGCCACAGAACAAAACGCTTTACTTAATAGCATGGAAAAAGATATGCCGCGCACGGATAGCATTTAGAGCCAAGTAAGATAAGATGATCGTGGTGGGCGGGCTCTAAGGCCACGAAGTTCCCAAGGTTGAGAATAAAAGGATAATAGAGCTATGTACGTTTCGCTCCTCAGGTTGTGGACATCGGAGGAGTCGGCTGTATGATCAATGAAATGGCTGTTACAGCCTGTTATGCGGTCCTATAAATACCGTCGATACTCGCGGGCGGAATGGAGTATTAATAGCATCTGCAAAAGCGTTGAATTACGCTCTGCGCTTGCTGAGGTTTTCAATACTCAGGAAGCACTCTGATTGGACAGAGACGAGGTTTACGACAAAGCTAAACCAAACGGGGACTATTTTGAGCACTTTTGTTCGGCTACGTTTTGCAGATGCTAGTACACTGAGCTGCCGACACTAGCATGTGATCGGGTGCCAGAATTCCGTGTTACATGGGCTCGCTCGTTCGCTTGTCTTGCAGTGCGCAATGCGCATGGGATAGTGCATGTGAGTTAGGAAGACCACGGTATGAGCTGCGGGGTGTGGGACGGTAGTTAGTCGCTATAACCATCATGGGTCATGGTGATCCAAAGTTAAGGTGGGCAGGGAAGCCCGTGACCCGGAAATTGGAACTTCTAGAGGGGAACGTGAGTTCCATTAGAACTTCGTATTTTGTTCGATGCCGTGATTGTTTATTCACTAGTCCTGAAGTGCTGTTCAGTGTTAGTGAGTAGGGTCAAAGATGGAAATCACATGGTGCCCATGATCTTAGAGGAATGACTTATCTTCCTTTGTCACTGGGGCCCGGCTTTGGGAGATTAGGTGTTCGCCGTACTAGGCGCATGTACAGGCTCATCGGTTCCAATCAAGTACATTGAGTATATATATACATCACCAGGCTACCACCTCCAGCGATGGTATATATATGACACATGACTTAATGTGCTTTGCGGTCTGCCGATGAGGCAGAGAGAGAAATTCTTTATTTATATACAACAAACTCTGTCGACGAGGGTTAGATCAGAATATTCCGTAAGGAAATACGTACGAATGGTATAGATAGTGCGCGTAAAGGTGCTAGCCGATCGAGCAGCGAGTAATGCTCTTGCGACCAGTGGTCTGATCGTAGTACTATACACACTGCTAACTCCGGGGCACAGGCAGTTCCCCGAATGCAGTAGACACAATCTCGGTTTGAAACTTGGCCAGGAAGGCGTCAATGGCGCTGTTCCACAACCTCTTTCTGACGGGCTCACCGCATCTTTCACTAGGCCGGTCACCATGCTCTACTATACGCATCATTCATGTAGTATGCCCAAGCTCAGAGGACAACACTTGCCTTACTTTAGACAAGTGAACTGAGGGTTGATACTTATGCAAATCAACGCGATTCGCAGGGCGATACCTACAAGGTTCTAGGTAGATGCCCTGATCAATAAGATAACCAGGATAGATGGCTTACAAATAAGACGTACGTCACTAAATCATGTTCCACGAGACCAAACGAATGTAATACCATGTGTATCACACTATCTTCTCTCCCTTTGACTTGCTGTGATGACAATGACTCACTGAAGAAGCAACGAAGGTTTACATTCATGGAAACCATCGTTATCCACCCGAACCAGTGTCCGCGGTCCTGCCCTTCTTGTGACATGATCTGTAACGCGTAATCTAGCAAGTGGCTCGCTCTGTCCCAAAATACGTATCTACTTCGAGTCTGTGCTTCCATGGAATGGTCTACTGCGCCTCTCCCACTTTTGGAGATCCCTGTTGTCCAGATCCGACGTGCTGGATCTCAGTGAACTGCACGTGGGAAATGGGGTTTGGTCGGGAACTACTCAATAACATACAGGTAGTTGTGTACATACCGTGACGAACTAGATGGCATCCTGTCGACGGTCGAAAAACGCCGCAACACTCCACTGATGCGGAGACCCATCAGTGTAAGATTTTCCATAGCTTTTATGCACGAGAGAGACCAATCTGCATTTACTGGGCGCTATCCAGTCCTCATGACCACACTATCAAGGAGTAGGCCGGCGATAGCGTACAGGACTGCGGGTTCATATCGCTCACCGCATGACTAGGTCACCGCTTCAACTCAGGGGCAATAGGATGATCTAGACAGTCGAACACAGGAAGTGTGCCCTAATCGAAGCGACTTGCCATTGCTGTACTGTGCATGTCTCCCATTTGTATTGGATATTGACTAACAATATTACAGGTAACATCTTTGTGACGTCTGATATTATGTATAGGAACACTCTCAACTCAGCTATCGCCTACATAACGTGTCTTGACCTGACCCAGAGTGATCAGAATTCTACGATGCAATAATCGACACCACGCCATGCATTGCTCTTTCGCAAACCCGTCAATTATTCAACGATGACTGTATGTAAGTACTGCCCCAATCCCAGATTATACAGGTACCGTACGTACCATTGTACCCCGCCATCCATTCGAACCCTTTACTATGATATGTATCCATATTTGAATCTACCCCTTCATTCATACGATGGCTAATACGTGATGCCAAGCGCATGTCGATCCAGTATTCCATTTGTTGTTAGGTTCATGATGACGCATGACACCGAAGCTTGGGTATTCAATCATTGGCTGTATTCGGTGTTGGGGCTTCAGGTTCAGGAACGTCCGCAAAGATAGGCGCATGTGCATTATTTATGGGGTTTGGAGCTTCTAGGGGTGGTATTCATTTATTGAAAGGTGCCAAGGGTGAGCCTTATTATGCTCGACTGGAGCGCCGCCACCATGATGAACCTATCACAGCTCCCACGACTTATCACCAGAAGGCCTGTTGTAGCTCCTTTGATGCTGCATATACGAGGTGGGTGATAGCAAACACCCACCTGTGACTAGTTAAGTGGCTATATCAACCAGTTTTACGCATCACTTGTGTCTTTGGCACTTCCTATAACGGTCACTCCTATTACTCCCGCCATCTCTGACACCCTCAGAGCAGGAAAAATTATCCTGCATTGTGGGCACAGTGGCATTCGGAGTATACAAAGTAGCATGATTGTCTTGGCGCGTCAGCGGAAGGAAATGGCATCTCACCTGCTTTGTTCGTTATCACTGACACTACCGACGATAGCGGAGGCAGGGAGGGACTGTCAGCGGTGCACTATTGCTTGGCACTTTGATTTGATGCATTGATCAAACAAAGTGGATGGCCATCTTTTATTTGAGCACGGCATCCTAGCCAAATCCCTTCGTGTATGTGGTAAGTTTTACGTATTGTGTTTGGTGCGTAGTGCGCTGATCGGGGTGGGTAGGTAGGAGTGGTAGACATTGTCTGCTCAACTCGGGAGATAGCAATCTCATTGGGTGCCTGTCCCACGAGGCTTTGATGAGGTGTGCAAGATATCGTCATTTGCATAATCCCTGGTTGATATTTTTTTCTTCTTCATGAATTCGATAACGGGGTACGAAGAGCCAGTGCACTTCAGGTACGTCGACGACCACCCGGTGCACTACTGGGCACTTGATCACTGAACCGTCAAGCGAGAACCCTCGCAACTTATTGTGGGAGACCAGGACATGGGCTTCCACCAAGTGGGCTGGGCAGGGGCATACCCTTCGAATCTGGAACTCTAAGTTATTACTTTCGGTGACTTGAAAGAACATCAGATAACGCCCTTGAATGTTACTCCCACCAGCACGGCGACTTGACATTAAGGACAACTTAGTGATCATTCAGCAACTACTCGCTTGGGGCACATTTTCGGTCTTGGCATGTTTTAAGGTTTGGGCATTGTGCACCGCCGCGCTCCGCACTGGCACCGTTTGTGGGCCATCTTTTCGCTCCGTAAGTGTTTTGTTCGTCCTCTCTCTGACGTAGATGCAAGACTCAGTGGACCGGTTACAGTGATAGAAATGCTTACAGTAGGTTTCATATGTTCATCTTGTAGATCTTCCCGGAGCGCAATAGTGGAAAGTGGCATCGGATCGGAGTCATTCCCAACCTGTAGGGATCAATGCCACCGGACTCCGGATACGCTTTCATCATCTGAGGGTGACTTGATTTTACTCCGTACGTGAATGAACGTTCGTTGTTGGGGAAAATCGTGACTGTAAGAATTGCCGCTGTCGACTGGTCCTCAACTCTGGAAGTTTCTCCAAGGATGTCCACATGTCACAGTCTCGTCTCAGGGGACTAACGCAACTTGCTCACATGACAAGTTACAGAGCCCATGAAGCTAACTCGTTTTTGCGTCGTCACTATCCCCTGTACTATTCCCCGAACCCCATCAAGTTGGGCGAAGCCTCGTTTATGGTAATTCCCACTGAGGGCCTAGAAAGCAGGTACATGATGCAATGCTCAAGGTGGCGAGTGGTCTTACTGAACATAACTCGGTCTATAGAGTCCTTTCCATTGGAAGGCTTCTGTCGACGTAGTGAGGGTTGGAGCAATTTGTAACTAATCACCCTTTCCAACTGATGGTAACTTTTGTGCCAAGGATGCCAAGGTGGTTGACTGATCATTCCAGGGGCGATAGGGAGCAAAGAGGATGTAATTTATTGGTCACTGGAATAGACCTTGCATCTGTATTGGATAATGTTCATGCCCACATGCCCAAGGGAAGGTAGAGTGGGTAACCCGCAATATATATTTGATGTGAGAGCTTTGTAGGATTATGAGATCCATTACTGACTCCATCGGTGCCTTGAATTCCGCTGAGCCATACCATCCTCAGCTGTTGCGGTTCTGGTGAAGGCAAACTGGACCAAATTTGCTGGGCTTGCTTGGCAATATCCTTGACAAAAATTCTGGCCCCTTTACCCCACTCTTTGGCCTTGGCAGGGAATGTATACCCTGATTTTTGTAGAATGCACAGTCTGAGCTTAACCCCTGAGTCAGCATGTAGGCATGCACCGATGTGCCTTTTGCTATGTTGTCCTTAGTCTGCGAGAGGTACTAATGTATCCAAGTCGGCCTTGCCCTCCAGAAAATTACAAAGCTTTTTGATGCAAGTAAAAGCTGGTGTCTTGGATGCAACCTCTACTGTGAGGGTATGCATTCGTTTTGTATACGAATATAACGATGCACATGCACGAGTCATGCCTCCAGATTATCATGGCAACATTTGATATCTTGACTTTAAATATACGGGGAAATGCCCTGTACCGTCTGGACAGCAATTGGTGTTGTCCGCTATCTAACAAATTTTTCCCAACCAAATACTAGTTCCTATTGAGCGCCAGATATACGTTTCTGTTTCAGATTTCACATACATCGGCCTCACCTCAGTTTCAAGCCTTAGGTTTTGCGAACCGTGGCGTCACATTCAAGGCCACTAAGAACTAGTCGTGTCGAGGGATGACACCATTCACCCTTAGAGCTTATAAATTACCTGGTTATCATCAAACACCTACCTGTACGTCTGTGAGTCGTCCCTTTATCACTGCGAGTAACGGTCCTTCTCTGCCAAGTACCTATCTATTCATCCAGGGGCACATAGACAATGCTCTGCGCAGACCCGGCACCCATGACATAATAGAACACAAAACAAGTGAGGCCTGTAGCACGTACGTCTTCCTGAAAAAAAAACGTCTAGTCGAAAGGAGTCTTGAAGTTCCATACATGCATGTAATGCCATGACCATAAAATCCGGGAATCCCCACGGTGATGGTGACGGTAGTCAGAACACCCGGTCTGAGGCATGCATCAATCACTACAAGTGGGTTTAAGTGTATGTAGAAGCAAAATGGACGAATGTCTGGGATTGGAAGAAATGTCAATTGGACCAGTCTGAACCATAACATCAACCCATGTCCTCGTCTTGTGGACTACCTTCTTGTTGAGATTCGTGAGACAACCCGACCGTATTCAGATTTGCGACGATTTCGAGATCTCGACCACTACCGACATTAGCAGTGAGGTCAACCAAAGCCCCGATAGAAGAGTCGGCCATGTCTGGGTTACGCAATTTAACCTTGGCCAACAACTGTTTTGCTGCCCAGTCTGAGTACCCCGTTTTGTTTATCTCCCAAGGTCTCTTGCCAGGGTCAGCAAGGGGAAGCTGTGTTAAAGTTGCAGTGGTCTCGGGCGTAAGTGGCGGAAGGGATGATACGACCGTGAACATGGATTTGAGCTGGTCAGCGAACTGACCGAGGTCGCGCACTCGCGGATGCTGCAGAAATGACAGCTCGGCTAACATCTTTTCGCGCCTTCGTGCCCTAGCTGCAGATAGCCTCGTTGATCGTGATAGGACGCGTTTCAGACGACGTTGCTACAATAGTGGTTGAGAACACAGACTCATTTCCAACAAATGCACTCACAGCGTCTATCTTCTTCCGTAAATCTTGTATTTCCGCCATGAGATTGGTCTCCAACTCAGCAGGATAATCTAACACGAGCTCCTCCTGGTGTGGCACAACGATGGGCAGGTTCGCCGGAATGGCAAAGATGTTTCGCAGAGACCATGTCTCGAAGAAATCGAACGCGATATCCGTGTGATACTCCAGGAGCGTCTGAAACGCGACGAGGCCTTGTTCCACTTCTTGGGTGCTGTCCCAGTCTTCTTGCACGCGCTGCTCGCGATCAGCTGCCCAACGGAACAGGAACTCCTCGAGACCGTCTACGGCGTTGGTGATGGCTTCATTTGCAAAGTTGATGATGTCGTCGAGGAGAAGCTGAGGGGAGAACTCAAGGATCTCGGGAAGTAGGACGGGGGGCACTGTCGGTCCTTGTGCACTCATCGTTGGAGTTAGGAAAACATTTGTACACAGCGCGTCTACCTATTGAAACCTGAAGTCAGAGTGTATCTCCTTGGTCAACCGAAGGCTATTAAATCGTTCACATCTTCAATGGCTACCGATAACTGGACAACGAACTCCAATGAAGCACTGACCCTTTCTTTGGGTAAGGTCTTGGGCGCCAAAGTAACTGTGTGGTGTCACTAATGGGTGCTTTTGCCCGTGGCATATAGTACGTGCACAAGAAGATAAGAGCGTACTCCAGGACGACGAGTCGTACGAGGAGTTTCACCCAGCCTTCACGTATCCGGTGAGGATGTACTACAACCCGTCACACATGCAAGTCGCTGAAGTGAATTTCAGATATATGGCGAGGACGAAAAGATTTATGGCTATCAAGACCTCGTCATCGACGTAAGTATTGGGGAGGCATTACTTTCGAACCATATGTCTGAGTCCCTCCTTCAGCTGCGGTTTACCTCGGGTTCACTTGCCTACTTCCTTTCTGTGCATTATGCCAAGAAGTTAGATGCATCGTCAACAGTGGACGATGTTGAGAGCATTCTCAAAGAATTTATACCTCCCGGTGAGTTCATTATCTTAATTCTCCCCTAATTCCATGCTAAGATCAGTTCGTGCAGAGTATGAAACTGACGAGGCGACATTTGCTGCACGAGTCGAGGAGGATGCGGTATCATTCAAGCCAATAGGAAAGCTCATCCATTCATATAGTCGCCGTCTGCCGGCCTCGTCGACGTTAAATAGTGTTGATGCCAGCACAGACACTGTGGAGTATGAGGTATACCACGTAAGTTATACTTTTTTCCGTAACTGCAATGTTGTAAGAGTGTGCCCAGGCTACTTTTGACGACCCTGGATTCAAAGAGTATCACAGACGAATGCAACTATTTATATTGCTATATATTGAAGCAGGCTCGTATATCAATGACGAGGAAGAAGGGTGGGAGTTTGTCGTTTTGTTAGTTTTCTACAATGCACCACTCGCATAACAGGAGGCTGACAGGAACATAGGTACCAGAAACGAAAACGCACCGATGGCACACCAACTTACCATTTCATGGGTTACTCTTCACTCTATAACTTTTATTGTTTTCCAGAAAAAGTCCGGCTACGTCTCAGGTGAGTACTACATTTTGGTTAGTGTGCCGAAACTGATACTCGGATAGTCAATTTGTCATCCTGCCACCTTACCAGCGGCAGGGACATGGCTGCAAGTATCTATCCTCAGCCTCCTGTTGGCTTCCTCTGACGTGCCGCTGCAGCTGAGTTGTACACCGCAATTTACAATTATGTCCTCTCGCGTCCCTCCGTATCCGAGCTGACAGTGGAGGACCCAGCAGAAGCTTTTGAGGATCTGAGGGACCGAAACGATCTTCGGATGCTCCTTGCACACGAACAATTTATGCAGGAAGGGTTTGGTGATTCTAGTCTGACTGGCTCCCATGGCGGCGGACGCGTCGTGAAGATGAGGTCACGCGTTCGAGCTCAAGCTATCTCGTCTGGGAGCAAAGGAAGAGGGAAGATGGGTCCACCCGTAGATAAGGCATGGGCAGAAAAGTGGCGCAAGGATCTCAAGATCGCTGGTGTGAGGGTTGGCATTTTGAAGACATTAACTATACACTAAATTACCTGCGACAGCGACAATTCCAGAGGCTGGTAGAAATGCTTATCCTGCTTCAACTTGACCCCATAGACGTCCGGGGGGCTAGGGCATTCCGATTGCAAGTAAAAGAGAGGCTCTACCGCTTCAACTTTGTGAGTAGATGACCGAGGTTCGTGGTGTGTGCACTGATACCGGTTCTACAGGAGGTCTTGGTGCAGCTGGACAAGGAAGAGCGGCTGGAGAAACTCGAGGAAACATTCCAGAGTGTTCGTGAGGACTATTTGAGAATATTAACCATGGTTCGATGAGTATATGCTCCATAGCTGCTTGTGCATACGCATGTGATTAGTATTGCAGACCACGAGAGTGATTTCAAATGCACCATGAGTCAGACAAATCAATCCAGGATGTGCTCCGGTACAAACTGGCAAACACTGCTGGTTAGACACCCTCATGGCGCATAAAATCGCTTGAGTGGGTGTTCACTGCCTCCTTCCGCTCCGTACTCCATCTGTACCATAGCAACTCACCATGGTCAGTCTCCGGGGGTTTTCGTTCGTGCTCGCAACTCCGCAGAGTACCCCCGAAATTTGTGTTCGCTGTAATCAACATTGGCAGCGGCAGTAAGTTGCAATTTTGGACGAGGGCTACTTCGCATCAGCATTCATAAATGAATAAGATTCTATGATACGGGTGAAGTGCAAACAGATCGACAATTACAAAGCACGAGTAGAGTACATGGCATATAACCGAGAAGATAGCAGTCGATACAAGCAGCTAAAGTGCTCTACCTAAAGATCAAGCAGTCCATGCAATATGCGACCTATGACAAATGAAAGATTCCAACAGTATTTCCGAAACCAGCTATTCCAGTGGAACCAAATATCCGAAAAGCAGTGACTCTAGTGAACGGCAGTCGTGGATGGTCGGTCTTGAGATTGGCGGTGCTGTATAATGGCGTTATAGCTGAAGATGGGCGGCGAAGATCACGGAAGAGAGAGGTGAGCGTAGAAACTTTCAGCGAAGCCCCTGTGGGTTCATAGGACCAGCACTGCCACCGATCGAGGGCTGCTTCGGTTAAGCCCCGCGATTCATTGGTTAACAAAGACTGACAAGGGGCCACCTTTATTTTGTTTTGTGATCGAGATATGCGCCTAATTCCAATTACTTTCCCATTCACGACGTCCCACCCACCTCGCTCGCAAGTTGCTTCACCTGCTCGGATGACTGTCACTTTCGAAGGGACTACTGCGCGGAGCAAAGTCGAATCTACTGGGCCAACAGGGCGTGATTGTCCCCCGTCTTGTTCATCAATGAGTAAGGGAAAGGAAAAACTTTCCAGCGGGCGTCGGAGGGCTTCCTTATCTGAAGCTCTGCGTGAGCGCACTCCATGACCAGAAACAGGAAAGGTCGTGTCGGGTGCCGAAGTATCGCTGACAGAGGAAAGCCTCCTGGAAGATGTAAGGGAACCAGTAGTAGAAACCATACTACCTCTTCGTGACCTTCGACCTGTGCCCGATGAAAGGACAGCTCCCAGGCGTGGAGGGCTTCCGGGACACGAACAAGATCTCGTCGGAGAAGTCATGTATGCCCTATAGATAATGACATTGTGACCGACGGAAAAGATGATAAGGAAACTGTCGAGTGGTAATTCGCCACAAAAGTGGCAGATTTCTGTTGGGATGCCAGCAAGTCTCAACTGGTCAATAGGGGCATGCGGTTCCTCCATAACAAGTAGGCACTCGGAAGAATTCGCGTCCCACAAAGATATAACCCCTGCTTCTGATGCCACGCATATGATAACGTGATCACCATTGTTGGCCTGGATGAGACAGGCTTCCACTTTCGCAACTCGGTCGAAAGGATTCCCAGCTGGCACACAAGCGGACACAGGCGACGCCCCCTGAATGTCGCCGATCTCAATGATTTCCAGGGAGCCATCTTCGAAGGAAAATGCCACGAGAGAGCGGTCTCCTGAGCGCATGGGAAGGTAAAAGCTGTGTGTGACAAGACCTGAGGACTTCCTGGGTTCAATCACGATGTGACTGGGAACGAGGTCGATCTTCCATAATGCAGCAGCCCCGTTTTTATACAGTGTAACGAGAGCCGGAGTCCTTGATGAGACAGGTGTGGGTGGCCGGGAATTTGGTCCTGACCCCTGCGGACGCGCAAGGGTCTGAGGGATAAAATGAAGCCCCTTGACTTCCGAGTTGTTGTCAATGAGTACAAATGGCTGGTAGAATTTGGCACCTCTTCCGCCGATGAGGCCAACATGAACAACCCCAGCAGATGTCCCGAAAGCAAAGAAGTCCCCACCACTATCTATCGCGAGTGCGGAAATAGTTAATCGAGAGGCCGACGTCGTCGGTGTACGCAACAGGATGTTGCTAGTATTGATGCAAAACGGCTCTTTTTCGTTGAAGCGCCAAATACCCAGCTCATTCTCAAGGCCAATAGCGACATGTACGTGGCTCTTGCTGCTCGTTGCCAGTAGCTCTACATCAGTAGAAAAGGCGCGAGGCAATGTCGAAAAGGAGATCAAGTCTTCAAGAGAATCCGTAGCATTGACAGGTGTGACATCTGCACCGGCACGGTTGCGCTGAGATTCCAACAGCTCCGCATCCTTCAATAGGTAGAGCAATAGTCCGTAGAGAGGAATCAGAGTGACGATCATGGGAAGCATGAGGACTTTCAAGAGCCAAAACATGAGATCCAAAAATGGTGAGGACTGATGAATGTGGTAGCGAGACGTTTGCCCAGCGTCAATATCAGGCCTAAAAGCAACAATGGTGGGGACTTCTATCCGCAAGTGAACTAAAGGATTTTCTTCGGGATTGAGCACTTTCCAGATTCGCCACGCAGGATCCTTGATATCGCCATGTTGAGGTTTGACAGAGAATAATGGGAAGGCAGCTGGAGAAAGGATGGTACCAACATCGGCCCCCTCACGAACGTTGGGCCGCGTCATGACATATAGAGTAGCAGTTGTGGCCAAGAGCTAACACGTAATGAGATACTTCCCCTCGTACAAGGCTCCGGGAGACACTCACGAATAACAAACTAATATTTTTAGTGGCCCGAATTTTGAGGAGGTCTTTGGTGCGATAGGTGGTCCGTTGCCACCATGGTATAGAGGGTGAAGGGGTGGGGTGGTGCTGCAGGCCAGAAACGGCGGGAGTGAGGCTAGGATTTTGACGCAAGAGTTCGTCCAACTGGAAAAAAAAGGTCAATCATCAAACAGTGAAGGTAATGAGAACTTACTTCCAACCTCTGAATATCGATTGATAAGACCGCCAGGAAGAACGTATGCGCAAGAAACCAGTGCGCTACCAACACTACAAGTGCAAAAGTACAGAACTGGCGTATCGCACCCGCAGAAAGATATGCCATGCTACCGAGGATGCTGTTGTATAAGACAACCTTCAATGTGTTTGAGGCACCGGCTCGGCTCAATCCTTCAGCGACTCGCTCCTTTACAGAAAGAGTCACCGGTGTCTTGGTTACTGCATCGACCTATGGGGAGTCTATTGTCAACAAAGGGATAAAGTAATCAGAGACGACATACGAGGCTAAACATGTTTTCTGCCCCAACGAAGATGATGACGATGGGCAGTAGACTCCTGGTCGAAACGTGAGCAAACGATAGAGGACCTGTCCGGAGTAAAATTACCATGGAACCATATTGACCTTGAAGCGCAACAAAGCGCAGACACTAAGACTTGTGATCGTACTGACGGCAATTTCGAACAAGGCGGTGAAGGTTAGCCCGATTCTGGTGTGAACTCCTTTCATGCGCTTCATCGACCAACTGACATAGGCAAAAAATATCCCATAAGCAAGATAAACAAAGGACGATATCGAGGAAAAACCATTGCTTCGTGCTAAGCTGTGGTCATACTGATGGTTGTTAACCGCGCGTCATAGCCCCCCGCGGAAAAAAAATTCACCTCGAGCGCTATAAGTGTTGGTTCAACAGCTTCGGCAAATACATCAACACTCTCGTGGGTCGAGTTCGCTAAGATCTGGAGCCACGTGCTGTGACCAGCATTGCTCGAGCAGTCGGGTTCAGGGAACACAAATGTCAAGACGAGAAAAAGCGCAGCATTGATATTACCGGACCAGTCGTAGCTGCGTCCAGCAAGGACCATCTGTGGTGTGAAAGGAATTCCGGCAACTGTTATGTCATTGTAATGTTTGAGGGTGTTGGAGATGTTAAAGTCAGTACGGAGTTGCTCCTCGTCGTAATTCCAGAATGCAAGGGGACTGAGCACAAAACAATCTGTCGGGCTCGCACGAAGACACGAAATTCCCTGGGAATTGACGCGTTCTAATATCCGACGCTCGAGCTGCAGTGTTGACGACAGCGTTTGATAGGTCAATGCGCCTGCTTCTTCGGCCGTGTTGCTGCGGACAAGAATGCGTTCTACACGAAGTGTACGATCGAACCCGCAGCGAGCGCGTGCAACCTCGTCTTCGCGTAGTTGGAGGTTATGATGGCCTTGCCAAAGGTGTTGAAGGTCACGCTGCGCCCGGCTTCCGAAAGCGACATGCTCCGCGAGAAAGGAGTCGAGGACGTTCGAAGTTGATACAAGGCGAGAATATGGGGGCGCTGACCAGTAAATGGCGAGTGCTGGATACGACAGAGATGCGATGACAATGGCAGAAATGAGGATGAGTCGGATCTGATGGGTTGCACAATGGCTGGAGCGCGGACAACTGCTGTCAGTAATAACTGGGCACAAGACATGTGTACGCACATTCCAAAAGAACGCAAAAAAGTGTCTGCATACGTGCGTAGTCGTTGGAGTGTGGTGACACCAATCGAGAATAGGCTCTTGGATTGCTGCGCCATACCAAAAGGAAGGAAAATAGGTGGATGAATACACTTGGAGTATCAAAACATCATCAATTCGTGGACTTCTTGAGACAGGGGATGGTCGGGAGGAGGGTGGGTTTCAGCACCAGCCTGCGCGTAGTCGATACTTGCTCGCCTCAGAGCACTGCGGACCTCGAATTCTTCAAACGTAGATATATCCAATATGTAAGTAAAATATGAAATGGTATGGCTATCCAAGCACTAATACTACTCGTCAAGATCATCTCCGTGCCCTCGTCAGCTGCACAAGTCCATTGAACCGCGCACGGTACGTATCGGCATACAAAAGTATGATAAGGCCACTGACGAAGTCCCTGGGTAACCTGAGTCGGTAATTTATCTCAAAGCCGAGATGAACACTTACCAACTTCGTACCAAAGACCGCACAGGGTAGTCCAACACTTTTGGAATGCCCGTCTGTGCTATTGACGGCCAACGATCTATAACAATGGCCTTGGGATTTGTTAGGGAACGCAGGCCATCAGGTCCGCCTGTATCATGCGACGTGAGAAGCGCCAAGATAGCAATTATCGCAGTACTTACTAAAGCGACCATAACCGCTGGCTTTTGTTCCACCGAATGGAAGGTCTTGGCTATGGAACATATTTCAGCTGAAAACGAGCGAGAATCGCACCTAACTCACTTAAGCTGAAGAAATGTAAGCAACGAACGTACAAAGAACCAGGATACACTTACATAGTATACAGCAAAGTCATTAATCGAGACCATGCCACATTCAAGCTCCTTTGCGACCTCTAGGCACAGATCCTGGTGTGGCCCAAACACGCTAGCACCAAGACCATAACGGGTGCCGTTTGCTATTTTGATAGCCTCTTCGATGTCATCGTAGCGGATCAACAGAGCAACAGGTGCAAACACTACACACCACTACTGAGTCGACAACCATCTCGAACATGAATACAACTTACACTCAGTTTGGGCAATACGGGATTTCGGGTTCACATCACCGAGAACCGTACACGAAAAGTATGCATTCCCTGGAGACGAGGGGTGTTGATACTGTTTACCGCCGACCTCCATTTGGGCACCAGCTTCGTGGGCTTCGAAGATGAGCTGCTCAAGCAGATCGAAGCGATCATTTGTGATCATACTTCCACAGTCCACAGTGTTGATGTAACCTTCCCTAGATGGGGCCAAGACAGATCCGAGACGCAACTTCTTGGTTCTATCCGTCAAAACTTCAAAGAGCTCGTCGTATTGTTCTGAGTGAACAATCAAGCGTTCGATACCAATGCAGTTTTGACCAGCGTTTTGGCTAACAAGATATGAGCAGTAGTTGGTTTGCGGACACTTGCACTCACAAAACTCCACGCATCCAAGTACTTGCCCATTTTTGAATGTCGGTGTCAGGAAGAATGATGGCGGGGTCTTTTCCGCCCAATTCAAGAGTAACTGGAGTAAGGTGCTCTGTTGCGGCCACGGCCACCTGTAATAACTAAGAGAAGATCCTGGCCATTATTAGAAATAGGCTTACCTTGCGACCAACTTCTTCGGAACCAATAAAGGTGATGTGTTTGATCAGGGGGGATTTCGTTAATGCTTCTGCTTGATCTGGCCAGCAACAGACCGTCTAGAGACAGCAATCAGGGGCGACATTAAGGGAATTTATATATACATACTTGAACGATGTCTGCATCATGACCACAAACTTCGAGAGCCTTATGTACCGCACCCACGAACCAGTCGGTAGACCAAACAACGTGTTCGGAACACTTGAGGACAATTGCATTTCCAGCAAATATCGCAGCGATAATGGGGGACCAGGCATTGTGCAAAGCTGCAACCAACGTGTGAGCACGTGAGATCAAGTCCCCTTACGGGGAATGCTTACGATAGTTCCAGGATACGATAGCGGAAACTACACCCTTGGGCTCATAAACGACTTGGGATTTCTTGTAGCTCATAAGCAAGTTTGAATATCTCGTTTCGGTTTGCAGAGCCCGCTCCCCGTGGTTGATTAACCATTCCAGTTTTGAACAAGTGCACAGAATCTCTCCAAGAGCGGCGTCGAGGACTATGAGATGTGAGCAATGAATATTGCCGAAGATTTTGTGTATGTACTCACGCGTCTTGCCCGTATCACGGCACGCGACCCGTGCACATTCCTGCTGATTCTCAACAAGCCACTTAAGGAGACTTCGCATAACACGACGTCGTTGTGCAAACGTGGTTTGTGCCCATGATACCTGGGCATCCCGAGCTCGGAGTATCTTTGCACGGATTTCACGGTCATTGTCCGCAATGACCGTCTTGATATGCAGTGAGTTCGCAGGATCGTAACACGTGATGTATTCCCTCTCGCCCATAAAATGATGAGGCAATAACTCGGATTCAGTGAGATGTGACTTGAGATTCGCGTTGTGAATCTGTAGAGACCTCCATTCAGGATCGGCTGCCTGGTAATCGGAATCAGGACACGACCGGGAGAATATACACTAAGAAATACCTCTGGAGCATTGTGTCTGAAGGGGACAGCATTGTTGCGCGCTTTCTGATACCTGTCGAAGACTAACCATATCCCAAAGGCAGAGAAGACGGTAAGAAGATAAAGCACATCGAATATACTGGCATTTGGGTCGTTTTCAAGCCATAAGTTGAGGGTCTGTAGAGGGTGAAAGATCACATAAAAGAAAGAGTGCATCGCTGATGCTCAGGTGACAGGCACCCAATGGTATACTTGCAAGAAAGATGGAACAAAAACCAGGTTTGCTTGCCAACAATGGGTCACGTGACCACCATTGTTTACTTGTATTGGCCACAACCGACGGATGATTGAGCTTTCCTGGAGACATTAACACATACCAGTCACTAGTGCATTGACGACCATCCAGTTATTCCCCTGTGTCGGGTTGGCCGTCACTTCACTAACACCCTTCACTTTGTCATATATGTCTCAGTCAAAGTATAAACAATGCCAGCGATCTCTTCTTCCGTGTAGCTATTCTCCCTTAGTTTACCCTACACGGGCCTAACAGTCGAAGGAAGATGCCTCTAACCAATCCACCTACACGTGTTGCCTTCAGATAGAAGGGTGCTATGGCAACCCAGTGGCCACATTCTCTTGTATTATCGTCTCTGCCAAGTAGGCGAGAGTACGGGCTGAAGCAAGAAGCTTAAACCCGCGTCAGCTCAGCACGAAATTCTAGCCTTTAGTGAAGTCCCGAACACACGGATGGTAGTTTGACGGAGGAGGAAGTGTGGGCACAACACTACGAATGGCTCAAGGGAGAGGGATTCTCACTTCGAACGCGCTATGCATTGATTGGGCTCCGTCCTAGCAATTCAGGTGTGGGAGATGTCTCAGTACGAAGACAAGAGTATGTACATCTGCGGTATGTAACCTTGAACACCAAAAAGGAACATCTGACCCATCTCACCGAGCAGAGTATCCCATTTCTTGATGGCACACGCCTTCCAGATGGTGTATATGTTATTTCTCAAAATTATGTGCAAGTCAATCCATCTATACGAAGTCGAAATTGGCGAGATTCCCTCGTCCAAACCATTACAATCGGATCCCACCAACCATTGCATTCCTATTTATGATGTTCTCTCCATTCCAGATGATAACGATAAGGTGGTTATCGTCATGCCACTTCTCCATGAATACAAGCTGACATCTAGTACAGTTGGAGAGTCAGTGGAGTGCACTATTCGAGGTTGGTCCGCTCGCATCCTTTTTCAGAAACTCCTTGGCATGTATTATTTGAGGTTGGATAGTGTCTCCGATTCATGCATAAGCATCGAGTTGCCCACCAGTATGTTTCCGATAATATCCCATCCGTGTGATCTAAATTTGTCCAAAGGGATTGTATGAGCCTGAACATCATGGTGGGTGCCAGTACGCTCTTTGTCGACCCCGTTCCATCCAGTTCATGCACGATTTCTCGGGATATGCAAGGTTTTATCAACTTTGGCCTATCCCGTTATGACCATTCCATTGCTCACCCCCTTGGAGTCCCGATATTGGGAGGTGACAAGGAGGTTTCTGAGTTCCTGAACTCCAACAAACCTTACGACCCGTTTTCTACTACATCGGGAGCACGATCAGGAAGGATTTCGTCGACGTATGCAGGAGTGGTCGATCATTAGATAACCCGATCTACTTAATTTGTCGGCCAGTCAAAAGCAAACTTCGAGTTTATGAAACCGTTCATTACTGACATGGTACAAGACAATCCGTTGAAACGACCGACAATAGATGAAGTAGTCAGGTGATTCGAAACTATGCTCTCAGGTTGCTTGCAAAAGGGAAACCGTCGTGGAGGCTACCTATTTTACGGTTTTACACTGGAGTTATCGACTTAAATATGTTGCAAAACGACTACCCTCAGTTCTACTCCTGCCTCTTAGTAGACAGAACTAGCCAACGTCTATCAATCAGATTATCTATGGAATGATATTTCGTCCTTAGTTGCCCGACTACATGCAGCAGCCCTAATTGCTTTCTTAGTCCGTTGAAATTCATATACAGTTTCTGTGTATTGTGGCGATGATACCCTGATTGAGAGGAGAGGCTTATTTTTTTCTCTAAGGCCTGGCCAGACTCCTACCCACTCTTCCAGGAGGGCATCGTGAATGCGATACCACGGAGTTGTAGTATTAGTTATCGAGAACAAACGTGATCACACAGCATTTTGTCTTGGCAGCTGGGAGGTCACTAGTGGGGTGATGACTACGGCGATGACAATGTAACATAAGTGTCTCCATCGTAGACCTTTCGGACTAAGTCAAGTCCATGTCAGGAAGATGCCAGAGAAGTGGGGCTCCCAATGTTTTGGGTCACAGCTTTGAGTGGAAATGTCAAAAACAAACAAAAAGAGGGAAGTGCAGAACTCACGGCCAGTATTGTCGTGACCCCCAACATTAACCGAGAAATTTTGGAGAGTTGGACTATGAACATTGACGTCTGAAACTGATGAAGACGTTTCTTGGTAGTTCAAATTTTCGACGTAAGTTATGTAAGTGTTGCCTGCAGGAGAGCGAGAGACTCCAACGCTTCTTGGTGATGAAGTAGAGGTACCGGGATTATCGGCTGATTTGACGCGAAAGCCCAAAAGTGACATTAGGGACGACAAGGCAAGTTATTGACAACTCACCAGGTCCACGATCAACAGTATCATTCACCACTAGCCCTGGATCATCGAAGAGATCTGGTCGTGTCAGGAGCCTGGTAGCTTGCTCGATAATATCCCTCAAATTGTCATCGATCTCCGCGTCATACGGTACTGCAAGTCCATCAATTTCTTCATTTTCCGTAGTAGTGTCCCCTCCTGTGCGGGTTAAGATGGGCACCGAGCATAACAAGTTTAGAAACATACTGTCGACTGGAATGACACTATCTGACACCAATGATAATTGGCTCACTGATAATAAGCTACGTCTTATCGTCTCTGAAGTTGTCTGCAATTTCGATCAGTGGGACACTACGGAGGAGTTATGAAAGTTACCTTCGCTCGACAACTAAACCTGTAGCTAGCCCGCACAAATAACCCATTCTGCCGGTAATGAGTAAGGGCCTTGAATGGGTTGAAAGTTTTCTCCTGCTCTTCGATTTGCATCTTCTCGCCTATCAACCTTCGGATGATAAGGCCTTCAAAGGGGGCGCTAAGTACTACTAGGGGGAAAACACATACTGGTCGTATCGGTGTTTCATGCCTAGATAGGTTTCTTGATGATTAGGTTGGAGCTTCGCCATTTGACTTATTTTGATGAGTTCATCCAACGTATACTCGAGGTACAGCTCGCCCGCTTCCAGCGCAGTTTCTTTCCTCACTAAAGGAAGGATAGTTGGCTTGTAGTCGGACACTCGCCCGAGACGGATGGGAATGATGATAGCTCGACGAATCTTACGCGACGACATGCAAGAGGTATGCCCGTCACATTCCCTTCCCACCTTTTAAGTATACGCGGCAATATTGATGCCCATAATCGATCATCTTTGTTCACTGGTCCCGTTGCTGGAGGTAATTGTCACTCACTCATTCGCGGAGATACAAATGAGTTTGTTTTCCTAACGAGGAAATAGTGTTGCCGCGAACTGAACCAAGTCGAATCGAAGTGGTAGTTCGACTTGACGAAGTGTAACGAACTGAACTTGAACGAGGTCGGCAAATATTCCATCCAATCGCGTCGCTGTATGATGATGAGACAAAAGCATCGAGCAGGTAAGGTAAAGTGTATCAATAACGTAGAAATCGGTTATTTCAATCCCACTCTGATTGAACACCTTGTTGCACTTCACACCATCGAATTTTATCGAACTGATGCAGATTTCGATTTAACGGCAACACTGCGTGGAAAGCATAAGCGGCCAATAAACGGCGTTATCGGGATCCATGGAGGTCCATATTTGTCTTTGTTTGCCACTTGTTACCCTCATGCTCAGACCACCTGGTGGTCCCAACAACCATGGTCTCTACCAAGAAGGCGAGAGCGGAAGCTGAAGCTGAGAAGCGCAGGGCTGCGATAGCTCAGCGTGAAATTCTGGCCTTTGGTGAAGTATCCAAACCCGCCGATGGTCGTTTGGTGGAGTTCGAGAAATGGTGGTCACGACACTACGAATGGCTTAAGGGAGAGGGATACCAACTTCGACCACGCTATGCACCTGATTGGGTTCCATCCTGGCAAGGAAAAAAATTGGATAGATTTCGGCATGAAGATGCGAGACCATCTGAGGTATGCAACCTTGAGCATCAAAAGCGACCATCTAACCTATCTCAATTATGGAACAAAGCTTCCCAGTATTCTTGATGGAACACGCCTTTCGGATGGTGCATATGTCAATTTCAAAATCGTGTCTAAGTCGCTTCATCCGTACGAAGTCGAAATTGGCCAGTTTCTCTCGTCTGAACCATTACGGTCTGATCCTACCAACCATTGTATTCCTATTTATGACGTTCTCTCCGTTCCGGGTGACAAGGATAAGGTGGTTATCGTTATGCCACTCTTCCATGACTACACAGAACCGCTATTTGGTACAGTTGGAGAGTCAGTAGAATGCTTTCGACAACTATTCGAAGTTAGTCCGTCCAACTCTTTGTTGTGCATTATTCACAGGTGGACAGGGCCTCCTATTCATGCACAAGCATCGCGTTGCCCACCGGTATGTTTCCAATAATCCCATGTCTGTAAAATCTAAATTTGTTTAAAGGGATTGTATGGGCCCAAACATCATGATGGATGCTACTAAGCTGTTCATCGACCCGTTCCACCCAGTAGATACCGTCATGAAGCGCGATTTCTCGGGCTTTGCGAGGTTCAAAACTCGTACGGAACGGCCCGTCAAGTACTATTTCATTGACTTTGGAATATCCCGTCGTTACGATCATTCCGTTACCCACCCCCTTGAGGTCCCGATATGGGGAGGTGACAAGGCAGTTCCTGAATTCCAGAAGTCCAATGAGCCTCGTGACCCGTTTGCCACTGATGTCTTCTACATTGGGAATACTATCAGGAAGGATTTCATCGATGTAAGTGTTGTTCTTCATTAGATGGCCCAACCTAATTTATTGACTAGTCTATGACAAACTTCGAGTTTATGAGACCGCTTATTACTGACATGGTACAAGCCGATCCGTCAAAACGACCGACAATGGACGAAGTAGTCGTACGATTCGAAACCATTAGGAAGGGATTGAGCACAGCGAAATTACGTTCTCGTATTGTTTATAAGTCGGAAACTGTTGCGGAGGCTGCCTATCTTACGGTTGTGCACTGGAGTCACCGACTTAAATATGTTGCAAAACGATTACCCCCAGTTCCCACACTCCCATCTCTTTGTAGACAGAACTAGTCCATGTATCGGTCAGATTGTCTATGCGATGCCCATTGTTTCGAGCTCCTTAGTTGCTTGACTGCATGTGGTGGTCCCAATTGCTGCAATACAGTATTGGTCCCCTGATTTAGAGCGGCGAGTTATTTTTTTTTCTCAAGGCATTGACTTTAGGAGACTAATACGAGTCCTGTCAGCAGTATAACCTTCATACCTATGCCTCCATAATCCATCTCGTCCTCAAACTTGGAAAGCGCCTATTCATGGCGAAAAATGATAGGATTTGATAGAACTCTTGAGACCTCCATGAAATTATTATTGAAAATTAATTACATTAATCTCCGGTCAGACCCATCAGTAAGCCGGGTAGTAGTTAGCCGATGGTCCCGAGTGGTCGTGAGCAGTCTGGATGACTTACGGCTTTGCTGATGCGCCCGCCCCGCAAGAACTAGAACAGCCCATCACGGAATGATCAAGTCCCGCTCGGTATGACTGGAGCAAGGTCAGCTCAAGTGAACACTCTAACCCCTCACCTACTCCGCCCCGGGAATCACCCGGTTTCCTCACCTTACCCACCAACTTGGTACGGCCAACGGTCTAACGAGACCAGAACCAAGTTGAAACAGGTTAGAATATCTCCTCGCAGATCCGCGCTCCCTTTGGCTGTGCTCGGCATGACCATCAATTTTACTTGTTATCACGCTGTTTTTGTCAAAAATATTGTATAGTCATTAGCACATAGGTTGGGTAAGCCATGCGAGGGATCTATGATAGAGGGCACACCCTCTCAATCACAACTAGTTGGTGCTACATATATACTTACGGGTCATATACACCGTTGAAATGCCTGCATCTAGTGAAAGAGCCTCGTCAGAACTTGTGATATCCGTCAGATTACCGTAGTGAGAGGCAAGGATTTGGTGGGTTGGTCCCATTCATCAATAAGGGTGCCAACAGCAGCCAACATGTTTTGACAACTTTCCATGGCTCTACATCACTGACACGTTTTTACGTGCATGATAATCAACCGAATGCGTGGTATGCCCGTGGAAGGCGTGGCGTGCGCCGCAAAGAAAAGTGTTTGAAAAGGCTTTATGTAAGAGCACTCCGATGTGGTCACGGTGACCCGTGTCGGGGGCTCGGAGCTGCTCCATCCGATCGGACTCAAAAAGTGATACGTCGCGGATGTCCAAAAGACGTCAAACCCTATTACGAACCTTGTAAATGTAAAGGTGATTGGTCCACCCTTGTCTACTGTATACGTGGGAGGGCAAGGACCTGGTACGAAAAAGAATAGGGGCAGGCGGAGATCTACTGGTCTGTTTCCGTTGATTGTGACATTCGGCGTGGCAAATTTAAGCTTACTCGATGACCAGCGTCTCATATACGGGCATTGTTCCATGGCCCAGAGGGCGCATGACAACTTTCATGTCTCCATGCACGACTTAAACGCTGACAATATGACAACATGCGGGGAGCTATGACAAAACCTTATGTAAATACAAGCTTACCATCACCCGCATCTACATCCACATGCCTGAAAGGAAGCCCAGACCATGCCCTTTGTGTATTTTGATACCACCGTGCCTGGATTCCAGTGTTCTGCCAGTCACCGAATATCCACCAAAGGCACTGCACATTTACGGATGAACTTTCCCAATGCGCAGGTAAACTGAACTTCGACGAGCAATACCGATCAGACTGGGTTATCAAGTAGTCACAAACTTGTGGAGGAGGCTCGGCGGGTCATACTAAGCAAGGATGGCTAGTTACACTATTACCTCTGCAGAAAGTTACGTTCAGGTGAACGTTGTCATTCAGTCACCAGTGACTGGAAGAACACTGCTTGTCAACCCTGAGGTTGATCTCGCGCAACTTTCGTTTTCGTGTCCAATCTTATCGGACTGTGAGTCACTGTTTGCAGGCAATAAATATTTAAATCCCCAATCCGTGATCTGGCCCGATTTGCAGAACTACCCGCTTCAATTCCGATGCATGTTAACCTCTGTTTGGAGAAGTCATACTGTAAGACATCCCTTAGGCCGTTGCGGACTAATGAGAACGCAAAGAGGGCCATCTCGCTCGATGCTTTGCAGATGGCCTGGGCCGTAGTATTACTGTATGGCTCTCAGACCCTGTCGGCATGGCTTGAAAATCAATTTGTATCAGACAGATCGACATATAAGTAGACACATGGAGCCCAGATATGACCGTGTCCACACGGCGTGTTTGTTCCGTGTACTGAGTTCATTTGTTGCGTTGGGCGCTGGGCGCTTGAGTTAGTGGCTCCGCCCACCTTCACATGTTCATTGTTCGGGGAGGCCTGTGACTTAATGATAGCAACACAGCCTGCTCATGCATAGTTTCTGTATCTTCCACAGGCAACACCTGAATCGTCAGCGACCCTCGTTAAGACATTCATCACTAACACGAGGCAGATATTAAGTATACAAAGGTGATGCACCGGTTGTTGCTACCGGATTATCCGACATGTTTCCCTCGATCCCGGGATTCCATGAGCAATGCATTTAACAGTATATAGCGAAACACATGCAGGGATGGATGTGTAAGAATTGTGGCCATTAAGACTACAGGTCTGCGGGCTTCCGCAAGATAGGTCAACAAAGACAAGTCTCAGTGGGAACCACCCGGCGTCAGGCGCTTGAAGCCCAAGTGTATGGTCATCGTGTGTCTGGCCAGGTTTTTGCGCCAGCCGTATTTGCCACACGATACCCACGGACAAAATACTTTGTCGTCCTTCGGAATACTGTGGACGTCCGCCAGATGTTCTCTGCAGGAATTGAAGGATATCAAGTGACCGCATACATGCTCGCCCTCTACAACCCCACAATTGAACTGAAACAAGTACTCAGCATTCCCCTCAACGGTCGTAAGACTTAACCAACCAGGTAGTCTCTACCTTGACCTTCATTGTTGAGTGCTTCGAAATTGTCTGCCTGGGGGGGTGGCTCAACCTGACCTCCGTCGATATTATCTAGTACCTGTAGAAGGTTCCCAAATAAATATCATGTGCCTACGTGCGCTACACAAACAGACCTCTGGACGAGTCCCTAGTAAGAACATCATCCATAACTAGTTTTTAGGGCGGACACACCATCATTCTCTGCAATGTTGCTATCGATTCTTCAGAAATAATGAGGCGGTGAGGCCAGAAGGTCGAGAGAGGTGAAGTATTATATACTCACAGCACTTCCTCAGGTGTCACCTGACCTCCGTCGATATTATCTAGTACCTGTGGAAGGTTCCCAGATAAATCCCATGTGCCTACGTGCGTTACGCAAACAGACCTCTGGATGAGTCCCTAGTAAGAACATCATCTATAACTAGTTTTTAGGACGGACACACCATCATTCTCTGCAATGCTGCTATCGATTCTTCAGAAATAATGAGGCGGTGAGGCCAGAGGGTCGAGAGAGGCGAAGCATTATATACTCACAACACTTCCTCAGGTGTCACCTGACCTCCGTCGATATTATCTAGTACCTATGGAAGGTTCCCAAATAAATCCCATGTGCCTACGCGCGCTACGCAAACAGACCTCTGGATGAGTCCCTAGTAAGAACATCATCTATAACTAGTTTTTAGGACGGACACACCATCATTCTCTGCAATGCTGCTATCGATTCTTCAGAAATAATGAGGCGGTGAGGCCAGAGGGTCGAGAGAGGCGAAGCATTATATACTCACAACACTTCCTCAGGTGTCACCTGACCTCCGTCGATATTATCTAGTACCTATGGAAGGTTCCCAAATAAATCCCATGTGCCTACGCGCGCTACGCAAACAGACCTCTGGATGAGTCCCTAGTAAGAACATCATCTATAACTAGTTTTTAGGACGGACACACCATCATTCTCTGCAATGCTGCTATTCTTCAGAAATAATGAGGCAGTGAGGCCAGAGGGTCGAGAGAGGCGAAGCATTATATACTCACAACACTTCCTCAGGTGGACCTCCGTCGATATTATCTAGTACCTATGGAAGGTTCCCAAATAAATCCCATGTGCCTACGCGCGCTACGCAAACAGACCTCTGGATGAGTCCCTAGTAAGAACATCATCTATAACTAGTTTTTAGGACGGACACACCATCATTCTCTGCAATGCTGCTATCGATTCTTCAGAAATAATGAGGCGGTGAGGCCAGAGGGTCGAGAGAGGCGAAGCATTATATACTCACAACACTTCCTCAGGTGTCACCTGACCTCCGTCGATATTATCTAGTACCTGTGGAAGGTTCCCAAATAAATCCCATGTGCCTACGCGCGCTATGCAAACAGACCTCTGGATGAGTCCCTAGTAAGAACATCATCCATAACTAGTTTTTAGGGCGGACACACCATCATTCTCTGCAATGTTGCTATCGATTCTTCAGAAATAATGAGGCGGTGAGGCCAGAAGGTCGAGAGAGGCGAAGCATTATTACTCACAACACTTCCTCAGGTGTCAAGAATCCTGGCACGGCACCATGGAGTGACGAATATTTGGAATATCTGGTGATATAATGACCAGCGAAAAGGTTCGTTGACACAGAGGTGTTTGCACAGGAAACAGCATACACCCCTTCAGCGATGAAATGAATGGTGGGGTGCTGTGCGAAATAATCGTTGATTGCTTTGATTTTCTCCATAACTTTGTTGTTCAGAGCAACCTGGTGGATCGATCCTGTAGAATAGCCCCACATTCTCCCATTTATATGCTCGAAGGAGGGACCTGCGTGAAGGGTTATCGAGGGCCGGAGTTCATCATATGCCAGACATGACTGCAACTACAAAGTCATGTGTCATAATGGAGACACGAGCGACTTGGGCTTGCCACTGAGAAGTCTTTTCTTTCGACGGGGAGACACGGATGATGTGCCGGTAGGGTGGACAGGGGCCATAGTCCCTAGTAGGATAGATATGAACTGCTAAAACCCACGGAGCCAGGGAAAAAATGGAATATTAATGGAGGGGAGTCGCAACGTGGTTAGAATACCTTAGGAACGGTAGTACTAATCGAGATTGGGGATTGGAATTGGTGAACGACCGACGAACTCTGAAGTGGTAACATTAACCTTATTGCATTGGACGCCATTTCAACCGGGGCTAGCACCTTGAAACCATAACTCAGCGGCGCCGTTTGTTTGACAATGATTGCAGCTCAAACCAAACATACCTAACATTCGGATAGAACTAACTTATCTTATTCCATGCCACATGTCGCAAGTACAAGTATTTGGTTCAAATAGTGTGTAGGTACATGGGATGGATTGAGTTGACAGACGACAATATTATTTCGACGACTCAGTGGGTTTCATCTCTAGATGTATAGAGCATCGAGATAGCCACATCCACGAGATCCTTTCCAGGAGGAAGACGTAACATTCCCCTCTATCCAAGAACTGAGGATGATCAGTACACCTGCAAACTCATAAAGAACAGGTGAATCTGTCATCTCTTACCTGATAAAACTGATAAGCCTGCAGGAATTGCATTTCACTGTGAAATGATCATGTTTGGTGAAATTAGAACATTCCACCTCTGACCGGCTACCTGGGAGCATGCACATGGCTGTGGGTTATTGATGCCTTCCGAGTGTCTAGAGATTCTAGTGCAGTGATAATCTGGCCTTACAAGCCGTCCACTGGGTAGCATCAATGTGCTTATGCATTATAATTCGATTTTAAAAAAGGCACGATATAATGGGAATTAGAAGGAAAGTGACACCAGTACCATAGTATGTACACCACTTGACATCTGTTTGAGTCGTAACACAACCAGCACTCATTTGAAGCAAAGCTTGCGCCCGCTCAATAATTTGATTAGAGTTGATTTTCAACAAAACACTGCAAATCGGGCAAGAACTTGCACAGTAAGTTGGCAACCATCCGGTTACTCACAAATAAAACCTTGTAAAGGGCTTGGAGTCAAGACAACTACACCTGGACAAGTTACACGGGCATACCGGGCACCCGGAGACAATACTTGCTTGTTGAACTGTTGTGTAAATCCCATTGTGCCCACAACGTCGTTTGTATAGTGTCGTGGTGCATTCGAACTTCCACCAGAATACGATCCATTCTCAACGAATCCACGACTGGGAGATTCTCTCGAACAAAACTTTGCCTTCCTTCGTGAAGTTTCTCACAACTGCAAGTAGAAGATAGATTCAGAGTGGGTGTTTGATTGTTAAAAAAGTGGCACCCGCTACCTGGACAAATGCCGACCTTACTATTTATGTATCTAATGGCCAGACAGGAAAATCTTACATCCGAACCTTCTAAATGGACATATTTCGTTGAGCCCATTTGTGGTGCAAACAACCTTACTGGACCTTGAAGTTGTCTTGAAGTGGAGTCGTACCACTTCTCCCATCATAACCATACAGTTGAAGTTATATCCAACACATACTAGCCACCATGATCTGTTTTAACGTCTACCATCCTACTCATGAGAGGCGACTGCAGTCGGATTGGCGTCGTTGTCGTCCTTCGCCTTAAACAGGCAAAATATAGAGCCCATTTTACGGAGACTTCTGGAGATATGCTCGAGTGTTGGTTCCTGGACATGAATTTACCGCACTTGGGTCTGTTACAGAAATATTGTCAACGGTCATCCCAACCAGGTGTGTGGATTTGTTAAAGCGGTGAACTTCCTAAGTTCCATATCTCTGAACGATTCGGTATGTCATCCTACACTGAACACCATGCACTCGGCTCTTCAGCACGTTCTATATCATTCGCAACATGTTTCGAACCCCTGTCAGTGGTTGTTACTGTGACTTTCAATGACATTTCTCACACTTACGTTGGGTGGATGGCTAGGCGTCTATGATCATCACACCTCATGCTGCCGCGGGAACGCAAAACTTTACCCTGATCTAAAGGAGCGATGCTGGAATCATTGATAGTCATCTCGGTACCTGTATCAACGGGGGTATGTCTGAAGCGATGCGTACCCTATTCCTCCATCGGAGAAAAGCCGTTCCTTCTCTTGGTTACGTACAGGCTCCATAGCATCAGTTTAAGCCTAGATAAAGTTCCATTTGCTATATACGGTTGGCCCTGTATATTCTCCGCTACACATCGTTATGGAGGGCTTCTTAGGAAAGCGTGCGACTAGGAGCAGCGGCAACCTAAAATACACCTGCAGTTGATACAGAAGCTCACAAATTTTTTAGAAGTCAAAATAGCGACTGATAGAACATTTGACCCTGTCAGAAACGTTGTACATAGCACAGGTCTATTCCCGGTGAACAAGAAGCTACAGGCACTCTATTTCACACCAATCCATCACAATACCTTACAGAAATGCGACGAATAAAGTAAACTTGTTTTCTGGTGTAAATGATCACCGATACACAGCCAGAACTATGAATGAAAGAAGGCTATCTCCGGAGCGACAAAAAGGCAACGCAGGGAGACGGGGATAAGGTCTAGGGTACATGACAATATAACAAGGATGGCGCTGACCGTCATAACCGTCTCCGCCGAGGAAAGCGCAAATGAACCTCTTGCCAATGCCTTACGAGATTCTTTTGGGTCTTGATGTGACCGCACCACGGACATTGAACATGCTTGGAGGACGAGATGTCGTGATACTGATCAAGGTGATCCGCACAAGAATCGAATGAGACCCGTCGATTACACGGGGTCCCATCTGCGCGTTGGCCTTCACATAGAAACTGAAGAACATTAGCATTATCAACTACGGATGCTAAGATCCTTCCGACCTGGAACTTCCTGTCCCTTCCGTCACGGTTCAGATATGCCAGTTGTGTATCTTCATCAATTCGGTTTGTCCCCTTCATGAAGAATAAGTGCGAAAAAGCAATCCATCAACACTTAGATGAACGTCAGTGAATATATTGTTAACGGTGTCTGAATGAGACACAAACCTTCAGGAGGTACTCTGTTGAAATACATCCAGTACGCAGCAAGATCATAAATAAAAGTAGCAATAAAAACTGTAGAGCCATTTTTACCTGCCGCCCATTGCAGAGGTGACTGCTCCATCCAGCGTGGAGATTTTGCTCACAAAGCGCCATGTGATATGCAACAGTCAAGTCACAGATAAAATATCACGGAAGACCACTAACTCTTTTTGCCTGTCAAAATGCTCGGCGGGAGTGGTTAGAAAATGGTCATTCAGATCACGGATTTGCTGCAAGTGACTGTTGGGGTCATTCTGCGGAGGGCGATCTGACATCTTGGGGAAGTGGATGCATTACTAGGCGTATAGTCGTGCAATTTATGTTGACGGGGTGCAGCCACGAGCAGGATCTCAAGAGCGGTGAGGTCAGCCTTATATTGGCGAGGTTGGACGTGGAGAAAGCATTCCACGGGGAAAAATAGCATGTCCCATTGGAAGGCGGGGGTATAAAGGGGCGAAACTGAAACCACTTTGACGAAAAGAAGGGGCCTGGAAGGCTACTACCTTCCATGATGCGCAAATAAGATGGAGGGCGGGACTGCAAAGGGAAGGAAGACCAACACGTCGACCGTGGGGTGAATTGTGAACAGGTCGCTGAGATGGAGACGTTATTTTTTCCTGGGCTTTTGGACAGTAAGAAGTTTTAGCGATGGTAGGCGCCAAAAGACTGGCCGCGTTGCCACGAGTCCAAGCAACTCTTAAGCTAGCCAGTTGAATTGTTGGGCTTCGCCATGGCCACATGGGCCTGACATCGTCCGTTTTCTGTTCGGCTCCGTAACCCCGCATGCAAGGCATTGCCAGTACGAGTCGGTGGATATTGATCAACTGTACTCATTCTTTCATAACCGCTATCTGCAAAAAAACTCTTCGACGGAGCCATTCCTGTCTAGGACAATGGCGGCGATTATCACTCGAAAGATGATGTTCTTCATCTTCGACGCTGTGACTTGAAGCACTACTGGACCTGGACACTTCCCTGCTGGCCCAGTATCGACGCAGGATCCGTGTGTATGACCCACAAAGAGGTCTTTCCATCGATATACTAACTCCACAACCTGGGGGCCTCATCAATGCTTTCCAAGTGGGGGATTGTCCAACGACATACACTACTGGGCTCCCGGCATATCTGGATAACAGTTGAAAAAGCCACCTCGGAGCTGCAAGGGTTGCGTCCCCGACGCCATGGATCTATGCGAACATGTTAGAGAGCCAAAGACTTCATGGTCGTCTTAGGAGGGCAGCGGCCTAGACGATGTAAGTGGGTCAACCTGAACCCCTAAGGGCTATGAGAGTCATTTATTTCTAGACTTCAGGTTTCAGTTAAATACAAGCATAGAAGTTGGAAGATGCCCTCGTGGAAGGTTTGGTAAAGCATCAGCCACTGTACATTGGCTGGGGACCTCATCGAAGCTCTCCAGGTGAGGAGAATCGGTCCAAAGACATTCACCGCAAAGCTTCCAGAATATCTAGATAGCGCTCGAGGAAGCCACATCAAGAGCCACGGGGTTATTTCCACCGTACCGTGAATCTGTGCGTACATCATGGTGAGCCAAAGACAATCTGGTAATGGACATTTTAGGTGAACAGCGGCCTAGACGATATCAGTGGGACATCCTGAACCCCTAAGGGCTAGAAAGCCATTAATGTCTAGACCCCAGGTTTTGGGGTAAATGCATAAACATAGGACCCAGAAGATACCCTCGTCGAAGGTCTGGTAAAGATCAACCACCATTGATTGGCTGATTAAATCTGACTTACCGCAATGCAGTAATACATCCCATACTTGGACATGGCGGCAACTGCTCATCTTCATACCAATCATAATCTTCTGCCTCGATGATGGATGCTAGGCCTTATCTTTGACTTACTGTCTTGGAAGCAGAGGGAGAAATCCGTCTGAGCTACTGGACGTAAGGATCTCTGCTAGTACCACCTACCAGGTGGCATACTATGGATGTGTTGGAAGAGTCTGGTATAAGACTCCAAGTACGGATTTACGGATTTCAGACAAGTTGTTTCCCGTCAGAGACAAGTTTAAAGAAGGCTCATCCGCAAGACGTACTAGTGCGTGGATTGCCTTCGACACGTCGACAGATGGGTCGCTGCGAATCTACTCGAGTCGAATGCGTGGGTTAGTTCTACGTAGACAAGTACAGATTTCTTGCTTCGATGAGCGGAGCTTGGAGCTGTCTGTGGGTCCAGCGTGGCCCCGCAGGGAATTTCCTACGTGTGGCATGCGGGTTGATTGTTTCAGATTTTCCTTCCAGCCCATACTGGATTTGTGACGTAGGCTCAGAGTTATGTTTGCAGAGAGTTTCCTGGCCAAGCCCCCACAAGTCGGGGCGGTAGATGCCTTTTCTCGTAGATGGGATGGTATCCATCTTCGTCAACGGAGAAAAAATTGGGAGTCGAACCGTTTCGACTCGGAGGGGTAACCAGTTGTGATAGTTAGACCATTTGTAACTTGTAATCGACTATCCGGATCACACACGTCCAAATTCAAGTACGCAGATTTCCTTGTCTGGAGTCCCATGAATCCAGAAAATCCTTTCACTGGTAGCCAGCAGACCTGATGTTTGGATGTCTCGGGCTGCGTCATACATGTACCCATCGCCAGCAGACACTCGCTGTCACTGTCGCCATCTCCCTTGAAAGCGAAACCCCAAGGAAAGAAAGACAAATCTTTTCTCTAAAGCCGGGTCATTGATTCACTGCACCAGACACGAAGCAACCGATGACCCTTAGTCTCTCGGAACAATGTCCTTTAGATTGCCCGACGTTACTCTGCTAGAGTTTGACCATGCGGTCATCAGTCCCGGCTGGGTCCACACGTTCCAGACCTTCTCCCTTCTCGTCGAACTACCTTTGAGTACCTAGAGACAAGCTCTATCAAGCCTTGGTGTTGACGTTGCCGTGGGTCCCTAGACCTTCGCCCATCTCTTGAACGGGGTATCATTCACAATGCATAACTGTTTCGGTATGGACTACCAGCATAAATGTGTACGCTTGAATTACTGGCATGCACAGAAACTAGAGCTTTCCTCTCCAAATTCTCTTTGGGGCCATTTATTCGTCTCTCGTACGCCACTTTTAATGTCCCTTCTGTGGAAGCTAGCGCCGGCGATCTTCCAAATGAGACCCGTGGCGGCGGCGGCTCAAATGTCACATTGTATGATGCTTCGGTGACTAAGGCTAAAAGTTAAATCTACCCACTTGAACCGTATCATCCTATGACAAGAGGCGGTGCATCAACCATGCAGTAAGCAGCGTTCGTTCGCGTTCAGGATCTAAAGTTTAATAACCTTTTATGGGCAACATACGTTGTCAGTGCGTTGGTTATAAATGTCAAGTAAAATTCAATTCATTTACACCTGGCAGGTATGGGCATTAATTCCTTTATCCTGGTTTCAGGATGGGGTCACGTAAACTAACTGGGGTTGCATTATGGACACCCAAATTATGCTTCCGCCACAAAGCCCGAGTCTTGGGCAGAAATTTGGGTATAAGCGTTTTGAAAGCTTTTTGGATGCATTCTAGTTTTGGATCACTCGTGGGGCATCAAAACCATCGAGCTTTATGTTGTTCCCTTACGTGATGTGGTATCAAACACCATGCTAACTTGGAGGTGAGTCTTATATTGACTCAGTAGAAGTAAATGCTATTGATACCTGGCCAACAAGTAATTGCAGCTAACACTGCTCTATTTTTATCCAACAGAAATGGCTTCCTTTGGTGGAGGTCGAGTTGCGAACTTGATAAGGATTGGGGTCAGTGAATATCCATACGCGCAGTGGCTGACTATGCCTTACAGTAACAGCGATGAAAAAGCTACTCGGTATGGTGGCAGACTCCCGTTGAAGTTTTAAGGGTCTCCCTTAGGCAAGACACTAATAATTGATTATAATTATAGTGGAGTAGAATCGCGTTTAATGACATTCCAGGTCAACCGTCGATTCTCTCCGTTAATGATGACGAACATGTTGAAGAGTACTCCATGGCAAGAAAATCCTCGTACGATCACATTGGCAAGCCGATTTCCTGACACGATGCCCATCAATAACCCCAACATGTTACTGTATGTAATGACTCTCGAGGACGGGGCAAACACGGGAAGATTAGGTATTGTTTTAGTTTAGCCACTCGAGCCAACAGTCCCATGGAGCTTAGAAGTGAGGAGTTCAGCAGGATGGGTGACATCTGGGCAGGAATTCCTCATGACGAGGGAATGTGTAGATTAGTGAAGAATGCAGATCACGTCGTATTGTTCTGTAGTTACGCGCGTGGGTATAGAGCCACAAAAAATGCAATGGTGGATGGGGAGGTCATGCCGACAGCCCGCAGGCAGTGTCAAACGCTGGACAAATGAAAGAAAAGAAAATGAACGGTTATGAAAGTTGAAATGTCTCGATGACGCGAGAAGTAACGTGAAAGCCTCAGTATACGAGACTAGCGTATACCGAGTCAAGCATTATAGTATATGTCCAGTCGAAAAGAGCGACAAGGTCATCGAGATTCTGGAATGCTATTAGTGCTAGACGAATCTCCCTGCCGATCCTCATCTGCAATGGTGCTCTTTCGAGCCAATGAAGAACTAGAACTATTCTTCTCGTGAGTCTTGTCCTGCCGGGGTTGTACCTCCACAGGGTCTTGGAGTGCATCTCCAGAGGTTTCGGCATCCGCAATTGTATTTGTAAGAGGCATTGTAGGTTCCGAACCCGAGAGGCGACTCTCACTGACCAGCCGGATCGTTGTGTCTATGGGTTCTTCAGCTACCGGTTGAGACGATAAGCTCGGCTCGGACCCTGGTGAATATTTCTGCGCGCTGATTTCGGACTCTATTTTCGCTGGTCTCATGGTAGGGACGGCTTCTAGTGGTGTTGAGTCAGCAAGAAAGTCATCGACGACCGTTGGTAAGGAAGATTGCACTCCACAAAGGTCTGGTTTCTTAGCAATCGACAGAGGGTGAGGCATTGCCTGAGGATGCGTACTCTCATCCATGGATTCCCTGTATCCAAGGCCACGTCCAGCTTCGATGTCATCGGAAGACGATCGTCGCGAGTCTGGTGGAGAGGGTAATGGCAATACATCGTTGGCGGTTGGCACACCAATAGGCAGGGGCGGTGGGGCTTTCGTGATGGAAATGGTGGGAAGTGATGGGCGAGGCGTTGCATTGGGCGCAACAGGAAGGGCAGTGGATTCTTCCTCTAGCTTCTCTTCAAGAACTGGTATCGGCACGACGGCGGAAGAATCTTGAAGGTTGAGAACACCAAGGCCATGTTTTGCTGGTGTCTGGTTCAAATGGGTCAGGGGAAGTCACATAGAAGAGAAATTAGGCTACCTTGCCATTAACGATCGAGGGTGCATCGCTAGCGAGTAGCCCAGCGTCGCGCCATTTCTTGACACTTCTGTCAGCCCAGGCTTCGATAGGGTTCCAGCCTTTATATTCTCCATTCAACCGCAGACCCCCAGACCCAGCTTCACCTCCACCATCTCCCTGGCCTCCTCCAGTGCCATCGTGGAAATAGTTCTCGTAGCCAATGCCATCTTCACTGCCCTCACTCTCGCTGTTTCCCTGGCCAAGCTCAAAGCCTTCTCCGCTCTCCAATTCATCCGCAAAACACGCCAACCACGTTGCCCATCCAGCTAGGCCATCTCCACGCCAGAGCACTACCTTGGTGTCGAAATCTCTGCCAAAAACGATCACCTGGCCAATACTTCCACTTTCCCCTGGATTAAGATCTATGCCAATGTAATTTCCAGTTTTATCGACGATGAGGGGTATCCAGCCGCGTTGAGAATATTCCTTGCGAACCCAGCCATCGGGTATGGACTTCATTAGTTTTTGAAGACGGGTATTTGCGCCGGTCGTTGGATCCTCATCCACCTCCCTCCAAAACTTCCACTCCTCCACGACGTCTTCCAGAGGTAGGAGCGTCAACCCAAAGAAGAGGCCATCAGCGCACCCCGCAGAAGACTCGGCTTCCTGGCCATTGACAACGAGATATGATTCCCGGATCGGAGCTGGTAAGGCGAACCCAAAATGCATCTCGATTTGAGCTAGATCTTGTGGAAGGATGCCATAATTGAGAGTGTCTCCGAGTTCTGGGTATTCGCGAGCAAGCCAGAACTTTATGCGGTTCCATGTATTGCTGAGAGGAGGGTAGGAGGGTGGCGGTGTTAGGGCATCCGTGTGGGGCGTGTGGTGGAGAGGGAGCAGGGAGGTGGGTCGTGAGCGTGAAGTGGAACTAGATGACACAGTACGTCGTCAAGAGCAAGGCTTTTGAATTGAGTGAACTCACGATGTCGGAACATAAGAGTAAGCACTAATGGGAGACTGGGGTGGATAGGTATACGAGGGACTAAGAGGGCCAGTCGCCCGAGAACTGTTTGTGTTGTATGTGTCGGTCTGTGGAGTGAGACGTGGGGAGGAAGTTGGGAGAGAGAAGGCTTCATGAGTGGTGGACATTGCCTGACCTCTTCTCAAGGATTGTTTGTTGCCACCAGAGAAGAGAGAGGCAAGCCAGTTCATGGTTGGTGACGAGACGACAAACCCTCGAGTCCTGAGCGTTCTGGTAGTTGCCCGTAGCCAACCTTTTTCTGCTTCGAAGAGGTCTGAAAGCGACGACAGTTACCGCACTCGTCGAATTTTTTGTCTCTTAGCGCCACCGACAGTGTAACAACACGAATCAAAGTACTACGTGTCTAACATCAACACCGCGAGTTGGCAGGCTCGCAACGCGTAATCTCGAGACAAGCTACGTCCGTAGCAATTGACGGTCCATCGAGGTTGCACGTGAACAACAGAGGATGATTGAAGCAGACAGCACTAATAGATTAGGACCCCTGAACGCCTGGGTGCGCCATTCGAGATATCTACTTTGCTTTCTTTGCGCCCGGGGAAAGGTTTCCCGGGCCCAATTGTAGGAATACCCATCCCCGCGATGTTTGTGATGTTCTCATCTCTGCACTCTGCCGTGGTGTGGTGATGGGAATTCCAAACTATGTTTCATGACACAGATGGTAAGGTCTGGCAAGCACATCACACCTGTCAGATAGGAGTGCACGCGTCATAACTCAACCAGGAAGGTCACGAAGTCTACACCCACTAATTGGGGCTAATAGGTCGTCTTGGGTATGACCTGGCGTCTTTAACGGTATTATCCGCGGAGTCCTATATCCCATGAGGTTTTGCAGGCTATGCTGCCACACTATCCCCACACGAGGCAAGGAACAAGTAAGCGGATCCCTACGAGTCATTCAAGAGGTACCCAAATGCATTTCCTCCTTGTCGGCCTTGCTCTCACCGCTGAACAAGTCGGGGTTGCAAAGCGGCCCACTGGCTACGGCCACGGGCATCCAAGTACTATGAAACATAGTGGGTGCCTGCTATCCTTCCCTTATAGGAGACTGGGGCGCTCTGAGTACCCTACTTGGAACCACGTTGCAGTCTTAGAGATAACAGCACATCCGCTAACCAAGCAAAGATAACGAAAAAAATATAGGGTATCCTATAGTTTGGACTTGATTGCCAAATCGGCGCTCGTCAACACTACGCCAAGTTAGCCGATATCTTGAATTCGCAGCCTGTCTTGGCCTTGACGTCTTCGAGCACAGCTCCTTCTTGCAACTCTACTAATTCAAGTGTGCCACTTTTTCTGTCGACATTGAAGACTGCGAGCTCTGTAATGATCTGACTGACGGCTCGGGCTCCAGTAAGAGGAAGGGTGCATTGTTTAAGGATCTTCGGGCTTCCGTCCTTTGCACAGTGCTCCATAACGACTATAACCTTGGTTTTGTCGGGATTGGAGACAAGGTCCATAGCTCCGCCAATGCCTGAATACCCAATCACAAAACGCTGTAGGAAAATCAAACATGACACGTACCCTTCACTAGTTTTCCAGGGATCATGAAGTTAGCAATGTCACCGGCTTGAGATACCTGCATAGCCTTTGATGCACGCGTTAATGGGGTCACTGACTGGGTGGACCTGCTTTACTTACTCCTAGAATGGCCACATCCATGTGACCCCCACGAATCATCGCGAAGGATTCACTAGAGTCTGAATACATGTGGTTAGCCCATAGACGGAGAGGATTATTGTTCCTCAGGACATACCAAATATAGATGCACCGGGGAGTAGTGTCACAGTCTCTTTCCCGGCGTTGATAATATCTCTTACAGAACACGTAAGTCTGGGTCACACAGGCGGCACATTCCCATGACTTACGGGTCAAGTTGTTCCTTTGTCGGATACGGACCCATTCCCAGGATCCCGTTCTCGCTCTGGAGCCAGACCCTTACACCGGGCGACAAATGCTCTGTTACAAGAGTTGGCATACCGATCCCAAGATTAACATAGTAACCATCTTGGATTTCCTTCGCTGCCCGCTTTGCAATGCGGTGTCTGTGATCCAACGTAGCAGCTTTCTCTGAATTCAATTCTCGGATTCCTTCGGATGAACCACTCCTCGCCAAGGTCTCAAATTCGATTCGTTTTGATTCCGTGGCGAGAACGATACGATCGACGTATATTCCAGGCAAGTGGATTGCGTTCGGCGAGAGAGAACCAACTGGAACGATCTTATCTGCCTAACGATCGAGTCCTCGGATAATGCAGAGCAGTTGTATACACTGGACCTTACCTCGACAACGGTCAGTTTGGCGTTCTTGGCCATGGCAGTGGAAAAATTGTTCTGTGTGTACCTGCAAGAGATATAACAGAGTTTGGAATTATCGGTCGACATTCTTACCGGAAGACACAATTCCCGACCTCGTCGACCTTCCATGCACGAATAAATGCAACATCACCAGGAATCCCCGTCTCCATCACATACTTGCGTCCATTGAATTCACGTGTTTCTTTCTTTATTCCAGGAATCTTTACCCCATGCGCAAAACCACCTTTATTGTACCGCACTGGGATGGCCCCTTCCTCAACTGCGGTCGATGCGCCTGTTGGAGTGTAGAAGGCGGGTATCCCAGCTGCATGTGCTCGTAGCCGCTCTACGAGAGTCCCCTGCGGACAGAGCTCTAGAGATACTTCGCCGCTAAGGTATAATGCTTCGAAAGCCTTGTTACTGTAATTAATCAACATCCGACGCTCTGTTCAATACATATACGTACCCTCCTGGATATGATGCAATAATCTTGTCGACTTGCTTGCTGTTGAGAAGTTTACCTGAGAACAAGAATTAAGTCACTGAGGAGATACAGGCTACAGCGGGTACCTAGCCCAGAGTCTTTAGAACCAGCATTATTTGATACGGCAGTGAGCATGTTGACATCCTTCCTTTTCACGAGAGCGCCTAGAAGAGTGTCTTAAAGTGTAGTTATCATGAGTACCAAGTACAGAACATATGGCCATTGATATACCTGGTACACCTGCCAATCCGAATCCTGTAAAGCAGTTGAACAAGTCAGATATCTGGCTCAAGAATAACCAGCGCCACTTTGACTCGACTTCACTCACCTCCGCACAACAACGTATCGCCCGACTTAACATCTTTGACCGTTTCATCTGCAGATGACCATACCTTGGATTTCGGATCTCGTGCGTATACGCTATAGAATTTCCCTGATTTCGTAGGCAAGCAAACAACCCTGGCTCTGAAGATGATAGACGCGAACCCAATCCTTGATGCTCCAGCGGCCGACATGACAACAAGCGTTCAAGAACGCAGCCCGACTATGGTGACACACATGATCACCGGAGCATGAGGCACGCCGTGGAAGCAGTCAGTCTCCTCCCACGCTCAGTTTGACTGCGAGATTTGGGGACTTCGTCCCATGGACACAGGGCGTAAAAGTACACAAAAGTAACATACAGAATGCATGTATAGCTTAAATGTCTTTAAGGAGAATGCTGAGTGCTGAGCACTAGGTTCACAGAAAAATGAGTCTTGACGCCAGTGCTGGTGAAACATGATAATTACAACCAACATCAACCCAAGCACTCCAAAGGCTGGTGGTAACGAATTAACCATCCATATGTATGTATATCAGTAACACCAACATCCCCACTCAATAGGTGATCACCATACTTGTCAGTGACTCACTTGACCTACTTGACCGCGTGCTGTAAGGTGAGCTTCTTACAAGCCCCGAAAGACACTTTTTCCAGTGTTGCGAATGCTAGCAGTGTTCCCTGGGATCTACTAAGTACAGGCTCAAAAAGTCTAATTGTATTCCAGTACGGCACAAGCAGTCCTGTCTTGATCGTAAGTACATATGAGTGAGCCTTGATGACAAGACCAACTGGTATGGTCCCTTTTAAACTCCTTCACGTCCGGTGTGTTTGGAGGGCGGTTGTATCATGTAGTGGCTCACCATCACTCTTGGGTTTACCCACTAGACGGGGGAAAGTCTGTCTTTAAAGTTCCCAAGAAAATAATGAGTGGTGACCCAGTCTTCAAGAATGATATAGTACACGTCATCCTCAAGTTCAATGCGGTTGAAGGCGATGGCGTCCCCTTTCTTCACATGCAGGCGGAAAACCACATTGGTCTAGGAGCTCCTTTGGGAGATGGAGTAGATGGTCTCGGGCCGAATCGGGACCAACGTGCTCGAGGGGTAGTGAGCTCGAATCCAATGGCTCATCGTTGTCTTCCTCGTTGGGGGTTGGAGTGCATGTTCACCCTCGATAAGTGGCTGAGGTGGTGGGCGACATGTAGACTGGCGAGTTTGGGATAGAGGTTGAGAAGGTGGACAACAACTTTGTCGGGCAACTCTGGTCGCATGGGCGAGGGCTTGACGAGGTTTGGATTGACCGTTCGGTGGTGCTATAATCGTCGGTGTTGAAGAGGATCCTAGCAGAGGGTGGGATATGGGTTTAAAAAAATTAATCTCTTTTACCCACTTATCTCCTGACTCTCTGAACTCCTCTGTAAACGAAGTTATTGAATCTGCGAGGCTAACGACTGGCTTACATTTGTTCGTACCTGAACTACCTCATGGACCATGGCATAGTCAGTCAATTTATCCTGTACTTCCTCGTAGCTGTGCAGTCTCTAACATCTATATAATGCCTTATCCAGAAGCCATTGGTTGCAAACAAAGACAGGTATTCAGGTACGGTCACCAACGAAGACATTGGAGCATCTGGACAGGTACCGACAAACAAGCCATGATCTTGATGGGACGCAGGAATACGACTAGATAGAACAGAACAGTAGTGGAATGAAGGCGGGTACCTTTGAGCTTCATATCCTTGCACGTACAGCATTTTCTTACTCAAACCTAATGTAGCAGACTCGGCATCCCTCTGTATCAAATAATGTTAATACTTCTCATGCATAGCCATGTTACGCCAGCATCAGATCTTCAGCTTGCAGGTATAAGAGGGCTCCTCGAGGCCATCTCATTTGCGTCAGGGCCACAATGGATACCCAGTCTCTGGCGGCTTATGCTCATGCACTACAAGATCCATTCATTGGTTCCTTCATCAGTCTTATGTGCGTCCATTACCATTTCAAATACCACTGGCGAACAGAGTTAAGCAAGGACCAGATTCTATGGGGTTAGTTGTGTACAGACATTATTTTATTTCCAGACCTACCCAGATGACGGTATATGGCTGAAGTGTCTGGTATGACTTTCTATTAACCTCAGTGTCGAGAAAACTGAATGCTTTGTGCCAGGTAGCGGTTATTTGGTATCTAGTTATTCACACATTTGACGATCCACTAATACCTTATGTCTGTGCTTCAGGATCCTCGAATCTGCTCACAGCGCATTCCTGATATCTTTCAATAATAGTTATTTAATAGTTGGATTTGGTGATCTTGTGGCCCTCGACCACATTGCCTGGTGTGTTTAGAATGCTTTTCTGTTCGACCGGTAATCCTTAGTTTGATGTCCAGGGACTTTGTGGTGTGTACTATTGCATTCATTCAGATTGTAGAGGGGCTAGCTAACGATTACCTAGGCTGATTTCGAAGTAGGCGTGAGTCATAAATAGTCTACATCACACCCGAATGTTCCTATATTTTGAGCTGCAGTTTGTTGTCATCCTCATCGTGAACCTGTATGTGCAGATCTATTTACCTGTTGCAATGTGTCGTTTACTGATTTGTCACCTTCCTGCTTAGATTTTTTACCTGGCGAGTGTGGATGTGTGAGTGTCGAAGGTCGCTTTTTTCTTGATGTCCTTATCCTCTACCCCAGTTTCCCGGAAGGCCTGGGCCGTCTGTCTTTTGGTGAGTTCTTCTGTATATTCTTAAGGTATAGAGCGTCCGAACAGAGGCTAGCTCTTTGTATCGATTACTCGCTATGGTTTGTGTCATCATCCATCATTGCCACTATAGTGTTCAACTCCTATGGCGTCAGTAATGGCCACAGTTTTAACGTCGCTAGCGTCAGTGACTCTGAGGTCTGCATGGTATTGGCCTGGCATTTGATACGGACCCACAGTTTTCAAATCGATGTCACCTGGGGATCATTCAAGGATCACGTATATGTAGGTCATATCTGGTGTATTCCAATCCAGGACACTCAAGGAGTCTTGCCGCAGGTGCCCCTGGCTGTCACGATGGGCGCTGGTGTCCTTGGAGATACACTAATGGCGTCAATTCTGGCGTATTACCTGCACTCTAAACGTACACAAGGGTGATAATTGTTACCTTTGAACGATGTAAACCTGCGTTCTCACAGCGATGTGCTACAGATCTGCACAGTTGATAACACGTTTAATGGGATATGTTGTTGGGACGGGTGCATTTACAAGGTTTCCTCCCTTCTTTTATGTCCATTATCCGTCTTACTTCAGAACCTAGCATGTTTGCAGCCATTGAACTCATTGCTGTAAGTTCGAATGTGGTGCATTCAAGATGGGCGGACTAAACTAGGCATCTGAGACAGATCACAGCCTCACCGAACAGCTTGCTTTACGTTGCATTCGCAGTAATACAGGTGAAAAGTAAGTCTGGACAACTTTTGATTCGCGCTGCAAGATTTACTCTTCATTCACAGTATACGCAAATTCAGCACTGTTGTCGTGAGTCGTAGGCAATTCACGTGGAACCATTGTACCATTGACGTGTATTGGCCTCTGTAGACTTAACCTGCGTCAATACCAGAGGAAGCCTCGTCAAGATGTGGCACTCCCTCTTTATGATTCCAATACCACACCTGATAACAGCAAAACCTCTCTAGCTCCAATTTTTTGATCACCTTGATCACTACAGTTACCGCTGCTCCTCGTTGTCCCATCACATACTGGCCTGATTGTTTTACGATATTTATGGATCGAGTATGCCATCGATGTAACCCTCAATTTCGGTATCACAAAGCCCAAATACTTATTTCTACGCAAAAGATACCACATAGGTGGGATAGGCATTAAATTTTAAACACGTAAACAATGCGATAGACTTGTCTGAACATCTTACCCTAGACAACCCGAAGAGGCGCAGGGAGAAAAGGGCCGTTCCTAGTTGCTCAAACACCGTCGACAATATTGTTCCATTTCTGCTGTGGGGAAACAGGATCAAACGAGCCAGTAGAATAATACGCGCGTACACCGTGACAAAATCTCGACGTGGTAATAGCCTTCACAACCCCGATATCTCTGGAGCCCAACCGGTATTGATTTGAATTGCTCAACTTCCACATTGATTTCCTTGCAGGACGGAAAACCCGATGTGAGCCGAACGTATGTTACGCGGAAAAAGAAGCATTCAGATGGAAGACAAATAAATTACTTACAGCTTCTGAGGGAAAACCTTCAATGGGGACATTGCACGCGCCCAGCATTCGTCATTGGGGTAACGGTTCTGAATGCGTGAATGCGTAGGATATATCTAGGCTGCTGAACTCCACAGAACATCGAGAGACAGGAGGACGTCTAGGGGTATACTATAATATCATGGCAGGAGCCCTTGTTGTATGTTGCGCAGTTATTAAATCATACAAGTGCACTGAAGACACGGTCAACTCATGTTTACAGAGCAGCCTTGCCCCGCGGCTCGATTGGTAATAATAACGGGACAAGCCCAGTAGCAATGGTTATTGCTCCGGAAACTCTTCTAGGAACAGATGTAGCCATATTCGCATATAATGCAATGATGGGTGCCTGTATTTTGGTGTATTAATGCTGTTCACTTCTGAGATATATTGCATAAACACGTACCGTGGTGCAGAAGACACGACTAACAGCAAAGACCATCGAGCTACCGGTCCCCCTGCATTTGGTGGGAAACAATTCCAGAGTTATGGCATACAGCACGCCATACATGATATTAGCGACGTAGGAGTATCCTAAAATCCATCCCGCATAAGCATTGGATGTGCAAATCGTCGTCGACAGGAGAATGAAGACACCAGTAAGAACTATGGACAATGGGGATCGCACTCAATGAATTTGAATTGATCATGCGGACTGACCAGTGAAGATGGCGAGGGTTCCCCGCCGGCCAAAGATAGCAATTTCGACCAGATAGCCAGCCATCAATGCCGCTGGAACGCCAAGGAAGGCTGCAACCACTAGCTGTAATGCCCTTCAGCACCTGATCGTTATGAATGCCCAAGAACTCACATCACGATATGTAATAAACACAGCATTGCTATCGTTTTCCGCTCCTCCAGTGAGCGGGCTAATCCAAGGATGTTAATTCTTACACCTGCAATAACAACAACCGAGACGTACTAGTAGGTCTGGAAGGTATAATACCTGCAAGATGGTCAGAGACGGGATTACACACATGATAGATTAGTTACAAAGGAAACGCAAGTCCGAACAACGCTAAAACAATAACTGATCAGACCTTGCGCCAAGAACTCGGGAGAAGTTCACCCCATAAAGTGGTCAAGATGCTCGTTGAGTATGCCAGCTTCCATGTTGCAAACGGGGGTGATACGTGGATGGCGCTGAATTTCGAAAACTTCCCCACTGCGGTTGCAGGTGTGACTCTCTGAATACCGTTCTGAGTAGATTCCCCAGCAAGCATTTCAGCTTCCTTGAGGTGCGTCAGAGTAAGGTTGCTGTTCTTGCCATTGATGTCAGCAACTCTGTGCACGATAGCTACCGCATCTTCGTCTCTCCTATACCCCATCAGATACTTTGGGCTCTCCTGAAAGTTGAAGACGAAGAACCGAAAGATCCACATTGCCGCCATTATTCCGCCCGCGATCAAGAGGTGATAACGCCAGCCTCTGTTTGACGAAGTGGGGCATGGTGCTGGTGCGGGGGGACAAGAGAAGTTACTGATCAACGGCCAAGCAGCCTTTGGCAACCAGTCAGCAGTAAATTCGACGTATTCATATTCAGGGGTGACACACCAAGCTGGCTGTAAGGTCACCCAATGTCCAAAAGACGGAGAGCACCGTCAACATGTACTGGTGTGATGCAGGAACAAATTCTGTAGGCACATGGATTCTGCGTCCCTTGAAATTCTTTTGAAAAAATGACCTACCACGAAAGACAATTGAGCCGACAGGGAGATTCCCGCCTACTCCGAAAGACCACCCGGCCACACATACACACGGAGTAATATAGTTGGGTGAAGCGGCAGCCGTGAAGGCAAAAACAGCTGTTACAAGGATGGTGAGATTGAACGGCCACCTTTGAGTAAATGAGGACACGGTTCAAATACTTCATTACAGGAGTGTCTCACTTGCGGCCCCACAAGTCATAACCAATTCCCCAAAAGATTGCTCCAGCGAGTAAGCCTGAGGGCCTGTGCAACCAACATTCATTCCCCATGGACATTGAACTCACGCGAAACCGGTGTGTATATTAATGCACAGGTCAGCTAAATCATTGAATACGGTCATGACGGTATTATTACTGATTCCCCGAAGGTAATACTCACCGCCCACAGCTCATCTCTTATCAGTGTTTGGTTAGAAATCCAAAAATATATCGAGGGGCTCGAGAAGCTTACGACCACCAACCAAGCCCAGCCACCATATATAAATGCCACTGTGGATTATGGATCACTGATGATTACGACGGTATACAAGACAGACAGACCTGATACTTCCCCATGCCTATCTCTTGGAAGGCATCATTAAGGAGCTTGACCTTAGCCTGATACACAGGATCCAACGAGCCCATTGTGTAGATATCCAGTGTGAGGGATGGTAAGCCATTTGCCTCAGTAGTGTCTGTCATTTCTAGGGAGGTGTGAAACGTCTGACAGGAAGGCATGTGAATCGAATCGATGGAAAAGCTCTCACGGGGCATCCAGATATTTATGCTGTAATGGTTGACCTTGCACGAGTGAAACGTACTAGGGTATCATGTTCTCCTTGTACTACAACATTTCCATTCCGTTCAGGCCGGTCAGCGGAAAACGTTCCCAAGGCTTGTCATGTGCCATGCACGGTGGTAGATCAAAACCATGTCTGGTTAGGCTGACGTGAATTCCTCGTCTCCATTGTCGATCCTGCTGCCTGGTACCAACCATCCTAACATGTAGTTCTTCGATTTTGGCAGGAAAATGATGTGAATTACAACAGAACCAAGTACGAACTCGTGGGAAGAAAGTTAACCGCGGGGTGGGCTGGCACTTGTCCCCCAGATCATAAATCGATGAAGGCATTTATGATCTGGGGAACAAGCTGAAACGACTATTTCGCAGCCGCGCCGCCCTTTGAACACTTTTCATGCGGTACTAACAATTCATTTTCCAGATCTACGTTGCGGATAGGCCAATGAAGGGATGTATATAGATTCATACACCTCTTTTTTCGGCCCATCCACAGCGGCAATGGATACTTTCGTTGGGGATGCGTCGAAGATGTCGAAGAACCGTGCGTGCGGCCCTACAAAGGTCACCAGTCACCCCGTACATAACCACGTGTGCATGTGGTGATACCCGCCACATCTTAATATTCCGAGCTCACCAACTACTCACCATAGTTGAATTTTTCTGAGCACGTTGCCGCTTTGGTGCTCCACCATCGGACAGATGGACTGGGCAATTTTACTGCCATTACTAGGTTTCCAAATGGTTCTCTCATGACCCAGGCAGCGTATCAACGCCCAACCAGCTTCTACACACAGGAATATTCGAAGAATGGGGACCCGATCACTTGCCTTGCGAGATGCGATACAATGGACGCAGAGGTAAGTGTCACCAGTACTTCAGCGACACGTGGGTGTGCTTTTCTCGTTCAAACAGGCGCACATATATCCAGCAACGCTTCCATACCTGTGATACACGAGATACAACCTACATTTCGACAGCCCTGTTACCGTAAAACCAATGGATAAACGATATACGCACCCTCCTGGGCATGCTTTATACATATGCACAGCAACGTTAGTAGGCTAATAGGTTAGATTGGAAAATGACAGACCCGAGTATCATACACTGTCCATACCGCCAAACGTTCTGGTGATTGAAGTAACAATCTTGGTTCTCCGGAAGTTATCCATCAATGGATATTGCCCGGGTCACATTCCTTGAAACCAGATCTACATGGCTTATGAAATAATACTTCGGGGTGTATTATTCAGTGGATTTTTTTCGTAAAGGTTGGGGGTACCAAAGACAAGTCACTACGGGGGGGGTCTATGACACTGGAAGGGTAACCTGATGACACGCAGTCCACATGAATCCAATACCTATGCTAAAAGATTCTGTCAAGGTATAAATGCACCCGGGGATGGCACGTACATAAACTATGCATTGTTGAATACTGCAACTATTACTTGCGATGATAGTGCGATAGTAACGTGCAATGTGCTTATTAACCCCGTCTCCGAGTAGGACCTCTCGGCCGCATGAAAGCCGCTTTCGTCCCCAAGTCGTTGGAATTATTTCCAGGCCCCCCGCTGAACCCTAGTTCCTGTTTCAAATATGTTTCGCTCAGCTCTGAAGGGTCTGACGTCTCAAGCTTCCTTGGCGCAAGTGGGAAATTCGATGTGCTGTCGAGAAGAGCCTTCGACTCTCTAAAGATAACCAACGCCCCTGAAGAATACACCATTCGGTACTTGATTAGCGAGGAACTTGGGCAGGAGTAAATAAACACTACAAAGGTTAAAGGTCAGCATCGGAAACCCATCTCCTTGCGGGAAGACTCACCAATGTCACGCCCCGTAGTAGAGTAGGTATTCGACCAAGCAAAGAGAGAAAAGGCTAGACGATGAAATTAGCAGTGGCACACTAACAAATGTTACTATGACTTGCAAGGTTCTGAGGTAGGAATCAATGTACTCAAGGTATTAGCCTCCACGTTGGAGTCAGCATTTAGCACGACGGTTTCCGTTGATATGTCGATTTGCTTCAGTAGTTTAGTTGGGAACAGTAGAATGTCCATCCAACTCACCAAGACCACGAGGTGATTCCCCTCGCTATTGCCCAGTCGTCTAACGGCATCTTCTGCCTCTGAGGACCACTGATACCCCACTTTCCCCTGTCCAAGATGATTCTGTCTGGCTCTACTGCCTTCATATACAACCCCTGCTTCCCTTTCCGCAGCCTTGATGTCCGCAATCTCTTGCTCTCTAGCACTCAGCGGTTTGGGCGCGGCGAGATGCCGTTTATGTGCAGCATAAGCTTCTGGGGTAACATCTGCCTTTGATGTTGCAAAAAGGCTGTCTGTGAAGACCGTTGATCCGAGGGACTTTGTCAGGGAATTACGCGTCGAGGCGTAAAGCATCTTATGATACGAAAATCACTCCATCAGACGATCAATTGGGTGAGAGAAACACACCTTGTCTCTGACGCTAGCAATCTCGGGCACGTAAGCGATCGCAAGCCACTCGGAGGCTGGATCGTCCAGGCGAGTTAATATGTAACATGGATCTTTGTCGTCTAGATGGGCGCCGAGTTGTCCGAGATCATCTTCCAACGAACCAGCGACATCGACGGAGACTACTGGCACGAGGGACTCTAGACAATTTGTACAGTGAGGCTGCACTCAGCTCGTTGTGATGAACCTCGCACCATTCCTGATAACGATTATGATGAAACGGGTGTTCTTCGTCTCTACAGCAGTCGAAAAGGCTTGTGTTAGCTCCTCAGAGACACCGATGCCTGAGATGGCTGTCATTGTGTAAGTTGTGGATGTAGTATAAGATGTGGTCAGATGTTTCCGCAGCCTCCTAGCCCAACTGGTTCCCGTGGGCTTCGGCACTCAGGTCACCGCAGCATGATCGCAAATAGTGTCTTTCTACCTTACACATTATCTGTGAATATAGGTACAACCAACTAGATGTGCCATATGTAGTATCGATCGAAATATACTCTGAAAAAGACGTCGATGAAGAGTGGTTACTAAAGTAGAAAGTCGAAGGTGGAGTCTACTGCATCCCAAGCGAGCCCATAAACGTCGAAAGGTCCAAACCCTCGTATTCATCTTCAGCAGGGAGGTCCTCGAGACCTTGTAAGATGTTCTTCTGGCTGACAGGACCAGACATCTCCTTGGTCTTCTTTGCTGCAGCTGAAGCATCCTCTTCCTCAGAAGTTCGCTTGAACAAGTCAAGAACCAAATCAGTATCCATTGTTGACAACCCCGAGTTCTGCTGGGTGATAACGGAATTTGCGATATTCAATTTGAACCGTTGTAGGCTACAGCAATAGTTAGCATGCGCTCTTGAAACTCTTCTGGAACTTACCCCATGATTTTCTCTTCCAGTGTCCCTTTCGTGACTAGGCGATATACATTCACAACTTTCTTCTGGCCAATACGGTGAGCTCGATCCATGGCCTGCAAATCTTTCATTGGGTTCCAGTCATGCTCCACAAAGATGACTGTGTCGGCTCCTGTCAGCGTCAAACCCAAGCCACCAACGTGCGTTGTCAGCAGAAGACAATCGATACTTGGATCTGCGTTGAAGGTCTGAACGATAGCATGCCGCTTGTTGGCGTCGGTGCTACCATCTAGACGCATGTAGGTCACGGATGGCATATGTTGTTTAAAGAGATCGTTCTCAATGATATCTATCATCTGCTTCATCTGACAGAATATCAGAGCGCGATGGTGAGAGAAGGCGCCACTCGTTGCCGTAATACTTTCCAACGTGTCGGCTTTTCCAGCATCTGAAGTAGTTGCTGAGCCACTTCCAATACCACAATCCGTCAACAATTGACTGAGAACAGCATCAGCACCAGAGACATCTCACAGTCAAGAGTGACATACCGTAAAGCTTCGAGTTTCGGCGCATGGTGAATGTCACTGAGGTTCTCCACCTTACATCCTATCTTAGTCAGGGCTGCAGTCACGGCATCCGCATTAGTTCCCATGACCAACGAAGGATGGTTGCAGAGCTTCCGCAGATATTGGAGCGACTGGAAGACATGCTGTTGAGCACCATCCTTGGCTGTCCCAGAAGATTTGGATCGGATGACATCCTCTGCTTGGACTTTCGCTTGCGACTTGGAGAAATCATCGTAAAGCATCTTCTGGGCCTCGGACAGCTCGCAGTAGTAATCCTGGATAATCTTCGGTGGCAGGTCATGGAGAACATCTTCTTTCAGGCGGCGGAGTAGGAATGGTAGAACTTGCTTGTGCAATGCCTCCAGTGCCAAAGCGGCTTTGAAGAGATTTAACACAACCACAGGTGTAATAGACAAACACTTACCAGCTTCACCAGACTTCGATTTTCCGTCACGATTTGACAGGATGGGTTTACTAAACCTCTCATTAAACGAAGTCTCCGTGCCCAAGAACCCTGGCATCAAGAAGTCGAATAAACTCCAGAGTTCAAGGACATTGTTTTGGATTGGAGTTCCGGACAAAATCAAGCGGTGCTGCGCCTGGATGGCTTTAACTGCCTTGGTTAACTTGGTCTTCGCATTCTTGATTACATGTCCTTCATCTAGAATGCAGTAAAGCCAATTAATATCTTCCAAGCTCGATATGTCGTTGCGAACAACTTCGTATGATGTGATGACAACGTCTTTAGAAGCCAACTTTGAAAGAATCTTAGAACGTTCTCTTGAACTCCCAGAGTAGAGGATAGGGCGAAGGTTGTCAGTATACTTCAGGATCTCATAGTACCAGTGACCAGTCAATGTAGGTGGGCAGACAATCAAGGATGGTAAGTGTACTGAGTCGGGTGACCCAGTTTCTTCGTGCTTCTTCGTACGCTCGGCATATTTGCTGGCTAGTATGCAAATCGATTGAAGTGTCTTGCCAAGACCCATATCTATTAGACATCAGCGGAAAGCGTCTTGAAACAGTCATGCAAGACTCTCACCATCACATAAGATACCATGCAGTTGATATTTGGCAAGGAAGGCCAGCCAGTTTACCCCCTCTTGCTGGTATTTCCGAAGCTCCGCCTTGATGGACACAGGGATCGTATAAGGCTCCACTTTACCTCCACCAAGAAGTTGTGTGAGGAACTGTCGCTCATCCTCTCGGCGTTTCAGAAGCTCGTCAGGGAATTTCGGGGGATCTGGCAAACCAGCCTGACGAAAGTCGGGTGTTAGAGTGGGGGTTCATACTTATCAAAGAAGCATACCTCCAACGGAACCATCTTTACCAGCGACGCAAAGGTGTTGGTCGCAGCTGATCGGATGTCATCGTCAGGGTCGCTCATCCTACCGAGCACTGGGACAATGAGGAAGATAACATAGGGGAGGGTCTTCATATCGAGTTTCTGGACTATATCTGCCTCCGGTTTCAGTCAATTGGTTTAAGTGAATGGTATATACATACGATATATGGCCTCAGTGGCCCCCTGTCGGTTTGATAGCACAACTGCATCTCCAATGAGTGGAATAATATTCTCAATTACAAACCGCATGGAGTCTGATGTCATGACGTCGCAGACTGTGGCGAAACATCGTGCCGCGCATTGTCGAATAATAGCATAACGGCTTCGGAGGGCAATTGCCATGGGCGGAAACAGTTCTGCAACTTTAGGCCAGAGATCTGAGTGTAAGGTAGGCACAGCGGCCTCCAGAACGCTCAGAGAATCAATGACATCTTGACCATATTGCTTCTCCATGAGGGCATCTGCGTCTTGAGGTGATTCTGAACGGGATCATATTAACACGTAGCAGAGAAAGAAACATAACTCATACCTGCACTGCATGCACTCAATAAACCACCAGCCATCGACTGCCACATTTTCGGAATGACGTCCAACAGTTGTGAGGTAAATTTAGCAGACAATTGCTGGAAGGCAAAGCCGGCTCCCCGCCTGGACAACCTCGCTTTAGCAGTTTCCTCTTCTGACTTTGAAACTTCATTCTTGTCTTGCGCGTCCTTCCCATTCTTGCTGTTACCAGTTTTTGACCACGACTGTAGAGTGAGGATGCCTTTCAACGTGGTCCGTGAATATGCAAACGTTGGAGTTTGTTCCACATCCTGACACAAGAACGTGCATAGATTCTTGACGATCTTATCGGGTGGCTGAGAAATATTATGTTGCACACAGAAATCAATGAAATTGGCAACGGCAACTGCTGAACGTGTTTGCAAATCAAGATTCGCCTCGTTCTGGAAAAATTATCAGAAAACAAAGGAATCACAGCTCATATATGACACCTGCCTTGATACCGTTCATGATACCCTTCACAACGGGGCTGACTTTATCTGGAGCGCTTCTAAACGCAACGAAGGCAGCCGAAAATGCAGCACAGACGCGAGTGTCGTGCTGGGCTTTAAGTTCCGTGTAGTGTTCGATACTTTGAACGACCTTTTTCCTCTTCTCCGCGATTGCGGCCAATTCACGTTTCTTGGTCCTCCCCAGGCTGTCCTTCAGTTTCGTGTACATCGAACCCACGGCCTGGTGTGCGGTGTCAATAGTGAAGCACTCTGATCTGATCCCTGTAATGTCAATCTCATTTCCGAGGTGTGGTATCAAAGAAATGGGGATCTTGCAGTCACTGGCGAAGCAGTGAAGAAGCGAGTAGCACTCAGCGTGTATGCGATGGAGCGTAAACGCCATCTCGTGATATGCGATTGGGGGTGACGCCTGCAAGAATGCCAGAGTCCTAGAACTGAGCTCGGCAGCAAGTGGATATTGCTCGAGAATGGCACCAGAAGGATTTGACACTTCATAGGCGTGCGCCCATTCTTCTGCAACGATGGCAGCTAGGAACTTCTGTAACATGCTGGTTGATTCCAAATAGTGGATAAGAATAGGCTGATAGAGCTCATCTACAGACTGTATTACATTGCATTGTGAGTCATCCGACGCGTTGGGTTATGATCAGATGAAATTACCTTAGGCGGCCAATACACAATCAAGAACGCCAATGCTGTTGCCGCTGCGACGCGAGCTTGAAGGTTAATTTCAGAAGAAACCAGGGCTAAATCTTGTGCGAGCATGTTTTTGTCTACGTTGTGTCGTTCGGGGACTGCTTCGGTACCATCGCCAGCGAACGTTGGCCAATAGAAGGTTGAACCATCGATGGGCATACCCAGCGGTGTCATCATTAGAGCATACCAGTCAAGCACTGTTTGCTGCTGTACGATTTGTTTTATTAGTTCCTGATCTCCAGAAATTGCCTTCAGTGCCGTCCGCCAGGCCGAAAGAGATGCAGAACGTATATCAGGACGTTCTTCTACAATCAGGTTCTGGAAGAGTAAACGCAAGAATGACGTTGACACCCAGTCCCGAGGTAGAGAGGGTACAGTCATGAACGAAAGCAGGGTCTTGACAACTGCCAAACGGACATTCACTATCGTATGCCGGAAGAAAGGGAATAGCATGGGTGCCAGCTCTGTCAAGGGGAGACTTAACACTAGAGTAAGCCTGAAGGGTGAGATAATGCGATGAAGGTGTACATACGACAAGGCAGGGTTAGCAAGAATATCGGTGACCTTACTATACGTGACGAGTTTGCCTGTCATCCATGAGGTGTCGTTCCTACTGATAGTCAGATCTACACTCACCTAGTAAATCCATCACAGCTCCAACGCTTGAGCTGAGATCATCCTTCATATCGCGCAGACAGTTCCAGAGGACAGCCAAAACGCGATCCAATACCTCTGGCAGACGTTCAACTAGGTGATTTGCAATAGGGAGCAGACAAGACGCCGCAACCGCACGAACGTCATCATCACGGTCCCCGAGGCTGTAGTCCGGTGAGTTAGCGTACTAAGGGACCTGAGAAGTAGAGATAATACCCCAGTATAGCTGCATCTACAACACCTTTCAAAATGGATTTTCCGACGTCGTGTTCGCCTTCGCCCTTGGGAGCATCGAACAAATCACTCCTAACCGCGACTTCATACTTGATCCCTAAGAGACCCGCGTGGCGCACCTCCCAGACGTGGTTTCTCTCGTCCACTTTTCCAATCTTAGGCTTGGACGGGAGCGGGAAATCCTGCCTTATCATCTGCAGTAAGATCGAGTGGACGTGCACCACGGAGCGTAAAGGCATGTGAAGAAGCAACGAAGCTAGCGTTTGTGATACAGTTTCCCGGACGGGTGCCACCACCTAAGCTCTATTTAGAGACAGCACCATGGAAGAAGCACGCGAAACTCACTTGATCTGAAACAAAATCCCCGAACCGATCAAGAACAAATACGCACAAGAGCTTCGCAGCAAGGTGGTTGCACCACTCTTCGTGGGCTCGTCCGTTCTCTTCAGTGGAAACGCCATCTGCATCGTCTCTCAGAAGGTCAGCACGAGACAAAGATTGAAGACTGGCCTTTCGTTCCGCCGCCGGCACCCTGTGTCTTGAGCAACTCACGAAGTGCCATAGCAGCACCATGGCGAATCTCCCACATAGACGAAAAAATATCCACTTCGAGAACAGAGACAAGACCACCCCATATCCAATAACCAGGTGTTACATCCAACGCATGGGACTGCTGCGCTGATTTTGGGGATACAGCACCGCCCTTCGAGGGGTCGACGATGACTTTCTCCGGCGGGCCCTTTGTCGCTGGGTCGGGACCATCCAAACGTGATTTTGGAGTGTCCTGCGCTTCTGCGGAGAGTAGTCGTACTCTAGAAAGAATGCTCAATCAAATAAAAGCAACGAATTTAGTTTACGCACTTGCTGGAAGGGCCTGCAGGTGCAGCAGTATAACGTGTTCCAGCACTTGGTGGTGGTGGTGGAGGTGCTGGTACAAAGGCTGAATTCCCTACTTTGCGTTTACGTTTCAATCGGTTACGCTCGCGAGCGGAAAGGCCATTTAAATCACTGCCTTCAGCTGGCGTCGAAGGCGTGATAGGCGAAGGCACAACAGGAGTACTTGACTGAGACCTAGCGGGGGGAGAGGGGTCCTTACTGGTGAACTCTGCATCCATGGGCGACTCTGTTACGGGTGTTTCTTCTTGCTTTGGACCAGCTTCAAAGTCACCAGGAGCATCCGATTCGACCTCGGCAACGAGTTCTTTGTCTAGGTCCATGTCATCGGTGGCACCGACACTGTCGAGGAAGTCCAATCCTAGTCTACCCATGGCTTCCTTTCGAGCCCGTTTCACTTCGGCGGGATTAGCAAGTAGTCCAGTGGGCTTCGAAAACTCTTTGCCAGATGAGGCTAGAAGCAAGACGCCTTTGTGCATTAATTCTTGTACGGAAAAGGTGGGAAAATCTGGTGGGGTGGTCGGGAAATCTGGGGGCGGTTTTATATCTTCGTCCGGGGATCGCCATACTGGCACGGAGGAGAATATTTGAGAGAGAGCGTTTGAAGCAGCAGACCTAGTATCATGGCTTTTCGAGCGCAGATACGGTAATATCTAAGAAAGAGTGACATAAGGCCCCCCAGATAGATGCTACGACATACCCGTGCCACTACAGCGAGAAGTTCTGACCATGCTGAACTGTCACCGACAGCAGTGTGCTGCCGATTGGTGGACTTGATATCGTCTTCTACTGCGACATCACTTATCACACTTTTCGCAGCTAATTGGGCAAGCTGCTTTGCTGCTGTATTTCTTACAGAAGGAGATGAACCTGTATCAAGGAGTAGGAGTAGTCTATCCAACCTGTTGCCTCACTTAGCGGATGATGCGTTTTTCCTACTCTACAATAAATATCAGCTCACCGCGATGTCATCTCCTAAATAGGAATGCGGTTAGCGCCTCCGGCCCGGGCCGGATGCAACGAAGTTAGGTTTTGGGAAGAAATGATCGTCTGGGGCGATTTTCTCACGGTGGTTCCCTTGCATTCGTCTTTTTATCTTGAGACCCGCGTGACCTAAAATTGTGCTTTGTCACGATTGTGTCACCATCACAGTCACACCTCCACGATACCTTCCCACGCTTTCCGTTCCGTTACCCTGAGACGAGGGCAGATTATACCAGTCATATGGAAGAGCTGTGAGTACAGCAGTAAAATCAACATGGTGGGGGTGGAAGTATTCCTAAGGCGAGTATATGCGCAGCTGGTCGATGGGGGAGACCACTGCTCCACGGGTACGTGCGTGTTCTATGTACGCGAAGACCGCTGAAGAGTTAACAGAGAATAATGCGGAAATTGCTTGTACATTTCGTAATCTCATTGATTGGTTGACCAGGCAAGTCGACCGTAATCCCACTAGCCTCGCAGGGGAGGTGGATAGCGTTATCAACAAGGCATATGAACGGATGTCTTCTCCCACGTGTACGGCATCATTCCTTTGGCGAAAACTGTATACGGACGCTTGCATCTCAAAGACCCTCGTACTTCTTTTGACGAGCCAGGATTTGCATGAATCCATCGCAAGAATCGGCATTGCGACACTGGATCGCGCCATTATCATGGCTGGAGCCCCTGGAGACACCAGTCTGGAGCTTGTCTTGGACATGATCAAATGGATTCAGTCAAATGCAGTGTGGCAAGACAACACTTTAGCGCCCGGTAATTTCGAGTTCAGATCGACCGGCGACGTCGTGCGACCACCTTTATCTGCCACGGGAAGTGTGTCTTGCATCACACCTCCCTCCCTAGTGGCATTTCAAAATACCTGGTGTCACTCACCCTTTGTATTGAAAGGGTATATCGCGGACTGGCCTGCAGTCAAACAATGGGTCTTTGTGGACTACCTCTACTCCATAGCTGGTCCTGGCCGAATTGTTCCCGTGGAGATTGGAAACGACTACAGAACTGACGACTGGACACAGAAACTCCTTGGCTGGGAGGAGTTCCTTTCTGCTTTGTGCACCCAAGATCGTAACGTTGGCCAGGCACTCTACCTTGCCCAACACAATCTCTTAAAGCAATTTCCCGCCCTCATGGAAGACATTATAGTCCCTGATTATGCTTTCATGTCTACTGGCTCTTCTACATCATACCCTGCTTACAAACCCCCGTCCAATGAAGATCAACTTGTAATTAATGTCTGGTTTGGCCCAAAAGGAACTATTTCTCCTGCTCATACGGTAATTATCACATCGGCATCTGCTTCTGTTTCGGCGCTGATACGTGATTGTTAGGATCCGTTCTTCAATTGTTATGGTAGGATGACTAGGAACGCTCGATACTGTATCTGATTCTTTCGTTCCCACTCTAGCACAGGTGGCCGGTCGCAAGACCGTCTGGCTCGCTCCACCCGAGGTTGAATCATTTATGTATCCTTACAAATCAACTGGCACGAATGATGACACTCATCGTCCTGCCACGAACAATTTGGAGCCACATATGAGTAATACCTCTCGAGTAGATGTATTTTCTACTTCCATGGGGGCACAACATGCCTGCAGAGAAAAGCACCCCGCATTCTGGGATAGCGTACCAGAGAAGGCCCTTAGTGTGACTCTGGAACCTGGCGATCTCTTGGTATTTCCGCCAGGTTGGTGGCACGCCATGCGAAGCGAGGATGTTAGCTTTTCTGTTTCGATGTGGTTCTAGCATAGTTGCCTGAGATGCGCGTTAGAATAGCAGATCACCTTGTGGCTCTGTTCCTCGATGGTTCCTTTTTATGACAGGTTGTTTATTGTACTGGTGGATTGGAATGTGGACGACCAAACGTGTCTGTACAGCCATGGTATTGTTGATTTACCCGGTCGTAACCGAACTTGCCTTGTTCATGTTTGTTGGTTGAGTCGTATTCGTCAAGCCGTCAGACGTCCTCAGCAGCCCAGCGTCGCTCTTCATGGCCTCCTCAGGCGTTGACCGTGTAGCTGGGCGCATGTCTCCATTTCTGAGTGGCAAGAGTGGCGCCTTATCTCCTCTGCCCTCGATTTCTCTCACCGAAGAGCACGTTGCGGAGGCCATACAGCAGTCCCCTGACAATGGCATAACCCTGGATTTCACTCACAAAGGTCTCACTGATGTCGGGGAGGATGGTGTTGAACGCCTCGCAACGATTGGCAGTAATGAATCTTTGTTACAAGAATGTTCGATAACGAGGCATGCTTCTACTCGACATGTTGATGCTCCTAGTTAATATCTAGTTGTCTCCCGTTCAGAATTGCCCTAGGATACAACCGACTTGCAACGCTGCCGACTGCCTTTGCACTCCTCTCGTGCCTCAGATACCTTAACCTGAAGAACAACAACTTCTCTGTATTCCCTGATGTCGTATGTATCATATGGTTCGTCATGCATCGAATGCCTCTGACGACCCCACAGTTGACCGTAATGCCATCCCTGGAGATCCTGGACATCAGTCGTAACAAAATCAAACGGCTACCCACACAGCCGGGTTCATTGGTGAACTTGCACGTATGTTCCGATCCACACAGTTGGATGACCGGCTAAACAACACTTCCGATCTAGGTGCTGTGTATATCCCGCAATAAGATAAGCCGACTCCCCGTATACCTTGCCGAATGCAACAGTCTTGATGTACTCAAATTCGATCATAACCCTATAGAATGGCCTCCAAAGACGATTGTAGAAGCTGGTGATTCGTCTAATGATCCGCGGTCGGCAAAGGAATGGGTCTTGTCTCTGCAGAAGTGGCTGAAAGAGAAGGGTCATCCTCCTTCGAATGTCAGAAGGCCTAGTGCAGACTCAGTCAAGAGCGAACGTGCAGTCTTGAATCATACCTTGTAAGTAGGTTGCCTGATCACCGGCTTGCGTGATTGAACCTTTTTGTAGAGAGGAGAGCGTACCATCATCCTCACGACTAGACAACGGCTCAGACCCTACTTCTAATCCCCCGCTATTCTCCGTCAATGAGCAAGTCGCACTTCAGCATGAATCTTCCAAGAATGCGAGCACCCTGCGATTCGAAAGACCTCCACCCTTGCAACTAGATCAACTCGCTTCGTATGACGTCCCCGTGCGATCCAGTTCCCCAGAAGGTTATCTTCCGACACCAGACGAATCGGTGTCTTCCACTGATGATGATCATACGGCTGTTCCGGAAGGATTTCCTGAAAAGGGGAGTTGTCCTTCAAGCTATGGTGGCCTGGAACGTCGATCTGCGATTCTTAGCAAACAAAGCCCCTCACAACTACGGTCCCCTAAGCTCGGCAAGGGCGGTGGTGAAGAACAGACACCCGTAAAGGACTCAGAAGTAACCGAGAGTTCACGGGTAAACAAAGTTGACTTTACCTTTCCTTCACCACTTTCGCACAGACAGGACTCATCATCATCATCTGATGGGTTTACCGGTCCTCCAAAGGCCAGCGCAACCACCCCTCCGTCCGTATCGCCCACCTTCGTCGACCGGCTACAGGCTGTCCCCGATACAGAGCGACACGCTTATTTCAAGCGCCTCTCCGCACTCCCGGCTAACGTTATATCCGATAATATCCCGATATCCATGCTATCGTTGTTGGAATGTGCGAGATCGCTGTTCTTCGCTGTATCACAAGTTTATCAGGCCCTTTCTCATTATATCACCCACACTCTCAATTCGCAGTTGTCGTCCGTGCTCAGAAAGGTCACCGACCCAGCGTATACTTACATGATGCAGTTGAATGGAGCACTAGAACGATTTGATGCCATGGGGAGGAAGGCAATGCCTCCGTCGTGTCTATGTAGGTCATTGGTAGAAAGTTGCAGGGATACGGCCGCAGTATTCGGCAAGGCGATGACAATGCTCGCTTTACAGCTGAATATTCTTGCTTCCAAAGACGATGATCGATACTTGCGGTCGTTGATTTTAACCTTCTACGGGGCTGTAGCAGAAATTTCGCAGGCGTGGCAAGCTATGATCCCCCATATAGAAGCCATTAAGTCGCATTTGGTGGAGCGTCGAAGGGTACCTGGTATCAAGAATCATTTGGGAGTAGCTCTAGGCTTGTCTGCCACTGAGGTTCCCCTAGCGTCTACTCCTGCGTGCACTTCATCTTCCGTTCCGATCGCACGGTCACGTCCAGCACAGTCCAAAGCATTGGGGAGATCCCGTACCACTCGGCGGCACGCAGGCTCGTTCAGTTCCAAAGATGTGGAAATTGGAAAGTCACTGGCATCATATGATATCCCACCACCACCCGTTGCGCTTTCCAGTAGTATGCCGTCGACAGCTCTGCGTGGACCGCGACACCCTGTGATACCATTGTCGGTGTCGACATCCAGTTTAGCACCATTGCTGGTGACGGCGAACAGTTCCAATGCTCCATCGACGATGCCTAGTTCCTCGGGGACGTCGGGTCGGAACGGGAACGTTAACCACTCCCGTCAAGACTCGCAAGCGTCGCTAGGAGGGACTTCAGCTCGCATCCCCCCTCGGCGGCCTACGCTGGAGATTCCGCAGCCGAAGACACTGGTTGATGAGGATGCGTTGGATGCGATGGAGAGAGCTGTGGATGCTGCACCCGCGGTCTGGGAGATGATAAAGGAGTTTACGACAAGTACTTCCGCGTCTCTTGATACCGATCATGATATAGATGAATCCCTTGCCAAAGCCAAGATTGTCACGGAACGGTTACGAACAAATCTCCACGTTACTCGCTGTGGAGATCCCGCATCCGATCGAAAGGCACTGCGAGAAGACGCACACGTGTTTGTGAAGGTGATTGCGCCCATCTTTTATGGTCTTGTCTGTGCCTCCTAACCAACCTCGTGGTAGACTGTCGTCAAAATGTCCAACATCATTAAAGCCCATGGCAGTACACACGCCCTGTTTCCGGATCTTCGCGCGAAAGTGATTTCGTTGACTAATTCTACGCAAGAGTTCGTCATGCTCCTTCACGTCTCGTCGTTTTCGCCCTCTGCGACACCAAGACCTTATTCACCCATGACAAACGTCCTGCATCCCAGTAATATCGATGAAAACAAACTCGGGGCTAGCCTTTCTCGGAGCCGCAGTGCACAGCAACCTAAGGCACTGAAACTAGTTGCACCGCCAGTACGAGAGTTACCTCGGAGTGCCCTTCCTAATCAGACTTTCAACATCACGCTTCCTCCGCGACATGGTGCTGGCATCAAGGATGGAATGTTGGTTGAAGGCTGAGCCTGTCTGCCCTACTGACAGTTGTGTTTCATCTTTATGTCCTCCGCGCTTATTACCCTATCTGGCAACGACACTTCACTGACCCTTTACATTACCCCTCATATTATCGTCATCTAGCAATATTCTTGTCATTTGTCATTTAGTAGCATACTGCATCGGATTAACAGAATAGTGTCCCATAATGAGTGCGTACGGATACGATAGAAAGGTGATAAACAAATGCAGCTGGTAACTCACCCTCACTACTCCAACCAATTAGCGTCTATCAGACCCAGTTGACAACATTCTATCTATTTCTGCCCTTATCTCCACCAAGTTGGCTTTGAGCGTCTTTGCATCCTCAAACTTCCTGTGTGCCATTGCTTCGCCAACAAATGATTCTAGTAATGCTTCTTGTTCGAGTAATGGCTGGAGCGCGTACGCCAACTCTGAGTCAGGGTCCACGATAGGGGCGGAGTCAGTAATTGGGGGTGCCAATACGCCGTTCTTCTTTGGCTTGGGGATGAACTAAACCATTTCAGAAACAAACGTCGCGGGTAACCATGAGTGGACTTTGAGAAACAAGGTGACCTAACCATACCTGGAGCGGGAACATGTTCTTTTGTAGAAATAAGTTGGCGCGTGCGAGGATAGCGAGTTGTACTCGGTCTTGAGGACTTCCGGGTGGACATGGGAACTTGCGAATGCGTTTTGAGAGTGCGTCATATTCGGCGAAAGAATCCAATAGGCGCTTCCGTGCGGCTGATGCTTCCTTGGTGGGTTGGTTGTCGTTACTGTACAGCTCTAAGTACCGCAGTTACAAAGGGAACAACGGTCGGATACCTGAGAGTCATTAATAATTCCTGAAATTGTGGTAACCACTCTTCAATCTCCTTCTCTAGGCTGAGAAAAGCCTTCAGGATAATATTACGTGAGTGGTAAAGCCGCACAACAAGACGAGTACATGCCTCGTATAGTTTGATAAAAACTGGAGTGCACCTAGAGTCTTGACGATATTGTTCTCGCCTTCAAAGAAACCATAAGACGCCAATGGTCTATGAAGAAAAGAAGCTCACGCAAGGATTGGCTTGCAACTTTTGCATAACCGGACTCCCTTCAAGAATTTCTCATCTTCTGAAAGAGGATCCTCTTTTTGCTTCCCCTTCCGCTTGGGGTCTACACTCCTTTTACGCACGCCATAATCAACCCCTTCACCGACCTCCTCTATCTTCCGTGTTTTGGAATCCACGACGAAAAGGATGGAACAGGGATCCGGCCTTTGTGGACGCTTGATCGGTAAGGAACAAATGATCTGTCCGCAGAGACGACAATGGTGCTTCCGGTTCGTTAATGGATGGAAGGAGGAACTGCCAGGAATGCATTCAAGATACGAAAATTGGCGGAGGAACAAACCTACGCGCAAAATGGACATTTGGACACTGCAGAATCCTCTTGCCAGGGAGTGATTCTCTGCTCAGCAGCTGAGGGGTAATGTAAAAAGCAAGATGTCTAGGTAGATATTATCTCATACCTCGAATATCTCCCTTGGCATCCTGGAATGCTGGTGAATTTAATACACCTTTCCAAATGTCGGTAGCATCCACGTTCTTAATAACGGAAATGTCAAATTCAAAGAAAGACGATGCCCGTCTTTGTTCTGTAACCAGTGTCGGCGTCGGATCCGAACCGCCAACGGGGAAGTGCAAGTTTATGAGCTTCTCCAGTCGGCGTTCCAGCTTTGTGCGCTCTATTCTCCCAGCGTCGCTCTTGACTTTGCGTGCTAGGACGAATTCATCCGTGCGGGGTCTGTACACACCTTTTGGCTGGAAACCTGGTCGGTACGGTGCAGGTGAGCGATTCGTGACTTTCGGGAGAGAAGAGGTGGATGTCTGGGGAGATGTAACTGGTGGCGCTGCCAATGTAGATGAGGGCCCCATTGGACTTGGGAACGTGGTCTTGGGTGGGGGAGGTGGCGGTGTTAACTGGGCGAAGACCCTATGTGGAGACTGGATTACACTGGAAACAGGTGGAGTCATTGAGCGTGGAGCGTCTAGCTGTCGACGTGAGCTTGAGTCAGATGCAAAGTGACGGATTCCTGGGGAAAGTCGTTCCTCGCTGATGACAGAGCTTATAGATGCCACACGACTATGAAGTGGAGGAGACCAGGGGACGTTCGGGCGGTCGACATTCGAATCGGAAGATGATGTGGGGTGTAAGGGCAACTGGGCGGCTGCGCGTAAAGGAGAAGAGGGTAGAGATGGTCGCGCTGTCGTGGTGCGAGGAGTTATGCGACGAAAGGTTGATGTCTTCTTTGGGATAGAGCCTGACGATAAGGAAGATGGTAAAGGAGCAGGTGCAGATGATGGTGATACTACTGGAGACGTCAGTTCCATCTCCTTACTCTTTCCATTAGTAGTGGGTTGCTGATCCACGCCGTCTGTGGAAGAAGACTCGGCGGTTGGACTGTTGGTACTACTGCTGGGTGAGGTATTCTGTGGGGAATTCGCTACGACAGCCATGCCATTGGTGGATGGCGGCGATGGCAACTCCTTGTTCGAGGGTACGAGTTGTGTGACAGCAGGCTTATTCGTGGCCACGGAAACCGCAATTGGATACTCTGTAGGTATCTTCTCTGTCTCAAAGTATTCTAGTTGCTGAGGGAAGGAGCCATTGCTGATGAGGCTCGAAGGCCTTGACAGAGATGGTGGCGTCGCGCTTGGCACTAGAGGCAAGGCGGAGGCAGTACGAGAATGGCGCTTGGACTAACGAAACATGTCAAAGTACGAGTCTCGGTAGAGAATGCGACACACCTTGTACGCCTGGTAGGGGACATTCTCCATCGTGGACCAGGAGACAGACGCTCGCTGCGTCGGCACAGGAGAGAGTCTTTTCGCACGTGACTCGTGTAGATCTCTCCACTACTATCGTCGATGGCATTGCCCTATCGACTGATCCAATCCATAACCACCCTACAGGATGCTCATGATCAACCAGTAACAGCACTGTCGTTTGATCCTGTGTCAGACAGCGTATGGGCTGGCACTCAGTTTGGCACCGTCATCGCACTCCACACCGTACAAGGCGTGCGAGGCGTCTCATTTCCAGTCGGCGGGGGACTCGCAGTCAAACAGGTATCGGTCGGTGACAACTATGTGAGGGCATTTGGCGCAGCAGGAGAGGGTGTTGGATCGTGGGCCAAGGGCGGAATGAACAAGTGGTTCTTCCGGTATGTTTCTGATGTCACATGTCCTCCCTCGAGTATAGCTGCACTGACATTTCAGACCCACATCTGCAGTTTCTGCCACATCAGCGTCTATATATACACCAAATTTGTTGGCGACAGCCACCAACGCGTCAGAATTACTGTTACTCAACGCTGTCACCGGCAGCCTCGTGCGGCAAGCTCCTGTAACTTCTGTCATTACACATCTTCACTTCTCTCATTCGAATCTGTTGTCCGCGTCAACCGACAGCTATATAAGAATCCACGATCCCCGCACTGGTATTCGACGAGAGAATGGCGAGAATTCAGTGCAAGCCCACAGCAGTGGAGTTCAAGATCTGCAAGTCACAGGAAATTTCTTCTTCACCATTGGTTGGAGTTTAAGGTTTATATCTCTCCAGTTCCGACGTTTCATCGGGAAATAACTGAGTGTAGACGTGGACACGAGTTTCCCGACCCACTAGTCAAGATGTATGACATACGAAATATGCGACCCCTCCCTCCCATTCCTTTCTCCGAAGGACCAGCATTTATTAACCTCATGCCAAAGCACTCCTCAAATCTCATTGTCACCTCTTCACAAGGACTTGTAAATGTCGTTGATGTCTCCGACGCTAGCAACATTAGCGGGTTTTATCAAGTGGGTGATCAATTCACATCTTCGTCAGAATCCCTTTTGAAACTATGGGAAGCTTGAAACCACCGCGTACATTACATCTGTAGCCCTCTCTTCCAACGGCTCCTACATAGCTTTCGGCGACGCCACTGGTGCCATTCACCTCTTAACAGCAGAAGACGAGTCTTCTGAGCCTTACTTCAACGGCTTTGAAGGACAGCCAGCTGAATGGGCAGACATAACAGAACGCCTTCCCAACATTACCTGGACAGATTCCACGTAGGTCACCTCAACTTTTAGGGTTCATCGCTGACCACGGCGATCGACGGCAGTCCACTGAATTCTATTGGTATGCCACACTACACTACACCACTTCTGTCCTCCTGGACATCTCAATTTGTGTCACACGGCTTACATTATCCCCCTCCCCCGAGCATACCCCCGCAGATTTTAAGCGCGATAAGGGTCAACGATAATATAGCATACGCAGCCTTGCCAAAGGAACTACGTGGACGACGAAACCGGGCAGTCGTTCCCAGTACAAAAGACCAAGGTCGATTCAGGAGTGGAAAAAATCGCAAGGATGATGTGAGCATTAAATGTAGATAACTTGAACTTTTACTGAGCTGGTTGGACACGGTGTAGATCGAACTTGAACACCTCTCCATTGACGACAGTGTTGAAGAGGTTCCACGAATATATCGCAAAGTCGAGATCGAATACTCTAAATTCGGAGTAGAGGATTTCGATTTTGGGTCAGTCTGTCACCTATCAAGTCTGCGTTGAAATATTGAGCAACGTGTAGGTTCTATAACAAGACGTCCTACAGTGGATTGGAGACGCACATCCTCAACTCATACACGAACCCAATCCTCCAAGTATTGCATTTCACATATCCCATCCGAAAACTAGCCAAGTCGCATATTACAACTAATTGTCCGAGGGAACATTGTCTGTTGTGCGAGCTTGGGTTTGTAGTCCGTATGCTTGAAGATGCGCGTGGAACGAATTGTCAGTCGAGCAATTTCTGTAGGGTGGTTGGCGTACTAGCCCAAGGTGCCATGTGTTCATTGGCCTCCTCCGGACGCATCTCATGATTTTGTTTAGCGCGCAACCAGCTGGAGCTCATAGACTACGGTCGAGAGGGAGCAGATGCGAGCTACGATCATATGATCCAGTCCTTCCATCGGTTCCTCATCGACCACTTGAGTTTGGAAGGCAACTCTTTTCCACACAATCCTGTCATATTTCAACGCCCTCCATTCCAATCGGACACCCACTCACCTGCTGCTGCGCCAATCACACAGTTACTTGGTATTGACGCAAAGAACGTCGTCATCTGCCTGAACTGCAAAGCAGTCCGAGAAAAGGAGAACATGACACACATTATCGACATGATCTATCCACGTAAGGTTTGTGCTTTTGAGTGGTTTCGGTATACTATGTGCGTAACTCCCGCTTTCTAGGCCTCCGGGAATGAACCACCGCCTCTATCAGACTTTGCAAGCATTCTCCACAGCTCCCTTATTCGTCAGATATCTCATAAAGCCACGTGTCAAACCTGCAAACAATTTTCAGGGTTTTTGTCTCGACGTTCCATACCAACAGCTGACCTCCCACCCATTCTTGCAATAAACACGGTGGTTTACAACGATGATAACATCAAGTTCTGGCTTGATACTCGGCAGGGGACGTTCTTGCAGCCCTATGTCGAGCTACATGGAGAAATCGAGGGTGCGGACGATCCGGAAACTGCTATATACGAACTCAGAGTTAGCTCAACGGTTTTTTTATGTTTTCGCATTCTGAGTGAATCCATACAGGCCATGATATGTCAAATTACAACCAAGACAAAACGATCGCATTTAGTTGCCCTCGTCAAAGGTTTGACACGTCGAGTTACACCCGCCCAACCTCTTTCTGATATTAGCTATAGTTCCAGAACCGGAGGATCAATACACCACTAAGGGGCCATGGTACTTGTTCAATGACTTTGTCGTCTGTAATGTTTCGGAAGGAGAAGCTCTGAGCTTCCCAAGTACTTGGAAGGCGCGTTATATTTTTGCCTCTTCATCAGATCGAACTTATCTTACATCAGAGACCGGCTATTTTATATCTCGAGCGGACAGACGTTCGCGAGAAGCTAGACTTCAGCGGGCTCCCTGAGGGAATAGACCCCTCAATTTTGAGTCAGGATACGTCAATATCTGTGTATGTGCCTCTGGCGCCCATCTTATGCTTTTGTCTCATCGCCTCATCTGCAGCAACCGCGACAAGGGGCTAATCAAACACAAGTGTCTTCGCCTCGAAGAACTCCCCACCCCAGGAACGTTGGTAGCCATCGATGCAGAATTTGTCTCCATGCAACAGGTGGGTATTTCGGCTCATAGCCACTCCATGATCACTCATATGTGAAACAGGAGGAGACGGAGTTCCGTTCCGACGGGACGACTCGAGTTCTCCGACCTGCGCGCCTCAGTCTGGCACGAGTGTCCGTATTACGTGGAAATGGCCCGGCAGAAGGTGTACCCTTCATTGACGACCACATACACACGAGTGAGGCCATAGTTGATTACCTAACAGAGTTCTCTGGGATTAAATGTGAGTCCCGTAATTGTCGCATTCTGGTGTAGCTGTCTGATTCACTCCTTCAGATGGAGATTTGGACCCCAATTTATCGAGATATACGCTGACGCCCCTAAAATTGGTTTACAAAAAGTTGCGTTTGCTTGTCGACAGAGGTTGTATCTTCATCGGCCATGGGTTGTCAAAAGATTTCCGCATAATCAGTCTGTTTTTACTTGTCTGCAGGTTGCGATTAGATGCCTTACCTGTACACAGACATTCATGTCCCGCCCGATCAAGTCATCGACACAGTTGACCTTTATTTTCTTCGCAACCGCCAACGTCGGCTCTCGTTGCGTTTCTTGTCGTGGTATGTTTTAGGGGAGAACATTCAGACAGAGACGCATGATTCGATCGAAGATGCACGGTCGGCCCTGCGGTTATACAAGGCGTTCCAGGAGTTCGAAGAGCGAGGTGTCTTTGACGAGAAACTGGAGGAGCTCTATCGTGAAGGCCGACAATATGTTAGTTGGCGTGAAATGGATCACCAGAATTTCACTGTACTGATACACTGGACTAGAATTGGAAGCCCCCACCATTGCCCGACAGTTCTCCATTGCAAATACCAGCATCGTCTCCAACGCCGGCCATACAGGCACAATCCTTGACCCTCCCATTCAACCTGTCCCAAGCTAAATTCAACCAGAAACAACAACAATTTACACCTGTGAGTGCAGCCGCAGCAAGCTTTTTTAGCTCCACAGAATTGTCGCCATGGATGATGGGGGGTGGAAATAGAGGTAGCTAACCAATTACGTTCTGTACATGATTCACACTGTATTTGTACAAAGGAATTATATGTACAGTAGATACATACGTCTGGGCCCACTAGTCAGAGAAATAAACCGAAAACCCACATTTTGCAACTGCCTAGTTAAGTAACCTCACTGACATCCCTGAGCATCGCTTGACCATTCCACTGAGGCCAAACCAGTATCCTCATCTCAATTCCAAACCAATGGCCTCGCGAAAGTGCACAAAGGCGTTGTAGGGTCAAATGTAGAGGCTAATCCAACAATCAGACATTGAAACCAAGATATGAAATAGTTGGCTGCACATGGACTCACATTCATATGGACTACTGGGGTCCGATTTCCAGTAGGGAGACACACTGGCACATTGTATGACCCTTATAACGAGATATCTGTTAGTAAGTCGAGTAGAGAGGGAAGCTAACAATGAGTTGAAATTCTGGTGACTTGGAAGAGACAGTCCAAGTGGTTTGCGTAGAGTGACTGAAACATCCGGAGGCGAGGAGTAGGCATTCACATGGTCGCCATCTGTATTGTACCTTATTTTGTGGTGTCTGGGGGTGATGACAGACTCCGAAGTAAGGGACCTGAGATCAGCAAAGATATTTCCTTCGCAGCAGAAGTTCTTGGAATCCGTAAAATGACCGTAATCCCCCAGCTATCTTTGTAGGAGTTCAATCAAAGTCTGGAGGGTGTGCCTATTCACCTTGATCCCTTTAGGTGCTTGCGAAAATTCCTTGCAGGCCCCATCTACACGTAGCACAAAGGTAAGGCTCTGTAGCCCGTTTCTCGAACTATGAGGGATCATAAGACCCCGCATGTCACAATTAGGGTCAATGGTCCCCTGTCAATGGTAATACCAACACTGATGAGATAATGCACGAGAACAAGGAAGAATCCACTCACCTCAGCATTGAAACCCGCCCATCCACCCGATCCATTATAGGGGTACTGAGATACCTCAATCTTGACTCCACAGTTCCCTGAATTCTCCCACAGGACGCAGGAAGTTCGCACGGTCCAAGTTGATCCAGGGAGAGAGGTATGCTTGACCCCCAGACGACCATTGCGTCCACCCTGAGAACGCACTTCAGCCATGGATTTTGCATGCTCTGGCCCTCTGACCAACATTTTCATGTGTGTTTCCATAGCATAGACCCACCATGGATGTTCGCAGGAAGATTTCTCGTGTACAACGTGTATCCAATCCTGCCCAAAGCATTGTCCAAAGCCTACTGCACAGTGATAGTGAGCTTAATTATCAGAATAGACTTTGACACAGAGGATCTGTGCTAGTTAGCGCAAAAGTGCTTCCTGCGAGTTTCAGTGGGTACACGCCGGAGTAGGTGAAACCAGTCTTGATAATTGCACTATCATCGACCTCGAATGTGGCCGAGTCGCGATATGGTGTGTCTTGATATCTAAGGTAGACTTGACGGAAATGTAGAGTTCGCTCTGTAGGATATCCCTTTCCCGACGTAGAATATCTATAGTAATTGGAATTCCACAAAGTCAAAGTGATTCGCACTGGTGATAGACGAGAGCAGTATGGCAGCCGGGCTTCGAAGACTGAGCCAGAGCCAAGTAAGGGACGGAGGAAAATCCAAATTTGGATGCCACGATTAGTGATAAGGAATGTATCAAGTCGATCTTCTTCGATCGAGGGTAACTTTTCTTGTGGGATATCATCTTTGAGAGATTGGATGAATTCATTGCGATCCATTGGCTTCATATCATCACAATTCCGGAAGAAGCTTGGGTCGTCAGCAAGGATACTGCTAGTCCGCTCATTTTCTCCTTTGAAACCCCACGCAAAGATGCTCTGGTCATTGGATATACGGATGATCTTCAGCTGAAGACGCTGAAATGCTTTCTTCCCTTCTCCATATAACATTGGCATATTCACATCCAGCAGGCCCAACTGCGAATAAGCTTTGTCCTCAACCCTAGAGGTCGTCCGATTAGCAGCCCATGACATGATTTGAGCAACGCAGGGTCGGTTGAAGGAAAGTCCGTCCCGCAATATATGTTCCGGAACTCGAGTGATGCATGTTAAGGTTTCTGCAAGTCCCGTCTTGTTGCCGATGGGCCTCCAATGCTTGTTGAAGAATTGGACATTGCTCGGCGCTATCATCTCCTGTAGGGTCCACCCACGCGAGAACCACTCTGGATAGCCATCGGAACTGGGATACAACTCATTGTCACTCTCGGTAGGAAAGGATGGGCCAAGGACGTCGTGAAGGTATGCATGGCATACCCTCGAGTTTTCATACCACCGGTACATGGAGTTGATTGCTTTGGATAACTCGGCGCTGCTTCGCTTGTCTATGCAGCAAGTGTCGACCCACAGCCACTTGTACCCGTCCCTTCTAGCCTGCAGACAGCTATCGATGATTTTTCGGTAGCCAAGGCGCTGGCGAACTTCATCTTGCTCGTCTTTTTTCATCTTGGCAAGTTTAATCATCTCCTTATAGTCAACTTCTTGCTCGGTCCACCGATGGGATAAGATAGCATAGTCTGTGGCCTCGGCGTCATGGAACTTGATAACCTTGGTTCGACAATCCACGTCCTCCCCATTGCTTATCGCCCACTCCCTCTCGATAAATGCTTGAACATTGATCAGATGCATGCTGCCTGAGTCTATGCACGAGTCCCTTAGACTGTGGTCGACGATTGTGAAATGGTATCCATACCCCTTCTAGTGACGTGACCAAAAACCGATACAGATACTTGAAAGAAATGGTATACAGGTAGTTACTCAGAAATCATCATGTAGTCTATTCACTGAAAGTAACCATACAAAGGGCTTAGCAATAAAATGTCTGGTAAAGATTTGAAGTAAGGTATATAGGCAGAATATGTATTTTTGCACTTTCTGTCCAGCTCTGCCAAGTTGAAACCCTGTTGGGATAAGGTTTGCCAAGTGGCCTAGGCCTCGCCAGGATGAGAATCAGCTGGCCAATCTAGGTCCGTCGAGCTCGGACCAGGAGGCTGATGCGCCCTTATCTGAACAAACAAGAGTCAATTTGAACTTTGATGATGACACTTTATGTAAGCCAATGATCTGCGTCCGCACAAACCTGGTTTGAACTTGGCTGCATCATCACCAGACCATTAACCTGCCGACAGTGGCACCCTCTGAAATTGATGGGTTGTAGGTCACCCTGTGGAGCAGATAATTTTTTTTTATTAAACTAGGGCAGAGGCCCACGTATTCAATATACTGCATTTATAGTATAACGATCTTACAGGTCGCAGAAATCAGTGCCAGGTGTCGCCGACATGGTTCTGTGGTTGGTGCGTATTCCCTCCTTTTTGCAGAAAAAGGTGGCTCCAGCTATTGCAGAATACCAATGCTAGTGCTAAGCTTCAGAAAGCATTTACTTGATGACCAGTCTACTGTACCACCGATCTGGGTCCCACAGTGGTGTTGCTGTGGTCCCCCCTTTTTCATATGGGTACAGGCCGTCCCTGATATCGCTGTAGACCCACTCATAGGTTACCCTTTGGGAAGAATGCATATGCATCAACCCATCCTAAAACATACATTGCCATCAACGGTGATAAATGTGAGTCATTGGACCCTATGTTATCCAAAAAGCTTTAGCTCTATGGCATATTCTAGAATTCTATGGTGTTCCACTCGCAGACCGTATTTAGTCTCCTGTTTGTCTCGTAGCAAATCTGCTGGATCATTTTTCTTCCCTCTCACCATCAACCCTCCCTTCCTTCAGCTGTTATTTCAAATCGTTTCGCAACAACTGTCAAGATCACGGTAGAATCCACAACTGTGTGTTCTCTGGTCCACTGGATGTTATCTGGAGCTAATCGTGTATGACAGTGCATAGATTGTTGTGTCGAACCTACCGATAACAATGTCAGGTATCAAGGAAGGAACTACAGCTACCAGACGAATCCTGGTCACTGGTGGCCATGGATTTATCGTATGTGGCATTATTACCCCCCCACCCTTGACGCACTTTGTGACCTCTGGTATCTTTGAAGGGTTCTCATGTTGCGAAAGCACTCTTTGATAGTGGGGATTTCGTGCGCATCGCCGATATTAACCCATCATCTGCTTTCACTGAGCCTATCTGCACTGAAGCGGTTATCGGAAACCTATGTGACCTTGCATTCTGCCAGCGTGCAGTCCAAGGAATCAATACAGTTCTTCACTTTGCCGCCACTATGGGTGGCATGGGTGTCATCCATGAAGAAAATGACCATATCATTTATCGGGAAAACGCAACTATGACACAGAATATATTGTCTGCTTCTCGTGACATGGGTGTCTGTACATTCTTCTATGCCTCCTCCGCTTGTGTCTATCCCATCTCTTTACAAGAGAATTCTCAAGCGGACGTCTACCTGAAGGAAAGTGACGCTTGGAGTGGCGATTTACCCAACCCCCAGGGTCTTTATGGTCTGGAGAAACTTTCCTCAGAAGTACTCCTGTTACGAGGTGCACCAGCAATGACTGTCTACATTGCACGGTTCCATAATGTGTACGGCCCTCGTGGCGCATGGATGAACGGTCGTGAGAAGGCTCCTGCAGCTATGCTACGCAAAGCAATTGCGGCACAGATGCTGTCAGAGGCTACTTCGACGTTAGAGATTTGGGGGGACGGAATACAGCGGCGCAGCTTCCTCTACATTGACGACTGTGTTGATGCTGTTTTGTTGCTCCTGAAGTCATCTTGTAGGACACCCATCAACATTGGCTCAGATCAGTCTGTGACCATCGACTTCCTGGCCGAGGTTTCTGGCAGATGTGCAGGCCTCCAGATGGATAATGTCACGTTTGACCATATTCATGGTTCTAGACCTGTCGGGGTTTCGGCACGGAACTCTGACAATGAGTTCGTGAAGGGAATGCTCCATTGGTCCCCGAGGGTATCTCTGAATGAGGGAATGAGGAGGACCGCAGTATGGATCCGCCACGAGATCCAGGACATGGTATCAGGGATGACCGATCAGGAGCGTGTCTCTGTGTTGCAAAATCTCCTGTGCAGTCAACTAGTTGACTTGACCCATGGATACATCACCTTTGCGGTACTCCTTCCCATCACTTCCCGTGGCTCCGAATCTCCCTCTCACTGCTTATCCGCCCTCAATACCTTCGCCGAATCACTCGAACGCACTACATGGCGTGATATCCACCAGATAGGCGGCCTTCCTTTCAAACTCAAGGTGTATCTTGCCATCGACGAGGGCGATGCTTTCCTCCAGAGATTTGATGACACAGGGATGAATATTGCCAAGGCTGTCCTACTGTCGAAGAATATATCCAACGTCATTGTCGAGATATGCAACCAGCCACGGGGGCATGTGTGTGCTATTTGGCGCCAGTGCGCGAAGCGAGCTTGGCAGGACGGGTGTGACTATTTCGTGCTGATGGGCGATGATGTCGTGTTGAGGGACGAAGGCTGGATGAGGGATGCTCACAACCAGTTCGCTGAAATATCCAAACGTGAAGGTGTTCCCCATGGGTTCGGGTGTGTTGCGTTCACGGACATCACTTTTCCCGGAATGCCTACCTTTCCCATCGTACACCGCACCCACATGGATATCTTCACAGGAGATGTCATTCCTGACAATTTCATCAATCAAGACGGGGATCCTTTCCTCTACCAGCTTTATCGTCGCTGGAATTGCTCTCTCATGTTTCCATCCCGAATTTCCAATGGAATCGGTGGCTCTCGTCCTGCACGATATGTTAAAAAGCACGCCGATGGCTGGACCTTTGAACCGCTGGACAGAGCAACAGTCACTACGGAACAGTGGCTGCTGCTGCGGTGTCCAGCTGCTCAGAGACAGCTAACGATTGACGTGATCATCCCAAGCTATCGCGTGCAACTTCCTATTCTGGACCGTATTCTCAGCCTTCAGTCGTCGTCGACATGTACGGTGATGTTTATAATCATCATTGACGATCCACTGTCTCCATCAATCTGTGAACTGGAGAAGAAGTATGCTCATCGGTCAGACATTTGTATTCGCATCAATACCGAGAACATGGGGGCCTCTGCTGCACGCAACCGGGGTATGAAGGAGTCCACCGCCGAGTGGATCATTTTTCTCGATGATGACATTATACCAGACGAACACCTCCTTCAAGAGGCTGAGAGTGCCATTCATAAGCATCCCAAGGCAGCTGGGTTTATCGGGAACGTGCACTTTCCTCCTGCAGATACCATCTTCAAATCTGCAGTTCATCTGGCTGGCGTTACCTACTTCTGGAATATCGCCGAAAAAATGTCAGGTGAAGCGGATATGCCGTGGGGTGTGACAGCAAATCTCATTGCGCGTCGCGTCAACGATGGAGTAGAGTATGGGTTACAGTTCCCTAAAACAGGCGGGGGAGAAGACATTGATTTTGTTCGTCGGAAACGGGAGAATTCTATTGCCCATGGTGGCGAAGGTTTCCATGCCGCCCCGGAAATCCTGGCTGTCCATCCTTGGTGGAACGGCGGAACACGATCGTATTGGCGCTTTTTCATGTGGTCCAAAGGCGATGGCCACCTCATTAAGATGTACCCTGACTTAACTTACTTGGACGACGCACCTAACAGTGCAGAGCTCCTGCTGACCAGTGTCATACTTGTGACAGTGGGGTTGGTGGTATATGGCTTTACAGGTATCACAGTACTAGTTGTCCCTGGAATCCACCTAGCGGCAGCGACCTTCGCAGGGAACATTGCACATGATGTGTTCCGCCACCTTTGGAGAGACAGAAGTCGCATGGCGGAGATCAATTCCACGCTTACTGGATTAAAGTGGGTCCTCGCGGTGATCGAAAGCGCGATTATCAGGATGATGAGTGAAGTGGGGCGCCTCAGTGGCCAGCTGGAGAGGAAAGAATTCTTATCGCTCGGAAGACGGTTCGAATGGTTCACCTACAGAGCGGGAAATGAGCCAATGAACGAAGAGAGGATGAATTCCAGACAGCGATTTTTCGTGGCGGCCGCTGCGCTGGTGGTGACTCTTGCAATTGCATACAAGTAGACGGAAGACATGCTTCGTAGCGTAGTCAAGACTCTTCCGTGCAGTCTCTGCCTCCTTGTAGTAGTATCTCCTTGTACAAACAGCTAGTGATTCTTATGTAACGTGTATTCATCTCCCAACACCGAAAGCTCCGAGTCCTCAGCAAAACCGTATTGTAGACAGACACAGGCAACGGTAGTATATGATGGACCTCAATGCCAGCCACCAGCCAGCGGCCATATAGATCCCAGCTAAGTAGTTCTTGAACACTTGATTATATCCCTGGCTAAAAACTCGTTTCCACAGTTACTCAGAGTGAGTCTGTTTGGAGGCAGACAGTTGAGGTACTATATAGTCACAAAACTTACATCCCATGTACCTACTGTAGATACCCTGTCCGTTATCGCGAATAACAACTGTTTACCTCGTCACACCTGGCCAACAAGTTACGACGGCAGCATACGACTTTTCAACAGACACTGTATCGACAAAATCAATGACTGATTTGATGGGGGAGCCAAAAATTAACTCGACATTAGACAATAATCAAAGTCATTTACGACTTACCAGTTGCACGATCAATAGTGACATTATTCTTTACTGATCCTGGGTCATCGCATAGACCTGACTATGTCAAGATGCTGGCAGCTTCCTCGGTAACATCCTTCAATCTGACATCTATCTCTGTGTCAAATGGCATTGCAATATCATTGATTTCTTCTTCAGTAGAACTATCCCCACCTGTATAGGTTAATACGGACACCTCGGATAACCAGTTTGGAAACATACTGTCGTCTGACATTTCGACACTATCTAACACCGTGCGTCTCATAGCCTCTGAAGCAGTCTGCAATTTCGATCAGCGGGGGACATTAACGGAGGAGTTATGTAGGCTACCTTCGTTTGGCAAATAAACTTGTAAGTGGCCTCATTAAATAACTGATTCTGGCGGTAACGTGCGAAGGCCTCAAATGGGTTCAATGTGTCTTTCTGTTCCTCAATTTGTCTCTTGTCTTCCATCAACCTTCCAATAATAAAACCTTCAGAGACATAGTGGTGCCATGGAAAAAAAAAAACATACATGTCATATTGGCGTTTCATAGTTTCAAAGGTGGTTTGATGATCGGGTTGGTGCTGCGCCATTTCCTTTATCTTGCAGAGTTCTTCCAATGTATACTCGAGGTGCACCTCACTTGTTTTCAACGCAGTTTTGTTCCTCATCATTAGAAAGGTGGTCGAGTCACAGTCAGGTGGTTGCTGCAGACGAGGGGAATAGGGATAGTTCAGCGAGTCTTCTGAGACGATGTGCCGCAAGAGGTATACCCGTCATTTTCCCCTCCCGCCTCTTAAATAGACGCAGCAACAATGCCTACTATAACCGTTGTGATCTTTGTTCAGTCCCGTCGCCGGAGGTAAGTGGCTTTGTTTTCTTAAGCACCTTGTTTATATCACCCTGTCACCTCGTTGACAAGGTCACAGGAACCAGCGATGTTTGGACATCTGCCACAGCTATTCGATGTTCGATCGAATGCAGCAGCTCAACACTCAAGGTTGCGATGGCACCTTTGTAAACAAGGTGGTTGCTGTCCGAGACGGCGTTGTTCTAGTTCGTACAAAGGAATCATATCTTTACATTACCAAGTTTTGCCTACTTGGAGCACAAAACTGTCCAGTCAATCCCTACCCCGCTCCTCTCGCGCAGCCATTCGTTTGCTCTCTTGAAATGTCCGTTCCCAAGAAACCCTCTATGCGCCGATAATGGCGAAGGATGAACAGACCTGGTCAAGCAATGATTAGTGATATCAACACGGAGCGATTCTAGATACCTCAACACTAAATGCTTTTTCTGAAGAACTCCCTTAGCATGCGAACAAGTATACAAGTACACACGTACTTCGTCGATACTCAAACGCTCACATGTCTTCTGGGCAGGCAGACCCCAAGCAAAGAACACGACACCCTTGCCATCCTCTCTGTTCAGAACGGCCTGGATGACAGCATCAGTAAACGATTCCCACCCCTTCTTAGCATGGGAATTGGCAGCGTGGGCGCGGACAGTGAGGCATGTGTTCAACCACAAGACACCCGCTCTGGCGAGAGGCGTCAAATTCCTGTCGTTGGATACGTCAAATATTTCTATTTATGTACCAATCCAGAAAAGCTGTTCTGACCCAGTCGTTGGGGGCTTGAATTCCGGAATATCATTTGAGAGTTGTTTGTATATGTTCTTGAGGGAGCCTGGTAGCTTCGTCGGGGGTAAAACAGAAAATGATAATCCTGAATACACGATGTTAGCCATGAGGTGGGACCGTGACAAGACTTACCATGCGCCTGGCCAGTATTATGGTATGGATCCTACACAGGAGAAAAATATTACTACGAACCCGAATAGTTCCTCCATTGCTTACCTGACCCAGAACGACGACTTTGACAGATTCTAGGGGCGTCAATCTCGACCACGAGTAAATGTCCTTGACTGGGAAAATTAGGGGACCAGGTAAATAGTTAGAACCAGGGACTCACCTGGGGGGTATACCACATAAGACGTGTGTTCCGACCGCAAGAAGTCTTTGAGCTAAGAGTCATATGATTAGAGCAATACAGTTCGAAAGCGAGAGAACTTGACCCGACCTTGAGGAAGTAGGGTTTGGAGAATTCCGCCACGAGAGCCGTCCTCCATGATTCACCGAGGGTATCTTGCTCGAGATTTTCCAAAGCATGAATCAACTCCGTGGAATCTTTGCTCACTCCGATGCCAGAAGTCACAGCAGCAGTTGACCTGTGCCTTGAGCGTCAATGCCACACAATTGATTATTATGCTTATTGTGCTTACTTTTTTGTGTCAATTTTGCGTTTCTTGGTGCCATTGGTAGTCGATGTACTCACTGCAGCACGTTTCTGGGCCATGATGGTGGTTGTGCGAGTAACTGGACGTGCGCGTGATGACTGCATTGCTGTACAACACGAGTTCTAATACATTGGCATGTGTACGCGGCGCGACTCCAAATAATCCATTAATCACTGCCGGCGTTTGGATTTGGCTCTACTATTGGCCATCCTTTTATTGAGAGCGCGCCTCTCCCTTTCAAATCTCGACCTCTTAGCCTGGGGAAACTCATCACCATCGCTCTCATCATCGCCACGCGACCTCATCCTAGAGCGAGCGAGCGCATCGGATTTCTTCCCTTTTTGCCTTAATTCTTCATACCCGTCCCCAATGGCCCCTGTCCTCGGCCGTCCGACAGAACGCAAGATATCTTCAAATTCATCCTCCAAACCACGACCACGACGCCTGCCTTTGCTTGTGCCGGAACCGCCCAGAGCAAGATCTTCCTCATCACGTTGTCGTCTCCGTGCATCCTTTTTCTTCATTACCAGACGCGTGAAGTTTTCTTCTTCGAATTCCGCCATCCGCTGAATTTCTCGTGCCCGATTTGATGCGAGAGTGGGTGTGAAGCCCAATCCTGATGTAGACTCGACATGAGGTCGGGATGGATCTTGATGGACCAGACTTGACAGCGATTTGGGAATAGGTTGTCGCTTCGACCGCTTATCTGTGGCTGCCTCGACATAAGGCATGGGAGCCAGTTTTGGGGGACGATATATTTCGTCATGGTTTCCCTGATCATCACCATCGCCGTCTTCTTCGGTTTCCCCTCCTGACCCTTGTTCATTGTTCACAAGGTTTTTGGGGTTTGGCCGGAATGCTAACGGGTCTGTTATACAATAATTTAGCCTAAATCAAACACAGTTCACATCAAGCATACCATCTACGGCGACGCTGGAGGAGTCCTGAGCGATACGCACAAGCTTGTCAATTTGATACCTTATTCTGCTTTCCAACACTTTGATTTTCTCCAGGACTACCCGTCCTTCGATCATAGAGTCTACTAGGTCACCTATCCCAGATCCACGAATGTCCCGATCAGCAGCGCTAAAAGGCTCTGATGGTGGCATCCTGTCCTCCATGGAATCGCCCAGAGTGCGGCGGGCAGACAAGAGAACGATGGCATGGAGGTATGACAACATGACGTGATGCTTTAAAGATAACAATGATATGCCGTCTTTAGTATTCATTGTGTCTGTGGTAATCTGCCTGAGCGTGCTGTTCAATCATGATTTACCTAAACACTGCCGCAAGTACGCACTTTTCTCTGAGAGACTGGATTAGCTCTCTGACCGAAGCCATACTCACGGTCATCTCATCCAGAGCGGCGCAGACATCCCGGGGGTCTGCCATGTCCAAGCTGACGCGCGTAAGCCGGAGACGTACAGACAAAGAGATATGCACTTACGAGGATGCACAAAGTAGTTGCTGTTTTCACGTTTTCAATAACCTATGCAAATGAGGATGGCGGTCAGCATCGGTTCAATTGACAGCAGAAATGAATCAGTTAACGGGTATGAAGTTAGATACTCACTGTCGTGGTTGTAGAAAGAGTTCGGTTAGTCGTGGTAAGACCTCAAATAAGTCACTGTCGATTGCATACGGCGATGGCAGAGATGACCGTACAAACACGCGACAATAAATCGGACTGTCGCCAAACAATATTATCTGCATCCTGGAATGCACTGATCTTGCTTTCACTCTGCGTAACTTGCGTTTTTTACTTACTATGCAAACAGCAATGTTAACTGGGGTTCGATCGACATAGAATCAGTTGACGGGTTTCTAATCCGTTGGTCTCGACAGAACGTAGCGCACGACATCAACAGAGTCAGAACCTGGTGCGTTTCATCTCTGATCGGGTTTGAACTTTGGATGCTCGCTAGCATTGTCATGGTAAGACTCATGTCTAAATAGGTTATACATGCACGAGGTCAGCCTATCTCAGTCTGTACCGTTCAACGCACCTCCAGACAGCTCCGGTCCGCTGGGGATCTGAGGCGTAGCCGATTTCCTTGCTTTGTATCATTGCCTTCCCAACGATACCCATACTCGTACAATGGATCAATACCCTCGTCGAAATCTTGCGATGGAGGCCGTTTATGCCCTTGCTCTGCCTGAAAAGGCGCACAAAGGTTTAGAAAAGAAACCCCTCAATTCTCCTCTGCGAGGAGATGGCGTTAACCTTTTCACGAAACAAGTCGACCGCATGGAAACTCCAAGAAAGCCAGTGAAAGTGACCCAGCCCTTACCCTCGCCACCTATCACGCCGGCTCGGTATAAACCTAATACTTCGGCATCATCTAGCGTGACTCCATCACCACCCAAGCTCAGTGGCACCCCTATATCACCATCTATCACACTTCTTCTATCTCAGCCTGAACCATTTCCCGTAACGCCACTACCATCCAAGCTTGCCATCCCTATATCACCACCCATCACGCCTCCTCGGCCTAATCATCGTGTGCCACTACCCACTAGCACTCCTGTATCACCACATCAGAAATGTCTTCTATCTACATCAGCTTCCGGCGATCCTTATCGCACACCTGCGACCTTAACCAGTCGGTCAAGCTCAGTTTCAGCAACTCCATCTCTTGCAAAGTCAGGTTACTTGCAATGCCACGCTATAACGAAGGTCGGAATGCGCTGCTCACGAACTGTCAAACCTCCAGTCACTCGTACGGGACGGGACCCCATGCCTGCTATATCCTATTGTTGGCAGCACAAGTCAATTGCGCATGGATCGAACGAGCCGACCTGCAAGGTGCAATGCCATGCGATAACAAAGACCGGGTCACGATGTTCCCGAACCGTCAAACCTCCACTTACCCACACAGGGCAGAGCTCCATGCATGCTATATATTATTGTTGGCAGCACACGCCAACTGAACATGGGTTGGGCGACTCGACCGACAAAGTACAATGCCATGCGACAACAAAGGCTGGAAGACGATGTTTACGAACCGTCAAACTTCCACTCACTCAAACAGGACAGGACCTTATGCCCGCTGTTTATTGTTGGCAGCATAAGCCAATCGAGCATGGGTTGAACAACTCGACTTACAAGGTACGATGCCAGGCGACAACGGAGGCTGGAACACAATGTTCGCGAACCGTCAAACCTCCACTTACCCATGCGGGGCAGGACCCCGTACCTGCTATACACTATTGTTGGCAACATCTGCCGATCGTACATCCTCAACCTGGATTTTACGTTGACAAAGATGGATGTGCAGACCAGTACATGCAATTCGAGTGTACGTTTTCCTTACATTTTGACGCCGGTGACCACCTATAACGTTGGCTTCAGCTTATATTCCGACAAACTTAAAGTTACATACCCAACAGGCACTCGAAACAGATATAACTAAATCTCTACCTACCGCAGATGATCCAAGTTTCCTATATGCCTTCGAAGTGTCAGGTATATCTCCGGGATTCCGTGCTAGATCGTGGTTGATGCTTTGTTGTCATCCAGACTCGGATAGCCCGGACTTGATTCAGTTCAAGGTCAACAGAGCCGTCAATGTCAAGAAATGCCTCGATGAATGGAACAAACAATGTACGTCTGGCCACATACAAAAAGGATGGTGGCCAGACATTTCCGATGGTGCAAACAGTGGGTCGGCCGAGGATAATACTATCACTGGAGAACCTGGCCTCCTTAGTCACCGTGTCGAACGTCCTGTTTACTTGGAACTCAAGGACCTATCACTCTACAGTGCATCCTATTTTGATCCCGATCAATCCATGTCCACTACCAGCTCGGCACTTTCGTCTGAACCAAGGACTACAGACTATCGGTGTGCGTATGCTATGTATTTTTCCATATAGGTTTCACGACTAATATATGATTAGGTAAGAAGGATGTCTTCTCGTTTCACCGTCCAGAGAACGGGAAATATAAGAGGAGGGGATGGGACCACGATTTCGTCTTCTATCCCCTTCCAGGGTGGTTGTCTGTCCTGCTTCTGTTCGTCATTGCAGAACTCATGATGGATGCATGAGATAAATTGTAATGGAATGTTATTCTTGAACTCTTCGGTTCAACTTCGTCATGGGAATCTTGGACAATTGTTGTATTCGTGTCAGCTAAAGGCACTTATATTATTCACGCCTTTCACACCCTTTGTTGTACAATTGCATATCTATGGGCTGTAGGATTAGCCGTAACTATCTCTCTGGCTCTCGCAACTGTTATCTGTGTTTCCTCGTCCGAAGGCTGTATGTCCCTGTTCCAGTGCTCGAGTGTCTTGACCTATTATATACTCCCTGCTTTGGATAGTCGTGGGAAGAGTCATAGCCAGATAGGTTACACTGCCTTCACATGCACGAGGACAGCCTATCTGTATGATTCGACGCGCCTCGAGACACACTGCATCTGGAATCCATCAAAAGGTCCGTGGGGGATTTAAGGCGCAGCCGGTTCCCCTGGCTTGCATCCTTACCCTCCCAACGATACCCGTACTCAATGAATCAGTCCTCTGGCCGTAGTCTCGTAGAGACATTTGATGCTCTTGCTCTGTCTGGAAAAACGGACAAAGGCACAGAAAGGAAGCTCCTCAATTCTCCTCCACAAGGAGATCGCGTGAATCTTGTCTCGAAACCAGTCGAGCGCGAGAATGACCACACTGCAGGTTCCAAGTGGCGCAAGTTTGTTGGAGGATTCGACCCAGTACGCCTTGCACTGAACGTAAAATTGGATGGCACTCGTCGCCATCCCTTGGCTTCGCCATCACCCAATGGCGGAACTGTCACTATGCCTGTGCCGCAGACTTCGCGTACCATGCAACACGCGTTACAGACGATGGAAACTCCTAGAAAACCAGCGACAGCACCCCGGGCCTCGTTCTCGCCACCTATTGTACCTGCTCGATCTAAATCCAACACTCCTGCATCGTCTAGAGTGATTTCATCACCACCCAAATCTAGCGCCCCTATAACACCATGCGAGACCAGCCCTCTGTCTATATCAGTTTCATGCGGACCTTCTCGCACAGTAGCTCCCGCGACCCCAACCAGAACTCGTGGTCGGTCAGCTTCAGCTTCAGCCACTTCATCTACTGCCAAGTCAGGTTCCGTACAATGTAACGCTATTACAAAGGCTGGAAAGCAATGTTTGCGATCTGTCAAGCCTCCACTCACCCATACAGGGCTAGACCCCATACCCGCTGTGTATTGTACACAGCACCTCAAGATTGTGCATTCTGAACCTGGATGTTACATCAACAGAAATGAACGCGGGGATCAGTATGTTCAGTTCGAGCGTACGTTAGTTTTCCTTTCGCCCCTAGTGACCACCAGTGACCTTGGATTCAGGTTATATCCCGACATATTTGAAGTTAGATACCCAACAAGCACTCAAAGTAGAGATGGCCAAACCCCCATCTATTGCAGATGGCCCAGGTTTCATATATGTGTTTGAAGTTCTAGGTATATCTCTGGGGTTTCGAACTGGGTCGTCGTTGACGCATCTCCGTTGACGTCCAGACTCGACAGCGGATAACCCCTATTTACTTCAGCTCAAGGTTGGCAGGGCCGTGAATCTTCAGAAACGCCTCGACCAATGGAACAAGCAATGTATGTCTAAGGACCACATACCAAGAGGATGGTGGCCAGACACCCTCGAACCCGACTCCGATTCTGATGGTACAAACGGTGGCTTACTGAGGGATCATATTATAACAGGAGAACCTGGACCTCTTTGCCACCGTGTCGAACGCCTCGTTCATTTAGAACTTGGGGACCTATCACTCTATGCACCGTATTTGGAACCCGATTGGCCAGACGTGGCGGATTCTGATCAATCCCCGTCCACTGCCAGCTCGGTGCTTTCGTCAGCAAAGAGAGCTCCAGATCATTGGTGTGCAGACTGTCCGTCATATGTCATTGTATAATTTTCATGACTGACATGTTGATCAGGTAACATTCGTCATGTAGAGATCTTTTCATTTCGCCGTCCAGAGAACGGAAGATATAAGGGGAGGGAATGGGACCTGATTGTAAAGCCTGTAATAGAGAAGTGGGGGAAATTTGTAAAGGAATATTATTCATGATTCTGGACCCTTTGGACTTTGTCATGGACTTGTTTGAATGATTGAATGAAACTGTTGAGAAGTGGTTTATCTGAGCAGAGGATCCCGCATCTCACGTGCATAGTAATCACTCTCGTCCTTCTCTGGGTGGATGTCAGATCACGACTGATGTGCCAAGAAGCTAAATAAAACAGGGTCTTGAAAACTACAGCATGAATCCAAGTTGATCTATGTACATTAGGCGATTAGCTTCACTTCTGTAATAACTCAGCGCTCAGCACTGGTCCTAATAGTCTCCTCGGAGGCAATAGGATCGTGCTCGTAAAGACGAAATGCAGCTAGTAATGACTACCACTCCTCCACCCAACACGTCAGGGCGGCGCGTCTAAGCCGCGTAGCGGGAACGAGGCGGACCGCCGGGGGACCTTAAGTTCTGGCCGGCGGGGCATTCGTGCACCCGGGGTTATGAGGCCGCTGGTCACGGGGGCCCTACGATATAAATTTAGTTAGAAGAGTGCGATATGAAGCATGACGCTTCGAAGCACTATGATTCGAATAACAAAAGGGCATTCGGTACACGACCAGAGTGCTGACCCTGCAACGAATAACACAACGCAAATTCGCACTCCACAGTACTTCTCGATATAACTTTGTGCACAAAATCGTTTGTCCGAACTTCAGGGGAAACTTTGACTGGGCGCTCCTGTAGCATTAGCATTAGCTAGACATAATTATAAGAAAAGGGAGTGAGTACTAGCCTTGGCGATACCAAGTGGGAGGACATTACATCTCCAGATTTATGGACTCGAAATCGGATAGTTCGCAAGTTATAGGCACTGGGAAATTAATTATGGTGACAGGCTGGACGATCGTCCATCGACTTTAGAGGAACGACTTAGTATGCACCTCTGTCACTGGGTGCTGGGAGACTAGAGTGCGGAGTCAGAATCGGCAATAAAGCAAAGAAAATGAGCGGCCAATCCTTCCCTACATAGGCAGGTCAAAGACGAGGCCCGACTCACAGATACAGGCATTGACTCTGGTATCTCAGACTACTGATAGGTTATTTTATTAGTAATACCCGGAGACCAAATACTAGCCACGACAATCAAAAGCAAATCTGAGTGCACCAGGTAAAATCCCTTGACCGTAATCCATGTACGCTCTATCAACCTACACCTCTCCACACCAAATGGTTGTTGAGCGTTGAGGAATGAACGTTTGAACACCTACAACCAGTCGTTCGTTGAAGCAGCCTCCTGCAGTTCCTACCCTTCAAAAGGATAGCGCATCTGATACAGGGGTCACTGGAAGCACTGTATTTATGGCTTCATCTGCGTGAGTATGATAATTAAATGTCTATCCTTCAAATGACGTTATACTTGCACTGGAGCCTACATAGCGCCAGGCTTAAACAATCCATCACAACGTGTAAGTAGCAGGAGGTGAACACGTGTTTTAGGCTCCCTTCTCTTAACTATCGCTTGTCGCTGCCAGCTTTCATCTGAGCTCCATTTTTTTTGAGGTGAGTTCTGTTACTTATGCAGCGCGCGAAGTCCATGTCAAGTAGCATTAACATTTATATAACATATAGATGACCAATCTGTCAAACGGCAATGTATCTGGGAGTGAACGCAGCAGAGTCAACGTGAATGATCGAGCATTAGTCGACAAAGTGCTGGCAAGATACCCAGGAGAGTTCACTGGTAAATGCGCCTGTTGGAACACCTGATGAAACCTGACTGACGAATATTTTTCTTCCTTTCCTGACAACACAGTATTCAGGGAGCTGTTGCAAAACGCCGATGATGCCAAGGCCAACTCAGTAGAGATTCACTTTCAAACCAGAAAACATGTTGATTTCCCAGAGAAAGCGCCGAGTGAGAGTGTCAATGACTTGAACACAGTCCGGGTGGGTGCCTTCAGAATATTATATATGCCTCTGCATGCAATCTGATCAAGTCTCCAGCTATTTAGATGGACGGTAAGAAACAACGGGTCTCGATTCACTCCAGAAGACTGGAAACGCTTGACAAGTATTGGTACGTCCAGAAAGCCTTCCGATGTTACTTACCGCAGCACTCATACTCAGGCAGCGGACGGCAATCCTGATGAACAGAAGATCGGTGCCTTTGGTGTTGGTATGTGAACACCTTGCTTTGAGCTAGAAAACTTGACATAGCGTACCACAGGATTCTTCAGTGTTTTCAGTATCACCGATCGTCCTGTTATCATTTCTGGTGGTTGGTTGAGCTATCTTCGATCTGGTCATTTTGAGATATCTCGTCCAGGTAATCGAAAGACGATGTTTTATGACAAGGACAAGGTATCACATATCACCATTATCTTACAACATGTGTGTTCTTATAAAGTTATTTAGCTTCTCATTGATCCGAAGGATTGCGAAGATAGCGAGTGGACTGTCTTTGAGATGAATCTCAAGCCTGGGGTACAAACGGCCATTCCGAAGCCGCTCGACCTGTCGCGATTTCTTAGCGCAGCGGTGACGTTTCTGGTAAGCGTCATCAAGGTCACAATTCTTTTCAACGGGATTCCTCTTTCGAAGATCAGCAAGTCTCGGGAAAACCCGGTCAAGCTACAACTGCCCGTAGATCTGAAGGCGAGCAGTCCCACTGAATCTTTGATAGTCAAATCCGTGAAGACAACCGGTAGGTGTTTATCCAACAAACCATGAAACTACTTTGATGCTTCTTGTTTAGTTCAACGAGTGGAAGTAGTCATTAGTGATCTAGCGTATTGCGCAGGGTCTAAGAAACATCTCCCTCGCAAGAAAGCCAAGTCTCCGTATGTAGATCCAACAATGAAGGGTCGTTTCTTTGGAAACAAGGCGAAGCCAGATAATGTTCACGCTCCTGCCGTTATTGATCGTCCATTGGAAAGGACCTTTACGGTTAGATATACAGTGTATTCTGCAGAAGTTACTTCCACCCCTTCGTGTGAAATGACGGGAGGAATCGAAAGTGCGACAACGAAGAAGCCACCCAAAAAATTCCTATTTGAAGCCGTGCACGTACGTCATTGTCTGGCTTTACTAGGAATGGTTTTTGAGGTGTGTGCTTACAGCTCGCGATGAACGAATACGAGAATATGACGCAAGATGACAATGATAAAATTTGTAGTGTAGGCAGTGTTTTTAGGGGATCTCAAGGGCTTCTTAGCGACCAAGACGGGTGAGTGTCGTCGTTGGGTGTATTTGACGCAACACTGATGCAGTCTCCTTTTTCGCAGAGAATATGGTGCAAGGTTGTTCGTTGTAAGTGATATGGCTATACTGTTCCATCAATCTAATATCCCCCCAGGGTCAAAGCACGGCGCAGACCACAGGTATTGCAGTACATCTTTCAAGTCGGTTCATCCCAACCATAGAGCGAGGATTGATCGATTTAGCGTATGTCGTGCATTCATTGAGCATATCTGAGACTCTAATCTCTTGCTAATCACAAATAGGAATGGTCAGGTGCAGAGTATGTTGCCTTACACCGTGTTTAACTTGGGTGGCTGAGGCTGAATTGCAGAATGGAACGAGGAGTTGTTGTACATTGGTGGGTTCATGGCCCGCTTAATCTATGAGCAAGCTATGGGCAGTGTCCGAAATTCATGGCTGGCTGGCGCCGAACAGGCCCGCGAGGAGGGTTTGTCCCTCATGAAGTCATTTACATTTCGCCCATCTACTCCCGATCCCAAAGTGGCCGATCTTTTACGGAATGCGTTTTTCGAGTGCTCCAAGTCTCCCTCGTTTCCCGTTGTTTCCAACCTTGGAATCCGGGACTCTAAAGACGTTCGATTTCCTAACCCAACCTTTGCTCTATTCATGAAGCAACGACCTGTTATTGACAATTCCCTGCTACCTGAGCATGCTACCATGATAGTACACCTTCCCAAGCGGTACAAAGTAACGACATACATATTCCGTGACGTCATGGAGGAGTTGGCTCAGCGAACCCTTACAGAACATGAGATGATTGCTTGCGTCGCATGGTGGGTCGAATTGTTCCGTAAAGGTACAGCGGAAGCAAAATACAACAGAGAATTTATCCGTTGCGCCAAATTCCAGCCTGCTCTGCAAGGATCTAATCGGGATGTCAAACTGGTTGACATCCGAAAATTCGTCAATGCCAAAGGATCTGGATCGTATATTCTTGCTGGTGATCCTCTCCCACCTGATACCATACCCATCGCATTCACGGCCCAGTTGGACCCGAATGCAATACGAGCATCTCTTGGCTGGGAAGAAATGACTATCCTGGATTGGGTTCGATACCTCACCAGCCCAGGGCTACACCACGAGCATGATATTCGTGTATCAACTCGCTTTGTCAATCGGGTCTTGGGAGTCCTACAGTCTTCATGGCAGTCGCTGGAAGTCGTAGAAAAATTCCAGATCATTGAACTGATGCAAGGTATCGAGTTCATCCCGACGAACCGTGGTCCCATGAAGCCAAAAGACGCCTATTTTCAAGAAGTAGATCTTTTCGATGACTTACCCGTCGTCCAAGACTTGGACATCGATGAACAAGTGCTAGAAGCCCTAGGTGTTAGGAACGACATTTCCTGGAATGATATCAAGCCACGGTGAGTCGCCTTTTGTATAAAATGACTCTGGATATCAATTGTCATCTAGTTTGTCGCATTCCAAGTGCTGTCCATACCGACTTGCTACTTACCTCGGTCGTGTTTCTCGCAATATGTCGGACCATGAGCTTTCAGAACTACGTCAGGCACCTATTTTTTCAAGTGAAAGTGGTGAATACTACTGCATTACCGATCTTCACACTCCAGATCTGTTCCATATCGAACTTGGACTTCCAATCGTTCGTTGGCGCGACTCGGGTGGCTCCAACCACCAAGAAGGTTGGCTTCCGTGGCTACTGTATAACAGAAACTTTGACATCTTGCTTAGCCCTCAGCCGTCTTGTTGGCCTAGGATTGAGAGAATATCCACGCTTGGATGTGATAATTATGAAGGCTGCCTGTTCGGAAATTTCAGTCAGAAGATTTGCTTTAAAATTTCTGATTAACAACATCGACAACTTATACCTTGACTACGATCCAGCGGACTTTGCAGATATTCCATTCATTCCTTGCGGCAAAGCAACGCAGGAAAATATGGGAACTCCGGAACAGGTCAGTCTCCGTTATCATCTGGCCTGCAGTATGTTAACACGGTGTTGCGAGGTACTTACCTCTAGTGAGTGGGAATTGCTCGGGTTCCAGAAGATACACCCCACTGTCACTGGAACGGCTGCAATGCAATTGAAGATCAAAGACCGACCTTCCTCCTCAGCTATTATCAATGCTTTGCGAAAGACTCGACCTAAGAACAGCAAGGAAGCTCGGAACTGGTTTGAGCTACTCGCCCATAAAAGTGGTGAGCCTCGGCTAAATGGTGCTGATACCTGTATCCAATTTCTCTTCAGGTTTCACTGCTGAAGAACAGAAAGAACTGTCTGATCTGAAGATTGTCCCCATCCACACTATAAATTCCACTAGAAAGAGTGCCACTGACCCAGTTGAATGGGTTCAGGCTCGCCAATGTTTCTTTGACTTGCCGAACGAAGCAAACGCTCACCATTTGAAATTGTTCAACTTTGTAAGGCTTGGTCCCTCAGCCCACATGTTCTTAGGAATGTGTGGTGCGAAACCGAAACCAGACTGTACGGACATCGCGGAAGCGCTCCTTCGAGATGCAGACCGCTACCTTGGGATAGCCGACAGCCAAAAGTGGGAGGCGCATTTTCTACCAAGAGCATTGCTGAGTACAAACTAGATACCTCAATGATCTTCGTCAAGTTGCAGTCGGATTCACCAGCCTTCCAGAGGAGATTAAAACGAGGTTACAAAATGCTAAGATATTCCCCGGTTATCAAAGAAAATGCGAGCAAAATTCCACTGCTCAAATGTCAGAAATGGCATTGAAACGAGCAACGGAGATTCTGATTGCCGACGATATGGAGAGTCTTCGATTATTCGGTGATCGCGTCTTCGTTGCACCTAAAGAAGAAGTGTTCGACCGTAAGCAACCCCTCTTCCTGTGTTTGTGTTGGACTTATTATTCGGTAGTTTTCTACAAGGCCATGGGTGCTGGAGTCCTGAGTGTCCACGTGGTTCATGCTGTGACACAAGGGGACGTGATATCAAAGGATGGGGAAGCCCTCCGTACGCACATCCTGGAGAGAGTTAAAATCTTCCTGTATGATCAGGACAGTGGTCGTCGATCAGATGTTGACCCTGCTGAGTGGTATCACTATCCTGAGAGATTCACAGTCAAGTATTGCAAGGAATTACATATCATGAAATCTTTGACATTCGAGCATGCTTCAAAAGGAGGAGCCTCACAGCGTGAGATGGCGCTTGCAGGAGCGGAAATGACCACAGAGAGAAATATCGTACTCTGGGTAAAAGATGGTCCGTCGGAAGACAAACATGACTGGTATGAGTGAGTAGGAGACCATGAATCCCTGACCACCACTGTCTTATGGTTCATATCATAGTATGTCTGTCGCCCTCTGTCGCCTCCTTTTCAAGACCCACAAAGCACATGACACGTCTTCGTTAATGACAATCTTAGATGCCAATTTGGATGATCTGAAACGTCGGGGGTATGATGGTAATTCAGTCTCTTGTATCGTTAATTTGAGCAACTTATTTACCTTGCAGTTGACTTTATCTTTCGGAGTGGACGAGGTTAGCTGTTTCAAATCTTAATGTCTACCTCCCTTTCCTAAACAATCAACCTGACCCTTAGATGTACCCCCGCCAGACCCCTCGCATCAACCTACACCACCTTTCAACCCACCGGTGGTGCTGCTGTCGCAGGGATGGCTCAAGCGCCTTCAGCAATTTATAATCCCAAAATCTAGGAGAGGCGTTAGGAGAAGATTTGTACCGTCAGAAATGGGTGAGTCCAAAGATGAAGTGTATCTAATGGTTTTTCACTGTTATTGCAGATAATTTAATGGCCGATGCTATAGAACGGTGCACGAGTGACAGTAGTAGTTCAAACATGGAGGTCCGTCAGAACGAAGAGGACTCCAAGGGGGGAAAAAAGCAACGCGATGTAAAGTACTGTTCTGGTTTGCAGCAAACAGACCTCAAGCCTTGTGGTAAGTAATCACTCTGTGCGTATCCAGCCCTTAGCTTAAATCCAACAAGGACCCATTGGCAAACATCAGCTGACTGTTTTTAAAACGCGTACGTCTAAATGTCGTGCCTGCAATCGTTGAGGCTGAGCAAGAAATCATGCAGCCAATTCTAAGGAACCACCAACAGGACCGCTTGAAGCCTTTGCAGATGTTCTTTCGCAATTGGCCCCAATATTCAACTTGGAACTGGAGAAATTCCATATTTTTTGGCAGCACGATGATGACGAATTGATGGGCTTCAACCGGACGAATGCTATCTATCTCAATCTTGCACATTTTGAAAAGAAGCGTCAGTGTCGCTGTTGCATACTCACGGACACAGTATTTGCTTACCTATGAATTCAGACTATGCCAAGTTATTGGGCAGTGACCATGGCAAGGCTGAAGTGTACATAGCTTGGTACGTTTTGGAGGTCATGTCTAACAAATATAATTTGACATGTACTTGCAGGTACTTCATAATCGCACATGAGATTGCTCACAACATTGCCTTCTTCCATGATGAGGACCACGAGTTACTACTGACTTGGATTGCGCAAAATCGGTTAACCCACCTGATGAACCTGCTCAGTGCTGAGTGACTTCAAACACATGTTAGAGCCAAGTGTTGTCTACCGTGGACTTGCCACCTGAAAATGTAATCCTACTATACATATACAGGCGACACTTTTAGTATTCACTATGATGGGATGCTGTCATAGACAAGTGATAGTCATCATACCTGTCATGATGTTGTTTTAAAGATGTACACGAAATTAATAGTCACAGTTAGTTCCACGGGTCACTCTAGATACGGATACTTGCTACCACACAGCATGATGGAACATCATCTTGTCGAGTAGCTAACAGTGATACAGCATTCAAAAGGAAACCACAGCTGGTGCCATCTGGGGATGCTCACACTACAAGGGATCTGAAAGAAATCCACGTCATGCCCGTTTCCATGTTAAAGCAAGTCACTACAGGAAATTAATCATGAAGTGTCCTGAAGTCTTTGTCACATAGTAGCCTTGCTAATAGAAATCTTCTCAGATGCTGGATAGGGTCCTTGACGGGGTGTTTACATTCATTTGTACCCGAGCAGTCCCAACTTTCCATTCTCGTTTTCATCCAATATTAGTCACACATTCTGCTCCGGTCAATATGCTTGTCAATGTTTTTTAAAGACATCTTCGAACGTGCTGGCCCGGATCTGCCAGCCTCTCAACGTCCCCTTGAAGGCAACAGTGGAGCCCTGATCAACCGTAAGAACACCCCTTGTTCTGAGAAACAATTGTCCATTCCAGAACTTATTGCGGCGTTGATGACAACGCAGCCAAGACTTTTTTTTTGCTGCGGAAAATGCTTGGCGTGCATTGTAACACCCTGAGATCATCTCCCCTGAACGGGGTGTCCAAGTCTTCTCTTACCTGGTCGTCCTGACTGCGCATGTTGCCTAGCCTATCAAAGTTGGTAGATGCACTATGCCTCTTATTCAATGAATCAGGGTCGATGGGTAGCCATGCACGGAAGCATGTGGTCAACGTTCCGACAGATGCTTGATAATTGTTGTGCTGAATCGAATAGCGAAGGACTGGGTGAGCGGACGGGCGGTCACCCGTGGTGGAGACCTGTCTTGCCGGAAGTATAGCTGCCGTTGTTCTATTCGCCATTACAGTGCACAGTACCACATTGTCAAGTTCCTCGTATGGTCAAGATGGAGTCCTGCCTAGAAACAATTGTTTGGGCAACAAAGGGCCATCCTTTATCAAGTTTCGGGCAAACTGACATTGGTTACTGAACCATGATTCCCAACAGCCACACTCCTGTGCATATGTGCCTTGGACCAACCTCTACGCCGTGACGTAAGTAATGACAGCACTCCTTTGAAAAGGTAACAACACCTGATGCAGACATTCTAGTCTACTCACAATGCACACAGGGAAATGTTGAACAAAAGCACTTGTCGACACGGCAGCCAAAAGACCTAACCTAAAGGTAGCTGACTCAAGGCGGGGAACAATTGTTTAGGCCAGCATCGTAACGTTGACAGGGTGCCACTGAATTTGATGTCTGCTTTTGGGTCACGGCCGTCTCGGTCGCATAAATGCCTCAGGATAAATGTCGATTTGCTCCTGGATTATTCACCCTTCATACTTACAGCTGTGCTCATCTTGCAAAACCGACTTCTCCCTAGTACTGTGTACTACTCATCTTTTCTCCAACATGTCTCTGACTTCGTTTGCTGCGATCTTTTTCCTTACCCTCGCATCGTTTGCGCAATCTGTACAGTTTAATGTTACCGTTGGGGGGAGTTCTTTGAGATTCAGCCCGGAATCTGTGGTAAGTTTTATGTTTTTCTCGTTCACTGGTCAGTTGAGCTGAGTCACCGAAAGAATGCGACTACGGGGGACACTGTACACTTCACGTTCCAAGGAAGCCACACCGCGACTCAGTCAACCTTTAACGACCCTTGCGTCGCCAGCTCGGGTGGATTCGATTCTGGCTTGTGAGTCTGATCTGGCACCGAGTCGTTCTTCCATACTTACCGCCTTCTCATCCACAGTACTTCTACTGCTAATTACACTGTCCAGAGCTCAGATCCGGCATGGTTCTACTGCAAAGTAAATGGTCACTGCCAAGCAGGCATGGTCTTCGCAGTCAATCCTGGTTCCCAATTCTCCGCATTTCAATCTGCGGCGATGGGAAATACCAATTCATCGACGCCCTCCTCGTCGTCTAACGGAACCGGTACTTCCCACACAGTGGTCGTTGGCAGTGGGCTGACCTTTAACCCTTCGAACATCACTGCTTCTCCTGGTGATACCGTCACGTTCGAGTTCCAGCAAGGCGACCACTCTGCTACGCAATCTACGTTTGCGAGTCCCTGCTCACCTTTGACGTCAGGCTTTGATTCGGGATAGTGCGTCTTCTTGTTAGCAGGTGTGGTCACGTTGCTGAACCCTTTTCTGCCATAGCCTTATCAATGCGAACTATTCTATTACGGTCAACGACGTGAGTGTTTCCATAACAAGGTCGGATTAGGGCCAGATGCTCATTCACTTTCGTTAGACAAACCCTATCTGGGTGTATTGCAAGCAAAGCGACCACTGCAGTGAAGGAATGGTGTTCAGCGTCAATGCTCCTACCACGGGATCCGAAACCTTCTCTGCGTTCCAGGCGAAGGCTGAGGGTAAATCGACCAGCTCATCAAGTGGAACGACCAAAGTTGGCTACAGTGTAGGTGCTATGACGGCCTGCGTTGGTATTGGCCTTGCCCTGCTGGTGCTTTGATGGCGACTAGGATGGCCTCTGGAGAAAAAAATGACATTGATCATGAGAATAGGCTGCATACGTGTACAATGTTAGTATATTAACTAGTATACGTTTCCTGAATTTTGTAGCGCGCCTGGTCGTGCGTATCTAGTTATCCAAATATGGATTGTAACACAGTGACTGCAGCAAGCCGGACACTTTCGAACTTTGTGACGTCCAAGCTATTTATCTGACATGGAGGGTCTCTCGCTTCCCCAAGGGTTGAAACAAACTGCAAGAGAACCCAATGCAGAAGAACAGGCCCAGAAAGAGGCCGAGGAGGCTGCCCGGATTCGGGATCTGATGGCCACTATTCTCGACACCGCTGCACGAGAAAGATGTAAGTGCCCATTGCTATGTTAAACTGATCTAATGGCGCCCCGCACAGTATCCCGTATTGCATTAGTGAGCCCCGAGAGGTCACGACAGATCGAAGTGCTACTCCTTCGCATGGTACAAGGGGGCCAGTTGCGCGGGAAGGTGAGCGAGTCGCAGTTGATTGAACTACTGGAGCAGGTGAGATTATTTGTGTCTTTTATCGGTACAGCTGACATGAGTTGGATAGCTCGAGGATGCACAATCCAAGACGAGTACGAAGAAGACGACTATCGTAGTGAGTCGTAACTACACTAACAGTGACTGATCGTGTCTCTGATCTCACTTCAGTATCAACGCAGGCGAGATTTCGATGACGATGATTTTTAGTGTAGCGTAGTAGTCGTGCGCCACCTACAAACAGGTGGCAAATAACCGTAATAGGGTCGTGTGAATCTGACCTGTCAATGCCTCATTGTGGTCGGGTCGCGCTGTTCTTTGACCTGCTCTCGTCTGCTTGTCTGTTCTCGCTGCCATCGTCGATATCAGCCCATTGACACCGTCGTATATTTACCAATGTCATCCAGACTTGTCGGCCACTCACCACTGCCAGCACCCGCCATGCATGCCGGCTTTTCCGCTCATCAGTCAAAGTCCCATGTCTTAGCAGGCGTCCAAGACGCGTATTGGAGTGACGACGATGCAGTGAGTTACGAAATGCGTCTTCTCATGTTCGGGCTGTAGCTGTGATATCCCCGATCAACATAGGATGATGCTGAATGTCCCCTCTGTCTGGAGGAGATGGACATCTCCGACCTTAATTTCAAGCCGTGTGTCTGTGGATATCAGGTACGACCCTCGCTAGCGGGCGCTATTGAGTTCTCATTCCGTGTGTCGTAGATCTGCCGCTTCTGCTGGCACCATATCAAGCAAAACCTCAATGGTCGCTGCCCCGCTTGTCGCAGGGAATATACCGATGAAGCCGTGCAATTCAAACCCATCCCACAAGAAGAGTTAGTCGACCACCTTTCTGGTCCTTTCTCTCTCGTGTCTAACGAACCGTTCTATTTTACGTTCATCAGCCATAAGCGTCTCACCCAACAGAAGAAACAACGAGAACGAGAACGCAAGGAACTCGATGCCCTTGGCCGCCGTCACCTCGTGAACATGCGCGTGGTACAGCGCAACGTGGTCTACGTCATGGGCATTGGCCCTAGATTTGCCAAAGAAGAGGTATGTCTTGTCATTCGTGCGATAACTGAATGGGTACCACTAACTTTTTCAGCTTATACCTACGTTGCGATCCAGCGACTATTTTGGCCAGTATGGCAAGATATCCAAGATGATTCTCGTTAAGAGGTCACAGTCCAGTGGCGGCGCTCCTGTGGTTGGGTTATATATAACCTATCACCGCCGAGAGGATGCTGCTCGCTGTATCGCAACCGTCGACGGCTCTCCCTCTCCGGGAGGAGGTCGTGAAGTGATGAGAGCTAGTTATGGAACCACCAAGTATTGTATGGCCTTTCTCCGTGGAGTCAATTGTTCCGATGGCACTTGTATGAGCTTGCACGAATGGGGTGACGAAAAAGACTGTTTCACAAAAGAAGACTTAACCACACTGTTCGTGTCGCTGGACTATTTTACTACATCTACTGACAGTTTTTGAAAGGAAACATACCATCAAAGACACAGAGAATAGAACCCGTGGGGCAAAGGATGGCGATGGTAAGCATACAATCTGATCTGGCGCATTTGTGGTAACGTTTGAGCAGGATCTCTGCCGCGTGCTGCATCTTGGGGCACAAAAGCAGCAACAGCGAGCACTCTTGGAGTCGGTGTCAACAGCCTATCATCCACGTCAGTTGCAATCACACAACGTCAAAACAGGAGGGGCGGCCAACGGCAGCCCCGTATAGAGTCAAAGGCACCAAATCGCTCACAGCATGACCGAAAAGCTGGTTCTGTCACAGGCGGGGCAAAAACCCCGTCGGTTCCATCGTCTTCGCGTCCTCCGACACCTGCTACAGTGACGCTCCCCCAACGGCCCGCAACTCCTGCCGAAGTCAAGTCTATCCGTTCTAGAGAACATGGTGGTCTAGTTTCCCCTGCGCCCTCCACGGCAATCGAATCAGACTTGGGTTCAGGGTCTCAGGATGTGCCCCCTTCCCCTGTCCGACCCCGGTCCACTGAATCCGTGCAATCCACTAGTCCGTCCAACGTCGTGGGAATTCCGGATACTCCCCCCGGTCTCACGGCCCCTCCTGGTTTGTCCCTACCACGCAAAACCGACCTCCATGCACCACCTGGTATTCAGCCTAATCAATCCACGTACCAGATTTCTACAGCTGCGCAGGCTTTGTTGGATGACGTCAAGTCCCGGCGGGAGAATGCGCTTGCTAACGTCACATCCAGTATTTTCCCAGACCTCGACCGGACACTCCGCATGCTTTCTGAAGAAGACAATGAGTTTGGTGGTTTCAGCTTCAACCTGGATCCTAAACTAGCAAGTGACAACTCAAGCGCTGATGTCATTCTTCCAGACCTGGAGGCAGAAGCTGCCACGCCATTTACCGGTGGTTTTATGGATGCATTCCCCGCACTCCGTCCTAACCAACCCCAGCAACAGTTCCAGTCCTCGAGGTCGTTGATGGGGCCGCCGCCAGGTATTTCATATCCCCCTAACTCAAATCGTTCAATGTACGAGCCGCTTTCTTTGCGGAGTACGCCTGTCGATCACCAATCCCCGGGCAGATCCAATTATCTTGGATCCTTCAACCCTTTTGGAGAAAGCACCGAGGATCCGGCGTCGCAATCACAAGTTGGAGGAGGGCAGAGTTCAGGGAAAACACCATTTCCAGACGAGGAAAGAAAGGTGTCGAGGTTTGGATTTGCTAGAGGGCGACAAGGATCCACCACTGCTTCGTCGCCAGTTCATGCTGCCTCGCCTTTGAGTGCCAGTGACAGTCATCACTCCTTTTTCTCTGCAGAGGCGACTTCTTCACCAGCCCAACCACATTGGAATTTATCCGGTCACCTCGACTATGGCTTCCAGACCTCACCTCTAGCACAGCATGCGCAGGTAGCGCAACCCCCTCAGCCACAATCACGCTTCCAGCCGTTCGATAACAGTCTTGGTGTTAGCGAGGCCCAGCTCCGCGAATTCCTTCAGACCAGCCGCGAGCGAGCTAACGCCATGCAGAATGGGACAGCTGGTAGGAGGCTTCTGTTCGTTTGACCACAGAAGCAGTTGTTGATTGTTGTTCCTCTCGTTTCTGTAATTTCTTTGGCCATTGTATCGTGTCCCTCTATTTTGCTGTACCTTTTTGTCTTGCCCCTTTGACAAGGCTCGGAGCAACAGCAGCCATATACGCCGAACCAATTGTTCCACGACCCTGCTATTATGTCTGCTAGGCTTGCCTCTCCGGTGCTATCAATGATGGCACCAGCGAGTTACCCAACTGGATTGACGGTCACGGTCACAAACAAGCCCTCGGTGAACATCCCAATGGGACCTCCACCAGGCTTAGGGTTCCCCTCAGGCATACCCGTCAACCAATCAACTGCGGCTACTCACCTACGAAGCAGCGAGATCCACGTGGAAGTCGCGCGGTTGAATGCTCCACCAAACAGTGAGTATTGTTCTTTTATCGCGGGGAGTGTGTCCCAGGTCAAAGTACCGAGTGCCGTGCTTTCAGTGCGGAAATATTATCAACGACCATAATTTCCTCTCTTGGTTGAATCGATGCTCGCTTCCCTTGCGTCTTCGTCGTTGTCTCCATCTAAAGAACTCTCTCCTTTCATCCCTGGCCGGCCTCTCGAGAAGTGGAAGGGGAGCTGTGTCGACGAGGATCTCTTGACCCATTACTAATACATACCTTGTTATCCACCATCTTTTACCTCGTCTCTCGTTGCACCCTCCTTTCTTTTGTTCCATTTTCTGTGGGCGCAGTTTGATCGTCTGGTAAAACGTTACTGACGACCCTCTTTTGTGGTGTTCTCTCTTTCTGTGCACTTTCAGTTTCCCAACCTACCTCGCCTACTCTTTCCCCCGAGGATTTTCCTGCACTGGGTGTCAGCCCTGCTGCTGCTTCAACCACTCAAGTTGATTCACAGTCGGTGAGCGAGATTGGCTCTACAGCCGAGAGTAGTAAAGACCAGGTGAAGACCGATCGCAAAGCCGCGAAGAAAGCCGCTGCTGCCCAACGTGCACTCGAACGACAGAAAGCTGCTCAGGAGAAGGCAGCGGCGCGGGCTGCTGAGAAAGCACGCATTGCCCAGGAGAAGGCCGCTGAGAAGGAAAGGTTGGCTGCTGAGAGGGAGGAAAAAGATAAAGCAGAGAGAGAACGACTTGAGGAGGAGAGGTTGGAGAAAGTACAGCAAGCTCAGGAAAGAGCCAAGTCAAAGGCTGCTCAGGCGGAGAAGGCGTACTCAGCGGCCGATGCGGAGCACGAGCAGATGTCCGAGAAGACGAGGGTAAAGACTCCAAAGGCTAAAAAGGTTGCGACGCCACAGAAAGCTGGTCGTGCTGGCCAACCCACTTCGGCTTCGATCGATACGCAGGCGAATGCAATCCCTAGAGCAAATGAACCAGCTGATCAGCCTCCTATTCTGTCTAGGATGCCAAAGAAGAACAAGCCTACTGCTCGTCCCATCAAGATTCCAAAGGACCATGAAAATTTCATGGACGAGGCGTGTGCTCTGCCGTCTGTAGCTGTATCGGAGGCTCCTGGACTACCAATGGATACAAGCAACCAAACTGTTGTTTCTAGCCCTCGCCACTCTAGGGCTCAGTCGGTGGATGGAACCTCTCCCTTGGAGGGGGCTTCTCTTGCAGAACTCCTCGATGAGATTGACGCAAAGAATCCATACATGGAACTTCCTAGTCATCCCTTCTTTGATCTGCACAAAATCAATCCCGCTGCCAAGATACCTTTGGAATACGGACCCCTTGTACATGCTCTATCTGCGCTCTCTGTTGGAGGGGGTTCATTTGCCACCAGTATGCCATCGGGATCCATCGATAATGCGGTATCGTCGTTCCAGCAACTGCTGGAAACACTGACACAAACAATATCTGACCTCTTGCGCTTACTCCCTCGCACTACCTGGGACGACAGTTCTTCGTTTGATGGTGTTCTTAGGGACATGCTCAAGGGTGATGACTTCCTTGACGAGGCAGGCGACGATACGGTTGGCAAAGACGATGAGGTGGCTGCACTGACGCTGGCTCTTGAACGACGGGCTCGATGGATGGAGGTACAGCTATCCAAGCTTGAGGAGTTACACCGTGATATCAACACGGCAGCAGTCCGCGCGGTGCTTGCTTTCAATGACAATGGTTGGGATCGTCAGAAGTCGCTACCCCGCGTCGGCAATACGCTGCGGAGATTCGACAGTATTGGCATGGTTGAGGAGAACGGGAGGACCAGGCCCATGACTGTGGAGGAATTGGAGAAGAAGCTTGTCGTGGCCAAGGAGGCAGCCGTTTTTGCAGAAACGGAGTTGAGAGAAGCAATGGAGAAGGTCCAAGCTGTGCGGCCGCTGGAGGATGATGACTACTAGATACTTAACTGGATACTGAACAAGTCATGTAATTAGCGAGTTACGTTCTATCACAGCCCTGGTGCATAGGATTGACCCAGTGTTTCATAAATTGGGACGTGCTCGTACAAATTTACCTTGCAGCCTGCTGGAGAAAACGCACGAATCAGACGACTGCAGTGGATATCAAGGTCTGGACCACCCCATGCTTCCCACCGATAAGCGCCACGGGTGTAGATGATTTACAACCCTAATTCACAGCTGGTACCTCCGTTGGAGGACCCGTAAAAATTGCAAGGTGGAGTTGGTACTTAGCCGTATAGTATACGTATGCCAACCCTTTTTATTGTCAAGAAATATGCACAACCGTCACGTGTGGTGTGTTCTAGTGTGATGCGACAAGAACGCGATGGTGTTTGTACTAGTCCCTTCTTCACCATTGACATCGTCCCAAGCACTTGAACACGGATGCCACCAAAAGCAAGTATTTGTCTTGCTCATTCGCTAGTGATCCAATCTCACTTATTCCCAGCGCAAGCGTGCAGATGGCGGGGCCGACGCGGGCCCGTCGACGCGAAGCACTAGGAAGTCCGCCCGAACAGGTATGGTGCAATGTGCAGCAATATGTTCGCTTGCTGATGCTTCGACTTCAAAAGATCGAGGCAAGGGCAATGACACTCAGGATAACATCAACACCGACGTATCGTACGTTAGCCTTTTTTTGAGAAAAACTGGAACCGAACTTCACTGCACCCAGTTCAACGGCGGCCACCGGAGCATCAATTGACGTCGAGGTGCGGGATTTCACTCAAACTTCGCTTCGTCTGGGACACCCACGATGTGTCATCAAAGAAGGCAAGGACGACAGCCCTTAACAACAACCGTGCAACCACAAGAGCGAGTAGTGCGAGAGGTCGAGGAGCCAGGGCTGTTCAGATGTGAGTCTAGCAAAACAATTTATTTTGCCCCTAAATTAATTATCTCAAATATCGAGGAATGATGACGTAAGATACCTGACCGTTAGCATAATGGCTTTGTCTCACTTAACGGCCTTCGACCTTGCAGCAGCCCACCAACCCCTCTACAAATCTTTCCCTCAACGAGTAAGTTGGTTCTTACCAATTACTATCTATAGCCTCCTCGCATACCTCCTTTTCTCTCGAACTACCCCTTAAGTATTTAGCTTGGGACACTCGACGACGTTTCGCATGCGACTTTCGTCCTTGTTGTGCTGCGTTTCTAACAAATCCACACACAGTCACGGTCTGGAAGAGATCAAGCAAGGACCGGTGTGTTTTAATGAAAGCCATTCTATCTAGTTCTACAGCCCTCTGCTTGCCAGCTGAAAGTCCCACCAAACGAAGAGTACACGCTTCAACGTTCACACGATCTGTTCAAAAACTTCGCAGATGTTGACACGCCGAACGTCGTCGGTCCAGAAGGGGTAGAGAAGCTGTGCATGGCAGCAGGAATCCCTTTGGATGGTGCTCAGCCACTCATTCTCGCCTGGCAATGTGGATGCCAGGAGTTGGGGAGGATCACTCGAGATGAGTGGGTACGGGGTACGGAGACATTGCGGTGCGTTATTAGTTATCCAGGCCGAGGATCTGGCTGATGACATATCAAGGATATCATCATTACCCGTTCTTGCGCTGGCTCTAAAAGAATTGGATGATTTGGTCGTCCACAATAATCCACCAATCAAGAGACCACCAACATCAACATCGACAACAAGACGGGGTAATCCAGCGGCTTCGAAAGCAAATACCCCTTATAATAGAGGGCGCTACTGGACCTACGCTCAGAACAGCCAAGTAGCGTTCAACGAACTATACCAGTTCTGTTTTACGCTCTCGAAGCCCCAGTGAGTTCACCGTATCCTACACACCCCGTTCTGACGTCGTCACTGTTATAGACAAAGCAGGAATATCGATCTGGAGGTGAGCATTCATAGCATGTCTAGTGATCAATTCCATTTTTACATCCTCACAGACAGCTGTTGCTCTCTGGTCCGTTCTACTCACTGTGCGGTATCCCATCATAAACGAAATCACGGCCTTCCTGAACGTGCGTATGTCTGAACTATGCCCTTTGACGTGTCATCACACGAGGTCTCCAGGAGAACGGCTCCTACAGAGGTGCAAATAAAGACATTTGGAGTATGGTATGTACGTACAGCCTTTGCTGGCGGCTTCTTCATGAAGTTGCACAGGTATACGAGTTTTGTCGGACAATACATCCAAACCTGGACAACTATGAAACAGACGGGGTTCGTTCCGAAAGTTTCCGCCATTCTGATATCTAATATTTTCTCATGCAGGCGTGGCCAACAATGTTAGACGACTTTGTTGCCTGGAAAAGAGGGAAGGTATCTACAGAGAGTGCAGATCCATGAGTTCCTGTAGCTTCATGGTCTTTGGACCGTAGGTTCAGATACATGAAATCTACATCATATACATCTCTATGCTTTGTCTTGCGCATGTTGCCGCATCTGACATCTCACTAATGTCCGTGTCTTCTTCCCTTCTGTGACGTAATTGACCCAACTGGCAAGGTCACCGTAAGTTTTTGTTTGTGGCGCTAATAGGGTTGGATGGGACGGAACCATTACACATCGTGTATTGAAGCAAGCGAAAATCGTGCCGAAGTGGCTAGCACTACAGCATCGAAGCCTAGGGCTGACGGTGACAGTGAAAAGGGGTGACAACGACGTAAGGCAGTTCTGTTTCCAGGTCACCGAACTCGAAGCCAATACATTTCATATCAAGTTTATGGCTGCGCTTTAACTCAAGTATGTCGCCTAGCAGGGAAACAACAATAACCTGCTGAGGCCAGGGTAAGATCTTGACAAGCTCAGTATGCAGGGATATCATCGTTGTCTGAGCTGTAGTGAAGGTGAGTGATTCTTGGCATCTTCTGAGACTCATGATCAATCTGGAGACCTCTTATGGTCTACGTACTTGGGAGGGAGAATTGTAGGCTTTATCCGGCCGCTTCCACCATTTAAATACAGATAGTCCCAACTACTAACCATTTGCAGCCTGCATATGGTCAGGTTTGGGTACTGGTCTCTTGGACGAAGCCGGTCCAAGAAAACTATCATGCTCTGGACCCAGAGTCATCACCTCAGTTCCGTCTTTGGAGGTGCGTAATTTCTCTGAACTAGGCATATGGCACCCAGGGTCCTCTGGTTCTCCGGCGTAGACATCCGGAAGTCTTACTTACATTGCTGCTAGTATTGTGCGGAAAGGTCGCAACCAATGGCCCCATTGCCATGCGCAGCCCAGGAGTACGTGATCACACCCCTCTGAAATCCGAGTGGGGGGTACGTCCCCATTGAGTCTTTTAACTTCCGTCTCGTGAACCCGGTGAATCGTGGACGGAATAGTCTGGAGCATTCTGGATTCGCAAGATAAGCGTTGGACCACACCTTCGTTTCTGCCGCTTGGTCTCGTGTACATCTGCATGATCGCGATGGCTGTTCAGCTGCCACACAGGAGCCTGGTTGTCGGAGTACAGTAATCAACCATCACTTGAAACAGTCGACTTTTTCGCCTGTTACACAACAATTCACCACAACTTTTGGAGGAGAAAAGTAGCATATTGTACCACTCTATGAGCCTGCAATGCATCAAGTAAATATGAAAGGGAGAAGTGTTCACCACACAGTGATTTGTGTGTGTTATTGAGATAGCAAATGGAAATAAAGGACCTACCCAGTGAAAAGTGCATATGAATGTGAGGGATGGTCTTACCTGTGTCCAACAGCATTCTGGTAAAGATCACAGAGCATTGTACATGCTAATGCAATGCCAGAGGAGGGACTCTGAATGGCACCTCATCATTATCTATGTGACTAATCAAATCAACTAAGACACTCATGGACATAACAATGCTGGCTAACAGAACTTGGGGCAAAGGATCAGGGCAACCCACCCTCACACCACAGACCTCCAGTATGCATGGCATTTCAATATCTACTGCAAAACAGAAGCTCCAGGCTCAAGAACAAAAGGAGAAGGTAAACCAGCAGGCTGTTAAGTGCTGCCAAGAAGACCTGTCCAAACTGAAGAAACCACAAAAGGGAATGAGAGCTATCAGTCAAGAAGTTGAGGAAGGTCCAATTCCGAAGCCAACATTAAATGGGGACAATGGTGATGATGAGAACGATGATGGGGATGGTGGTGATGAGGTGTCCGACAGTGAAAATAATTAATAATATCGAAGTATTCATAACTTGGCACCCAGCTGGCACCTTGATTGTCTAAGCAGATATTATAAGAGGCCAAAATTTCATTCACTCATAGCAGTTCAGCGCCAATCTCTTTTAGCAGCTAGTATGAGCTATGGGCATGGGTCCTAACTATGTTGGAACAAGATGATCTATCAAAATTTGTGGAGTTGCCATGTAATGATGGCCATCGCAAAAAATGTATTTCAAGTAACAGTCGATTACTGTAGGGCATGCGTTGAAATTGCACACATGGTGATAGTTCGGATTAACGTCCGCGACAAGTTCACCTCGTGCAGGGGTAAAGGCACCCTGTCTGAGTTCCTATGCCTCGTCTGCCAGTTCATACGTTTCTAAATATGAAAGCAAGGATCCGAGGTCTTTAAGTCGCCTTTCCTCTCGGTGCCATGGAATTGTAACTGTAGGACATCCTCTAGTGAAGGCAAACTCCCGGATAGATCGAAGAGCCCGCTGCTCCTATAATATGGTGTAGAAGGAAGCGTGGGACCAGGTTCCCCATGATAGCCACCGTTCATGGGGCCTAAGTTTTATCTTAAATAATGAGAACTCCTCACTTGGTAGTCGAAGAGGAACACTGTCTTCCTTGGAGTCTTTGGTCGGCCCAGGGGAAACTAAGTCGTACTATACTGGATAAAGCGACTTGTTGCCGTGGAAAAGGAACTTATGGCTTGCGTTTGGATTGCACAATTACTAGGAATGTGGTTAGTCGCTTAGATTACGGATCAAATATCAACTGCTCCGCCTCGAAGCAACTATGATCAGCGAAGTCTTCAACGCAAATCCAACGATTTATGCTAAATCCAAGCGGACCCTAAGGAGGTCCCGCTTCGAAACTGGCCAGTCGCTGTGGGTGGACGAAGATGTCCAGCAAGACCAGTGGAGCGACACCTCAGATGTCGAACCAATTGACCAAGACGAGATATTTGGTGAGTGGAGCACCAAACTGCACATACTTGAGAGATGGCTGATCTTTTTCACTTTATAGATCTCATACGGTCCATCAGCGATCCTGAGCACCCGAATAGCCTCGAAGAACTCCGGGTCGTCTCAGCAGAACAGATAGATATTAGGAGCAACCTCATTAACGTCGAGTTCACCCCGACCGTACCTCATTGTGGCATGTCCACACTCATCGGTATCTATAGACTCCTCATTATATCTATCATCTACCGACGTCGGAGTATTCTTAGGATTGTCCATCAGAGTCAGATTGATGCGTTGTCTTCCGCCGAGGTTCAAAGTCGATATTCGTGTCAAACCAGGCTCACATCAGAGCGAGTTGGCCGGTAAGTCGTGGTACAACCGTCATTGCATATCTGACGTCGCTCCAGTGAATAAGCAACTCAATGACAAAGAGCGGGTTGCAGCTGCCCTGGAGAACCCGGCTCTTGTGGAAACGCTCGAGAGGTGTTTGGCCACTGCTGGGTCTCAGGACGAATGACATGGTTGCCTTATCTAGTTTCGAAAGGGCATGCCATTTCTCCTTGAGCATTGACAATGAATGGCATCACCGTCTGCTATGTTGACCGCACGTCGTGGGGATGCATATGCCCTTACTCTGGTCGTCCAAAAATACGACTGTATTGCATTTCAATGTAATGATTGATGCGAGTGTGTAAAGAATGAAACTAAGGCTACAAAAGGGTCAATGTGTGCGTGCAACTTGGCTACAGGGTCAGTTGGGTAAGGGGAGTAAACGAAGGAGGGACTAAATGTCCATGAACGAATCAAAAGTTGGCCAAGGATGAAGCGCGAAAATCAATCGTCTAGCAAAAAGTCCCAATTGATGTGTCTCTCGGACATCTTCCTCGAGCAGCTGAATAATCGCTTCAATCTTTCCACGCGCACATTCTCCGGTGCATTGGTGTGCACGTCCCACATTCTGAACGTCACAGTGCCTTGCGTGTGTACAAGGACTTCGTCACCGGTCCATTTCTCGCAGTTCTTCTCATTAAAGCGGACGTTCTCCGTCATACGGTTGACAAATCCGGCAGAAAATGAGGCCCTCCCAGAATGGCGGATATGCCCTCTGAAATCGGATGGTAACCATATCGTGACATTCGAAGTAGTCGCTTGGACCTCCAAGATGAATTTACAGCGAGATACTGGTCGGCACTGGTTATTTGTTCATCAGCAGTCCGGAAATCCCGTCGGGCTTGACCTACGATTTTCAGCTTAACAGGAGATGACTCTGCACCGATGAACGTTCTTAGGCGCTGGTCGATCGGTTGGTGTCGGGCACGGTAGTGTGGTATGACCAACGACATGTCAACTGCTTTGGTCGTCTCAAGGACGAAATCCCAGTCACACGATTCCTTATAATGAATCTTGTGTGTCCCCTTCGCTTCCCGTCGCTTTAAGTTGTTGTAAGTTGGACTGAAATCGGCGTGTATCGCAGTGCTTCTTACCAGTGCACTGAGTTTTTCGAACGAAGAGGAAGAGCTCTGTCGGGTATTTCGAACTGTGCTTGGTGTCATAAGAGGGTGAACTTACCTCAGCTGAGAAGGAGCACAAACTTTCCATCTTGCAATTATCGTCGATGAATGGGGCAAATGCAAGGTGGGCTTGTGAGTTGAGTCCGAGGTCATTATAACCATTGAGCTATTGTGCCAAAAAAGGAAATCCTTGTAGTTCATAACAAAAGAGCCAGTAACCGAAGAAGACCTCCGTTTCCGTCCATGTGGCTGGTTTGAAATGCGTGCCTTGCCATTATTGAACAACGTCAGGCCGTCGGGCTATCCTCTACCCGTGGCATTGGCATGATTTGGCATAGTTGTGGTGTTTAGTACATGGATTTGACTACATACAGAAAGGAACGTTATACCCAGCGCCGGTATGACGGGTAAACTTGGATCTACGCAGCTTTGAAGATCCGACGGACACGATGGTCAATGCGTGGCCAGCCACGCATCCTAGTGTCCTCGTTGGTTAAACGCAGCTCGATCTTTCCCTGACTATGGATGCAGACCTCGTCGTCGTTCTCTGACGCACAGGCATTGAGCCGGATAAGCCCACATCGCATATATTCCCGGAATGTTCGTGAACACTTGATCTTGTTCCTACGACGGACAAGGTCGTAGTCTTTGACGGAAACTACTCCCCGAAACATCGGAGGTAACGTCACACTCACACCCCTTTCCCGTGCAAAAATGTAGAGGCGAAAGAAATGGTTCTCCGCGCCAGGATGTCGATACTGAGGAACAAAGGGTGCCAAATTCAGCAAATCTATTGCACGAGATAACGCCGCGGCCACAGGGCCTGAGACTCACCACGCGAGCTTTGATCGAGCCGGAACGACTAGAAAGGTATGCCACAGACTTAGCATAAGGCGGGTGGTCACATGGAAACGGGGGCAAGAGGAGTAAATTTGCATCGATGCGTTGGCGGAGCAAATTCGTCTGGAAGATAAACTGGTCACCGAATACAGCATCTTGTTTGCGAGGCAAAAACTGCTCAGTGACGGTGACAACTTTGGGGTTCTAATAATTGTCCTCTTTCAGACCATACAAGATGGTGGCTCCCAATCAAGACCTACCTCGTGTGGAGGTGCACCCGACCAGGAACTTAAATTACCAAGGAGCTATGACAAGTGGTATTAGTAACGATGCAGTTATGATATCGAGGGAAAGGCGTGCCCACCGAAAGAGTTTGTGAGATCCTGCTCATGATGTGTAGGAGATCGTTGTTAGTTGGGTTAGGGACACCCACACGGCGTCGTTAAATATCACATTTGCCACTCAAAGCGTCATACCACGGTGCACAGACAAAGCGATGGGGTGGACACTGGCGGACTGAAAGGCGATTGTCCTTGAAAGGCTTCACCGCTTGGATGTTCGGAGCGGCATCCGGAAGTACAGGGGACAAAGGAGAAGCCTACTTGCCCTTGCACGTGCCTCTGCGGGTTCAAACAACGCCGATTGATCTTATAGACCGTGTAAGACCTGGCCGCGGTTGGGCGTTGACATATCACGTGGTGGGGATTAGGGACAATATCAACGGCACCTCTACCGAGAAATAATATGGATTTCCTCTAAATGCGGTGATACAAAGCAGATTTGGTGTTACTCACCAGTACATAGTCAATCACTATCGACGCAGGAAGGAGGAGCTTCGTTGGTACTATACTGCTCTTCGTCTACGATATCCTGGCCACCATTGTCCTGCTGACCTCGGGGAGTACGTGATGATGATCCAACATCTCCTGGGCCCCTGGTTATCCCAGACCTGCGTGCTTGCTCAACTAGTCGTTTGAAGTCCTCGTGATATGCTGCCTGCGGATTTCGTCTCCAATGAGATACTTCAGGAAAGTAATGAAAGCGCTTACTTCGTGAGCGGCAGTATCCTCTACAATACGTTTGGGTCCTATCCGTTCCTCCTCCCATCTTTTGAGTTCACTGCGCAATTCCGCCAAGCTCTTGCGGTTCCCCTCTGATTTGTCAAGGTTTGCATTGTTCATCATTACCCATCTGAGGAAGGATTAGAGTCACTGCTTGTATGTGGTTGTAGACATACCTTTGATGCCTAGGTATCCAGACACTGCGGTCACCGGTGGTAGGTAATTTCTGCGAAAGCAGCAGGTCTTTGACTGCTTTGTCCTTAAGTACAGCGTATGACACCTTAGGTAACCGTTCCATTGCTTCGTCCGAATCACTATCAGGATTTGATCCGTATTCAGGAGGTGGATGCCAATGGAGTAGTAAACGCACCCGCCTGCCCTTCCTTTTCCTTTCCTTGACGAACCTCTACCTAGAATTTTCGACCACTCATCTTTCACTTCTGGTTTTGGAGGTCGGGGCTTTGACACGGATACGGCTTTAATGTTGCAGTCTGGTCCATCCATGTGACCATTGATAAGTTGGTATTCAACTTGTCTGCCACATATAGGACAGCTAACTAGAGAGTCAGCTGAAGAGTGAGGGTCAGTTTAGATAGCACTGGGGCAGTAGGTCAAACTCACGTCCTAAATCCTCTTCCCCAATGTCAGATGACGGTTCAGTATCCCTCCGCTTTGACGGCCTCCTATCATTAGCTTGTATCGGCGACGACTCAATTGCCTCGCTCGATGGGTTCCATTTTGACGGCCCCTCGACGAATACAACGTCAGAATCAGAATCTTCTGAGTGTGCGTATCGCTTCCGTTTCGTTGCGTCAGCACGCAGTGATGGACGCGAAGGGCGCGGTGTCTGTTCTGGACGAACACGACGTTGCTCTTTTCGTGACAACCGAAGGACGATTGGGCTGAGTCGCAAAGGTAGGTGAACACGCGCGAATCGGATGTGAACCCTCTTACCGTGATCTCTGCCAAGCCGCTACGGCCTCTTCGAGAACGGGATTTAGTCTAAAATGTGTCTCTACTGTGGGTTTGCGACAGCTCGGGCATTCTGCCTCTTTCACGATGTGTTGCCGTATGCACTACATATCTCCCGTGACTTGCGGTCCATCTGGGTTGATGAAACGTACCAGCGAGCAGAAGCAGTGACCACAACCCAGTGTCACCGGTGCGTCATAGAATTCACCGCAAATGGTGCAACGAAGACTGGAGTCGAGCTGGCGAAGCTCGTTTGTCGAGAAATCCGTTGGGTCTGGAATGTCAGCAGACAGCAGAGCCTGTAAGTTGTTTGTCGGCATATGTCAGTTGAAACAATGTCGAATATCAGACGTGCCGAGTGTGACTACCGTGACCCGACGCGCACGTAGTACAATGAACTAGTGTACAAAAGAAAATACAATGGAAATGTCCCAAGATAAGAATCATACAAGGCCCTCGAAGTCAAATTGCTCTCGCATGTTCTCTGGGCTACCGACGTTGCGGAGTAGGGGATCGAGAGACGTCAATTCGTCCTTGATTCCGTTCCGTGCAACCGTATCCAGCTCCTTTAGCAATGTAGATGTGATTTTCTGTTGGAATGGTTGTAAGTGGCAAGTAAGTGTAGCAAAGGTGTAATAAAGACCTTGAACTTCGCATCGACCTTGAGGAGAATGTCTCCCAGGGCAGGAGTCCAGCTCGGGGGTGGACTGCCCATCGCACTTCCATATCCGTGATTGGGCGTGTGCGCATTTGCTATCCCCCACAGACTCCCCTCTCCCTCATCCACAGGCTTTTGCGAGGAGTCCTGACCAGAAAAAAGGTACGATACACCCGGATGAGGGGCAAGCAGTCCAAGTGGACCCATCATCTGGTGTGAGTTGGGAAACGGCGAAGGTCCTAGGATCCGAGAAATCTTATTGTACACTTCCGAAATAACGTCTAACAAAGATAGCAGTGTCTGATGGTAGTCCAGAGGAAAGGGCTGGAAGTGCACGTCGGAACAGGTGCCTCACAAACATAAGGGAGACATACTATATGTGGTGAGACAAGATATGAAGCTTCAGCTCCATCTGAAAAGGGAACGGTGTACTCGGCAAAACCGCCCGCAGCTTGCCGTTTTGCAACTTTGGACCGGAATAAACGCTGCGGGATGTGAGTATTGGACTAACCCACAAGCAGCAAACACCGCACAATCTTAGGCTTGTCAGGTTCTTCCTTGGCTTGATCGTATTCGTTCATGGTGTTCAGCAAGCCACGAAGGTAATCTTGTGGTTGCGGAATGTCGAGCAAGTTAGACAACGACATGGCAAGGACGGCAAAGCGGGGTGTCCTATCGTGGGTGGGCGTGTCTCAGTAAATGTATACATAGTCCGTTCATGACATCTGTCTGACCGTTTCTTCATGGCAAGATTGTTGAACACCCTGTCCAGTTCATTGCGGGATATCATAATCGTGTGAAACCAGTGACTGCGCCTGGGAGAACATGAGAAGCCAACATTTCGGAAACATGAAAAATGATGCGCGTACCCCTCATGGACGTTTCGCATGTAGGTCAAGGTGATGATCCTCTTCTGCACCAAATCCCGGAGATACTCGACAGAAGTGCCCTGGGGGATGACAGGCGTGCCATTGGAGACGAACGTGGCCGTCGACGAGAGAGACTCTGAGTGTATGGACTGCCCGTCCCACTCTCTGCCCTGTGCGGCGTTGGTCGACTGAGGCTGTGGGGCCGCAGTCATCGCAGCAGACACGGTGGTGGAGCCTGTCGGTGTCTTGAACGAGGACAAGAGATTCTGGGCAGAGCTCTTCCTCCGCATCGTTGGACGAACAGCCTCCGGCATCGGAGGGCTCCTTGACTGGAGAAGAGCAGTCGGGGTCGCTGAAACCACGGCCATATGGACGACTGTGTCTGACTCTGGTGTTTGTCGACCTGGCCAATGGGAAACAGATATGCCTGATTAGGAAGCCACTCCATGATAATCACTCTGGGTCTTTGTCCTCTTCCACAACAGCCATGGCAGACATCAACAGCATTGCAAAGCAATTCACTGATTTCTACTACAATACCTTCGATGTCAACCGGGCAAACTTGTCGTCGTTATACGTGCGTCTATTCTGTAATCTACCCGATCGTTTATCATCTACTGGCGTATGATAGCGGGAATCGTCTATGTTGACATTCGAGGGCATCCCGATACAAGGCGCGGCTGCTATAATTGAAAAGCTCACGGTGTGTGTGCTTGCACTGTTTCCGAAAACCTGGTAGTGATAGCACAACAGACCTTGCCTTTCCAGAAGGTTCAACACAAGGTTACTACACTCGATGCGCAGCCATCTTCTCCTACGATAGCTAGTCTCGTCGTCAGCGTAACTGGGCTATTATTGGTGCGTTCTTGCCCTTAAAAACTGACCGTGATCTCATGATTCGTAGGTTGACGATAGTCCCAACCCTTTACAGTTCAGCCAAGTATTCCAGTTGATCCCCGATGGCGCTAGCTACTATGTGTAGGTCCATCAGCTTGAAGTACATTGCTTTGGTTTGCTAACATCTGGCAGTCTCAACGACATTTTCCGTCTGAACTACGGTTAGGCGGAGGTTGGAATATGGAGAAGCTGTAATGAAGAAGAATGTATTCCCTCTACCCTATACCACTTGAGAGGTTTTTGTCCATTACTTTGGTGACTCGTTACTTATAGAATGAAAAATCCACTAGAACACTCTGGAAAGTTGGCACTGACGCGCACCCGATTTAGCCACACGTGTTAAAAGACATCAGATTGCCAGAGCTCTAGCTACACCATGAGAGACATAAAAGAGGGTATTATACGAGGGTTGTTAATCAAGGTGCACATAAGTTGCCACACGACAGCAGCCAACCAAAACAATCACCTCCTCGGACGTCTAGACGCCCGCAACGATCCTGCGAATTCGCACGAGATTAGCACACGCACGGCAAGCGAATTAAAACGAGAGAATGCTCACTCTTCCGCCTTGTTGAGTGCAGTAACCATACTGACCACCTCCTTGCGCCGGTTAACAACGAACTCGCTTTCCTTCAACAACTCATCTAGGACATCAGACTTGTACAACTCCTGTAGCAACTCGCGTTGCAGGTCCTCCTTAGAGTGGTTGACGAGAGTAAGGACAATGGCTTTTGGGACCATGTCGATCATCTCGCGCTTCACGATGTTAAAGTAAGAGTGGATGAGGAGCTCTGCACATCCAGTCAAACGACAACCCCCGATGTATACTCAGAATCACATACTGATCACCTCAGTCTCCATCGTCTCCCTCTCACTGAGTGCGGACTGGGGTCTGATAATAGGAGGTGGCTGGAATACAAGACGTACTAAGTCATTATCTTTGGGATTTTTTGATACTCACTGCTTCCATGACAGGCCCGCTCTTCTTCGGTTGACCCTTCTTTGCTGCTGAGAAGAACGACCCAAAGAAGCTTGGTTCATCTTTCCTGGGATCAACATCAAGGTCGCGGTTGTTATTGATCTGACCAGGGGCCAGCTTGCCAGTCTTCGGATCTGCCTGAGGCGGCGGCGGTTTGTTAGCGTTCAAGCGTTCTTGGACAATGGCCATAGCCTTGGGAAAGGAAAAGACATTATCAATCTGCTCTAAGCATTGCAGATGTTAGAACTTACCTTGTGTCCACCGAGGAAGTCAGGGTGAGTAGTGTTTACGTAGCATGCTTGCATACTACAGGGGTCAGATAATGCATGTGAATGAGAGAATTACACGTACGCGACCATATCTGATACAAGTTTCGTCGTGGGGGTCATCGCGGTCTTAAAGAAGTTGACCACTACAGAATTGAAACGTTCCCTGAGTGCTGGGTAGCGTCTGAACACTTGCTATTAAAAGAACTATGTTCAGCAAAGCTGTTCCACCACATAGAAATGAAGGGCGTACGATCTTCTGAAGCAATTGTCCGAGGATCCGGATAAGCTCATCGTATACCAGCTGGCAACACTTCAGAGCAGGCTCCTCCAACCGCTTGATCTGTTGTTTGACGATAACCTCAAAGGCTTGTGTGCCAACGAACAGCGATGGTGTCGAACCCTGGTGCACTAGTTAGATAGAGCTTCTCTTGGTACAGACATACTTACAGATGAATTGTACAAGATGGTTCTGATATCTCCATCTTTGACTTGATCGAATGGGTCGATGCCTTTCACGCCATTGTTGAAGAGCTCATGGAATACAAAGCTGATACGAGCGCCTCCGCTTAGCTCGTTCAACGAAAGATCGTTTGTGTTACCATCAATGACAGTGCGGAACTCATTTGTGAACTCCGTAATGACCGAAAGAACGACATTGCCCGAAGACCCGTCGCCCATGGGACCACCAAGTGAAATTAGTTCGGCATTGAATTTTGCGAGTTGCTGGGATATGCGGGCTTTAATATCGGGAAGGGTCGAACGGATATGTTGCATGAGAATCTAAGGGGCACGTCAAGATAATTACCTCCCAAGGTCCTTGATAAACGTACCAAGTTGAGTTTGCGAGCGAGGAATGGTGTGCCACAGTATTGCGCTTTGCCTTTATATGAAAGGTGATTTTCAAAGAACTGACGCTCTGCTTCAAGAGCAGACGCAATGGACTTTGAAGTATCGATGTCACGCTGGCCACGGTTTACGACTGGTACATAACCTAGCCGAAGAGGGATAACACGACCAGCAAGGATGTCGACGACATCAGTTCCTTGGTCCCTATTACGAGTCATTGAGAACCAATACCCCGTGGTTAAATGGCAACACTCACATGAGATCAACCTTCGTTAGAACACCGATTGTCCGCGTTCCTTCTGGATCAACTTCACGAGCGAGCTTTAACCCGTCTGAGTTAGCCAAGTCAGTGTTGGCAGCTGTTACCGCAAGGATAATGCATGATGGCCGCGCAATGTACTTCATCAGCATCTCCCTGATCTGTTTCTCGATGTCTTTCGGCTGGTCGCCGACAGGGACCTTGGTCAAACCAGGCAAATCGACAAGGGTGAGGGTGAGGACGTTGGGCGAGAAGATACGCAAATTAATGGGTTGTGGCGAAATGCCTGCATTGCGACCCGTCTTTACTTCAGTATCGCGGACTATTTCTTCTCTAATCTTCGTAAAGTCGTGGAATTTTTGTCCGGGAAGATGGAGGAACTCTCCCCACTCATGCTCATTCGCGAACTTGTCTGGACCGTTCAGTTGTGCTGTCCCAAAAGGTAAGTTATAAACTACTGGATGAACATAGACATACTTGCTGATCCATTTGCCTGTGGAGCCGCAGCAGGGCGATGGATAAGTTGTAGGACCAGCGGCCGCCGGGTCACAATGCCAGTTCCACGAGGAAGAAAGTCACGTCCGACGATGTTCTGTTGGTTTCGACGATAATCAGAAATGCACACCAGAAAAGCGATAGGGTGCTCATGCCTCAAGAACGCTACTCTTCCCACTACTTTGGCTCCCCAAGACACAGATCTGGGGAAGGTCTATTTGGGATCCTGATGACCCAATTGTGCTAAAAACATCTTGAAGTTTGTTCACTACAGAAACAATCTCCTGGCCAAGACCGGTTGACATGTTTGACGAGGACGACATGAAGAAGTAAGAGAAGGGGATGACTGTCCTGCTTTACTGTACGGTAGTGTGCAGCAAGCTACTGTGCACGCAGTCAAAGGGTATGCACAGCCACATCAGTACAAACAAGTGCAGTCTCCTGGAACATATCGTCGGATTACCGGCACATCCTTTCGTGTAGCTAGGGTCTCACAGGAACTACGGGTAATGTCTTGGATACTCCAAGCAAACAGGGGGGCATGATGAGCGTGCTCGCTGGTTCGCCTACCATAGCACTAGATTATCATTGGCTCCCGCTATTCACTGTGACGAGCGCCTCTGACATCATTAATGCTCCGTGTAAAGTTTCGAGAAAGTTTCATGGTCCAGCCCTCCAGCGAGCGATGAATTATGGATACATCGTCAGTTTTACCAACGCACTACTATGAAGGGCGTAACATCCGCTGTCTGGTAGATCCCAATGAAGCACCAACCAAATGTTTTCCAGCCTGCCACCTTACCAATTCCAAAGCTTTAGCGTGTTACACTGCAATGATACCGATACCACATCTCTTGCCGCTGGATTATATTTGGGGAGGTACATTATGGGAAAAAGGGAAGTTGGTATCGAGTGTTGCTCACGTCACATTTCTCCCCTTTCTGCTGATGCTTGGAAAGCTACTGCAAGGTAGGAAGATACGCATTCACTGCCGCCCTCACATTCCAGCAGAGGGTGCACGATCGTCGACAAAAAATATCTACCCCATTGCCTATAAAGCGTGCTTGGATTGGGACTGGAGTCGTAGCCTTTCTTCATTATCAAGGTATTTCTGTCTTTACACTGCGCATGTTATAATGAGTATCTTGATGACAGTAGCTGACATGGTTGGGTTTTCAAGCTGCATAGCTTGGGATGTCATGGCATGTCGATTAGTCGATAAACGCACAACCCAAGCAAATAATACATAACAAACATGCCGACGCACTCTATTCAATGAATCGGTCGATTGAATTCTCCGACCTCCATCGTTTGCAGGTTCCAAATTGGTGGCGGGGCAAGCTGAAAGGTTTGTGATTCATGGTAAAGGCGGCCCAAATATCTGGACACGAATTGTCATCTCAATGATTCTTTTATCTGAAAACGATGCCCCGCATCCTGCGTCTGGAAAACGGGGATTTAATTTCCACACCTCACGGTTATCTCATGGAGACATGAGAATATCTGCATGCCCTCCATCATGGAACAACGCCCATGGAGGTCTTTATGCGCCGTAATCCCGCAATCATAACCTAGATAGGGGACTTGAGGCACCACGTGTTTGAGTGGATGATTGTGACATGGTGGAAGTATTTGTGCAGGCTAACAGAATCTTGCAGTTAGATCGGAATAGCAATTGGAGGACTGGAGGGCTCAAGAATACTTCCGCATCCCATCATTCTCCGTGGTAGACGGGAGGTCTTTAAGATTAAACACGAGGTGGATGATAAAGACATGATGGAGTGCGGGGACTGCTTAACGTAACAGAGATTCATGCGAAGGCTGTGCATATCACTGATAGGAGTATTGCATAGTCTCTCAAACCTTGAGAGTCTAGGGCCGTGGCTCTGAATCAGCAGTAACCATCGCTGTACTGCACAGCGTTGTAGGCGGACCGAGAAAACACTGACGACTTCTGTGTGTAGAGAAAACTGTGCAGCTCATACATATGAAACAGTTAACAAAGAATAGACAGAGTAGTTGATGCACGGCCGCTAATTCTATCTATTAAAGGGTGGGGGAAGAAAGGGATGGAACTGCAGGCAGTCGCCTTGCGACATATTAAGTTGGTGACTCCAGTGTAGCGTCGTAAGATAGATAACCCCTGCCGCGCTTTCTCATTTGTAAAAGACACGAGCGCGCAACTTCGCTGTGCTCAAACCCTTCCTAATAGTTTCGAATCGCATAACAACCTCGTCCGTTGTCGGTCTGGTCGAATAGTCTTGTACTATGTCAGTAATAAGTGGTCTCATAAACTCGAAGCTTTCCTTCGGATGACCAATGGACTAGATCGGATTATTTAATGATGAACAATACCAACATCGACGAAACCCTTCCTGATCATGTCCCCGACTTAGAAAATATCAATGGTGAATGGGTTACGAGGTGTATCAGAGTCCTGGAACTGAGGAGCTTGCTTGACACCTCCCCATATGGGGCTCCGTGAGGGTGGGCAACGGAATGGTCGTAAAGGCGGGACGGCCAAAATCGATGAAGTAGTACTTCACAGGCTGTTCCATACGAGTTATTGCAAAGCTCAAGAAATCGCGCTTCACGATTATCTACTGGGCGGGACGGGTCGCATAACATGGTCGAAGTGGGAATCTCTGTCTTGAGCCGTTCGTAGTGTTGTCAATTTCTCTAACTGCAACAAATAACCCCGCGTCAATTGTGGACTTGACTGAACATTAAAAGGTTCCCCTGGACTATTGTGGCTCTGCGCTTCTCATCTTCATAGTAGAGACCATAGCTAACGTGGCCAGCTGATTTCCTGGACACCAGGAACAAGTGTAAACCTTTTCTTTGTGAAGGTGCCCTATATCGACACGTACTGCAGGGAATGGGGTAAAAGTGTCTTCTCTCAACTGTTGGGTCTGCCTAAGGGAGGTTAACGATGGACATACGACAAGAATTCAAAAGAAGTCATTGGCATTGTGGCACCAGTTATAGGTGACTATGGGTGATAGAGTGAATGTAATGTATCAGGAAGTGACAGTCATGACTCTGACATAGAAGTCTCATTCGATAACCCAATACTGGTGGTGAGGGCACTATTGGTCGTGGTATGTCGTCTCTGGAGTCGATCTGGGTCTTCCACAACAAGTCCTGTAGTGCTACATCTAGATTGTACATAGAAGTATTAGTTCCCCTCGTCCCGAAGTATAGGCTTACCTGAGTCCGGGTCATCAAATTTTCACGCACTACCTGTGGTACTGAAGAAATAGTTCTTCGGCATTTCGGTCTCCTGCTATGTAGTGATGCACTGCAGCTTATAAAGACTAAGCGGGTTGGACTGTCATGTCAGATCTTAGAACTCACACAGATCTATATCAAAGACTACCGTAGATTTTCTTCGCCAGTTTCAGGAATTGTAGTATTCGTTTCGGTCACCTGCAGACCACGAAAATGATCGTAAGTTCCATGTTTCCCTCACAATGGACGTACAACTTACTCTGCGTCCCAGGTAACAAGAGTACAACGAAAGGTTTCTTGGACCTGAACTGCTACGAAGAACTAGCTCGACTATAAACAAGAGCACGCCTCCGGCGTGCGACGTCGACGTCATGAGCACATTGGTCATTTCCTATACTTACGTTCAAATCAGTTCTTGCCACTATATCGTAACATGTCTTGTCATTATGGCATCAATCAGTCGTCGTGGCTGTTTCTGGCACTCGTCATTCTATATGTTCAATGAATCACGCGTTCGACCATAATATAGAATCAACGGACATGGACCATGTGCGGAGTCATCCCGAGCATGTCGGACCATCCTAACTCTCTATCTGCGTGTCGGTATATTGAGTCATGAGTTTAAAATTTCAAGTTATACTGCCCCTCAGGTCGTAAAATTTGCATATAACGCAATCATAGCCCGAATGCATGGTCCCAGCTAGCCTCCCGTACAGTCAAGAAAACATTCCGTCCACCGAGAAACGCAACGCCCACTATGTTCAGTGCATCATGCAATTATATACTGCCATACCTGAAGGGGACAAAGGTTTATCCGCTCGAACGTCGAATACAAACCTTCAAGCTTCGGTCGCAGACGAAAGACACCAAAAACGACAGTCGCTCCTTCTAGCTATGAAGTTTAGGAAGCACCTATGATTCTGAACCTGATATCCTTTGTTTTGGTCTGGGAATATTTAGTGGCAGCGAACATTCAAAACAAACAGAGCGGAGACGACCAATAGCGATCTCGCCGCGTATATCGTTGGCAATCATTCTCGAGTCTCGGTCATCGATTACTGAAGCCTGCGCGGATAGGTAGGCAGAGCAGATTGTAAGGCAGATACTTCACACAAATGTCGATACTCACGTTCATTCTAGTGCAGGCTGGGCTGTGGAGAGCTTCAACCACCTAGGTGCTTGGACAGAACAAGGGTCGTCTTAACACCATAAAATACGAATCACCGTGTGTACGCCTCGAATGGTGAAGCACTGGTAGTAGCCCTCGCCTCCGGTGACTACCAGCACCCAACAGGGAATCGACAGTCTCGTAGTGCGCTACAATGAGCGCCAGTGTTGTCCGGGTGGTGATCAGCGCCCTCGTAGCACTTTCAAGCATGATCATCTCCCATTCTGATGAGAGCATCCTTTTAATTGGGAGAGGAGGACAGCGACCAGGTCGCTTATGTCCATCCATATCAGTTGCGAAGCAGATGCATCAAAGCCCTTTGATATGAAGGCTTCTTTGCCGGACCATGGACAGTTTCCCTGTCTCAACATCCAATTCAGATGCCACTAACAGGTAGGAACGCTTGTACTCACCTTTCACAAAACAGCATCATCAATAACTGGAGGGGTTCTACCCTACCAAACAAGATTAAGACTATTTTTCGAGCCTGCCGTGTAACGATCAGGGATAATCAATGAAGCCAAGAATGGCGATCGTCCCTTTGCGATGCGTATCTCCACCAATATCCCCTGCGAATACTTTGTTCGGGGATCTGTGGCAGTTGAGTTGCGTTGATGGGGCTTATACTGGTGATAGATCACCATGATGCCTCAACGATTGTCTAGGGACATCTCTGATCGTTCGTTGATTCCCGTCTTGGTAGTTTCTTTGACTTCCGGAGTGTCCTTTGGTACGTCTTCCGTTCAATTGGCTGAGGGGAAGTGTTTGGGAAGAGCGCAGCACAATGTATTTTACGGCGGTGGGTAGTTCTCATGATACACAAACGCGCGTTAATCATACGTCATGTTCAGTTTCTGCTCATTTTGATCTGAACACCTGACGTTGGAGTCTAGCATATCGCAGCCTTGGAGGGTTGTATAATTGTTAGGTTGAACTCTCATTAAGATTTTGAATCTCTGTTATCTATCCTTCTGGGGACAAAAGACCTCCATGCTTATAGGCCCAGTAAGGCAGACGTACCGGCTCCAAATACTCCCGCCACAATAGCCCAGATTACTATCGCCCTCCAGGGCTTCCCAGCACTGCTGCTTATTCTATCTATTAACCGTAGTGAACAACGTCCTCACATTTCACGAGAAGTTCCGCCATCCATCCATCATTCCTGGGAGATTCCCGGAGAGAACCGTTTCCCTATCCTCCACAAACTGGCAGCCCTCCTCACATTGCTACTCACTCCGCACTCCGACAGCCCTCCCCCACGATGACACTCGTTTTGCAATCTGACTGCCCTCCTTTCCATTACTTCCGCGTTTTGCAGAGTGTCGGTTTTCTTGGCAAATTCCGCCCTCCCGTGGATCTCACTCTGCCCTTGGAGGTCTTGGGGTACCGAATGGCACGATGGGTGCTTATATGCATGAAGGGGATCACCTACTGCACGGAATGGTACAATAGACAACTCTCCTATGAAGAAGGTCCATTACACTGGTCCATCGACCAGGTGAGTTGTTTTTACTCATGGGTCATCACTGCCAGTTGACATAGTATAGTCAACCATCTTCATCTTCATTAAACCTTGGTGTTGGAAATATCTACGAAAAAGCTAGAAAGCCCGCCGTACGTTGTCTTCCTCCGTTGACTTCTCCAATAAATGCTGACAGAACGTGGTCTTGAGTTACAGAAAAAGCCCGCTGACGGGGGAAAAAAGTATACCAACTGCCCATCATTGAATTGTCAGTACGTGGGCACGGATGGTATGTCATGTTTCGAACCCATCAACTGTTATGATGTGCCCAAACACTTCGAAATGGTGCATCATGTCAAGAATTTGGAGCGGAAGGTGAAAGTTCTGTGTCAATGGCACGGCTGCGGAGAGCCCGTCTCACGACACAATTATGTGCGTCACGTTCGTGAAGCACATCTTGACCATAGACGAGGAACACGCCATGCCTCGCCTCGTAGATTTGAGACTTTGGGGATGGACATTTAGTCAGACTCGTCATGCGTAACACATGCCTTGTCTTTTTCGAGGTCCATACCAAACATCAACTATAGATTTCAAGCTGTACGAGTCGCTACTCTTTCCCAGGCACATCTTCGTCTTGTCTCAGTCAAAAGCACTTTATGTCAGTCTAGGCAATCTTTTAGGGCCCCTTCAGTGATCAGCTCTTCGTCCTACACTTTTGGCCCACAAAAAATCCATATGGTGTTATAAACTATTACCGTGTAACAGAAGTCCTGGCTCAGCTGAGAACTACAGAGCTTCGTCTCCGCTCAGTTTATTGATACGACGCTGCGTACTATTTTAACCACTGCGTATCGCACAACTAGTCTTCCTCACCTGGCCAGTAGACTATACTTTATAACCACCTATCGTCCTGCGGATATCTTGTCAGTGCCAAAAGGTGTCGCCTTGCAATCAGGCCAAACTTTTGTGCCTCCGTATGGTTGATCTGATCACGTTCCCTGAGAAGAGGACTTCCTTAATTCGTGGGAAAGAAAAGTTTTGCCTTATAAAGGGCTGTAAGGACAAGCCTTGGTATCGTTCACTAACTATGGGGCGCCGGTGGCTCTGGACTAGGACTGCTGTAGCAAATATGGGCGCGATAGTATCTAATTCTTTCCATGTGAAGAGTTGATCTGAAAAGAAGTAATCGTATTAAGAACACTACGGAGGGGTAACTCCCAGCACAACCCGATTTACAGCTTACTCCGGTCGGCCAGCTTGGGCCGTGTTCACCCGAATTTCCCATGACGGCTCGGGAGTAGTAGATGCGAAGATATATTGATTGACGGTTAGTGTCACACGGTCAGTGATGCGTTCATTTCACACCAAGACATCATATGTTAAATCTGCCACATAGATCTATGGGGGTCGCTCATAGCCAAGATGTACTTCACGTATATGGCGTACAAAATTGTGGCGGGTGACGATCTGTCTGCAGCCGTTCCACAGACACGCAATTCCCGACTTCCGCTTCTTATTCTTGATGTCATGCGCCTTAAAGTGCTCAGGCACATCATCGCCGTTTATGGGAGTCAAACATGGCATACTGTCTGTGTCCAGCCAAAGACAATTCGTTGATGGGTGATCAGTAGCCTGGTTTGGTTTGTCGATGGGCTGGTTCTATGATTCAAGATCACATTCTATCAGTTGGGGAAATCAAGGAGGGAAGGGACGCACAACTTGGTCAGTTATTTTATGGGTGTTTCCAAAAGTATTATGTAATGAAGAAGTTTGGCTGTGTAGTGTCAGTCAATTGGTGGCAATGGGATGTGACAAGTAAAAACAACACACCAGTTGCTTGGGCCATCGTAGTGGACCACCCCCTCCATGGGTGAGTTGCCCATTGGGTCATCGGCATGGACAACCATTCCATAGACGTTCGAAGCAGTATTGTAAGATACAGATGTTTGGCTATGCAGCATCAGTTGGCAGTGATCGAACATGAGTAAGACAACACACCAGCTGTTTGAGCAGGCAGGGTAGACTACCGCCTCCATGGATAAGTTGTCCATTTTGGCATCAGCCCAGCCAGCGTTTCCATAGATGATCCCAACAGCATTCTCTAACGAAGATGTTTTGCTATGCAATGTCAATTTCAAGCGATGGTATACAAGTAAGACAACGCACCAAGTGTTTGGACCTGTGTAGTGGTTTACCGTCATGAGTGAGTTGTCCATCCGGTCATTCATGGTGAGCTATCCATTCCGTGCAGCAAGTAGTGTTTTTATACCCACAGGATTCCACCATGCAATTAGATATCCAATGGCGATCAAAAGCAGCAGAAAAAATTATGGGAGGGCAGAGTTAATCAAGAAAGCCAGCATTCTGCGGGGGGAAGGGGCGCCAGCAATTGAAAGGAGGGATGCTGGGAAGGGAGGACAACGGCTCACCCTCATTCCGGAAGGGGTCTGCTAGTCATGGATGCCGGGATCGCAGTTCCTGGGAAATGTCCGGGGAAGTTGGTTACTGCAGCTAATAGACAGTAATGCTAGTACACTATGGAGGGCGATCACCTGTTATCTGAGTTTTACTTGGAGGGATTTGGAGTTTGAATGTCTCACTGACTGGGTCTAGCGATCACTGGAGGTCGCTTAACCCCGAAACTGCACGGGAAAGATAAGGAAACCTTAAAGGTACATGGAAAGTTTGAACTGGCAAATGATGTTGCCCTCCAAAGTTTCCTAGGTCTCACATCATGTGTCCACCGTCCGAACATCGCCTTGGAAGCGCAGGATCCGTTAAAGTGACTCATGGGCGCTTGAAGGCTGGAAAGGTCAATCTGCATAATTGCCCCCCCCCCCCCCCCCCACACACACCTTTCCTTGTGTACCGTCGGCCAATTGAACGGACAACGTACTAAGGACACCCAGGAAAAGCAAGGAAGTCAGCAGGATGGGAAACAGCGAACAATCAGGGATGCCTGTGGACAATCTTCCAGGAATCAGGCCAATCTATCATCAACCTACGATCCAATCATGTCACTCGATTACAACAAAATGGCACTCGTAAGGGGTAACAGAGACCTTCGCCTTCGTCAATTAGCCCAGATCATTACCGAGGTTTGAACTCAAAAAATGGTCTTGATCTTATTTCCTGATCGACGACGCTGTTTTATGAAAAGTGAGCATAAGTTTTGAAGCATACCTACATTAATGGAACTTGGATGGAAATAGGGAAACCGCTCCACAGTCCACCACGCTGAGAATCCTTTGTATCAAAGAGCCCTTAATAATCGATTATCCATCTGCTTGGCAGCTAATACGGGTGAACGTGAGTATCGATATCTGATTCAAGTACCTGTCTTACATGAATTGCCCTACCTACCTGCGCAAGCTTCAGTGGTTGAAATTTGAGATTGATTACTACAACGATATGCGCGGCGACATCGCTGTGTGTCGTCTCTTGAATGGTACTAGAGGTTCGCTGGGAACAAGATTCTTGGACCAAAGCGAAGGATATCATATTCATTGGTACTTTAAAACTTCATAGTTGAGAAGAAATAACCAAGCCTCTGGTCTACCTAGATAAATGAAGCTTGAAAGTTTGTGTTCAAGGTTCGAACGAGGATCGGCATCTCACAAAGGTATGATCAAGTACTCGAAACGCTGAACATCGTGGACGTTGCGTTTTTCGGTGCACAGGATATTTGTCCTGGCCGTACGGAGGTCTGGAAACTTCCAACATTCTATCATATGCGATTTCTGCAGCCCTGGGATGAAAAAAAACGTTCGTGACTAGACACCGGCGCACGCGGATAGTAGAGCTATGATGATCCGACACGTCTGAAATATCTCTGAACATCATTCAGAATGTCTGTCAGCTCTATCATAGTTGACCAGTGGTTGAACACGCCATGAGATTCATTGAATGGAATATACAAGAAACAGTCACGACTTCAAGGTGTTTGGGTCGCAAACTGCTACTAATTCAGTGCACCGAAAGTGGCAGGAACTGAAGTACTAAGCATGAGTAGGCAAACCTCAATCGAGAGAGGAGATGATCTATTATGTAATGTGCTTCAAAGATGTCTCTTTCTCTTTCTTTTTTGGTAGGCGTATTGGCTAATAAGGCAGTTGATCAAATCAACTCCTTAGAAGCACACGAGGTTGGGGCTTTCACTCGAAAGGATAGTCATAGAACTGAACTACACCATGTCATGTGTTGTTATTATTTTACTGTAAGTGCATACATGTGCAGGACGCCAATGCACCATATGCATACAGGTAAGAACATCCCACAACTGCCTAAAACCAAGTACAGTAGACTTTTTCATAATGTATGATGGTTGCATGGCCCTATTTACCATACAGTATGAGAAATATACAGCAACACATTTGTGACTTATGTGACATGTTACTTCTTCTGCTGTAGGAAAGCATCCAGCATTGTTTGTTGGTTCTTCAACATCTCTTCTCAACACAGTGAACCATGGAGTTGACAGAACAAACAAGCTAAGTCTAATGATGACTCTGCATTACTGAAATTTACACATGCATCTTCAAGCTGTTTGCACATGTAGATGAGTTCTGATTGGCTTGGATGTGACTTGTCTTGACCTGGTTCTGTCTCATCTTCTTGGTCTGATTTGTATTACCAGTCATTCAAGGTAAGATTTTCTTGTGGACAAATCCCCATGGGAACTACTGATGTTGCAGGGGCATCCTTTTGACCCCAAGGCTGCTTGGGCTTCTGGGTATATGGTAGAGGCTTGGGCCATGGTTTACAGACTGAGAGAGGAGGCATGCCATGGGGTAGTAGAGAGTTGGGAGTAGTTATCTGGTTCCTACTGTGATACATTTTTGTTTATATGAAATGAAATTGATGCCAGGCAGCATAGAGTCCTGCCTATTTCCACTCCATGTCCTAGTTCACTTCTGCAAAACTGTAATTTCATATTGTATAAATGCCCTGGTGTAATCATATGTTATACAATATGATAATTCACTGCATACCACAGTGGTCATGGCAAATTTTCCATACAGTACCAAATTTATACAATAGAGCACCATACATTATGAAAAAGTCTACTGTAAATGTATATCCCTGGCCAGAGATATCACAGCCTACCACCCAAATGGCTTCTGTCTAGGAACCATGATCCTACTCCCAACTCAGGGGACCAAGGGGACCTGAATACTCAACTTAGCCATGACACCCACTTCTTTGATCCTAAGTTGAGACTGATGATGAACCTTGAAGACACCTTTCACATAATCAAGCCCAAGGTGGCATGGAACCCCATCCCTGTGCAACCAGACACCCACTATGCAGACCCTCCTCATATTCTAGAAGACATTGATGTATTCTGTGGGGCTGCATCCAGGATAAATAACAATGGAGAATACATCTCAGGAGGAAGCACCTGGTTCAGACTAGGCAATGATCACAACATATCCTTCCAACCCACTCCAACCAACCAAACCTCCAAGGACTCTGGGATTCTAGGAGCCCTGCTCCTTGCACTCTAGAGGACCAATCTGCTAGATAACCTGACAGTCCACATGTATGACCAGAACATAATACAGAATCTCACCACTAGACTGGACCTAAATGAAAACCTCAACTGGTTCCATCTACAAGATAAAAACCTTCACAGAGCTTTGGTCATGAAGCTAAAATTGTGAACAGGTAAAACAATCCTAAAACAATGGAAGAAACATGAAGGACCAGAGAGCACAAGACACACCAACTCACTTGCAAAATCTGCCCTTACCCACCCCCAACACCAGGCAGTCAATGCTGATATCCAACCAAGCATCCTATTGCAAGGTCAATGACTCCTAGCTGATTCCCAATGATCATTCTATCATCACCTGGTAACACACCACACTGAGATATACTACTCACCTAGAAATGCAACAAGAGTCAATGTGGCCACTACCCAATACACAACAAAGGAGCTGTGGGGAATGATCCCTACATCCTCACAATTGTGGAGATCCATCTGGAGTAGAGACATCCCCAAAAATATTAGAAACTTCCTATGGAAGTGCTTACACAACTCATACAAGATCAGCTCATACTGGAGGAATATACTGACTGTGCAGTGAAACTGAATCCATGCAACACATCTTGGTTGACTGCAAAGCCTCAACAATCTGATGAACCATGTGGGAGCTAGCAGGTGAGCTGTGGCACAAAAGAGAAGATGCCTGGCCAGACATTTCTGAAGTTCAGATTGATCCTAGGTGCAAACCTTCCAAGTACAAAAAACTACACAAAGAAAGGCCATAATAGACTATTTACCATGCTTGTACTGGAATTGTTGACATGATAACTATTTACATCTACAGGTCATATTTCATTGACCAATACTTCTTAGTTGTCTATTGCTTATGACTTATCTTACACATGACCAGCTACCTCACTTACCTGGATAATCACATGAAACTGATCTATTGGTATCCTTCTATTATGTTCTACAACATTCTATCTCTTTATAGATAGTACTCCTTCCTTAAGTAGTAGTTGTAGTTACAATGCACCAAGGTTACTCCAGACACACAGACCATGTACAGTACATATATATACTGTACTCTGAGGGCTCTTGTCCCTTAGTTTGAATCTACTATTCTCTCATCTCTACTAGCTATCCAGTGCCTAGCACCAGATAGCTTTATTAGCAACACTCACACTTCAATAACTAAAGCACAAACCTCCAGGTAAGCACAGAGTTGCTGTGCTACTTCCTGCCCCTTGTTTGTTAGGTTATGAGCCCTGCCAGGCTCTAGTATAGTAGACAATTGTATTCAGCCTAATGGGCAATTCCCCAATCCAATCTGCTATGCTTGACTGGCTGGTGGACTTGTGCTTTGCAGTTACAGTACATAGCCTTCACTCTCACTATAGCTTTGGCTTATTGGTCACTTAATGACCATGTTCCTTTTGGAGTCATGCCACTCTTCACCTTCACAGTCTACTTGGTGGTTTGAGTTATATCCCTATTCCAGTGGTCAGATGCCCCAGTGGCACTACCACATCCAATTGCTCCAGTCCTTCTGGTCCAACCTGAGAACCCTGAGCCCTTCCAAGGCCAGGAGCTCCATCACTTTGATAATGGATATCCTCTGTCCTTTGATTGGGACACTCCTCTCTTCAATTGGACCCTTCACACTTTCAGGGACTACAACTTTAACTGTTTCTATGACTATCTACCAGTGGTCACATGGTTTGTCTTCCCACAAGCAGAGTTTTGGTTACCACAGCAGTATTATATGTAGTGAACCTTCTCTGTTGCTAGAAGGCTTGGAATCAGCTTTGCTGAATCCTTTAGAACTTACATGTTCTATGCCCCTTGTCAAGCTTTACCTAATCATCTGCTGTTCAATGATGTTACCCCTTTTGATCTTTTTCTCATGCAGCATCACCTCTCCAGAAATGATCTCAGGTTCTTTGATGAACAATTTGTGGAACTTGTCACCCAGTTCAGTGTGGAGAACAGACTTCATCCCTCTTCAGGTGATCAGGGAATGCAGGGGTTCCAAGTGAACCAGGAGGATGGACAGTTGAGCTGGGATGCCTTCCTGGATATGGATGATATTGAACTCAGTGGACCTGTTGACCAGGGATTGGAGGAAGAAGCTGGGATTAGGAGAAGAGGAACTGAGGGAAAAGGAAAAGGATGTGCCATATAGGCATGGCCTTAGGTGGTCTAATTTTGTCAATGCCACCAAACCAGACTGCCTCATTGCAGGCATTGTCTCTGGGGGAAAGAAGACCCATCATATCTTCACTAAAGCTTTCTATAAGGAAGCTTCTAGGTCCCCACTCCCTTTTATCTCCAGCACCTTCTCAGCACCAGAGAACCCCTTTATGGAAATTCACTGGCTTTTCCATGGATCTTATGAGGCCCCTTTCACTAAACTCCACCAGTATTCTATCCCACACAGCATTGCTAGCTTTTGGGAAATAGATCTCCTGGTGATAAATGATGAAGACCCCTTGTTACTCACTATCCCAGCATTCTGGATCAACACACACCTCAACAAGTATTCCCCAAACTCAGTCTGGGTACACCCTCTTTGGGATCTCAGACCATTTAGAGGAGCAGTTCCTGCTGTCCACACCTGGAACAAGTACCTTGAGTCCCACTTTAGGGGACAGTTTAAGAAAGGAGCTTCAAATGAAAGCCCTTACTTACCATTGTGCTTGGACCAACAGCCTGACACTTGAATCAGTGTCTGGCTTTCACAGGTTGTCAACATCAGGAGTGACCCTAGGGTTCAAGCCCATTTGGACTCTCTCAAATCTGTTGGCCTCTCTCCTGTACATGGGATCACTTGGTGGCCAGGCAACTCCTCAGTGGACCATTCACATGGACTCTCATCTTGGAAACTTGACCTTTGCAGGATCAACCTCCTTCCACCACCAGAAGTTGAAGGCCTTGATATCTCAGCTTAGCATCAACCCTACAGAAATGGAGCCCACCTTTAACATGGTACTCCATTATGTCTATCCATTGCCTCCATGGATTGAACAGCCATACTCTGGAGGAGGAAGAGTGTATGATGATCTCTTGGACTTATCAATGATCTCTTTACATACTTTCACTAACCCTTCCTACCTTATGATACATTTTCCTTATGAAGTTTTTCCAGTTTCACTCTTGAAAATGACTAACTTGGAACTGTTGGGGATCCAACTCCCCAACTACCACTATTGTCCTGACTATAATTTAGGACACTTCTTTGATCTTAGGCTTCTGAATCCAACTCTGATTATAAGACCTGTGATCATCTGACCTAGGATTTCCTCTAGAGTCATACCTCCAGTGGTACTGGTTCCAGTTATCATTCCTTGACCTTTAGTCTTGGTTCCAGATACAGACAATTCCTTTTTTGATCTATTGCTCTTACATGATTTGTATCTATGGCAGACAAAAAATCTGGGTTTATGAAAAATATCCCCATCTTCAACACTACCAACTACTCAATCTGGGCAATTTTGATCAAGAACTTCTTAAGAGTTCAAGGAATGTGGCTTGTGGTGAATGGTACCACCACTAGGCCTCCAACTGTGGCTCTACCAGCAGGACAACCTGACTCTCTGCCAGCCACAGAGCAAATCACATGAGATGCTCTCAACTCAAAGGCCTTAGGCACCATTATGAGACACTGCAAACTGATTGTCCAGATTGAAATGGATTGGTTCATGACTTCCCATGAGGTATGGGAATCTTTACTAAACACTTATGGAAAACCTGGTGTGGCTGGAGTTTATGTGCAGTTTAAGCACACTATGAAGATCTAAATCAGTAATAGGGAGGATCCCCTCCCTAAAATTACTGAGATCAACAACTTGTTTAGTTTCCTTGCCTCAAATGGCATGCCTTTACCAGAGTCTGTGCATGCCATGATTGTCATGGCTGCACTCCCCTCCAATTGGGAGAACTTTGCTACCTCTACACTGGCAACTCTACCAGTCACTTTACCTGCTGGTCAGCAGGGTCAAACCCTGACCATTGACACAATTCTTCCATGGATTAAGTAAGAATACTTATGGAGACATGAGAGAACTCAACTCTCTCATACTACTGATAATGTTGCAGGCATGTCTGCCCAGCATGCACAACAGGGTCAATGACCCAAGTGCTGCAAGTGTGGCAAAGGCCACAAGACTGAAGACCATTGGGAAGAAGGAAAACCTCCTGTGGTTAATATACTGAAAATACAGGAAAAGAAGAAGGAAAAGAAGGGGAAAGGAAAGGGAAAGAGTGGTTCAGGCAAGGCCCCAACCAATGATAAGAGGAAAGGGAAGCAAAAGGCCTCCACCCAGGAAACAAATCAGGCCCATGTTGAGCCTTATACTTCTGATGACAACAATTCCTCTGTTGAGCAAGTGTATGCAAACTCCACTATTGCAGAAGCAGGTTGGTCTAATTCTCTCCCCTCTTCAGCTCCCAGTTCTTCTCTCACTATACAAACTAAGGTTTGGAGAGAAATGGAATGTGACAGAGTCTGGAGTAGTATTAGAACCTACAAAGACCTTTACAATGCTTCTTGTAACAATGGACCTTATGCACCTGTTCAATATGACTCTGACTGTGAAGGAGCAGCAGGTTTTTATGCTTATATGTCTGACTGCAAAGGATGTCATCACAAGATAAATGAAAGGGATGATTATCTCTGGCTTATGGACTCAGGAGCAACAAGTCACTCTACTCCTTTCAAAAAGGATTTCCTAAGCTATGTTGAGTTTAAATGATCAATCCCAGTAGGAACAGCTGGGAGTGAGAAAATATACTTTCTGGGTATAGGAACTGTATCATTGAATGTTACACTTAATGGAAAACAGGAATGACAAACATTACAAAACATTTTCTATTTGCCCTCTGGGGAAAAATGGATCCTGTCTATTCCTTCCCTTACCACCAGACTTGGGTACACCTTTCAAGAAGATAAAACCCACACTCAAATCTATGGCACACAAAAAAGACTCTTCCTTGAAGGCACTCACATGTTTTGCAGCTCCAATCTTCACTGGTTTACAGGAAAACCTATTGGGAAATATGATCAAAGATTGATTCTTCTAGCATCTTTGGACAACAGAAATATCAACACATTCTTATCTCTATTTGCCATTGAATATTCTGACATGTACAAGTTATGGCATTCAAGGTTTGGCCACCCCAGTGATCAAGTAATGCATAAGATCCCTACCCATACTAATGGTCTTGATCATATGCCACCTCAACCTAAACCTTTTCCCTGTGGTGATTGCTTAATTGGTAAAATGCACAATTGACCCTTCTCTCCATTGTGGTCCTGTGCAACTGAACCACTTGCTCTGGTTCATCTGGATCTTTTACAGTTTCCAATGGAATCTTATTATCATCATGTTTACTGCCTCACCATAATCAATGATTTCAGTGGCTACAGCACCACCCTCTTGCTTTGCACAAAGAGTGATACTGCCAAAGCCTTTATTGACTGGACATCTTGGGCAGAGCACCAGACTGGTTACTCTCTTAAATCAGTTCGTTCTGACCAAGGGGGGGAATTTATGGCTGCTGCTTTCAAAGAGCACTTACTCTCTAAAGGCATAACTCATCAGTTATCTGTAGCAGACACCCCTCAACAGAACAGTCAAGCAGAACATTTTAACAGAACCACAATGGAAAAAGAAGAAGTACTCTGACATGCAGCTTGTTTACCCAAGCACTATTGGAACTTTGCTCTTCTTACAGCAGTTTTTGTCTACAACTGTATGCCTCTAAAAAGAATCCAATGGAAGACTCCCATTGAACTCTTTACCAAAAAGAAACCCACTGTTTCCTACCTATGAGTCTTTGGCTGTCTGGCCTACATATTCATCCCAAAGGACCAATGGAAAGACAAGCTTTCTCCCAAGGCAGGAGAAATGTTATTCCTAGGATATCTGAAAGGAACCAAAGGATATATCTTTCTATGCCAAAACAAGACAATAGATATTTCTACTACCATTATGTACATTTGTCAAGAATGTGTTTCCCAACTGTCCCATAGAGAAGTTATGAGACAAAATCAATATACCTCTCCTGACATCCAGTCCCTCAGGGGACTCTTCTGATGATCAGGATGGAAGCAAGCCTGATCAGCCCACTCCAGGTCCCATCAGACCATCTACTCCACCTTTAGACAACAGTCAACCTAGGAAACCCTCACTGAGTCCACCCCAATGCAAGCAGTATCCTCCTCCAGTCACTGTTGAGGATTTATCAGATAAATAGGAACCTGACTCTCCTGAGCCAGAGTGACTGGATCCCACTCTGGGTCCTTCCTCACCTGCTTTACCAAGATGAAGTGAATGTCTATGATAACCTGTTGTACCTAATCCAGCATATGTTAATCCACCTCTACCAAATTGTACTTCACCTCCAGTAAGGGATTCCCCTAGTCAAGGATTCCCTGGAATGAGAAGACATGAACCTCATCCAATTCCATCATTTATTTCACCAGTAAACAATCTGTGCCTTCCTCTCTTTCTTGAAAAACATCCTACTGAAGCACCAGACCCATCTTATTCCCCTGCCCCTTTGGCACTATGAAGATCTGGCAGAGTTCCCATCCCACAGATTATTCTGAACAATGTATATGGGGATTGACCCCCAGCAGAGGTCATAAGGGAAAAGGATAAAGATTGGGAAAGAAATTTAGAAGAAGATAGACCACAACCAGTCATTCCACCTTGAGAACCTTCATCTATCAATGATCTTTATGAGGATCCACCACCTAGACCATCTATCAAGGATGAGGGAGACTTGAATGCTCTAATCAGCAAGCAAGGTCACAACTTCATTGAATTTCTTCTGGCACAAGCTATTTCAGAAGTCCCAAAACAGTATAAGGACATTCTGAAGCTACCAAAGGAGGAACAAGCAAAGTGGAAGTCAGTGATGGAAGATGAAATTAAGTCAATTAACAATAGACATGTTTGGACTCTAGTCAATTGTCCCCCTGATTGGAAACCAGTCAAATGTCATTGGGTTTTTACAAGAAAATCAGACAGAAGATATAAAGCCTGCTTAGTAGCAAAAGGGTTTCACAAATATACAGAGAAGACTATGAAGAAACCTTCTCTCCTGTAGCAAGGTTTGAGACAGTAAGACTGCTTATGGCCTATGCCTGCTCACAGGATTGGGAGGCTCACTGCCTTGATGTCAAGACTGCATTCCTTTATGGAAAACTTGACAAGGAAATTTATATGGAACAACCAGAAGGTTTCATATCTTTGGGAAAAACAAACAAGGTTTATTGTCTTTTGTGCACACTTATGGCCTGAAGCAAGCTGCATTAGTGTGGAATAAAGAACTCCACAAATCCCTACTGAAGCTAGGTTTCATTCAAACCAAGTCAGATATGGGAGTTTATGTCTACAAGACTAAACAAGGCCTAGTTATCTTCATCATTTATGTCAATGATGTTCTCCTCCTTTCATCTTCTGCTAAACTTTTGAAAGATAGAAAAGAAGTGTTCATGAAGATTTAGGCAGTTCATGATATGGGAGAAATTAAGGAATATTTCAGTATCCAGATTTCAAGAAATTGAAAAGATAAAACCATGATCCTTAACCAGCATCCCTACATCCAGAAAGTCCTAAAGTGCTTTCAAATGGAACAATGTCACTCAGTACAAACACCACTACCAAGTGGATATGTTCCTACTCCTATCCCATCTGATTACATTGCTACTCCAGCTCTTCACCAGAAGTATCAACAAGTTATTGGATCTTTGCTCTACATCATGCTCAGAACTTGTCCAGACTTAGCCTTCAGTGTCATACACATGTCTCAGTACATGTCAAATCTGACACAGCAGCATTTGGACAAGGCAATGCATATCATCAAATACCTTTCTTCTACAAAGGATTTGGCTGTTCATTATTTCCAGAGTGAGTTATCTTTGGATTGCTATTCTGACTCCAATTGGGCTGGAGATAAGGAAACATATTGTTCTACCTCTGGCTACACTATGTTCCTGGGACATAACTTAGTTTCTTGGAGATCTTGCTGCCAACCTACAGTCACACTCAGCTCTACTGAAGCAGAGTACATGTCTTTATGTGACACTGGGCAGCAGATCAAGTGGATTACTACCCTGTTCCAAGAATCCCACCTTTGTAAAGTGAAGTATGGTAGTCAGAGGGACTGAGCCAAATGCAGAGCAGTCAGTTCAGAGAGACTTGGGCTAGAGTCTGAAACTACTTCTACAATGCAGTGGAAGTTCTAAGGTAAGGACCTTAAGACTTACTTAGTGTTTACCCAGGGTAATCCTCTAGTTGGGAGGTTTGAACACTTGTTTCAACTGTTGAGTTAAAACTGTTTTTTATTTGTGGACCTAAAAGCCCAGTATATATATGCCTCAGACATGGTCTGTGTGCAGTACACAACTTTTGTTCAACTTGTGGGTTGAACTACATATAGTAAATACAAGTTGCCATATAAGTGTCTCTTCAGTATCATACTGAGTAAGCATAGAACATAATGAAACATCATGGAAACTATGATGTCAGACATATGTCATAAGTGTCTAGAACACTTCCATATATGTAATGTCCAATAGCCAGTCATAGAATCACATGCAGTGATAAATACATGCAAGTGTGATTGTGTCAGTGTTGTTGCACATGACAAATCTCCTAGAGCAGATAGTTAGCACTTATTACATAAGACTGAGCACTTAACACTATTTTCTCAACACTCACCCAGATTTGATATGTGCTAAATCAAACAGGAGGAACTCCACAAAATCATGGAACTTGACCCATCCCAGATTCTTGGTTAGAATATCTGTGAGTTGTTTGTCTGTAGTGATGTGCCAGACCACAAGAACCTTGTGGTCTTCAATGCATTTGTGAATGAAGTGGTATCAAATGTCAATGTGTTTAGTTTGTCTTTCCTGAGCAGGATTCTGTGCTAGAAATATCAATCTCATGTTATCTCCAAATAATGGAATGGGATCAGGGTGAAAACCCAACTCTGTGAACATAGAGTGGATCCAAACAACCTGTCTTGACATATCTGATAAAGACATATACTTGGCCTCTGTTGACAACAGGGCAATAGTCTTTTGCTTGTGTGACAGCCAAGTGACTGGTGCATCATTGGCCAGACTAACCATCCCAGTTATGGATTTCTGATCATTCTTGTTGGAAGCCCAATCTGCATCACAGTAAGCCTCAATGCTATACTCTTTCTTTCTTCCATAGGCTATTCCCTTCTCCTTGATGCCTTGGAAATATTGAAAGATGTAGAGAGCATGATTTAGATGATCCTGAGTAGGATTCAATGTGAATTGTGACATCTTGATGACTGCAAATGCAATGTCTGATCACATTCCCAAAGTGAGGTATAGAAGAGATCCAATTACTGATTGGCATTGGGAGTGTAATGTTGGAGAAGACTCTCCTTCATTTTTAACTGGCTCATATCCTGATGAGAGTGGAGTGTTTGCAAGCCTGCAATTCTCCATTTCAAATCTTTGAATAATCTTGTCCAGATAAGTGACCTGATCAACAATCAAAAGACCTGAGGAATGATCTGTCTGGATACACATTCCAGGATATTCTTGGGCTTGTCCCAAGTTGCAACATTCCCATACTGTCATGAACTTCTTCTTCATCTCCTGAAGGAATTTGTGATTGTTGCTGGTGAAGAGTATGTTGTCAATGTATATCAGGAGGACAATGATAATTGACTCTCTCCCTATCTTCTTCTGCAAAACATAGATCCCAGCATCAGAGTGGATGCAGGTAAAGCCTAGTGCTTTGAGGGACTTGTCTAATTCAATATTCCATGCTAGAGCTGTCTGTTTTAGACCATATAGAGCTCTGAGCAATCAGTAGACATAGCATTCTTTGCCCTTCTGCACGAAGCCTTCTGGCTGTTCCATATAAATTTCCTCATCCAATTTCCCATATAGAAACACCATTTTGATGTCCAGTGCCTCAATGTCCCAGCTAAATTGAGCAGCCAGGGATAAAATGATTTGAACAGACTCAAATCTTGCAACTGGAGAAAAGACATCCTCAAAGTCTACTCTATATTCCTGAGAGAAACCTTTCACTACTAATCAGGCCCATTTCTGCCTGTCAGTTTTCACAGCATAGACCCACCTGCACTTGACAGGTTTCCACCCATGAGGTAGAGGAACTAGTTCCCAGACTTTCCTCTTGCCTAATGCCACTATTTCTTCATGCATGGCATCTTCCCAAGCCTTTTTACTATTGGCTGGTAGTCTCTGAGTATCTTGATAATGAACAGATGTTTTTGACTTCTCCTTGACTTTCTGCATAAGCAAGTAGTTGACAAAGTCAGTGCCACATTCCTGACTGAGCTTGTGCAAGTTGATCATTGGCTCCCCCATGTCTGATGCTTCCTCAGCTGTATTCAAGATGAGCTTCTGTGACAATGCCTGCTGTTCCACATCCACAGGGTGTGTTCTATCTCCATACACATTGTTGGGTTGAAGAGGAATGACTTGCTCTTGAGTAGACCGACAAATGGTGGAATCTGGATATGGTGTATAGGAAGGGGAAGGTACTGATTTGAGTGGGATTCTAGCAGTCCTTTGAGAAGCTTCTGTTTGTAATGGCTCCTCACTCTTTCCAGTTGGGTTTGCAACATCCTCTGGTGAGTTTGGATTGATGTTTGGATGAACCATTTGCAGGATCTCAAATGGTTGTTCTTCCAGTGGAGGAGTGACCTTCATTGGAGCTTCCTCATGAGGTTGGTCCTCAGTTTCCTCAGTGGATTTGTCTTTAATACTAGTCTTTGCACATTGTGGGAATACCTCTTCATCAAAGATCATGTTTGTGCTGATGACAACCTTGTTTGTTTTATCAAGGAATCAATAGGCTTTTGTCCCAGACTCATATCCCAGAAATATCATGGGAGTGCTTTTAGCCTGTCATTTTGTCCAATGTTCTTTCTTGATAAAAACATAAGCCAAGCAACTGAAAACTCTGAAGTATGAAACATCAGGTTTTTTGCCAGTCCATAGTTCCACTGGGGTTTTCCACTGTGATTGTTGAAATGGTTGGTGATTGTAAATGTGCACTGCAGCCTCTAGTGCATGTTGCCAAAGATTGGAAGGTAGGCAAGCTGAGTGTCTTATGGCTTCTTCCTTCTCAACCATTGTGTGATTGAAGTGCTCTGCATGATCATTTTGTTGAGGAGTATCAGGAGCAGTCATATGGTGCTCAATCCCATGTTCATGTAAAAATGCTGCAAACTTGTGAGATCTAAACTCTCCCCCACAATCTGAACACATTCAGAGAAGATATCCCAAGACACAGGTTTGCACCCAGGCAAGCCAGGAACAAAAGGTGTCAAAAGTGTTGACTTTGAAAGTAAGAGGGACAATGGATGCATATCCACTATAGTCATCAATAAACATGATGACATATCATTTGTGATAGTATGACTCAATGAGAAATTTGCATAAGTTGGTGTGGATTAGTTTGAGTGGTTTCATGGCATGCTTGTAAGTGACTTGATAAGGCTTCTCAGTCATTTTTCCAAGGGCACAACCAGGACAGGGTTTGTTCATCAATGAAACCTCAAAAAATGGAACAGTGGTCACTTTGGGTAACTGGCACACAGAATTGTATGAGTAATGTCCCATCCATGCATGCCATAAGTCAGAGGTTTCCTTTGAGCTAATGGCTTGAATCTGATCAGTTACAGACTGTAAAGATACTTGAATGTAACAAAGGGACCCCCTAGATGCTATTGGGCATGACTGCAGGTAGAGGTCACCATTAGGTATGAAGATTTGAGTGCCTTCAACATTTGACATCACTGAGTAGCCCTTATTGGTCAACTGAGTGGTTGAAATCACTCTCATATGGAGCTTTGGGCAAAACTCCACTCCATGTAATTTTGTTAGCTTCCCTTCATGATAGAAGATAACAGTACCTATCTCCATTTTCTCTACAACCATGTCTGCATCTGCTGTTTGAGACAGGTGTGGACTGGGATACACAGTGTATGACATGAAGTCATTGAGGTTGTGAGTGCAGTGAACTGAAGCTCTGGAGTCAAGCAGAATCAGCTGACTCTTTTTCCCTTTACATGCCAAACACATGGTTGCTTGTGAGTCTAGATGACAATGGCAAGATACACACTTTCCCTTTTTCTTATCTCAGAGAGAGAACAGGTTGTTTGTGGCAGTGCAAGAAGATATTATCTCATCCTTGCATTTAGGGCATGTCACCTGTTCATGAATCATTTTAAGGACATTATGATTCTCATCCATTAAAACAAGATTTCCCTTTCCATTTGCCATTTTCTGCAGATATTTAGGGGTTTCCAGCCACCAACTATGATCAGGGAGTAGAGGATGAATTTCAGCAAGTTGTTGGGCTGTCTCCACAAACCCAGCATATCCTAGAGGATTGCCCTGCTTGACATCACTGTGCCACAAAAACCTGGCATGGTGAGAATGACACTCATCACAGTCATGTTCTCTATCATAGGTGTAGACATCAAGTGGTTTCCCACTCATGTCATATCCATTGATGTTGTATTGTGGTATGTAGTAGGCTGGGGACCATAATCCTGTTTGATGGTTTAAACTCCAGTAGAAGGGTTGAAACTCAAGAGATTTCCTTCTCATATCTGGAACTGTAACTCCTGGAGCAAGGAGATAAGGTAGGAGTTGATCATAGTAATCAAGATTCCACAGTTTATACCATTCAGAGCCAGGACACATAATATCTGTAGCATTTACCCTTTGTACAAGATAGTATAAGTCTCCTTCCTCAATATCCTCTGATTCCTTTCTGATGTACTCTGGAATAGGATCAAGATATGAATAAGAGATCTTGTATGTGGGGGCAGATGTGGAAGACTCACACATAGCCATTGGACCATCATTGTGGTTGTCATAGTCATAATCCTTGGCAGTAAGAGGATTGACTGAGTCCTCATAAAGCTCTTCAGGGATATCTATCTTAGGAACCATTGCTAGGGGTTCCAATTTTCTGTGTCAAATTAACTCTAGCTGCTGAACAGTGAGCTTTGATGAACTCATGACTGGTTGGTCCATGTCCATCTGATATGAGGTATCTCTCTCATCAAGAGATTGGTAGAACTCAGTCATATTGACCTCAGTTCCTTCTTCTGCAAACTTGAGACAGTCCATTTGCATATAAGTGAAGTCCTCATTATCATACATGGGAGCTTCCTCATACTCCTCAATATAACCCATTGATTTGTCATTGTGAATCATGTGGTTTTTGCCTTTGCCTTTTCCTTTATTAGGGTGAGAGCTCTGCCCTGAAGATTTCTTGCTGCTTCTTTGAGGAGCACTGGCATTTCCTTGACCTGAGTGCTGTCCTCATCCTTGACCTTTTCCCTGGAAATCTTGCTGGGAAGAAGGAGGTGCAGAGACAACTCTCAGCTCACAGCAAATCTGCTGCTTGCTGCCAGAATAGTATACCTTGAGGCCACTAACAGAGCATGTCTCTCCCAGTAAATGGTTGCACCTGCAGGGCTTATTGATGCACCAGGGAAATTCATTCCAGGCCAGATATGACATATTCATGGCTGGCTTCATGTTGGACAGTTGGTGAATGAGGGACTTGTTTTGACTGTGATGAGGTCCTTCATACTTCTCTTGGTTGATAGTACTCTTCCCTCTCCCTAAGATCCTCCTTTGATACTTCTTCTGGATATGAGGAATAATTCCAGATGGTTTGAAGTTTGCATCCTCAACCATAGTGGTGACAAGTGAAACTACATTCTCCCAATCCTGAGGTAGTGCCATCAGGATGGCCATAGTGAGGATTTTATCATCTAAGGGAAAACCAGCAGCCTTGAGCCTATCTGCACACTCAATGAGTTTGTTCACTTCATTGACCAGATTGGCTCTGCTTTTGATTTGGTGTTGGAAGAGAGATCTCATCTCTGACAAGGCACTGATCTTGCTGGGTTTGCCATAAGAAGCCTCTATATCCATGAGGGTTTCTTTGGCAGTTGCCTTCATATGATGATAGAAAGAGAGGGAAATGCGGAGCTTGATTACTCCTCATGCCTGCATGTCCTTATCCATAAAGGCTTGGACTTGGTCAGCAGTAGCTCCAGCTCCTGCTACTGGAACATCTTTGGTAAAGGCTTGGTAAAAACCCATGGCCATAGTGAATGCATCAAGGGAATTGTGCCATAACTTGTAGTTGTTTCCATTGAGAAGAGGGACAAAAGTGAGAACATCCTTTGCTGCCATTGTTTCTAGAACAGACAATTAAAAGCAAACCAGTCAGCAAATGTGTTTGTTTTAGATGTAACAAGAAAGGGAACAAATGGAGGTGGTTGGGGAATAGGTGGTTTCTTCTTCTTGTGCTTCCTGTTATGAGTTCCTGAAGCTCTTCTTGGTCCCAGCAACCCTTGTGCTCTTTTCAGGGCATTCTCCTGTCTTCTAATTTTTTGACAATCCACCATGTTTGTCTTCCTCTCAACCTTTCTTTGTCCAGTCCTTGACCCAGTCCACTCCCAGTAGGCCTTTGGTGGCAGCCTCCAACCAGAACCAGCATCCTTCTCAATGATGCCAAAGTGAAGGGTTGGGAAATAGTGTGGATTATAAACTTGCTCAAGTGGGTTTCCTGTTCCCAGGACCAAATTGAGGAAAGAAGTGCTTCTTTCTACTTCCCAAGCTTTAATGGCACATGATGGATATGGTGTTCTAAAAACATCTGGATGGAATTCTCTATTGGCAATCCTGCTGTGAGAGTATACAGGATGTGCAACAAAAGGGAATGAACTGACAAAAAGGTCAAGTTTCTGTACAAAGATAAAAGGAAGGATCATATGTTTGAAGCATACATGGTCTCTGTGTATACTTCTTCAAAGTGGTACACTATGAAAATTTTTGTCATCAAAAGGTGTAGTGGACAACAGGAAATTAATGTCCATGGTGTAAGGTGTGGGAGCAAAGAGTGGCATTTGGTAAACCTGGTGTGTCTGGAATGTTGAAATACTCTGATAAATCTGGAGGCAGTGTCAGTTCTCTGTCTTCATGGTGGACCATGGAGAGGAAAGGGCACATCACTTCAAGATTAAGGATCTTGACCTTGCCTCATGGGTCATTTGGGATGCTGACATGATCCCTAATCAGATGTAAGAACTGAGCAGATTGTTGTTGAAGAATGGTATAAGGGTGAGAGTAATAGGTGTGGAAGAAAGGGTGTCAGTTGAAAGCATTGCCCAGGTTTACTTGAGTGAACCTCATAGAGTTCCTCATTATTGTCAACCCATATGCTCTCATCCATGGCAGGTAAATGTCATGAGTGATGAAGAACAGGGAGAAAATGTCACCATAACCTGGAGTGAAAATCTTGGCAGGGGTTGGTCTCTTCTCTATCACAACTAGTCCTGGCATCACAGGATATTGATGTCCATACATCATCTGCCATGGTCAATCATCTCTGACCAGAGCTGCTTCTTCCCTCATCACATACCATTTTGCCTTGTAATTTGGATGCAGGTTTAGAATGCCAGGGGAAAAATCCTCTCTGTCCATCATTTGACAGTTGCTCCTCTCCTCTTTCCATCTAATCTCCACCTTTGTCAGAATATCATTTGGGTCAAGATCATCATCTCTGAACCAAAAACCTGTACACTCAATTTCTCTGGGTTCTGGTTCTTCCAGATGAACAAGTTCTGGGGTAACCTCCCCAGGCTCCAAGGGAGAAGTCTCTCTCTTGAACTCTGCTGAGACTATGATATCATTGAATTCCTCCTTTATTTCCACATCCATACTCCCAGTGGTGACAGCTCTCAACCAATGGGGTGCTGAAAGACATTCAGGAGTGGTTGGACAAGTTGAAACCAAAGAGGGTACTTTCTGCCAAAGCAGGTGACCTGGAGGTAGGTAAGCCAGTGCTGTGGCTAGTGTTGCCAAGGCTGGCATTTGAACTTGTACTGGCAGCAGAGGGGGAGTTGGCATGTGCCAATCCCTGTACTGGAACAGTAGGGGACCATTGTAATGGTACACCTTGTGAGGAGGGAGTTGAGAGGTCAATCAGGGAAGTTGCATTGTTTGAAGGAATGGGTAAGGAGGTTGATTCAAGAATTGGATTGTCTTGAATGTCAATTACCTGATATGGAACTGGAATGGGATTACCATCAGCATTGGTATATCCTATAAATGTTCCACCACTACATGAATTAGAAGGCAAAGATGCTTGCATGGCAAGCATGTTATTCCTTCTGATGTTATGATTCCTGTCTCTATTTTCTCCATTATGTAACATCTTACAAATCCATCAGACTCTTTGAGGACATTCTATGCCTTTTCATGCTATTCCATACATACATCATTATGAGGCTGTACTTACTAATACTCCATACTCCACTGACACAAGTCTTGGAGCTTCACTATGGATGACCCCTCCACCTTTGTACCACTACCCTTACTCTCAATGTACTTATAGTTGGAATGGAAACAAGTAGTTCCTCATTGAAATTCTACCTTGTCATTCATCACTTACTTTGATGTTAGTATCCTAGCATTGTCTAAATCTAAGTCATCCTCAATGGACATCTGAATCACTCCACAACATTACCCTTAGAAGTATTCTTCCCAGGGTTATCCTTTGTTGTTTAGCATTGAAGGTTGTATGCCATTGCCATTGAGTTGCTGGTGTAACATCTGAGCCATAAGAAAGTAGGCTGCAGGGGTGTAATCTCAAGATGACTTTGGACCTGTCCTTCAGACAGGCAAGCCTGAGCAGTTTGAATAAGCCACTGTTGTCTGATGGAGTTCACAATACATTCAGTGGCATTGATGAAGGCTCTATCTAGCCTGTATTGGAGCTCTTCCAGGGAAATCCCTGGGTTTGCCTCTAAAAATCATAGCACTGCTGATTCCTCAGTCATCTGAGATTCATACTCAGGCAGTGAGTTAGACATATTATATGAAGGAGGATCTGCAAGATCTGCCAACATTGGAGCATCCATAGGAGGAGGACCAATCATCCAATCCATCTGGATTCTCCATGATCCAAAGTGATCATCTGCAGTAGCTGCCACTCAATAAGAGTGACAATAAGCAGGTGCATGCTGCATCTCAACACAGAGTGTGAAAAAGGCAATGGCTGATATGGCAAAGAAAAACTCAGCCTGCCAATATGGCAACTGCAGATAAACCCATTGTACCCCTTGAAGGAATGAGAGTGTGTTGAGGAGACCCAACAGAATAATGCAGTTATAAGTCTCAGTGTACTTGTACAGTGGCTCAAAAAACTGTCCACATGTTTGCATGTTTTACATTAGTTATGACTAAACGCAATAACCCCTAACCCTAGCCCTAGCCCATGAGTGTATGGAATGACATACTTACTCTTGGCTTTCTATTGGTCCATGAATCAAGTGATTTGGATAGGAATTGATAGAGTAGCAGCCATTTGGAAATGACATGTCATGCAGACAGTTGTTTGACTTAAAGTTCTGATTATATATATTGACCCTGGCATGCTGTGATATCATTACATACATCCATCAAGGGTTCTATTATGTTACCTTTATGTAATGAGTATGATCCAACATATATAAACCCCACCACCCTCTGCTCATTTTCTCATCATCATCATGAAATCCATTTCCACCTCTCAAAGACAAAATATCATCTCTCTTGCCTCTCTTGGCCTGTCTACTAGGAAGATTGCCTCACAGACTGGTCTAGGGAAGTCTACAGTATCCCAGGTTCTTCAGGAAATCCAACCAGAGAGGCCTAGGCTTCATGGTGGTCACCCTTCCAAGCTTTCCTTCATCAACAAAAGGGCCATTGTCCAGCAAATCCTTACTGGCAAGGTCAAAAATGCTGTTCAAGCCACTCATTTCATCAACTCTATTGTTGATAGTCCTGTTTCTTCTCAGACAGTGAGGAATACCCTCAAAGAAGCCTCATTGAAGGCTGTGGTGAAGAAAAAAAAGCCATTGCTTTCTACTGGTCACATAAGAAGAGGTTAGCCTTTGCTCTCAAGTATCAGCATTGGACTGTGGAGGACTGGAAAAGAGTTATATGGTCAGATGAGACCAAAATCAACAGGATTGGGTCAGATGGACAAGAGTATGTGTGGAAAAAGAAGGGTGAAGGGCTTATTTCCAGAGAGGTCAAAGGTACAGTCAAGTTTGGAGGAGGTTCACTCATGGTTTGGGGATATATAGGGTGGAATGGTGTTGGGGTCTTGAGTGAGGTTGAGGGAAGGATGGATGCTGAACAGTATGTGGCCATTTTGGAGCAAGGGTTGCTTCAAAGCATGGAGGAACCTGGAATTCCAGAAGATGACATTATCTTTCAACAAGATAATGACCCCAAGCATACCTCTAGAAGAGCCTAGAAATGGTTTGAAGAGCAAGATATCAAGCTTCTAGACTGGCCTGCACAATCTCCAGACCTCAACCCAATTGAACACACCTGGAATCACCTCAAAAAATCTCTCTCAGGTTATGAGAGTGCTCCTACAGGGGTTCATCAATTGTGGGAAAGGGTGGTAGTGGAGTGGGGGAAGATTTCTGTGGAAGAGTGTCAAAAATGGATAGGAAGCATGCCTAGAAGGGTTGAAGCAGTTATCAAGGCCAAAGGAGCTCATACCAAGTACTAGATAGTTGGATTTTTGTAAAGTCAAAAAATTGTCCACATGACATGTCATTTTCAAATGGCTGCTATTCTATCAGTTCTTATCCACATCAGTTGATTCTTGGACCAATAGAAAGCCAAGAGTAAGTATGTTATTCCATACACTCATGGGGTAGGGCTAGGGTTAGGGGTTATTGCATTTGGTCATAGATAATGTAAAACATGCAAACATGCAGACAGTTTTTTGAGCCAATGTAATACAATGGTAAAGATAAATGTAAGAGAGGGAAACATATAGAGAAATGTACAGATGTCCACAAAGTGTCTGTTGGATGAAAGGTAAGAGAGAGGAAAAAAATAGCCATGTTACTGTCACATCATAACAGTAAGTATGAATCAATGCAATGTGACTAGGTCACATGCCATGCATCATAGGGGCTTTCACTGGAAAACTGGTGAAGGGTGAAAGCCTGCATAGGTAATACACAAGTAATCATAAGAGAAAGAAGAAAGGAAACATACTGAGTAAACTCAGATGTCCATGAAGTGTCTGTTGGATAATAATAAATGGGAAGAACAGAAAACATGTTACCATTGTACCATAACATCACCCCCCACCCCAGGCCTGATCATCCTGAGCAGTCACATTGTGGCCTTGGTGACCCATGAAAGCCATGCCAGGCTCCCAGTACAGCCTGTCTGGGTCATGTTCCCACCTCCAATGACCCAAGTGGTCACAGTCAAAGCATCTATAGTTGAATAGTGGGTGGTTGACATGTATTGGCTTCTTCCTGGCTAGATAGTACCACAGGTCTGAGTTGACTGGGACTGAGATGAAAGCCTTGTTTGGGATCGGTATGGTAGTGGTGACAGCATTATACAGCTTTCTGTCCAGGACATCAGTCCAGACAGCTACAAAGAAAGTGGGCCACCTGTCTGTAGTAGTCCTGGTGAGCTGCCTGTAACAATTAGTTAGATACATGGCAGCCCAGAAATAGTCCACATCTGTGGCATGCCTGCCAGTGACAGGGGTGATATCAGTGAGAGGAGTTCTTCCAACAGATGCATGGGTGAGCTCTGGCTGAGCAGGGTGAGCAGGGGAAACTCAAGGTTGTTGAGTAGGTGTTGGCCAGTGGGGAGAGTTGGTGGTGGTGAGGGCAGCAGCTCTGCTAGGTCTGGCAGACCAGACTCTAGGAGCTGGAGAATCTGACTCATCTGAGGTGAAGTTCACCATGACGGGTGGGCAAGCTCCACCCAGGTGGGCTCATTCTCTACACACCAGGCATCTTGCTTGGCAAGGTGTTGGAGTAGGAGGTCACAGCAGTGTGGGAGTACCTCCAGGAATCACCACTGCTGCTCCTCTTCATTGCTTGAGAAAGGAATCAAAGGTTATTAGCAATGGCAGTCTGTATATTTCATGGACCATACTGATGACTGCCCTCTGTGTGTCCATAGCCTCTAATATCTCCTCCCTGATCACCTTTTTCTCTCCTTGTGATAGCAGGGTGTTGGTGAGGTCTGATATGACTGCAACTCCAATGTGGTTAGCTATGTTTTTGGCATCCCTGAAAGTCTTGGACAGCACCCATAAACACTCATGCTGTACATGTGCTTGCCATCCAAGTGTGTCCCACAATTCGAAGTTATTAAGCACCCACATGTAGCCAAGGAACTGACTGATTGTTGGGGTACTTTCACTGGCAGTGGGTACATGGTCATTTGCAGGGTCAGTAGGGGCTGTACCTTGATTATTTGCTTGTTGGGGAGTGGGGATGGCATGAGCAAGGGGGACAGTGGCTCTTCTCCATTGACCACACTGCACAGTCTGCTTGCTGTGAGGAATGCCAGTGGGGGTGACTGTGGGAGCTGTGTAGAGTGGCCTAGATGATTGAAAGTTGCAAATGGGTTGGGTACAATTAGCCATGGAGGACCATACCTGGAGAATAAATGTGGGGAGATTGGCCTCTGAGAGGTCATTGAGTTTGTCAAGAATTCCTTGGTATACATCTTCATGGAAGTTGTCTGGGGTGTTATAGCCAGAAGACATTTAGATGGTAGTGACGGTGGCTGGGTAGGTGAGGGGAATTGAGTGGGCAAGTTGATACTCTGTCAGAGCTTGGGGCACATTTTTAAAGTGCTCTGGAGGTTCCCATGTATTTTCCACATCCAGGTAGCCTTGCCACTTGACCAGGTACTTCAGTTTTCAGTGGTATGACTTATGCTTGAGGACTTTCTTGACTTTCCATTTGTTGTGGCCCTCTATCTGTTCAGGGGGCTGCAGAATAGGGGTATTCTCATTGATCTCCATGATAACATACTGAGTCAATTTGCTGGCATGGAAGACATCATGAATGTGCCATGTTTGCAGGAGGTCCAATCAGTAGTTTATGGGTGAGATCTTCTTGATTATTTCAAATGGGCCATACCTTCTTGGGGCTAGTTTTCTTAAGGGTATGTCCAAATGAAGGTTAGTGGCTTTCAGCCAGACCTTATCTCTGACTTTGAATTCCAAGTAGCCCTGTCCTCCATGTTGTGCTAGCATAGCCTCCTGTGCATTCTTGGGGGCAATGATCACCATGTTGTGTGCAGCCATGAGCTTCTCTAGGTGCTCCTCTGACAAAGGGGTGTACTGACTTGGATCCATGGGATAGGGGGTTGGCTTGTAGCCATATAACAAATAATATGGGGTTTGCCCATGGGTGGAATGAATCCAGGAGTTGTGGACAAACTCAGCATCTGCCAGATATTGGGATCAGTTGTTGGGATCCTTAGACACATACATCTTTAGGAAGGTTCTGACTTCTTGGTTGACTCATTCTGCCTCTCCATTGAACTGTGGCCAGTATGCTGTCATAGCCTTCATTTCAATGCCAAGCAAAGTGTATAAGTCACACATAAAGGCAGAGATGACTGCATCCAGGACACCATATCTGGGGTAGATGTGATTATGAAATAGGTTTGTGATTCCTACCAAGTCTACTGTTTTGTTTGTCAGTAGCAATATTACTGCTTTTGTTAACCCTTGATCAACAATAGTAAGGATGGCATTGTTTCTGTGGGAGTCAGGAAGATCCATGATCAGGTCAATCAAGATCTGTTTAAAGGGGAAAGGGGACTTTGCCATGTCATGTGGCATGATAGGGGGTGTGGTTGGGTGTGTGTTTACCTTGTTGGCCTGACAGACCATGCAACCTTTGACATAGTTTCAGATATCCACATGCATATGTGGCCAGTAGACGTGGTGTGACATTTTCTTTGTCATAGCTCATACTCCAGGGTGACCAGACAGTTGTAGATCATGGTATTCTTTTAATACTTCTTTTCTTCTTGCTTCATTTATGTATATTTTTCTGTTACTTTGTTTCTTTAACTTGAATTCTTTGATCCATAGATGTTCTGTTTCCTTTAGTATACTATCCATCAAATCTGTGGATAAGTTGTAGATGCCTTTTGTGCAAGCAGTGGTCTTTGACTGTTCCTTAGACAGGTGCCTGTCTGCTGCAGCTACTGGCAGATTCTGTGGAGAGATGGGGGATTTAATGGTTTTGGGCAAAAAACCTGCAATTCTGAGAGAAATACTGGGATTTTGAGGGAATCCTACCCCCCCCCTGAGCCTGAAACCAAAAAGACTCTGGGAGCAGGGTGGTTGGGGGTCTTTCCTCAGCTTTGAAATTTGCCATCCAGGACAAAACATCTGGTGCCATGTTGCTTTTGCCTTTGATGTAAACAAACTGGATCAGGAATGACTGCAGGGTTGCCTGCCATCTTGATTCCCATGGTGTTAGCTTCTGTGGTTCCCTAAAGTACGTCATGTTTTGGTGATCAGTATACACCAAGGTAGGCACTACCAGCACCAGCAAATATGTTTGCCACTCCTTGAGAGCATGTATTACTGCTAACAACTCCAAGTCATAGACTTGGTAGTTTTGTTCTGTCCCATTAAGGGACTGAGAGAGGAAAGCACATGGATGTAAAACCTTGTTTTCATCCTCCTGACTTAGCACTGCTCTGGTGCCTAATTTTGACATGTCTGTGTGAACGACAAAGGGTTTTTTGAAATCTGGTAGTCTGAGCACTGGTTCTGACATGAGGGCCTTCTTGAGCACTTGGAAGCTTGTTTCCTGTGCAGGGCCCCACACATAAGGAATGTCCCTCTTTGAAAGATTGTGTAGGGGTTGAGCTACTTGAGAGAACCCTTTGATGAACATTTGGTAGAAGTTGCAGAAACCTAAAAAGCTTTGTAGCTCTCATAAGTTTTTGGGTGTGGCCCATTTGCTAATGGCTTTAGTTTTAACAGGTGAGGGTTCATAGCTACCCTCCTTGATGATGTATCCCAAGAAGTTGAGCTCTTTGGTTTCAAAAATACACTTTGAGATCTTCAAACATAAATTCTCCTTCTGGGCAATCCAAAGAAACTCAATTACCCACTCCTTGAGTTCTTGTTTAGTTTTCACATGAATGGTAGTGTTGTCCATGAAGATGACACTTTGTCAACTGTGGATCATGCTACTGAATTTAGTGTTCACATACCATTGGAAAGTTGGTGGTGAATTAGTCTGGCTGAAAAACATTACCAACAGTTTGTAGAGCCCCCTCAGGGTTATGAATGCTCCTTTCCATTCATCTCCTTCCTTTATATGGATATTAGTAAAACCCAGCAGATATCAAACTTAGCAAAATGCTTCAAGCCTGTGAGCTCATCCAAAAGTTCCTTTATATCCAGTAGTGGGTACAAGTCCTGCACTGTATACTTGTTGAGATGCCAATAATCTTGAATTAACTGTTGTTTTCCATCCTTTTTTCTGATGAAGAAGACCAGGGCAGCTTGTGGCAACTTTGAGGGTCGGATCTTTCCACAGGCTAGGTTTTCTTCTAGGAACTTGTCCAACTCTTCAAGCTGGGGAGGGGTTAATTTATATATTTTACCTTTCTTTGGAATGAAATCTTCCTTTAGCTTTATTTTGTGGTCCAAGAAGGGTTGGTGTTCCAGGAGCAGAACTTCTTTTTCTGAGAATACTTCAGTGAACTGTGCATACTGTTTTGGGAGGGTTATCTCCTGCTTCTGAGCCTCTGCTTCTAGCTGCATGGAGATCAACCTTCACTGGACCTTCACACTTTGATTGTCTTTGGTTCCCCACCCTATTAACTTGCAGGTGAACCAGTTGATGATCAGATTATGTTCCTTGAGCCAGGGCATTCCTAGCAGTAGTCCTTCTCCATTGCCCATCCTGGTGACATAGGCTCGGACTCACATATTCCTGCCCCATATGTGTACTTGGAACATCGCTATCCTGTCAACTATTTGATTAGTCTTACCAGTAATGCTCCTAAGTGTCCATGGGTTTTGAATTTTTCTAGTCAAGAGCTCTTCTCAATCTACTGTTCTTTCATCAACTATATTTGTTTCTGCTCCAGAGTTGATTAGGGTTTTTATTGGAGAGTCACTGCAATCAATTAGGTAGGCTGATCCATTGATTGCCAACATGCATAGATCTCATTCATATTGATAAATGGTGTTCACATTGCATTCAAGGCAGCCTAGTCTAAAAGTACATTTTTCAGTAGAGGGGGCACAAGCTGCAGTGGTAGCTTGCCCCTTTAAAAATCCTCTGAGGACACACCAGAAGTAGAAGGGTGTGCATCCTCCTTTTACAGATGCTCCACTTTCTTCTTTAACTCTTCTATCCTCACTTCTCTGCTTTTTGCTTGGCTACCTTTTCTGTGCCTTGGGGGGTCTGGGCAATCCTTTGCATAATGCCCTTCTTTGTCACAATTAAAGCATGCATGAGCTTTCCTTGACTTGTCATAATTTCTGTGGCTTTTACCATCCTTGGTAGTCATGTCTATGTCCATGGCATTGGGGTCCCTCTCCTTTCTGTGAGAGTGGTTAGCTTTACTCAGATATGTACTGTACCCTTTGTTTTTCCATAGGAAATTGTTGTTGGCCTCCAAGGCCTTTCCTTCATACATCCTCATGGTTGTGAGAGATGTGCACACTCTTGTTGCTGCTTCTTTCCACTCTGGGATGGTCCTGGGGATCAATCCGAGTCCTAAGATTCTTTGGCTTAGTGCTGGATATAGCCCCTTTCTGAAGAAGGTGGCTGCTGCTATGTTGTCATCAAGAAGACCTGCCTTATTAAGGAGGTTCTCAAATTTTGTGATGTATTCATCAAGGGAATGCTTCTCCTGTTGGATCTGAGATAGAGTTATTAGCACATTTGCTTTGATATCTCCAATTTGGAAACAGTCTTCAAGCTTACACTCAAATTCCTTTAGTGTGTCATAGAAAATTACTCCTCCATCTTCTCTGTCTGTGCCTTCAAAGGTGCACTGCACAATGTAGGATTGTTTGAAACTAAGGGCCAAGCCCTTGTCCATGAATGATAAGATGAAGCCTATGTGCTTCTTGTCAGTATTGTAGATATGTTGATTCATACTGAGGTAGACTTTGATGGAAGTTATCCATCCTGAGTACTGTTGATGGTTGCCATTAAATATGGTGGATTTATTGAGCCCAAGCTCTCTGCTCTTGGCCTTACTGTCACCCATAGAGTTGCAACCACTCACTCCAATTGGTCCTTGGGCATGGCCTTTACCCTTTTTGGCAGTGTTCAATACCTTTGTTCAGTACCAGTAGATAATTTCAGCTGGTGATGGCTGGTGACCCACGAAAGGGTCCATGATCAAAGCTCCTGCTAAAGCTTCTGCAAGGGTGTCTGCCATTGCTTCTTCTTGCTGTGTTGAAATCAGGAGATCTGACCTTTCTGACAAGACAGAGGTGAAGAGGGGACCTGCTAATGGTGTATCAAGGGAGTTGTTGTCCAAATCTGGATCCTTCTGTTTTTGATACTTTGAGAAATCAGAACCTTCCTCTGACAGGTTGATGTTGACTTGAATAGGGGTGGATGTGCCAGCAGTGAAAACACTGGGCATGTGCTGTGTGGTATTGGAGTTGTCCAAGGATACTTTCAGGGTGACTGAAAGAGGTGGGAGAGGGACACTAGCTCCTAAACCAAAATGGGGAATTTGGGGGTGACTTGCTCTCTTAGGAACAAGGGGTTGGAACTTAGTGTTGGAACTAGAGCTCAACCTAACATAGTACTTGCAGACCATGATGGGCCAAAGGGTGACTAGCAGGAGCTACCTGAATGAGAGCAGCACACTAGGGTGTTGTTGATTAGTAATGGACTGCCTAATACAGACAGGGGACTACACTGGTGTGACATAGAGTGTTGAAGACAATGGGGTGACTGCTGCATAGAGGCAACAGAGGCATCAAGCATATGAAGATGTTGGCATGGGTTGGGGTGATCTTTTGTCTTCTGTTAAGGCCTTGAAGCATTGAGTCTTCAAGTGTCAAAAATGTTCCTTCAGAACCAGTGCTCAGACTCTAACCCTAACCCTATGGCACCTGGCACTAATTATGGGTTTGTTGGATAGATGTTCCTCTTGCAGTGGAGCTCTTAGTCCAGAGCTAAGGTTCCTTGACAGTGTGTCCTCAGTGGGTACAATGCAGACAAGCTTAGGTGGATTGCAAAGGAGACAAAAGATGGGGATCTCCCACCATCTTCATCTACTCTAAATACCTTACACAAAACTGCACAGGCAAAACCTGGCTGTGCTAATAGTACACATAGTCCAAGTAAGAGTACTGCACTTGCAGCACACAGTCCACAGTCAGCTGCATCCATCAATGAGTTGTGAAATTGTAAGTATGAATTGATGCAACACAACTAGGTCATGTGCCACACATCATAGGGGCTTTCACCAGAAAACTGGTAAAGGGTGAAAGCCCACATAGGTAATACACATGTAATTGTAAGAGAAAGAAAGAAAGGAAACATACTGAGTAAACTCAGATGTCCATAAAGTGTCTGTTGGATAATAAACAGGAAGAATGGAAAACATGTTATCATTGTATTGTAACAACAACACTGACATAATCACACTGACATGTGTTTATCACTGCATGTGATTCTATGACTGGCTATTGGACATTACTGGTGTTTCACATATATGGAAGTGTTCTAGACACTTATGATGTATGTCTGACATCATAGTTTTCATGATGTTTCATTATGTTCTATGCTTACTCAGTATGATACTGAAGAGACACTTATATGGCAACTTGTACTTACTATATGTAGTTCAACCCATGAGTTGAACAAAAGTTGTGTACTGCACACAGACCATGTCTGAGGCATATATATACTGGGCTTTTAGGTCCACAAATAAAAAACAGTTTTAACTCAACAGTTGAAACAAGTGTTCAAACCTCCCAACTAGAGGATTACCCTGGGTAAACACTAAGTAAGTCTTAAGGTCCTTACCTTAGAACTTCCACTGCATTGTAGAAGTAGTTTCAGACTCTAGCCTGAGTCTCTCTGAACTGATTGCTCTGCATTCAGCTCAGTCCCTCCAACTACTGTACTTCACTTTAGGTTATGAGCCCTGAGCTCATTGCCTAGGTTGATGTCTACATACTTGCAATGGCTGAGCAAGTGATGCAACCTGATGATGGCTTGCAGTTTACCTGGAGAATTCTGTGTTGACTAGATAAGTGTTCCATATTCAGTAGTATTACATAAGCACAGTAGTAAATTTTCCATTCTCATCTGTAGCACACCTCAGTGACTTACAAGTACACTGAGGTGAGTAGAACCTTCACTAACCATTCATTATCCCTTACTTACTGCAGACTTATAACTGCATTGGGTACCCTCTCAGTGACTTACATTGGCTCAAAAAACTGTCTGCATGTTTGCATGTTTTACATTATCTATGACCAAATGCAATAACCCCTAACCCTAGCCCTACCCCATGAGTGTATGGAATAACATACTTACTCTTGGCTTTCTATTGGTCCAAGAATCAACTGATGTGGATAAGAACTGATAGAATAGCAGCCATTTGAAAATGACATGTCATGTGGACAATTTTTTGACTTTACAAAAATCCAACTATCTAGTACTTGGTATGAGCTCCTTTGGCCTTGATAACTGCTTCAACCCTTCTAGGCATGCTTCCTATCCATTTTTGATACTCTTCCACAGAAATCTTCCCCACTCCACTACCACCCTTTCCCACAATTGATGAACTCCTGTAGGAGCACTCTCATAACCTAAAAGAGATTTTTTGAGGTGATTCCAAGTGTGTTCAATTGGGTTAAGGTCTGGAGATTGTGCAGGCCAGTCTAGAAGCTTGATATCTTGCTCTTCAAACCATTTCTAAGCTCTTCTAGATGTATGCTGGGGGTCATTATCTTGTTGAAAGATAATGTGATCTTCTGGAATTCCAGATTCCTCCATGCTTTGAAGCAACCCTTGCTCCAAAATGGCCACATACTGTTCAGCATCCATCCTTCCCTCAACCTCACTCAAGACCCCAACACCATTCCACCCTATATATCCCCAAACCATGAGTGAACCTCCTCCAAACTTGACTGTACCTTTGACCTCTCTGGAAATAAGCCCTTCACCCTTCTTTTTCCACACATACTCTTGTCCATCTGACCCAATCCTGTTGATTTTGGTCTCATCTGACCATATAACTCTTTTCCAGTCCTCCACAGTCCAATGCTGATACTTGAGAGCAAAGGCTAACCTCTTCTTATGTGACCAGTAGAAAGCAATGGCTTTTTTTTTCTTCACCACAGCCTTCAATGAGGCTTCTTTGAGGGTATTCCTCACTGTCTGAGAAGAAACAGGACTATCAACAATAGAGTTGATGAAATGAGTGGCTTGAACAGCATTTTTGACCTTGCCAGTAAGGATTTGCTGGACAATGGCCCTTTTGTTGATGAAGGAAAGCTTGGAAGGGTGACCACCATGAAGCCTAGGCCTCTCTGGTTGGATTTCCTGAAGAACCTGGGATACTGTAGACTTCCCTAGACCAGTCTGTGAGGCAATCTTCCTAGTAGACAGGCCAAGAGAGGCAAGAGAGATGATATTTTGTCTTTGAGAGGTGGAAATGGATTTCATGATGATGATGAGAAAATGAGCAGAGGGTGGTGGGGTTTATATATGTTGGATCATACTCATTACATAAAGGTAACATAATAGAACCCTTGATGGATGTATGTAATGATATCACAGCATGCCAGGGTCAATATATATAATCAGAACTTTAAGTCAAACAACTGTCTGCATGACATGTCATTTCCAAATGGCTGCTACTCTATCAATTCCTATCCAAATCACTTGATTCATGGACCAATAGAAAGCCAAGAGTAAGTATGTCATTCCATACACTCATGGGCTAGGGCTAGGGTTAGGGGTTATTGCGTTTAGTCATAACTAATGTAAAACATGCAAACATGTGGACAGTTTTTTGAGCCACTGTACTTATGCAGGCTTTCACCCTTCACCATTTTTCCAGTGAAAGCCCCTATGATGCGTGGCACATGACCCAGTCGCATTGCATCAATTCATACTTACTCATTTCTACTCATTGATGGATGCAGCTGACTGTGGACTCCACCTGCAGTACTTTTACTCAAACTATGTGTACTATTAGCACAGCCAGGTCTTTCCTGTGCAGTATCTTTGTATGTATATAACAGTAGGCAAAGATGGTGGGGATCCCCATCTTTTGTCTCCTTTGCAATTCACCTGAGCTTGCCAGCATCATACCCACTGAGGACATGTCAACAAGAAACCTCAGCTCTGGACCAAGAGCTCTGCCACAAGAGAAATGTCTATACCAACAGGACCCACAATTAGTGCTAGGCACTGTAGGGTTAGGGTTAGAGTTTGAGCACCAGTTCTGAAGGAACATTTTCAGCCCTTGGATGCTTCACACTTCAAGGCCTTAACAGAAGATGAAAGATCACCAACACCTGTGTCAATGTCTTCATACACTGATGCACCCTGCCACCTCCACACAACAGTCACCCATTGTCTTCACCTCTATGCCTCACCAGTGTAGTCCCCCTGTCTGTATTAGGCAGTCTATTACTAATCAACCCCTAGCACACTGCTCTTTTTCAGGTAGCTCCTGCTAGTCACTCTTCAGCCCATCATGGTCTGCAAGTACTACATCAGGTCGAACTCTAGTTCCAACACTAAGTTCCGACCCCCTGTTCCTAAGAGAGCAAGTCACCCCCAAATTCCCCACTTCAGTTTAGGAGCCACCATCCCATTACCACCTCTTTTGGCCACACCAGAAGTCCCCAGTGATGACAACTCCAAATCCAAAGAACATGTGCCTGGTGTTTTCATAGCTGGCACATCTGCCCCCATTCAAGTTGATGTAAACCCATCAGAGGAAGATTCCAGCTTCTCAAAGTACTGAGAGCAGAAAGATCCAGATTTGGATAATGACTCCCTTGATACCCCACTAGCCAGTCCCCTATTTGCCTCTGTCCTGTCAGAGAAGTCAGATTTGCCAACTACCACATGACAAGAAGTCATGGCAGACATATTAGCAGAAGCTTTATCAGGAGCTTCAATTGTGGACCCTTTCACAGGTCAACAGCCATCCCTGGCTGAAATTATACACTGGTACTGAATGAAGGTATCATCAACTGCCAAAAAGAGTAAAGGCTGTGCCCAAGGACCAATTGGAGTGAGTGGTTGTGACTCTATGGGTGACAGTAAGGCCAAGGGCAGAGAGCTTGGGCTCAACAAACCAGCCATATTTGACAGTGACCATCAGCAATACTCAGGATGGATAACCTCTGTCAAAGTTTATCTGGGTATGAATCATCACATCTATGATACTGACAAAAAGCAGATAGGTTTTATCCTGTCATTTATGGATAAGGGCTCAGCCCTTAGCTTCAAGCAGTCTTACATCATGCAGTGCACCTTTGAGGGCACAGACAAAGAAGACAGAGGGATTATCTTCTACAATAGCCTAAAAACCTTTGAATGCAAGCTTGAAGACCATTTCCAAATCAGTGATGTAAAGGCCAATGTGCTAATCACCTTATCACAGATCCAACAAGGAGAACACTTGTTAGATGAGTATATCACTAACTTCAAGAACCTACTAAATAAAGCAGAACTTCTTAAAGATGACATAGCTGTGGCCACCTTCTTTGGAAAGGGGCTGCACCCATCTCTCAGCTGAAGAATCCTAGGACTCAGATTGATCTCCAAGACAATCCTGGAGTGGAAGGAAGCAGTGACATGTGTCTGAGCATCCCTTGCAACAATGAGGATGTACAAAGGCAAGGCCTCAGAGGCAGACAAAAATTCCCTATGGAAAAATGAAGGGTATAGTACCCCGAACAAAACTAACTACTCTCACAGGAAGGAGAGAGACCCAAACATGATGGATGTAGACACTACCACCAAAGACAGCAAAGAGTGAGGTCTGAAGAAGTCCCAAAATGCTTGGGTGTGTTTCAGTTGCAATAAAGAAGGGCATTACACAAAGGATTGCCCTGATCCACCCAAAGCTAGGAAGGGTGAGAAACCCAAATCCAGAGAAGTGAGGATAGAGGAATTAAAGAAAGAAGTGGAGCACCTCAACAAGGAGAATGCACACCTTTCTGATTCTGGTGCATCCTCTCAGGATTTTTAAAGGGGCGAGCCTCCACCACAGCTTGTGCCCATACTACTGAAAAGTGTACTTTTAGACTAGGCTGTATGGAACGAAATGTCAACTCCATTTACCAATATGAATGAGAGTTGTGTGTTTCAGCCATCAACAGATCAGCCTACCTAATCAATCATGGTGATTCCCCTGTCAAAACTCTAATTGACTCAGGGGCAGAAACAAACATGGTCAATGAAAGGACAGTCAATCAAGAAGGGCTCTCAACCAGGAAAATCCAAAACCCCTGGACACTGAGAAGCATAACAGGTAAAACTAACCAAGTAGTTGACAGGATAGTGACCTTCAGGGTTTGCATATGGGGAAAGAACGTAAGTGTCATCTTTATGGATGATGCCATGATTCCTGCAAAAACTAAGGAAGAACTACAACATGTCATCGAGTTCTTGCATATTGCCCAAAAGGAAAACCTTCAGTTGAAACTCTCAAAGTGCACTTTTGAGACCAAAGAGTTAGATTTCCTTGGATATGTAATCAAGGAGGGTAGCTATGAACCCTCACCCATAAAAACCAAAGCCATTAATGAATGGGCTATGCCCAAAAACTTATGAGAGTTAAGAAGCTTTTTAGGCTTCTGTAACTTCTACAGAATGTTCATCAAGGGGTTCTCACAAATCGCATGCCCCCTTCATGATCTATCAAAGAAAGACATGCCATATGTGTGGGGCCCTGCACAAGAAGAAAGCTCCAAGCACTCAAGAAGGCCCTTGTCTCAGAACCAGTGCTCCAGCTACTGGATTTCAAGAAGCTGTTCATGGTGCACATGGATGCATCAAAGTTAGGAACAGGTGCCATCCTGAGTCAGGAGGACAAAAATAAGATGTTACACCCATGCACCTATCTTTCCCAATCTCTTACCAGCACCAAACAAAACTACCAAGTTTATGACTTGGAGTTGTTGGTGGTAATACACACTCTCAAGGAGTGGCAGACATATTGGCTGGCATCCATCATGCTGACCCTGGTGTACACTGACCACCAGAATATGACATACTTTAGAGAACTGCAGAAACTCATGCCATGGCAGTCAAGGTGGCAAGCCACACTGCAGTCCTTCCCACTGCAGTTCATCTATATCAAGGGGAAGAGCAACATGCCACCAGATGTCTTATCCTGGATGGCAAATTTCGAGGCTGAAGAAGTGGCCCTGTCAACACTTCTCCTGGTGTCTCTTTGGTTTCAGGCTCAGAGGGGGGTAGGATTCCCTAAAAATCTGTCAATTTCCTTACATATTATGGGTTTTTCGCCCAAAACCATTGACATTCCCAACACACCACAGGGTCCATTGACCACCACAGCAGAGAGGCACCCATCTGAGGAAACCCCAAAGACCACTGCTCATGCAAAAGGTGTCTACAACCTGTCCATGGACCTGTTGAGTAATATACAAAAGGAAATCAAACATCTACAAGTCAAAGAACTCAGAACTCAAAAACAAAGTAATGGCAAAATCTACATAAATGAGTCAAGAAGAAAAGAAGTGTTGAAAGAATACCATGATCTTCTCTCATCAGAACATCCTGGAGTCAGAGCAATGATGAAGAAAATGTCCCACCATGTTTACTGGCCATGAATGCATGCTGATATACAGAACTACATCAAAGGATGCATCATGTGCCAGGCTAACAAGGTAAACACTCACCCAACCACTCTGCCAATCACACCACATGATGTGGCAAAATCCCCTTTCCTGTTCAGGCAAATCTCCATCAATCTTGTCACAGATCTGCCAGACTCTCACAGCAATGACTCAATCCTCACAATTGTCAATCAAGGGTTGACAAAGGCCATAATATTACTGCTGACCAATAAAACCATGGACTCTGTGGGAATCGCTAACCTTTTCCACATGCATGTCTACCTCAGATACAGAGTCCCCAATGCAGTGATCTTGGATTGCAGTCCTCAGTTCATCTTGGCTTTCATGTGTGACCTGTACAAGTTGCTCAGCATTGAAATGAAGGCCATGACCATGTACTGACCCCAGTCCAACAGAGAAGCTGAACAAGTCAATCAAGAGGTTGGCATGTTCCTAAAAATGTATGCATCAAAGGATCTGGACAATTGGTCCTGTTACCTGGTGGATGCAGAGTTTGTCCACAACTCCCAGATCCATTTGACTCATGGGCAAACACCCTACTACCTCCTATATGACTACAAGCCAACCCCCTATCCCACAGATCCAAGTCAGTACGCCCCCTAATGGAGGAGCACTTAGAGAAGCTTGCTGTGGCTTGTGATGCAGCAATTATTGTGCACAAAAATGCACAGGAGGCTATGCTAGTGTGCCATGGAGGACAGGGCTACTCAGAATTTGAAGTAGGTGATAAGGTTTGGCTAGAAGCCACTAACCTCCATTTGGATGTCCCCTCTTGAAAGTTAGCCCTGAGGAGGTATTGTCCATTTGAAATTACTGAAAAGGTCTCTCCAGTCAACTACTGATTGGATCTACCAAGATCCTGGTGCATCCATGATGTTTTCCATGCCAGCAAGCTGACTTGGTATGTCATCATGGAGATCAATGAGAACACCCCTATTCCACAGCCCCCTGAACAGATAGAGGGCCATGATGAATGGGAAGTCAAGAAAGTCCTTAAGCATAAGTCATACCAACAAAAACTGAAGTATCTTGTCAAGTGGCAAGGGTATCTGGATGTGGAAAACACCTGGGAACCTGAGGAACACTTTAAAAATGCCCCTCAGGCCCTGACCAAGTACCAGCTCACCCACTCACTCCCTGTCACTTACCCATCACCCACCACTGTTTAAATGTCTTCAGGTTACAACACCCCAGACAACCACCATGAAGACTATTACTTAGGCATCCTCAACTACCTTAATGACTTTGCAGAGACTGATCTCCTTCACCACTCCCAACCTGCAAGGACTCCCTGCACAGCTCCCATGGTCTCTGCTGCCTGCTTTCCTCACAACTGGCAGACCGTGCAGCATGAACACCTGAGGAGAACTGTGGTCCCCACTCTTAACCCCATCCCCAACTCTGTCCAAACAGCTCATAATGCAACAGCCATCCCCACACCCTGGAATGACCAGACTCCCACCACCCTTGCTGGCATGACTTCCCCAATAGTCAGCGAGTTCATCAGCTATGTGTGGGTGCTTAATAACTTCAAATCATGGGACATGCTCAGATGGCAAGCACATACACAACATGAGTGTCTACAGCTGTTGTCTGAGGCTTTCCAGAACACTGAAAGGATAGCAAACAGAGTAGGAGTCGCTGTCATATCAGATCTAACAAACACCCCACTACCTAGAGGAGAGGCAAAGGTCACAGGAGAAGAGATATTAGAGGCAATGGAGACTCAAAGGACCATCATTGGTATGGTTCATGAAATCTATGGCCTGGCACTACTAATCACCTTTGATTCCTTTCTTGAGCAATGCCAAGGAGGTGCTGTGGAGATTCCCAGAGGTACTCCCACATTGCCATGACCTGCTACTCCAGCAACTAGCCAAGCAAGATGCCTGGTATGCAGGAAGCAGGCCCACCTGTCCTGGTGGACTTCTCTTCAGATGACTTGGATTCTGAAACCCCTCAAATCTGGTTGGTATGACCTAGTGGCATGGCTGCCCTCACCGCCACCAATTCCCCCCACTGTAGTGCTGGCCCCCAACACCCTCACATCTCCCCTGCTCGCCCTTCTGCACCAGAGCCCACCAGGGTTCATGCAGAGTGAGCTCCCCTTGCTGACATCACTCCTATTGCCACTGAGCATGCTGCCAATGTGGACTACTTCAGAGCAGCAGCCCATCTAACCAAGTGTTACAGGGCTATTACAGGCACTGACACTGACAAGTGGCCCACCTTTTTTGTGGCAGTATGGACTGACATCCCACCTGGTAAACAGCTCTACAATGCCACAGCCTCTATTACACCCATTCCCAGGTTGGCTTTCATACCAGTGCCAATAGACTCTGACCTCCAGTACTACCTAGCTGGAAAGAAGCTGCTCCTGGTGGGTCACCCACTCTATGGCTATTGGTGCTACAACTGTGACCAGCTTGGTCACTGGCAGTGGGAACATGACCCAGACTGGCTGTATTGGGAACCTGGCATGGCTTTTGTAGGAAGGCAAGGCAGCACAACTCATGTTCAAGGCAAACAAGCATAAGGGGGGGGTGATGTTATGATGTGACAGTAACATGGCTATTGTTTTCATCTCTCTTACCTTTTATCCAACAGACACTTCATGGACATCCATACATTTCTCTATATGTTTCCCTCTCTTACATTTATCTTTACCATTGTATTACTTATGCAGGCTTTCACCCTTCACTGTTTTTCCAGTGAAAGCCCCTATGACATGTGGCACATGACCCAGTCGTGTCATGTCAATTCATACTTACTCATTTCTACTCATTGATGGATGCAGCTGACTGCAGACTCTGCCTGCAGTACTTTTACTTGAACTATGTGTACTATTAGTGCAGCTGGGCCTTTCCTGCACAGTATCTTTGTATGTATATAACAGTAGGTGAAGATGGTGGGGATCTCCATCTTTTGTCTCCTTTGCAATTCACCTGAGCTTGCCAGCATCATACCCACTGAGGACATGTTGACAAGAAACCTCAGCTCTGAACCAAGAGCTCTGCTGCAAGAGGAACATCTATACCAACAGGACCCACAATCAGTGCTAGGTGCTGTAGGGTTAGGGTTAGAGTTTGAGTGCTGGTTCTGAAGGAACATTTTTGGCCCTTGGATGCTTCATGCTTCAAGGCCTTAACACTTACAATTTCATGACTCATTGATGGACACAGCTGACTGCAGACTGTGTGCTGCAAGCACAGTACTCTTACTCAGACTATGTGTACTATTAGTGCAGCTGGGTTTTGCCCATGCAGTTTTGTGTAAGGTATTTAAAGTAGATGAAGATGGCAGGAGATCCCCATCTTTTGTCTCCTTTGCAATCCACCTAAGCTTGTCTGCATTGTACCCACTGAGGACACACTGTCAAGGAACCTTAGCTCTGAACTAAGAGCTCCACTGCAAGAGGAATGTCTATCCAACAAACCTGTAATTAGCACCAGGTGCCATAGGGTTAGGGTTAGAGTCTGAGCACTGGTTCTGAAGGAATGTTTTTGGCACTTGAAGACTCAATGCTTCAAGGCCTTAACAGTCATCACACATGACAAATCTCCTAGAGCAGATAGTTAGTGCTTATTATGTAAGACTGAGCACTTAACACTATTTGCTCAACACTTCACTTCACCACTGTCATCCTTTTCAGCAACAATAAGGGTTCCATTCATTTGGCAAATAACCCAGTTGTAGAAGGTCATTTGAAGCACATCAATATCAAATATTATTGGCTTCAAGAATCCATTGAAAATGGAGATTTCAAGTTGGACTATGTGTCCACCAACCACCAAAGGGCAGACTCTTGTTGACACAATAACTATTCACATCTGCAGGTCATATTTACTTGACCATATCTTTCAGTTGCATTACTATTGACAACTTATCATTCATGTGACTGGTTACTACAGATACCTGGATATCACATGGTACCGTACATTCAGTATTCTTCTCTGATGTTCTACAATGTTCTATCTCCATGTAGATAGTTACTCCTTCCTAAAGTAGTAGTTGTAGTTACAATGCTCCAGAGTTACTCCATGTGCACAGACCATGTACGGTATGTATATATACTGTACCCTGAGGGCTCTTGTCCCTCAGTTCAAATCTTATATTCTCTCATCTCTACTAAGCTCTCCAGCAACTCAACTGGATAGCTTCATTAGCAACATACTTGCACTTCTGTAACTCAAGCACAAACCTCCAGGTAAGCACAGAGTTGTTGTGCTACTTCCTGCCTCTTGTTTGTTAGGTTATGAGCCCTGTCAGGCTCTGACATGATAGACAGTTGTATTCAGCCTAATGGGCAATTCCCCAATCCAATCTGTCATGTTTGACTGGCTGATGGACTTGTGCTTCACAGTTACTTTCAAGTTACAGTATATAGCCTTTGCTCTTACTATAGCTGTGGCCTACTGGTCTCTTAATGACCACATACCTTTTGGAGTCATACCTCTCTTCGCCTATATGGTCTATCTGGCAGTTCATGTTGTATCCCTTCTCCAGTGGAGAGATGCCCCAGTGGTGCTCCCACATCCTATTGCTCCTGCCTTCCCAAAAGAATTTGTTGTCCATGAGGCCTTCCAAGGCCAGGAACCATTCCCACTTGGGGATAATGGTTACCCCTTGTCCTTTGATCAGGCATCTCTGCTCTTTAACTGGGCAATGCATGCTTTTCAGGATTATGACTTCAATTGTTTCTATGATTACATACTAGTGGTTGGACAATTCATATTCCCACAACTGGATTTCTGGATCCCACAGCAATATTATATGCAGTGGACCTTCTCCATTGCACAGCAGCTTGGAATCAGCTTTGCTGAATCCTTTAGAACTTACATGTTCTATGCTCCCTATAGAGCTCTACCCAATCATGTTCTCTTTAATGATGTCACTCCCTTTGACCTCTTTCTTATGTGACATCATCTCTCCAGAAATGATCTCTGGTTCTTCAATGAACAGTTGGCAGAACTTGTTGCCCAATTTGGTGTGGAGAACAGACTTCACCCCTTTTCAGGTGATCAGGGAATGGCATGGGTCCAAACAGACCAGGAGAATGGACACCCAGGCTGGGATGCCCTCTCAGATCTGGACAATCTCAAATTCAATGGGCCTATCAATAGGGGATTGGAGGAAGAAGCAGGGATTAGGAGAAGAGGAGCTGAGGGCAAAGGAAAAGGACATGCCTTATAGGCACAGCCTTAGGTGGTTGAACTTTGTCGATGCTACTGAACCTGACTACCTTATTGCAGGAGTCATGTCAGGGGGAGTGAAGACCCACCATATCTTTGCTAGGGCTTTCTACAAGGAAGCCTCTAACTCCCCTCTTCCTTTTATCACCAGCACCTTCTCCACACCAGAGAATCCCTTTATGGAGATTCATTGGCTCTTCCACAGATTGTATGAGGCACCTTCCTCTAAATTGACTTGGTATTCCACCCCTCATAGCATTGCTAATTTTTGTGGAATAGATCTACTGGCACTAAATGATAAAGACCCCTCACTACTCACCATCCCTGTCTTCTGGATCGACACCCACCTGGATGAGTACTCACCAAACTCAGTCTAGGTACACCCTCTTTGGGATCCTTGACCATTTAGAGGAGCAATTCCTGCCATCCACACCTGGAACAAGTACCTCAACACTCACTTTAGGGGAGCATTTAAGAAGGGAGCTTCAAATGAAAGCTCTTATCTTCCCTTGTGCTTGCACCAACAGTCAGATGCCCATATCAGTATCTGGCTTTCACAGGTTGTCAACACAAGGAGTGATCCTAGGGTTCAGGCCCATCTGGACTCTCTTGCAGCCATTGACCTCTCTCCTGTCTACAGGATTGCATGGTGGCCAGGGAACATCTCAGCTGACCATCTGCATGGGCTTGCATCTTGGCAGCTTGACCTCTGTTGAATCAACCTCCTTCCTGTCCTGAAAGTTGAAGGCCTTGATTTCACATCTTAGGGTCAATCTGGTCAAAATGGAAGCAGCATTCAACATGGTGCTCCATTATATCTATCCAAGTCTATCTTGGATTGAACAGCCATATTCCAGAGGAGGAAGAGTGTATGGTGATCTCTTGGACTTATCAATGGTCTCTTTACATACCTTTGCTAACCCTTCATATCTCATGATACACTTTCCCTACAAAATTTTTCCTGTTTCACTCTTGGAAATGACTAACTTGGAATCATTGGGGATCCAACTCCTCAACTACCACTATTGTCCTGATTATGATCTAGGACACTTTTTTGATCTTAGGCTTCTGGATCCAACTCCAGTTGTAAGACCTATTATCATTCAACCTAGGATCCCTCCTAGGATTGTTCCTCCTGTGGTACCAGTTCCAGTCATCATTGCTTGACCTTTTATCTTGTTACCAGATACAGATGATTCTTTCTTTGATCTATTGCTCTTATGTGATTTGTAGCTATGGCAGATGAAAAGTCTGGGTTTATGAAAAACATCCCTATTTCCAATACCACCAACTACCCAATCTGGGCAATTTCAATCAAGAACTTCTTACATGTTCAAGGTACCTGGCTTGTGGTCAATGGAATGACCACACAACCTCCCACTACAGCCATTGCTGCTGGCCAACCTGACCCTCCACCAACTGTGGAACAACTTGCTTGGGACACTCTTGACTCTATGGCTCTAGGGGCCATTATGGGTCACTGCAAACCAATTGTCCAGATTGAAATGGACAGGTTTGCAACTTCCCATGAGGTATGGGAGTCATTACTAAACACTTATGGCAAACCTGGCACAGCTGGAGTTTATGTGCAGTTTAAGCACACCATGAAGATCTCAATTAGTAACAGGGAAGATCCACTTCCTAAAATTACCAAGATCAACAACTTGTTTAGTTTCCTTGCCTTAAATGGCATGCCCCTGCCAGAGTCAGTGTGCACCATGATTATCATGGCAGCTTTACCATCCAACTGGGAGAACTTTGCCATGTTCATGCTGGCAACACTTCCCATCACCCTACCAGCAGGCCAGCAGGGTCAAACCCTGACTGTTGATGCAATTCTTCCAAGAATCAAGGAAGAATACTTATGGCAACATGGAAGAACTCAACTTCCAAGAATGACCGATAATGTTGTGGGCACTTCTGCCCAGCATGTGCAACAGAGCCAGTGACCTAAATGCTGCAAGTGTGGGAAAGGTCACAAGATGGAAGACCATTGGGAGGGAGGGAAACCTCCTGTGGTCAATATTCTGAAGATACAGGAAAAGAAGAAGGAAAAGAAGGGGAAAGGAAAGGGAAAGGGCAGATCAGGCAAGGCCCCATCCAATGATAAGAGAAAAGGCAAGCAAAAAGCAGCCACCCAAGAGACAAATGAGGCTTTTGTCAAGCCTTATACTTCTGACAATGATTCCTCTGTTGACCAAGTGTACATGAACTCCAATATTGCAGAAGCAGGCTGGTCTAATGCTTTTCCCTCATCAGCTCCCAGTTCTTCTCTTGCTATTCAAACTAAGGTTCAGAGAGAAATGGAGTGTGATAGAGTCTGGAATAGTACTAGAACCTATAAAGACCCTTATAATGCTTCCTGTAACAATGGACAGTTTCCACCTCTGCAATATGATTCCAACTGAAAAGGGGCAGCCAGCTTTTATGCTTATGTATCTGATTGTGAAGGATGTCATCAGAAGATCTCTGAAAAGGATGATTACCTCTGGCTGATGGATTCAGGAGCTACAAGTCACTCCACTCCCTTCAAAAGGGATTTCCTCAGCTATGTTGAATTCAAGAGACCAATCCCAGTAGGAACAGCTGGGAGCAAGAAAATATACTTTCCTGGTATAGGGACTGTTTCTTTCAATGTTACACTAAATGGAAAACAGGAATGCCAGACATTACAAAATGTCTTTTATTCACCTTCAGGAGCGAAGCATATCCTCTCTATTCCTTCCCTAACCACTGGATTGGGCTACACCTTTCAAGGTGATAAGACCCTCACTCAAATCTACAACATGCAAAAAAGACTCTTCCTTGAAGGCACTCATGTGTTTTGCAGCTCCAATCTTCACTGGTTTACAGGAAAACCAATTGGGAAATGTGATCAAAGATTGGTTCTTCTAGTGTGTTTGGACAACAAAAACATTAACACATTCTTATCTCTATTTGTCGTTGAATACTCTGATGTCTACAAACTATGGCATTCAAGGTTTGGCCATCCAAGTGATCAGGTAATGCAGAAAGTTCCCAACCATACTACTGGTCTTGATCACATACCACCTCAACCTAAACCTTTCCCCTGTGGCGAATGTCTTATCAGCAAAATGCACAATCAACCCTTTTCACCTTTGTGGACTTGGGTGACTGAACCTCTTGCATTAATTCATATGGATCTTCTACAGTTTCCAACCAAATCTTATTATTGTCATGTTTACTGCCTTACCATCATTGATGACTTTAGTGGCTTTGGTTCCACTCTTTTGCTTCAAGCAAAGAGTGACACTGCCAAGTCTTTCATTGACTGGACTAATTGGGCAGAATGCCAGACTGGCTTCTCAATTAAATCCATTTGTTCCAACTGAGGGGGGGAATTTATGGCCACTGCCTTTAAGGAGCATCTCCTTTCCAAGGGCATCACCCATCAGTTATCCATTGCTGATACTCCTCAACAGAATGGTCAAGCAGAATGATTTAACAGAACTGTTATGGAGAAAGAGGAAGTTCTTCATCATGCAGCTTGTTTACCCAAGCGCTACTGGAACTTTGCCTTACTCACTGCAGTATTTGTCTACAATCAAACTCCATTAAGGCAAATCCAATGGAAGACACCCTTCAAGCTCTTTATGAAGAAGAAACCTACTGTTTCCTATCTTCAAGTCTTTGGATGTCTTGCCTACATATTCATCCCTAAGGACCAATGAAAAGACAAACTCTCTCTGAAAGCCAAAGAAATGTTATTCCTAGGGTATCCTGAAGGAACCAAAGGTTACATTTTCTTATGACAAAACAAGATGATTTATATTTCCACCACAGTAACATTTGTCAAGAATGTGTTTCCCAACTGTCCTGTAGAGAAGTTATGAGACAAAATCAATATACCTCTCCCAGCATCTGGTCCCTTTGAGAACTCTTCTGACAATCAGGATGGAAGCAAGCCTGATCAGCACACTCCAGGTCCTAGACCACCCACTCTAGATATAGATGACAATCAACCTAGGCCTCCTACACCAAGTCCACCCCAATGTGGGCAGTATCCTCCTCCAGTTACTGTAGAGGATTTATCAGATAAAGAGGAACCTGACTCTCCTGAGCAAGAGCAACTAGATCCTACACCAGGACCATCCTCACCTGCCTTACCAACTAGAACTACAAGACAAGAATGTCTTGACCGACCTGTCTATCTGAATCTGGATTATGTTAATTGACCTCACCCTAATCGGTCTTCACCACCAACAGAATCCCCTAGTCAAGGATTTCCAGGACTGAGAAGACATGAACCATGTCCTATTCCATCATTTGTTCCACTGGTCAATAATCTGGCACTTCCACCCTTCCTTGAAAGACATCCTACTGAAGCACCTGACCCATCTTATCCTCCTGCCCCTTCTGCTCTACAAAGATTGGCTAGAGTGTCTATCCCCAGGGTAATACCCAACAACATTTATGGAGATAGACTTCCAACTCAAGTAGAAAGAGAGTCAGATAGGAATTGGGAAAGAAATCTCAAAAATCCACCACCACCTCCCAGGGAACCATCATCTATTGAGGACCTCTATGAGGATCCTAGACCTCAACTGTCTACAGAAGATGGGGGAGATCTGAATTCACTTATATGTGAACAGGGTTCTGGATTTATTGAGTACCTTTTGTCTCAGGCTGTTGCTGACATACCCAGGCAGTATAAGGATGTTCTCCATCTACCAAAGGAAGAACAGGATAAATGGAAAGAAGCAATGAAGGATGAAATCAAGTTGATTAACGAATGACATGTCTGGACTTTAGTTGATTGTCCCCTTGATTGTAAACCTGTCAAATGTTGTTGGGTTTTCACAAGAAAATCAGACAGAAGATATAAAGCCTGCTTAGTAGCCAAGGGCTTTTCACAAGTATATGGAGAAGACTATGAGGAAACCTTCTCTCCTGTTGCAAGATTTGAGACAGTACGACTGCTCATGGCCTACACTTGCTCTCAGGATTGGGAGGCTCACTGCCTTGATGTCAAGACTGCATTCCTCTATGGAAAGCTTGACAAAGAAATTGATATGGAACAACCAGAAGGCTTCATATCTCCAGGAACAACAAACAAGGTTTATTGTCTTTTGTGCACACTTTACAGCCTTAAGCAAGCAGCATTAGTGTGGAACAAGGAACTCCACAAATCCCTACTCAAGTTAGGTTTTATTCAAACCAAATCTGACACAGGAGTTTACATATGTCTATAAGACTAAACAAGGCCTGGTTATCTTTGTCATCTACATTGATGACATTCTCCTCCTTTCATCCTCTGCTAAACTCCTGAAAGACAGAAAGGAAGCATTTATGAAGATTTGGGAAATATGTGATATGGGAGAAGTAAAGGAATATCTTGGCATCCAGATTATAAGAAATTGAAAGGAAAAGACCATGATCCTTAACCAACATCCCTACATCCTGAAAGTACTCAAATGCTTTCAAATGGAACAATGCAGAAGTGTATGAACACCACTACCAAGTGGATATGTTCCTACTCCTGTCCCTTCCGGCTATACTGCTACACCTGCCTTATGGCAGAAGTATCAGCAGGTTATCAGATCCCTTTTATATGTCATGCTCAGAACTTGTCCTGATTTAGCTTTTAGCATCATTTGCATGTTGCAATACATGTTGAACCCAACACAGCAACATCTGGACAAAGCAATGCATATTGTGAAATACCTGTCCTCCACTAGAGACTTGTCAATTCACTATTTCCAGAGTGAGTTATCTCTGGATTGCTATTCCAACTCTGACTGGGCTGGAGACAAGGAGACCTATTGGTCAACTTCTGGCTGTGCTATGTTTCTTAGATGAAATCTCATTTCCTGGAGATCCCACAGACAACTGACTGTTGCACTCAGCTCTACTGAAGCTGAGTATATGTCACTCTGTGACACTGGTCAACAGATCAAGTGGATCACTACATTATTCCAGGAGTCCCATCTTCGCTTCACTACTGTCATTCTCTTTGGCAACAACAAGGGTTCTATTCACCTAGCTAATAACCCTGTTGTAGAAGGTCAATTGAAGCATATCAACATCAAGTATTATTGGCTTCGTGAGTCTATCAAAAACAGAGACTTCAAGTTGGACTATGTGTCCACTGACCATCAAAGCGTAGACTCTCTGACTAAAAGTCTTACCTGGCAGAAACATGACCATCATTGCTTGTTACTTGGACTCTACTGAGCCAGTTTAAAGCAAGGGGGAGTGTTGACATGATAACTATTCACATCTGCAGGTCATATTTACTTGACCATATCTTTCAGTTGCATTATTATTGACAACTTATCATTCATGTGACCGGTTACTACAGATACCTGGATATCACATGGTACCATACATTCAGTATTCTTCTCTGATGTTCTACAATGTTCTATCTCCATGTAGATAGTTACTCCTTCCTAAAGTAGTAGTTGTAGTTACAATGCTCCAGAGTTACTCTGTGTGCACAGACCATGTACAGTATGTGCATATACTGTACCATGAGGGCTCTTGTCCCTCAGTTCAAATCTCATATTCTCTCATCTCTACTAAGCTTTCCAGCAACTCAACTGGATAGCTTCATTAGCAACATACTTGCACTTCTGTAACTCAATCACAAACCTCCAGGTAAGCACAGAGTTGCTGCACTACTTCCTGCCCCTTGTTTGTTAACTCTCTGACTAAGAGTCTCACCTCACAGAAACATGACCATCATCACTTGTTACTTGGCCTTTATTGAGCCAGTCTAAAGCAAAGGGGAGTGTTGACACAATAACTATTTGCATCTACAGGTCATATTTCATTGACCAATACTTCTTAGTCATCTATTGCTTACAACTTATCTTACATGTGACCAACTACCTCACTTACCTGGATAATCACATGGAACTGATCTATCAGTATCCTTCTATTATGTTCTACAACATTCTATCTCTTTATAGATACATCAGAGATTCCATGATAATATGACATTGGATTACAAAGATGTATCAGAATTAAAATCTCTATAATACATGAAATAATTGCAATTGATGTGATAAGGGTATGTATAAGAGGACATGCATGGTGAGACCTGCCATCTATGCAAAAATGTCTTGATATTATCACATTAATCATTATGAGATTCAACTGGCAATTAGATTAGCAATGCCTGCCAGATTGACAAATATCACCCACTAGTATCTACTTATATAATTGACAGTGGCCTTTGAAGATGTCCCAATCAATCTAATGATGATCTTCATAGCCCTTGACCTGTTTGTCTGTCACATGTGGCCCAAGCATGTACAAGCTATACTAGTTCACAAACATTCCATTCATGATCTGTGTGTGCCTGACCTATCTGTCTGACACATGTGGCCCAAGTATATATAATCTATACTAGTTCACAAACATCACATTCATGATCTGTGTGGGCCTGACCTGTTTGTCTGACACATGTGGCCCAAGCATATACAAGCTATTCTAGTTCACAAACTTCACAACCATGATCTGTGTGGGCCTGACCTGTCTGTCTGACACATGTGGCTCAAGCATATACAAGCTATACTAGTTCACAAGCATCCCATTTATGATCTGTGTGGGCCTGATCTGTCTGTCTGACACACATGGTCCAAGTATATACAAGCTATTTTAGTTTACAAACTGCACAATCATGATCTGTGTGGGCCTGACCTATCTGTCTGACACATGTGGCCCAAGCATATACAATCTATACTAGTTCACAGATGTCTCAATTGTTATCTGTGTGGACCAGACCTGCCTATCTATTACATGTGGCCAAGATCCATGTGAATTATATCATAGTTGAAATCCACTACTGTGTTACAATACAGCCCTTTGTATTCCATCAAGGTATCAATTTGATGGCTCCCTGTATTCCATAGCACAAGCCAAACAGTTATGACACATTATGTATAAAATCAAATGCATGACATGTAAGGCTGGTAAGTAGCTAACAATTGGCATCCAGAGTATCTACAGCTGTCTTGATATGCGCACACCTCTCTTGAATCCTTGCCAATGTGCTGTTCCTCATGGGGGGACATTGTGCAGTTGAGTAAGCAGGGAATATTTGCCTAGTAAAACATTTAGATTTCAACTGATTACCATGTGACAGTATGCACTTGTTACCTGTTCCACCACACCAGGAGTTCATCGACCTCTTGCTTTTCATCTGGATCTTCAAACAACTCTAAAAGTGAGTTGTAGAACCACTCTGAGTCTGTGACTGTATCCATATGTGAGAACACTGGTGAGGACATTAACAAAAATTGGACCTGAAATTAATATTCAGCAACTAAGAAACAACCATCAATGTATACTCAAACCTGTGTGGCAATGTAAGTGATGGAAGAGGGGGTGACTCAGGTCATTCCATGAATCCAAGCATTACCAGAGCAGGTGGCTTTGGGTTCTTTGTCCACTGAACTGGGAGAAGTGAATACATGCTTATATGCCTGTGTGAAGTGAGCAAGAAATCTCATCTGGATATGAACTGTACTGACAGATACAAGGGGAGCACTGCAGAAAAGACTGTTCCATGGATCCTCTGAATCATACTGGTAGTCAGCATACAAAAATAATGGCCATTGGTCACCAGAAATGACAATTTCTCCATTCCATAGCTTAGCTTTTATTCTGTATGTCTAGTATTGATGAATCAGCAAGTCTACAAAATCTGTTGCTTACTCAGGATTTGACCAGTCAAGACCAGCAGGACATAATAAAGCACCTGTTCACTCATGGTTAAAGCTGTGGTTGACCTTCATGTTACATGCAAGAGGTGGAACAAGACTTTGTTCTCTGGGAGTGATCCAGTCAAGAACAGCACCTTTAAGGCTCTTAGTATCATTGCCTCTTGCTCCTGATGTGCCTTTGGAAAGCTTGTTTATATCTGCTATTAGCTTTCAATGCTTCCAGTGGTTGGAGAATTTACCAGCTCAGAGACAATATCAACCTCTTCTTCTGAACCTGCCATCAAGCATTCTTCCAGACCCAGAACAGACCTTAGAAGCTCTTGAAAGATGCAATGTTCACACCTTTCCCTGTAAAAATCCTCCTATCAGCTTCACCATTTGTCAGTTAGTAGAAATGTGTCCTACTCCACAGTGAAATTCTCCTCTGGAACATCAGCTAATTTGCCCATTCATAAGAGTCCATTGGTAAGGAGCACCTGAAAGTTACATAGTGCATGGACTGTTCTGCTGAAATGATGCCCATGGTGCACTAGTGGATCAGTGATGTTCCTGCAAAGTGATAGTGTTTGAACCATGTAAAGCCACCATAAAGGCAATTGATGTATGGTCTTTTCCTAGGACCCAATTCAAAACCATCAACTCATTTCCATCAGGCAGAAGGCTCAGGTTCTTGGGACATAGAGGAAGCAAAAGTGGGCTGTTTGTACTGCAGAGAACAAGATGGATAGTGGTCAGTGGTAGCCCCAAGCATCTTGCTCCCAAATCTGACCAGTATTTATACAAGCATGAGTTTGATGACAGGATTCTGTTGCATGAAACATGAAAGCAGAAGTTTCATTGAGACAAGAGTGTTGTGAATGGTGTTCTATGGGGGAATCAAATAGCAAGAATTACATGTAACCCAAGTTGCACCCCAACAGGATCAACTGGACCTGACTGGCTGTTACAACTGGGAAGTCGGTAATGCCTTCAGAACCAGCACTCAAAGTCCTAACCCTAACCCTAAGTGGTCCTAGACTACAATACTGAGGTTCAGCAGTTTGATGACTTGCTGTTGCAACAGAACTCTTCACCCAGAGGCTGATCTGGCTCTTATGTCCTCAGGTGGGTACAAAGGAGTAGATAGACATGAATTGCAAAGGAGACAAAAGATGGGGATTCCACCTTTCGTCATCACTCTATATACTACATGGAAATTGTATGCATAAGTGTATACTGCAGAAATAGTACAACTAGTTATTGTACTAGTAATGAGTCAGTCTGCATCAGAGTGACATGTCCATTGATATATGAAATAGAGGAGAAATGAGTTGACACATAGGGTCATGTGGTCAAGACAGGGGTAATCCACTGGAAAACATTGAAGGGTGGATTCCTGTACATGTGTAAGGTAAAAAGGAAACATACAATAGTTCACAAAGTGTCTGTTGGATAACGTGCAGTAAATGGTAGACATCAGTCACAAAAGAAATAAACATGTGGAGGCAAAACCATAACACTGGCTAGCCTTGGTCCTCAAATTAATCTCCATATGGTTTAGTGTTTTGCAAAATCTTTGTCCAATCAGAGTGCTCAAATCAGTATTCAATAGCAATGAAAGATGACAGGACATATATGGTATGTTGCTGTAGTATCAAATATTATGCATAAGAGGGAGATACTTGTGGTTATGAACTAAAGCAACATTGACTTGGGGCCTCTTTGCTTGTTGGCAAGTTCAATAATATGCTCACTATAAATTTGATGATGAGCTAAGGACATAAAAATTATTTCTGTACTCACAGGTTTGCCCTTCACCCATCTGTACCATCCCTAGTTGAAAGCCATTGATTGAATTTGACAACCTTGGCACTGGAACTCTCACAAAAACATTTCAGAAGCTGCATTTGGCTGTGCTCCTCTTTGATAATCATATTTGGGTGAAAGGCCTCAGATGAATCAGGGAAAGAGGCATGCAGAGCACACACAACCTGATAGTAGAAGTTAATATACTACTTAATTTACCAGCACATGAAACTTACATAGGCACATGCAGAAGATATGAGTTTAATTGGGATCACTGTGTACAATTTGGGAAATAAGTCAATAATAGGTGTGTTACTACCTTTATCAGGCTGAATGAGGTGATTTGTGATCATTGACAAGATGATTGAACATCTGAATGGTTTCTAATCTTCAGATGAGCACTGCAAAAGTTGTAGCTTGAGAGAACTCACCCTTGTTTTCTCGTGCCTTGTGAAATCAACAGACTCAACCTCTTTATTGTAAGATTGGATCCCAAGAATGGCAGTGATGTGAGCCCTTAACTCTTCAGGCATGGTAGCCTTGTCCTTGAGGGCCAAACCACCAAGGGAGGACTTTTTTGGGTCATCAACAAGTCCAATAGCATGTTCCTTCATGGAATGTATATATAGCTGCCTCTCTTGTGTCACCTGTGAATATTTGTATGATATGGCATGACATTCTCATAGTATTGTGTGCAATGTACCAAAAGCAGGACTTTCAGTCCTGTAATTGACATAAATTCAGTTCATGAGGTTGCACAGCATTTGATTCCTATTGCCAAGAATGGGTTATAGAATCTTGAACACAAGATGGGAAGTACCTTTTTCAATGGGCTGTCCCATTCCAACCAACAACATCTCCAACTTGGTGAGAAATGCAATGGCACAAGAGTTGAATGAGGTACACGATTTGGCAGTACCAAGTTCAATATGCATCATGTTTTTCATCTTGGTACATGTGTCCAAGATGATAACCCACACAGCTGGAAAAAAGGATCTAAAAAAGTTTGAGTAGTATTTGATGCCTTTGTTGAAGACCTGCAGATCACAGTCAATAAAATCCCCCAAGGGGATATCCACAATGGCAGCTGCAGGTGGTTCAAATGTATGCATGTGGAGTACCAACTCAAACCTGAGTTTGCAAGCATCATGATTGGTGATTGTGATATCTGTAATATTTTTAGGAGACAAGAGGTCTTGAAAGGAGCCTTCCCAAGACAAGAAGTTGACACTGCTGCTTGACAAACTTATGGCTGAGAGTGTGCTGTGGTTGTCAAGGTATATGGAGCTTGAAGGTGTCAAACTCAATGGCACAGAATAGCTAGGCTGATGACAGGGAGGTATAATCAGTATTTTTATGGAGGCTCAAAATGCAAATGTACATGTAGAAGTTTTTGGGGGGCACCACTGTCAATGTTGATGTATGCACCAGCCACTTGCCAGCCTTGTGGGATTATGAATGGGCATTCCTAGATGGATTAGTCATTGAGAGTTGATTTAGATAGGATATGCACCAAAGCATTTGGATACTGCAATAAATCCTAGTGAAACCCCATGTCAGAGTATCTCTCTTGTGACAAATAACTGGTACTCACAACATGCACCAGAGTGGGTTTTTCTGTTGGCTGTGACCCTTCAATGAATGCAAGTTTTGCAAAATTCTCCAGCATTTCTGGAACCATGAAAGCCTGCTGATCCATGAGTCAAATCTGATAAGCTGAATCTGAGAATGTAGTACATACACTAGACATCCAGTTCCTGAAGAAGGCTTTGGTCCCTGGCCCTTCCAGATTATACATATAGCCTACTCAGTATGACTGGAGGATGGTGCCTATTAGTGAAGTGTGATATTAGTACAATTCATGAAATTATAGTAAATCTCACTGTATTTAAAATTCCCAGACATTGTGAGGTGAGGTGGAGTACTAGGCTGAATTCATTGACTTGGTGCCCCCTTCAGCTTATATCTATGATGAATCCACCTGTATCAATATTCATTACTGTATGCTACATAGTTGTATTGACTTCCATACAATAACACAAACTACAATAGTTACAGGCATTTGATGATTTACAGTACTTACATCATTTACAGTACAAATTTCAATGAACTACATTTGAATAAAGCATCACCATCTGCTACATATTTGGAATGTATAATTGGGAAGAAAAGATACATCAAGCAGATATTGAAAGCTTATATAGTGAAATGCTCACACTTTCTCACACTTTCATAAATAGTAAGGCTTTCTGTCATCAGCCACAAATAATATCATGCTTGACTGGCAGGATTTGGTAGTTGTGTGGGACCTGGGACACTACAATCTTACATCAATAACTCTTGACTTTGTCATATTTATCCCATACATCCACACTCACATGGCACATCTTAGGCATTCAGCATGTGTACAGCCACATCAGACCTCTGCAAGCATAGGGGTGAGTCAGGAGGCAGCACTACAAACCAAAGGCTAGGAATACATCAACTGAAAGAAACCAGGAGAGCTATAATACAAATAGACTTGGATGGAATAAACATAGGGAAGAACTGAAAGATAAGACAAAGGAAAAAATGCAATGGGAACAAAACACATGGACTGGAGCATAGGGAGAGGTGGGTGGGTAGCAAAGCAATCTGGCGATGCAATGGGAACAGGTCAGAAAGGAGACAACCCCTTGAGACTGCTGCATGCCAGATAATATGACATGATGGTGTGACACACACCTTGCAAATGACATGTGAAAGGGAGTACTGGTACCACCTGATCATGCCTCACATAGAGTGAGCTGTCCCATGTATCATGCCCCTCATTGACCCATTAGCCTAGCATTAAACATAGTTTATACCCCACATATTTACCCCATACATCCACACTCACATGGCACATCTACCACCCACACCCAGTCCACCCACATACACACCACACCCTGCACCTATGTGCATGTATGCATGTACACATGTACAGTGTGACCACTTGCCCCCACAAGAGCCAAGGCCTCCCCTGTGCCATGTGGGTCACCTACACACAAGCTACACAGTGACCCAGAATCACTCCAAACATGCCTGTGGAGCCATTGGACCCAGGTGTCAACATGGGAAGTCAAAAATGTGATCTAGAAACATCAGTCAAGTGCCAGGGATGAAGAGAATACATTATAACCAGGTGTAAAATCTATCATTTCATAAATGGATTATATCACCAATAAAAGTAGGTGGAGAAAGGTGGAGGATTATGTAGGCGACCAGTCAATCTACATGTGTAGCAAAGTAGAACAGCACAAAAGTCATTAAAATGCAGCTTCTCAAGGGCCATCTACTGTAATATGTAATAGTATAGTGCTGAAAAGTAATGACAATATATATATACATTTACCCATTGCAGTACTAAGACAAGAACTATGCATGAGCTTCTATAACTAGACAAACATCATTGAGGGACAACACCACCCCATTGCTGAGCACAACCTGCTGTTTCTTGAGTCTGCACTCCTTAACACACCATATTTGACCTGCCAATTCACCCTTCAGTACCATGCATGTTTGACCCTTAGCTCTGGGAGGTGCTGCAGTCAGGTGTACTGCAGGAATTGTGTGGTGTTCAATCTTGGTGCTATCACAATGGGCAGTGACAGTAACAGATAGAAATCCAGCCAGGACTTCACCATCCTTACCAAGAAATTGGTTGGGACAAGTTGTACAGACCACTCACTTGCACAGGGAGCCACAATCATAACCAAGGCCCACATTCAAACAGACATGGAAGTCTGTAAAGTGACAAAAGGCATCATCACAGAGCCAGGGGATATTGCCTTGACCTGAAAATTAGCACAATAAACACTGATTTAAGATTCCATACCTTTATCAACTGTAGGAGTTGCAGTTGGGGGCATAATTGGGGGATCAAAAGGCACAACCCGCATGAGATCCAATGGTGAGATGGTCCAGGGATCATTTGTCTCACCTGACTCTGATTGTTCAGCTGCAGGAGATGGTGGTTGGGAAGGAGGAGTTGGCTGCCTCAGTTCAATGGCATCTGGAATGAAACATCTTTACTGCAGAGCAATTAGTGCTTTCAGGCAGGCATCATCTAATTTATCCCCAGTTAACAAGTAACCTGTACTAAGTGAATAGTTAATTGATTGTCAGAGGTGTCACAAAGCAACTCACCTAGTCATGATGTCAATGTTCTTAACCTGAAAGTCTGGGTATCCTAGCATAGAAATAATGCTAGACTGGTGTCCCAGTGACACTAAATGTGCTTGACAACCCTTCTTGTCACCAGTGATGACCCAGACCTCACACCCTCTGTGTGTCAATAATGGCATCCAGTTGGATATCTTTGCACATGATGATATACAGACATTAAGCTGCAAAGTGTTTGTTAGAAAATAGTAGACAAAGGGCTTGCACATGTACCATGAAGTCTTTACACCTAATACTCATAGAAGCTTTATGAAGGTTTACATTGAGGACAGTGCCTGTCTGGCCACAGTTCTTTCCTCACATGACTTTGACCATGTCACCAATAGTGACATCATAACTGTGCTGACTCAAAAATGTTAGTGTGGGGGCAGCCTCAGTCTGTGTGTCATCCACAGAGACAGTGAAGAGATCTCCAAGGCCGATTGTGTTGTCTTTGTGGGGAAGCTCACCAGACCCTGTGGGTTTCATATTATTTAGATGACCTTCCTCCAGAAGCTTACAATGTGCAAGGGATTCAACCCACAAGGTTGGGGGTGCAACCCACACAATCCTTCCAATATAGCCTCACCATGGACCCCAAATAATGATTGCATGATCTCCAATTTGGATTGGGTCTTGCAGTGGTTCAGGATCATGCAAATAGGTGTCTAGTCACTGTGTGACCTCCAAAACCATGTGATCAGGCATGTGCAAGTGCACTAGTATAGGGTCAACCTCTACCTACTCAAGTATCAATATTGCAGGGATTTAAGCATATTCAGAACATACCTCAATCACTTCCCCATGCTGAGAAACAGTCAGGGTGAGGTTTTCACCTGGATGATTCAAGACACAACCACAAGTTCCCCTCTCTGGGCCTGCAAAAATCTTGACCCAGTTGCCATGCCTATGCACACACTGCAGCTTGAAAATTGAACAGCTGTAATTAAGGAGACTGCCATCCCTGTTGATCTCAACAGTAGCTGATTTGTTTTGGAGGTCAACTGATATGATGTGTCCTAAGGTGTTATGGAGCTCTCCTGCTATGAGTCACACAAGATCACCTCCTTGCCACAACTGCACTGAGAACATCCTGATTGTCTGCCTGACCAATGAAGGATTGATGCCCACCAACAAATGAAATGTGTGTTGACATGATAACTATTTGCATCTACAGGTCATATTACTTGACCACCTATATTTTAGTCACATTATTATTGACAACTTATCTAACACATGACCAGCTATCACAGATACCTGGATATCACATGGAACCGCTTTATCAGTATCCTTCTTTCATGTTCTACAATGTTCTATCTCCATATAGATAGTTACTCCTTCCATAAGTAGTAGTTGTAGTTACAATGCTCCAGATTTACTCTGTGCGCACAGACCATGTACAGTATGTATATATACTGTACTTGAGGGCCTTCGTCCCTCAGTTTGAATCTCATATTCTCTCATCTCTACTGAGCTCTCAAGTCACCAACACTTGATAGCTCCACTAGCAACATAACTCATTCTTCAATAACTCAAGCACAAACCTCCAGGTGAGCCAGAGTTGCTGTGCTACTTCCTGCCCCTTGTTTGTTAGGTTATGAGCCCCGCCAGGCTCTGACGTAGTAGATGATTGTATTCAGCCTAATGGGCAATTCCCCAATCCAATCTGCTATGCTTAGCTGGCTGGCAGACTTGTGCTTTGCAGTTACTTTTGAGTTACAGTATATAGCCTTTGCTCTTACCATAGCTTTGGCCTACTGGTTGTTAAACAACAACGTTCCTTTCGGAGTCATACCTCTCTTCACTTACACAGTCTACTTTGCTGTTTGCATTGTATCCCTCTTCCAGTGGAGAGATGCCCCAGTGGCACTCCCACATCCGATCACACCTGCTCTACCTCCCAATCATGATTTTCATCCAGCCTTTCAGGGATTGGAACCATTTCCCCTTAGGGATAATGGTTATCCCACTGGCTTTGATCAGTCTCCACCACTCTTCAATTGGGCTTTGCATGCTTTTCAGGATTACAATTTTAATCACTTCTATGATTACCTTCCAGTTATTGGGCAATTTGTATTTCCTCAACCAGACTTTTGGTTACTGCAGCAGTACTACATGCAGCGAACCTTTTTGGTTGCTCAGTGGCTTGGAATCAGCTTTGCCAAATCCTTTAGAACATATATGTTCTATGCCCCTTGTCAAGCACTTCCTGACCATGTCCTCTTCAATGACATCACTCCCTTTGATCTATTTCTCATGTGACATTGCTTGTCTAGAAATGATCTCCAGTTCTTCGATGACCAGTTCATGGAACTTGCTGCTCAATTCGGTCTTGAGAACTGACTTCACCCCTCTACAGGCAATATGGGAGAGATGTGGTTCCAAGAGAACCAGGAGGATGGACAGCTGAGCAGGAGTACCTTCCCAGACTTGGACGGTCTCAAACTTGACAGACCTATCCACTGGGAGTTGGAGGAGGGAGCTGGGATTAGGTGAAGAGGAACTGAAGGAAAAGGAAAAGGATGTGCCTTATAGGCATGGACTAAGGTGGTCCAACTTTGTGGATGCTACTGAGCCCAATTACCTCATTGCAGGTATCATGTCTGGAGGAGTGAAGACTCATTGAATCTTTGCTAAGGCTTTCTATTGAGAGGCCTCTCAGTCACCCCTTCCTTTCATTACCAGTTCTTTCTTGGCACCTGAAAACCCTTTTATGGAGATCCACTGGCTTTTCCATGGTTCTTATGAGGCACCATCAGCTAAACTGATGCAGTACTCTACCCCTCACAGCATCATGAACTTCTGGGGTTTTGATTTACCCACCTTAAGTGATGAAGACCCCTTGTTACTTACTGTCCCTGCCTTCTGGATTGACATGCACCCTGACAAGTACTCACCCAACTCAATCTGGGTTCACCCTCTTTGGGATCCTCGACCATTTAGAGGAGCAGTTCCTGCCATCCATGCTTGGAACAAGTACCTCGACACTCACTTTAGGGGAGTGTTTAAGAGAGGAGCTTCTAACAAAAGCTCATACCTACCCTCATGCCTGGACCAACAGTCAGATTCCCATATCAGTCTCTGGCTTCTACAGGTTGTCAACACATGATCTGATCCTAGGGTTCAAGCCAATCTGAACTCTCTCAAGGCCTGCTCTCTCTCTCCTGTCCATGGAATTGCCTGGTGGCCTGGCAATGTCACCAGTGAACATCCTCATGGACTCACATCATGGCAGCTTGACCTTTGCAGAATCAACCTCCTTCCTGTCCTGGAAGATGATGGCTCTGATTTTGCATCTTAGGGTTGATCCTAGAGAAATGGAGGGCACCTTCAACATGGTACTCCATTATGCCTATCCAAGCCCTCCTTGGATAGAACAGCTGTATTCTGGAGGAGGAAGAGTGTACGATGATCTTTTGGACTTATCAACAGTCTCTTTACATACCTTTGCTAACCCTTCATATCTCATGATTCATTTTCCTTATGAAATCTTTCCTGTCTCACTCTTGGAAATGACTAACTTGGAGTCATTGGGAATCCAACTTCCCAATTACCACTATTGTCCTGATTATAATCTAGGACATTTCTTTGACCTTAGGCTTCCGGATCCAACTCCAGTTGTAAGACCTATTGTCATTAGACCTAGGGTTCCTCCTAGAGTTGTCCCAGTGGTACCAATTCCAGTTATCATTCCTTGACCTTTTGTCTTGATTCCAGATACAGATGATTCTTTCTTTGATCTATTGCTCTTACATGATTTGTAGCTATGGCAGACGAAAAATCTGGGTTCATGAAAAACATCCCAATTTTCAATACAACCAACTACCCAATTTGGGCAATTTCAATCAAGAATTTCTTATGTGTTCAAGGAACATGGCTTGTGGTCAACAGAACTACAACCAGACCTCCAACCACAGCACCAGCTGCTGGACAACCTGACCCTCCACCTACCACAGAACAAATCGCATGGGACACACTTGACTCCAAGGCTCTCAGAGCCATTATGGGCCACTGCAAGCCTATTGTCCAAATAGAAATGGACCAGTTTGTGACTTCCCATGAGGTATGGGAGTTGTTACTGAACACTTACAGAAAACCTGGTGCAGCCAGAGTTTATGTGCAGTTTAAGCATGCTATGAAGATTTTGATCAGTAACAGGGAAGACCCTCTTCCCAAAATTACTGAAATCAACAATTTGTTCAGTTTCCTTGCCTCAAATGGCATGCCCCTACCAGAGTCTGCACAGGCTATGATCATCATGGCCGCTCTACCATCTGATTGGGAGAACTTCACCACCTCTATGTTGGCAACTCTTCCAGTCACTTTACCAGCCAGGCAACAGGGTCAAACCCTTACTGTTGACGCAATTCTTCTGCATATCAAGGAAGAATACTTGTTATGCTCTGAACATAACACCTTTTGTTTCTTTCTCCTTTCTCTGACTATCCACTATGCATTATCCAACAGACACTTTGTGGACACTTGTGTATGTTTCTCTCTCTCTCTCTCTCTCTCTCTCTTGTGTTTTACTATATGCATGTATTGGGAATCTGCCCTTCACACTTTTCTGGCAGATTACCCCTGACTTGTCATGTGACCATGATGCATTGTGACACAGGCATCATCCTGTTTCCTCTTTGTGTATTTCATACGTGCAAGTCATCACGACTAGGACTGACTGGTTCCTAGTACCATAACTAGATGTACTATGATCATGCAGCACTTACCATTACCAGTAAGGACTTGTAGTATATAAACCCAAGTGGAAGATGGAATTCCCCCATCTTTCATCTCCTTTGCAATCCACAGTCTTACTGCTTACTTGTACCAACTGAGGACAACAAGCCTCTAAGGCCTCTGGGTGAAGAGATCTTGGTCGCAAGGCTATTGAACCACTGAATCTCAGTATTGTGGTCCAGGACCACTTAGGGTTAGGGTTAGGGCAATAGGCACCGGTTCTGAAGATGTTCTGACTTCCAAGTCATAACAATACTTATGTTGCCATGGAAGGACTCAACTTCTGAGGACCACCAACAATGTTGTGGGCACTTCTGCCCAGCATGCACAACAGAACCAGTGACCTAAGTGTCACAAATGCAGTAAAGGTCACAAGACAGAGGACCATTGGGAGGGAGGAAAACCTCCCATGGTCAATTTACCAAAGATGCAGGAAAAGAAGAAGGAAAAGAAGGGAAAAGGAAAGGGAAAGGGAGGATCAGGCAAGGCCCCATCCAATGATAAAGGAAAAGGGAAGCAAAAAGCTTCCACCCAAGAGGTCAATGAGGCTCAGCTTGAGCCCTACACCACTGACAATGATTCCTCTGTCAACCAAGTGTATGCAAACTCTAATATTGCAGAAGCAGGTTGGTCTAATGCATTCCCCTCATCAGCTCTCAGTTCTTCTCTCACTATTTGAACTAAGGTTCAGAGAGAAATGGAGCATGATAGAGTCTGGAATAGTATTAGAACCTATAAAGACCCTTACAATGCTTCCTGTAACAACAGACCATTTGCACCAGTTCAATATGATTCTGACTGTGAAGGATGTCATTGGAAAATTACCAAAAAGGATGATCACCTCTGGCTAATGGATTCAGGAGTGACAAGTCACTCCACTCCCTTCAAGAAGGACTTCCTTAGCTATGTTGAATTCAAGCGACCAATTCCAGTAGGCACTGCTGGAAGTGAGAAAATATACTTTCTGGGTATAGGGACTGTTTCTTTCAATGTTACACTTAATGGAAAACAGGAATGACAGACACTATGCAACATCTTCTATTCACCCTCAGGAGCAAAACATATCCTATCCATTCCTTCCCTTACCACTGGACTGGGCTACACCTTTCAAGGTGATAAGACCCACACTCAAATCTATGACACATGAAAAAGACTCTTCCTCGAAGGCACTCAAGTGTTTCACAGCTCCAATCTTCACTGGTTTACAGGAAAACCTATTGGGAAACATGATCAAAGATTGGTTCTTCTAGTGTGTTTGGACAACAAAAACATCAACACATTCTTATCTTTATTTGCTGTTGAGTATGCTGATGTCTACAAACTATGGCATTCAAGGTTTGGCCATCCCAGTGATCAAGTAATGAGGAAAATTCCTAGCCACACTACTGGCCTTGATCACATTCCTCCACAACCTAAACCTTTCCCCTGTGGCAAATGTCTTATCAGAAAAATGCATAACCATCCCTTTTCTCCATCATGGACTTGAGCAATGGAACCTCTAGCATTGATCCACATGGATCTTTTGCAGTTTCCAATGGAATCTTACTATCGTCATGTTTACTGCCTAACCATTATTGATGATTTTAGCAGCTATGGCTCTACTCTTTTGCTTTGCACAAAAAGTGACACTGCCAAGTCTTTCATTGATTGGGTTTCTTGGGCAGAACACCAAACCAGCTACTCTATTAAATCGGTTTGTTCTGACAAAGGGGGGGAATTTATGGCTACTGCCTTCAAGGAGTTCTTACTCTCCAAAGGCATAACTCATCAGTTATCCATCACTGATACTCCTCAACAGAACAGTTGAGCAGAACACTTCAATAGAACAGTTATGGAGAAAGAAGAAGTACCCCATCATGCAGCTTGTTTACCCAAGCGCTACTGGAACTTCACTTTACTCACTGCAGTATTTGTCTATAATTGCACTCCACTTCGGAGAACTCAATGGAAGGCACCATATGAACTTTTCTTGAAAAAGAAACCAATGATTTCATATCTTTGGGTCTTTGGTTGTCTTGCTTATGTTTTCATTCCTAAGGATCAGTGAAAAGACAAACTCTCCTAAAGCTGAAGAAATGTTATTCCTTGGATATCCTGAAGGAACTAAAGGATACATTTTCTTATGCCAGAACAAAATGATATATATTTCCACCACTGTGACATTTGTTGAGAATGTGTTTCCCAACTGTCCTGTAGAGAAGTTATGAGACAAAATCAATATACCTCTCCTGGCATCCAGTCCCTCAGAGGACTCTTCTGACGATCAGGGTGGAGATGAGCCTGATCAGCCCACTCCAGGTCCAAGACCACCCACTCCAGATTTCAATAATGACAATCAACCTAGGCCTCCTACACCAAGTCCACCCCAATGCAGGCAGCATCCACCTTCAGTTACTGTAGAGGACATAACAGATAAAGAGGAACCTGATTCTTCAGAGTCAGAGCGACTAGGTCCTGCCCCAGGACCATCCTCACCTGCCTTATCTACTAGACATGAACATTTGGATTGTATTAGAATTCCAAATCCTGCATACATGCAACCTGAACCACCATCTCCTCCACCTACAAGAGAAACCCCTAGTCAAGGTTTTCCAGGGCAAAGAAGACATGAACCACGTCCTATTCCATCATGTATTCCTCCAATCCACAGTAGGAATCTTCCACCATTTCTGGAAAGACATCCATCAGAAGCTCCTGACCCATCCTATCCTCCTGCCCCTTCTGCTCTAAGACAATCAGCTCACATACCTATCCCCAGGGTTATACCCAACAACATTTATGGTGATAGACTGCTGACACAAGTAGAAAGAGAGTCAGAAAGGAATTGGGAAAGGAATCTCAAAAATCCTCCTCAACCTGCACCTGAACCTGCAAATATTGATGATCTCTATGAGAATCCATTTCCTCCACCACCTCCAGAGGATGGGGGAGATGTTAATTCTTTGGTTCATGAACAGGGTCGAGAATTTATTGAATATCTTTTGGCTCAAGCCATTTCAGAAGTACCTAAGCAGTACAAGGATGTCTTACAGTTACCCAAGGAAGAACAGGACAAATGGAAGGAAGCCATGAAGGATGAAATCAAGTCAATTAATGACAGACACATCTGGACTCTAGTCAATTGTCCACCTGATCATAAACCCATCAAATGTCGTTGGGTTTTTGCAAGAAAATCAGATGGAAGATATAAAGCTCACTTAGTAGCAAAGGGCTTTTCACAAATATATGGAGAAGATTATGAAGAAACCTTCTCTCCTGTAGCAAGGTTTAAGACAGTAAGACTGCTCATGGCCTATGCCTGCTCACAGGATTGGAAGGCTCATTGCCTCAATGTCAAGACTGTGTTCCTCTACAGAAAGCTTGATGAAGAAATCTATATGGAACAACCAGAAGGTTTTATAACTCCAGGAAAAACAAACAAGGTTTATTGTCTTTTGTGTGTGCTTTATGGCCTGAAGCAAGCTGCATTGGTGTGGAACAAAGAGCTCCACAAATCCCTACTAAAACTAGGTTTTATTCAAACCAAGTCAGACACAGGAGTTTATGTCTACAAGACTAAACAAGGCCTGGTTATCTTTGTCATTTACGTCGATGACGTTCTCCTCCTTTCATCCTCTGCTAAACTTCTGAAAGACAGAAAAGAAGCATTTATGAAGATTTGGGAAGTATGTGATATGGGAGAAGTGAAAGAGTATTTAGGTATCCAGATTTCAAGAAATTGCAAGGATAAAACCATGACTCTTCACCAACAACCCTATGTCCAGAAAGTCTTAAAACACTTTCAAATGGAACAATGCTGAAGTGTATGAACTCCACTCCCTAGTGGATACATCCCTACTCCTACCCCTTCTGACTACACCACTACTTCAGCTCTATGGCAAAAGTATCAGCAGGTTATCAGATCTCTCCTTTATGTCATGCTCAGAACATGCCCAGATCTAGCATTCAGCATTATATGCATGTCGCAATACATGTTGAATCCAACGCAGCAACATCTAGACAAGGCTATGCATATCATCAAGTATCTTTCTTTGACAAAGGATTTATCAATCCATTACTTCCAAAGCGAGTTATCTCTGGATTGCTATTCCGACTCAGACTGGGCTGGAGACAAGGAGACTTACTGCTCTACTTTGGGCTACTCCATGTTCCTAGGATGAAATCTCATTTCCTGGTGATCTTGCAGACAACCCACTGTCACACTCAGCTCTACAGAAGCTGAATATATGTCCTTATGTGATGCTGGACAGCAGATCAAGTGGATTACAACTCTATTCCAGGAATCCCATCTTTGCTTCACCACTGTCATTCTCTTTGGCAACAACAAGGGTTCTATTCATTTAGCCAATAACCCAGTCATTGAAGGTTGTTCAAAGCATATCAATATCAAGTACTATTGGCTTCAAGAGTCTATTGAAAACAGAGACTTTAAATTGGACTACATGTCCACTGACCATCAAAGGGCAGACTCCATGACTAAGAGTCTAACCTGGCAGAAACATGACCATCATTGCTTGTTACTTGGCCTTTACTGAGCCAGTTTAAAGTGAGGGGGAGTGTTGACATGATAAATATTCACATCTACAGGTCATATTACTTGACCACCTATATTTTAGTTGCATTATTATTGACAACTTATCTAACACATGACTGGCTATCACAGATACCTGCATATCACATGGAACCACTCTATCTGTATCCTTCTTTCATGTTCTACAATGTTCTATCTCCATATAGATAGTTACTCCTTCCATAAGTAGTAGTTGTAGTTACAATGCTCTGGATTTACTCCATGTGCACAGACCATGTACAGTACATATATATACTGTACTCAAGGGCCTTCATCCCTCAGTTCAAATATCATATTCTCTCATCTCTACTGAGCTCTCAAGTCACCAACACTTGATAGCTCCACTAGCAACATAACTCATTCTTCAATAACTCAAGCACAAACCTCCAGGTGAGCCAGAGTTGCTGTGCTACTTCCTGCCCCTTGTTTGTTAATGTGAGGTCATCAGGGTGAGGTACTTCCACCACCTCCAGCATTTGCTTTTGCACCATCACTGTATGCTCCACCAGTCAAGCGGCATCAGTGTTGAAGAGGAGCCTTCAGCAATTATTGTTGTAGAAGTGTTCCCAAGGAGCAATGAGGATGTTGACTTGGCTTCCATTCTGAGATAGTACATAACTGATGGCATTCTTGTACATTCCAGACTTGACTCACACCCAGAGTGCAGAAGTGAAGACTTTGCAGGGTGAATACAATGATGCAACTTCTTTCAGTGGAACTAGAGTGATTCACCTTATGATTGAGCAATGGCTTGGTGGCACTGATGTGTTGATGGCCTTCGGACTCACAGCTTCCATGTAAAGAGACTGATGGTACCCATGCATGACCTTGAAAGATTTCCATTTGAGTACTTCTTGGATATAGTGAGCTGCACTGTCTGCAAAGGGGTTTATGTTTTAATAGTAGAGATGAATGTCTATTCATACTTGTCATGATATCTACTTTGTAGACATGATGTGTTGCATCTGGGATGGACAAGGCAAAGATGAGGAGATGACAGTGGGAATCATTGGATGGGTCAGCACCAACATTAGTGTGACCACTTTCATAGTGGTGGCAGATATCATTCACTTGAGAGGCAAATGACACCTGTTCACAAGGAAGTTCCTGTGAAAGTCTGGCCATTGACATGTCATCACCACTGCAGTATTTGTTGTCCTCTTTGTCTTCATCATCTAATGCAGACACATTGAGGAAGCAGTTGATTGATCAAGGATTGTCAGCCTTCTGTCACTTATGTGGCACCTTCGAAGGCCCAGCCTTGGTGCTACCTCATTGATGAGTATCTGTCCTCTGCTTCTGTGATGCTTTCAAAGATCTGGCCTCCACACTGTCACCATCATCATCATCCCTCTTCCACTTCTGTGATGTATTTGAGGGCCCAGCCTCAGCAGCATCAACATCCTTCAACCCTGTTAGGTTGATGACACCTAGGTCAAGGTGGAGGAGGTGAGTATCCAGGTCACTGCCAGAAGGTTTCACTTTTCATCATGTCTGCTTCTTTGAAGATTTAGATCCCCACATGAAGTGATCATCATCTTGTCCTAGTGGCAATAAGTCATGGACAAGCAAGTAGCACTCTTGGCTTGGAAGGGGAGGAAGAGACAGGTTTCAATCTGTCACAATTTGCTCAAAGAGTATGTGAGTCTCCAAGCCATCTTCATTGTTCTGTCATACTTTAATCAGGGGTTCAAAAATGTTCATCCATTCCACGTAGATGAAACAAGACCCAAACACCACTTCCATAGTGTCGAATGTCTGAAGATTCATGAACCCACTGACCCATGCCTGGATAAACCACCAGGCCCTAACATCTTCAACTAATGGTGGTACTTAGGAAGAGGCTGTAAGTACACCTTCCAGGCAAAAATGAGATCACATACATGATGTTTTCACTGCCTGCCATGCAGCCTGCACCTCCTGCCATCCCATTGGTGACACCTCAATATGCTCTAGCATGCTTAACCAAAGATCCTCTCAATAAACCACTCCTACAGTTGCCAGCTCAAGCTCAATTCCCTGCTCAACCAAGGATAAGGATACCTCTTTGTTGGCATACTTCTCAAGCCATGGATACATGGAGTCCACAACCATGGAGGGGGTAATCTTGATTTCAATTGACAAGGGCATTGACATTCTGGGGACAATTGTTGTTGCAGAGTGGGAAAGGGAAAGAGTGATGTGAGTCTCACCAGTGGCATTTTAATGAGAATTGCCACATATTCCACACAACTGAATCTCCCATTGTTCTTGGACATGTTGGTAAATCCACACAGAACCTTTGGTGACTAAGTTAATTGGTACTTACTGTACACCATAGACTATATGACAATCATAAATCTATTGAAATCAGTACTACACAATCATGGATTTCATGATTTTGTCTATGCAACTGAATGAGATGTGCCTTAGACATGTCCTTGACAGCAATTTCAGTGGGGAATACACATATGCACAAGTGAAATACATACCTCATGTGATGTGATGTGTGACCTGTATTGACCATACTATCTGTAGACTTCATGGACAAAACCTATATACCTATTTGCATTCATATTTCATACTGGTACAGATTACTCATTACATTATTACTGATGCTATGTACTACAGGGGAAATGGCAAAGGAAAGGGAACATTATGAAGGGAAAGAAAGGCAAAACAACTGCTAGGGTGTGCTTATGTAGTGAAATGAACTCAGCTTGGGAAGTTCATTTCACTACATAAGCACACCCTAGCAATTATTTCATCTTTCTTTCCCCTCACATCATGACATTCCCTTTCCTTCACCATTTCCCTCATAGTACAAAGCATTGATGTATAATGTAATACAATGTAATGTGTAGTGTGTACAGTTAGGCCATCTGCAAAGCTAAGCATCAGAATGGCTTGCATGCCACACATACCCTCAGCCAACTTGTCTCATCCAATCAGAGAGTATGCAAAAGTGTAGCATAAATAGGGGGTTCTTTCAGATGTAGGAACTTCCTGAGCTAAGTAGCTTCATCTTAGCATAGTGGGCCAAATCATATTTCATTTCATTTCTGTGTCTAGTAGTCCTTCCATGGTGCTGTTGATGTCCAACAATCTCACAAGGATGCTTTGCAGGTTGGATGGGTGGTACAGGCAATATAGGTAAGTTGCAATCTTGTGGTCTTTGGTGTTGGTGGACACTGACTTTCTGTAGACAGCCACACACCTTCAACTGCCTGGCGATTGCCAGTGTGGTGCAATGATGACAAGGCAATGCCCAGTAGGTGAGTTAACTTCATTCAATGTGCAATCAATGGCACTCAGAGACTCTCCTCAGTTTGAGGTGAATATGTCTGATTGCACTATACCATCACTCTCAAGTGCCTTGGTGTGGCTGTCTCAAGTTGGTGTCCTTTTCATGCAATATCATGTTTCTGGTTCAAGTTTCTTCTAGTGAACTTTGTCAACCCATTGAAGGTCACATCAGACAGCAAACTTGGAAAGTTATCAAGACCATCACTTTACTGTAGTTTATTCCCCAAATTTGTAAGTGTCTTGCACTGCAACAACAGAATTCTCATGTATGGTGAAACAGGAAGTATCCCACCAACATGAAGTTCTTCATCAAAGAGGCCAGTTTCCAGAGACTGGGTAGTGGATTGGACATATGGAAAGGCTTTTATCAGTATGTGATTTATTACAAATCTACCATCTTTCTGACCAGAATCCAGGAGTGTCTGTCCAGACCTCAATTGGCTTCTTGGCACAGCACAATGAAGACAACAACAACTAGGAGACATAGCTGGTGATTACCAGTGCATCATGATGATGATGGTAAGGTGACACCCCCTGGCATTGCTAGCATGACATGTCAATAACAATGACAGTACATCCTTTCAACAGTAGACCAACCTAACCCAACCCAACCCAACCCCAAGAATAGCAACTCCCCCCAGAGGTATGCCAAAACAAGCAAATGCAAGACACCTCTTTGTCTCCACTCTTCCTCCCCTCTTCTCCAAAGCCATGTCAATTTGATTATATCATGTACTACTCTACATTGTACTGAATAGTCTATTCACAGTTACCTCTTCTGTCACAGGCACAGGCCTCAACCTATGATATTACAGTTTACCCCTACATTACCCACTCATACAGCACCTCTCACATGTAAGGTCTGACATAGGGCATAGGGCATACCAATCTGTAGTACCTTTAGGGGTGGAGTACCCATGGACTCATGGGTACAGGTTGACCATTGGATACCCATGGGTTTACCCATGCAGCTCACTGAAAGTGTAAATGTGACAAAGACAAGTCAGGAGTGACAGTTTGCAGTGCCCTGGGTCCCAGGCTAACTACCAAATCCTGTAGGTGATGGGAACTGCTTGGTCAACTGGGGCCTGCCTAATTGAGCATGATAGTTAGGCTTTCCATAATTTACAGAATTTATGGTATTCACAGCACTCATATTTCAGTATTTATGGTGTTCACAGTACTTGCCATACTGTGAACACTGTAAATACTGTAATATGAGTGCTGTGAATACTGTAAATTCTGCAAATAGGGCCATCTGCAAAACTACCTGAGGAATCCTCAAGACATGACACCCTCCATTTGGAAAATTCATGCTGTAAGACATCGCTTAGACTGCTGGGGACCAATGAGAGTGCTCACTGAAGTGCAAAAAGAGCCATCTTGCTTGTTGATGTTGTAGATGACTTGTATTCACAGTATTAATGACAGTATTCACAGCATTTATAGTATATATGAAAGCCTTTCTACTACCTTAGTTGCCCCTTTCATTAAGTGTCTATGTATTTCACATAGTAGAACATTTCCATGAATTGGTATTTACCACTATGTCCAAGTTAGATATTACACTGACTTTACTAGCAATGTATTGGCAGCTTGAGCATCTGGCTGAGCAATCATGAGAGATTCAGGAACTCTGCTGATCTAGGTAAATTTCAACTCAGGGTCTTGTGCCATTCTGTATTCAGAACTAATTCACCAACCAACAGCATGTGTTCTATGCACTCTGACAGTGGCCCCACCAACTGGGAAAATTGTGCTGTCTGGCATGACTGTGTTGCTTGCAAACTTCCAAATTTTTATCCTTCTTCCCCCACATCCCACCCTGTTGATACTGGTGATAATTTTGATGAACATGCAGTATGAACCATTTCTGCATTGTGAACAAAACTAACAAATGCACATGACAGATATACTCTTTACCCCCCTGTTTCTTCATGTTCAAAAATGACCTTGGTTTTGCCTTGATTAAAGCTCAAAGACTGGAGCAGCATGCAGAGAGGTGCCTAGTTCAGAGGTGCCTGAAGCAGATCAAGATTGAAAAACAGTTCTATGACAGCATAGACCATGAAGCAGGTTGGAGACTTCACACAGCTGATGTTAACATTGGCATTGCATGCAGGATTTGATGTCTGGCAGGAATTGTAGCTGAGAGGGTGAGGGAATATGTGGAGTCAGATAGCCAGGATGACAGTGAGAACTCTATGTCTGACCATTCAGACCTGGATTTGGAGATTTGAGGGCATTTTTAATGCTAACTATTTGTTGTACCTCATATTTTGTGGTCTTGTATTTCAAGTATGGAACTCTTGCTTTGCTTTGGCAAAGTGCAAATGTTGCACATTGATTGGTTGCATCAGACACACATGTAACATGGACAACATAGGTTTGATCTCCAGTGCTCAACTGACTTCTCTAGGTTCTGAAATGATACATTTACATCAATGCCTGGGTCCAATCACCTTACAGGGTTGTTTTGAGTGGTTTCTGGGTAGTTGTGCAACTTAAGTGTATCTCAGGTAAGTTGTTTTGTGTTCTCGAGCTTGATTGACATTTTCACATTTGTCTTTGAGTCTTCTGCCTTGCTGTCAACACTTAATGATTCTGTGCAGATGCTCTGTGGGTTGGATGGATGACCTTGGTGACAAAGGTGAGTTGTTGTCTCACATTCTTTGGTGTGGGCAGATGTGCAGACTTTCTGTAGACAGCTGTGCACCTTTGACTCACTGTGGGTCAATGTCACTGCTACTTTCCCTGTTGTCACTATCATTGTCACCATTCTGTTTGTCATTGCCATCTCCTATTGTCTTGCTCTGAACGTCTCTCATGTGGTCACCATCAACCTCTTCAATCCCATCACCTGTGCTCTCCAGGGCCTCCACTGGTGTATTCCTTGGCATGAATTTGTCAGCATTTCAGAAGTCAACCTGGCATCATGGCCTTGCAGGCTTGGACAGCTCAATCTTGAGCCTATCAGGTGAGTTCTGTGCTATCTGTGGCTTCTCTTGTGTTCTGACATTCTCTGGCACATTGGTAGCCATTTTCTTGTTTTCTTCCATGCTTGGCATGTTTGGGTGCTCAATCAACACATTTGTAGTATTTCTGAGGCTGTTCATCTCATCTGCACTATCCAGGTGAATTTAGTGCCTCCCATCACTTCCTTCAATGTTTGCTGACTTTCTGTAATGCATTTCCAGTCATTTTTGTGCTATCTACAGTACTACTTGGCACTCTGTACATACTTGGTATTGTTCACTACTATGCTGTTCCCTGTATTTGGCAGGCAACAGCAGTTGGCAGTATTGTAAAATATCACACTGCCTTACATGAAATTGAAAGTCCAATGGGGTTTACCAGTGAGCTTGTCAAGTGCCATTTCTGGAAGCATGTGAATGTGTGAGAATGTTTCACTTTATAAGCTTTTCAATGTCCAATTGGTACAACTTTCCCTTTCTTTAGTACTACAATATCTTACACTCCTATGGCTGTTTGGCACTGTGTCTTAGCACCAATTGTATTCTAAAATATTGAACATAGACTACACTGTCCTTGCTACACCTGCTGCCCCTACTGACAAATAGAATAGATTAACATGTCATTTCTTCATTTTCTCCAAGTAGGTTTGCCAGTGAAGGTGGCAAAACTTCCAATTGCAGTGAATATTTGCTCATGTGTTAAGGTGTCAAGCTGGACACTGCACCAATTTATTTCTCAAGCAATCAGGTGTATTTACTTCACCCACTACACCAAGGTGCTAATCCTGTGTGAGGTCTATCACCACTCTCATTCTCACCACCATGCCAGTACATTCATGTGAGTCAATTCTTCTCTTTGTCATGATGAGCTTGCAGTGTTAACATCTCATCAGCAAACCTTCAAACTCATCCTGGGTGAGGCCAGGTCCAAGAAAGGAGTCAAGTCATAGCAACTTGCTGAATGGATCATTATGACCATTCCAGCTCAATTGCCACCTTGGAATAGTGTTGTGGTTGACATCTATTAATGTCTCTTGGTGAGTACTACTTGCATGGTGGCTGCTTCTCATTCACCTTCTGTATTTTGGAAGTATATTGCTTCAGGTTTGCCCTCATCAGGTCCTGTCTACATGGGTTAGTAATAACAATTGCAATTTACTGAGTGACACGAATGGCATTCTGGAAAACATCTTATTGGCACCCCCAACATATGGTGAATATGCTCAAGGAGCACTAGGTAACCATCTCACCCTTAGCAAGACTGGGCTGATTGTAACAAACAAGGGGCAGGAAGTAGTGCAGTGACTCTGGCTCACCTGGAGGTTTGTACTTTGAGTTTGAAGAACAAGTATGTTGCTAAGTGGAGTGATCAAGTATTGAGTACTTGAGAGCTCAGTAATGATGAGAGAATATATGATTTGAACTGAGGGACAGAGGCCCTCAAGTACAGTATATATACATACTGTACATGGTCTGTGCACACAGAGTAAATCTGGAGCATTGTAACTACAACTACTACTTAAGGAAGGAGTAACTATCTACATGGAGATAGAATGTTGTAGAACATAAAAGAAGGATACCAATAGAATGGTTCCATGTGATATCCAAGTATCTGTGATAGCCAGTCACATGTAGGATAAGTCATCAATAATAATGTGACTGAAATATACAGTCAAGAAACATGACCTGTAGACACAAATAGTTATTGTGTCAACACTCCCCCTCACTTTAAACTGGCTCAGTAAAGGCCAAGTAACAAGTGATGATGGTCATGTTTCTGCCAGGTTAGACTCTTAGTCATGGAGTCTGCCCTTTGATGGTTGGTGGACATGTAGTCCAACTTGAAGTCTCCATTTTTGATAGACTCATGAAGCCAATAATACTTGATATTGATGTGCTTCGATTGACCTTCAACAACTGGGTTATTAGCTAAATGAATAGAACCCTTGTTGTCGCCAAAGAGAATGACAGTGGTGAAGCAAAGATGGGATTCCTGGAAGAGAGCAGTAATCCACTTGACCTGCTGTCCAGCATCACATAAAGACATATACTCGCCTTCTGTAGAACTGAGTGCGACAGTGGGTTGTCTGTGAGACTGCCAGGAAATGAGATTTCATCCAAGAAACATGGAGTATCCTGAAGTTGAGCAATAAGTTTCCTTATCTCCAGCCCAGTCTGAGTTGGAATAGCAATCCAGAGATAATCTGCTCTGGAAATAGTGAATGGATAAGTCCTTTGTTGAGGACAAATACTTCACGATATGCATTGCCTTGTCTAGATGTTGCTGCGTCAGGTTTGACATATACTGGGACATGCATATGATGCTAAACACTAGATCTGGATGGGTTCTGAGCATGACATAGAGTAGGGATCCAATAACCTGCTGATACTTTTGTTGTAGAGCTGGTGTAGCAGTATATCTGGAAGGGATAGGAGTAGGAACATAACCACTAGGAAGTGGTGTGCATACACTTTGGGATTGTTCCATTTGAAAGTGTTTTAAGACTTTCTGGATGTAGGGTTGTTGGTGGAGAGTCATGGTTTTGTCTTTACCATTTCTTGAAATCTGTATGCCCAAGTACTCTTTCACTTCTCCCATATCACGTACTTCTCAAATCTTCATGAATGCTTCTTTTCTATCTTTCAAGAGTTTAGCAGAGGATGAAAGGAGGAGAACATCATTGACATAGATGATGAAGATAACCAGGCCTTGTTTAGTCTTATAGACATAAACTCCCATGTCTGACTTGGTTCAAATGAAACCTAGTTTCAGTAGAGATTTGTGGAGTTCTTTATTCCACACTAATGCTGCTTGCTTAAGGCTGTAAAGTGCGTGCAAAAGATGATAAACCTTGTTTGTTGTTCCTGGAGTTATGAAGCCTTCTGGTTGTTCCATATATATTTCTTTGTCAAGTTTTCCATAGAGGAATGCAGTCTTGACATCAAGGCAATGAGCCTCCCAATCCTGTGAGCAAGCATAGGCCATGAGCAGTCTTACTGTCTCAAACCTTGCTACAGGAGAGAAGGTTTCTTCATAATCTTCTCTGTATATTTGTGAAAAGCCCTTTGCTACTAGGCAAGCTTTATATCTTCTGTCTGATTTTCTTGTGAAAACCCAACAACATTTAACAGGTTTATGATCAGGGGGACAATTGACAAGAGTCCAGACATGTCTGTCATTTATAGACTTGATTTCATCCTTCATTGCTTCTTTCCACTTGTCCTGTTCTTCCTTGATAACCATAAGACATCCTTGTACTGTTTTGGTACTTCTGAGATAGCCTAAGCCAAAAGATACTCAATGAATTCTCGACCCTGTTCATGAACTAAGAAGTTAACATCCCCCCCATCTTCCACAGAAGGTGTTGGCTGAGGATCTTCATAGAGATCATCAATGTTTAACAGTTCATGAGGAGGTGGTGGAGGGTTTTCAAGATTTCTTTCCCAGTTCCTGTCTGACTCTCCTTCTACTTGAGTCAGTGGTCTGTCTCCATATACATTGTTGGGTATTACCCTTGGGACAGGTACACAAGCCAATCATCTTAGAGCAGAAGGGGCAGGAGGATAGGATGGGTCTGGTGCTTCTGATGGATGTCTTTTGAGGAATGGTGGAAGGTTTCGATTGTGGACTGGAGGAATAAATGATGGAATAGGATGAGGTTCATGTCTTCTATGTCCAGGAAAACCTTGACTAGGGGTTTCTGACATGGGTATTGAAGACAGTGGTTGAGGTTGCATGTATGCAGGATTTGGAATTTGTATTCAATCCAAACATTCATGTCTAGTTGGTAAGGCAGGTGAGGAAGGTCCAGAAGTAGGACCTAGTCACACTGGTTCCAGAGAATCAGGTTCCTTTTTATCTGTAACATCCTCTACAGTAACTGGAGGTGGATGCTGCCTGCATTGGGGTGGACTTGGTGTAGGAGGCCTAGGTTGATTGTCATCATTAAAGTCTGGTGTGGGTGATCTAAGACCTGGAGCAGGCTGATCAGGCTCATCTCCATCCTGATCATCAGAAGAGTCCTTGGAGGGACCAGATGCTAGGAGAGGTATATCAATTTTGTCTTGTAACTTTTCTATGGGACAGTTGGGAAACACATTCTCGATGAATGTTACAGTGGTGGAGATGTATATTGTTTTATTCTGGTGTAGAAAGATATATCCTTTGGTTCCTTCTGGGTATCCAAGGAATAACATTTCTTCAGCTTTCAGAGAGAGTTTGTCTTTTCACTGATCCTTCAGTATGAAGACATAGGCTAAACAACCAAAGACTCAAAGGTAAGAAATTGTAGGTTTCTTCTTCAAAAAGAGTTCATATAGTGTTTTCCATTGAATTCGTCAAAGCAGAGTGTGATTATAAACAAATACTGCAGTAAGTATTGCAAAGTTCCAATAGCACTTGGGTAGGCAAGCTGCATGTCAGAGAACTTCCTCTTTCTCCATTACCATTCTATTGAAGTGTTCTGCTTGACTGTTCTGTTGAGAAGTATTGGCTACAGATAACTGATGAGTAATGCCTTTTGAGAGCAGAAACTCATTGAAGGCAGTAGCCATAAATTCCCCCCCTCAGTCAGAACAAACCAATTTAATAGGAAAGCCAATTTGGCATTCTGCCCAAGAAACCCAATCAATGAAAGACTTGGCAGTATTGCTCTTCACTCAAAGAAGAAGAGTAGAACCATAGCCACTAAAGTCGTCAATGATGGTGAGGCAGTAAACATGATGATAGTAGGACTCCATAGGAAACTGCAAAAGATCCAGATGAATCAATGCAAGGGGTTCTGAAGCTCTGGTTCATGAAGAAGAGAAAGGTTGGTTATGCATTTTTCCAATGAGACATTCACCACAGGGGAAAGGTTTAGGTTGTGGAGGAATGTGATTGAGACCAGTGGTATGGTTGGGAATTTTCCACATTACCTGATCACTTGGATGGCCAAACCTTGAATGCCATAGCTTGTAGACATCAGAGTATTTGACGGCAAAGAGAGATAAGAATGTGTTAATAGTTCTGTTGTTCAAACATGCTAGAAGAACCAATCTTTGATCATGTTTCCCAATAGGTTTTCCTGTAAACCAGTGAAGATTGGAGCCATGAAACACATGAGTGCCTTCAAGGAAGAGTCTTTTTCATGTGTCGTAGATTCAAGTGTGGGTCTTATCACCTTGAAAGGTGTAGCCCAGTCCAGTGGTAAGGGAAGGAATAGACAGGATACATTTTGCTCCTGAGGGTGAGTAAAAGACATTGTGTAATGTTCTTCATTCCTGTTTTCTGTTTAGTGTAACATTAAAAGAAACAGTCCCTATACCCAGGAAGTATATCCTTTTGCTTCCAGCAGTGCCTACTGGAATCAGTCGCTTGAATTCAACATAGCTAAGGAAATCCTTTTTGAAAGGAGTGGAGTGACTTGTTGCTCCTGTATCCATTAGCCAGAGGTAGTCATCCTTTTCATTAATCTTCTGATGACATCCTTCACAGTCAGACATGTAAGCATAAAAACCTGCTGCTCCTTCACAGTCAGAGTCATATTGCACTGGTGAAAATGGTCCATTGTTACAGGAGGCATTATAAGGGTCTTTATAGGTTCTAGTACTATTCCAGACTCTATCACACTCCATTTCTCTCTGAACTTTAGTTTGAATAGCAAGAGAAGAATTGAGAGCTGATGAGGGGAATGTATTAGACCAACCCGCTTGTGCAATATTGGAACTTGCATATGCTTGGTTGATGGAGGAATCATCATCAGAAGTATAAGGCTTGAGTTGTGCCTCATTGACCTCTTGAGTGGAAGCTTTTTGCTTTCCTTTTCCTTTATCATTGGATGGGGCCTTGCCTGATCCTCCCTTTCTTTTTCCTTTCCCCTTCTTTTCCTTCTTCTTTTCCTGCACCTTTGGTAAATTGACAGTGGGTGGTTTCCCACCCTCCCAATGATCTTCAGTCTTGTGACCTTTACTGCACTTGCAGCATTTAGGCTGTTGGTTCTGTTGTGCATGCTGGGCAGAGAAGCCCGCAACATTATTGGTCGTCCTTGGAAGTTGAGTTCTTCTGTGGTGATGTAAGTATTCTTCCTTAATATGCAGAAGAATTGCATCAACAGTAAGTGTTTGACCTTGCTGGCCAGCTGGTAGAGTGACTGGAAGAGTTGCTAGAGTAGATGTAGCAAAGTTTTCCCAATCAGATGGTAGAGCAGCCATGATAATCATAGCTCATGCAGACTCTGGTAGGGGCATGCCATTTGAGGCAAGGAAACTAAATGAATTATTGATCTTGGTAATCTTAGGAAGAGGATCTTCCCTATTACTGATTGAAATCTTCATGGCATGCTTAAACTGCACATAAACTCCAGCAGTGCCAGGTTTGCCATAAGTGTTTAGTAACGACTCCCATACCTCATGAGAAGTTGCAAACCTGTCCATTTCAATTTGGACAATTGGTTTACAGTGGCCCATAATGGCTCCTAGAGCCTTTGAGTCAAGCATGTCCCATGTGATTTGTTCTGCAGTGGGCAGAGGGTCAGGCTGTCCAGCTGCTGCTGCTGCTGTGGGTGGTCTGGTTGTGGTCCTGTTTACCATGAGCCACATTCCTTGAACACATAAGAAATTCTTGATTGAGATTGCCCAGATTGGGTAGTTGGTTGTATCAAAAATTGGGATGTTTTTCATGAACCCAGATTTTTCATCTGCTATAGCTACAAATCATGTAAGAGCAATAGTTCAAAGAAAGAATCATCTGTATCTGGAATCAAGACTAAAGGTCGAGGAATGATCACTGAAACCAGTACCACTGGGATGATCCTAGGAGGAATCCTAGGTCTAGCGACAATATATCTTACAACTGGAGTTGGATCCAGAAGCCTAAGGTCAAAGAAATGTCCTAGATCATAGTCAGGACAATAGTGATAGTTGGGAAGTTGGATTCTCAACAATTCCAAGTTAGTCATTTCCAAGAGCAAAACAGGAAAGATTTCATAAGGAAAATGTATCATGAGATAAGAAGGGTTAGCAAAGATATGTAAAGAGACCGTTGATAAGTCCAAAGGATCATTATACACTCGTCCTCCTCCAGAATATGGCTGTTCTATCCAAGTGGGGCTTGGATAGGTATAATGGAGTACCATGTTGAAGGCACCCTCCATTTCTCTAGGATCAACCCTAAGATGTGAAATCAGAGCCATCATCTTCCAGTGCAGGAAGGAGATTGATTCAACAGAGGTCAAGCTGCCAAGACATGAGTCCATTTGAATGATCACTGGTGACATTTCCCAGCCACCAGGCAATCCCATGGACAGGGGAGAGAGAGCAGGCCTCAAGAGAGTCCAAATTGGCTTGAACCCAAGGATCAGATCGTCTGTTGACAACCTGTGAAAGCCAGAGACCAATATGGGCATCTGACTGTTGGTCCAGGCATGAGGGTAGGCATGAGCTTTCATTAGAAGCTCCTCTCTTAAATGCTCCCCTAAAGTGAGTGTCGAGGTACTTGTTCCAAGCATGGATGGCAGGAACTGCTCCTCTAAATGGTCAAGGATCCCAAAGAGGGTGAACCCAGATTGAGTTGGGTGAGTACTTTTCGGGGTGTGTATCGATCCAGAAGGCAGGGACAGTGAGTAACGAGGGGTCTTCATCACTTAGAGACAGTAAATTGAATCCCCAGAAGTTTGTGATACTATGAGGGGTAGAGTACCATGTTAGTTTAGCCAATGGTGCCTCATAAGAACCATGAAAGAGCCAATGGATCTCCATAAAAGGGTTCTTGGGTGCCGAAAACAAACTGGTGATGAAGGGAAGGGGTGACTGAGAAGCCTCGCAATAGAAGGCTTTAGCAAAGATGTGATGGGTCTTTGCTCCTCTGGACATAATTCCCACTATGAGGTAATCTGGTTCAGTAGTGTCCATGAAATTGGACCACCTTAGTCTGTGCCTATAAGGCACGTCCTTTTCCTTTTCCTTTTCCTTTTCCTTTTCCTTTTCCTTTTCCTTTTCCTTTTCCTTTTCCTTTTCCTTTTCCTTTTCCTTTTCCTTTTCCTTTTCCTTTTCCTTTTCCTTTTCCTTTTCCTTTTCCTTTTCCTTCACCTCCTCTTCATCTAATCCCAGCTTCCTCCTCCAATCCCCAGTTGATAGGTCTGTTGAGTTTGAGATTGTCCAGATCTGGGAAGGCATTCCCACTCAGCTGTCCATCCTCCTGGTTCTCTTGGAACCCCATCTCTCCTGAATTGCTTGCAGAGGGGTGAAGTCAGTTCTCAGTACCGAATTGGGTGGCAAGTTCCACAAATTGGTCATTGAAGAACCTGAGATCATTTCTGGACAAGCAATGTCACATAAGAAAGAGATCAAACAGAGTGACATCATTGAAGAGGACATGATCAGGGAGTGCTCAACAGGGGGCATAGAACATATACATTCTAAAGGACTCAGCAAAGCTGATTCCCAGCTGCTGAGCAACCAAAAAGGTTCACTGCATGTAGTACTGCTGCAGTAACCAGAAATCCAGTTGTGGGAATACAAATCATGCGATAACCAGAAGGTAATCATAAAAGCGATTGAAATCATAATCCCCAAAAGCATGCAAAGCCCAATTGAAGAGCAGTGGAGACTGATCAAAGCCTGTGGGATAGCCATTATCCCCAAGAGGGAATGATTCCAATCCCTGAAAGGCTGGATGGAAATCATGATTGGGAGGTAGAGCAGGTGCAATCGGATGTGGGAGTGCCACTGGGGCATCTCTCCACTGGAAGAGGGATACAACATGAACAGCCAAGTAGACTGTGTAAGTGAAGAGAGGTATGACTCTGAAAGGAATGTTGTTGTTTAACAACCAATAGGCCAAAGCTATAGTAAGAGTGAAGGCTATATACTGTAACTCGAAAGTAACTGCAAAGCACAAGTCCACCAGCCAACTAAACATAGCAGATTGGATTGGGGAATTGCCTGTTAGGCTGAATACAATCATCTACTACGTCAGAGCCTGGCGGGGCTCATAACCTAACAAACAAGGGGCAGGAAGTAGCACAGTGACTCTGGCTCACCTGGAGGTTTGTACTTTGAGTTTGAAGAACAAGTATGTTGCTAAGTGGAGTGATCAAGTATTGAGTACTTGAGAGCTCAGTAATGATGAGAGAATATATGATTTGAACTGAGGGACAGAGGCCCTCGAGTACAGTATATATACATACTGTACATGGTCTGTGTGCATGGAGTAAATCTGGAGCATTGTAACTACAACTACTACTTAAGGAAGGAGTAACTATCTACATGGAGATAGAATGTTGTAGAACATAAAAGAAGGATACTGATAGAATGGTTCCATGTGATATCTGGGTATCTTTGATAGCCGGTCACATGTAGGATAAGTCGTCAATAATAATGTGACTGAAATATACAGTCAAGTAACATGACCTGTAGATGTGAATAGTTATCATGTCAACAGATTGATGTTTCAAGGAGCTCACCCAAATACTTGCATCTTCCTGCAGTGCAACAAGCAATGTATTCTCCAGCATGCTGTTCTCATGTAAGCATGACCATTGCCACTTCCTTGTAAGTGTCATGGGGGTAGTTTTCAAGCATACAAAGACACTGTGGTCCCAAGAATTGATGGGAGAGACAATGCGCTGCAAGGTCAGACAGTGTTACACATTGTCCTTGGTCATTGACAGGCCTATTCACAGGGTGCTCAGCCCACAGCTCACAGCCCCAGAGAGATGACTCAACACACCATGGCCAAACCTGTAACAATTGACCAGCATCATCAAGTTCAAGAACAGCCCTATTGCTTGTGGATATCTTTGCCAAGAGGTCCAATCACAGAACTTTGTGTGTCACAGCATCATGGTTGCAAGCTGCAGGCATGTTTGGGTGCATTTATGTGAGTTTGCCTTGTGTCCCTTTAAACACTCAGGGCATCCCACAGATTTATGTAATTTCTCATCCTCACATAATTCCATGATTTTGTGCAACTATGAAGATGTAAATGATTTCCAACATGCAAGGTGGGCACCTTGTCAAATTTATGTTACTGGATAAACCACTTAAACAAGCTTATTTTGTGGCAATCACCCACCTCTCCATTTCTTACCCAGAGTTGAAGCATTCCATTAAAGACAATCAAGTCACCAGGAAACCCCAATTTGGAATGTCAACAGACTACACAGATGACAATGTAATTCAATGTCCATGCAGACAAACATTTGCTCAGTTGAGCACATACACTAACCATCAGCACACATGCAAAAAGAGAAAAAAGCACCTCTTGAGTGTGTTAGCCAAGGCCAAGCTGGTCTGGGATAACAAAAAGAAGAGATGTACAAGTGACAATGCAGATGAACATGGTGGTTACTCTGGCACTAGTGGTGTTCCAAATTCATTAGATACTGATCACATTGATGGACAGGGCCAACCTCAGGAAAAGGGTTTGGAATTTTCATGCAATGAGACCAATTGACAAAGTGTAAGTGCAGACTGTTCAATTTGATGGGCTGTTTGAAACTAATCCATGCTGATATTACAGAGCACATCTTCTGATATGCTGGTCTCAGTTGGGCCAGCAGTCTCTCCTGACAATGCCCAGACAATCAGACATGATGTAGAGATACTGGATGACAATACATGATCTCTTGTGGAGCATCACCCTCAACACATGGGCCATCATCTACCAGCACATTATTGTGACATTCTCCCTCAGCCTCCACCACCACCTATGGCCTCACCAGGCCTTCTACTGCCTTCAGCAGAGTCAGAAGTCTCTTTGTCAGCCCCATCAAGGGATTTGGCTCTGGGCTCTAGGCTACTTCCTTGTGCTCTTTGCTTTTTCATGACACTTGCCAATAGCTTTGGACTTTCCCATTGGTATTATGGTGATTGGTTTCTGACTCATGATCCAGAGGACACAACAACATTACAACACCTGACTTTGATGCCTTCTATAGTGGATGGTTGTGACTCTGCTAGGCACCTGGCAGAATGTAGAGATTCCACACTTTTCTATCCATACCCAAACAGGTTGTCCTTTCTCCTTGGGGACTGGTACTGGAATGGAGGAATACAAAAGTCCAAAGAAAGTTTCAGAGAGCTCATAAAGATTGTTGGCACCCCTGAATTTTGGCCAGAAGACATTAATACCACATGCTGGGAGTTCATCAATGCACAGCTGCAAGCTGGTGCAGAAGAAACTGGACTGGGTCAGTCCTTTGAGGGTGCCAGCTGGACCAAGACTGCTGTCACCATCAAAGTTCCATTTCATAAATGGACAGCCAAGCCAGGAGTCTACAACTACCATGTGGGTGACATGCATCACCACACACTCATCTCTGTTATCCAAGAAAAACTTGCTAACCAGCAACATGACAAATTGTTTCACTATCAGCCATATAATCTCCTTTGGCAGCACAGAGGATCTCCAGCCCCAATCAACATTCATGGGGAGCTCTATATGTCTGAAGCCTTTCTACAAGCCCACAAGGACCTCCAGCAGTCTCCAGCAGAACCAGGATGTGATCTTGAGTGTGTCATTGTTACACTGATGTTCTGGTCAGATGCTACCCAACTCACATCTTTTGGTAACATGAAACTCTGGCCTTGCTACATGTTTTTTGGCAATGAATCAAAATACAGGAGGTGCAAGCCTTCCTGTTGCTTGTGCAGCCACATTGCATATTTTAATCACATATGTGCTTGAATTCTGTCATTTGAATTGTCCCTCACAAAATACCATCTCTAGCTTCCTGACAGATTCAAGGATTTTGCAACTGATCATTTTGGGGGTAAAGCACCACCCACTGATTTCATGGCTCACTGTCATTGCAAGTTGTTCCACACACAATGGGAGATTCTTCTTGATGATGAATTTTTAGAAGTGTGGAAGCATGGCATCATCATTCATTGCTGTGATGGTGTTGAATGCAGGTTTTATCCTAGAATATTCACCTATTCCACTGACTATCCCAAAAAGTGAGTGCTGTAGGTGTACACATTTGCTTTCCAGGTCAGTGGTTCTAACTTGGTAACACTGTTTCTCAGGGTATTACTAGCTTTGATACACAACCTAGGCCAATGCCCATGCCCCAGATGCACCATTCTGATGTCCCATGTCCACAATCTAGGCATGTCCTGAGACACAAAGGAATGGGATACCCTTGCTTGTATTGATGACTGTGTCAGGCAAAGCAGGATTAAGAGCACTTGTGCTCATATATATGACTTCACCTGTGGGGTGATGAGCACAGCTGTTGAAAATTTACTGAAAGACCAATCACTGGTGCTGACCTCAGTAAGTTATTGTTGTTTTACCCTTTCCCTGTCATTAAGTTGTGGCCATCCTTGAAGAATGCATTTTCCAACAGGCTTTCATGTCTTGGTTTTAATCTATTCTGCATGTTGGTTGTTGACCTTCTGCATGAATTTGAACTGGGCATCTGGAAGGCACTGTTCACCCATCTGATATGCATTCTGAGTGCCACTGAGGTGGGGGATATCTTAGTCAATGAACTTGACTGTCATTACAGAATGGTTTCAACTTTTGGTGGTGACACTATTAGAATGTTTGCTTCCAATACTTCAGAGATGAAAAGAATGGCTGCATGTGACTTTGAGGATGTGCTTCAAGTAAGTCTGTGCCAAAAACTTGTTTCCTTTCAGATTCTTACTAGATGTCACCAGTGTGCAATCCCAGTATTTGATGCATTACTTCCCAAGCCACATAATAAAAGTGTTTTGGCTCTGCTATTTACATGTGCCTATTGGCATGGGCTTGCAAAACTGCACATGCATACCAATGAAATACTCATGTTACTAGATACTGTTACAGAGCATCTCAGGCAATGACTTCACTGTTTCCAGCTGAAAACTTGTGTTGCATTCAACACTCAGGAACTCAAGTGGGAAGCTGGATGCAATCAGTGCTGTGAAGTGAAAAACCTTCAAGGAAATTCAACAGCAATGGCTACTGCATCAACATCCCATGCATCACAAAGACCAAAGACTTTCAATTTGCAGACATACAAACTGCATGCACTAGGCAATTACTCAAGTTCAATATGCAAGTATGGAACAACAGATTCTTACAGCACCAAGCCAGCAAGTAAGTGCACATCAGGCTTATCTTCCATTACTTAGATGACAATCAGGGAGAACTTGAACACCACACTTCCAAGGCAAGATTTCATCGAACTAATGGGAAGCAATTCATGAGACAGATTGCTCATATTGAGCATTGCGAGGCCTGGATATGCCACATTCACAACTTGAACAACCCATCACCCCTCAGTACCAATGTTGAAGAAGATGTTGCTACCACTTCAGATGCTCATTTTCACATCAGCAAATCCCAAAACTCTCCAGAAAATATCATGATGTTCTTGTGCAAGTACTCTGAAGACCCAGCTATCAAAGTAAGTCAGCAATCATTACAATGACCATGTGGCTCACCCACTTCAAACAATAGGATTTTCTCCTAAAGCTCAAACATTTTCTACTTCCTAAAATCACAGAGGTTTTACTTCAAGAGAATGGATTTCACCACCCTGAGGACAATCTAGGGCCCATACCTGACACCATCCTGAGCTTCCCTCTGGAAGAGCAAGTTTACATTGCAGCTGATTGCTTTTATAAACACAATCTAATGTGTCTCAATTACACAACATATGATGTCCACTGAGCACAGGACATTGTCAACCCCTTGACATCTTACTGCAACATCATGCTCTTGGCTGATCACACTGGTGATATTGGTGGTCTTCCCCAACACCTGTACATTTATGCCCATGTACTTGGGATTTTTCATGTTAACACAACCTACATTGGCTCTGGCATGATTGACTATTGTCCACATTGGATCAACTTTCTATGGGTTTGCTGGTATCAATATGTGGAGGAAGATGCTGGCTGGGATGCATCAACTTTAGATTGTGTTTGCTTTCCACCCATGGCATATGAACATGCATTTGGTTTCATTGATCTAGATGATGCTCTTCAGGGGTGTCATATTATATCACAGTTTTCACATGGCCTGTGACACCTGGATGGCACAGGTATCTCTCATTGTGTGCAAGATGCCTCAGATTGGCACCTCTATTATGTCAACCAGTTCATGTTCTATCCCCCCAATACACTTCTGACCATACTGATGGTGCCTAGTTTTGTCAACCATGACATGATCATGCAATACCACTGGGGTCTAGGAGTATGTCACACATATGCACATGATCAAAGCATTGACAATGAAATCCTACAAAATTGAACCAGTGAAAGGGATGAGCATGACAAAGAGGCAAACAACTGGAATGAAGATGTCCATGATTCCTTTACTGATTTGTCAGAAAACAGCAAGGGTGAGGAGGCCCTGGACTGGGATGTTGATGATGACTTTTCTGGAGGGTCTGACTTTGGCTCTGAAAGTGTAGACTCATCCTTGGATGATGATTTTGAGGACTATGACACTCTGGATTATCACAACTAGCAAGTTGCTTGCCTTTGCAGTCCAGCAGAAATAAGTTAGTGGTTGTTTGCTGTCAGTGTGGTTAATAAAAAGTTGGAATAGATGTCCACTGGAGTAAAGGACTCTCTCTAGAAACTCAAGCTTGTGTTCACCTGACCATCAGTGCAGGTGGATGACTGTATGTATCACATCTTGCCTCCAACTTTCAAAGTCTCAACTAATATCACAGTGAAAACTTCTGGGAGAGGAGGGGGAGATTCAATCAGCTTGCTTCAATGACATTATATGGCAAACATGAAGCAGTGGCTGCTAAGCAATTTCAATGTGAAACTATGAACCTCCTAGAGGTATGTTTGTTTTCTTGGCATTGTTCAAGGCTAATGTTACAAAACTCAAGGTGAAAGGTGGGAAGGAGACAAAAGGCTTGTTGAAAGTCAGGGTAGATGAGAATCAGAAGTGGTGGGAGTATCAATGGGGGGAAGGAAGGATTCTAAAGAGAAGGAGAAGGAGAAGGAGCAGGTCAAGTGCATCTAGAAGGACTGCTCTCCCAGCTCCCCCCACCAGGCATAATTGTTACTGAAGAGGGATTATCAACAGGCAGCCTGCAACATCAACCCAGCTCTCCACAATATGGTTGAGACTATATGCCAGAGTCTCAACCCAACCTACACAGGTGCTGTTGGTGGACAAAGAAACTGACTGAGATGAAGAAAGATTTGAACAAGCTGAGTCATTTATCCTATAAGCTTCATGCTCTCACAGACCACCCATGTCACAAGGCCTGCAAAGCTACTAAGAACAAACTAGCGACAGAAATATAATATTCAAGGCAAAGAAGGAACACTGGCATAACTGGCTTGAAGCAGCTGCAGGGAATGATGTCTGGACAGCTCACCACTACATTAACTCACCACAGATCAAATTTATAGGGGTTCTTGCATCATCTTCAACATCCAGTGCATGCTGGACATACTTGCGTGGCTTCTGCAACCATTCAACCTGTCCACACACCTTCTAGGTGAATTTTGCATGTTCACAGTCTTATCTCACATGCTGACATTCCCAGATGCATTTGCAGATGTTCTCATGTTGTTCAACATGCTCTGCACATCCATGCACTTGGTCAACCCATCTGTGCAGTCCCCAGCACCATTAATCATTACTTATTACAGCTTAATTACATGGGTATGGGTAACCATGGGTATGGGTACAAGTCAGCCCTCAGATACCTGTCACTACCACCTCAACTGCACTACACAACAAGGAAAGGGCAATGGCCTAAGGTCAAATGTGCCCTTTTTAACCTAGCTTTTAAACTTAAATGTTTAACAAAATGATCTAAGAATAACTAGTCATCAGAGATTTCAAGATAATATGACATAGGATTACAAGGATTTAACTGAATTAAAATCTCCCTAATACATGGAATAATTGCAATTGACATGACAAGGGTATATATGAGAGGACATGCATGATGAGATCTGCCATTTGTGCAATCATGTCTTGGTATTATCATATTCATCAATGTGAGATTCACCTGGCAATAGCTGGCAAGATTGACAGATCTCATTCACTAGTATCTACTTATATAATTGAGGGTAGCCTTTGAAGATGTCCCAATCAATCCAATGATCTATATCATGGGCCCTGACCTATCTGTCTGACACATGGCCTAGATGTGCTATCCAAGTTCACAAATTTCATATTGTACTCCATATGAGTACTTGTCAATTCATTCAATATTCATGTTAAATAATCAATTTATATCACAAAACTACTACAGTACAAAGAATAAATAAATATATCCTGTTGTTGGGGATTGTAAAGAGCAGCTGTTGTCAGCATTGGAGGTAGTGGCAGTGGTGGTCAAGGTGGTGACCATCATCATCACACTGGTGGTGGTAAGCTGTTGATGCTGGTGGTGGTTGACACACAGCAGTGGATGGTTGAGGTCATCATGGTTGTCATCCAAGTGGGGGTGGGTCATCCAGGGGGTGGTAGTGGTGGCCACTTGTCAACATAGGTTGTTGTCATCCTCATTGAGGTGGTCACATCATTGAGGTGGTGATGGTGGTGGTTGATGCTCATCATCATCCAGGTGGTCATGTCATTGACACTGGTGGAGGGTCATCCAGGGGGTGGTAGTGGTGGCTGTTCATTGACACAGGTCATCATCATCCTTGTCAAGGTGGTGGTGGTCACATCATTGATGTTGGTGTGGAGTGGCTGTGGTGGCTGTTGATGCTGGTCAGTGTCATTCAATTGTCCTGGTGGAGGAGGTCATGTCATTGACACTGGTGGTGGGGTGGCAGTGATGGCCAGGTCATTGAGATCGTCATTGTTGTCAAGATGGAGGTGGTGGCTATCATCACCATCTGGTGGTCAATGCCTGGTGTGGTAGCAGTGGAAGACAGATTGAGTGAGGATGAGGGACTTAGAGAAAATTCTGAAGTGTGCATGTGTGCATGTGTTTGTGCATATGATTATATCAGCATATTGAACCACTAATATTTCCTAATAGTATTTACCACTTCACTACACCAAAAGTGACCACCACCACCACACATCAACCCACTGCAAATGCTGGTGACAACACCACCATCACCACAACAACACCAACAGACAGTTGCAATGACCATGATCCCACCATCACCTCACACAAAACAACAGTGACGACAGCCTCCACCACAGTCCTACCACCACCACCATGACAACAGCCACAAGCAATGACACCCACCACCACCACCAACATGACAATGGCCACTATGGACAACATCAACCACCACCACTGCCACTGCCAGCACCATCAACCACCAATGTGACAATGATAGCCACCACCACTGTCTGCATCGTTGACCACCAACACAACAACAACAGTCACTATGGCCACTAGTGATGACACCAACCATCACCATCTACCACCATGCATTGACTACTGCTGCTGCCTCCATTTATTATTTAGTTTACTTAATATTTATGTAGTATAACTTGTACAACTGGACAGAATGAAAGCTATTTGTTTTTGTGGTTGGGTGTGATTTCTTTTTTTATTGATAAAGGGGTTGCATTAACATTGATAACTTGTATATGTGGTAATGTATACATGCATTGCCCTTTCTTACCATTTCTTCCCCTTACTTATGATGCACAGATAATCCTTGCTAAGAATATATCAAGCTTATGTCTATTTTGTTTTCATATTATCTGAGGTGAAACAAAATGATGTTTATTGGTAATGCACACATGTATTGCCCTCTATTACCATTTCTTCCTCTTTTTTATGGTACACAGATAATCCTTGCTAAGCACATATCTTCATATTACCTGAAGAGAAACAAAATGATGTTCATTGGTAATGTATGCATGTATTGCCCTCTCATACCATTTCTCCCTCTTTGTTATGGTATAAGTATATTCATAGATAATCTTTAGTAAACAAATATGATGACATATCAAGTTTACTTGAAATGCCATCTGCGCCAGCAAAACCCTTGCTTGCAGATTGGCACAGGCATGGCCTCACAGATAATGTCAAATTTCAGAAGCTTCCATCATGTCTCCATTTTTTAGACACATGCATCACAACTTTAGGACATAGTCCCATAGAAATACAACTCAAGTTTGCTGTGAGCCCAGTGTTCTCTTCACCCACACAGAGGTCCCAGTCACATCAGAAGTACAACCCAAGTTTGCCCTTCATCACTGCCATAGTTCAAGAATTCTGATATATCATGCATGAGCCCTGTGTTACATGCAGAGCACATCACAACTGACCAAGGAATTTGGGCTTCTGTGTGAGCCATTGCACCACCCAAATCAGATTGTCAGGTTGCCACTGTTGAGGTCTGCTCTGTAGAAGGTGCAGCAACAGGAAACCTCTATGCTGGTGCTCCACTGGAGGATCATACTGGCCCCAGGGCCAAACACTATAGCACATGATTGTTGATATAGCCAGTCCACCCACAGGAGGGCTCAGCTTGATCAACCTTTATGTCACATTGTCTCAAAGCCAAGGGCAATCATCAATACATTTGTTGTGACAGTTCGAGAATAAGGTGTTTCAGGCTTCACACTGTGTAGAGTTGCTGGCCAAGGACAACTGGCTGAGAGATCTGGATGAAATGACCAAGCATTGGTGGGAAAAAAATGGGGCAAGCTCAAACATTATAGACAGGTGTAATGTAAGATGTTTGTCATGAAATTTGTTCTTCTTAATTACAATGGATCAGTCAATTGTATTCATTTATCTCAGAGCCCTGTCTCTTCCTCACTAAGACACACTCATTCTATGAGCTGCGAGAGGCACAATACTCTTGCTATGCTTCAGTCATCAGTCATGCCAAACAATCACATGCTACCAAATAAGGCATTTTTTTCCATCATAACATGAATTATTGGTTTCCTGAACCCTTGCCAAGCAAGGGAATATCTTTTTGTCAGGTTTATCTAGGCATATCATCACCACTCCATTTTCCTGATGTAGTACCCCTTCCTTAAGTAGTAGTTGTAGTTACAATGCACCAAGGTTACTCCAGACACACAGACCATGTACAGTATGTATATATACTGTACTGAGGGCTCTTGTCCCTTAGTTCAAATCTACTATTCTCTCATCTCTACTAGCTATCCAGTGCCTAGCACCAGATAGCTTCATTAGCAACACTCACACTTCAATAACTAAAGCACAAACCTCCAGGTAAGCACAGAGTTGCTGCACTACTTCCTGCCCCTTGTTTGTTAGGAATCCACACACCTGATCTGGAAACTCAGATGCTCATGGATCATTGAAAATGAAGGAGACATAACCAAACTCCCAACTAGAGATGAAATCCACAACAAATGGGTCAAAAGTATTAACATAAGGCTCAAGTTTGATAAACTTATCAGTGAGCTGGGTGGTAGTTAGCCAACAGTCACGAGTGGTCGTGAGCGGTCTGGATGACCTATGGCTTTGCTGATGTCATGTGCAGGACGTGGAGCAATGAAACACTTTTCGTCACAGAAGATTTTTCTGCACCATCGGTCTGCAAAAACCCATTCCGCATGACTGCTGAGGTCCAATCATCGAGAGCACTCGCTTATGATGTAAAAAGAGTCGTCTTGGCTTGGTGATTTCGCAGGTACTAGTGACTCTGTTACGGTGCCCTAGATCCCATGCGATGTGGGCTGGTATATGGTAACAAATACTAACAATGACGAGACGAGACAGGTCACAGACCCACAGCGACGATCATGGATTACGGATACACCCCTGTCATTCGACTTGAAGAGATAGAGGAGCGATGATGAAGTACAACAAAAGTTACTACATAACTTGTGTTACTATGCATGTACTCGCTGAAAAAGAAGGAAGAAGATAGTAAATACACTTGCAATGTAAAGTCAGAGCACACATGGCGCAGCCTGCTAGTGACAACGTCATAGTCCCTCCCCGAGGTTTGCCTATGTGCTCGCTTCAGTTCTTCCCACCATTGTACATACCTAGTACCTTTCACTCTATGAAATTACATAGTAGCAGTTGGTCTGGTCAATGGTGACCCAAACACATTGAAGTTATTCCTGTTTGATATATTTCATTCGATGAATCTCGTTCAAAGGGTTCAACCATGGTATAGAGCTGATGGGCTTGGTTCGGGTGCATACCTCTCTATTTTGCCACTGCGGCCCGGTCTGCAGAACATCCATGAAGTAGGACTCCCAGCCTCCCTCAGTACGGGCAGGACAAACATCTCGTGCACCGAGAAACGCAACACCATTATGTTCACTGCTTCAAGTGGCCCTTTACGATAAGTCGCTCGCCGCTCGAACGTTGAACAAACGCCTCCAAGTTTCAGTCTAGGAAAGATTCCAAAAAAGACACCTGCTTCTTCTCGACTACGAAGTTCAGAAGCACAAATAAATGTGATTCTCTCGTTTTGGTCTGAAGATCTTGTTCCCACCAAATCACAAGTACCATTCAATCAAGCAAAGCGTAGAGGCAATTTCGTCTCGCACACCGTTCTTGGTAATCCTTGATTGCTTTCAAAATATCAATAATTGAAGCACGCGCAGATAGGTAGGCAACGCAGATACTTCGATCCAATGTCGATACTCAGCTCATTCTAGTGCAGGCTGGTCTAAGGAAGGCACCAACCAGGTATTTGGACGGAACAAGAGGCATTTCTACACCATAAATTTCGGGTCAGGGTGTGTGCTTTGAGTGGCAAAGCACTTGGAGTAGTCCTCTCCCCGGTGACTATCAGCACCCAAGAGGGAATCAACAGTCTCATAATGCGCTTCAGCGAGCGCCAGTATCGTCAAAATGGTAATTGGTGCCCTCGTAACACTTTCAAGCATAGCACTGGTCTTTCATTCCGACAGCTGATCATCAGGAGAGGAGCAGAACAACGATCGGGTCGCTCGTTCCCACCCATATCAGTTGCGAAGTATAGATAATGAACCATCAAGGATCCTTTGATATTAAGGGTCCTCGGCGTTACTGACTTTGGAGCAGTTTCCTATCTCCGGCGTCCATTTCAGGTTCCACTAACAGGTAGGAATGCTTGTACTCACTGTTCATAAGACAGCACCGTCGACCAACAGAGAGGGTACTACCTAACATAATCAAGCCCACCGATCCAGCGCATACTTGCCGATAATGATCTAGGATAATCAATGGAGCTGAAGATGGCGGTCGCCCCCTGCAATGAGTATCCCCCCTGTGAATGCATTTTTAAAGGGTTTTGTGGTAATCGGGCTACGAGAATGGGTCGTAGGCCGACCATTGATTGGCCTTGTTCCTAGAAGATTGTCCAAAGGGCACCCTCATCATTCCTGTTTCCTATCTTGATAGTTCCTTTGCCTTCCTGGAGTCTATTGCTATGTCTTCCGTTCAATTAGCCGACGATCCACAAAGACAGGTGTACGTGAGAAAAGGCGATGATGCACAACTCTTCCAGGCTTGCTCGAGCGCTTATACATCACCTTATAGGTCCTATTCCCTAGCAGTGTGCAGGTTGGACACGCGATGCCTAGCGAGCTTTGGAGTGCCTCATGAGTCACTAGTTCAATCTTTCTGCGTTCCCACGAAGTTCCCGGAACGAGAGCTGGAGTGACTTTCGAGCCCCAAATGCCCACGAGTCAAATCCAGCCAACAGGTTATCGCTCTCCAGGGTTCATCAATGCTGTTATCTATTGGCCGTACTAACAAATGTCCTCGTTCATTTCGCAAGTAGTTGCGACCCTGTCCTCCCCCAGTAGATCCTCCCAGAATGAGTGTCCTTTTGGCAGCTACCTTCCATTTGTGCCGCTCCGGTCAGAATGTCGGCTTTCTTGATCAGTTACGTCCTCCCAAGAATTACTAATTTGCTTCCGATCGCCCATGGAGGTCATTGGGTTGGCAATGCCACGATGGAAGCCTGTACACATAAAGATGGTTATTTGCAGGATGGAATGGCTCAATGGATAGTTCTTCCATGGAGGAGGTCCATTACGATGGCCAATCGACGTATGTTGTCTTTACTCGTATGCCACCACCGCCAACTGACACTGCATAGTACAATATCTTCATTAGCCAACGTTATCTACGCACAAGATGACCAAGCCGTGCGTTGTCTTCACTTTGACTCATCGATAGGTGCTGATAGGGCGCGGTCTTGAATCACAGACCCAATATGTTGGCAACCAGTACTCAAACTGCCCATCATCGCTGTGCCATTACGTGGACATGGATGAGATGATATGCTTCCAACCCATCAATTGTGAAGATGTACCTGAACATCTGAAAATGATACACGGAATCAAAAAAATGGCACGGGACATGGAAATTCCATGCGGGTGGCTCGGTTGTGGGCAGTTTGTTCAGCGTCACAACTTTACGCGTCATATACGCGAAATACATCTTGGACATGCGCGGTATATAGGCCATAATGACACGCAGAGTTAAGGGCGGAAACTCTCCGAGAGTCACGATCATTATGTAATATAATGTTGCTCTCAGCAATACTACCTTTCTTTGTAGTCCTGGAACAGCATCTCTGGAAGGTGGAGAGTACACCCTTCCGGTCGGACACATCCAGCCTCGTCTGGCCACCAGAGCTGTATTCGCCTCTTATCCCCAAAAAACTGCTTACAACCTCCTCCGTCCAATACACCCCTCCGCAGTATCCCCAATACACTGACCGCACCATCGGGGAGTGGAAATGGTTTTCTCCAGACTTGTGGACAACTGGGTTTCTTCCTGCGATGCTATACGAGCTCAATTCGCGGCGACAACTTTGTCACGGACCTGGTGCGGGTGATGCGGATACAGATTGGGTCGGATTGGGAAGGACTTGGAGTGCGGCAGAAATACCACTTGAAGTGAAGAACCACGTTCACCATGACGTGGGATTTCTGAGCTACCCATTTGTGCAAGAACTCCTATTGTGCGTACTATGATTACGGGCGTCATGAATCGCGTGACTCATTATTCGCGACAGGAACCCAGGAAATGAGACTGCGCTCGAGGCGGTGAATACGTTCGCTGCAGATCTTGTTGCGCGGTTCAGCCCCATTGTGGGATGCACACGTTCTTGGGACAACCCAGATCCGACGTTGTTCCGGGTAATCATCGACAATATGATGAATCTGGAGGTGCTTTTGATTCGTATACGCTAACGGGGAACAGCACACTCGTGGACATTGCGACGTCGCACGCAGACAAGACATTGCTCAACCATGTAAGGCCGGATGGATCGTCGTTTCATGTCGTGGAGTACAATGCGACGACGGGAGAAGTGATCGCGCGAATTACAGCGCAGGGATATAGTGACAACAGTACCTGGAGCCGAGGTCAAGCATGGGGCATTCATGCGTTCGCAAATAGTGAGTTGTCAATTCTGCTATTGGGTGATCTTGGTCAAAAATCTGGATAGTGTTTGCACACACCAAAAACACGAGCTACCTTGAGACCTCACGCAAGATGGCAAGTTACTTCCTGGATAACCTTCCGTCTGACAACGTGGTGCCGTGGTGCATAGTGTGTTCGTTCATACACATTAACCTTCCTTTCTGATGAATCAATTACAGGGACTTTAATGCGCCACTAGTCCCGATGCGTCCCGCTGATACCTCTGCGGCAACAATAGTATCCACCGGTCTCCTTCTATTAGCACAGAAAGAGATTTCGCTTTCCCCTCCGAACACGGCAAATGCGGCTCGCTGGATTTATGGCACGTGGAAGGTATTGATTCTACACATAGATGCGCAATTAAACTACCTGAACGCGTTCCCCTGAAGATCCTAAATGCGGTCACAAACCTTGCATGGAAGCCTTCCTGGCAATCGTTCTTATCTAACGGGACTGTAAACAACCATTACCCTTCCGCGAACAATGATACAGGCACCATCTATGGTATGTTTTCCATTCGAGGGTTACGGACAATCAGGAGAATCCACTCATTTGTGATAGGTGACTACTTCTTTCTCAAAGCGGGGAATGAGCTCGTCAAGATGGGTCTTGCACACTGCTGACTTCTTTTGGACTTCCCTTTGATATCGTCGCCGGTTATGACAGTGAGTTCCGTCAGTGATAAAGGAAAGTTTCTGTGATCATCTGCGTAGACATATTACTTTTAAACAAATGAAGCTACTGTATACAGCTATTCCGCTCCTCATACTCTTCTACTGGGTTGAAAATTGCCTGAATTGGGTACTTCATTGTTCAAGCTACTGCACGTTGATCCATCCATTCATTGGTCGCTATGAATGGAGCGCCGATCTATGCGCAGGGTTGGCAACGGTCCCTTTGAAGTGTCTCTCGCATGACTGCATGTTACATGTGCTGGATACTGCGACTCCGTAAATAGCATGTAGATGCCACAGCTCTCATGAACCTATCAGTAATTGTTATCTTGGGACCTTGTCATGGGATCATTTGGACCAAATCAAAGGTAAGTTCTGAAAGTTCAACCCCTGATTACGGACGACATTGACAGACCGAACGACATTCGCCTAGAAGTAGGTAACTGTCTGGTATGCAGTTTGTCTGCCTCATCTAAAGCTGATGTCCTCTCAGCAACAGTCTGGACCGTGGTGATATGAAATAGATATACATAGATGTCGCGCGCACGGACATAACGAGGGGAAGAACTCATCAGAACATGGCGGACTTGTCCAGGAAGCGAAATAGCGGGCTCACCACGCCATTACAAGTGCCTCGTGCCCTCTGCAGGCAGTGCTTTGTTCATTCCTCTCCATCAAAAGTCTGTGAGATACCCACGGTTATGGACTACGCCGGTTGCCAAACTAGGCGATTGTCCAAGATAGTGGGGACTACTACCTCATACCACGAAGTCGCTCATGTCGCCCACAGCTGAGAGACTTTGTGTGTCATTAGATGCGTTTCCCTTCAAACTGGATGTGCTGCTAGTACAGTTTACCCCCCCATCGCAACCGAAAAGGTGGGCGCAAAGTGGTGTGACGTCAAATGAGAGTTCTAGTGATTTATTTGGATATGGTGCCAAACAGATGACCCGCCCTAGCTGCATGGCATGTGTCGTGCCGAGTACATAAGCCAGTTGCTGGCACCACACGCTAAATACCCCTCTTCTTCCCTCTCCCCACTCCCAGTTCTTCCCTCTGTAAATTTCAAGCGCTCTTACCATGGCAGACTGGACGGAGGGCATCGTCCTGAAGGTGAGTATCACATCCCTCGACCTTGCCACTTACTCCTTGTTGATTGCCTCCTGTCATCCAGATCGTCAACATCGTTGTCTATTTCCTCTTCTTGGGGACGAACATATACACCGTCGCTACGCCACACGATATCTACTATGCAACGAAGGAGACATACGTGACTCCTGCGCCCTGGGCATTTTTGATCTGGTGGGGATCTCTTTCACCGTATTCATGCTTGGCGCTGACATGGTTCTGCAGGACCCTCATTCACCTCCTGCTTCTTGGAACGATCGTTTACCAGTTCACCGAGCCAGGCAAAAAAGTCATCATCGATGGTATCTCCTGGCGCTTCCCGTTGCTTGGTATCCTTAACGCCATTTACGTCAACACTTGGGCTTCGCATCACTACATTGTGGCCTTCATATTCGCTTTGCTCGTTAGCAGCACTGTTACGGTAAGTGACATGTCCCGGTTTGGCGTTTAATATGCAGCGCCTTTGCGAAGTCGGAACACCGTCTGATGCTGTGCCCTGTGTTCAATAGCACATCTACTACGTGGTGAAGAAGTACCACGCTTCCACCACCTGTGGCGACGAAATATTCGTGCACTTGCCCTTCTCATTGTACCACGGATGGACGACTGTGCTTGTCATCATCAGTATCTTCCAGGCCTTCGGCGTCGACGCTCGAACCCATCCTGCTGGTGTGTGGACTGACATCTTCGTGTTCATCGCCTTGTAAGTGGACTCCACATGTCGCATGGTCCAACGTGTAACATGTTCACCGCTGTCAGCTTTTTCCTTGAGGGCACTGCGGGTGCGTATGCATTTGCCTGCCCAGAAGGAGACCTCCCTGGCTCCGTTGCCATCACTTGGGCACTCTTCGCAATCTTTGCCCACCAAACCGATCCCTTTGTGCACTGGTCTGCCCTTGCGTTTGCCATTCTCAGCACCCTCTGCGTGGTGAAAGGTGCATACGGACTGGGCATCAGGTGCCAGCGTGGAACCATCCTTTTGGTAGATGAGGAGCGGGCGCCGTTGGTGGGCTCTTAATGGATAATTCGGCGCGGCGGAGATGAAGCGCGTACTTGCATGAAACACTGTCTCATTCCCCTCTTCTGCGTTGCTTCACTGTTCCATTTTTACTTCATTTATATTTGTGATCTCATACGGCTGTACGACTTCCTGATGACCCCATTGTAAGTTGCATTTGTACTTTGAACTTTTGATGAACTCCCTAATACATGATCGCGCGATATAAACACAGTTACTGTGTGATCAAGATAAGTCATTCACCCTGGATCTAGCCATATCTGGTGGTAGAAGAATGCATCAGAACCGCAAGAGATGCCAAGATGTCACTGATGCCGTGATGGCTGCGGCTAGGTCTGACAGTCCCCACATGACCAAATCAGTTGCTTTGTGAACCCCCCACATTCAGAACATCTTTGTGGACACAGACAGAACAAACTGATGTTACGAGCGGATCAGTGCGGGATATCTTATTGTAAGAGGGATTCATCGTTGTTATGCAAAGATGGTCTGTGCATCGGATGAGGCGGTGAGAGAATATATACAATTTAGGACAGGATTCTAGAATATTCGGCGATCAGCCAACGTTGGCGCCCAAATTCACTGCCTCTCCCTCTCTCCTTGCATCCTTGTCTCGACAGTAACTGCTCTTCTCAGCATCAGACAGCCTAGACGGTGTGCTCAGTATCTAGAGAGGCAACGGAGCGAGAGGGAGGAAGAGATCTCAGGTGGATGGTGGAAGCAGGTGTCAAAGTGGTGTCAGCGGAGTTTCGGATCGTAATCATGAGCGGAGTTTGAATTAACTGGGTATATAAGACTCGTCACGACGCATTCATTGCCCATTTTTTCCCCGCGTCCACTTTTCCCACGCTATTTTTTTGTGAACAAAGATGTCTTTTGCTTTGCCCGCTCGTCAAGTTACCTTTGGACGCCCAGCAGCACCTTACCAGCCACCGCAAACTCAGGCATCACAGCAAAGCCATACTTTGGCACTGCCGGGCTCAGCGCCCGTACCTGTACCAGCCCCTACACCAGTCGTAGTACCCGCGCCGGTAGTGGCGACAGCTCCTGCACCACCTATACAACCTCTTCCAAGTGCTGCTGCTGCCCCTCCAACACCCGCGCCATTGACCCTCGAGCAGCAACACATTACTGCTGTTGAGGGCATCGTGCCAACTCTCCAGAACATCGTCGCGACGGTTAACCTGGACTGCAAGTTGGACCTAAAAACGATAGCATTACATGCTAGAAATGCGGAGTACAACCCTAAGGTTAGTATTACTTGATTACTTGCACCCTCCGTGCACGCCAATGTTCTTCTGCACGGTCCTAGCGTTTCGCAGCTGTCATCATGCGCATTCGTGACCCCAAGACCACCGCGCTTATTTTTGCGTCGGGAAAAATGGTCGTGACGGGCGCGAAAAGCGAAGATGACTCGAGGCTTGCGTCGCGGAAATACGCCCGAATCGTGCAGAAGCTTGGCTTCGACGCCAAATTTGCAGAGTTCAAGATTCAGAATATCGTCGGTAGCTGTGATGTCAAGTTCCCCATCCGTTTGGAGGGTCTTGCATACAGCCATGGGCAATTCAGTAGTTACGAGCCTGAGGTGAGAGCTCTTGCAGTGACAGCAGAGCCAACAGGCTGATCTGGAGCAGCTGTTCCCCGGTCTCATTTACCGGATGCTGAAGCCAAAGGTCGTGCTATTGATTTTCGTATCGGGGAAAATAGTTCTAACAGGGGCCAAGGTAAGGAAGAAATATTTGACTTGTGCCCCGTTATAGTGGCGCCAAGTTGGTGGAAGGTAGAAACTTCCGCTGACATACCTTCCTACCATATAGGTTCGAGAAGAGATTTATACTGCATTCAACACGATATACACCGTGTTGTGCGAGTTCCGGAAACCATAACGTCTTTGGACGCGCATCTTCTCTTTCGTTCGCTTTGCTGTGGGAGTCGAGCTGCCGTTACAGCTTGACGAGTTGCCTTTCGGGTTCTTCCACCCGATGGCTTGAAAATACCATTTAGGTTATTGGGGAGGTGGACTTTACTAAATAGCTTATATCCAGCATAACCATTGCATGCATCCTATCCAACGCAACTTAGAAGTCCATATGATATACATGTGTTTTAGTACAGCAATACATCTTGCTAGCTCACCAGTCTGACAGTTCTTGAGAGTGTCAGCGTATGTCTGCTCTGGTGTTGCCGCGAGTCGAGTTGAACCAAAGCAAAGTCAAAAGTTTGTTTGACTTGGATTTTCGAACCAGACTCGAACGAAGCTCGCTCGCTGAGCCCAACCAATGGCAGCTTAGATAGGGAGGGCTTGAGATCACAGCATCGTAAGATGGCGACGGCCTACACTTCGTTTAGGTTCGTACAGCGCAGCTCATTGGGGTTGACCGAACTGTACCGATTTCGAATTTGATTCAACACGATGTTATTGCGACATGCAAAGGTAGGCCGGCCACAATGTCAATTAGTCCGGCAGACACCGGATGCCAAATTAGGCAACGGTGGCGAAGCGCCAGTCAGTATGACTCTTGCAACAGCTGATAATCTTTCCGACGTGACTGAACTACAGGATGTCGACCACAATACAAGATGGCATTTTTTCCAATCCAACGACATCCACTGCAGTAGAGACACTAGCAACCAATCTCAAAGGGACAGCCATATCCTCGTAAGTCCTTACTTAACTGCGTGTGAAAGCGTCCCAGTTGAGCCCCTCGACTAGCGATGTGGCGCCTGCATCACCGGCTGCAGCAGCAGTCAAGCCTGCAAACACTGCACGGGCCCACGAGCAGGTCGTCACGCCATGGGACGTTCAGGGATCTGTGTCCACGGACGGCAAGCAGCTCGCAATCGACTACGACAAGCTGGTCGCCCAGTTTGGGACACGACATATTGATCCAGAGCTACTTTGTCGATTCGAGAAGCTAACGGGTCACAGACCACACCCGCTCCTGCGCCGGGGAATGTTCTTCTCGCATCGGTGCGTGTTTTTAGGGCGAATGCGCGATGATCAGACAGACCCGCTGATGCTGGGAATGTGTTAAGCGAATTTGACAAAATATTGGACCGATATGAGCAGAGAAAGCCGTTTTTCTTGTATACCGGACGGGGGCCTAGTAGCGATAGCATGCATATCGGCCATATGATCCCTTTCACTTTCACAAAGTAGGTTTTTGTATCACCATTTTTTGTCGATTCTCACCGGCGATGTAGATGGTTGCAGGATGTCTTCAACGTCCCGCTAGTCATCCAACTAACAGGTTGGTTATATTTGTGCTCTACGTAAATTCTTATTGAGTCGCTGTATCAGACGACGAGAAATTTCTATTCAAGCATGAGCTTAAGGTAGAGCAGACACACGAATTCGCACGTAGAAATGCAAGGGACATCATTGCTGTTGGTTTCGACCTCGACAAAACGTTCATTTTCAGTGACTTCGATTATGTCGGTGGTCCTTTCTTCCGTAATGTCGTCAAAATATCACGCCAGATCTCCTACAACCAAGCCAAAGCCACGTTTGGTTTTACGGATTCGTGAAGCATTTCTCTTCAGGGGCGATGTGGATGTAGATGATAACTGACCTCTATCACAGAGACAACATCGGAAAGATCCATTTCTGTGCCATTCAGGCTGCGCCATCGTTTTCAAACTCGTTCCCTCACATTTTTGGAGAAATCTCCAACATCCCAAGTCTCATACCCTGTGCAATAGACCAAGATCCTTACTTCCGACTCACGCGTGATGTCGCTCAAAAACTTAAGTATCCAAAGCCTGCGCTCATCCATTCGCGTTTCTTCCCCGCGCTGCAGGGCCCACAGACGAAGATGAGCGCATCTGACCCGAACACCAGTATCTTCATGAACGATACCCCTAATCAGATCAAGAACAAAATTAACAGACATGGCTTTTCTGGTGGTCGGGAGACAGAAGAGGAGCACAGAAAGTATGGTGGTGACACGGAGGTAGACGTTGCATATCAGTACTTAGGCTTCTTCCTGGACGATGATGATGAGCTTGCAAAAATAGGAGAGGTGAGTCCAAAAAAGGGCAGAACCACTGAAAGTATTCACATATTGCACAGGACTATCGAGCTGGGCGCTTGCTGACAGGACAGCTCAAGGCTAGATGTATACAAGTGTTACAAGATTTCGTCAAAAATTTCCAAGCGGTATGTCTGTTCATTGCCTTCCTTTCGCCACCTTATAGATTGGCCGTTCCAGAGAAAAGCAAAAGTGACGGACGCGGATATCGATGCATTCATGGATGCCACTCGCAAGATAGAGCCAGCCTTTAGTAAATGGCCATCTGGGGGCGATGCCTAACTAACTACACTACGATATCAAATTCACCACTTGGTACGAAAATACAGAATTGAGTTCATCAATGTCAGTATGCGAAGAGTGTGATGCGTGGGCGGCGACAATGTACGTATAAAATACAATATTTTGTCCTTGAGTCGTGATCTACACGACTGCAAAGTTGTGTGGCGTAGATTTCTAAACGCGGGCAGATCGCACGCGGACATGCCAGACCTTCTTGAGCCACCCATTGGTGGCCTTGAGGGCATGCAGCATAGGGGGCATGTCATTCATTTCCGCCTTCGTATGTGGGGTCAAATTGCTGCTATCCTCATCTTTATTCCAGTGGAACGGCAACGTCTGGATTTTGTCGTACTGCCAGGAGTCAAGGGCATCCAGGGCTGCCCTACCCCAATCAAAGCGTTCGTGTTCTCGGAGATCGGCGGGGCCGTCGACGAAGATAACGAGGTGTTCATTCTGTGGTTGTATGAAACCTTCCCGTATTCCGTTCCTGATGAGCTCACGGAGAGGGTTGTAATACGACAGCACGTTTAGTAGCACGACGGCTATCTCCCAGAGGCATAAAGTTGACAAATGAGGAAACACCGCTAATGAGAAAGGGGTAACACGATGCAAAACAAAGTGAAGCTTACGTTTGTTATGAATGTTGAGTTGGTTCCACGTGATGACCTCCATGATCTGATTGGTGGGTTCGGTTAGGATGACTGTCCCGATCAAAAATGAATGCTGCGGTACCTCTTCGAAGCTCCCGAAACCGCCAGGCAGACCAATAAAAGCTCCCACGCGTTTCGCCATTTCAACTTTGCGTTCATGCATCGAGTTCACGACAATCTTATGATGGCTATTCAGTGGATTTAACCGAAGATGTCATAGCTAACTCACGGTCTCAATCTAGATAAATGATGTGATGAAGGGTCTGAGTTAGGTTCCAGGAACAGAAGAACATTTACGCGAATGCGTTGGGACATACCTCTCCTCGTTGTTTTTCATCTAAGACGTCAGACACAGTACTGGCCGTTGCACGGCCATTTCCCTTATCTTTTTCGCCGCCTGCAGCAAAGATAGCATATGGAATGATGCCCATGACCTTGCCGTCGGACTTGGCGGCTGCACCAGATACGACACCCATGAGGCCACTGTTGCCTCCACCATAAACAAGTGGGCGATTCTCAGCTGCGAGCGCGTCTCCAAGAGCTGAACAGCGAAAGGAGATTTAAGAAAAGATGATGTGAGGTGTGTAAGCAAAAAGGTGGCAAAGGACAAAGAGCGCATCCATGGGTCACAAAGATGCGATCCATTGATGACTGGACTTACACAACGCGGCTGCTTGGAAAGCTTCTTGCTTTCCGAGGGAAGCGGCACAGTATACCGCCACTGCACGAGAAGGCGAGGGTGATACCATGGCGGGCTGCTCTTGATTTTGGTCGGGTAATGCAGGAGGGGTAGTTTGGGAAGGAATGCGAGTCATGGGAATAGCACTACTAGCAGTGGTATTTAACCGTGACTGAAAAAACGTGCCCTTGAAGTTGGACGTTCCTTGCGGGATATTTGGTACTAGCAGAGGGTTGGTGCAACGAGGCAACTAGCGTAAGAGTGTGTGAGTCAACTTAGCCGAGGCGAACGGAGGCGGGCAGCAGAGTCACCACTGGATAGTGCCAGGCATGGAATGACACTCTGGACCAGCCTTTGACGAGCGACATGGTATATGATTTTGAAGACCTGCGTCCCCCTAATGATTACCCCGGGTTTTGTTGCTCGTGCGTTTAGGGGTACTCCTTTTCGTGATGGAAGGAATCATTCAAGGTATATGTACTATGCTGGCTCCGCAACAGCTGACGGTCTACGACCCTGGCGGGGCGGTTCATGGTGCACAGTAATGAACGCGTGCAGAGGGCACGCGCCACGTCAAAAGGATGCGCCAAAATCTTTCACATTATGCGGTGGATAAGACTGCATGTCGGCCTCGTTGCAGATGCACCGTCTCCGCCAATACGTACATTTTACACGGAAAGAAGCATTGAATAGATAGTCATTCCCGGTGAGACTTTCACCACATGGGACACAATTGAATATATCCACTTAATTGCAATAGGCGAATGAACTTCTGCCGCACAGGATCCGTGTGGGTAACGTCTACCTTGCAGGCCAGCTTCAGAACCAACCCTCTTCCCCCACCCTTCTGCCCCTGAAATTGCACTCGATAAAGAGGGGGACAAGTCCCTCAGGGACTTCAAAGAAATCCATTAGCGCCCATCCTCTGATCCGCGGCCCTACGTCGCCTTTTCGTTCCTCCTGAGACGGACCGATGAGCCGCTCCAGTAGCCACCTTCCAACCCGAGAATTCACACCCTCAAAACCCACCATACACTTTGGCCATCCGAAACCCTGGGCAATCACTGGAGGCAAGGCCAGAGGTACTGACGATGCAGAAAGGAAGGTAATAGAAAGGACTGGATCTGGACAATCCCCGAGTGGAATCAGAATTTCAGTCGAAATGGCAGCCTTCTCGGGAATCCACAAGAAGGATGGTATCGCATACCTGTAACCCGACGTTGGACACAGGACGTTCTTTATGTTCACAACTCACCAATCTTGAGTTTGCACGAGGGTATTCCCACAATCCCATGAGAAGCAAAGTCGTGGGCTGTCAGGCCAAAGTGGTGGGTGAATCCCGATCGCGAAATCCTTCCACCCATACCCGTTTCCACCGAAACGGCTAAACATAACTGCTTTTCCCCGCACTTCACCTAGATTTGGTATACGATTCTCTAGGTACCACATGTCGATACCACCAGGGGACGTCATGATCTCCTCACGTACCAACCGAGAAAAAAGAGGCGGATCTTGATCCTCCTGCTTGATGGAAACGACAACTGTTTCACTGCAGGTCGACGGAGCGGTAAGGAAGGCATGTAATTGCCGTAGAATGTCCGCAAACGAAGTGCGTTGCGAAACGACCCCATGATACGAAATCAGGCGAGATTCAATGATTGCTAGGCGAATATCAAGGACACGTATCCCGGAGTTTAGTTGTATATCCAATGCGTTGGTCGGTGATTGGCATTGGGTAATGGGCCAGCCATAAAAAGCCATCGTGTCGTGGGTTCCTACGCACTGGAAAGGTAAAAGGTTGTTTCAGTTGCCATTATTGGACTCACCTGGAAGCATCAAGGACGACAGTGGTACGGAGTCCGGAATACTCTTGAGAAAACGTGACGGGTCTCGACGGGTCATTGCGACCAAATGAGCAAATGAGCAATTGGGCTAGGGGCAACGACAGTCAATGCGTGTCAAAGCAGTGTCACCGATAATCACCAACCCTAGTGAAGTATACTATCCACGGCGAGGTTTCGAACCCAGGAAGAAGTTCCCATATTGCCCGTGAGGTTTGTGGAAGCCTCACCGTCACGGCCTTGGCGACGGCCTTTTCGTCGTACGAGACTTCAATCGGGAACTGGGAAATTTGCAAGCGCGGGTTCTTCCGAAGATCAGTGTTGTTGGAAGAGAAGGCAGGCAGGCAGGTCCAGCCTTGGCGCTGGGCGTCGTCTGACACGTTGCGGAAGTGCAAGTTGGCGCCAGTCTGGTTAGACACGACGAGGCGCATGGTGGAAGCACTACAATAACCTCACCCCAGCTGTTAAAAAATGTTTACATGCAACGAGTGTGTTTTCAAAGACACTTCAGATGCCGTGACGGTAATCAAGGCGGACGCGTGTGACGAAGCTTGGCTGCGGTCACATGACACAACATCTGTGACTGCCGTTCCAGACTTCAATGCAGTCTGCAATGTCTCAATCTCAGCGCAGTGTACTTGAGGCTGAAGAATTGAAACCAGTACAGTCGCCTGTTACATCAGAAAATACGATGACTGAGCACACGTCATCGATCTAGGTTTTGAAAGCCTCCGTCAATGACGTGAGGTACATCGTCGCACTGCTCAGAGGGATAAACTTTTCCAATGTGAGTCCACCTAACCCCGAAAATTCAGGTGTCTTGAAGCCACAAATTAACCTCGTTGCTGAAGCGTGCATCAGTCACGTTATCAGCGGATGCAGGCATCATCGTTACCGGAGATGAAGCGCGTACTTTGCTAGGTATGCCTAACCCGCACCTCGATTCGATTGACCTCGTTATCACTACAGCAACGTCCTATATTTATTCTGATCATTTCGATGAATGGACTTATGCGGCTGACATCCCTCGACCCGCCTTGTCTCAGTTCTCTGCCCCAGATGTCGACCCTTCGTCCGTCTCATTTGACATTCCGCTGAATGTCCTCATAGAGTGCTTGAATATCTATGGGACTCCGTCTATCTCCATGGGAGGGAGTGGGCCGTCCCATAAAAAGTGGCGTCGGGAAGCCGACCGATCAGAGGACGAGCGCTACGAGGAACGCCGAGATGGAAGACAACAAACAAGGGGTGCAAGTCATGTTCCTGCGAGCAACCGCATTGATCAATATTTTGGAGGTGGAAGTGATAAGAGAACACGCATGCGGTTGTCGTACGGCGGCATTGGACATCCACTGACACTATGGCTGTGAGCATTGCATTAGCCCACCAATTACGAGTCAGGAAAGGGTAACATCGTGCCATTTAGCGCGGAAGATTCGTCAGGTCCAACCACGACTTGCGAAATTATGACATTTGACCCAGATCCTATTACGGAGCTTCCATTTGACGGCGATCGAACGTTAGTACTTCGTGTGCTTCACTACGGAGCTCACCTCTTGCTGTAGGCTACTGAGAATAATATTCAAGGTCAGGGTTCATCATGGGCGTCTAGTTTTTGTGACCATGATCCTGAACGATGTCACCAGTCATCTTCATGGTTGCGAGATGCACTTTCAGAATTTGATCCGTCTTGTGAGAAGATTACATTCATCGCAAACCCTGTCTCAGAAGCAGGAAGGGCGCAAAGAGGAAGACCAATAAAGCCCCTATTCCGCATTATGGCCTTTGGTGCGTTTGGAAGTACAGAGGTGCGTGAATTGGCGAAGCCATCCACTGAAGCTAAGAAGACAGATGGACTATCCTAATGACCGTGAAGTATTGGAAACCTTTGAATGCTCACGCTTCGTAGCAGCAAGGTATGGAATATGCCCGTCTCTCACCACAGCCTACATATCACGTATGAACTAGCTACCGGTTTACGCACATGACCCACACTTTACGAGCGTTACAGAATTCTACGAAGACATCCCTTCGCATAGACGACGAAGGGTTGCTCAGTTTGCAATTCCTGGTACCCGTGCCAAAACCACGAGGAGGTCAATCTGACTCCTTCATCGAGTTCCGAGTAAGTCGTTACTCCACGGTGACGTAGTAATACTCATCCGTTGTAGTGCTTAGCACTGGACGAGGAAGTGGCTTCCTAACAGGATCAATGACTATGTATGGGCTGTTTGTGTATTCCGTGTCTGGATCACAGGGATAGTGAATTGGCTGGATAACGGAACTTTAACAGGGAAACAGTCTATTGGCGAAGATCAAAGAATAGAACTATCAAAGGAACCCATCAAAATAGGCTGTAGTGCTATCTTTGTGCTTGACAAGCGGGTTCAACTGGGTCAGGGAGGGCGTCTTGGTGGTATGTGGGAGATAGTCGACGATGATGGAATCAAACGTAGGCACTGTTGACGATGCTAATACAAGATTGAATGAGTATAATGCTACCCATACTGACTGAATACGTACTCGACAGCGTCGGCTTTAACCTTGAAGCGAGACCAGATACGATTAACTGACGAATGGTGGCTGCATCCAACGGCTGCAACTTTATCAGCCTAGTTTGTACACCATGGTGAATTCATTTACCTTGGGTGGCTCGCTCTTTTGAGGGACCACTGCTTCCTTCTTGGTTTCTTTATATGTACCGGTGGGGCTTGATGCCTTGCCAAGGTATGCTAACACATCGCCTTTCGTGAGCTGTCCCCGTACGCCAGTACCGTTGATAACCTCCGGGTTAGTGACACTGTGCTCTACTAACAGACGCATGACAGAGGGAAGCAGAGGCTTCGAGTGAGTTGGATGGTGAGCGGCTGCCTTCTCTTGTGCAGGTTCAGACTGCTGTGGTGTCGATGGTGGTGATGATGCCGCGGAAGCTGAGGCATTGTCTATGGGTGACGGTTTGGGCTCTTCTGTCGGCACTTCTAGGTTAGATATATCGTCGCCCTCCTCTGAAAGAAGGGCAATAATCTTCCCAACAGGAACGTTTTTCGTGCCGCCAGGTGCCTAAGTGGTGAGGGTCAATGCATGCTTGTGCGACAGTTGAAAATACTTCGTACGATAATTTTAGCCAGAACGCCATCGTCTTGAGCCTCTACGTCTATAGTTGCCTTGTCCGTTTCCTGCCAGCAGGTCAAGTCAGGGTGTTGGACAGGAGGCGGAGAAACCCACGATTTCCAGTAAAACATCACCAGCACTGAAGGCTTCCCCTTCTTTCTTCTTCCACGACGCGATGCCCCCTTCTGTCATGGTAGGCGACATAGCGGGCATTTCGAGGTTAGAGATGGCATGACGAGCGCGAGTGTGATGCAGCCCTGTGGACGGAGCGTGGGTGAGCTGCAAGACTGAACATACTTAGACATACATCTCCTGTGGAGTAGGAAGCGTCCGAGACTTGCAGTTCGCATTTCCCTGGCAAAGGACTGCAGTTCGGAGGGTGTCGCGTGTCATAAACGGACATCCACAAACGGGCAATCGACCCCCTTCGACCCCCAAACAGATGCAAGTCTCGCATCCACTCGCCACGATGGAGGCTGACTCGGTGGAGTCTTTACTGCAGGAACGGGTAGCTCAGCTCGAGTAAGCACACCTGGTATTTCGAACGTTCCATCTTCACGCGATGACGGCGTTGTAGGGCAATCACACGGCGTAGAAATGAACTCCTTCGACAGATGTACCACATGATATGCAGGCGACACAGAGCAGGATCTATCATCGACCTGGATGACAAGGACGATGATGGCTTACAGGAGTTTATGGACAAGTTCGATCTAGACAAAAAGTACGTCAAGTTTGCTGTCGAGTCATTGCACGGTGGGCTAAACACGCCCTCACTCAGTCCTGACTCAGGCCTCGTGTCCAGTCTGTCCGAAGACGAGCTATTCGTTTCGCCCTTTCCCCCCTCAGATTCGGAACAAGACGCAATTGGTCAGGATGACATAGAGATCGATTCTCCGATGTCGGAACCCCCAGCTTCGCTTCGGATGAAGTCACCCATAGAGTCATTTATGGAAGTCGAGGAAACAGAAATGGAGGAGCCAGAGGTCGAGGAGCCTGGAGTTGACGTCGAGGCCGTGCTGACCTTTGCCGACTCTCCTGCGCCGTCGACTCACTCCAGTACATCTCGTAAGCGGCCCAGGGAAGAGGAGGAGGAAGAGGAGGAGGAGGAAGAGGAAGAAGAAGAAGAGGAGGAAGTCCAGGTGGATGCCCCGAAAAGTTCACCCCCCAGATCTCCTCGGCCCATCTCAATTAGCTCTGGTCGGTCTCCTTCATGCAAGAGCATTCGGGGCCAGTCACCGCCACAACCTTCGTCCTTACCTCAATCGCCCGTTATCGAAGACACTAAAGTAGAGGAAGTCGTTACAATGGAGACTGGAGCACCTCCTCAAGTCGAACGGGAAGAATTCCCTCAATTATTGTTTCCATCTTCTCCTCCGCATGAACACAAACAGCCTATTCCCCCGCAGCTGATGGTTATCCATACTACTGTTGACGTAGCCGCACTTCAGCCCGCCCTTTTTATTCCCACTCCAACATCCCCAGCCGTGACCGCTCCCATATTCAGCTTCGAGAACAGCGAACCCGAAGCAACAGAAGACTCTCCTTTGACTCCCAGCCAGCCAGAAATACGGCGACACCATTTCAACCCTGCTTATACTCTCCCACCTGCCAAGTTCTTGCCGCCGGAGCATTCTCGTAAAAGTAAGTCGTCAAAGCAACGGAGACGTGAGAAGGACAAGGCGGAGGCAAAGAACAAAGACGAGTGGGCGCCTCTGGGATTCGTAAAATGGGGTGCTTTAATCCGTGCGAACCCAGTATACAAGAAAGTGTCCAGAGCAACCAAGTGTCTAAGCACACGAGACTGGGGCGTAAGTTGTCCTCGACACGATATCCGTGTTGTGAACTTCCATCTTTGCAGGTCGCAATCACTGAACTTCGGCTTGTGCGCACACTTGAACGCGTCGAGGACCTTGAAAACGTCGCCAAATGGTCTTACAGACAGCCGAAGAAGCAAAGGAACTTGGGTGGTACCATCAAAACACATTGGGACTATCTCCTAGATGAGATGGTAACGCATTGCATTATTGTGGTGGCACCGTTGTCTTATGGCACGTATACAGAAATGGATGAGAGTTGACTTCCGTGAGGAACGTCGATGGAAATACGTGCTGGCTTTTAACCTTTCTACTTCGGTTCTTGAGTGGCACGCAGCCGGGAGCCGTGAGGAACGAATCAAGCAAGGTATCTGCAAACACTGGATACGCCCACGGGTCACACAAGATCTCAGAAGTGCCTCGCAGGATATGGAGATGGACGGTCGGCCACTTGATCGGAGAGTGAATGACTACACCCTTACCGGCGACGAATCTGATAACGAGGACGAGGAAGTGGAGCCGGAACAACGCGACATCGTGGACTCTCTAGAGACGAGCAAAGTCTTGCAAGAGGCACTCGAAGCTCAGGTATCCAACAGCTCGGGGGACAGTAGTCAGCGTCAGAGTCCTGGTATCGAGAGTGTTCGCCCCAAGATCGAAGATATGGAAGACTCTTCTGCCCTGAGGAGTGATAGCAACATCCCCAGAGATGCCATGGATGTCGATGGGCAAGGTGACGGTAACGACAAGCAGAATCCGAAGATGGAGGCCTTGGAGACGGAGGGGTTGAAGTCCAATTCAACAGATCCTGTGCTTGGGTCATTGCCAGACACACAACCAGACGCAACACAAGTTTCTGGTGCTATCAAGGCCGCAACAGCAAGGCTCAACCACTTTGCACCACTAAGAGAACATATCGCTTATTCAGACGAGAGGAAATTATTCATAGAGAATGAGGATCTGGACCTGGTCAAAGCTTTCTCTGATATGTCCACGAACGACGAGCTTCTTCAACCCCCACGCCCTCCACCTGATCTCTCAGACATCTTTCCGGATCTCCAGCCACTTGGTGTACCAGATGTTGCCATGTCCACGTCCGACGGAAGGAAGAGATCAGACAAAAAGTCGGAGCGGGAGGATAGCAAGCGGGTTGACGATTCTGGGTACACAAAGATGGCCCCGATAGGCAAGTTCATGCTATACAAACCTACCCTTATTGGACCATTGCAGCCTGTCAAGCGGTGGAAGAATGGGCAGTGGTTGAACTCGGAGGAACCAGCTGTTACGGAAGCCGAGGCTTCGAACAGAATTTCGGAAGAACATCTTTCTGGTGGGTCATCGGATTACGGTACTCGTCTGTCTTAGTGTTGTTCATCTTCCCCATTCAGGCCTGTTTGATGGCGTAAAACCACAGCTAATCAGCGGGTTCCCTTCACATCTATCGAAGGACGCCAAGAAACGAGTTGAGTATGCTTGGAGCCCTGAGGAGGACGCCTTGTTGAAACAGCTAGTCGATAAATACCCAAATAATTGGTCTCTGGTCGCCGATTCATTCAACTCGTCGAGGGTTTCTATATCCTTTGATAAGCGGGCGGCTTGGGAATGCTTCGAGAGGTGGAATGTCAAGTTTGGGGGAAATCGGTTTGGCTCGTCGCGTGCCGAATCGAATTCTCCGGCGATCGTAGACGAGACTCCTCCGCCTATACCCTCATCATCCCAGGTGCAAATGATGACGAGGGGCGTCAAGCGCCTCGCCAATTTATCGGTTGCTCAAAGTCAAAATGCGAGTCTGGGGACGGGGCTCAGTTCGGATACGCTGAAGCGGCGCAGACACACTCTGATGTATGAAACAATCAGAAAGGTTGTTAAGAAGCGGGAGGCTACACAAAAGGCGTCTAGTATGAGAACATTTATGTCCAACCGTTAAATATGTAGATTGACGGAGCCGTTCTACAGTGAACCAGAGGAAAACATCCAACATCCATGACACGCATGGGCAATATAACAAGATGCCTAAGCTTACGCCGGTGGAACTTAGCCGGATGAAAGCTGAGAGAGAATCTCGGGATCATCAAGAGATGATACTGGCAAGACGTAGGCATGATCATCTTATGCGAGATGCTAGGATGCAAGTTGCGCAGGGAGTAAGGTTTGAGGCCACTGATCACGGGTTAATCTGACGAGCAAATTTACCCAGCAATCGCCAGTTGCAGGGGCAGCTCAGCCACAACAGGCGAACGGCACAGCGCGGCTTATTCAACAGCCTGCGCAAGGAGTGCCACAGATTCGTGCACAGGCTGTGCCGCAGGTAAATATATCTCAGCAGCAGCGGATACCTACTCCTATGGCGTCGGCGGCAGCAGCAGCCCCCCTCCGAATGTCACCTCAGCAAGTGCTCCAAGTACAAGCGGCAGCACAACAAGCACGGTTTGCTGCTGCTGCTGTTCAGTCTCAGGCACATGCGCAGTTGCAGGCGCAGGTGCAAGCACAAGGCCAGGTTCCCACGCCAACACAAAATGCAGGACTCGGTGGTGTACAGAACAATCTTCCTGCAGGGGCAGGGGCACATCTTTCACCGCCGTACCAGTCGCGTGCTGCGACCTCTTCGCCTGGGATTGCACAGCAGGGGTCACCGCCTCACAATGCTGTCCCACTGTCCAATGCTGCATCTCCAAATCTTACTTCGAGTCAGCCACAGTTGCCGATGCATGGGTCCCAGGTTTCTGGAAATGCACTATCACGCCAACCTGGCAGTATAGGGGCACATTACCTTCCTGTGGTCACGGTGACCGGTCAATTCACGCAGGAGCAAATGGACCAGGCAATGCGCATTATGCAGGTAAGTGTATATACTCTGATGACGAGAACGGTGTTGGTGATATGATCACGATTAGCAACGAGCTTTGCAAGGTAGCCAGTATTCTAGTAATAGTTAGTCAATAAGAGTGAATGGCATATTCCGATCGGAGAGTGAAATGAGACCTCGGATACTCCGCGCAGAGTGAGCCAGTTGACAGCAAGTCTCCTCGACCAACGAATCGTCCTTCAAAACGGCGTCGGCTGGTGGAATTGTAAACCGACGTCCGGAGACTTCAGCAAGGTCTTCGGCGATGGATAATCCTCCAAACGCCAACATTCATACTATCGTCAAAGCCCAAATCGTCTTCCTCCTCTCGACCCTAACCGAGGACAACTTTGAGAGGAATCAGCTCGAAATTCGTTCGGTATGTCCACCACTGGCTGCTCTTTCGTTTCTTCGCGATGGCTCATTCGCTCGCCCTCAGTTATCCGAGCAGCACGGGCTAGACACATACCTCCACTTCATTCGCAGGCTCATAGTGCACTCCCAAGGACGACTGGCCTCTGCTGGGTCCCCTTCCCCCTTCGACACATCAGCAGGCCTCACATTCCGACTTCTCGTTCAGGAGACACAGCGTCTTGCTCGCGACCCTTTTCTTGCCGACCGTTTTCGCGAGGGCATAGACAAGGGCGAAGGGGACGCCTTCAGGCACTTCGATCTTCTGCGATTCGTCGATCGCGTCTCTCTCCGTCCATTAGAGCGACTTGTCCTCGCATCGTCGATAGCATCCTCTTCCACAAGAAAGGAGCTGTCTTCCCAGGCCATAGCACTTATTCGCCTCGACTTCGAAAACGCCGTCTTGTCCCTTTGCCAGCGCCCCTCCTTCGACCACGCCGACCTCTCCCCTCAACAAGTGGCCAAACTCATGTCAAATCTCTTAACTGACCCTACCTCCGAGACACCTATTCTAGATGCGACACAGAGACAGGCACTCATTGTGGCTGCTCAGACCAAGTACGATCCCGACACAGTGGCTCCTATCTTACAACGAATCTTCCCTAACTTGAGGTAGGCATTCTTGGCTCACCACTCTTACCAATGCTTATTATCCGTCAGTTTGCCACCTGCCACCTCACTCGTTCAAACCCTCATCCAACTCGGGCCTGACGTCACTAGCGAAGCGGAAGTTGTTCGGGCCTTGCTCTTGCGATTTGGAATATCCGATGCGAACCCCCCTCGGGACAACCAGGTAGTTGAGATTGTGTCGAGCCTCGCTCGTTTGGCTGCAGAAGGCGCTGCGCTGTGCGATGTTGGCGCGCTCGTAAGAGCACTAAGCAGTTTCGTAAGTGTCTCGTCAGGCCATCTATCTTGAGTTTCTCACAATCTGTTTAGCACGTCAATATCAACTGGCCCAGCGTCATCAAGGTTTTCGACATTCTCGATCGTCACGGAGTGGACACCGCTACCCTGAAGTTACTTATAGCCATTCTCCTCAACTGTCCACGTGAAATAGAGCCTCACGCTGTGACCGGGTTCTGGGGCGTATGGAAAAACTCACTGTATCAACTGAGACTCCTCGACGCTTTACTATCCTTACCAGCCGACACGTTCAACTTTGTCTCCCTCCCAGGTCGCCGAATAGTCACGGTTGATGACGTGGCCATAGCAAGTCCCACTATCAAGTCTCTCGCGGCGAATGTACAGGGTCATACTTGGAATTCTCTTGACCTCTTCGACGTCCTCGTGCGACTCGCAGACTCGGACAATCCGGATATCCGCACACAAGTGCGAGAGATGCTCGACAAAGCCCTCAAAATCAGCGCAGAGCTTGTTCATATGGGGCTGCTGCAGGTGCCGGTATGTTGTCTTCTTTCGTGACTATTCAGCCTTCTAAAACAACACCTAGAGCTCGAACTGGAACGATATCCGCCTTGAATACTCGCGCAAGCTGTTGGCTATGTTCTTGGCTGGTCACCCCAACCACCAATTGGTTTTCATGCGCCTGTGGCAAATCGAGCCTACATACCTTACCGACGCCTTCCGTGATTTTTATGAGGAAAGTCCCTTGAATATCACTAGGATCCTAGATGTTGCCCAAGATCTCAAGGTCAGGCTGAGTTTGTCTGGCATACATCGGCGCTAAAGCAGTCGTGTAGATATTGGAAAACCTATTGGAAGTGCGTCCATTCACGTTCGCCCTAGACGTTGCTGCTCTCGCCTCTCGTCGAGAATACCTGAACCTGGACAAGTGGCTTGCGGATAACGTTGCGGCTCATGGTGCAGAATTCCTTCGCTCCATGATTGTTTTCTTGGAAGTCAAAATGGACAGCGAGAAGGTATCAAGGGTTTCAGACCCCCCTGTGGATAGTCGTACGATGCCGTTGAGTCCTCAAACCGTGGCGATCTTCTTGCGTACCCTTCGCAACAAGTAAGTTTTGTGACTTATACGAGATCTCGTGTGACTGAGACCATCTTGTTTAGCTCTGCGAAGATGCCTCGTGAAGACATCGATTACTGCTTAGAAGTCCGGAACTCGTGCCTGCAAATCCATCCTCGCCTCATGAACCTTGCCCCCGGTGCGGACTCTGAGCCAGGTTTCTCGGTTATTAGCTATACCGCAGAAATCGAATCCGAAGTGGACGCTATTTATAAACAGATGTACGATGAACAAACGACCATTGATGAAGTTATCTCTCTGCTCCAGCGGAGCAAAGCCTCGGCCGATGGCCGAGATCACGAGATTTTCTCTTGCATGCTCCATTTCCTCTTTGACGAGTACAAGTTCTTCCAATCCTATTATCCTGCCCGCGAACTCGCCATGACCGCCTATCTCTTTGGTTCCATTATTTATCACGAACTAGTCGATTTCATCCCTTTAGGTATCGCCATTCGATACGTAGTCGATGCCCTCACCTGCGCTCCTGAAACCAATCTTTTCAAGTTCGGTCTCCAAGCCCTAGCTCGATTCGAAAGTCGACTGGGAGAATGGCAGCCTCTATGCCAGGCACTCCTTCGAATCCCTCATCTCATGGAAGCTCGCCCCGACCTCGCGACAACCATTCACCGTGCCCTTGCAGCCGGAGCCGATGACTCACGAAGCACAGCAGACATGCGCGGATTGTCAGCTGGCCTCGCTGCCGAACCTGTTCCGGTGTTCACCGCCATCCAACCAGATAAGCTCGACGGAGAGATTGTAGAGCCCCCTGAGGAGTTGTCGGACAAAATTTTGTTCATCGTGAATAACTTGGCGCCCAGCAATTTCGACGCAAAACTCACTGAAATGAAGGGATACTTTGATGACGAATTCGCATGGTGGTTTGCCAACTACTTGGTCGACCAACGAATCAGTGCAGAGCCAAACAATCACCAGCTTTACCTCCGCTTCCTTGACGCCCTCGATCGACAAAAACTATCCAAGCTTATTTTGCACGAAACTCTGGTGAAGTCTGCGGCTGTCCTCAACAGCGAAAAGACCGTGCAGGTCACTTCGGAGCGCCTTATTCTGAAGAATCTCGGGTCTTGGCTTGGTACTATCTCGCTCGCTCGCGATAAACCGATCCGTCATAAAAATCTATCCTTCAAAGACCTCCTCGTCGAAGGTTATGAAAGTGGCAGACTCATTGTTGCCATTCCGTTCGTTTGCAAAACTCTGGAGCCATGTTCAAAGTCCAAGGTATTCAAGCCTCCGAACCCGTGGCTCATGGCTGTCATCAGCTTGCTTGCGGAGCTCTATCACTTTGCTGACCTCAAACTAAATCTCAAATTCGAGATCGAGGTGTTGTGCAAGGGTCTCGACATCGATTTGGACTCTGTCGAGGCCTCGACCATTTTGCGCAGTAAACCAACAGGTGATGCAACTCCTCCCACTAGTGGCTTGCACGAATTCGTCGACGAGATGGGGTCAGTGTCCATGAACGGATTTGAATCTACTGGTGTGCCAGGCGACTCGCAGGTCGTGTCTCTCGGTCATGTTGGTTCTTCTGAGTCCCAGAGAGCAATGGGAACACATATGGAGTCGATTCTGGACAGTCTAGCTTCTAGTGTCATCATCAGCGCTCAGCTCGCCCCTCTTCATCTCAATCACACGTTTAAACGAGCTGTTCAACTGGCAGTTGACCGCGCCGTCCGCGAGGTACCATTCTTTTTATATACTGATGATGCATTTCTGATGCACTTCTTTAGATCATTGTCCCGGTTGTGGAGCGCTCAGTAACCATCGCGGGAATATCCACCCGTGAGCTTGTTGCGAAGGACTTCGCCACGGAACCAAGCGAAGAGAGACTGAGAAAAGCTGGCCATTCGATGGCCCAGAAGCTTGCTGGAAGCCTCGCTTTAGTGACTTGCAAGGAGCCGCTGAAGAGTAACTTAGGTGGCCACCTGAGGAACTCTCTCATCGATCACGGTTTCACTGAGGTAAGTACTCCGTTTTGAGTGGGGTGACATAACTGACATTCCATGTAGCAAATGATATCCGATCAGATCCTTTCTGTCCTTGTCGCTGATAACGTTGAAGTCGCTTGCTCTGCCATCGAAAAGGCCGCTATGGAACGTGCTGTTACTGATGTCGATGATGGCTTTGCAACTTCATATGAGATCCGTCGACGTCACCGGGAGGTGAGTACTAGATATTTGAGGTATGTAGGGGCAGCGAACCGACTTTCGTTTACAGCTTCGTGCCGGTCAAGTCTTCTGGGACCCTGCTGCACCTCCGACCAACTTTTCAGCTGGTCTTCCAGATCCCTTGCGCATTAAGCCTGCCGGTTTGCAACCCCACCAGCTTGCTGTTTACGATGATTTCTGTGAGTTCAATGCCGTCGTCGTGTACCCGAGCCTTATTATCTTCCAGCTCTCGATCCTAAACGTCGAACAACGATGAGTCGCCCTGCATCTTCTATGACCTACTCCCGCAACGAACATGTTAACCCCGCTCTCTACGCCGCATCCCCCACCCCTGATCAAAGCATGGGCCAACAAGTGCACACGACTCATCAAGACGCAATGGACAAATTTGCCATCACCATCAGGGACCTGGAAAGTTTGATCGTCCAATTACATATTCCCTCACTCGCCGCTCTACCATCCAACCATGACATCCGCCACCTTCTCCGTCAAGTGCTGTACACCGCTGCGGAATCCGTCGATCGTCACCGCACCCCTCTTTTGATGTCACAGAAGATCGTCCAGCTACTCTACAAGACTTCCTCTCAGCTTGGCAGAGAAATTTACGTGACGCTTCTGGATCAGCTCTGCCACGCCTTCGAGGATGTTGCCAAAGAAGCGATCACGTGGCTTTTGTATGCTGAGGATGAGCGTAAGCTCAACATCCCAGTGACAGTCACACTCCTTCGTAGTGGACTCGTGAATGTTTCCCTTCAGGACCAACAGCTGGCCAAGAGTTTGTTCCAAGACCCTCGCCCGAGTTTGCAAAGTTTTGCTGCTGGCCTTGTTCGGGAATGTCTGTCGAGTGAACCCCCCGTCGCATCGCAGAGCCAATTGACCTATACTATTGAGGTCCTTGGCCAGCTCGCCCAAGCTGGCAAGGCTAATGAGGAGTGCGTGCGTTCCTTTTCGTATTTCCAACGTCTCACGTTTCTTTAGGGTCAACCAACTCCTGGACGATCTCCGCGGCGTCAGAAGGCCTAGCGCATCCGCAGCCTCGGAGGGCATTGTTGTTCACCAGCCATCTGTGAAGCCAGAAACCGAGCAACTGAGAGAGAAGCTTTTCATGTGGTTCCAGCAATGGGTTAATATCTTCCAGCGATCACACTCCCCAGAGAAAGCCTTTGTCCCCTACATCACGCAGCTGACAAAACAAGGCATTCTCAAGGTTGAAGACGTGTCTTCATTCTTCTTCCGCGTTTGTCTTGAGGCTGGCATCAACAGCTATCTGAAATGCATAGCCGCTGGAGAGTTTGACTATTCCTTCCAGGCTCTTGATGCGATGTCTAGGCTCATCGTTTACATCATCAAGTATCATGGAGACGCGAGTGGTGTCAACAATGACCAGGCTAAGGTTCACTATCTCACGAAGATCCTATCGATTGTTGTCCTGGTGCTCGCCAACATGCATGAGGAACAAGGTGCCGTTTTCCAGCAGAAGCCGTTCTTTAGGTTTTTCTCTAGTCTAGTTAACGACTTGCATTCCATGGAGGCCCATCTTGGCACGGCATACTTCCATCTATTGGTCGCCATCAGGTAGGTTTTCAGCTCTTGAACGATCCACTTGTAGCTGACATGATCTGATAGTGACACATTCAGCTCTTTGCAACCCATGTACTTCCCTGGGTTCGCCTTTTCCTGGTTATCCCTCATTTCCCACAGGCATTTCATGCCTAAACTTCTCCTTGCCGAAAACCGTGAGGGCTGGTCCGCATTCCACAAGCTACTCCTCTCGCTGCTCAAGTTCTTGGCGCCATTTTTGAAAGAATCTGACCTTCAGCTGGCCGCTCGAGACCTATACAGAGGCACTCTGCGTCTCCTTCTCGTCCTCCTCCATGATTTCCCCGAGTTCCTTAGCGGATACTACTTCAGCTTATGCGATGCCATTCCCTACCGCTGTGTTCAGCTCCGCAATATTGTTCTTAGCGCATTCCCCCTCTCCATCGTACTCCCAGATCCCCATCTTCGTAACGTTAAATTCGATTCGATCCCTGAGATGGGCCCTATACCACCTATCTCGTCAGACTTCGCTTCAGGACTCAAAAGTCCCGAACTGAGGAGTGGACTGGATCAGTACCTCTTCAACCGCGGCACCCCAGCATTCCTGACCTCACTAAAAGAACGCCTGAAATCCCCAACAGGACCAGAAGGCTCTACAGAAACCTATAATTTGTCCCTTACGAATTCTGTGGTGATGTACATTGGAGTCTCGTCGGTTGCACAAGCAAAATCGAGGAGCGGATCTCCCGTTTTCAACCCTACTGAACCTGGTGTTATTGCCTTACAGTATTTGGCTACTAATTTAGACGTTGAAGGCATGTATGAATTTCTTTCTCAGTCGTCTGTGTTCTTATTCTTTACAGGACAACACCACCTCCTGAGCTCTATGGTACTTCACCTGCGATATCCCAATGCCCATACCCACTGGTTCTCGTCCCTTCTCTTATACCTCTTCCTCGAGGTAAAAGACGACCGCTTCCGTGAAGTCATGACTCGGGTTCTGTTGGAGCGCTTCGTTGTGCATCGCCCTCACCCTTGGGGTGCCTTGGTCACTTTTATCGAGTTGCTCAGGAACCCGAAATACGAGTTCTGGAACAAGGAGTTTATTCGTGTTGCTCCTGAAGTTACCATGCTTCTTGAGAGTGTAAGTCTTATACCATTATATACTCGACATCCGTGATACTCATGCCAGCTTACCAGATTGCGAGGTCCATCTATCAGCCATAGACTATCACTCTCTGCTTTTCCTGATTGCTATCTCTTGTCCACATTTGTGTTACGTTGGGTCTCTTCTCTATTCTATTTTACCGACCTTTTTTCCCTGGCCCCACTCACTGTATTGTAACAACTTCCTCCGACTATCCAAGTGTTGAATCAGGTGTAACATGTCAGCATTGATCATGCGCCATATCGTACCAATAAGTTTACGTTCTTTTCTGGTGTAGTAGATATGTTTAGGTGTTCATGTTTGTCCTTCATGGTGTCATGCGTGTTACATGCCATGGTCCATAAGTTGGTCTAGCATACATTCTCATGACACATGTAGATAACATTGAACTCGTTGCTTGAACTAGTCGAGCCATGATAATCGATGATTCCAAACCCAACTACCAGCAGCTGAGCACCCGAAAACACTAACAGACTATCGGTTGGCAACCGTCAGGATTAAGGAAATACACACGTACCCTGCGCCCTCAACTCCTGCAGCACCGATCTTCCCAGCCCGTCCGTTCACCACGATCCAATCTGGTGATAGCACACCCGTGCGGATGGGGAAAAGTTGGACCGCGCTCTCAAGGCCATCCAGATCTGTATACTGGAGGAAAAGCGATATGGCCTTGCGGTTTGTAGGATGTGGCTGGAGGAATAGTATGGCTAGTCGTCCAAGCGTGGTCACCAGGACGTCAATCGGGAGGAACAAAGAAGCAACGAACCTGACGATGGTCTAATGAACCTCCTCCCACCAAAGTACCATGCATCATTGTCAAACTTCCAGGTACTACCCACCTGCTCTAGCCAGCTCTGTACAAGCGGTTCCCTAGCACAGCCAATCGTGACCAGGTTCCCATCACCAACGTCAGCTAAAGAGGTGAGTTCGTGCGCTGCTACTATCCGGGCATCGAGGGCATGGAATAGACGTAACGCAAATACAATGCGTAGAGCTGCAGAGAGCTCGGAAGAACGTGCCAAGGAGGGGACAAGTAGCGTTAGTGGTGCGGGAGTGGATAGAATCGCTTGGAGACGCTGGTGGGGTTGACATGGGATTAGTTTCTGTTGACAGTGCGGAAGTAGCTACATGTGTAGATAAATCAGTCAGGGAGGACATATGTCGGCGAAACGAAACGTGAGATTACCAACATACTTTCCAGGTTGTCCCCCCTTGGGAAGATGTAGTGTCCCTAGTAAACCACACGGTCCTCTCCACTTCTGTAAACTTATGATCTCCTATCTCAAGTGCGATTTCGTCCCCATCAATTTCGAGAACGGAAATGACAGACCACCTTATTTCACTGGTGTTGTCAAACTCTGGATCTTCTATCAGCAATGTGTTTCTATAATCACAGGCATCGAACCATGCTTTCACATCAAGTGAAAACACAGAGACGTTGGTCGTCTGGATGGATGTCCGACCAGTGCCACGGGCAGGTGTCACCTCCAAGCGAGCCAAGCTATGTAAACAAGCTATCACTTATCATGTGCAGAAAGTACTGACGGAAAACTTACAGCCCCGGTATACTCAAAGCATGGACCTGCCAGCCATACATTGATCCACTCTCCTGTGGGACGGCGACAGTGAGGGTGAAGCGACGCAGCTGCTGGGTCACTGTGTGATGGCCTCTCCCCTCGCTCCGTAATAGAGCGCAGACAGATGACCCAGAAGATGAAGATGAATATATTTTGTTCAGAAATGCTTGCACACAATCATTTTTCAAAACCTCTGGATACCAATGCGGACGGCCAGGATGTTCATAATAGCTGTATCAGGAATGACAGGGTTAATCGGGACCTGGCACAAATGAAAATGTGAAGACCACATACCTGACATCTGCATCAGGGTCCCAAGTCTTCAACACCCCCACCAATTCACGGGTATGCCACGGTGGAACGTTGTCGTCTTCCCCTCTAAGTCCAGAGGCACATCAGATCATCCAATTATCACACCAGATGTAGTATCCTTACCCATGTACAGCCAATATAGGTGTTCCTACTAAGTTCGACAGAAAAAGATCATTATCATCAGGTGTGAGCGACGTCTCAAGCACAGCGCGGAGAAACGGATCGATGAAGTGGGAAAACCTGCGAAATACATCAACACCACGCGTGCGAGATAACGGACAGCCATTAACAAAAGTCATTGACATACCGACTCATACTCCAAAATACATACGCCTGCGATTTAATGTAACCCGCAGCCGGGACAACTATGACCACCCAGACGTATCAGAAGGATATGTAAACAAAAAAGACAGATATGCATACCTCCACATACTCTATCGGGCCACCTTGCTGCCATGTACCATGCCCCCTGACCTCCGTTGGAGTGTCCCATAAGGACGACACGTGTGTCGGGATCGAACCCCCAACTTCTCCGTTCACGGGAGCCAGAGAGGATGTGCGAGAGAGCTGTGACAGTTAGGAACGCGTCAGCTGAAGAGGGTCCGTGCCAGTCCAAGCCCTGAGGCCACAAGTGGTCATCGCATGCAAGCGAGGCTAATGAAGTTGGAATGCATAAACACATACCCACTCCGTTCGCCCCATTGGAATAATAACCCACGCGTGTTTTTGTCGCGGTAATGAATCTGCCCAGAAAGATGTGGTAAGGATGTCCACACCTGCACCGTCTGTGATATGGTTCGAACGTCACGGAATTACGAAGGACCATCGATTCACCACGCACGTAGTGCAAGGATTGGCTCGTTCCCTCTACCAACCCGCCCTCCATCTTGACCTGCCTTGCGCGATTCTGACTCCATGCAGGGTAATCTCGGAGGGATGGCAGTAAACGTGGACACCATAGACCTGGCAAAGAAGTACGTCGCACGAACCGGTTCGCAGGTGGTCTGTGTCCAAAGTGGGACGTGTACGAGTGGAATAGCTACTTCAAGCTCGAACTTGTCAATATTCGGTAACAGCCCCGCTTTGGAACTGGTAGTGGAAGAGGCTGCTAACGAGAATGTAAGCTCGATAGTTAATTCCGTCACACTTTCCGGAATGTATTCTGTATCAGTCAAGGTGATGTGCAGGGGCACAATCCGCGTCTGAGTGGGGGCGATCCGAATGGGTTCTACAAGCGACACGACAAGGGAACTATTGAGAGAGCCTGAGACAACACCAACCAAACGAGCATTTGTAACAGTCCACCATCTGTGTGCGCCAAAATCTATGGATGTTATGCCAATTCCAATGGCCTCGCCGAATGGTCGGCCGTCAACAATATGAGGTGCGATGGTGTGTGTCGCGGAATGTTGAAGAGGTAACCCGTGGCATGCAGAGTTTCCTGAAGATGAAGTGCAGGACGGAGGGCTGAAAGGGTCTAAAGACGACGATGGGAATTCTAGACAGACGGAGAACGAGATATCTAAGATGGGGTACTTGGAGGCATGCGCATGAGGGTCGCCAAATAGCCGAATCTTAAAGGACAAGATACGGATGCTATTGGCAACAAGCACCAGAGAGCAGAAGCAAAAGCACTTACTTCGTACGCTCCACAAATGACTACCTCATACCTTGTTCCTGTCTCATCTTTGCTTCTCTCTGGCGAAACGGGAAGCTTCACCAATTGTGCAGGGGCCCTTGACATCGCATACACATTACCAGTATGCCACTCTGGTACATGCGCCTTTCGTTCTAGTGACGCGGAAGGTGGAAGGACAGTAAAGAATGCGCCTTGTACAAGACTCGTGCAAAGGAAGGGATCGCCACCACCGCCACTTTCAGCACAGGTGTCGGCGGTCTGTGATGTAGACGGTGGATAGACGGTCAACCAGCCCCTGAGTACACTGACGTGCTGGAATCCTGCCCAGCCTTCGGTTGCGTGCATCTGTTCCCAGGGAATGGATGGGTATGAAACAAGAATCCTCCCATCAGAATCAGCAGTCGTGCGTGTCCATGATGTCTGTGCAGATGGAGACAGCGAGGACAGGTATGAGGAGTCGGACGCAGGTGGGATTGGACTGGATACTGCAGTGAAATCGGTATAGGTAGGCACTAGATCCAGGAGGCGAACACTCACGATCGAGAGGGTATGCTGGAGAAAGGAAATGTTGCTCGCGAGCATGGATGGGGAACGGACCAAGGATCTGTTCATCCTCGTCAGTAGAACACCGCGCAGGGAAATCGACAGCGCACATCCCAATCGCGATCCAACTCGACACGCCAGCCGGGGACAGAACTCATTCTGGATCGAATTTATTCGGTCTGATCTACGTGGGGAGAACCACACTTGGATAATAACAAGAGGAGTGGATAGCACAGATGATAGTACAGGACTACAGAACAATGATGTCGTTGTCATGGTATACACATCCTCATCGTGCGTGACTACTTCTTCGCAGACCTACACACGGGTAAGAATCAAAGACTAACAGGAAAGAATCAGCGTACTTCTTGATACCACCACCAGGCGGGCCACCTATCCAGCGAGATCTCTATCGAATCTTTGATAGCAGAGTATGTATACGTACCTTTGCTAGCTGGTTTGCATCGATAATCGCGAGCGTACAAGTATAGTCAGTAAAACAACGAGATCGCAGTGAACCACACACACCCTTTTCTCGCGCAGCCTTCAGTGCAGCCTCTTCTGCCTTCTTCCTCTCCTTGAAAGCCTTGTCATCCTCATCCTCATCCTTCTTGTCTTTTTTGGCTTGCTGTAAAGTGCAGTAGAAAGAGTTGCAGTCAGCAGAGACGGATATTTATTGTAGAGAATATCACACACCTTCAACGGCTTGAGCTTTCCGCCTTGTCGGGACATGTCGAATGAGAGGAAGTTGATTTTCGTAGAAATTGGCACAAAATACTAACTGCGTTTTCGTATAAAACTTCCCAAAATAATTACCCCTGTCTACTGCCAGGCCGATCCATCGCACCGATGAATTCAAAGATGGAATTGAAGCGGGAAGGATTATACGTCCAGCAGCGCAACTCAATGATATGGAAGATGGTGTGAGTTGAAGCCTTGTCTGCGTCCTGAGGAGCCAAGTACGGGAAATCGTCAATGGAAGAAAGCCTGATTCCAAATCGCAGCTCTCAGGTAGTATAGATGTATCTCTCCGGCATCGCCTCTTCTGGGTTTTCCTCGACTTTCCAGCTTGAAGGGATCCGCTCCACATCCATTAGGATCTTCATCCAGAGATTTGCTGGGGTTTAGATGGATGTTGGCTTCGAACCCATCCAGCATCTGCATCTCATTTACGTACCGAACTGCGCCCTTCTAACCCGTCTACGCTCAGGACGGCCAATGGGCGTGCATACCATCCGTGACCACATGCCGTGTGTGTACCGCATCCAGCCTGGGCTGCTACAAACGAGAGTGGTCCAGGTGCCTGATCCACATCCCGAACTGACCGAGGATCACTTTCAGTGGGCTCAAATGCCATTGCCATGGCATTCGTCAACGCGGTGATGGCGGCTATGATATCTGATTCAACCGTCAAGCGGCGCCGCGAGTATTATGCCACTGCTGCCATGTATATCCACATGTTCATGGGACTACCTGGAACAAATCAGGGAGGAATAACTCTGACCCCGAACTACGCATTGGGTGACTGGAATATCGCAGTGCCAACGTATTCGCACTAGAGATCCTGAGAACACTCAAAGTACGCCTGGTGTTTGGTGAAAATTAACTGACGTCGTGACAGAAGAGTTTCCTGGAAATTCCACCCGCGTGTGTTCCAGTGGGACTCCGGAATCGCCCTCAAAAGTGGTGAAAGAGGAGATGTAAAGTGGAGTACTGGCTAGGCGACCGCGATCCTGCTGATGGGCCAGCAAGTCTGCAGTGGGCACTTGTTCCATCCGCAGTGAAGATCATGCACGCAGCACGGCTATATGATGCAAATCTGACACCTGTGTCGTCCTGGCGGACTTAGATGATGCACAGAGCGTCGATGCACAGATACCATTCGCCGATTTGCTGGACGAGATGAATTGCATCTAGGATAGTCGCCGGCAAAATAGACCCATCAATCCCAGCGGGGCGGTTAACGTTGTGTGATATTCGCAGTCGTTGTCCAGTAATAGTCTCCTGCTCCACCCCAACGTAGCTGAGGGCCACATGTCGACAGTGCGGAGGTGCTTGGATGACTGAGATCAGCACCACGTCTATGACTCTGACAAAATCTGGTTCCACGTTTTTTATTACAGTGATATCCACCTGTTCTTACAACCGTGTAGATCTTTTGTTCTCGAAACTTTGCGAGAGTCCTCACCCAATAACTGGACGTAATGTGCTGCCCTAGCGGCGAATTATATCTGGTAGACGGTTTGAGAGATGGCATTGTTTCTTGGCTTTGCGATCTAAGGGCGTCCCAAATTCTCTTGAGAAAAAGGGACAGGAGTGTTCACGAAGACGTACTTGGGATGGTCGTCCAGACGCCAACGTCTGCATATAAGACTAGATATGAGACGACACAAAGCACAAAGTTCGCTCTTCTTCATTATGTGATAAGACCCAGAGAAGCTATATTTTCCTCGGAAAGCCCATCTGCTGTAAAGCACGCTATACAGAGTGCGATTGCAGACCCAGACTGAAAGAGCTCACCGAGCTTCATAGTCGCACTAGAGCTAATAAGTTGTCAATGTTGCGGTGTTCATTGTTCCTCCCCGTACTTAGTAGAACACGCGGTGTTTCGGAGAAAAAGTTTATATTGTAGTGTGATTCTGTAAAAGGGTCGGCCTCTGCTTTTCTCTGTCGCTCGTCGTTGTCGTCGTCGCCGCCGCCGTCGACGTTGAGTGTGTTGTTATTTGTACAGGATGTTTCCCCGCCTTGTCTTGAACGTCAAGTCGCAGCAGAACACGCTAACAGCCTCGCAGCACCGCGACGCACTCAACGGCTTGCAGTATCAAAACACTCTCAACACCAGCCAGCCTCCGCCCAACATTCAGCACCCACAGACAATCCAGATCCCAATGCTCAGTGCACTCCAGGTGCCTCAGCCCCAGCCTAACCCACAGGGAAATGGTCCACCTCCCCAGCAGCAACAGCCACAACAACAGCAGCAGAATGCTCTCGGACAACAGGGCCAGGGCATCCCACCTCCCCCGCCGCAAAACGGACAGGACTACACACTATCGAGCGTATTGCACTTCCTGCAGACAGAATGGCGCTGCTATGAGCGCGACAGAAATGAATGGGAAATTGCAAGGGCCGAAATGAGGGTAGGTGACCGTCTCCCTCGTTTTCTTGTATTCGTGACCATGTCGGGCGACCCAGACCGGTGGCCTCACATTGCTATTTTTCATCCACCCAACATATCTCATGCATTTTGTTCTTTTAGGCTCGCATCGCCCTCCTCGAGGGAGAGCGTCGTTCTTTCGAAAATGTGAAACTAGACCTCATGCGACGCATTAAGATGCTGGAATACGCATTGCGCATGGAACGGTATGGCCCCCGCTCCCTTTCAACCCAATCCACTCTAAACTATTATGGCACATGCCTACATCCACCCACAGCTCGAAGCAACTCGGGCAATCGTCGACAGCGACACAATCTTCCAAGCCAAATGCCACTCAGGGTACAAGAGAGGATGCGAAAGAAGGCAGCAGGGGAAGCTCACCCCGCAGCGAAGGTGTGTAGCCCGTTCTGCTACATGTTCTCCAGTTTTAATCCCGGTCTTCGCACAAGACTCCCCTCTTCCGCCAGAACGCCCCCCAAATGTCGCATCTACTACTGCACCTCGGCAACCCTCGTGGTCAGGGATTCCCACCGGGACCCTACAGGCAACCGGTACAGCCAGTTCCACACTAGGCACTAAGGTCCCACCTGGGCGCGACCCCAAGTCTCGTGCACGCAGCCGCGAATATCTCAAGCAATGCCTTCAGGAAATCTCCTACCTTACATCCCCTCAGGCGATGAACCCCCTTCCTAACCGCCCTCTCATTACCAACCCCAATGCCTCCATGGGCCCCACCCCATCCGTCCTGAATCCGGGCTCGGCCGGCGGCGTCGGTGTGAATGTTGGTATCAATGCAAGTGCCCCTGGCATGAGTGGGCCAGTTGGTGTGACCGCAGCGCAAGCTCCTCTCACACAGCCCGGACAAGCACAAGGCCCACCCTCTTTCGAGGCAATATATAACGGGCGCCCGAGGAAGCAGCTGCCGGACACAACTAGTCAACCACAAGGCGTCAGTAGCTTGAGCAACGTGTCAGGAAAAGAGTTTCCACTTATGGGTGCGGCGCCAGCTACTAGTGCTTCTATGAACCTTGCTTCAGTTCCGGCGAGTGCACCTCCTTCGACGGGATCTTTGGAGCGCGGGAATGCGCTCGCTCCTGCAGGCCCGCTATATCAGCAGCAGCAGCAGCAACAGCCACAACAACCCCAGGAAGCTCAGCAACAAGACAGCCAGTCTCTGCAATCGCAACAGTCTCTACAGTCTCAGCGTGCATCACAGCCGCCGCCCCCGTTACAAGAAGACAACGCTCAGATCCCTGAGTCACGTGCCGAGGAGGTGCAGCCATCCAAGCCACAGACAGCAATTTTCCGCCCCGGCTCAGACGATGCTCGTGCATGGCGAGAGAAACTTCGCGCCTCGTACGAGCAGCATATGCAACGATGGCGGGACTCTGAAGAAGACGAGGCAGAAGAGGTCGGCGAAGAGGAGGATGAATCGGAGAGTGTTGGCGTAGGTGTTGAAGAGGGCGATGGCGAAGGCTCCAAGTCATGGAAACCGAAGAGGACATTGCGAAAGTTGGTTTACTGCTTCACTGGTTTTACCTCTCAGCAGGAACTGACTATTTGTAAATTCCCAGTCACTTGGACGCTGTGCGCACTATTGCCTTCCATCCCACTGAACTCTGTCTTGCTACGGGTGGGGACGATGGTACCGTCAAAATTTGGCGAATGGATGTTTCCACTCTGGCCTCTTCTGCGTGCGTGACTCGCCTGTTCTTTTTCTCTCTTGTTCTTATTGCATCCCCACAGCTCCCGCCCAACGACGGAAAGTGAACCTCAGCTCACCCTCCGCGGTCACTCTGCTGCAATTACACGTATTATACATTCGCCAGCACGGCAGCTCATTTACAGCGCCTCACTCGACTCTAGTATACGAGTGTGGTCACTGCCTCCGCCATCACATACTACATATGCACCTTACGACTCGTCTTCTGCGCGTGGCGAACTTGTCGGGCATACGGATGCAGTTTGGGACCTTGCTCTTGTACGAGATGAGGGCACACTCATCAGCTGTGGTGCAGAAGGTGCCATCAAGGTATGGGATGTTGGTGTTCCTGGTGGAGGTGCACTTCGGCTATCGTGGGGCTACCACGGCCTGGAAAGGGAGCTCGCCGAAAGCGAAGAGGACAGCGAGGAACCGGGTGCCACATCTGTGGAGCCGATCAAGTCAGATTTAAAGAAGGTCGCGGTATCTTATCAAAATGCAGTCGTGAAGATATTCGAGATTGAGACTGGAAAGGAGGTGTCGCGGTTGCCTACGGATACGACATATGGTGGGTCATTTCTGGATGCATATATCCACTGACGCTTACACATACCCACAGATGGCACGCCAGCAACACAGATCAATAGGATCGTCTCACATCCCACGATGTCATTCCTCGTTACTGCGCATGAGGACAGGTTTATTCGCATATATGACATTTTAACAGGTATGTTCATCTATCCTCGACTATGTTCACGCGATGTTGACACCAGAACGCAACACAGGTCAATGCACACATAGCATACTTGCCCACCTGGATGGCGTGACTTCGCTATCCATCGATGCGGCCGGGTTCTCTCTTGTCTCGGGCTCTCATGACTGTTCGGTGCGCTTCTGGGACTTGTTAGGCTCCCGAACGTGTACGCAGGAAATCACGTCCCACAGAGAAAAGGCAAAGGAAGGCGTTCTAGATGTTGAATTCCACCCCTCCATGCCAGTCATGGCAAGCGCAGGCGCCGACGGCGTTGTTAAACTCTATGCATCGCCATGATTCACATGGATAGCTCGCAACCTACCGGACTTGACCTAAGGATATTTTCCCGAGTATGCATATGCACACGAGTTTTAAGCTGGTGTGGCGCGATGGAACCATAGATCAGAATGTCCTTGCTTGTCTTTTCATGCTGTGTAGACTGGCAGTGCTCAATTGAGGTTGTGGATCTGTACATGATGCATTTGAGTTCTTTAATTCTATATACCCTTGTATCTCATTTGGAGAGTGCCAACTTGTGTCAGTGAAAACCTTGTTCCTTGGGTATGGGAATAGGCAGAGATGTGAGACCATGATAAGCATTGTCCATTGATCAACAGTATAGATGAATGGAATTTATAGCTACTGTGCGATCATTTTCAATTGACCAATGGACACATGCGAACTCAACCAGGAATCCCCGCTGATCTATTTCATTTTCATACAGGCGATTGGTGAGTGGTGAGCTGGCATTTTCCTGTCTATTACAAGGTGGACACTCATCTGGTCTAGGACATCCACTGGCATCGGTGCTCGTGCAAACCACTTCATGCATGACATTTTCGAAAACATATTCTCGGGCAGAAATACAAATGAATTCTGGCCACATACCTAATGTGTGTGTAGAACTTGATGCTAGACGATCTTGAGAGGGAGGGCCAGTGGTGAGTGTGGATGAGGTAGATCATGACTGCTGCCATGGACGTACGTCTCTGCGTTGTACAGCGCAGCTGCACCTGTTTGTCACTTGTGTCAGCACATAATAGATCGAAGAGAGGTGCCCAAGATCGCATACAAGGTGTAGACAGGCACAGATTTTTTCTTCCTCGACACTATCACGCATGGGTACACGGACGTACTGCTCGAATTCGCGCTGTAACCCGAGGCCGTAGTCATCCGCGCTGCATTTGACTGCGATGTTCAAAATGCGACAGATACCGAGTGCTTTGTGTCCGGCCTCGTACCCGGGAATACTGAGTTCTGGTCCGAGGTAGTCAAAGCCCGAGAGAATGATAGACATACTGAATGTAGGAGTTCCTCTGAGAAATCGCATCCAGTGAAAAGAGGGTCAGTGTTGAAGGGACGAGACGTGCTTGGTGACCGCATGACCGCATGGCCGCATGGGTGCATCTAGTGTGCGGGGGAATGAGCAAATATAGTGACTGGTGAACACCGAGAGTCCATAGAAAATCTCCGAGACTGTTCGTGCATCGAGGTGACGATGCGGGGGGCGTGTAGCTCGAGGACACCAAGGTGCGACAGGGTTTGTAGGGGTAAGGGGATATTTGGACTTATGGAAGTTATTGATTAGGTTGGGGTGATTGACATGGTTGAGAAGCGTGTAGGTTCTGCATGGATCCGGAGACGCGGTGGGTTTATATCTTTGCCTCTTGCATAGCAGAAATTTGTTGCGCTGGGACGCCGAGCAGGCCCAGCGCGAGGACAGTAAATGGCCTGAGACGGAGATGAGTGAGCCTATTGGGACTGTCTTACGGTCGGTATATTGGACGCAGTGGCATCAGAGAAAGTGGTGATGGACATCTGCACGTTGTCCTTACCACAGGGGCATTCCGAATGCATCCTCCGTCAAAGGATTGTATCCCTTGCTCTTCATCTCGCTGACACCAAAAGGATTGCAAGGTGCGAATTCTCAAGTTCTCATTAATGTCAAGATTGAAATAGGTTGGGTCACGAAGTAGGGCTACAGCAAGTTGCTACGAGTACACGGGTATATAAGCGTTAACCCAGATAAAAGTATAGGACAAATAACAACGAAAATTGTCTTCTGCACTTCCCGGAACATTACTGTAAACGATTAAATAACTGCACAAGTGGTTTAGAAATATCCCAATAGTATCCACGACCGCAACGAAGACTCACCAATTTTCATTCCCTGATCAGCCGTGAGTATCTCTACGCCGAGTTTGTGGGGCTTAAGTAGATCTCTACACTGATCGCCGATGACATGATTTATAGGACGTTCTGTTGTAAATGTCTCTTTGCAGTGCATGATGTATACCCTAAGGCCAGAAAGAGCATTGTGGAGGGCATCAGGAGAGGATATATCCCTCTTTGGCTTCTTTCGCAATCGACCGTTATGACGCCTTGAAGAGTCACGAGCAAGGACGACTTCCGTGGCAAGGTTAAGCATTTCTTGAACTAAATGGTCGGGACTCAAATGACCGTAAAGAGTCTCGGTCGGCCGACCTGAAAGATATGAACACTCTATGAAGATAGTGGACAGGTCATGTGGAATTTTGGGTGCGGCTGCACGCCAGACGGCGATATTTCTGGGTTTAAGAGCAATGCTGTCCGGTTCGACGTCTCCAAAGAAGATGAATTCGTGGCGGCTAGAGACATGTTTGATAAAGAAGCATGAGCTCTCATAGACCCCGGATCCGTTCTTCCCGTGACTGATGGTCATATTGCAGACCGAGATATCTGGGAAGATGGTCTTGTATTGTCTGTCGGCGTGCAGGCTAAGTGGGATCAGGTGGGTAGGTCCGGCGAAGGACAAAATAACCAGACTCACGTTTGGTAAATCAACCGACATAGCGGGTTGTCCTCGTCGTAGCTTGCCAGCCTAGGCCATATCCGGTCAGAGAAAACGGTCTCGAGGTCCTTGAGAGTCTGCGTGGAACCATATATACATTTTCTGTCGCCACCCATAGAGCCAGCGGATATCACCAAGCTACTTATATGGTCGAGATGGGCATGGGTGAGTAGGAAGCATCTCTCGGCGCAAGTATCAGCACGGTACGTTTGCTTGGTAGATAACGCACTTACTTGACATTCGAGTACACGGTGAAGGGGGTGATTTTCTTCGAGGGATCATCGTCTGCGGCAGACTCGCCAAACAGGGTTGGATTACGCTTCAGAATATGACCAAGTGCACCGTGTCCCGAACCTAGGATAGGATACGTTAGGATAGGTGTGGAGCTGCCACCAGTCCATGACGACCGGCACAAACCTGCCTCTATTGCAATGATGCCATCGTCCCAAGACGCACTGGAAGGTTTAAGCAAGTACCTGTGGAGACGTTGTAATCACCGTGGCGACACGTGGAACAAACGCCATGACGCCCACACAACATACCCCGAGAGGTTGGTCTCATCCAGGCCACCACCGGAACCGACCACAACGATGTCGAACACTGGCATGACGCTGATACAAAGAACAGAGAATTTTGAGTGATAGATTTTGCTCTAGGACTCGAGACTTATACAGTACGCGCACGAGCCGTAATATATTTCTCTCGTGCCAAGCTGAGAGTCAGTTGGACTCCGCCCTTCAACATCTTCGGGTGCAGTCGTCTGTATTCAAGGCACTCTGTTATCGCTAACACAAGCACCCTGAGTTCACCCTAATCTCTTGTTTCTCCATACTTGATCAGATCGTGCTCGTGCACAGTTCTCCATTACATATTGCCATAGAAAGCTGGCCTTGTAGTAAAGCCTTGTCGTCTCTTGTACTACTTTCTAGGAATCCGCACGAACCAAGCTACTGGTACCAACAGGGTTCAAGTGCACTTTGTGAGAATGATAAACAGCAAGGGTTGATCGTATCTGCCTTGAGGCAATTGACTCCCGAGGTCAATCATATATACACGTGTTTCAGACAGGGTCTCGCCACAAGTTCTGCATCGGGCGAAACAGCGTCCGTGTGCATTCTTGAGCATATAAGGATTTATTATTTCGCCAAGTCACCCGAACTTAAAACGATGATCAGGGTAGAAGTTCCATTCTGTCTCCATATTCCGGCATGCAAATTGAGATGAAAAAGGGGGAATATCAATTAATGAATGAGTGTGCATAGTGTGTGGTCGATCCAAGGGCTATACAGGTTCTGAAACGAGGGACTGCGGAGAGAGAAAACAATACGAAAAGAAAATTACAACTCGAAGATCAAAAGGATAAAATATCGCGACGGTCATCTCTTGTTCATCACTGCGCACCAAGAAGGCTATTAAGAGCCCTTTGCACATCGTAGTCGTATGCTTCTAACGCCGTAACAGCCTGTTCACGGCTGAAGCCCATGGCGATCAGCTGCTTGACCGGTCTGACATCGTCCTCGGCACCTGGGGATCCGTTTTGTTCCATAATCGGTGTTGCTTGGTGAGCAAGGCTCGAAGGGGGAAGTGGCGGAGCTTGATCATGTTTCTTTTTCTTTCCAAAGGGTAGTCGTAACTAAAAGCACAAGGGGAAATGAGTCACCGCGTTTCATGAACAAGTCACAGAAACTCACACTAAGTTTGGAATGCCGGGCGGGTAGAGCTGGCTTCTCATGAGCAACATCTCTCGACGAAGACGTCGATGATCTCTGCGTCTTGGGAGAAGCAACTCGCGGTGGAGGTGACGCCGCTCGTCGATGTGGCGACGCAGATCTCCCCGAGACTACACGCGGGGAAGAAGGCCCAAGGGGCGATGTCGGTGGTGACATGGCAGGGAATGGCTTCCCAGCATCGGTCGAAGATGGAGATGCCGTTAAAGTAAATGCCTTTGAAGACCGCGAAGAAAACGAATTATCAAGCTTCAGTGCTTGCGACGAGTCAAGCCCCCCAAATGCCTCCTCGAACGAGATACCAACTGGATTTGGTTGGTTCGGTGGATTGATACCAGCCTTCTCGGACTCAGCCACTGGACCAGCGTTCCAGGGACCGGTGAAAGCACTCTCAAACGAGACAGACGCACCGGACTGCTGAGGGACAATTTCACTGGGTGCCGAGAAGGCACCAGTGGTTCCTGGCTGGGAAGCTAATCCCGGTATCCCATTCCCATTCGCCGTCGGGGCCTTATCCATCTGAGCATTACCGTTCACAGGAGCAACCGCGGACGGCTCTACAACGTGTGTAGCAGGCATTGCCGCAGTGGCAGCCGCAGCAGATGCAGATCCGAAATCAAAGTTATCGTCAAACGCAGTGTCGAACGAGAAAGTTGACGAGGGCTGTGAAGGACCTGTGGTGGGCGCCTTACCGAACGCTTCGTCAAAACTAGACAAGGCGCTCTGAGTAGATTCAGCGGGCTGCTCTAGTGGCGCACCAAAAGCGTCAACGGCAGATAATGTACTTGGAAGCGGTCCCTCGGATTTAGTTGTGGGGGCGCTGGAGCTCGCTGCGCCGCTATCTGCAGGACCAAAGATATCATCAAAGGAAATCGGCGCTGTTGATGGCAATGGTAGTTCACTCGTTTGAGCGCCCACGGCGGTCTGAGCATCATCCTGTGTAGCCTCCTCGTTAGTGTCTTCGTCCCTGTCACTATCACTATCCGAGTCCTCGACGTCCAAGTCTTGCAGGTCCGTGGAGAGGTCGGTCTCTTGTTCACTGGCCCTTTCTGATGACTGCTCTGGAATGTTATCGAGTGCAGGGAAATGAGAGGTTGCGATATCCAGCGACGCTATTCGCGCTGGGTCGCTGCTTTGGTTGGCGACAGGTGTGCCGCTGTTGGGTGTATCGAAATGCTCGCTGATGGGGGAAGCGAAAGCATCGTTAAAATCGACGGATGGACGAGGTGTCGTTACACGTTCAGTAGCGTCGGTGTCCGGCGCAGCCACAGGTGGCTGCTGCTGCTCCCCCTCAAGGGCTTGTACAAAACTGAACGGATTATCAGTAATAGTCGCGCTGGGAAAGAGGGAAGATCCAATCGGCACAGACGCAGCCGAAAACGACCTCAAGGGAGACTGAGACCGGGGGGTGGATGATTCGGCGGATTTTGCGAGCTTGTCGAATGGATTGTTGCTCTTGGCATTACCAGGGCTGATGGTCCCTGTCAAGTCTGGAGTCAAGGGTAACGGCTGAGCAGCGGCAAAGGATAATGAATCCATCGGGGACCTCGCTCTCTCATGTACAGCGGGCAAAACTGCAGTGGTGACCTCCGCCGCCGCCTCTTCGCGTTCTTTGGTAATGTCCGCAAGATCTGACTGTGCTTCCTCAAGCTCCTTGTCAACCTTTGCCTTCTCAGACTCCTTGGAAGCGAACTGTTTCCTAGCGATGGCAAGGAGACCTTTCTGCTGCTTCGCCTCCTTCTTGACTTTCTCTACCTCCTGCTTTGTAGTAGCAATCTGGCCAGTCACCTCCATCATCTTCTTATTCAACTCTCGCACCTCCTCCTTATCACGGAGGAACGACCCCTCCAATTCCGCCTTCTCGACCCGAACAGCGCTAAGATCACTCTCACCCCTGATTAGCTCCTCTCGCACCTTCTGGATCTCGGCCGTCTGAGCCGCATGACGTTCACGGAGTGTGCCCAGTAACGCGGTCTCAGTCTCGAACGATGCCTTAGCCGATGCAAGTTGAGTCTGTAGCGCAGAAAGCTGTGCCGCTTGGGTAGCCAGGGTCGTCTCAAGACTCTCACGTTCTACTTTGGCGGACTGCAGGGTCTTGTTTGTCGAGGAGAATTGGTTTTGGAGGTTACCGATTTCCGCAGACTGATCATGCAGTGGAGGAGATGTATGTGTATCATCATCATCACCAAGGAGGTCCTTGTTGAACGCTTAAAAAACCGCGTCAGAACCTCGCAAGTGTAGGCGGAAGATTGCACCTACGAGAATTAACAGTTGGTGCACCAAATGGGTCAGTGGCTGACGAGGTAGGGATATGTCTCGTAACTTGGGCGCTAGCCGATTGAGGCTGAGGCTGTGTATTCATAGCTGATGAAGGAGTAGAGTCGTCCCACAAGAGATCCCGAAGCGGCTCCGACAGTTGATTGGGCGGTGCGGAAAACGAAGGAACAGGGGCTCGCATGGACGGAGGTACCAGTGTCGGAGGGAGCGTTGAAGGAATATCCTTACCCGAAAGCTTACCCTGGATGAGATGCATTGCTACTGCGAACCCATCACGAGTCAAACGGCCATCGCTGTTAATGTCGGCGAGATCCCTGTAGCAGTATGTTTGGTACTTGGACCACAGACGAAGAGGACGGTTGTACCCACCAGACTTGAGCTAGAGTCTCTTCTGGCAGCTTTGACTGCAACATAAAGGGGACTGCAACCTCTCCCTCTATGTAGCCACGTCTAAGAGTATCAAGGGTATCAAAGAATCGATCAGAGGCGGCTTTCTCTACAGGGGTGATGTCCCAGTGTGGAGGGGCTGCCACGGGTTGAAAGGAAGGTATCGCGGGTGTGTGTGCAACAGGTTGAGGTCGTCTAGAAGGTAATGCTGGTGGGGCATTGTGCATCTGACCAGTGAATTGCGGTTGTACTAGCATCTGCTTTGACAGCGGTGACGGAAAGGGTGATGAAGCTGGACTGCCTAAATGGGCACTCCCACCAGTTGCTTGGGGAACAACTGCACCACTCGCCTGCTCGTACAGACCTGGGGGGAGAGTGGTGGGTATAAACGATAGTTTGTTAGACATGGATGCCTGGATGAGGTACATGGCTATGGTGAAATCTGTAGAATCGAGCGAGCCTCGATCTTGCGTATCGCATAGTGACCTAAAGGTGACGTCAAGAATGCGCGTGTCTGAAAAGGGACACGAACGAACCATATTTGCGACAACTTGTCAACGGATAGTTTCGACTTCATGAATGTGTCACGAGCTTTGTCGCCTTTGAGGAACGTCGAGTGATTACGCAGTTCGCCATGGAATGGTTTCATGGATCAAACATACCACTTAATAGGCCGTCAACTGGGCCACATGACTGGAACAACCTGATGAACCTGGTGCGATCCTGGGTTGTCAACGGAGGCAGGCCAAGGATAGGTGGAGGCGACTTTGGAATGGACATGCCAGTCCCCTGTGGGACCAGAGGTGCTTGCACACCTTCAATAGCAGCGAGTGGCCCGGCTATGACGATACAGCTGTGTCAGAAACATACAGACAAGGGGGGAAATAAGGTAAAATCTTACGTTTACCGAGCAACGACTTTTGGACCTTGTCTCCCCTTTGTGCATGACCTATTAGGCGCAGAGCGATAGCTAGACCTTTCTTCGTCAAGAAGCCATTGTTGTCCTCGTCAGCGATGTTCCATATTTCGCCGAGGACAGTTGGTGCGAGCTTTGATCCGCCAAATATCTTGACAGCGACATCTCCGGTGAGGATTCCAAGTTTCTGTGTATCTGCTTGGTTGAATATCTGGTTGACAAAGGCGAGTTCTGTCGGTGTTGGCGTGAAGTTGGTCGCCATTGAGCGCAGCGTTTGAAGTTGCAAGTTCGACGACGCTCAAGTTGCCGGAAGCTAATATTTATTTATTTAATATTCTGAACAACTATACTACTTTCGATCTCCGCAAAAGTGAGAGACACGTGACGAGCGCGTCCATTTTACTTTCTTCTCCTCGACGTTGACCTGATGGACCAAATCACGACTTCCCTTGCACCACCAAGAAACACTGGCAAGTCGACTGCTGTAGGCTCACAATCGGATGGACCAGGAAGTGTGACCAAACGGTGGCCCACTTCACTCTGCAAAGAAACGATCGTGCTGACCGTTCTCCAGTTTGAGCAATGAACTGATGACACTCATGGTATGTCCATTGTATGATCACCGACGATCACGTTTGACTGTGTCACAATAGATGGCCTCCTCTCCCGGCATTGTGGGTGGCATTGCCGTCCCATGTTTTGTAGTCCTGAGCATTTGATTATTCAGTCTGCATTCCCCAAGAACGACTCCAACCTGTTCGAGTGGGCGGGCACCATTGAGGGTGCACCGGACACCGTGTGTAGTCAGCTCCGGAGCACTGTCCAACTGACCACGTGATGGCTAGATATATGCTGGCCTCGCATTCCGAATCTCGATCTCATTCCCCAGTAACTACCCCTACTCTGCCCCAACCATCAAGTTTGAAACGCCATGTTATCACCCCAACGTGGATATCACGGGGGGTGCAATCTGTCTGGACATTCTGCAAGTATGCGGCTTTGTCTGCAATGAATCGGACATCTCTTACCGTCGACATTAGGACAAGTGGTCTGCAGTGTACAGTGTACAAACCGTGCTGCTTTCACTTCAGTCGCTGTTAGGAGGTGTGTGATGGTATACCAGGAAGCTGACATGTATTGACAGTATGCTAGAACCGAACAATGCGTCACCGCTAAACCCTGATGCTGCTAATCTGTGGAACAATCCCGATGGTAAGGGTGTTACTGTGGGAACTGTGGCCCTGCTCACGGTGTCTGTAGCTTTCAAAACTCAGCTGATGAAGCATTATCGTCCGTTGGAGAACTCAGCATGAGATCTACTTTCGATTACCTCGCTTTCGTATGTAGAGAGCATTAGCCATGTCGTGTCTTGTATCCTGTTTTCTATTGTAATCGATGTACCGTATCTGAGCAGAAACTTTCTTTTTTTCGGTTGCCACATGAAATTTTCGTGGCAACACTTTGTTTCACATCTACGACGACTGTTTCCTGGCGAAACAGCGATTGCCGACTGTACGCATATCATCGTACGTGCTTGCTAGTCGTCGATGAACGCTGCCTAACACACATCCAGACTCGTTTGATGCCTCGCCGTCCGCCTCCCAGCGCACTGCGACTCTTCCAGGGGCCACTCCCCCCACGAGCACAGCCAAAGCATTCGCTACCATCGATGCCATGTCCATCGTTCTACCCTGCGGGTACTCTTCCCCACCGTGCCCATCTCACCATGCCACTGGTTGTGCATTCGTCTGCGACGAAGCGTCTGAGAGGGCCTTGGGATGCCTCGTCGAGTGTTGTTGATGTAGACAGTCTGTTGGCAGTGCCCAAGCCTGTCGCTGTATGTTAGATACGAGTAAGAATAAAAGCGATTCTGTGGCGTGGGGGCGTGTCTTTTGGTTGAGTCTTTATTCGGTATTCCTCCTCGTTGTGTCTCTACTTTTTTTCTTCTTCTCCTTAAGACTGTTCACGACGTAGCGTTGCGGTGTCCCTCAAGTGCAAGTCATGTCCGCCTCCCCAACTCCACCAGACATCTCGGCCTTGTCCCTTTCGTCCCAGTCTGCTCTCCTCCAGCACTCGCAACAGCAGCCCCAACGTCTTCATGACACTTACGAGTTTGACCCTTCTGCCACCAGCCCAGCTAGACCTTCCTACCACTTTTCCTCATCGCCCCAGATCTCCTCTCAATCTCAGTACAATCCACTCGGCATGAGCGCGTCCCCCCTCAAGATCAAACCCACCGTCCGTGGCGGACTTCCCACCGTATGTCTCCCATTTCCTCTCCACCCTCTCGCTCTCCTCACCCCATCTACAGCAATGGCTCGACAACGCTGTCTCGGTTCCCGAAAATCGCTCCCTCTCCCCAAACAACAACTCCGATTTTTCGTCCTCGGGTGGTTCTCCCCCTATGGTACCCCTTGCCCCTCCCTCGTCCGCGATCCAACCGACGACGCCCACTCAAGGCAGTGACGATGAGATTATACCCACCGCTATTGTAATCAAAAACATACCTTTCAACGTCAAACGTGAAACGCTCCTTGATATTATCGTAGGTTATCACCCCGCCCTCACTATCTCCTCTGACATCCCGATCAGGCATCGTTGTCCATCCCCACACCTTATGCCTTCAACTACCATCTCGATCAGCAGGGCTCCTTCCGCGGCCTCGCCTTTGCTAATTTCCGCCAGGCTGTGGATGCGGATGCCGTCGTCGCTGCCCTCAACGGCTTCGAAGTCCAGGGCCGCAAACTCCGTGTCGAATACAAGAAAGTCTTGCAGGCAGGCGAAAAAGAGCGCATCGAGAGGGAAAAAGCCCTTCGTCGCATGCGATCCATGCAACTGGAAAAAGAGCAGCAGGCAGCTCAGCACCAGCATATCCAGCCATACGACGATTTCGGCCCCATTTCTCCCCCACACTTTACCCCTCAACGCTCTTTCTCTTCTGGACCATACCAGCAACAGTACTCTCCCCCGCCCATCCCTCCGCTCCCAACAGCCCAGGGTTTCGGCTCCGCAACGACACCTCCTCTGGCGCCTGCGACGCCAAGCTCGTCTGAAAAAGCTTCTCCTTCCAACGAGCTAGACTTGAACGACCCATCCACACTCGAAATCTACTCTAGAATCTTGCTTTTCAAGGATGACCCCATGCGGGATGAACTTGCATTTTCTAGGACCCTGTCTCCAAAACAGAGGAGGGTTGTTCATCTAATTGCTCAGAAACTGGGCGTGTACCATTACTCCGTCGGCGAAGGCGAGGAAAGGTACGCCGTCGTGACTCGCATCGATCCAAATAGGGTTAGGCTTCCCATTGTGTGACAGTCGCGAGATATCTGACTTACAATCGGTTTAGACTCAGAGGGCTCCTCATACTTTATCGCGCGCTCCCTCCGCGTACCTCTCACCATCTACTTCACAGACTCAGACCGCTAGTACCCTTCGTATGAAAAAGTCCATGCCCGACATGAAGACCTTACACGCCCAAGCACCACGCCTCGTGACACGTGCATCCAACGGAAACATCCGTGAGGGCTACGCCACCATCGCATCCCCGTCCCGCCGCACCACTGGGTTTGGCTCCCTCTTTAGCAATGGCAGCCCTTTTGGGGGTGCCATTCCCCCTGTGCCCAGTCTTCCCTCGAGCGTTATGGGCACTATCAATGGTGGGTTGAATGAGGGTCTCGGGAGCGGTGTCGTGAGACAGCCACGCGGTCCGGGTGCGGGTGGCTTTGGGATACGGCGAGCAACGAACAACGATGGGCAAGGACCTACTCGCGGTATGGGCCTCGAAGCTCGCACGCACGAGCCTTTGGAAATATAGAGACTCTGGGGATACCATCCATCTCTCACCTCGCTCACAGATCGTTCTGCTAGCTGGTATCTATATGTGCATGATCATTGGCATTTTAATACGATGGTTCGTGTCCAAAGTTTCGTGTTTCGTTCTGCTTCGCCTTTTCTTGTTCCATTCCGGGCGTGGAGAATTCGAGATCTCGGTCCCATATTCTTTTTCATGTGGGCTCTCTCCTCCCACCCTCCAATAATTTGTATACCGCATTCTTGCCATCACAGCTGAGTCTCAAATGTTTTCTTCCTCTCTGTCTCCCTCCTGCTACTACCTCTGGAACTCCTCAACTTTCGTTAATAATCTTTTCATGACCTACACAAACACCACATGGTATACTCAAAACTAGTCTTGAATCTTTCGTCCATCTGTTATATATACTAGTGCTTAGCTGATCTCCAGGTATCATTTGAATCTAACCCTGTTTCTGGATCCTTGTCTGCGCACTTTTTACGTCCGTTCGACGGTCCGGATGCCTGAAAAATGCCCTCTGTCGATCACTGACGATCATATTTATGCTACAGATATCTGATCCCAAACATCTAGCACACATTGTGTGGTCTACCATGATCGATCGGCTATGCATATGGTCAAGTAGACGATGAGATGCTGGAGAAGAGCTATGTTTTCTGTCACGTGTAAGTTTGTGTAAAGTCGGAACAGCCCTCTCAGCATTTTACGGTTATTGGGGCCATTCAATAGGCCAACTCGTAATGCATCAAATGTATCACGATAGCTTGCATTTTGCACTGTGTACACTCAAGGGAGTCGTCGTCTTGTCCTTTCAATCAGCAAGGCAGCCTCCTAATTTCAATCGCATGGATCAGTCTCTAACTTTGTTAGTAATTCCACGATCGTTTAGAAGTCATTTAAGTCGCCCATAGGGAGTGTTCGAGTACTTATGGGTTCACATATACACCGATGTCGAAGGAACAACCTTACACGTCTGCTGTTCATTGGCTTGAACACAAGATCGGTCTGTCACTGGGCGCCTTGTGAGCCTTGTCTGAGGTGCCCGCATCTTGTGATCACCTGCGCTCTGATTCCGAACGCTGTCTGGAAACTCATCGACATGCCGCGCTTGGTATTAGACGACCTACTGTGCGTCGGGTACTAGGACAGGGTGTCCTGGTCGGATCCCACGAGCCCCCGGTCCACACATATTCTCTTCCCTTGCGACACTTGAAGTCCACACACTTAGAATGCCCGGTGCAAAAGCCATACATGCTGCCTGTTTTGCAGTCGGTGCAGTCGTCGGAGGTGGGATCGCCACTCTCGTGTCTGCGCGAAGCACGAGGCCTGCGCCTTCAACCACCACTGCAGTCGTCCCCACTGTCCCGCCGATCGTAGAAGTCGGACCTTCCGGAGACGCCAGGTTTCCAAGTGGTGTAGTTTCGACTGCATTGGTGTCTCCGGTGTTGAAATACGGACACCCAGGTGTGTTTTTTTTTTTTTCATCTCTGTCGGCATGGGCAGCGGGGTTGACTTTCTGTACATAGGACCCATTCCAGACCTCTTGGTGCGCAAAGCATACACGGCGGCGTACGATAGGCGCCTGCGACATCCCGCATGGGTAAACTACACTATCCTTTTGCTCGACTCGGATCGGTGCTGATCGTCGTTCTAATGACAGACGGCGGAACACCTCACGTTGGCCTCACTTGGAAAGTCCTCGCTAGTGCCACCCTCGAATGGCGAGAGCGGGGATAGGATGAAGTCGAATTTCACAGAGGACACGTCGTTGCCTGGGCTTTTCCGCGCGAAGCTGCAGGATTACTTCCGGAGTGGGTATGACAGAGGACATATGTACGTTCCTGTTCACTTCGGACTATTTGATGCGATGAGCGGCGCGTAGGGTGCCTGCTGCAGATGCGAAGATATCCCAGGATGCGATGGACGAAACATTTCTCCTGTCGAATATCGCTCCTCAGGTCGGGGACGGATTCAATCGCCACTGTGAGTGTGCCTTTTGCTTTGTGTCGGATGTTATTCTCACTGCTGGCGCGGTACGTAGACTGGGCGTACGTGGAAGACTGGTGCAGACGTCTTACGGGCACCTTCTCCGATGTCTACGTGTTCACCATCCCGCTATACATCTCACACAAAGATCCCGACGGCAAATGGCGTGTTGTAAGGGGCCTGTTATTTAACGAAGGTAGCGATGTATGCTAATGTCGACTCATCAAGAACTACGAAGTTATCGGGTCACCGCCAAATGTCTCCGTGCCGACTCACTTCGCCAAAGTCGTGCTGGCTTCAAGGCCATCGTCGCCCAAGACGCCAGACGTGCATGAAATATCGACAGGGGCGTTTGTCCTGCCGAATGCTATTATTCCGGACGAGGCGTCCCTGGAGAGTTTCGTGACCCCAAGTATGCTAATCTGTATTCCCTGATTGGATTCGTACTTACGCGGTACCCATTTTCAGTTGAAGCCGTCGAGCGTGCAGCGGGTCTCACGTTGTTCTCTGATGCAGTAAAGAGTGCTTCGAAACATATATGTCAGACGAGCAAGTGCCAAGTTATCGTTCGCAGATTCGACGAAGAGCGTAAGCGACAAGACCTCCGTCGGACTATCTCTGCACCCAAGTAAACTCACATTTAAGTAATTAGCAAGTATACCTGCTGGTAATAGGTGGAAGTATACATTAAGAGTCTGATAGCATGTCTTTGATACCGTGCCAGTACTCTTCGTCGGTGGTTCGCCGTATCTCGCCTTTCGTCAGCCATGCAAAGTCATGGTATTGTGACTCTTTTGGCCGGACCTGGCCGGCAAGAATGTGGGCTTTGTAAAAGAATACGACGTCCTGGCGGGTACGGTCAGTTATTGCTCATTTAAATCATTGGAGCGAGTTACTTTTGCTTCCGAGTCAATTATGCTGGGTTTCGGAGGATGGTATACGCCTATTGGGTTTCTGCTCACCACCCAGGTGTCCATATTCCGTCCGCACTCGTCATCGAGTCGCCGGATGGTAGCCTGTGTGTGGTTTAAGAGAGGTGTCGCCAAATTCCGCGTGATGAACGTACGACGTGCAACAACTCATCCTTCTCGACGCGACCTGTAGGGAACCGCCAGACATCCTTTCCGTCCTCCTGCGTGCGAAGCATAAGATACAAATTCCGCTGTCCTTTCCGGTTGAGGTTTTTGAGGTCATTGTTGGTATCCGCTTCGTGAATGCGGGGCAGAGACTGGTCCACCTCGTCGCGCATGCTCAGCTCCATAAGGTCAGTCGCCTCGTTCCTGTCCTCCGGCTTGACAGTCCCAAACGGAGCACCGAATGCCCTGCGTTCTCGTCTCCGCTCCTCGATATTGAAGCGCACTTCGAGGGGTGAGCCTTGTTTGAAGTAGAAGTCGTATGGGAAGGGGTTGTGCATGGTGCGGTGAATGCGGGCTTGGTAGGCGTAGAAGGCTCGTTCAAAGGGCGAGGGTGTGCGGGTGAGGAGGGGAGATCGGTTGAGCACGATGGCAGTGAGCAGATTCGGACGCGTTTTCCTTGGACGCGTCGCTGCATCGCTGGCTTCGGTGGCATAGGCTCGTGTAAACGCAGCTGTGTTTCTTGTTACACGGGCGAACATCGTCGTTGCAGGTGGAAAACGAGAGACGGGGGGTGAGTTTCCATAAGAGGAAACAGGCTACTGGCTCTGACTGCGAGGTTGGAAAGTGAAATCGAGCCATGTCGGCGTCGCTGGTCTCGAATGCATACCTCGACGAACAGTCTGCAAAGATCAGGTCAAAACCAGTCCCATGGGAGGTAGAGATGGCTGCTGCTCTTCGCTATTCATTGTTCATCACCAGGACAGGGCTACCAACGCGCAGGGCTAGTTACCTCGGAAGAGCTCAGTCTCATCAAAAAGGTAGACAGGCAGCCCAGAGCGAAGACAGAGTCGATCCTCGTATCAGATGGACAAGCATACGCATTGCTTTATCTGCGCTTGCTCAAGAAGCTTCAGCGGGTGGACACTATGCAATGTCTACTCGTACTCATCGCTGATGCATTGCTGGGTACAGTCCATCGTCCTCGCGTATTGCATAATACCTGACTTTATGCAGACCACGATGAGCGCATACCGCTCTTCACCCGGACAGTACAGTCTGATCCGGAGCTGCCATACACCCCTCTGCTAAGGTATACAACCCCCGTCTCTGCGTTTCATCGGTTCATACATATCCGATCACCAACAGGGCTCTTGAAACTCAAGACGAGTTCGTCCAACTCAAGTCAGTGCAGATCCTGACTATATTGCTGAGGTGTGTTCCACTATTCGTACGAGTATCTCACCATGCCCATGTTGCTTCAGCCCCAAGTCTACGCCACTACCGCACCATCACCTTCAGCCTTTCTTGAGGGTTCTCGCATCGCTCGTTCAGTCATCGTCTTCCAACAAGCGAGATGTCGCAGTTCATTGTCTCGAGGCGTTACTTGCACGCCCTGAATGCCGCAAAGCAGTATGGGCCATAACAGGTATCATCGCTGGGTAAGCAAATCCTTTGATACGTGCGACAAGTTTTTTTCATATACATTTCCAGCCTGGTTGAAATTCTACGACATAAACCGGGCCCTCAGATGTGCTACCAGGTCATATTCTGCTTGTGGCTTCTGTCGTTCCAGCAGGATGTTGCAGAGCAAATTAACAAGTAAAGTCACTGCATGAACTCTACCAATCCGCCCATCGTTGATATATTGGCCAGGAAATTTGACATTATACCCCTATTGATATCCGTTGCTCAAGAAGCAGCAAAGGAGAAGGTCATCCGCGTCATCATAGCCACATTCCGTGTCAGTGTTTCCTTTTCTTACTATTGTAGTCATCCTTATCGGCCTTTCTGCAGAACCTCATCACCAAGGCTCCTTCCGCGAACCTACCAGCCATGTTGGTAGCGCATCTCCTCCCGTTTATAAAGAACCTCGCAGTGGGAAAGTGGTCCGACGAAGATATCCCAGAGGATATCCAGTTCGTCAGAGACGAACTAGAAAGGAACTTTGCGAGTCTGACGTAAGTGGTACTTGGCAGTTCTTACATCGATGTCACCTTATACACAGGACCTATGACGAGTACATTTCGGAACTCGCCTCCGGTCACTTGTCATGGACCCCAGTCCATGAATCGGAGGAGTTCTGGCGCGAAAACGCATCCAGACTAAATGAGAAGGATCATGCACAGCTCAAGTTCGTGCCGCTCGTCTACTTCCCGAGTGCCCACTGATCAACCAATTAGGGCTCTCATTCGGTTACTGAGTATGGATGATAACTCGATCACTCTCGCAGTTGCTGTGCATGACATCGGACAATACGTCAAGCACTATGAACGAGGGAAAAAGTAAGGACAATCACACCTCATTTCTGGCGAAACTCATAGTCTTGCGCAGGATAGTCACAGATTTGGGAGCCAAGGCACGGGCGATGGAGCTCATGACGCACGCCGATCCCGACGTGAGATACCGCGCACTTCTTGCTGTCCAACAGCTTGTCAGCCACCCATGGGTTAACGCATGAATTCGTGTTATTACCAAACTACATAGCATTACTTTCCCTACGACATTGTACAGCGAGATCACGGATATCAAGATCGAACCCATATTTCGCCTATCACATCATGTTCCTTCAGTGTCCTTGGTGCCTTCACCATGCGGTGGACACTCCTCTCTACATCGGTGAGTTCATGACCTACGAGAAGAATGCGTAGCCCCCCTACACAGACATAGCCAGTCCGCAGGGGAAGGAACGTTAGCTCAAACTGCTGACTACCTTCCATCCTTGTTAGATGGACGTTCCCTGATTCCAAAGGTACATCCAGTTGTATCGGCTCTAAGACTATGGCAGACGGCCCAAGAAAATCACATCCTTTAAGCTTCATGTCCCGTGTCTGATCTATAGTTTCGAAATATGGCGGAGGCAGCGACAGAAGCCCATTGCCTTCGCTATTAACATTGGTGGTCGAAGGTGAAGCCACCAGAGTGCGATCAGTACTGGGGCGCTGCGTTGCCTGCGCACTCTTCACGGGTGACACGTGCGATTCTCGGTGAGAGCTGACCACCGTGGCTGCTGGTGAATCTGAAACAGCTGGCACACGTGGGAACCGCAGATGCTGCACTACGATCGAGATGCTTTGATGCCGTGTTCCCTTGGGTATTGCAGCAGACGCAGTCAGCTTGAATTCCATCTTAAATGGCTCGCCAACATGGACCAGTTTGGGGGCACTCCGTGTGACTACCAGGTCCACCTCGATATCAGATGATTGATCAGAAACAGCGAGAGGTCTAGCTGCTGGTGCAGGGATGTTGGAAATCGATCCTGCTGGAGACTGAGGTCGCGGAGTGGGTGTGGGTCGGTTGCGAAAAGGTGAGCCTGGTCTGTGTGATGCCGGCGAAGGAGAAGTTGGCCGCGATGGAGGTAACTGTGCTGATTGTGCCCGAGGTGTCGAGGACGGTGTTCCCCCGCGTTGCAAGTAGGGGGGGATAGCAGAAGGAGGCTGCTGGATCACCGATGGGGGTGGTGGTCCTGGAATCCGACGAGAAAGCATCTATGGAAAGGCCATACGTAAATGCGAAACGGCAAACATGTCTGGGTTGCTCACGGATGTCAGGAGCCGTCCCGGTTCGCCAAACTGTGTGCGCCATGAAATGTCTAGTCGACCAAGTTGGATGATAGATCCGGGCTGTAGCAGTACAGGGAATATAGGAATGGTAGTTGGAGACAATACATATATGTACTGCCGAACAGCATACGGCTGTAGGAGAGCCATCGACCCAGAGAAGATGTGTGTTTTCTCGTCCGGCGTTGCACCACTTAATTGGTTCATGTCAATTGCAGTCCAGCCCTCTGCGCATTCAAAGTATATCCGCGCGAACCACATAGGTTCCTGTGTTGTATTTTGTATGTGAATCTCGAGGAAAACCTTCTCGCGTTCCAGTGGGTCTAGCAGTGCTGACGGCGATCTGGGGATATTGACTTTGGTTTTGACAGACAGGGGATTCGTCACCTAAACATTATAATGCATCCAAACTGGCGAGCATTCGAATGCAGAACACACTCACGACGAACTTGTAGAACTTGCGGAAGCCTTGCAGGCTTGAGTCGCTGGACCCCTCGGCAGGACCAGGAGCATGCCGGAACCCACTAGGCAGATGATAATTCACGGTGCATGCAAGTACATGCTGACCCAACTCTTTCACCTCGTGATGAACGATGATTTCCAAGGCATCCCCAGCTGCCACCGTCTTGCCATCTGGTCCCCCCACCTCGGCCAACACCACCTTCGCATTCGCAGTCTGCATCTCCACTCTAACACTGACACCCTCAACGTCCGTATTCGCTTCGTTGTTCACGCATAGGCAGCTCGAGAACGTCTCGCCGAGCTGGATAGCTCCAAACGCGACGGGGAGCGTGAGGAACTCGGATACATGCGTCAAGTCACGAAGCGTCTTCGGATGTCCGGGTAAGGGGGTCTTTCCCTGCAACGAGAGTATAGATGCAGTCGAGCGAGCAGAAAACGACGAAGAGCTGGAGTAGAAAGGTTCCCAAGCATTCGCAAGTCCGGGTCGCTATAGTATAATAAGCAGGATGGAGTTCACTGTCATTCGAGGGTCGTTCCCGGACTGATGGCAACGCACGGATACCCGCATCACCTTCAGAGACAAAAGATGCCCATGTCCGTCCACGCTCGCCATCGAAATTCGTTAGTCGGAAATCAGGTTAAGGATGGAATTGTTTGCGGCTGTTGGGATCCCCTAGTTTATCCCGTACGAACGATATAAAGTATTATCATCACTCGAGTGCATTGTTGGAGACGTATTCACAGACGGTACAAGCATCTCAGGCAGCCCATGGTCATAATACTGATGTTCACACTTCCAAACAAAATCGCGCCAATACTTCTGTCCTTTTCTGGATGTACCCACAATCGATGTGACAGAAGACCCATACGAGGACTACTTCCGCGCTCTCATCTCTTTCAAACGCGTGTTTGATATTTGGTGGTCTCCATTCTGTTTAAACTCTTTAGAGGAGGTATTGTACCGCAACTGTTTGATCAGTCCAAGACTCACATTCGTGGACTTGGGCAGGATCATGCGCCTGATCAATATACAAGCCTTTCTCGAAAGGGAGGATCTGATTAGAGAGGGAAAGCACGTGGATCGTCGAACGAAGGTCCTCGAATTCTGCGATGACGAAGCCACAGACTACGCAATCTTATCCCATCGGTGGATCGATGAAGAAGTCGACTATGATGAAATGGTCGAGCTCGCAAAGATGGAGCAAGAGGAGAGAGATGAAATCCGTCAGCGTGAAGGCTATCGAAAGATCCTCAGTAGCTGTGAGCAGGCCAAGAAGGACGGATGCAAGTGGGTGTGGGTCGACACTTGCTGCATAGATAAGCGAAGCAGCGCAGAGCTATCCGAGGCGATTAATTCCATGTACCGGTGGTATGAAAACTCGAGGGTATGCTACGCATATCTCCACGACGTCCCTGGCTCATCCTTTCCCACTGAACATGACGTGACGACATATCCCAATTCTAACGGCTGTCCAGAGTGGTTCTCGCGTGGGTGGACCCTACAGGAGATGATAGCATCAAGCAATGTCCAGTTCTTCAACAAGGATTGGCAGCACATAGGCAGCAAGATGTCGCTTGCACCTACCTTATCAGACATTACCGGAGTTCCACAGCATATCTTGATGCATGGACTTTCCTCGAACCGTCCTTGCGTTGCTCAAATCATATCTTGGGCTGCCAATCGGACGACGACTCGAGTCGAGGATAGAGCTTATTCTCTGTTGGGTCTCCTGGATGTGAACATGCCGATGTTGTATGGAGAGGGAAAGAAGGCATTCCACCGTCTTCAGCTGGAAATCATCCGAACGTCGAACGACCAAAGCATCTTCGCATGGGGAATTCCCGTTGGAGAAATCCACCGAGTTGGCAGTGTCCTTGCTGACGATCCAACCTTCTTCCGAGATTGTGCTGAAATGGAGCTGATAGACCACGATGAATTCCTCCAAGAGGTCAAAAATGAAATCGAAGACATCCCAGAGGATAAACTGCCCTCGATTGGGGAAGATCAACTTGGCGTATTCCCCATCACCAATCGTGGCATCCAAATTTGGCTGCTCCTCGATCGATATATTGGCTCTCGCTCTGTCTTCAAAGCCTGGCTGCCATGCTGTCATCACCCATGGGATCCACCGGTGTCAATCGCGTTGTCTTTGTGGAAATCCAATTACTGCAGATATTTTACATTGTCCCAGGACGCTTTTGCTACAGAAGGAACTCCGCAGTTTCGTCAAGTCTATCTCAGATATCAAGACTTGCTACATCGTGACATCACATTCGAAATCGACGACAGTGCCATCACCGAGAATGGTCTCACCTACTGCGGCACAATTCCATCGGAGCCCAGCAAAAACACAGTCACGCTTACCAATACTAAACCTCTTTGTATCAAATTCTATTGTGATAGTCAAGCTGACTGTCGCTTTGCAGTGGGATTTGGTCAATATTTTGGCCAGGATTGGATAAATGTTGTGTATGAGGCACATGCCACTACAAGTGTGTATTCATGGCAGGACTACGCGATTTACAAATACGAGGAGATGGTGGTCAGAGGGCCAGAGTACGCTCAATCTATGATTGAGGCACGTTCTACAAGTGAACGCTATGGTCGTGTCTGTATCATGCATACCCATCTCCCTTGGTCAACCTGGACTTTGCGGACTTCCTGCATCATGTGGGAGAGTCCAAGGAGCTGTGGTGTCAAGTTGGAGATATTTCCATATTCCCACAATGGACCAGATAAATGGACAGGCTTCGCTGTTGAGGTAGGTGGATTCTACCTTGTGCAGAAGCATTATCTCATTGCATCGATTTAGAGAAACAATGATCCAAATTGTGGCCTTCAGGGTCTCATGATACGCGATAGTTCGAGTGAACAGAATTTGTATAAGCTATTCGTAGATAAGGTCCCCATGGAACTCTCGCCAGCACTCGAAGGGATAGAGGTGAGTATTCATGCCTTCCAAACAAAGTTTGAGCCTTATGAGATTAGCTGGGGGATTATGGATACCTTGCGGACCCCGAGGACTTCCAATGCGAGGGAAACCTCTTTGCTGACCTCAAGTCCATGATTTCGGAGTCGGACATCATCCCAAGGCAACACGAAATATATAGTAGGCATAGGTTCGATGGAGATAGCGATTACGTGGTGGCCTTCCATCATAACCCCTGGGCTGAACGATTTTCCGTTTTTCTATATAAACCACTTGGACTGTCACTTCCAAATGACCACCATTTCAACTCATTGTTGAGCTCCCTCTCTACTCGACTCATCAACAGATATCTCGTTACAAGGGTCATACGATGTCCCACTGAGCAATCCAATGATATACCTGAAGAATGTACGCACATATGCACCCAACTATTTCATACTTTCTGTTCAATGCCTGATTATTGACTTAGACCCCAGTTTGGACACCAATACCTCCATGACAACGCATTTGTGTACCATCGCAAAACCATTTGTTTGGCTCCGAGTCGAGGACGCTGATTTTCCGTCAATGGAGTCGTCGGGCGACGAGTTGGGACTGAGACGAAAGATGAAGGAGATTCGCCGTCAACAGAATTGGCGAAAACAGTTGAAGATGAGGGACGAGGCGGAATAGTAAGTATCCCGATGAAGTTGACTCGGTGGTTGGGTTTTTTGGTCAATTGTTCTCTGACTAGTGGGTTCGTCTATCCGTCCCTACCGTGTATTCTTTCATGTGCATCGTATATGTATCATATACACCGGTCCTCCGGGCAACCCAAGACGGGGATTCATTTACTCTCCAGAAGGCTACTATATGTTGTGAGCGGAGGGTAAGTACAAACGCTTCCCTAACACCCCCAGGACGAGAGTACAGTAGTATCTTGCACACTGTCGCAGCAATCAGAAAGCAAGACGTGGCAACGATGCCGTGCGAGACATTTTAGCTTGTAGGTTTCTACGAAGAACTATCTTCCTCGTTAGTCTATGGGAGGAATGACAGGGGGCGTAATTAGTAACTGACGAGGGATCTCGATCCACCCTATAGCATGATGGCTCTCGAATCTCCACCGTGATGTCACACAACATAAAGCCCCCATTAGCCCATCCTTATCCGTTACGCCAGCAACAGAAACTGCGATATCTTACCAGTCTTCCCAACAAGTTCTGAACAAGCTTATACTATGTATTTCTCAGTGATGACGTTTTGCAACAGTGGACAACATAACCACACTGGGAAAGAAAAGGAGTCGTGGCCTACAGACCATATGGATAGCACGCATTCAGATGAACCTACTCGTTAGCCAATCTGGAAAACTTGAAGCTTTGCCGCAACTGGTGATACGGTCCTACAGAAGGTGAATCTGATCATCGCCCACAATGGGGATGCTGATAAATCAGAATCATCGACGCCATCAGTTGATATCGGATGACCAGACATGAACGTTATGTCGTGATCAGGGTTGATTGGATCGCAATATTGGGAAGAGGGAGAACAGAGTCATATAGGCTGACTGCGACTAGGCGAGTGGCAGATCAACAAAGCATTGTCAAGTTTGTTATTTGTCCATTTTATCTGCTCTGAGTACATGTTTTCCAGACTGGACAGCTATCGTGTCATGGAATATACCGTAGATTTATACTATAGTGAGCAGACTAACTTCACCTTTCAATATACCTCCCGAATGCGTGGGACGAGCAGTAATGTTACAAAACGACGCAACCCTCCGGTATTCGTTGTGGGGTAGTGCCATTAATAGAAGTGCACGGAAGGGCTGTTCCAGCCGTGTTAGCCATCGACGAGCAGAAGCATCGTCAGTCTCGACGGCCGGATCAAGTAAGTCGGAGTGCCATGGACGTATCAGGACATATGTCGTTCTTATCCTCGGGGTATTTCTAAGCTCCTTCGATAGTGCGATCTCGATGGGCTCTAGACCCACCGCTTGAATTTGGTGGACATGAGTCACACTACCAGCGTCCACCCGAATCAGTGTAATGGTCTGGATTTGATGAACAATGCATGGTAGAACAAGCCTGAAGTTGGCGAATTGTGCGCGTGGCAAATCAGAGAGCGCCCGGTGCATTCTACGTGCTGCATGTAAAGATGTGGGAGAGAAAAAGTCCCACATGTATTGTGTGAATGTCCATGGTCTGGGGTCACCCGACAATGGTCGAGAGGGTAGAACTATCTGATATGGCTTGAGGGTAGCGGGGAAGCAGCTGTGAAATGATGATGGTTGCCCGATCCAATCCAAGATTGATGTATCACCTGACTTTGTGATCACTTCTGCAAGCAGACGCCCAAGGGCGGTCTCCGCAGATTCCCCGTATAGGACAGGTATGTGAAGATTGAAGATCCCAAGAAGCGAGTATGCTATATCTTCTGGCCGCGTAGTACAACGCGTGGAAGCCCACCTGAGCCTCGATCGTGCGTCATCCACGCCTGGATGGAAATGAGTGAGATGTCGTGATTCAATTCCCGTTGCTTGTTCCAATTCACGGACTATGGTGTTATTTGCCTTGTGATTTGATGTACCATCCTCGTAGAACGACCAATCTTGTTTGAAGAACAAGATATTGTTTGGCGCCAATAACTCTTGAAGGGTCCAGCCGCGTTTGAACCACACACTACTGCTCAACGTATCAGTGTCTGAAACATCCGAAAGGTGGACCATAGTGAGGGCCGACTGCCGGTACCATGAGAACATCGACCCGATCGCCTCTTGGAGCTCCGCACTGCTTTCTTTATCTATACAACATGTATCACTCCAAGCCCACAAGTATCCATGTTAGCAGGAGGTGAGGCAGAATGATTGCAGTTTTGAGAGGCCAACCGTGGGATCCAGGTTGTAGATGATTCGTCCTTCGATGTCACGTAACAATGGTTCGAATTTTCCCCACCGGTGGGATAGTGTGACATACCGGAAATAGGTAAACACCGCTGCATGGATGTGACCAGTTTGTGAGAGTGTGTCGAGTGCTGATACAGATGAAAGTAGCTGGTTGTATTCCTGGCTGTTCTCGAAACACAAGATCTGTGAATCTCGGTCACAAAGCATGCCGCTGAGGGTGTGTAGTAAGCGAGGAGGGAAGCCCTTCAGGACCTCGAAAACAGTGTTTCCAATCATGTGCCTGATCCCAGAACTGGTAGTTGGGCCGGAGGAAATGACTGTACCTTGTCCTTTGATTTTCAGCCGACGATAATTGATGAGACTGTTGAGAGACTCAGTGTGGTCAGGGTGACCTGGAGGATGCAGCGCCAATGCAGTCTGTTCAAACCTAATGGCGTCATCCAGGTCAGTCATTCTTGCTAGTTTGGTGAACCTGTCTGACAAACAACGTGCAAGTGCACGCAGAGGTGATGCACAGGCCGGACTCTCTGATGGACAGGTGTCTAGTATTCTGCGATACAAGATTATGACCTCATCCAGATCAGTGATGGCATCCTGGGTTTGGAACCTGAGCTGAAGGGAATCCGCGAGAGTGGTAACAGACGTAATGTGATCAGAATGACCGGGGGGGCAGAGCTTTGAAGAAGCTCGTGCGAGGTTGACCATTTCATCCACATCTATTATCATACCTCCTTCGTCAACTAGGGCCCTAACACAATTCACGATATCGTGGACAGACATAACGGAGTGAAGGGAGGTAGGACGGTCAGGATTTGCGGGTTTACGAAGTGCTAACGCAATTTGCTCGAGCGAGATAGCCGTCAAGTGGAGGAGCTGGAGTCGTTGTTGAACGTAAAGCAAAAGTTTGTCAGCGGACTTAGCGTGGTCACGATGTCCTAATGGTTGGAGATCCAGTATGGCACAGTGAAGGCTGATAAGCTCATTCAAGTCCGTTACGTCCTGCTGCTTCTCAAATCTGGAACTGAGACAATCCACGAGACAGTCTAACGAGGTCGACCGATCGGGATGACCTGCTGGACGGAGGTCCAACGCTGATTGATGTAGCGAAATCGCTTCATCAAGATCAGCATTTACATCCAGTTTCAGGTACCTGCCCCTCAGGTAAACTGCAAGGTTATAGAGATCGAGGGCATGGTCAGGGTGGCCCGAGGGGCGGAGTTCTAATATGGCTCGACCATACGTGATGGCTTCCTGCAAGTCAGGTATGGTAGCCCGTTTGATGTAACGGTCGTTTAAGTAAAGTGCGAGCGAATGCAGTGAGTTTGGCCGATCGGGATGACCTGCTGGACGGAGGTCCAACGCTGATCGATGTAGCGAAATCGCTTCGTCGAGATCAGCATCAGCATCCAGTCTCAGGTACCTGCCCCTCAGGTAAACTGCAAGGTTATAGAGATCGAGGGCATGGTCAGGGTGACCTGAGGGACGGAGTTCTAATATGGCTCGACCATACGTGATGGCTTCCTGCAAGTCAGGTATGGTAGCCTGTTTGATGTAACGGTCGTTTAAATTAAGTGCGAGCCGATGCAGTGATTTTGGCCGATCAGGATGACCTGCTGGAAGGAGATCCAACGCTGATCGATGTAGCGAAATCGCTTCGTCGAGATCAGCATTTGCATCCAGTTTCAGGTACCTGCCCCTCAGGTAAACTGCAAGGTTATAGAGATCGAGGTCATGGTCAGGGTGGCCTGAGGGACGGAGTTCTAATATGGCTCGACCATACGTGATGGCTTCCTGCAAGTCAGGTATGGTAGCCCGTTTGATGTAACGGTCGTTTAAGTAAAGTGCGAGCGAATGCAGTGAGTTTGGCCGATCAGGATGACCTGCTGGACGGAGGTCCAACGCTGATCGATGTAGCGAAATCGCTTCGTCGAGATCAGCATCAGCATCCAGTCTCAGGTACCTGCCCCTCAGGTAAACTGCAAGGTTATAGAGATCGAGGGCATGGTCAGGGTGACCTGAGGGACGGAGTTCTAATATAGCTCGACCATACGTGATGGCTTCCTGCAAGTCAGGTATGGTAGCCTGTTTGATGTGCCGGTCGTTTAAGTAAAGTGCTAGCGAATTCAGTGAGCTTGGTCGATCGGGATGACCTTCTGGACGGAGGTCCAACGCTGATCGATGTAGCGAAATCGCTTCGTCGAGATCAGCATTTGCATCCAGTGTCAGGTACCTGCCCCTCAGGTAAACTGCAAGGTTATAGAGATCGAGGGCATGGTCAGGGTGACCTGGGGGACGGAGTTCTAATATGGCTCGACCATACGTGATGGCTTCCTGCAAGTCACATGTGGCAGCCTGTTCAATGTACCGGTCGTTTAAGCAAAGTGCGAGCCAATGCAGTGAGTCTGGCCGATCAGGATGACCTGCTGGACGGAGATCCAACGCTGACCGATGCAAGGAAATGGCCTCCTCTAAGTCGGCGATTTGACTTTCTTTCATGTACCGGTCGTGCAGGGATTTTGCAAGGTTGAAAAGGCATACAGCATGATCAGCATCCCCTTGGGAGTGGCGTCCCAATTCTTGTCGATCGCTACTGATCTTCTCGTCCAAGTTAGTCATTGTTCGGGCTTCTACACATGAGGGGAAGGTCGTGAGTTTGCGAAAGTCGACTTTAGACGCAATACTTGCAAGAAGAACAAAATGGGGCTCACCGAAAATTTCTTTCGAAATACAAGCGAAGCGATTGGACGAAGTAGAAGTTAAGCTTCGTTCAGGTCAGTAGTGGAACGGGATGTCTGACAGATAGATATGAAGCATACAGGCAAGATTTGAGATGCGAGTAGTTTGCGGTAGGGAATTAGATGTTGGGCTGTAATGATGGTGAGGAGTGAAGTGAAACAAGGCAGATAAAGAGCATACCTGTCCGGCGACAAGTGATGCGAAGTGGCTTCGATTGATGTCTTGAGTGAGAGTAAGACGAAGGAGGTGATGAAACGGATGGGATACCAGGAGACAGTGGGCACTCGCGGTTGCAGCTCAAGCGCTTAAAGTATTGTCTGGACTGCTTGCTTGTGCACAGCCTGCAACATGATAACGATGTCGATGATGCCGAGTCTCTTCTGATCTATCAGGCCTCACTTTTTCCCTCACCCTATATAATTCCACATCACTTGGCATCTCAAATCTTACTTGTATTATCACCATGTCACCCGTTTGTTCAACAGCGTCACGTCCCAATGCTGACCTGAATTGACGAAGCCTAACTTTGACATTGTCTAACCTTCGCCCTGTTTTCTCGAGAAGGAACCCTTTTGGTGAATTCCATCTGGCTCCTCTTCCAAGTATTGCGCACTAGTATACTAGAAGACCAAACTTTTGCAACCTGTCATGAGCCTCCACTTCGTCGTGCAGATGGCGACGGAACAATGCTGGACAACCAGATAAATTGCAAGCAGAAAGAATGGGAGCATCACCCCTTAGGCCTTAGGCCTCGATGCTGGTTGGGCTGTCACCTTTGTCGACCTCGCAGACCTCTTGAACGACTGGTTCTTGGAGAAAGGTAAAATCGCGGATTCAAGCAAGGCCATTGCGTTGCAACGGTCAACGTTGTACATCCGCCCATCTGATCATGTTGATCGTCACACGTCACTTTACTGCCTCGCGTCTTGTTTATACCGCGGGCATGGAGACCAAAGCACCTGACCCGGTGGAGAGCATCACGCCCAAGAGATAGGTTCTCGAACCTACGTGTAAATAATCAGCAACGACCTTGTTGATATTTACCTACGAACGACTATCTTCTGAATTCTTCTAGGGTTCGCCTAAGGGAGACTGCTGATTACCTCAATGAGGTGATTTTACTGCATCGATCAGCATTGCACCCCTGTCTGGTGGGTCATTCCGATTGATCAGCCTCACTAAACCGTCTCATATATTGTTTCCGTTCTAGACTCGAGAACCAGTAGGCAGGTTTATCAGTATTAACTCTGTATATTGGATCTCCAACTACTGAGAAATCCTTATCACGCACGTGTGACAAACATCTACTCCACATAACAGCTGTCTCGCTTGGGAAGACTGCATGACCACTCTGTGATGTCCCTACACTTCCTCCCTTCACCGCTTTGCTATGTCTTAAGGTGTCCCAATAAGCAATGGGGAACAAACAGGTAACTTATTGAACAAGTGGCTGACACCATTCCCGCAATAACTGCTTACGCGTCTTAGCATCAATGAACTAGTATTATAGCTGCTTGGCCAGTATTCTTTTCAGCTCCACATTCTGCTTTTCCAGAGTCTGTATCTTCTGCTGAGCGGTGTACATCTTCTTAATCAAATACTTCTTCCTCTCACTAGATGCTCTACTGCTCCCCAACAAGATCTGGGTCCATGACTCCCCCTTTGTGATCTCTTGAAGGGTGGTCAGTTCACCTTCGCATGACTTGATTGTATTGTCTGCGCCAGATATAAGCTTTTCATTGACAGCAATCTCTTGTGTCGCTCGGAAGACAGGGTCTAAGGATAGTTAATTGAGCATCATGTAGCTTAGGGCAGTCATGCACCCACCATTGACGAGTCGCTGGAATACATATTTCAACACGGGTTTTCCAGGTCGTATTGTGGAAGGCCGACCTGGACGCTGAGCTTCAGCATCTACTAGATCGACGTGACCAGGAAGGATACTTACCATTAGAAGTGGCGATAGAAATAAGTTCAACATGTTCCATAGCTAGCAGAGGCATCTCGTCTCCTTTGAATGGGAAGTCCACTAAAATCTCATAATAGGACACCTAGCACATTGAAATTTAATCGGAGAACGAGGCAGCCCGAAGAAATGTCGAACCTCTGGTTTCTGTGCCAACTTCTTGAGAGTGGACCATACATGCTCGCGAGACCAAGGTAGCATCTTTGCATCTTCCGTGTCTTCGCCGAAGGCATTTTTTCGCAGCTCACTGACAGCTCGCGAGATAATGTCTTCAACAGCGTCCTCGATACTTTGACCGCTGCGGACTTTGTGAATCAACTAATATGATGTGGTTAGGCCAAGGGTGGTCTAGCATAAGATTTACTGACGCTTTCGAGATCACTTGCACGACCACCGAGACGCTCAATGCAAGATATCTGTGCTGGTGTCAACTCAGAAGTAATGCTGACATCGCGTAAGCGTTTCTTGATGAATAAGAGAGAGCTCTGTACATCGGCATCTGAGAGCGCAATGGAATTCAATGGCTTGGAAGGCAGTGCTGGTCACAGCGGTGGTAAGGACAACCTGGGGAGTAAATCAACGGAGACTTTACCTCTTGCAAGAACTTTCGCATTCTCACGATTATCGCTGACGATGATGACGTGGGCAATCTATATGTAAATGGTTAGTGAAGGCCAGTATATGCAAAGATAGAAATACCTGATTGTCGACCAGTGTAGCTGCCCATTGGCTGAGAACCTCTTGAACCTCTTGCCTACTTGTACCTGTCCGCGCATGCGCAGCGTAATTCTTGATGACAACAACCGGTAGCGATTCGATGGCACGTAGTTCTTTATTTGCCCTTTCCTTCCTGGCAAGCTCGTCCTCAGTTGCTCTACGCTTTTCCTCCAAGCCTTCAGCTTCCATACTGGATGCAACGACAAGTCCATCAAGAGGCTCATCACCTACACCCAATTCAGATATGATACCAACACCGGCAATCGCGTCTAATCGGGGGTCGTGCCATATTCCTCGGCGGATTACCTCGTGAATACGAGCTTCATATTGTCTATAGTCTTCAGCTCGGCGCTCGGCCTTGATTTTTTCTTTGGTAGAGTGATGGAGATGGCGGTCAACCTTCCTCAACGCCGTTCCAACCACTTCCAAGATTTGCTTAACTTGATCCCGAAGGGAACCACTCATACCAGCTATACGGCCTGCGTAAGATCCGTTGCAGTAAATGCGCAAATTAGTATCCAACCTTTCTGTCCGATTAGGCCCATGCTAGCGATGTCGATCATGTTGTTGAGTGAGTTGAAAAATGTAAAGACGGGCCAATATCCCGTCTGCTGTGCCAGCGTGGCTATGAGTTCGTTGTCAGAAGGTGCCTTGTTCAGTTTGGCGCAATCTATAAGAAGAGTTTTTCTGGTCATGGTCAGGAAACAGTCCAGCGGATATCAAACGATCGATTCACCGGCCAGCATCACGGGTGATGGAGGAGACCATCCGTGACTTCCCGCTCCCTTGAGGGCCATGAACGAACGCAACGGTCGCTAGTGTTCTGTCAGCCAAAGTCATTTAGGCCTGCTTACACACATGCATACATGGGAAGTCAGAAAGATAGCTCCGTAAAGCTGTCTCTGCAGCTCTGTGTTCCTTCCAAAAATCTTGGTCTGGATAAGTATCGTCCCTATCATCCGCAGAAAGCACCATTCTATCGAGTGCTTGTTTTCGCAGCCACTTGTAGATGGCATACTCTAAAGCGGGATGAGGAAAGGGGCTGTGCCTGGCTTGATGACAAACCTCGGATGTCGAACCAGTTCAGCATCTTCCCTTCTACGAAGACAGTTCGAATGGGATCAAATACCTAGACAGCGGTGAAAGTGAACCTCGGGTCGCAGAGTATACGGAGACCTTACAGTGTATGTGAGAGTGCCTAGCAAGAAAAATAATATTGGAAGGACTATTCTCGGATGGCCGGTTATCCAGTCGCGGATGGCATGAGCCTGAATCGGACGCTCATATGCTGTGAAGAGTCGAGTGACTGCTGTCCCACGCGAGAACTGGAATCCGTGGGCAGCATTACGCGCGACAGTAGCTGAGCGAACACGATAAAAGCCAATTTGGGAAGATCGAAGTGTCCCGGCGAGTACAGGTACTGGGGGTGAGATGTTATATATACGCCCATATGGCTAAGCAATACTCTGAGTGGGGTGCGAGATTGACAAGAGGAGACATACTCGGAATAAATGGTAAAGGGCCTCTTCATGGATGTCTGGTCCATCGAATGCAACCTTGACTATGGTAGAAGGGTACCTATTCATGTCCTGGTGCCACTGTCAATGGGGTGACAATCTATTTGAAGAAGCCAACCCACCTCTCTCCACGGTCGTCCTTTGACGAGCCAGACACTGCCTCGGCTAAGCCCTAGCCAGGACGGTAGCCCTCCCTGGTCATTTATCTCTTCTTTGAGATTTCTTTCTATGGCATCCATGGCTACCTGCTGTTCCTCGCTGTCATAGCTGAATCGGACGAACACCCCGCCGTCCTTGGGATATGGTTCGAGGGACAGCACTTTGAATGCATGTGTCTTCACTGCGGAAAGGCGTGTCTCCAGCTGTTCTAGGAGAGTCTCCTCGCGCAGAATTCCAATGTAGTATCGGAGGCTGAATGGTCAGGATGTGTCAGTAGCCCGCATCACAAGAGACGCGCGTACTCCCAGGCTCCCAGACGAATGGGAAATACGGAGTCGACAAACAGCCATCCCTCATGTCGTGTACAAGTCCCCCCAGTGAGTCTCCGTGTGCCAGCGAGTCCTCTGAGTGTTCTCAGTCCATGCATGGCGAAAGAGAGAGATGTGAACAAACTTCCATTTCTGGATGTCGCGGTGGGTTTTTGACTCTTCGCACAGACCAACTTGCTGCCACCCACAGCGATGAGCACGCAGACACAGCAGACGGCTCCGCTGACACGCTCAAGCTCGTTCTTTGGTGCCATCAAGAACATTGTCACTGCGCCACTCCAATGGCTGTCCGGGACAGATGACTTCGAGGATACCAAAGGAAAGCGAAGGAGGCTCCCTGTCTTGTCCGAGCAATCTCGCGTTGAGGAGGACAGCCTGCACGGAAAGACAAAGCGGATGAGAGTGGCCAGCCCGGGAAGGGATACCCACCCATATCTCGACCCTCCCATGACCGTTTTCAAGCAGTCACGGCGAACATCTGAGCAGGTTATCCAGAGCCAACAGGGTCGCATTTCGGTGTCTCCAAGGAAAACTCTCCACGTACCAACCGACTTAAGCGCACGGGGTCGCTCGACACGCAATCGTCGCACACATTCCCCTCTTCCTAGCCGGTCACATCCTGTGCCAGAGAGCATCACCCGCACGATGTCGCTGGACCCCCCGTCCAACTCCAGCTTTTCATTCCGTACCCAGTCGGTGGCTTCAATGCAGGATGTTGAGGAGTATGGGGCTGCAGAGAATTCCATGTCGATCAGCCGCGATTCCTCCATGTCTCCAGGGCGTCAATTACGAGTGCGCTCTTCCCTAACTCCACAGCCCTCAGGTTCAAACTTCGGCCCCGTCGTACCCCCTCGTCGTGAGCGTGATCCTAACCAACCCCCACCCTTGGCCGCTCTGAGGTCCAATCCCACATTCGTCAAACCACCCCCGGGACTTCAAAAGCTTGATGCCACCGAGTCAGCCAAACAGCTGACTCTTGGTTCTCTGGTAGAGTCTCAACGCAGTGTGCGTCTTTCCCTTGCAATATCCTCTGGACCGTTCACCCTAACCACTCCTATAGTCCCGTTCCCCGGTCCGTCAGAGTTCTCTCCTATTCGGAACAGGGTCTACAATGGATGTCTCAGCACGTGGGTGTTTCTGACTCATGCTAGTACCTTCCATTGTGACCTATCTTTTACAGGAAACTTGTGGCCAGCGAATGCAGCAGAGAAGGCTCTCCACGAGCTCGAGGTTTACAAGACACCTCTTCTCCCAACACGTTTGAAGGCTTCAGGTACTATTCCTGACATGTTCTTACCTAAGAAGAGCCATCAAATTACCCTCATGAATGATGATCGTGATAACAAACCACGCCTTGGAATGAAGGGCAAGGGTAAAGATAAGGGCAAGAAGAAGGAAAAGGAAAAGGAGGCACCGAAGGGATCAAAGCCGTATGCAGGCGAGGGCGGGATGAAAAAATGGCTAGCCAGGCGTAGAATGGAAGAAGAACAGGCCAAGGAGAGGGAAAAGGCGAACGCTATGGAAGACGATGACGGAGAAGAGGTACACAAAGAGAGCCTTGAAGAGGAGAACAGGATACGGATTAATCAGCTCGTAGTCCATCCTCCGTCCACCGACACTGTCTTCCAACCAGGGCTGATCCGGGATAGTCATGAAACATCCTCTTTGCGAGTGGGACGCACAAAGATTACACGTAATCATGACCGTCCGATTTCGAGGCGCATGAAGAAATTCTCAGCCGCATACGAAGACGAAGATGACGAGATGGATGACTCTCGCGCAGCTGAACAAAAGATACTGGAGGAAGCAGCGAAGAAAGCACCTGCGTTTGAAATTTCAGCTGGGTTCACTTTCGCTAAGGAGGTTAGTGTTGGCGTCAAGAGTTCAGACTATCTTATTAACGAATCCTATCAGACATCGATCACGCATGACGTTGCCAATGCGAAGGAACCCCCGATCGGTTCTCTCCCATTTTCACTCATGAAACCCGTGACTACAAGTTCTACCCTACCTTCAGTGGAGCCTGCATCAAAACCAGTACTCCCAGCAGAACGTTCGGATCCGATAACAACTCCTGCAGTCACCCTTGCTCCTCCTCCGATTATCCTTAGTCCTCCTTCCGACAAGGTTGATACCGTTCCAAGTACCTCAGCATCTGTGTCACCACCTACAACATTGGCGCCCCCCGTAACAGCACCTTCGGGAATTCCCAACTTCTTTGCTACTTCCTCGCTCATTTCCAAGCCTCCGGCGACAGTCGCTCCACCGCCGCCCTCTTTCTCTGCTGCTCTGAGTCAGCCTACTCCAGTCAGCAAACCATTGACCGACGGCAAAGAGCAAAGAGCGGAGCCTGAAGCACTTAAAGTGGCCGAATCGGCAGCTCCGATGCCCAGTGCACCTCAGTTGCCAGTCGCTGCACTCCCGACATTGGGCACGACTGTACCCAGTGGCACTTCGCTCTTTGGTGCACCTTCTACGTCCACTGGCGCTCCAGCGATCTCATTGTTCAGTGCACCTGTAGCCACAACAGGGATGGCTACTTCCTTGTTCGGTCCTTCTGGTGCAACGGCCACAAGCAAGGAGAGTGAAGTAGCCTTGGCTTCACCGCTGTCTAGTCTGGCTCCGTCGCCTTTCTCATTTGGTGTAACCAAACCCGCCGAGTCGTCGCCCCCTGTCCTTGCTGAGCCCACAAAACCTGAACAAAAGGAAACGGAGGCTCCAACCACTAAGCCTGCCGCTCCATTTAGCTTCGGCTTTACCACTCCAGCCACTTCTGCACCCACTACGGAGGCACCGAAGCCATCCTTTTCTTTCGGACAGCCAACTGCGTCTTCAGCTCCAGCACAACCTGAGGCTGCCAAACCGCTATTTGGGGGAACCTCGACGTCGTTTTCGTTTGATGCACCATCAACTGGTGAGACCACGAAGAAGCAAGAGAAACCAGCTTCCAGTTCATTTTCATTTGGCGTGGCTCCAGCGCAGCCCACTGGTGAAACTAAGCCAACCTCCACGTTCTCTTTCGGTGCTACAACTACAGCATCTGCAGCGCAGCCCTCTGGCGAAACTAAGCCAGCCTCGACGTTCTCTTTCGGTACAACAACCACTACTACTACTACGTCTGCACCCGCTTTTACCTTTGGTCCCCCATCTAGCGGGAGTAATGCGGCGGATGTGTCTGCTAAACCGTTTTCATTCGCGCCTAGCACCTCTGCGCGTCCAGCTACCCCCCCTAAGGTGGAGCAAGAGGTCAACATGGATGAGAGTCCTACCAGGGAGATGAATATAAACGGCAATGGTAAAGCATCCGAAAGACCCACCCTTAGCTTCCCATTCACCACGCCGACAACATCGGGGTCTGCCCTGTTTGCACAGAGTCCCGTCACTTCAGCCCCAGTGTTCTCTTTCGGGTCACCCACCGTGAACCCGTTTGCAAAGGATACAAAAGCTGCTGAGGAGAAGCCCAAGGCTTCATTTGGGTTTGGACAACAACCGTCTACCGGATTTTCTTTCGGTCAAAAGCCACCTGAAAGTCCTGCAGTTGCTTCCCCTGCACCGTTTTCGTTCGGACAACCGTCACCAAGTGTGGCTCCGCAATCTCCTTTTACGTTCGGCACTGCATCATCTAATCCCTTTGGCCAGGCATCAACCGCTGGGGCGTCTGCACCATCTAGCCCCTCGACATTCAATCGGCCAGCATCGACACCGGCGTTTGGCTTTGGTTCATCTGCTACAACTCAGCCAAGTTCTACTCCCTTTGCATTTGGGACAAGCAGTCAACCTGCTTCTCCAGCCAATAGTAACATAACTCTCCCTCCGAGCTCGAGTGCTCCGGCTTTCACTTTTGGTGCGCCAAGTGGGACCACTGCTCCTGCCAATCCTTTTGGTACCCCCGCCGGTTCCTCGCCCGCTGCTGCGGGTGCGGGTACGTTATTTACCATCGGCTCTGCGCCACCCCCACAAGAGGGTGGCAGGCAGATCAAGAAACTCCCTCGACGTGGCGGTGCGAGGCGCTAACGTTGGACGATTCTTTTTCTCTCTTCTGATGTCTTTTGTTACTTGGGTACCTGAATGCTGTTGTCTCACTAATCACCTCGCTTGTTTTTCTTCTTTTTTTTCGTACCACACATCTCACCGATGTCAAGCATCGAAACTACGCATACCTCCTACAAATTTTAGGGCTGACGGCCTGTATAGACAATGACACAGTAAACATTTGCATTAGTTCATCTTGCATATCATGGTTCAATATTCAATCCTGATGTTAATCCGTTCCACATCTCTATCTGCACTGCGATGTCACTTTGACGCGACTGACACAAATGTACGGCTCACCAAGCTTGCAATTTCTAGAAATTGCATCAGAGGCGCGGAATTCAGAGGTTAACGGAATGTGGACTATACATAGAACTCATTTGGAGCAGCCCTAGTAGAGGCCGACGTTCTGATTGCCCCCGACTTGGACAGACTTCAGTATGAGCATAACCACATCCTTGGGCAAATTTGATCAATTCTCCTGTTGAGTTTCTTGCGTGCATCTGACACGGAACGCCCTCGCAAGTCCAATCCTCTTACACATATACTATAATTGCCGCTGAACCACCCGCTGCAGATTAAAATACTGGATCCGGACAGAATCTAAGCCCTCTCCGCAGGGATGCTTGTTACAAACAAGCTTCATACCGACTTCAATATGGATAGAACTTGTCCAATATGTAGTGAGTTATGGTTTTCAGATCTGTTGCTGGAGAGTGTGCTCACTGCCAAGCTGTAAAAGGACTTACAACTATATCCTGGTCTTCAGGGGGTCGAGGAGGCGAGGTCATCATGCTGAATTACTGTCTTTTTCAGGCAAGTTGGCCACGTGACTAAAATGAAAAAAACCACCTCAACTTCGGGCGACCATATCTCCCCAACGCACAGCAAGAATCTCACAAAAAGGGTACCGTTGGACTCGGAAAATTTCAGAGAATATGAATAGCATTGACCGAGCGCTCCAGGGTGTTGGTATCGCAGAATCGGTACCAGACATCCCGAGAAAGTAATAGAATAGAATAGACTATTCTAGTAAATAGTTACAATATGTATATAAGCCTGAGAGATAAGGGTGCTAAATACATTCAATACATTATCTTTTATCTCTTATACTACCCTCAAGTGAGCTCCTAGCCAACAGGTTATGAGCCCTGCCTTTGTGCTGTAACCAAGAGCTCACTATCTACATCTACCTACTAACAAAAGAATTAACCTTACCATCCCACAACTATGTCCAGGACAGTGGCAGACAATTTCATAATCATCAATCCCACAACCAATGACATGAAAGGGGCAAGTGCTCAAGTAAGAAATCTTGGCACAACCTTGTCCTACAAAGTAGATACACTTAAAGACAATAATTGGCATGCATGGAAAATTAGAATGCAAAAGTTTCTATGCCTGCACAAGGTCTTTAAGTATGCTGAGGGCACTTGCCCAAAGCCAAAGGAAATAGAGGACAACCCCAATAGCAAAACTAAATTAGCAGTGTGGGAAGAAGATCTAATTGCGCAGACCCTGATATTAACAAATATAGACAACTGGCAAATGGATCATGTCATGCATGCTGAGACAGCAGCTCAGATGTGGGAGAGCCTGAAGCTAGCTCATCAGACACAAGGCATTCAAACAGCTCTTATTGCAAAGAGAGAACTACTGAATGCTAAGTGTCCTGAGGGAGATAGTGTCCCAGTCCACATCAATAAACTCAAAAGGATGCAGAATGACTTATCAGCCATGGGAAAACCCATGCCTGATGACAAATTCAAGGATATCCTATTACTTAACATGCCAGAATCCTGAACTACATTTACAACATTGTATATGGCAGGCCAGATTGCCAGTAAAGGAGTAGAATCTGTCACTGTTGAAGAACTTACTGCAGTATTAGTAGACAAATTCAAGCATAGACAAGGAACTCCACAAAACCAAACATTATTTACTCAACAGAAAGTAAATAACAAACAGAAGGAGTCTACTAAATCAACTTGTAGTATTTGTGGTAGAGATAACCACACTACTGACAAATGTCATCATAAGGGGAAACCCTTGGTAATAAGACTTCTGTCATTACCTTATGTGATGTACTATATACTCCAAGTGCCATACATAATCTAATCTCACTCACATGCCTAGACAGAGATGGTGGCTTCTCTGTCTCAGGGGGAGGACAAGTGAAACTATACAACAAAAATAAAATTCTATTTGCTATAGCTAATTTACAAAATGGAATATATACTCTATGCATGCACAGGCACATACCTGTAGAGCACACATACCAGGCATGTACCTGGGAAACTGGCACTGGCACTTTGGACACATTGAAGTTAAAGGACTCCAATGCCTCCAACACAATAGGTTAGTTGAAGGACTTACTGTAATGCCTTCTCTGATCATAGATTGTTTCATGTGTATTGAAGCTAAGCAATCTAGAATACCATTTCCTTTAACATCAGAAAAAAGAAATACACATCCAGGGGAAATGGTACATACAGATGTGTGGGGACCTGCAAGGATGGAAACCTTGACTGGGCATGTGTGTTGGTATATTTCCTTTATTGATGATGCAACCCAGTACTGTGAAATCCAGTTCATGGTTAATAAGGGGGAAGCATCAAATAAATTAAAAGAATATCTTACCTATCTCAAGCACCAGCTAGGGCACAAGACAAAGGTTGTGTGGGCTGACAATGGAAAGGAATATGTTAATAATGAAATGTTAGCATGATGCAGAGAAACTGGGATTGACTTTCAAGTCACTGCCCCATACTCTCCAGCACAGAACAGCATTTCTGAACACTTCAACTGAACCTTAGGAGAGTTAGCCTGTGCAATGAGGATCACAAACAACTTACCTGATTTTCTGTGGCCAGAGGCCATTGCCCATGCCATGTATGTATGCAACTGGTTGCACACCCATGCTCTTGATGGAGCAACTCCCTATGAACAGTGGACTGGACACCAGCCCAATGTCTCTCACTTGGAGGAGTTTGGCTGTCCTGTTTGGATAATGAAGGAAGGAGTTAATATCAACAAATTGGATGCTAAATCAGAAAAACATACCTTTGTAGGATTTTCAGATGGACTGCATGCCATCAAGTTCTATGATGCATGCATGAGGTCTATCAAGACCTCACACAATTTCCATTTCCTAAACAACCTGGTCAGTACAACAGAATGCATGAAAAACTCACCAGATGGTATACTGTGTGAGGGGGAGTTGAGGCCTAGTGATGCACTGGATACCATAACTAACAAAGAGTCTAGCAAAGGAATAGTCAGTGTCAATAAACAGAAATGAACAAATGAAGGAGACACTTACTAGCTGAGGAAAAGCAGTAGACCCAAGGTAGTGAGGGACTACTGGGCACTGAATGATCCTATCCCAGAATTATCAGAAGAAGAGAATGCTGACTCACCAGAATTAATCTGGGATTCTGATGAGGATGAGCCTGAAGAAAGACCTGTAGAACAAGCAGAGTTAGTTTATGTGGCACTAAATGAAAGTGCTAACTCACCAGATAACCCCAAAATGCTCAAAGAGGCATGCAAATCCCCAGAATGGCTGGAGTGGGAAAAAGCTGCCAAAGCAGAAATAGATCAGCTACATCAAATGGGGACATGGAAATTAGTTGACTTACCAAAGGGTAGATCACTGGTTTCCAACAAATGAATCCTAGTCTGGAAGTATAGCAAAGAAGGGAAATTAGAGAAGTACAAAGTGTGCTTAGTAGTAAAGGGGTACTCACAAATACTGGGAATGGATTACACAGATACATTCTCACCAGTAGTGAGGTTAGAAATGATCCAGGCAATACTAGCATTAGCAATGTCCCAAGACTGGGAAATTCAACAAATGGATGTAAAGGGCACTTACCTAAATGAAACACTGAAAGAAGAAGTGTACATGAGGCAACCCAAAGGTTTTGAGGATGGCACACAACACATTTGCCAACTAATAAAAACATTATATGGGTTAAAACAGTCCAGGAGAGAATGGAACATAGAACTCAATAGGCAATTAATAGATGCAGGCTTTAGATGCCTATGGTCAGACCCCTGTGCATATGTCAGACAGACCACAGAGGGAATAGAAATCATTACCATATGGGTAGATGATCTCCTCCTGTTCATGTTGACTCAGGGGCTTATGACATCATTAAAATTGCAGCTACAGTCTATGTTCAAAGTTACAGATCTCAGAGATCCCAAGAAAATTGTTGGAATAGAAATCACTTGAGACTGTACCAAAGGGACCTTATTCATTGGACAAACTAAGCACATTGAATCTATCCTATGGGCACAGGGACTTGAAGGTGCAAACAGTGTAAAGACACCTGCAGACACAAAAGTTCAGATGTTTCCAGATCAGGAAAAAGAAGCATCATATGACCAAAATAAGTATGCTTCTTTGATCAGATCTCTGATGTATGCCACAGTTGCCACATGACCTGACATCACCTATTGCATAAATAGACTAGCCTCATTCACCTCAAATCCAGACCTCAGACACTGGATTGCAGCCAAAGGGTACTAAGATATTTACAAGGGACAAAAGACTATGGGATAATGTATAGAGCAGACAAAGGCACTACTGCTACCCAAATATTTACTGGGTATGTAGATGCAAGCTTTACCAATACAGAGAACTGAGCATCTGTCACTGGTTACATGTTCTTGGCTCAAGGGGGAGCCATTGTTTGGGGTTCTAAGAAGCAGAGCTTAATTGCACTCTCAACCACTGAAGTGGAATATGCCACATTGGCCAGAGCAACCTGGGAATGCATATGGATAAGAAAACTATATGCTGAACTAGGGTACAGACAACAAGAGCCAACTAAAGTATATACAGACAGTGAGGGAGTGCAAGCCCTAGCATATGATCCCCAGTTCCATGCCAGAACTAAACACTTCGTCATATCTCACCATTATACACATGAGAAGATCACCCAAAAGAGGATTGAGGTGTGTCATTGTGGAGATAAGTACCAAACTGCTGACATATTAACTAAAGCACTACCTAGAGACAAGCACAAGAGACATACCACTGAGATGGGTATGACCTTGGCTTGAGGGGGAGTGTTGGTATTGCAGAATTGGTACCAGACATCCCAAGAAAGTAATAGAATAGTATAGACTATTCTAGTAAATTGTTACAATATGTATATAAGCCTGAGAGATAAGGGCACTAAATACATTCAATACATTATCTTTTATCTCTTATATCACCCTCAAGTGAGCTCCTAGCCAACACAGGGTAAGTTTTTTGATATTGGTATTTTGGGCCAATCAGGATTTTATCTTCCAAAATTACTGACCCACAATGCTCTGCAGAGATGTGATGAGGGTAGAAGATCCCTTCTGAAATGCATTGTACCATCACACAACTATCCTGGCTGCTCAACAATGAAGAAATCACCATATCTCTTGAACTGCCCATAAGACACATACTTTCATAAGTTCTCTTTTTTGCTATGGCATAGCACTGAGCTGAGGAAGCTTCCACCATGGTCCTCACCAAAATGAAGGAGACTGCCAAGAAAGTTGCTCATGTGGTCATCACTGTCCCAACTTGTAAGTACCATTGGATTCAAGAACATAAAGCTGATGATATCCTAGACTTTAATGATGCACAGCACCAGGCTACCATGGGTGCCAGTCTCCAGGTCCTTCATATTATCAATGAACCTACTGCTGCTGCCATCACATATGGTCTCAACAAGAAGGGGTGCCTCTCAAAGGAGGACATCAAATGCATGGTTTGCAAAGCAGCAGAGTTTGCCTTGGAAGATGAAGCCAACCATAAACACATTGAGGCCCTCAACTCACTCTCCTCATTCATCTATGGGCTCAAGTCTTGGCATGGTGACCAGTCAGGCCTGGGCAGAAAACTGAGTGATGATGATAAGAAGTCCCTGCTGGCAGTGATCAGAGAAGCAACAGGGTGGATAGAGGAGAATGGTCAGACAGCAAGTATTGATGACTTGAGGAGAAGTTGGCTGAGATCCAATCTATTGTAAACCCAATCATGAGTAAGGTGTATGCTGGTGATGCAGGTAGATCTGGGTTGTTTGAGGATGATGAACCTTACTACAGCCATGATGAGTTGTAGACAAGCCAATATAATGCCCATTCTATGTATTTTAGTAGAACACCCAGAAATAGGACATCAGGTTGCCAAACTGACAGTCTATTGATAACAACAAGACACAGTATGTGCTAGTACCAAGAGAGCAGCAACAGTGATGTATAGAGCTGGGAAATAGCCTAATTATCCTGAGGAAGAACTAATTGACCTGATCTCATAGCTTCTACAGTGGCTCAAAAAACCATCTGCATGTTTGCATGTTTTACATTAGTTATGACTAAACGCGATAACCCCTAACCCTAGCCCTAGCCCATGAGTGTATGGAATGACATACTTACTCTTGGCTTTCTATTGGTCCATGAATCAAGTGATTTGGATAGGAATTGATAGAGTAGCAGCCATTTGGAAATGACATGTCATGCAGACAGTTGTTTGACTTAAAGTTTTGATTATATATATTGACCCTGGCATGCTATGATATCATTACATACATCCATCAAGGGTTCTATTATGTTACCTTTATGTAATGAGTATGATTCAACATATATAAACCTCACCACCCTCTGCTCATTTTCTCATCATCATCATGAAATCCATTTCCACCTCTCAAAGACAAAATATCATCTCTCTTGCCTCTCTTGGCCTATATACTAGGAAGATTGCCTCACAGACTGGTCTAGGGAAGTCTACAGTATCCCAGGTTCTTCAGGAAATCCAACCAGAGAGGCCTAGGCTTCATGGTGGTTGCCCTTCCAAGCTTTCCTCCATCAACAAAAGGGCCATTGTCCAGCAAATCCTTACTGGCAAGGTCAAAAATGCTGTTCAAGCCACTCATTTCATCAACTCTATTGTTGATAGTCCTGTTTCTTCTCAGACAGTGAGGAATACCCTCAAAGAAGCCTCATTGAAGGCTGTGGTGAAGAAAAAAAAGCCATTGCTTTCTACTGGTCACAAGAAGAAGAGGTTAGCCTTTGCTCTCAAGTATCAGCATTGGACTGTGGAGGACTGGAAAAGAGTTATATGGTCAGATGAGACCAAAATCAACAGGATTGGGTCAGATGGACAAGAGTATATGTGGAAAAAGAAGGGTGAAGGGCTTGTTTCCAGAGAGGTCAAAGGTATAGTCAAGTTTGGAGGAGGTTCACTCATGGTTTGGGGATGTATAGGGTGGAATGGTGTTGGGGTCTTGAGTGAGGTTGAGGGAAGGATGGATGCTGAACAGTATGTGGCCATTTTGGAGCAAGGGTTGCTTCAAAGCATGGAGGAATCTGGAATTCCAGAAGATGACATTATCTTTCAACAAGATAATGACCCCAAGCATACCTCTAGAAGAGCCCAGAAATGGTTTGAAGAGCAAGATATCAAGCTTCTAGACTGGCCTGCACAATCTCCAGACCTCAACCCAATTGAACACACTTGGAATCACCTCAAAAAATCTCTCTCAGGTTATGAGAGTGCTCCTACAGGAGTTCATCAATTGTGGGAAAGGGTGGTAGTGGAGTGGGGGAAGATTTCTGTGGAAGAGTGTCAAAAATGGATAGGAAGCATGCCTAGAAGGGTTGAAGCAGTTATCAAGGCCAAAGGAGCTCATACCAAGTACTAGATAGTTGGATTTTTGTAAAGTCAAAAAACTGTCTGCATGACATGTCAGATTCAAATGGCTGCTATTCTATCAGTTCTTATCCACATCAGTTGATTCTTGGACCAATAGAAAGCCAAGAGTAAGTATGTTATTCCATACACTCATGGGTTAGGGCTAGGGTTAGGGGTTATTGCATTTGGTCATAGATAATGTAAAACATGCAAACATGCAAACATGTGGACAGTTTTTTGAGCCACTGTAAGTCCTCCCTGGCATACTCCATTATGAGTATGGCAACCCCTCCTTTGATATCAAGCCAATCTTACAGATCTGAGAGTCAAAGAAAGCAGGACATCAGTTGACTTAGCCAATTGATATTCTTCACCTTCAAAATGTGCCCAAATGGTGCAAAGATAATTCCCTCTTTGTTTCATTGTTCATGGTGATTAAGAGAGGAAAACCAGCCAACAATGTTGAGAATATCTGAAGTTTGAATGGGTGGGGATGGTACATGGTGACCCAATGATGATGAACTATAAAGCTGGGGTTCAGAGGGCAGAACAGGAGGGTAAATTTGTCCATTACCACCCCATGGCCACACTGGAGGGTAGCCATATCCCTCAGTGGGAGGAAACCCTGGATACATTGCCATTTGCACCTGAGGAGGTGGGGCCACAGTTGAGCAGCTATGCAGTCTTGCATTAACAGTAGAGATCCCCAAAGGTTTCTCATCCACCATTGTCATCCCTTTCATCTAAGATTATTACAATCAGTAAGAGATAGTAGAATTGAATCAAAGAAAAACATACTATTTGTAGAGCCCAAAACTTGAGGTTGCTGATGGTCAGCAGATAGCAGAGATTGTCACCACTCAGAGAATAACAGTAGGTAGGACTGTGGGGTCCTTTCAAGTGTATTTTGCATTTCCACTGTTGCTGGAGTTTATTGATCTGCTCCTCATGGCAACTACTCCCCTCTAACTGGCCACTAGCAGATATGGTTGATTTTTGCTTGGCCAGTAATGCTGATTGTGAACCTGTTGTACCCTGAAGGGAAAAATTGATGACAGAGACTTGAGATCATGAATGTGACTATGGGCCCATACCACTTTATTACCATTGCCAGTAGCATCTTTGGCATTTCCATCTTCAAAGTGTATGATACAGTTCTTAGAAACACAGGAGGATAGCTTGCCTCTGGTGAGATGTTGCAGCACAATCAAAGTCCTCATCCTTGCCATGAAAATATTGAATTCCTCATCTGTCCATAGAGGTCATTCCATCTTTCACCTTATCAGAATTCAGCTGGTAGCATAGCAAGATATTGTCTGGATGATGCCCCAATTTCTTGGCAATATGATTGCAAAGTTCATCAAGGGTGATGGTTGATTGTACTTGAAGTGGTGAGTTTGATCCATGTGATTGATGAATGGTATCTGGAATAATGAAGGCTAGATGGCATGAATTTTGGTCAATACCATAGAATGACTTTGGGGAACAAACTTATGACATGTCTTAGGATCACAAGTGCTTGCTGGCTTAGGCTCAGCTGGTGCTGACTTTGCCTTGGGCCTGCCAGGCTGATGCTTCTGTTTTATTGATGCCTGCAATACTGTCAGCTTGGGATGATGTTGTTGATGGAAAAGCTGTGTGATATTTTCTGCTGATTCTTCAGAGCTTGAATCCCCATCACCTGTATCATCTGATGAGACATCAATATCAATGTCTTCATTGCTTCTGCTTTTGTACTTGTTCATCTCCACATCATTGTTGCTGCCAACTAGAGCACTAAGATATTCAGTAGCACAAGTGAGTCTATCTGATGGAATATCAGTAGTATCAGAGTCATAGTCATCCTCTGATTTGAGGATTGGATCCAAGGGAATCTTGGGCACTGGCATGACACAAGTCTGCATGTCTGCCTTGCATTCTTGTGACTTTGACTTTGACTGATGTTGCTGTTTGGCCTGGTGATTGTTTGAAGGAATAGGAGCAGGGTGAGCAACATGAGCATTTCTTTTTCCATGTACTTGACCTTGGCTGACTTCCTGATGGTCAGCAGGTGGGGCACACTTGCCATGGGCAGGACAAGTATGCCCTTTTTGAACAATGCACTCATCCACATGTCTGCTGTCTGTACATCTTTGGCATGCATTGGCTCTGGGAGAGAACTCACAACATGACTTGCATGCTCAACAGTTGGAGCATGCTGCATGTTTCTGCACAGCCCCTGATGGTATAACCATGGGTGAGAGGCAATCACAGTACAAATTAGAAAGTTACCTGCTGTGGGAAGACTTGCAGCTGCTACTTGAAGATCACTTGTTGCAGTGGTATTAGAGGAAGTCTTGCTGCACCTTCTGGAAGACATGGACATTTGAGTCCAGTGTTCAAGTTGCATTGTGAATGTCATGTCATTTATTTAACCATCAAATTTTCAAGCCTCATGTTGTCATGACATTGTTAAGGCTTCACAGATGTGAGACTTAACACCTTTGAGACCAACACTCTAACCCTAACCTGAGGCTTGCTGACTAAGCAACCTCCTAGACTTTACAGGTGTTCAGCAGCAATGAGACTCCTTCACTCAGAGGGACAAATCCAATAAGAGGCCTAGTGTTTGGCCAGCAGAGTAGTAAGTTCATGGATTGCAAAGGAGACAAAAGATGGGGATTTATCCCACATCTTTGTGCCTCTTATACTACTTGTAATACAGGAAGTACTGTATTTGTAGGACAATGGTAAGTGCTATATAGAGGGCACAATGCCAGTATGAATCAGTAGAATAATGCACACAGTTGAATGGGGCTGAGATGATCTGTTGACATGTAAGTATGAGTTCACATGTAGACACATCAGCATCTCATGACCATAAAGGTCACATGATCTGAAAGTGGTGAGCCAATGGGCTTGAAAGTGTGAAGTCCTGTTGACTGCAGTACATTGTATAGTAAAATGAAAGGGAGAGGGGAAAACATACTGGTACAAGTGTGTAGACAGCATGATATAGTCCACATACAGACATGTCCATTGGATAGAAGCTGTGGCTGTAGTCCACAAAGTGTCAATGGATAGGGGCTATCCCTGATAAGGAAAGAAAGAAAGAAAGCATAACAGACATAACTGGGAGCTTGCAATGAGTCTTCATACATGAACAATGCTGTACTGTGACAAATAGGTAAGTAATCAAGTGAGACTGAGAGCCCAGCAGATGAGAGGACTGGAAATGCTATATGATGTATAAAAGATAGATACTATGGTGCACAAAAGGTAGTAACTTGTAAAACATATATATCTGAGGGACAACAGTTGATGTCAATGAGGTGATGATGGATAGAGACAGTGGGAGAGACCACAAACCTCAGATCTACCATGACAATATAACCTGCTTGTGACTGGGCCTACAGTCAATGGGTCTTCCTCTAAGTCATCCATCCCTGCCATCTGGTCATTCTCTTCAATCCATTCTGTTGCATTGAAACTTGAGCCTATAGATGAACAAGAGCAAGTTGAGTGCCTCAATGTGGTTGTGGTTGGTGTCATCTTCCCAGGCAAATTCTTCCACTTCACAGACAATGCATTTGATGTCCTTCTTTGAGAGGTGTCCCTTCTCCCTGCAAATGCATTGTATGAGCACATGGACACACCAACCATAGCTAACAAAAAAGCCAAAAGGGAGGCAAAGGATGTTAGAACATGTTGAAAGAAACTGAAGAATGATGGTGCACTAGATAGACTCCAGATCAAGTTGCTAAGGCCTAGTGGTTGATGGGAAAGAGTAGGCTAAGAAATGACACACTGCAACACCTATCACAAGCTGACATAATCACATCATTCTCTCTTCTTGCCATCATACTGACCCATTTATTTCACAGACCTGGGAACAATCTACTCATATGTTGGATAGGTGAATTGCATTTTCAAAGGATTAAATACTCACATTCCATCAGTGCACCATGTGGAAATCATTGCCAACAACCAGGGTATTTGAATAACCCTGTCTTGGTAGGACTCACAGACAATGAACAACTGTATGTTCATTGATATTCTTGGAGACTCTCATCCATGCCAAGTTTGAGGAACTGAACATGGATTTGTTCCACAAGACCATGAAGCTAACAAACTAATGGCAAGATATGTGTCAGCTAAGATGGCTTACCTGGAGTTGTTTGATACTTGAGCTTTACTAAAAGATCTTGTTACTTGGTGTTCAGTAAAACAAAGTAAGAGTGAATTGACTGAGGGACTCTGCCCTCCAAGACCTAGCCTATATACTACATAGAGGTGGTCTGTGTGCACAGAGTAATTCTGGAGCATTATATCTACAACTACTATAAAGAGAAGGAGTACCTTCCCAATAGAGTGACCATGAGAGAACTTGTGTAGATAAGAAGATAAGAAAACTGAAGGAACAGTTCTATGTGATACATCTGGTTATTGTGATAAGCAGATCATGTGCAAGTTAGGTAATCAGCAATAAAAGTATAGCCATACCAGATACTATGCATAATGAATAATGCATGAGTTCTGACACTGAATAATAATTGTGTCAACACTCCCCCTCATTAAAAATTCATGGTTAAACCAAATCAAGAAGAGAACAATGGAATCATGCTTTTGCAAGTGAGAGATTTAGTCATGGAATTGGTGTGTTGTTTGTCTGTTGAGACATAATCAAGGATGAAGTTGCCATTTTTGACTGCTTCACAAATCCAGTAATACTTGATATTAATGTGCTTTGATCTTCCTTCTATGACTGGATTATTGGCCAAGTGTATTGAACCCTTGTTATCACCAAAAAGAATTCAATGATGTAGAGTTAAGGATGATTCCTTGAATAAAGTGGTGATCCATTTAATCTGTTGACCTGCATCACAGAGAGACATATATTCAGCTTTGGTAGAGCTGAGGCAACTGTCAGTTGTTGATGAGAGCACCAGGAAATGAGATTCCATCCTAGAAAGATAGCATATCCAGAGGTAGAACAATATGTGTCCTTGTTGCCTGCCCAGTCAGAATCAGAATAACAATCCAATGAGAGATCACCAGTGCCATAGATCAAATGTAAGTCCTTTGTAGAAGAAAGGTACTTCACAATATGCATGGCCTTACTCATGTGATCCTCAGTGGGATTGGACATGAACTGAGACATCCAAATGACACTATATGCAAGATTGGGTCTTGTCCTGAGCATGACAAATAGTAATGAACTGATGACTGACTGGTACTTGGTTCAAAGGGTGGGTGAACAGGAATAATTGTCAGTAGCTTTGACAGGACTGTATCCACTAGGAAGTGGAGTCCAAACTGTTTGGCACTGTTCCATCTGGAAGTGTTTCAAAACTTTCTTGATGTAGGGGTGTTGATTGAGGATCATGGTTTTGTTAGAATGATTTTGTTAGATTTGAATTCCAAGATACTCATTGACCTCTCCCATATCTCTTGTTTCCCATCTCTTCATAAACTTGGCTTTCTTCTTTTCAAGAAGTGCATTGTTTGATGATAGGAGGAGTATGTCATCAACATATGTGATGAAAATTACTAGGCCTTGTTTACTTGAATAGACATAAATGCCAGTGTCAGATTTCATTCTTTTAAATCCCATGGAAACAAGGGATTTGTGGAGTTCTTTATTCCATGCTAATGTGGCTTGCTTCAGGCCATAGAACACATGCAAAAGATGATAGACCTTGTTTGTTTGTCCAGCAACTTTGAAGCCTTCAGGTTGTTCCATATATATTTCTTTGTCTAAGAGGCTGTAAAGGAAGGCAGTCTTGACATTGAGGCAGTGTGCCTCCCAATCCTGTGAGCAAGTATAGGCTAATAGAAGTTGAACAGTTTTGAATCTTGCTACAGGTGAGAAGGTTTCTTCATAGTCTTCTCCATAAATTTGGGAAAATCCCTTTGCTACTAATCTTGCTTTGTAGCATCCATCTGATTTCTTGGCAAATACCCAATGACATTTAACAGGTTTTCAATCAGGTGGGCAATCAACTAGAGTCCAAACTTTCCTGTCATTGATTGACTTGATTTTGTCTTCCATTGCTACTTTCCATTTGTCCTGTTCTTCTTTTGGAAGTTTGAGGACATTGTGATACTGTTTAGGTATTTCAGAAATGGCTTGAGCAAGAAGATACTCAATGAAATCATAACTGAATTCATGTATAAGTTTATTCATGTTGACATCAAAATCTCCCCCAGGTTGTTGACCCTGTGGTGGAGGGGTTTCATAAAAATTGTCAATATCAAGAGGAGGTGCTCTTGGAGGAGAAGGAGGAGAGGGAATGCAGACAGGTCATGACAGTTCTGGGAGGACATGACAAAGCCAATCTTTTTCCCTTTGTATTTCCTTTTCTATCTCCAGAGAAGTCTTGTCTCCATAAACATTATCAGGTCAAATTTTAGGTTATGGGATCCTTTTACTGAGTGGAGCAGGAAACCATCCTGCTGGTTCATGAATGATGTTATAAGGATCTTGTGGTTGATCAAGTGGTACCATTGGACAAATGTCTGTAAAATCAAAGGTTGTACCTGTGGTAATGGAATTGGTAAAGTCATTCCAGGATTAGCAGGGGTGACTCTTGGTTTAGGGAGTCAAGCCTTAAGATGAGTGGTGCCAGTAGGATACTGTGATGGAGAAGGAGTTCAGCCAGGAACTCTTCCAGGCAGTAGAACAGGAGGAGCAGGTGGGGATTTTCTCCTGGGTGGAGAAGGTAGCTAAATGGATGGAGCTTTTGGAGTGTCATAGTCAGAGCTAGAACTTGAGCTTGATCCACTATTCTCTTCATCAATAACATCCTCAACCTTTACAGGAGGTGGATGAATATACTGCTTGCATTGGGGTGGACTCAGTGCCTTTGGTTGAATGTCTAGTGTTGGTGACCTTGGAGGGTCTATGGGCTGATCAGGCCCTAAATTATCCTGATTGGGTGGACCACCTTGAATCTCTTCTCCATCTTCAGAGGGTTCAGGTGTGGATGCTGGTAGAGGTTTATTGATTTGTCAATCTTTTTCTATGGGGCAGTTTGGAAAAATATTTTCAACAAATGTTGCTGTATGAGCAATGTACATATATTGTCTTGTTTCTTTGTAATAATCAATATCCTTTTGTTCCTTCAGGATACCCTAGGAAAAGCATTTCCTCAGCCTTGGGCATGAGTTTGTCTTTCCTTTGGTTCTTTGGGATAAAAACATAAGTGAGACAACCAAGTGTTCTTAGAAAAGATACATCCAGAATCTTTCCCATAAACAATTCACAAGGTGTATGCCACTTGGCACATCACATAGGAGTTTGGTTGTAGACAAAGACTGCAGTCTGGAGAGAGAAGTTCCAGAACCTTTTTGAAAGGCAAGCTGCATGCCTTAAAGTCTCTTCCTTTTCCAAAGTGGTTTGGTTAAATTGTTCTGTGCAACCATTCTGCTGAGGGGTGTCTGCAACTGATAGTGGATCCATGATCCCATGTGTAGAAAGGAAATTCCTAAAAGCAGATGCCATGAATTCTCCCCCTCAGTCAGAATGAACCAATTTAAGCTTGTGTTCTGTTTGATGTTCTGCCCAGATGACCCACTGTTGAAAGGCTTCAGTGGTTTCACTTTTGGAGCAAAGAAGCACAGTAGTGCCATAACCAGAGTAGTTGTCTATTATAGAAAGGCAGTAACATTGTCTGTAGTAAGACTCCATCAGGAACTCAAGTAAGTCACAATGAATTAACTTGAGTGGTTGTGATGCTCTTGAATATGAAGGATTAAATGATTGAGAAGTAGACTTTCCAATAAGGCAGTCAGAACAGGGTGAAGTCAAGGTCAGGAATGTGAATGAGTCAATCCCCTTAGTATGTGTCAGTAACTTGCAAAGAACCTAATCACTAGGATGACCAAGACATTGATGCCATAGGAAATACTTGTCATTGTCAGCTTTTTTGAAGAGTATCTGATAAGTACTTTGTGTATTATTGCCCAAATCTGCAAGAAGAGCCACACTGTGATCCAATTTGTTCTGTGGTTCTCCAATAAACCAATGGAGTGTGGATCTTGGAATAAGTTGTGCTCCTTCCAAGAAGAGTCTTCCATGGGTGTCATAGATCTGAGTATTCTTACCATCACCTGAAAAAGTGTACTGAAGATTGACAGTAAACTGGGGAATGGAAATAATTCTTGTGTCTCCACTTGGGAAGAAATGAACATTTTGGAGTGTGTGAATGGTAGAGTGGCCATTGAGGATCACTTTCATTACTACAGTTCCTATTCCTTGGAACCATATTACTTCAGAACCTGCAGTGAATACTGGAATTGATTCCTTGAGCTTTCAATAACTGATAAAATCATCAAAGAAGGGAGTTAAATGAGAAGTTGCTCCTGAGTCCAGTAACCAAATGTTGTCTGGATGTCCATGCTTTGGACAAGCCATGAGACATGTTTTGATGATGTTGAGAGGATTGAAAGTCCAATCTTCTGAATACCAGTCATAATCATCATAGTCATTATCCTCACTTTTGATGGGAGGATATTTGCCAGTAAAGTTACAATTGGGTGTATGTGCAAAAGGATATCTAATCCTCCTTTCCTCATACTCTCTATCCTGAGCCATCTTTCTCTGCATGTCCAATCTTGCAGGACTAATAGTGAGAGAAGTAGCTGCAGAGGATGAGACATGGGTTAGGGAGGATCATCCAGCACTGGTGATAGTAGATGATGCATATGAAGAGGGTCCAGGATGAAGACATCCATTGGAGTCATACTGGTTGGTGAACTCTTTGAGTTCCCTTGGTTCATCTGAGTCATATTTGGAGGCAAAATCCTCCTGACAGTTAACCTCTTCCTGCTGGTTACCCCTTCCTTTGCCTTTATCCTTTTTCAGGGGTGCTCCCCCTGCCTTCTTCTTTCCCTTTCCTTTATTATTCTTCAGCTTTGAGGGACTGGCCTGTGGTTGAGGCTGTTGAGGTGGACAGCCTCCTTCCCAATGATCTTCAGTCTTGTGGAACTTTCCACATTTGTGACACTTTGGTTGCTGTGGCTGTTGGGCATGCTGGGCCATGGAGGACCCAGATGCCTTGGCATCTCCTTGTCTAGGAAGCTGAAACTTCCCATGGCAGAAAAGATATTCTTTCTTGATTCAAGGAAGAATGGTGTCAACAGTGAGAGCCTGTCTGACTTGTCCTGATGTGAGTTGGACCAGGAGCATTGCCAAAGTAGATGTAGAGAAAGTCTGCCACTCTGGTAGGAGACTTGCAAGGATGATCATAGCCCTTGTGGACTCAGGAAGTGGCATGCCATTTGCAGCAATGAAACCAAAGGAATTCTTAATCTCCTGGATTTTTGGGAAGAGATCTTCTCTGAGTTTAACCTGGAGCTTCATGGCATGTTTAAACTGAATGTAAACACCAGTGGCTTCTGGAGTTCCATAAGTATTCTTTAGTTCTGTCCAAACCTCTCATGCCATTCCAAAACAGTCCATTTTGATCTGAACCAATACTTCACAATGGCTCATAATCACTCCTAAAGCCTGTGAGTTCAATTTATCCCATTCAGCCTATTTGGCTGTGGGAAGGGGAACTTGTGCAGCTCCTGCTGCTACTGCTGGATCTGCTGGACAAGTAACCATTCCATTGGTTACACCCCATCCTTCTAAGACTCAAAGGTAATTCTTGATTGCGATTGACCAGACTGCATAGTTGGTCATGTTGAACAATGGTATGTTTTTGATGAGACCAGAAGATTCTTTGTTATCCATACTAGATGATGTCAAGTACAAAGATCAGTTGTTCATAATCATCATCAATCAAACCAAGAGTGAGAGGATGTGAAACAACCTGTGGTGCAGCTGGAGCTGGAGGAAATACTGGAGCTGGAGGGAGAGGTGGTAACTCAACCTGAGGCATAGCAGTAATCCAAGGCACTACCTCCAGAGTTGGATCTGGTATCTGGAGTTCAAAGAACACATCCAGTTGGTAGTCTGGTGCATAATGGTAATTGAGGAGTTTCATTCCCATAAAACCTAGGTCAGGGTAGTCCAGGAGAGAAATAGGAAAGACTTGATAAGGAAAAGGAATCATAGGTAAGTTGTATGCAGAAAAGGTATGTAGAGAGACCATATGAAGTTGTCTAATATCAGAATACACTTTTCCTCCTCCAGAGTAGGGATGTTGAATCCAGGATGGAGAGGGATAGACCCTGTGCAGGCAGAGGTTGAAAATCTCCTGCAACTGGTCAAAATCCTTTCCAAGGCAATCACTCAAAATCTGGAACTTCCTCTGCTGGAAGAGAGTTAATCTGGCAGAGGTCAAGCTGCCAAGATGATGGTCCAGGTAGACCATTACAGTCCATGGCACTCAGCCACCAATGGACATCTGTTGTGGGTGGTAGGTTCCATATTGCAAGTGAGTCCAGATTGGCTTAAATCCTAGGATTGTACTGCAAGTTGGTGACAAGTAAAAGCCACTGGGTGATATGATATTCTGCCTGTTTGTCCAGGCACACAGGAAGATACTTTGCCTCTCCTCCAACTCATCTCTTAAATGCATTCCTAAAACACTAGTCAAGGAAGTTGAGCCAGATCTGCTGGGAAGGAACTGCTCCTCAAGCAAGTCCAAGATCTCAAAAAGGGTGAACTCACTGTGAACCTGGGGAGTACTTGTCTGGATGGACATCAATCCAGAAGGCTGGGACAGTGTGCATTGAGGCATCTTCATAACTGTGAGTAGGTAAGTCCCAACCCCAGAAGTGAGCAATAGTGTGAGGAGTTGAATAGCAATGCAATTTAGGTGAAGATTCTTCATATGTTCTGTGGTAAAGCCAATGAATTCAGGCAAAAGAGTCAGTAGGGGGTTCAAATGTGGACTTGATACAAGAAACCAGAGATCAGTCCTTGGACAGCTCAAAGGCTCTGCAGAAGAGTAGGTCTGGCCAGAGTTCCTCTGGGAACATCTGGGCCAGGTCAGCTGCTGGTTCTGTCATGTCAATGAACCTAGTCCACTTCAATCCTCACCTAATCAGCCTGTCACTTTCCCTTATCTCTCTGTCCTCCTCCTCCATCCTCCTCTGATCCTCCCTCCTCAGGTGGGTCAAAACCCTGTCCTGCTCTGGTAACCTCTTCTGGGTCCTGGTCCTCTGTTCCTGTACCTCTTGTATGAGTCTCTGAGTCTGGGAGACAACTCAAGTCCTCACCTCAATCCATTGAGTCCTCTTCAATCCTTGCCTGATAAGGTAGCAGTGGATAAAGGTGTCATTTATGTTTGAATTGCTCAAGAAGTTCATCTCATTGTTTTGCAAAGTTCCTGAGATCATTCTGCAGAGGGTGCAAGTTCATTAGGAACAAGTCAAAGGATGTCAGGTTAGAAACAATGGTGGGGGCATGAAACTCAACAATGATGTGCATCAGGTTGTAGTCCCTGAATTGCCCATCCAAGGAATGATCAAAGTAATAAAACTGATTGTAGTTGGATTCCAGGCAGATGTGCACTGGAAACCAGAAATCTGGCTGTGGTAGAACAGTCCAGAAGTCAGGGGAAAAGAGAAACTCCCACTCTTGATTGAGTGCAGGATCAATCCAGGTCCAATCAAACAAGGGCACTCATCTGAAGGGAGGAACCCAGGGAGGTGGTGGTGCTGGTGGAGGCCAGAGGTCATATTGTACAATGGAGAGGAATCTTAGGAAGAGTTAGATCTGAAGTGTATGGAGGGGAACAATTCCAAAAGGTGAACTATCATGCACAGACCACCAAAATAAAGCAAAGGTGAAAGCAACTAAGTAGTAATGAAACTCAGAAGTAAAAGCATCAAACAAGTCCACCATGCTACTGAGCAATGGTTGGGTTGGAGGATTGTCACTAAGGACAGAACCCAACTGCCACTAACTTAGAGCCTGGTGGGGCTCATAACCTAACAAACTAATGGCAGGATATGTGTCAGCTAAGATGGCTTACCTGGAGTTGTTTGATACTTGAGCTTTACTAAAAGATCTTGTTACTTGGTGTTCAGTAGAACAAAGTAAGAGTGAATTGACTGAGGGACTCTGCCCTCCAAGACCTAGCCTATATACTACATAGAGGTGGTCTGTGCACATGGAGCAATTCCAGAGCATTATATCTACAACTACTATAAAGAGAAGGAGTACCTTCCCAATAGAGTGACCATGAGAGAACTCATGTAGATAAGAAGATAAGAAAACCAAAGGAATGGTTCCATGTGATACATCTGGTTATTGTGATAAGCAGATCATGTGCAAGTTAGGTAATTGGCAATAAAAGTATAACCATACCAGATACTATGCATAATGAATAATGCATGAGTTCTGACACTGAATAATAATTGTGTCAACAGAAGCCTGTTGAACAAGCTCTCAAGGACACTAATATCAAGAAAGAAGATATTGACAAGGCAAGTGCTAGTGAAATTTAACATATGTTTCATTCACCATTGTTTCACAGGTTGTTCTCATTGGTGGCTCCACTTGTATCCCTAAGGTCCAGCAAATGCTCAAAGATTACTTCAGGAAAGAGCCCTCCAAGGGTATCAACCTGGATGAGGCTGTCACATAGGGTGCTGCCCTCCAGGGAGGTATCCTCTCTGGAGAGCAAGGAACTGAGGATGTTGTTCTCATTGATGTTTGCCCACTTACCCTCAGTATCAAGACCACCAGTGGTGTCTTCACCAAGCTCATCACTTGCAACACTGTCATTCCTACACACAAAAGTCAAATCTTCTCTACTGTGGCTGATAATCAGCCAACCTTGCTCATTCAGGTGTTCAAGGGGTGAGTGTGCATTGACAAAGGACAATAATATCCTTGGCAAGTTTGAGCTCTCTGGCATTCCTTCCACTCCTCATGGTGTACCTCAGATTGAAGTCTTGTTTGAGATCAATGCCAATGGTATCATGAAAGTGGCTGCAGCCAACAAGGGAATGTAAGTGTACTGTTTTTTTCTATATTTCTTTGATTGACTGCTGTTCTGTAGTGGTAAATCTGAGTCCATTACCATCACCAATGAGAAGGGGTGCCTCTCAAAGGAGAACATCAAACACATGGTTCACAAAGCAGAAGGGTTTGCCTTGAAAGATGAAGCCAACCATAAACACATTGAGGCTCTCAATTCACTCTCCTCATTCATCTACAGGCTCAAGTCTCAACTTGGCAACCAGTCAGGACTGGGTGGAAAACTGAGTGATGATGATAAGAAGTCCTTACTTGCAGTGATCAAAGAGGCAATGGAGTGGATCAAGAAGAATGGTCAAACAGCAAACACTGACAACCTTGAGGAGAAGTTGGCTGAGATCCAGTCTATCATGCTGGTGATGTGGGTGGATCTGGGTCACCTGAGGATGATGAACCTTACTACAGCCATGATGAGTTGTAGATATATTCATAGCAACTTCCCTTTATTTTATTAGACATCATGGAAACATGCTCATGCCATCACCTTTATTCTATGACAACAATGTATTGACTATGGAAAATGGATAGTGATGTATCATACATAGCCACAGTGTGAGTACCAACCATAAGAATCCTGCAGAGTAATGACATATAGAGTGCTGAGTAGTGTAACATAAATGTCTTCATCCAAAAGCTGTGTCATGGTCATTCAAGGATAATCTCCATTCCTCCAAAGGTGATACTTCATAGCTGAGAAGGCAAGCTCAATCAGGTTGAGGTCTGGAGAGTATGGTGGCAAGAATTCACAACACATTCCTCTACAATGATCAGCTCACAAAATCTATGATACAACAATATATTACCTAGCTTCAATTAAATTCCAGATTTCAGGATGCTTGTGGATCTGGCAGTTGTCCATCACAATCATGGAGTTCAGTGCCAGAAATGGTTGCATATTCTGGAGTAATCCTTCAATGAATCACATGAACATCTCAGTGCAAAATGATCCCTCAATGATGTCACAATGTAAAATACCATCAAAAAGGGAGAGTGCTGGGAGAACAGAAAAGCTTTGTAATAGTCAGCACAATCATGATAGCTGAGAACAGTGACTTACCATCATCCACATACAAAAAATGCCTTCCATTGTGCTTTTGTCCCTCTAATTGACCATGCTCTCCCATGGTAGGTCATCCAGCAATCAACAGAGCTTTCATCAACAAAAACAAGCTGTTCTGCATCATAATTTCCAATCCTCACTATATATTTGAGGCACTTTTGTGCAGATCACTCTGCTGCCACACATGTAATCTGTAGAAATGAGTAAGCAACACCATTGATGCTATGACAATCCATACCTTCTTCATTGTAAAACCAGCTTTGCAGAGCAGTTGCCAGATGGTTGCATGTGAAACCTCAACACCACAAGATGTCACCAGCATTTCTTGAAGTTCATCAAGGTACACATCTGGTGATTGTTAAGACTCAGAGAGTCTGTAATGCCTTCAGAACCAGCACTTAAGTCCTAACCCTAACCCTAGAGGTCCCAGACCTCAATTCCAAGGGTCTAGCAGTATAGCAACTCCTCTTGCAGCAGAACTCTTGGTCCAGAGGCCTTCCTGAATCCTGAGTCCTTGTTGGTACAAGAGGAATAGAAAGATGTGAATTGCAAAGGAGACAAAAGATGGGGATTTCATCTTCTGTCTGTCTCTATATACATTACAAGGTTTGTGTACACATAATCATACTGCAGGAATAGTACAACCAGTTATCATACTAGTAACAAGTCAGTCCACATAAGCTATGATGCATCCATTTGATGGACAGACAGGGGAGAAAGGAGTCATGTAAATGAGTCAACATGACACATTAGTCACATGACATAAAGACAGGGGTTGGCTCCTGAAAGTAAGGAGAAAGGGGCCAATCATACATTGGTAGTCATAAAACATAGAGAGAAAGAGATAAAGGGAAACATACAGGAAGTCCATGAAGCATCTGTTGGATAGTAGAGAGAAAGTCTGTAGGGAAATCATCAGGCTGTAACAGTGATTGCTGAACAATGCCAAGCAGAAACTGTAAAGATGTCAGTATATCTGGGTCAGTGAATTTTAGTGATTTCAATACTTACCTCAACATCAACATCATGAAGGTGTCAATTACTCTTGCATTCTTCTTGAGCCAACTTCTCATCTGGGTTTGGGATGGTCCCATGGGTGTGAAAATGTGAAATTACACACCTCATGGTACATGTGGACAGGTCAAGACATATGGTGATTTCTTCATTGTTGAGTAGTTGGGACAGTCATGTGATGGCCCATTGCATTTCAGAAGGGATCTTCTGCCCTCATCACATCTCTGCAAAGCATTGAGGTCAGTAATTTTGGAAGATACAATCCTGATCAGCCCAAAATACTGATATCAAGAAACTCACCCTGGAGTGCTCAGTCAATGTTAGTCATATTCTCTGAATTTTTCCAAGTCCAATGGTACCCTTTTTGTGAGATTCTTGCTGTGTGTTGGAGAGATATGGTTGCCTGAAGTTGAGGTGGTTTGTTTTTCATTTTAGTCATGTGGCCAACTTGCCTGAAAAGGACAGTAAACAATCATAATGACTTGCTGTGTCAGTAAAATGTTCATTCCAAAGGATCACAGCTTCTTTCTGTCAGAATTCACATCTAAGAGTCCCTGACAGAGATGCCTATTAAAAAGACTTACAGCCATGCCCCATTCCTGGTCTTCAGGGAGGCAAGGCTTCCACATGCTATAAGGCCAAACTAAACAATTGTAATGACTCCTTGCTATATCAAGTAAACTGTTTGTTATAAAGGATCATAGCTTCTCTCTGTCAGAAACCCATGGCAGAGATGCTTGTTAAAAGGACTTACAGCCATGCCCAACTATTCCTGGTCTTCAGAGGGCTGAGCAAGCAAGGCTTTCATGTACTATAAGGTCAAACTAAACAATTGTGATGACTTGCTATATCAAGTAAACTATTCATTACAAAGGATCATAGCTTCTCTGTCAGAAACCCATGTCTTGTTAAAAAGACTCACAGCCATGCCCCATCCCTGGTCTTCAGGGGCTCAAGAAGGCAAGGCCTCCACATGCTGAAAGGCCAAACTTTGAAATGGATCATGATGACTTACTATATCAAGTAAACTGTTCATTATGAAGGATCATAGCTTCTCTGTCAGAAACCTGTGTCTTGTTAAAAAGACTCACAGCCATGCCTCATCCCTGGTCTTCAGGGGCTCAAGAAGGCAAGGCTCCCACACACTGAAAGGTCAAACTTTGAAATGGATCATGATGACTTGCTATATCAAGTAAACTGTTCATTATGAAGGACCAGAGCTTCTCTGTCAGAAACTTGCATCTTGTTAAAAAGACTCACAGCCATGCCTCCTTCCCAGTCTTCAGGGGGTTGAGGAGGGGAGGCTGCCAGGAGTTATCAGGCCAAACTAATTGATCATAATGACTTGCTACATCAAGTAAATTGTACCTTATGAAGGAACATAGCTTCCCTATCTGCCTGAACCTGTGTCCAAGCACTTGCTGTAGGGATGCTTGATAAAAGACTGACAGAAATGCCCTATTCCCAGTCTTCAAGTTCCAGCTCTAACGGCACAATCAAACCAATCTATTCCATGACACCATTCACCTCATCCATATGTTGCACATTACCAAAGAGTTCAAAGATCTCCTCAACTGGGTCATCAACATGGTATGTCACACCCAAATGTCCTTTGAAGTGTTGCTCACAGCAGCTGGCAGTATCGAAGTTGCCTCAAGTATGTCCCCATCTTCACCCTGCATCAGAACTGACCAAAACCTCCAGTAAAAGCCTCCCACACAGCACTACTCTCACCTTGTTTGTGATGATCTTCCTTACCATGGCTGAAATAATATGTTTACATCATACTCAATGCTCTCCAGAGGATATAGAGGTATGTTCTGCACTTCAATGATCTATTGTTGGTTCTGACTGGCACCTCCTAGGTCAGTGAGGGCAACATTGGACATCACACTTCCAGGACCATGGCTGTGATACTTCTTCTGGGTGTCATTGCCATTCACTCTCTCGAAATCTTCACAGAGTCACAGTCTATCATCCTCATGATCTGCTTGGTTATGATCAGCATAATGCTGGGAGATATCCTTGCTGTGGCATTGTATATTTTCAGTATGGTAAGCAACTGGATGAACAATTCAGAATAGGAACCAGAACAGAATGAAATAGAATCTGCACTTCTTCCAGAGCAGATCAGTTGGCATGGGGGCCATTTCACTTCAGCACAGGTGTGGTGTGTTTCACAACAGGTGAAGATGATCTTTGCTCACCTCACATATAGGCCTGGCTTCAATCAATCCTTGCTGTCATGCATACTACCACACTGTCCATTGTAGTTAAGAGTGCAGTCCTAGTCCCATTCCTTGAGCCTGTATGCATGGCTACCACTCTGGTGGTCACACCTGCTGTCAGGTTTCTGGAGTGGTTCATTTGTGCTGCTTATCACTGATTCCAAAGTTGGGGTTGTTCAGAGCATGGTAGGGCAGTTGAAGAAATGTCTGTCTAAAGTAGTTCTTAGGTCAGTTAGCAAAGTGCATTGTACATGTCCCCAGTTTTCTTGATTGTCCCATTTTCGATGCATACCAATTATGCTTGATCTAGATGTGTAGGCTGCACAGAATGGAAAAAAAAAGTTTGTCTTGAGGCATACAGCCAAGAAGCATTGGCATGTAAGCACATTAAGTAACAAGGCATTAGGGCTGGATAACAAGTGTCACAATCAATGTGAATCAATTCCAGGCATGAAGTCAACATCTTGGACTGTTGGGTTTCAGTAATGAAGGTGATCAGCAATATAATGATTCAAATACTGATTAGAAGTGGCCTCACTTCCCATAGTGATGATGGCCAGCAGTTAAGAGTTGTATCAGAGTTATGAGGTGTAGTGGGACACTAATAACAAGTACAATGAGTGAAGCTAGACAACATAATTAGTATTGTACTCATAGTAAATGACAGATAAAGGTCTCACCTCAGCTTAAGAGATGAAGGCTGAGGTGTTCAAGTCAGAACATGATGAACTAAATATCCTTCACAAAATGAGCTTGGAGAGCTGTACCAGAACTATGTGGCAAGGTACATTGTAACAAATGAATAGTAAATTGGATCAGTCAAGTCAAATCAAAGTGAAACAACATCAAGTAAACATATCTGCAGTCATGCTTGACATTTCTTGGACTGTAAGGCTCTGAGTTCTGACACTCCCCCTTCAAGCCAGATGCAGTCCAAGAGCACTAGCAAAGTGCTTTGCCTTCAGGCTAGGTAATGCTTTAGTAAGCATGTTGGCAGTCATGTCATCTGTGGGACAGTATTCAAGACTGAGAGAACTGTTCAGGATAATGTAGCAAATAAAATGATAACAGATGTCAATGTGTTTGGTACAAGCATGGAACTGATCATTTTTGGAGAGGGCAATGGCTGACTGGTTGTTGCAGTAGAGAGTTGTTGCACCATTGAGAGGGCCAATGATTTCTGTGAGGAAGGAGCATAACCATAAGGCCTCCTTAGCAGCATGAGTAGCTGCAATGTATTCAGCTTCAGTTGGGGACAATGCAATGATTTCCTGTGTCTTGACAGACCACAAGATCAGGCCACCATCAATCAGGAACACATATCCTGAGATTGCATGGCAATCCTCATTTGTACTGCCATCCACATCAGTATATCCTTCTAGATCCTTTACCTTAGTACCATAGGTGATCTCCCAATCAACAGTACCTTTCAGGTATTGAAGTATGCGTTTGACAGCCTCCCAATGCACCTGTCCAGGGTTCTCATTGAAATGGGATACAGCAGTAGTGGCATAAGCAATGTCCAGGCAACTTCCAATCACTGCATAGGTGAGGGAACCAGTCGCCTCATGGTAGGGCACATCTCACATATCAGCAAATTCATTGGGTGAGGTCAGAGAATGGGTTTTAGAGAGTTGGGCAGAGGGATCCATGGGAGTGGAGAGCAGTTTAGCATCCTCAAGTCCATACTGTTTCACAATAGAATTAATGTAGGATTTCTGTGAGAGGGAGAGTGTGTGTGCATCTCAATCATGCTGGACTTCAAAATCAAGCAGCCAGTGAATCTTGCCAAGATTAGAGATCTCAACCTTACCTTTCAGCTGGCATTTGATCTCCTGCAAGAGATGGGTCAAGCTGGCAATGATCATCATGTTGTCAACATGGACAGTGATGATACCTAGGTCATGACCTGTATGCCTAAGGAATACAGCATGATCAGATTCACAACATTTGAATCCAACCTCTTCAAGGAGCTGACAAAGCTTCTCATACCAGTGATGGCCACTTTGTTTAAGTCCATAGAGGGTTCAGTGTAGGTGTAGGACTTTGCCAGAGTTGTCAGAGATGGGAAAACCAGATGGCTGGTGCATGTAGATAACTTCAGCATCTTCAAATTTGCCATTGAGATAAGCACTCTTGATGTCAACCTGGTGGATCTCCCAATTGTGGCAGGCTGCTAGGGCAAGGATGGTTTGGATTGATGCAAGCTTGGCAATGGGTGTGAAAGTATCAAAGTAGTTGACTCCTGGTACTTGCGTGTAGCCTTGTGCAACAAGTCACACTTTGTACTGTTTGATATTCCCTGCTGCATCCTTTTTTACCTTGAATACCCATTTACTCCCAACCACATTCACTCCTGCAGGCTTGTCCACAGCCTCCCAAGTTCCTGTTGCATCCAGCTGACATAATTTGGCTTTTACCACTTCTTCCCACTTTGGCCAGTCAGGACACTTTCTTGCCTCTTCCACACTCCTCAGTTCAAGGCCAATTGACTCAGTGACTGCAGCAGCCATCCCAGACTCTTCAACAGCATCACCTAGGGTGTTCCCTTCACCATTTGATGAGTTTTTATTAAGAGACAGTGCTTGGATTCCAGGAAGTAGGCCAGATCATGAATCAGGTCCAGTTGCTGATCCAATGCCAGCTAAGATATCGCGCACATATTGTGATGGGTTCCGGGTACACTATGGGCATCCAGACATCACTGTTGCATCTGGTTTCATGCTGTGATCATCTGATTTCGAGTTGGGAGGTCAAGTTTCATGTATGGGTGGGTTTTCATCACTTTTAGCAGGTTTTTCACCAAAATTCAGGTTGTTTGAAATGTTTTCAGCACTGGGAGCATTGTGGTTGCCAGCCACACCACCCCCCCCCCCCTCAAATGTGATGTTTTCATGTGCTGGAGGTAAGTCTACCTCACCTGTTTTGAATCAAACATTCCGTTCAACAGTTACTGACCTCTTATCAGGCCAATAGACTCAGTGCCCCCTGCTCTGATTATCATAGCCAACCCAGTGCCCCAATTGGGCACAGCTGTCTATTTTCAATTGTAATGGGCAAGGTGGAATGTTGGGCATGACCAAGTTACTGAAAGAGAGAGATCAGAGTAAGAGGATCTTCCCAGCCCAAGTACTGGCATTGAAACTACAAGGAGACTGATACAACACTATGTGTGGCATACTGCACGCTTAGGTAAGCAACTATGTAGTTTTTAATCTAAGTATCAGTATGTAGCATTTACTTGAATACATCGGTATGGTATCTGCAGTAAAGTGTCCAATAATAAAAAGGAATAAAAGAATATAGTATGCTATGAGAAATTCTGTTGTGGGAAGTGTGAGGGATGGTGTTGGCCATAACCCTCACATTATCCTCTTTCTGAGGGATGATCTCACAGATCAAGATGAATGGCTGGGTGCAAGACATGGCCAGAGCGGGTTGTGGTCCAAGGTGGCAGTTCATACTCAGAACGCAAGTTTTGATGTGCATGGGGAGGTGACAGGGAGTGAGGGCATGCAGGAGGGACTGCAGAGGGAATAGAGGGCATGGGAGAGTCTGTACCAAATCCTTCTTGATGCCTACTCAAGGGCAGAGGTGACTCAGATGCCACAACCATGTGCAGAGTCTGGGACTCAAACACCAAGTGTGGATCTGCTAGAATGAAAGAGTGCATGAGTTCTATTGTGTGGGGCCATACAGCATGCAGATGACGTCTATGGTAATGGTCTAAAAGTTCATTGTAAGTACATGGAATGTTTGATAAAGGGATCCAAGAGTTTTCTGAATCTGGTAAAGAACAGAAGTGAACAAAATATTCAAAGCAGTGACCAATATGACAAGAATCTAAAATCTTATCAATAGAAAGTGCCGGGTCCTCAGCAAGCATGAACGGTTCAGGGTCCATGTGTGTGTGAAAATCAGAAGGGTCCTTGTACAGTTCTAAAAGGAAAATGTGGAAAACAGGGTGGAGACGAGTAAGGTACAAAGGGAGATCTAGTAAATAGGAGGATGAGCCAATCCTGTGAACAACTTGATAAGGGCCAAGGTGGCAATGGTCTAGTTTGTCAGATGGGCATGTAGTCTTGATATTGCAGCGGAGTAACCAGACAAGTTGATCAGACTTGAGTTCTGGTGCTGGGAGCCATTTTTTGTCAAAATGTTGTGCTTGTTGTTGTTGTGCATGCTTGAGCTCAGTGCAGAGCTCTGCATGAATTTGTTTGAGTTGAGTGGCGAGATTGGTGGCTGCAGGAACTGTTGATCATTCTGTGAGTAGTGGTTCAAAGGTTGGGTGATGTCCATAGTTAGCATAGAATGGGGTTTGATGTGTTGATGCATTCTCAAGGTTGTTGAATGCAAATTCTGCAAGCAGTAAGTAATCTACCCAGTCATCTTGTTGATATGAGCAATAAGCTCAGAGATATGCCTCAAGCGTCTGATTTGAGCGTTCTGTCAGACCATCAGTCTGTGGGTGGTATGCTGTTGATGTATCTGTACTGATTTGGAGTAGTGAGGTTAGTTCTTTCCAGAAATTCAAGACAAATATTGACCTGTGATCAGAAACGATCGAGTCAGGTAGTCCATGAATACAGAAAATACAATCTAGAAACAGGTAAGCTAATTCAGGTGCATTCATTGCTTCACAACAGGGAATAAAATGAGCAGCACATGTGAGGCAGTCACATACAACCCAAATAGAGTCATAACCATGTGATAAAGGTAATTTGACGATAAAATCCATTGTGATGGCATGCCAAGGGCATGAGGGGACTTCAAGTGGTTTGAGTAGTCCATAGGGCTTGTGTTGAGGGGCCTTGACACGAGCACAGGTGTCACATGCCTCTACATAGTGTCAAACATATGTATTGATGCCTGGCCATGAGTAATCTCTTGTAACCAACCTGAGAGTGTGGTTTTGTCCTGGATGTCCTGTGGAAGGTTGATCATGGCAGGAATGTAATATGTCAGTGCATAATGGTTTGGGAACAAAAAGTCACCCTTTATGGAATACTAGTCCTGATTCTGTGGAGAAGTCAGGGTTACCTAGTGCAAGAGCTTCTCACCATTCTGTGTCTTCCTGAAATGCAGTCTTGAAGTGTTCAAGGAGTGTTGAGTTGTCAATAGATAATGTTGTGAGAGTGGAAACTGTTGGTTGTGGGGGAGAGTCAGTGTTCAGAGATGGGGTTAGTAATTTAGTGTGCTGAGGAGTCAATATAATTTTCTTTTGGCACTCAAGGGTGTCATCCCCCTTCTGAGGGACAAAGTCCAGGCACCAAGATGGAGCATCTGCAACATTAGTAACACCTGGACCCCAAGTGAGTCTAAAATTAAAATCAGAGAGAAACATGGCCCAACAAGCCTGTCATCGATTGAGGACTTGTGACAACATGAAGTACTTGAGGTTATTGTGGTCAGTAATGACTGAAACAGAGTGAGGGGTGTCAAGAAGCCAGGCATGGAATTCCCAAAGGTGGCAACAATGGCCAGAAGCTCCTTGTCATGAATCTCATAGTTGATCTTGGCAGGGGAAAGCTTCTGAGAATAGAAGGCAACAGGGTGGAGTGTCCCTGAGCTGTCAGGCTGTTGTATGACAGCTGACAGCACAAAATCAGAGGCATCAGTAGAGACTGTGGTGGGAGTGGTAGGGTCAAAGTGTTGGAGTATGGGGGCTTGGGTGAATTTTTGTTTTAGAGTCTCAAAGGCAGTAACAGCAGGACCTGAGAAGTCAAATGTAACTGTTTTGTGGGTAAGGTCAGTCAATGGAAGGGTAAGGTGAGAGTATCCATCAATAAATCTACAATAAAAATTGGCAAAACCAAGGAAGGATTGGAGTTCTTTTACATTAGAAGGGACAGGCCAGGAGGTAATAGTGTCAAGTTTTTTTGGGTTCATTTTGATGCCATCAGCACCAATGATGTAGCCCAGGTATTCTACTTTGGGGCAATCAAACTCACACTTTGCAGGGTTAGCACAAAGCTGAGCATCACACAACCAATCAAGGACCTTAGCCACATGGAAATCATGTTCAGCTTGGGTGTGAGAAAAAATAAGAATATCATCTAAGTAAACAACACAAAAAATATCTAAATAATCACAAAGGGTATCTTGAATGAAAGCTTGGAATGCAGCAGGTGCATTAGTAAGTCCATAAGGGGTAACCAAATGTTTGAAAAGTCCATGGGGGGTACAAAATGCTGTTTTCCATTCATCACCATCTCTGATGCGAATGTGGCTGTAGGCAGACTTCAAATCAATAACAGAAAAGACTTTACAACCTTGGACACAATCGAGGAGGTCCGAAATGAGTGGAAGGGGGTATCTGTTCTTCTTGGTGATAGCATTGAGTCCATGAAAATCTACACAAAGGTGTAGTTCTCCAGTCTTCTTTCAAATGAATAAAACTGGGGCAGCCACTGAGGATGTTGAGCAACGAATATGACCATGCTTTAGGTTGGTAGAGAGGTGTTCTGCGAGCATGTCACATTCAGCTGGTGTGAGGTGATATAGGGGTCCGAAGGGCAGTACCTTCCCTTCTTCAAGCTCAATATCAACATCATAGGGGCGATGTGGAGGGAGTTTGTCGAGTTTGGAAGGGGAAAAGACAGTGTCTGCCCATGGCATGAGTTTCTTAGGGAGGGACTGTAAATGGTCTGGAGATGGTGGGGATGAGTCTTCAAGTGGGTCAAGACCATCTACATCTTCAAACAAGGTGGTGGTAGTACTGAGGTGTTCCAAATGCATGAATGGGGTAAATTGAAGTAGACACACAGCTTCTGAGTTGTTAGCACACTTTTGAAAGTGGCATGGGTTAAGTATTTTTATATTCAGCATGGGGGAGGAGGGGGGTGACAACAAATGACCGTAGCCAGTCTGCTGTGCAGAGGGCAAGAGTGTGGGAGTGGAAGGGTCCATGTGAGGGTCAGAGGGTGGTGAGAGAGTGGAGGGCATGCTAGGGGTGTCTGCAGACAAGTTTAGGTCAGGCACATGTTGTGCAAGCCAAAGGGAGGGGAGGGGAGAAGAGCCAGATAGACCAAGGCCTAAGCCAACAGAAGTAGTGGAGTGGAGGGTGGAATGGGAGAGGTCATGTGCAAGACCATAGCCATGTGTGGTGACAAAGGAGGGTGAGGCTGCATCAAGTCCACAGCAGTCGAGGGAAAGGGACATGTTGTCCCAGTTAATGTTGGGATTGTGTTGATGGAGCCAATCAAGTCCAAGGATGACAGGGTATCCAACAGATACAATGGCCAGTGGCCATGTTTCAGAGTGGGTCCCAACTGTAATGTTGGTAATAATATCCTGGGTGATTAGTCCAGATGCGATTGGACGGTTGTCAACCACCATGATAGGTATGGGGACATCCTTGAGACATTGCAGGAGTGCATGCTGCATGGCAAAATGCTCTGAAATGCATGAAGTAGTCACACCACAGTCCACAAGAGCATGTGTGACTATGGGCTTGTGATCCAGGAAAGAGAGTCTAATAGAAATGAAAAAAATGAGATGGTGAATGAAGGGACATACCTGATGCAAAGATATAGTGTGGAGAGGGTCTACCACAAAGGGTATACTTGCCCATTGTGAGATGGACATGTGTAGGTTCTGGGTCCATTGTAGCAGCAGCATGACGTGTCCCATCATCAACCAGAGACCTTGGGACAGGAGGGTCCCTGGTTAGGCTTTTCCCAAGGATGATGGTGTTGTCCTCTTGTCCCTGTAGTGCCTCTTGGCTGCATCAGACATGTTGGGGCATGCCTCTATGAGGTGTTTACCTCCACAATACATGCATAGTTTATTTGTGCGGTGGTGCTCACGCTTGGCTTGTGTGAGTGGTCCATGTTGGGTCTTGGTGGCATTGATTGCCATTGGCTCTCCTGGTGGCAGCATGGATGTTGATGGGGTAGTTGTAGTAGTAGCGCATGGGGTTGGAGGAGTCTGTTTTGAGTGAAAACGGTTAGTATTTTTGGTTGTGTCACCAGGCTTGGCCTGACGCTTGTCCAGTTCATTTTCATGAACCACATTATCAATTTCAATGCAGATTTTCACAAATTCATCGAATTTGGTAGGCTTAGGACATACCATAATTAATAAATCTCATACTTGGTCCTTAAGTCCTTCTCTAAATGCAGCGATCTTGGATTTATCAGTCCAATCCAAGTAGACAACAAGCTCGCAAAAGCATGAGGCATATGCAGTGCAAGGGCCAGTTTGTTGCAGTGTCTTGATCTTGCAATAAGCCGTGGATTCAAGATCCAAATCGCCAAAGTGTCTGTGAAAATCATCAATAAATGCATCAAAATTGTCAAGTAAATCTGGTGTTGAGGTGTGGATGGCCTGGTACCAGGATTTCAGGTTGCCGTCCACGAGGTAGAGGGAGAGGAACAAGGACTTTTCAAAGTCCATTGTTATCTGTCTGCACTGTAGATAAAGGTTGTTAGTAATTTCATCCAGGAAGGTTTCAACATTGGAAGCTTTTCCAGTGAATTGGCATGGTTCCTTGATGCAGATAGAGCCCAATGGGCCCATGGGAGCCATGGCTGGGGCTGCTGGTTGAGCTGTGGGGGGAGGTTGTGTGGATAGGGCATTGATCTGGGCTGCAAGCATCTGCATGGTGGCCATAATGGCTGCCTGAGAGTGGTTAGTAGACTGTACCCAGGTACCAAACCCATTGAGCATGTTGGTCATGGCTTCTTGCCACAATTGGGTAGGTTGTGCAGCAGTGGGAGGCTGTGTGCTGGCGTTCTGCAGCTGTGGCTGCTGTTGAGCATTGTTTGAGCCATTGCCCTAAGGATCCATAGGTAATGTTGATAGTTAGTAGTAGGGTGCCAGAAGGGCAATGCTTGAGTTGAAACGGAGAGATGTATGGTTGGTCGAGAGAAAGGTTTAACCTGCGGAAGGGTTAGAGAATCCAGCCAGGATCTTGATGATTTGAGGTAGTTTCAAACTGTAATGGGCAAGGCGGAATGTTGGGCATGACTGAGTTACTGAAAGAGAGAGATCAGAGTAAGAGGATCTTCCCAGCCCAAGTACTGGCATTGAAACTACAAGGAGACCAATACAATGCTACATGTGGCATACTGCATGCTTAGGTAAGCAACTATGTAGTTTTTAATCTAAGTATCAGTATGTAGTGTTTACTTGAATACATCAGTATGGTATCTGCAGTAAAGTGTCTGATAATAAAAAGGAATAAAAGAATATAGTATGCTATGAGAGATTCTGTTGTGGGAAGTGTGAGGGATGGTGTTGGCCATAACTGTTGAACAAATGAAGTATTAGCACTGGTCTTATGTAACAGATGCTCACCATTTGTTCTCAGGAGATTTGTCATGTGCATTTGACACTGACACAACACTTGCACATGTTTACCACTGCATGTGATTCTATGACCAGCTATTGGACATTACCGATGTTTCACCAATATGGAAATAGGTCTAGGCTTTATGACATCACTCCTTCTATCATGATCTATGGCATTCTATGCTTACTCAGTACAATACCTGAGAGACTCTTTTATGGAAGGTGTTACTTACCATATGTAGTTCAACCCACAAGTTGAACAAAATTCCATGTATCACACACAGACCATGTCTGAGCATATATATACTGGACCTCTGTGTCCACAAATAGTAACAGTTCAACATCTGTTGTTCTTGTATTGAAGGCTTAACAAGCACTCAAACACCCAACCAGAAAGTTACCCTGAGTAAACACTTAAGTAAGTCTTTAGGTCCTTACCTAAGAACTTCCACTGCATTGTAGAAGTAGACTACAGGCTTAGCCCAAGCTGCATCTCCTGACTACACTACTTTGCTTTAGGTTATGAGCCCCAAGCTCATCGCCTAGGTTCGATGTCTTTAACCTTGCAGCAGCTGAGCAAGGGATGCAACCAAACAATGGCTCACAGTTTACTTGGAGAATTTTGTTGGGTCTCCTCAACACCCTCTTGTTTCTCCACAGAATACAATGGGTTTATTTGCAACTGCTGTTTTGGCAAGCTGAATTTTTCTTTGCTGTTTCAGCTATTGCCTTTTTCACACTCTGTGTTGAGATGCAGCACACACCTGCTCATCATTGCACTTATAGAGTGGCGGCTGAGGTGAGTGATCGATTTGGGTCATGGCACATCCAGGTGGATCAGACTGTTCATCCTCCTCCTGAGGATGCTTCAATGCTGGAAGGTCTTACAGATCCTCCTGCATATTCTCTGTCTACTCCACTGCCGAGATATGAATCTCAAATGACTGAAGAGTCGGTGGTGTTGCAGTTTGTTGATGCAAATCCAGGGATTTCCTTGGTAGAACTATGTTCACATCTTGATCGAGCTTTCATCGAGGCTGCTGAGAGAATTGTAGATTCTGTCAGATGACAAAGACTCATAGAGTCCACAAGGGCTTGCCTGACTGAAAGTCAGATGAGGAGTCATCTTGACCTGACCCTGGTGCAGCCAACTTTTCTTAGGCTGAGGGGACAGCAGATGAGTGCCATGATGGCCTCATTACCATCTTCTGATCACAGTAGTGGGACATTTATTGGATATATGGATGCTGACGGTAATCCTATTCCAGTCCCCTACAAGGTAATACATTTGCAAAATGACCCCATAATCAATTCAAACCCATTACCTATTCCTTCACCCGGTTCCAACTCAAATGAATCCATCCCATACATCCCAACCATTCACTCTCATCCATCACTGAGACCATTGCACAGATGAACATCTGGTCTGGAATTCAGGACCATCGCAGACACAGACGGTCACTCCTCATCTGGTGACACCTTTACCCTTGCCAGTTCATCTCCCCCCAGGTCACCTACTTCGACCTTGGACACCCTCCTTGATCCTGACTAGGCCTAACATGCCTGCTCCTCTCTCACCTCCTCATTGGTCCAGAGCACATACTACTGGAACAGAGGACATGGAAATCAAGGAAGAGTTCAAAGACCTGTACGTCCCTCAAGATGTAGTCTTCATAAAGAAACAATCACCACTTGAGGAAGGAGAAGTCACTCCTGACCTTGTTTATCCAGAATTGCCAGAGGAAGGCAAAGTGGTTGAGTTTTTATGCTTTAACTTTAATGAAGATGGAGATGAGAATCCAGATGATTATCAGTTGAGCAAAGATGAGAAGCAGTGCATTCATGAACGAATCAATTGTCCAATCATGGACAGAGAAGATTTCTGTGGAACAAGGAACACCCCAAATTATGATATGGAGTGGTACATAAGTTGAGGGGATGCAGCCCATGTCAGGGATTTCCACCCTTGGCAGACAGAGTATGGGCATCAGTATCCAACTGGAAATGGAGTCATGGTAGTAGGGAAGAGACCAACCCCAGCCGAGATTTTCATTCCAGGTTATGGTGATATTTTCTCCCTATTCTTCATTGCCCATGATGTCTATCTTCCATGGATGAGGACCTTTGGATTAGAGGTGATGAGAAACCCTTATAGATTCTCACTTGTCAATCTGGGTCAGCTCCTCAACATGCATCCTTTCTTCTGCACTTACTATTCACATCCCTTCACTATCATGCAATGGGAGTTCTCATGTTTCCTTGTTAAAATTCAGGATTATGTTGTCATCCCTTTGGACCCACAAGGCAAGGTCAAGATCCTTGATCTTGAGGCACTGTGCCCTATCCTTGAAATGGGTTACGATGACAACAGAAAACCAGTGTTGCCTGAGAGTCTATCAGACTACTTCGACACACCAAATGCATCAGACATATCCTATGCCATATTATGTTCACAAGCTGTACGCCACTGATCTGAACTTTATCCTTTCAACATCATCTTTTGATGATGAGAACTATCACAGTGTACCTCTAAAAAGAAGTATACATAAAAACCATGTATGCTTTACACACATGCTTCTTCCTTTCATATTTGTACAAAAACTTGACCTCTTCATTTCCCAAATTCCTTTTACTGCACACCCAGTGTACTACCATGGTTGAATTGCCAATAAGTAATTCCATCCCTCTGTTTTCAAAACACCCTTTCCATCCTGCGCAATCAAGGCCTGGGAGTTGGATAGAAGTATCTCTTTCATCAACTCCATTCTTGGAATGGGGGAGAAGGTTGATAGAGTTGAAAATCCACACTACTTCTCTGTGTTAAACTTCCAGATCTTAGAGAATCCTGCAGGATTGGTCTACAAAGGGAAAGGATGGGCATATTGGGAAAGGTCAAAAACAGGAGAAAGGAAGCAAAAGTGGCAAGAAATGGTGATAGATTGAAGAAAGGATAGGAGAGCTGACAATGCTCTTCAGAGGATGATGGGAAATATGCCTCCTAGGAGAAAACCAGGAATGCATAATGGAAAACATAGAATGGGACCAAAGCCCATTCCACCTAAGCCTTTCATTCCCTTCATGACAGAAGCAGAAAACACATTTGCTAACTGGTTTGCTTTCAATTGTCTGTTCTAGGTTCAAAATGTCTGCAAAAGACGTTCTCACTTTTGTCCCTCTCCTGAACAGAAACAACTATAAATTATGGTGTGATTCCATTGACACCTTTTCCATGGCTATGGGGTTCTATTGAACCTTTACTGAAGATACACCCGCTGTCAGAGCAGGAGTTACTGCCAAGCAGGTCCAGGCCTTTGTCAATAAGGATATCCAGGCCAGAGGTGTCATCAAGCTCCGAATTTCCCCTTCCTTTTACCATCATATGAAAACCACAGCCAAGCTGACGTTGGCAGACATTGAGGCTGCCTATGGTCAACCAGGCAACATTGGTGCCCTATCAGAAATGAGATCACTCTTTCAGCATAGGATTAAAGGGAATGTCAATCCTGTTGATGAGGCCAACAAGCTCATCACATGCGCTGAGTGCCTTACAGTGGCTGGTTTTCCAGTCAACAATAAAATAGTTGCAATGGCCATTCTTATGGCTTTACCCTCAGACTGGGAGAACGCAGTCTCCCTCATTATCACTACAGTCAAGGATGTGAATTTCAAACCATCGACAATTATCCCACATATCCAAAAGGAATATCAGCAGAGAGTTACTGGAAAAGGAAAGAGCACTATTGACCAAGAGCAGTACAAAGGACCTTGTCATTCACACCAAAAGTCCCTCATTCACCAACTCTCTAATGTCAAACCCACAACTAATACTCAGTTTGCTCCTCAAGGAAGCTATCCTCAATGTGGGAATGGCTCCTGCAGGAAGAACCACTATCCAGGCAAGACTTGCCATGTTACAGGCCAAAAAGTATACTATACTGGCAGCAAGCAGCAGATTCACTGTGTCCCAGAGCTCATCCATACACCTCAAGTATCCCCACAGAGGCAGTTCCCTAGTAAGGGAAAAGGACAAGGAAAGCAGGGAAACCAAGGTGCTTGTGGGGGAAAGAACTCACAAAGCCAAGGGCAGAGACCTTGCCCCAGTAAAGGCAAAGGAAAAGCCAAACAACATATGATTTGAGACAACGAATCAATGGCCTATGAAGAAGCTCCAGAATACAATGAAGGGGACTTCATGTATATGCAAGCGGAATACCTCCAACAGGAGGAGTCAGGGTTCCCGGATCAGGCGATGAATCCAGAACAACCCGTTGCAAGTTCCTCCAAACTCACTGTCCAGCAGTTGGATCAGGAGTTGGAACTTATCTGCCAGGGCCATTCAGAACCGTTTCAAACAGTTCCTGAGATAGATATCCCTGAGAAGCTTTATGAGGACTCAGTCAATCCTCTCACTGCAGAGGATTATGACTATGATGATGGTCCTATGGCGATGTGTGAGTCTACCACATCTATGCCATCGTACAAAGTCTCATACTCTCTCCTTGATCCCATTCCAGAGTATATCAGAAGGGAATCTGAAGGAATGAGCAACAAGGACTTGTATTACCTTGTACAATGAGTTTTGCCACAAGACATCATGTGTTCCAATTCATCCACTTATAAACCCTTTAATCATGATTACCATGACCACGTGCCAGCTTTCCAGCTAAAGCCAGGAGTCACTGTACCCAATGCATGAAGAAAACCTAGAGAGTTTCAAATTTTCTATTGGTCACTCAATTATGAGACAGGGTTGTGGGCACCAGCCTACTATCATCCATGGTATAAACTCAATGGTTATAACATCAGCAGTCAGCCACTGGATGTTTTTGTTTATGATGGAGAAGATGACTGTGATGAGTGTGGTTCACACCACCCCAAATATATTTGGAGTCACAATCTGGGTGAAGGGGATCAGCTCAGATATGGAGGCTTTGCTGAGACTGCTCAGAAACTGGCTGAGATTCATCCTCCACTTCCCTCCACCAAAAACTGGCCCAGTGATGCTGTGTATCCTCGAGTAATGGCTGATGGACTGGGCAACACTGTCCTCATGGATAGGAACCATAATGTGCTAAAGATGTTTTATCATCACCCCCAGTGCTCTGATTGCACTAAGCACAAACTACTTGTTTCACAGGAAAAGGGAAAGTGCGTCTCATGCCATTTACCTATGAATATGAAAGCAACCATGTGTCTAACTTGTAAAGGCAAAAAGAGTCAACTGATTCTTCTTGACTCCAGTGCCTCTGTGCACTGCACTCACAACCTCAATGACTTCATGTCCTATACTGCATACCCCACTCTGAAACTGTCACAAATGGCAGATGCAGACACAGTTGTAGAGAAATTGGGGAATGGTACCATCATATTTTATCATGAAGGAAAGCTAACTAAACTTCATGGAGTGGAGTTTTGCCCAAAACTCCATATGAGGGTTATATTGATGACTCAGTTGACCAACAAGGGCTACACACTGACGTCGAATGTTGATGGAACTCAAATCTTTGCACCTAATGGCCACCTTTACCTGTGGTCATGCCTGATAGCATCTAAAGGGTCCCTTCATTATATTCAAGTATCTTTACAGTCTATAACTGATCGGATTCAAACCATTAGTCCAAAGGAAACCTCGGACCTATGGCATGCACGGATGGGACATTGCTCATACAATGCTGTGTGCCAGTTACCAAAAGCAACCACTGTTACTCCATTCGAGACCTCAATGGAGAATAAACCCTGTCCTGGCTGCACTCTTGGAAAGATGACTGAGAAACCCTATCGCATCACCTACAAGCACACCTCTACACCACTTGAACTCATCCACACCGACTTGTGTGAATTCCCCATTGAGTCATACTATCACAAACACTATGTCATCACTTTCATCAATGACTTTAGTGGATATGCCTCTATTGTCCCTCTCTCTTCCAAGTCTGACACTTTTGACACCTTTTGTTCATGGCTTGCCTGGGTGCAAAACTGTGTCTTGGGACAACTCCTTCAGCTACGTTTGGATTGTGGGGGAGAGTTTAGATCTCTCAAGTTTGCAGCCTTTCTATGCGAACACAGTATCAAGCACCATATGACTGCTCCTGATACTCCCCAACAAAATGGTCATGCTGAGCGTTTCAATCACACCATGGTAGAGAAGGAAGAAGCCATGAGACATTTGGCTTGTCTCCCTCCTAACATGTGGCAACATGCCCTAGAGACCTCAGTGCATGTGTACAATCGCCAACCATTTCAATGATCACAGTGGAAAACTCCGGTAGAGTTATGGACTGGTAAAAACCTGATGTTTCATATTTCAGGGTTTTTGGTTGTCTTGCTTATGTTTTTATCAAAAAGGAACATTGGACGAAGTTACAGGCTAAAAGTGCTCCAATGATATTCCTGGGTTATGAACCTGGATCCAAAGCCTACCGGTTCCTAGATAAAAATCAACAGGTTGTCATTAGCACAAATGCTATCTTCGATGAAGAGGTTTTCCCTAGATGTGCAAAGACTGGTTATAAAGACCAAACACCAGAGGAAACTCAAGACCAACCTCATGAGGATGTTCCAATGGAGGTTGCTCCTCCAGAAGAACAAATACCAGTTGAGATCCCACAAACAGTTCATCCAACTGTCTCTCCAAACCACCTGAAGGAACTTGCAACTCCAATGGAAGTACGGACAGAACCATGAACAGAGACTTCTAAAAGGACTGTCAAAATTCCCTTGAGGACAGCTCTACCCTCTCGTTACACACCCTATCCAGACTCCAGCATCCATCAGTCTACCTGAGAGCAAGTAATTCCTCTCAGACCAGAGAATACCTATGGAGAAAGAACACATCCTGTTGATGCAGAATGGCAAGCATCAAAGGAGATGACTTTTGAGGAAACAAGAGAAGCATTGGACATGGGGGAGCCGATGATTGACTTGCACAAGTTTAGTCAGGAATGTGGTACTGACTTCATCAACTATTTGCTTATGCAGAAGGTCAAGGAGAAGTCAAAAATGCCTGTTCATTACCAGGATACTCAGAGATTACCAGCCAATGACAAAAAGGCTTGGGAAGCTGCCATGCATGAGGAAATTGTGGTGTTAGGCAAGAGGAAAGTTTGGGAACTTGTACCTCTACCTCATGGGAGAAAGCCTGTAAAGTGCAGGTGGGTCTATGCTATTAAGTCTGATGGGCAAAAACATGCCCATTTAGTAGCCAAAGGTTTCTCTCAAGAATACAGAGTAGACTTCAAAGATGTCTTCTCTCCAGTGGCAAGATTCGAGTCTGTTCAAATCATTCTGTCCCTGGCTGCCCAATACAATTGGGACCTAGAGGCACTGGACATCAAAACTGCATTTCTGTATGGAAAATTGGACAAGGAAATTTACATGGAACAGCCAGAAGGCTTCATGCAAAAGGGAAAAGAGTGCTACATCTACCAACTCCTAAGAGCTCTATATGGCCTGAAACAGGCTGCTCTTGCATGGAATATCGAGTTGGACACATCCCTCAAAGCACTTGGCTTCATTCACATCTGTTTAGATGCTGGAGTATATGTGTTGCAGAAAAAGATAGGACGAGAAAACATTGTCATCATTCTCCTCATATATGTTGACAACGTACTCTTCACTGGCAACAACTGCAAATACCTTCAAGAACTGAAGAAGAAGTTCATGACAGTATGGGAATGTCGTGACTTGGGACAAGCCAAAGAATATCTCAGAATGCATCTCCAGATAGATCGTTCCTCAGGTCTTTTGATCATTGATCAGGTCACTTACCTGGACAAAATCATCCGAAGATTCCAAATGGAGAATTACCATCTGGCAAACACTCCACTCCCATCAGGATATGAGCCAGTTAAAAACAAAGGAGAGACTACTCCTGCATTGTGCTCAAAATATCAATCAGTGATAGGCTCCCTGCTATATCTTACACTGGGAACAAGACCTGACATAGCATTTGCTGTCATCAAAATGTCACAGTTCACATCAAATCCCACTGAGGATCACCTAAATCATGCTCTATATATCTTTTGATATCTTTGTGCCACCAAGGAGAAAGGATTGGCATACAGAAGGAAATCTGAGTATGCTATAGAGGCATACTGTGATGCAGACTGGGCTTCAGACAAGAATGATCAGAAGTCTACCACAGGAATGGTTATTCTGGCAAATGGAGCACCTATCACTTGGCTATCATGCAAGCAAAAGACTATCGCTCTGTTGTCTACAGAAGCCAAGTATATGTCCTTATCCGATACCTCTCGACAGGTCATGTGGATACATTCCATGTTCACTGAACTGGGTTTCCACCCAGATCCCATCCCATTATATGGAGACAATATGGGGTCAATTTTCCTTGCCCAGAATCCTGCACAAGAGAGACGAACCAAGCACATTGATATTCAATATCATTTCATCAGAGAGTGCATTGAGGATCGGAAAGTACTCATTGTCAGACACATCACCACTGACAAGCAGCTTGCAGATATCCTAACCAAAAATCTGGGACATGTAAAGTTTCATGCCTTTGCAGAGTTCCTCCTGTTTGATTTGGCACATACCAAATCTGGGGGAGTGTTGAACAAATGAAGTATTAGTGCTGGTCTTATGTAACAGATGCTCACCATTTGTTCTTAGGAGATTTGTCATGTGTGTTTGACACTGACACAACACTTGCACATGTTTACCACTGCATGTGATTCTATGACCGGCTATTGGACATTACCAGTGTTTCACCAATATGGAAATAGGTCTAGGCTTTATGACATCAAGATGACATGCTTATGACATCACTCCTTCTATCATGATCTATGGCATTCTATGCTTACTCAGTACAATACCTGAGAGACTCTTTTATGGAAGGTGTTACTTACCATATGTAGTTCAACCCACGAGTTGAACAAAATTCCATGTACCACACACAGACCATGTCTGAGCATATATATACTGGACCTCTGTGTCCACAAATAGTAACAGTTCAACATCTGTTGTTCTTGTATTGAAGGCTTAACAAGCACTCAAACACCCAACCAGAAAGTTACCCTGAGTAAACACTTAAGTAAGTCTTTAGGTCCTTACCTAAGAACTTCCACTGCATTGTAGAAGTAGACTACAGGCTTAGCCCAAGCTGCTCTCCCGACTATACTACTTTGCTTTAATAACCCTCACATCAATGCATCCACATCATGGACCCATACTCGCACACCCCAGACCAGCAATCCAGCTAGGTTCAACAGGTTTCCATGTACAGCTTCAAAAGGCATCTTGCTATCAAGCACTTTCATTGAGGTACGATTCTTCAACAAAGTAGCATGATTGACAGCCTCTCCCCACAGGAAATGAGGTAGCCCAGAGTCATGCATCATGGCCCAAACTTTTTCAGCCAAGATCCCATTTAGCCATTCAGCAACTCTGTTTTGCTGTGGTGTGTCATGCACAGTGAGTACTCACTCAGTTCCCTGGTCCTCAAGATTGGCTGTGAATTCATTACTAAGGTACTTGCCTCCCCAATCAGTGTGTAGAACCTTAATGACAGTGTCACAATGGTTCCTGACCCAGGCTTCATACCTTTTATAGGTCATGAAGGTCTTCAACTTCTCCTGCAGGAGGTAAAGGGCTGTTTCATGCATCTTGTCATCCATATAGCTGACATAGTATCAGTGGCCACCTAGTGACTCAATTGGGGCTGGTCCCCACAGATCCAAATGGATTTCACCACCATAAGTTGTTGCTCACTCTCCCTGTCATTCCTTTGCCACAGGTCAACATTTTGATTTGGCAGCAACACAGGGCTCACAGAATGTCTTCAAGCTGTCAGTGGAGTCAGTGAGCACTAGTCCAGTCATGAAGCCTTTCATAACTAGGCATTTGGCAGCTTCTGGTGCAATATGTCCCATGTGGCAGTGCAACTCCAGTATGGTGAGTCTTTCAGCAGCCACATTTGTACTCCCTGTATAGTCCTCATGTACCACCTTATATAGTCCACAAGACATCTTTGGGATTTGGCCTAGGACCTTGCCACTTGGGGCAGAGATTGTGCACACACCCTTTCTAAAGGTGGTTGTGCACCCAGCATCATCAATCCACCCAATCAAGACCAATGTGTACCCAACCTCAGGGGAGTACAATACTTCTGTAAGTCATATGGTTGATTCCTCATTGCTGTTAGGAACTTCAACTAACATGTCCCCAATTCCAGTGGTGCTAAACAACTGTTGGTTTGCAGCATCAAAACCCTTTGGGGGGATAGGGCAGAATGTGACAAAGCAGTCCTGATAGGGTGATAGGTGGTGGGTAGTACCAGAATTGTAGAGTTTGATAACTTGGTTTGAATTGTGAAGTCCAGGGCCTGCAGCAGCAGCCAGGCTGTATCCATCCACACTCTCAGTGACCAAGGGGGCTACTGTGATGACCAATGTCACACCACTCTCACCTGTATTGACCACATGTGGGGTGTTCTCATCATCCTCTTCCTCAGAGAACCAGAACTCTGAGTCAGATGATTTGCAATCCGTCAGTGCTGGTAAGTCTTCACCTCCTTCAAATAGTTCATCAGCTTCATTGTCAGAACTAATTGCAGTTGCAGCCCAGGCACCATCCTCATCAAACTCTACAGCATTGGCTGAGTTCCCTTTCAACATGCTTGGCTGGTCCTTTCCTAATTTTGGGTTCTTCAGTGAGTCCTTCTTGCTGGTGCTCAGCTTCTCTTTGCCATCCTGGCTTGGGCTAGGGCACTGATCTTTCTTGTGGCCAATGCCACCACAGTTCCAGCAGGTCCCCTTCTTTCATGATGGCCTCTGGTTTCAGTTACCAGAACCATTACTTGAAGCAGCAAAGGCAACCCCTTTATCTCCTTTTGATGACTCGGCTTTCCCAGCATTCAAACAATCATATTCCTGAGTTAGGTAACACATCATGTCATCTGGTTTCAAGGTCTGTTTAAGGAGATGGGCTAACACAGATAGATGAGTGATATAGTTTGCACAGTGAGCCAGTAAGGAGCAAATAATGGTAGAAGTGTACTCATCATCTGACAGACTGACTCCCACAGCTGCAAGTTCTTCATGCATTGACTGGAGTTTATCCAGGTGAGTTTAGAGATCCCCCTTCTCAGCACATTTGAGGGACTGAAAGCAAGCATGCAGGTCAGCTTGGACAAGAACAGCCTTAGACTCAAATTCCATGACAATGGTTGTCCACATGTCAGCAACAGTTTCTGCATGAAGAATCTTCCAAAGGGTAGAGTCAGGTAAGGCCCAAGCAAGTTGTTGGCAACAGGTAAACTTGGTCTTCTCCCAGGCAGCAAGCTTGACCTCATAGGCATCCTGTTGCTTAGGGTCCACTGGCAGAGATGGCTTTGGGGCCTTCTTTGCATCCAGGTGCAAGGCAACTCCACAGGCAGCGAGTGCCCACTTGATCTGATTTTTGAAGATGATCCAATTACAGCCATCAGGCTTGAGTTTCAGGACAGTGTACAGATCTTCATGAGTATTATCAGAATTCATGTTAGCAGCATTGGGGCTTACAACCCTATCAGAGTTACGAGGTGTAGTGGGACACTAATAACAAGTACAATGAGTGAAGCTAGACAACATAATTAGTATTATACTCATAGTAAATGACAGATAAAGGTCTCACCTCAGCTTAAGAGATGAAGGCTGAGGTGTTCAAGTCAGAACATGATGAACTAAATATCCTCCACAAAATGAGCTTGGAGAGCTGTACCAGAACTATGTGGCAAGGTACATTGTAACAAATGAATAGTAAATTGGATCAGTCAAGTCAAATCAAAGTGAAACAACATCAAGTAAACATATCTGCAGTCGTGCTTGACATTTCTCGGACCATAAGGCTCTGAGTTCTGACAAGTTGTGCAAGACGGGCTTGGTTCACCTACGTGAGAGTAGATTCAGGTACCTGAAGTTGTGTGCTTACCTCGAGGCGTGTATAAATCGAAAAGATATAGCTCCAAGGCATGGTTGTTGCAGTCACCTTTATGGAAATTTGCCTTAAACTTTTACAAATACATAATTACAAGTGCGCCGAATACGACGCGTTACCGGGTTGGTCGCGTCCATCATGCCTCGTGAAATTGTGACGGTACAACTCGGACAATGTGGAAACCAGAGTGCGTAGTTATCAGTACACTTTACGGTTCTCATATAGACTGGGTGCAGTGGGGGCTGTTTACTGGCAGCGTCTGTGTGCTGAACACGGCATCAACAAGGAGGGCATCCTCGAGGAATGGGCGACGGAGGGTGGCGATCGCAAAGACGTATTCTTCTACCAGGCTGATGACGAGCACTACATACCGCGCGCTATCTTGGTAGATCTGGAACCCCGCGTATGTGCACCGTCATTTGCTTCTTTGTTTACAAATGACTTGATGGTATGGCTGCAGGTCATAAACAATATCCTCAGTTCACCATGGGCAAACTTGTACAATCCTGAAAACATCTTCATGTCTAAAGATGGCGGTGGTGCTGGTAACAACTGGGCACACGGGTATGCATCGGGGGAAAGACTGTACGAGGAAGTCATGGAGATGATCGACAGAGAGGCGGAAGGCAGCGATTCATTGGAGGTACGATCCTTCCACCACTCTACACCAATCGATGTGGTTTGACAGGCTTGCAGGGCTTCATGCTCATGCACTCGATAGCTGGTGGAACCGGTTCAGGCTTTGGATCCTTTCTTCTCGAACGATTGAACGACCGATTTCCCAAGAAACTCATACAGACATATTCTGTCTTCCCAAATGCACAAGAAGGAGATGTCGTGGTGCAACCTTACAACTCTCTTTTGACCCTTAAGCGGCTAACCAACCACGCCGATTCCGTGGTCGTCCTGGACAATGGCGCCTTGGCACGTATCTCAGTCGACAGGCTACATGTTCAAACACCATCATTCGATCAGACGAATCAACTTGTTTGTCTTTTTGAGGAACCTTCGTTGTGCGGTTCAATATTCATTTTATCTTCCAGGTATCAACAGTTATGGCGGCCAGCACCCAGACATTGCGATATCCTGGGTATATGAATAATGACCTTGTCGGTATAATCGCCTCCTTGATCCCTACACCTCGTTGCCACTTCCTCATGACATCGTATACCCCCTTTACAAGTGACCAGATTGACAAGGTCAGCCAAACATGTACCGTGCCTCTTTACTTTCTTGAACACAATCATTCAGGCCAAGCCAATCAGGCGAACTACTGTACTTGATGTCATGCGTCGTCTCCTGCAGCCCAAGAACCGCATGGTTTCCACGACACCGAGTAAAAGCGCGTGTTACATCTCGATTTTGAATATCATTCAGGGGGATGTGGATCCTACTGACGTGAGTAACCCCTGAAAAGTAGAGAATCATGACTTAGGCAATCATTACAAGGTACATCAATCGCTTCTGCGTATAAGGGAACGTCAACTTGCGAACTTTATACCTTGGGGACCAGCATCGATACAAGTGGCTCTGACGCGCCGCTCCCCATATATCACGACTAACCACCGTGTCAGTGGACTTATGCTTGCCAACCACACGAGCATTGCTTCGGTGAGTGGGCCCTCTGGTATTCATAAGTCCAGTATATTAAGCATGTCGTAGCTTTTCAAGCGTATGTTAGACCAGTTCGATCGACTCCGAAAGCGCAATGCCTTCCTAGAGCAGTATAAGAAAGAGAAAATGTTCGAGAATGGACTTGAGGAATTTGATGATGCACGGTAGGAGTATTCTTTGTCTAGTTGCTTCACTGATCCACCCCTGGGTCCATCAGTGCTACTGCAGAAGAGTTACTGAAGGAGTACAAGGCATGCGAAAGCCCAGACTATATCACATATGTAAGAGTTATCCTCGTTTACGGTTCGCACTTTTAATTTCGACAACAGGGGGCTCCTGACGACCAAGGAACGACGTAATTGTACCTCATACCTGCTTGTGTATTTTCATGACCTGCTCCTTGTAACAATCATATTACATATTGAAAACGATACATTGCACGGAGCAAAGTCTACGACGATAAGAATAGGTGTAAAGCAAATCCACAGCGGTATAGTGATGGTACAGCCTGTCTATGGAGGGACCAATTACGATTTCTTCGGTCCCTCCAGCTTCTTCCCAATCTCTGCACCTATTATGTGCTTAAGTGGAGGGTAAAAAGTGAATGATGGGCAACCCACCACGTAGCTTAACTCCCAGAACCCTCTCGAACTTTCCAAGGATTTGAGGGTTAGGAACAGCCTTGCCAGACTCGTAGTCCTGGATAACTGAAGGCTTCTCGTTGGTCTTCTGGGCCAGGTCCTTCTGGGTCAGGCCCTTCTCCATGCGCGCAGTTTGGATGGCCTGTTAACAGATGCCGTTTGTAAGCATCCACTATTAATCCCGACTGAGGGTCAACATACCTTGCCAACACTGGGGTTAACCTTGGGGGGCGGAGCAACTTCGTTTTCCCGGTCAAGCTTGGCTATACGCTGGTGATCCGGACCTGTAACAGGTGTTGAAATCGGAACCGGAAGAAGCACACGACACAGCATACCAACATGAGCCTTGTTCCCACCAGCGGCTACTTTCTTATCCGTCGAAACGACGGCACCTGTTCTCCTCGCCTGATGTACATCTTAGATACATTCAACATTGGACAACTCTTTTTTCACTCACAGCTAAGAAGCGGTTTGATCAACAAACAGGCCCACCGTTCAGAAAAGAATTGCGAACTCACCATTCAGGTCAGAGGTGTTCCTGGCAACCTTTGGGGCCTTTGCTTTGAAGCCAATGACAGTTTTGCTGTCCCAATCCATGTTGCTCATTGTGCACGAGAATAAAATAGGTGGATAGGATATCTAAGAGTCGTAAGAGGTCGTGGATGAAAGACACGCAAGTTTGGTGCGGAACCGAAGTGAGGATATATATACCTGTCACGCGTCACACATTGCTGACTCAGAACTAATCCTGTAGCACTGGACAGCCCGATAACATTTATGCATTATGCATCGTCGGTTTGTAACAAAATCATCTAACATCCCCGTCACATCACATTAATTGAGGGAGTATCATGGGAATCATTGACCTGCAGGGATAGCAACAAGACATTTCCCTTCCTCCCGCTGTGGTCTGCTCATCTAGTTCCCTATTCTACGGAACAGGTATGTGCTGCATGCATCGCTACAGGAAAGATCACTCTCTGAATTGCGCTGACCACTGCGCAGCAGACTGAAGATCTCAATGTGGTGGCTGCCAAGACAGGCATAGCCTCCCTTAGGCAGCCTCAAGAGTTGCGGGAGGAAAAAGTTATTTCTTCTCGGAACAGGTGCTGCGAATATGATCTTGAAGGGACTATGTCCAATGTCGTCTACAGCGACGTATGGAGGCATATTAAAAGATGACTACTAGGTGGAACCCCGCAGATCTCCTAAAGGGAGTCGAGCAGGCGTAAACACGTCATCTTTGCAATAGTGAGAACACTAGGGCTGGTGCTAAAACGTGGGATACGCTTGGGTGAGCATATGTATAGGTGTGACATACCGCGTCGATGGTCCGGTCCGATTATTCAGCCGGGATTCTTCACGCGCGGAACTGTGTAGGGTGGGGCTCAACCACAGGATAAGTCAGCTCCAAATCAGACAATAAACGCGTGGTCGTTAAGGCGCTTGTTGTCCATCGAACACTGAAATGGCCGTGATCAGTGAATGGGTCCGTGGTCCTTTATGATCAGAGATTTTTCTTGCGCCCGGTATGTGGGCGGTATATCATGAAATATATCGTTGACCCCACAATTAATCTGGAAGCGTCGAAGTAGCTAGAACAAGTGAATGGTGGTTGTCATTTCAACACATTGTTAACCAAGCTCAATGATTGAAGCTACAAGGAAATTTAGTCTCCCCTAGGCAGAAACAGGACTGCAAGGAAGACGGCTGTTTTCACGGGAAATGTCTGAAGCATTCAATCGCCATGTGGTTGTGTAAATCGTGGTCCTATCTCCTCACTGAATGAAAGCAGGGGCCCTCAGGGAGCACCAGGAAGCAATTTGAGTTTGGGAGCTGAGCGGGAGTCTGATATATCACCACCAACTTCCCAGCGATGAACACACGTGCAAGCCACCTTCACCGACCTTCCCTGTGAAATGGATGGCTGTTGCACCCCCGCGAGGTGAAGATTTCCGGATCGATCCTGTCACTTGTGTTCTGGAACACGCTCTTCTACAACGAACCGGGCAGTCAGATTGCAATGGACGTTACTAGTACTATCAGCCCTGCTTACCACTTCATACTATGCATTTACTTACGTCATGGGACAGGGGATAAGGGAGTTTGAGAGACTGTCATTTGTTAGTCGGGTCGCAGATCAAGACGAATCCCGGCTACGCTCGAAGTGGCCGTGGTAAGGACTGTGAGTGAGGCCGATACTCATGAGCGATGGGTTCGAATGCAACATTGACGTGCAAATATGCGGGAATATTCGAGGTAGCTTCAATCCTGACCAGGACTGTGTTGTCAATCGAGGCGTAACATATCGGGTCGATACTATCGTTCATGGCACACTGCAATTCGAGACTAGGGCTTTGAAGGTTGTCCGTTGACGAGTGCCCATCTGGAATTCCATAATATCAATGACCGGTGACCGACGGTGATTTCCATAGCTCCGATCAGTGGTCTCACTGAGTATAGACCTGTCACAGCAACTCAATGCTTACGAGTTCTCAGCGCTAGCTTCAGTCTCAAGCTCTAACCACAAGTACTGTGTGGATCAATGTCATTGAACTTCCTAGTATTTACATAAGCATACATTTCTCATCAAATGTGACGGTTCAGAAAAAAAAAACTCGATGGTAGGTGACGGTAGTACTTTCAATTAGCTGTATGTCTCAAAGACGGCGCAACCCCAGAATGAAAAACGTATGAAATCCCACAGGGATAGTACACGATCGAAGGTGAATGCCTACCCTGCATGCACTTTTGATTGCTACCCTGCATGCACGTTCAGTGGTTGCTGCCCTGCATGCGCTTTTGATTGCTGCCCTGCATGTACTTCTGATTGCTGCCCTGCATGCGCTTTTGATTGCTACCCTGCTACCCTGCGTTCACCTTTTGATCGTGTACCATCCCTGCGGGCTTTCACTGTATGTTTTTCATTCCAGGGCACTTAGGCATCACCTAAATGGGCAAACTCCAGGAAAAGATACCTTTTATAGGAGATTTCGGCCGGCTAGTCAAATAAGGCAAAATTTCTCCTGAAGTTCATACCGAGTTTTAAGCTTTGTTGGGGGCAATGGCTTCGTAGAATAAGTTGCTAATTACACCCACCTCAAGAACATAAATATACAAGACAGGAATGTCCCGTCCCAAGTTCTCAAATTACAAACTAGCATCACTTCCTCCAATCAAGCTCACCCAGCTTGCATCTCCCGGCATGTTACCTGTGACTGATCTCTTCGAACGATGGGACTGGGCCATCGACGCCGTATGTCATACCAAATGCTCCTTGACTGGTTACTCATTCCAAGTGACAGTATCGAAATTACCTTAAGTATGTCCCTGTATTTTCCCTGCATTAGAATTGCTGGAAACTGTGGTCATCCAGTTCCACCTTCCCACGTAGCACCACCCTCACCTTGTGTGCGATCACATTCCTCACCATGGCAGAATTGATGCGTTTACATTACGCTCGATACCCTCCAGAGGTTCTGCAGGTACACCCCATGCTTCGATGAGCTAGCAATTCTTAATACATATTCCCAGGCCGGTTCGAGTGACATTGGATATCGCATTCTCAAGATCATGTTCTCGATACCTGTTTTGGGAGTGATCGCTATCCGTGTCATCGAGATCTTCACGGTGTCACAGTCTATTGTTCTGACGGTCTGCTTGGTGGTGATCAGCATGATACCAGGGGAGATCCTTCCTGCGGTAATGTATGTTTTCCATAGAGCAAGGAACTGGATGAACAGATCAGAACTTGGAGAAGGGAATGACATGGAACCCGCACCTCTGCCAGAGCAGACTGGATTGTACGAGAGCCGTTTCACTTCAACACAGGTGCTGTATTTCACAACAGATAAAGTCAATATTTATTCATTCACATCTCATATAGACCAGGCTACGATCCATCCTTGATACCATGGGACCCGCCGTAGGTGACAGTGCAGTCCTAGACCTATTCATCAAATCAGTATGTACAGTTATCACCCTGGTGGTCACACCTGTTGTGGTTCTGGGGCAGATCGTACGTAGTACCCATCGCCGACTTCGAAATGGGGGTCCAGACAATACTGGTCCTGAGGAAGTCCCTGTATAAAGTAGTCTCCATATTATTGTCACCATAGCGCACCATACGTATCCATTAGTTGTTTTGTGGTCTGACCTGCCTGTTTTCTATGTAGACGCCTAGTGTATATGACATGCTGGAAAGTATCAGACGGAGGGTCTTGAGACGTGCATGCGAGAAGTGTTTGGCAATCAGAGCAAGACGAATTGGGCTCACCGTGTGAGTAGACCTAATCAATACTTAGGGATCTGAAATTATGTTCACTTCGAGGCAGTTAAAATCATTGTCAGAGAATCAGATCAGATGGTTGCTCCCCATTTTGGGACTTAACGTTCACAGCTCCAAGTATGGCAGAGAACCAAAAAAAGGATCCCTACGCATCGAGGAGACTAGTATTTGAGTGCCCCACAACAGACTACCTTTCCTCCTAAAAAGTTATCGAGGGAACAAGTCTCCTTGATTTGCGAATTGAAATTCTTACAAAAGTCCCTGAGAACCAACAGTGGCACTGTACAAGTGCGCCTTCAGTCATTAACAGGAACAGGATAGGATTGATTGACTACGCATTGCGAAATCTGGATAACTAGCCCACAGCTCTTACAGCTGCAGTGATGGGTGGCGTAAGTGGACTACTAAAGACAAGAATGGCAGAGGTGTGTGGAAGCCCGGAATCGCCAGCAGCAACGGGGCGACTGCAACTCAAAAACGGCACGCACGTGATCGTGAGAACGTCTAGCTGGAGCGAAACCGTTATTTTTGTCATGAATAGAAATATTATGGCACATCTCCATGATCTTTCCGTACCATTCTCACCTCTCCTTCATCTGCAAAAGTGTCGAATTACGCTATGCGCTTGCTGAGGTTTTCAATACTCAGGAAGCACTCTGATTGGACGGAGACAAGGTTTACGACAAAGCTAACCCATAAAAGGGGTGGATTCCACTGGATTCCACCAGCTGGTGTATCAGATGTTGCTTCCCGCCTTGGAATTCAACGCTACTCCAGTACCAAAGCAGCCAACAAAGGATCCCTGCTGGCATCGAGGTTACTATATAAGCATCCTACGACACAATGATATCATGTGCCTCATAGAAAGTTACGAAGGTAATAACACTCCCTATAGGAGTCGCTGAGAACCAGCCTAACCTTCTGCTCTAACGATGGAAAGGCTGGCTAAGCCAACCTACGCAGTATGCCCAGGTTCTTTCGTAGCTGGCGGATACAACTGGACAACGAGGCACACGTAAAGTTGGGTTGTACCCTCAAAACCAACACTGTTAGCTTACCTTCCCGGGATTGAAGAGGTTTAAGGAATCGACAGCTCGTTTTACCGTTTTCATGAGCTCAACTGTACCATCCCCAAGCTCTTCTACGAGGTATTGAGTCTTTCCGACACCGACACCATGTTCTCCGGTGCCTGAAGTTTGCCAACAATCAGCAACATACCAAAGCTCAGGATAGATCAACATACAAGTTCCATCCATGGCGATTGCTCTATGCACGAGTCTGCCAACCGCGGCACCCACCGACTGCAGCTCTTTTTCATCTTTGAAAAGAATAAGTGCGTGGAAATTGCCTGGATGCAGCTAGTCAAGATCCAAAGAGATTGACCGCAGCACGTTGAAAAATTCACCGTCCCCGACATGACCAACGATCGTAGACTTGAGACCAGTCTTTGCTAGGTCTTCCTTTGTCTCGTATACCAACTGGGGCAACTTCGATATTGGTACGCTGTAACCGTGTCAAATTAAGTACGACAAACGGAATGGGAGATTACACCCACCACACATCCGTTGTCCAGCATTTCATGCCAGGATGTGCTGCGAAAGTGGACATTAATGCATACTTCCTATTCTGCCAGATTTCCTCAGCTTCATTGTCCGTAGATGCAAATTCGAATCGGCTACTTCCGTGCCTTTTGACTATATCCCGTACCGCTTTAGAAGTTTCTGTGACAGATTCAGGGGATCCCTGGAACTTAAAGAAAAGGGTATCTTGTACAGGATAGGGATGTTCAATAAGACCAGCAATGTTGATAGCAGACATCACTATACGGCGAGACTGAGCACAGTAATTTGGGGGAGACTGTCGCTAGACTCACTGTTGTCATCGAGAAGCTCTACGCATTCTTCACTACACCGTAAGCCAGGGAAAAATCGGTGTCAATGCGAACGCACGTATGTGGGACCCATGGGGAGTTTTCAGTATTTCGCTTGCGGCGCTGACAGCCATCCCCACGTTCGGGAACTGTGCCATAGCTACTTTAGTTGGAATGCGAGGTGTGAGACGAAGTGTGGCTTTATTGGATGTCAGTAGGGCTTGTCGAGCAAAGGCATACCCAGACCTTCTGTGACAACGCCCAGTGTCCCCTCTGCGCCTATGAAAAGCTTGGTGGTGTCGAATCCTGCAGCCGACTTACGTGCCCTTCTGCGCGTCTTAATGACTTTCCCGGAAGGAAGTACGACGGTCTAGGTGAAGGGGTTCTAATACGGCATTTTAATCAACGATCACACGTACGAGATTGAGGAACCATTCCGCCTTTGCTGTTCCATATCTGACAGCATTTGCTACAAGGCTCAGAACGCAGGTACGTCAGTAGAAGATGTCACTTACTTCCAGAACAACCAGTACCAACCATGCCGCCAATGGTCTACGGTGCAGTTTAGCCACCGCCTGGGCTTAAGATATCAGTACCCACCGCTCCCGGACCGGGATCAAGCTGACGGAGACTGAATACACAGATCATACCAATTGCAAAACTATGCTCACAGGAAAGAACAAAGGAATTCCCTTCTCCTTGAGGGTATTATTTATGTCTTCCCACCGCGCACCGGCTTGGCATCTGAGATCCCCATCGGCCTCTACAGTGATGAGAGAGAACCAGGACAGGAACGTCCAGATCGTAATGCTCACCATTAATTTCAAGTATTTGGTCCATTGCTGACAGGTCAAGGCATATACTACCCGAGGGATGCTGCTCGTATAAAATACTCTGCAGAAATCAAACCAAAGAGTGCATTGGACCCACCCCACTGAAATGGCCCTCCAAGCTTGTGGCACCACTGTACGGAATAATAGGGATTCTGTACTTGCGCGAAATGTTAACTATCTTCACGACGTCTTCTGTACTCTTCGCTTGGACCACAACTGAGTGCGAGGAGGTTGGGTGGTAGGAGTTTTCTGAGGAACCGTGTACCTTGAGCACATTAGGATCAGTGCTGACGCGATGCTTGTCAGGGAACGCCAGCCGTAGTTCTTCGATTGCTTTCTGGACGTCTTCGGGAGTGCCATACGTCGCTGCCAGGGTAACACTGGGTACGGGGAACGCATTCAACGCAGCGTCTGGGTCTGAGTCCGAGTTGGATGCGACTTTCCGAACCACCGGTATACCATTCGTAGGGCTCGTTCTTAGTAGACTGTTCTGCCACGCATAGTAGCTCGCGACGCCCAGACTAAGGAACGTTACCATAGCGAACTTTCGGACATGTGCAGCACCGCCTGACTGGGTGTCCGCCCTACTTTGTGCCGAGTACGTCCTGGAATAGTGGAATGAGTTTACTCTGGTACGAAGCAAAGCAAGTGTCGGTGGGTCAGACAATCTTGCACTTGATCGCTTGCATGCCAGCGATAATGAAGTCCTTATTGTAAGGATCATGGTGGTCGTTGAGGTTCGTGGGCATTGTTGCTCTTGCCGAACGTAATTTGTAGAGGAGATACGACCATAAATTTGAGGTGCCAATAATATCAGAGTACAGGGTCGTTCCTCTAAAAAACCAATACAGTAGACAAGGTCACCCGACGGCCTGCATCTCGCATGTAGGGATAGGAAATATCATTCCTCCTGCACAAGAATAACAAAATTATTCCTCGAGCCTCCTCTGCAGATAGCTCTCTTGCGGAAAGGACTAAAATCGGCGTCATGATCTCTCTTTAACTTCCTATACAGCCAGTAAGCCATCTTCCTTCCCTTCTTCCATTTTGCCTGGATCTCCACAAAGCCAATTGTCCCCATGAGTGACTGGAGAAGGTCAAAATTAAAGTGGCGAGAATTCTCGATGCATGGCAGGGGTAACTTCTCGTCGTATGAGCGAACCAGCTGGAAAGGAATATATGCTCGGGAGGGTGGGGACTCACCACAAGGAATAGCAAACCCGGATCACGGAGGAAGGTATGTGCAAGGCAGAGCATCCGACCTGATACGAACAACCTTCACAACCAGTGACATCCACATCGAGACCTCACGTACCTCTGTCTCTCGGTTCTGGGACGAAATTAAGCACTAAGCTGAGACTAATGATGTCCCACTTCCCCATGTTCTCATCCACATCCATCTCCAAGAAGTCTTGCTCACGTATGGCGGGGTGCCGACTTCTGAGGTCGATAGGAGTTACATCTAACCAGGACGAACACGAAGCATAGTTATCTGGCTTCAGTGCCCCGACCTCGAGCAAGCTATGCGAGTCGGTCCATAGATATCACAGGGAATGAGGACAACTCACCGCCTCCGATTTGGTATGCTATGTTCTGGTGAAAGTCCCATATCCACAAGCCATTTTATAAGGACCTTCTCGCTCCCACCTCCCCGATCGCTACCTTGACCGATATCCGACATGCGCTGATATGCAGCCAGTCCTCCCATTTCTTCAATATCTTTCTCTACCTCCTTCAATTCTGCCGCATGTAAAGCAGTCGAAGGGCCGCGTTTCAGTTGTTCCTGCCTCTTCAGCAGGACATGGAAGCGTCGGATTATGGTTCGTGTTGTGTGGGGGTTGCTGCTTGAAGATGTAGTATTTTTCCTGTCAGAAGTTACGGGAACCTTTTTCCTTCGCACTTTGGGCATGGCACATGGGTTGTGCGTGGGGCATATGGAAATTTATTACTAGATGTGCAGAGTTAGGCTGACCAACACATGGTTACGACGAAGTCACCTTTACTCCAAAGACTAATCATTCAAGAAATACAAGACAAGTACAATGATACAACAACAAATGATACATGTCTAGCTGAGTAGTGCACCTGGCAAATTAACGAGAACGATTGGAACTTGCCCTTTCGAACCCCGGATATAGGACAATGTGACCGTCGCGTGCAGTTCCAGCACACTCGACGGGAGATATCATACAAATCCACGGCCACCTCGCTTGGCATCAATCTTATCGAACCGCTCAAACTCTTGCCTCTGTCGTGACGGTGAACATAAAGGACAATTAAGAGAACCGATCAAGCCTGACCTTTTTCATGATGCACATTGTGGAGAGAAAGAGTCCGATGACTATCGCCATAAATCCATAGACAGTGCTACCATTCTTGTGAGCAAGTTAACAGCAACAAGCAGTGGGTCAGCTACCTGAACACGTTGTTGAGGACTGAGTCAGCAAACTTGACTGTTGGATTCACACAAAAGCTATTAGCAGCGATAGCAGCCGCTTGGTTGGGACAGAAACTGCCACCAAAGGCGACCTCATCTGTGGCATTAAAATAACCACAACACTGTAGCTGTTAATCGTTGGGAAGGAGGTTAAGTATAGATAGTATGATCTCACACAAAATAACACACCGTATCCTGGATCAATATCTTGGTTGCATCGTTCTGCCGTCCGAACACTGCATGATAATTTTTACGCTCATGCAATGTGTATATCCAGATGGATGTGGCAACGAAGAGAATTGCAACGGCATCTAATAGGAGCAGCCAGTTCAAGATGACAAGTGGTTTTGTGGCACGAGGGATAAGAAGGATAACAGCCAATAGGGATGTCGCGAGTAGAATGATGCCCAGGATTGTGCCAACTAGGAATTGTTGTGGTATAAGCAAGGGATAGTTGTAGAGCGTTGAACACTTACTGGCAAGATTAAAGGTGCTGAAGGTGAGGTTGCGAAGGAGGTTATCCTCTTTCCAGACGAGGGAAACGACGAGTGATAGGACGCCTGCTCCCATTAAGCATAAGTCGAAGAATGCCCACGCAGCAATGAGTCGGTTGGATAACATCGTGAAGGAGCGGGATACTGCTCTCGCAGAGAGCAGGTCAAGCACCGGGCTCGAGGTTACAAGTGACGAACAATGGTCGGTCAACGTCGAGGGGCTGCGCTGCAGCTGACCAGGGGAATTAATAGCGTGTCGTAGAGGGTTTTATATGGTGGTGATGGCGATTTCTCCTGTGCAGTACGACGGGGCTGTATTGCAGAGAAATTGCTCGGATCAATGACGCGGTGATGATTTAATGTAGGCGGGTGCTGCACCACCCGAGTGTACCTAGAGAGAAAAGAAAGAAAGGAAAGGAAAAGGAAAGAATAACGAAGCAGTCGAAACGAAACGTTGAACGCGGCGACGAGGAAGTCGAGTCTGAAGAGACGAGACAGCCGTTGAGTTGTTGTTTTGTTGCCATGTTTGTGTCGCAAGCTTTTGAATCACAGGACAATTGCTCATTATTGCAATCAATACAGTACAACCAAACTGCAAACACTCGTCTAACCATGGCTCCCTCAGTGTTACCGGGAGGGTCTCTCCTCGTAGCTTGGCAACTGAAAGGCAAGCACGTCCTCATCGTTGGCGGGGGAGATGTCGCCTCTGGCCGTGTCGAATCCGTCCTTGCCGCTGATGCGCATGTCACCATCATTTGTCCGAGCACCGGCCTGCATTCTCTTACTAAACAGCTCATTGATGGCCCCTACCGCATAACGTATCACGACCGCGTCTTTGGCGGTGCAGAAGACCTCGCCGGCGTCGATATGGTCTTGACTGCAATTGACGACGTGGATCAGTCTCGCGTTATTTGTACTCTGTGCAGGGACCTGAAGATCCCAGTCAATATCGCAGATATCCCAGAGTCATGCGACTTCTACTTTGGCTCACAGATCCGCGATGGTCCACTACAGATTATGATATCCACCAATGGACAGAGTCCTAAGTTGGCGAATATAATCAAGAAAAGGATCGAAAAGTCTCTGCCGGGGCATACTGGAGATGCCATTGAGAAGGTGGGGATGTTGCGGGCAATGCTCAAGAAACGGGCACCAGGTGTAGGAGGCGAAGTGAGCAAGCGAAGGATGAAATGGATGGTCGATGTGTGCAACTCCTGGCAAATCGAAGAGCTCGCACAGCTGGACGAACAGACTATGATCAAGTTGCTGGACGACGGTTGGGAGCATGGCACTGTACCCAGTTTCAGGGGCTTGGGCGGACAACGACACTTACCCATATCCATCCCGACGGCCAGCGCTGTCATGCCGACTGTCCTCATGTTCATAGCAGGTGTCACCTGCGCCAGCATATGGCTGTTGTCGCGTTCACGGTGACTCTGTCTATTATTGACTCAGATCTTGTTCCCTTGGGGGTACGTCGTTTCAATTCTCGGCATTTCTAACCCGTGATAATCATCAACAGCTTTACTGTCCACCATGTTTGTAACTTTAGTGGACCTTTGAATTTGTTGTACTTTGTACAAACTACATTCCCTTTTTGGTGCCTTCCGCTCCTGAGTATCTTAGGATCTGATCTCTGTGCCCTTGCTCTGTCTATTACTACCTAACAATGGCCAAACTGTCTATTGTGCACTGGAATGATGTTTACCGTGTAACTCCACAGAAGTTCTCTGCACATTCGACAGAAACTATCGATGTCTCCCAATTCGCTTCCCTGTTGAATACCATTCGTGATGGCTGGCTAGATCGACCAGATGGTACACGCGATGGACTTTCGCTCTTCTCTGGAGACCTATTCTCTCCATCAGTAGAGAGCACAGTCACTAGAGGCAGTCATATGGTATGTTGGACATATATACATCGCAAATTTATTTGGCGTCACGATTGGTCTAGGTTCCCATAATAAACGAGCTTGCACCGGACGTATCTCTGACAGGTCATCATTTCCATCAGATACTAATCAGGCTTTTCTGATATCTGATGTCATATGGTACCCATGCAGGAAACCACGACTTCGATTTTGGTCTGTCCTCTAGTCCAAATTGTGGTCCGATAAGCTGATATGTATCAGGATACCCTCATCTTTCGAAGCTCGTTCAAGACTGTAAATTTGTGAGTCAGATTTTCCCTCGTATATGACTCTGTTAAGGGCCCTCCAGCCATGGGTATTGAGTAACATTATCGATGAAGACACGAACCGAGTTCCTGCACATCTGCACCAGTTTCAGGTGATCGAGCGAGCAGGAATACGAGTTGGGATCATTGGTCTCGTAGAAGAGTCCGTCTGAGTGCCGACTTCTCAACTGTGACTGAATAATGGTGGCATGCACAGGGATTGGATAACCACGGTGTCATCATGGCCCCAAAATTTCAAGTTTAGGAGCATGCGAGATGCAGGTATGGAGTTGTCAGAGATATTGCGTAACCCAGATGGCGAATACCGCTGTGATTTGATTATTGCCTTGACTCACTGTCGGTGAGTTGCGTGCAATCAAATCTTTTGTCCATCAAATGAACTGTCAGGTAGACTTCCCAATGTGAAACACATTAACCTCAGAGAATCTCCCCTTGCTGATCCCTGGATAGGACATTCGACTTGCCAAGGATCTACTTGCTTTATCACCATCTAAGCAGCGCACATCGCCAATCTTTTCGTCGCATGGTGTGGATCTTATCTTAGGCGGTCATGACCACCTCTACTTCGCGTCCAAGGGTATGTCATCCTGGGAGGGATATAGCACATCGGATGAGTCTCCTCTTGGTGCTCAGGAGGACCGTGGCGATGTGCTAGTCGTAAAAAGTGGAATGGACTTTAGGTATCTAAGCGAACTTACACTTGAGCTGGAAGATGCTCCCGAAGGCAGCACCAGGCACAAGGTGATCAAAGCTGTGCATGGTTCGTATCAGTATGATCCACATTTCATACCCACATTGACGGTAAATACGTCTAGGCAAATGCCACAAGGTTACCCCTGAAATACTGTCCTCGGAGAGGCTCAAAAATATCCTCACATCGATTTTATCGACTGTATCTGACACGCTCAAGGCACCAGTCTGTGTGACGGGAGTTGAGCTAGACTTCCGCTCTCGATTGCTGAGAATAGATGAAGTAGCTCCCTTGTTTTCATCATCGTGCTGTGACCTTAACTTATGTCACCAGGCAATGGGAGCAAACTGGATTGCAGATGTCTTAAGGCATGCGTACGACGACGCATTGTGCACCAGATTTGGCAGGGGCTCGGACGGCGTCCTAATTTCTGCTGGGACATTGCGAGGAGATTCAATATATCCCCCTGGTGAGCCTTGTACTATGATTTCGTCAGCGGGTCACTGAAGTTAAGTAAGGTGAAATCACACTTGGGAACATCCTCGAGATATTACCTTTTCAAGACCCAGTTGTAGTACTTGAGTTAGATGGAGAAATGCTATGGGATGCGCTGGAAGCTGCCCTGTCCAAATTTCCAGCACAAGAAGGGTTTGTGATACTTCTGGGGGCACGAGAAAACGTTGACATTAACATACCAGACGCTTTCCGGTAATCTCGGGTTTCCGAGTCTCCTGGGACTCTCACCGACCGCCGGGTCAACGTGTGTTGGGCATTTGGCTATTACAAGAAACACAGGTTTTGCAAAATGACGGTAATCATACTGGGACACCAATTCTTGTAGACGGGGAGGGAGTCAAGCGGGAGAAATCTGGAAGGACATATACAATCGTGACAAGGCAGTATCTGGCCGAAGGGCACGACGGATTCACGGCGCTTGTTGGTGGCAAATACCTAATTGATGACGAGAATGGCCAGATAATGAGTGCGCTAGTGAGGAAATACCTCCTTGGTAGGTGACGATAACGTTGGTGAGGATGCAACTCACAACCAGTGGCATTGTAGGCTCTCGTTTTGTGAACAGGATGACTCGCCTGCGTCAGGAGACAAACGGAGTAGTCTTTCGGCACAATGATACGAACAGCATTATTGCCAGAGAGATCGACCATAGAAAGCGGCACGTGCATGACAACAAAGCGACGATTGCGAGGAGATGGCAAGTTGCCCTATCAGGTGTTTTGCACAATCTACGCTCCAAAGCCCATTACGTGGATCACATAAACATAACTGCAAGGGAGGACATGAGCGACGTCGACTGTCTCGATGGGGGCAAGGTTCGCTGTGGATGTGAAATGGGTGGTTCTGGGGGTTCCACAAATTTACACGAGGATTTGCTAGTGATTCACCCGGTGATAGATGGCAGACTGAAAGACGAGGGGAGGTGAAATATATAATGCACAAGAAGTGATGTAGGAATGTATCCAAACATGTCTTTTGTCGTGTCATAGCTGTGATCTGCGCAGCTACATGGACGGCAGTTGTTGGATGAAGAGGCTAATATGACCGTAGTCTATGGCGGGACTGATATGTCAATCTGGATCTCGGGTGCTGGGTCCCCTGTTAGGGTCCGTCCATAATGCGTGAGAAGCCCTACTGCTGTGCCGATACCAGCACCTCCCAATACCACTGTTTGTAGTTATGAGTGAAACTGGAAGACCAAAACAATTTAAATGCTCACAGTTTGCTGTATTCGCCCTTTTCCATAGAAGAGCAGGAGTGAGCACCGCGAATAATAGGGCCCCGATTGTAGCGTGGTCATCGGCCCGTAGTGAAGCTGTCTGAGGAGAGGGATGAGCACACAAGATATGATAGCGCATGTCACATACATCATACGCGTCGCGCAACCGTCTGTTTCTCAAGGTCGCTTGGCTTTCTTTAGCAGAACGAATATATTCGAATGCACCACCCCCCACACATCCTGCGACGCCTTAAACCAGAAAATACGCGAGCAGTGCAAGGCTTCATCTCACCTGCGGCACCCCCTACCCATGTCGCACGTAAGAAACGGTTTACTGAGAGATGGCCTCGGCCTTTGCGTGCAAGGACAAAAGCAATGTATGCTGGTGAGGTAAGTAAGGAGAATAATTCATACCCCTTTGTCATTGACCTCCGTACGAGGACTTCCACCTCTGCGGCATGGGCTGGGGAGTAACTTTGCGAAGCCATTTGTATTGACTGTTCCTAGTGACGAGGATGGCCAGGTCCATTAACACGTGACCCGCACGGACCGTGTGCCTGCCCTAAGTCGACCAGTTGTCTTCCTGCGGTGGGTCTCATACTTGCCATTACCAACCTCGCGAACAACGACAGTCACTCAGCGCAGTCGCGATGTCGACCTCGCCACTACTTGATGTATACGATGCACAAATGCTTGACTTTCACGACTTTGATGTTCCAATGAACGTCATGGCCTCGTCGGAATTTTACCCCGAGGCATCGATGGACCACGATGAAGTTTATAGAGAGGATGAAAGCGTGGAGGTGGATATGGAGGAATACAAGGTGGATCACTCAGAGTATGAAATGGTTGATGAAACAGCTGGAGTCGATGCTGCCGAGCCACTCGACGTTGAAGTCTTTGACGTCTCTCTTGCCCACACCCCGCTTCCGGGCCCCGATGCACCACTCCCACATCCATTGGCGGACCTATCGATCGAATCTGATCATTTTGTGTCCACCATTCCCGACCTCCCCATAACCACGTCGAATGAACATGAAAATGAGGTATCTGCGGCACATCCCGAACACCTAGTATCCGATGCACCTGATTCAAAATTTTTGTCTCTACAACATACTCTTTCCGCAGATACACCAGCACAGTTCGTTGAACTCGCTACCTCTAGCGCCTCCGAGGAAGCCCTACCATCTTCCGAGGGGTCACAACATCCTTCCCACCATGAGGATATTATCACTGTGGGTTCAGGGAGAGACGCAGCGCTGATCGAGCAACCACTTTCAGATGTTACCCCTCAGCAGGACTTACTTCATGGGGTCCAAAAGTTTGACGTGGGCCGTGAGGAACTTATCGAAACTGCTTTAGCCAAAAGCTATAGCACACACGTCGACCTTGAAACCTCGGCTATTGAGCATCAGGATGAACCTTCAGGTCCGGACGTTCTGCACACAGAAGCCGCTTCACACGTCACAGTAAATGTTTTGGAAGGAGTCGATAGTACAAGCTACTCTGCTCCAGAGGATACTGCGCAGGCGGAAGGAGTTGATACTTCGCTCGGAGTGTCGATATCAGAGGGGGTTTATATTGACCCTCCTCCGGCGGTCTTATTGTCTGTTGGGACTTCGGCTGAGGTGCATTCTTGCTTATTCAATCAACCCTTTGGGGAGTCTAGCCCGTCGCCTCGGGAGGATGGCGCTGGCGCAGCAACTGGTTACCATCTTCTTTTGGAGACCAGGCCAACGTTATACTACGAACCTCTAAGTAACGTATTCGATGCTGTCCGTCAAGATGAAGACCTTCTCTCTCAGGTTCCTCATAGCTTTGAAGGCGAGCTCGTTCTTGATGCTTATGACCTCCAACTGGCTATTTCTGAGGTTAGTGTAACCACATACAAATATCTTCCGTGCTGATATCACGTTTCCTTAGGATAATGTTCACTCACGCGAAATTAGTTTACATGATCTCAACATTTTACACGATGGATCTGACCTTGCAGGACCTCTGCGATTGCGACTTATTGCCACCACTCCTCGGTTCATTTTCCGCTACTACACTCTGTATGAACAGATCCAGAAGCTCGACTTGTCGGTTGCTGTTAGAGAGGGTGAACAATACAGTGGTCTGTCCTGTTTCCATCCACACCTTCTGTTACTAAGTTGAATTCCTTTGCAGATCACGAGAATCAGAATGCTGGCGACCTGCAACAAGATCAGGGGGTACATGATCGAAATGAAGAAGGAGCCGCTTTACATCCGACAGAGCACACAGATGAATCGGCTAATCAACCAACTGAAGGCCCAGAACAAAGCGTTAATCATGATGGCGACACACGTCTACCGTCGTCAGCTACCGCAGTACCTGTCCCACAATTAGCAGTGCACACTGATTATCACGAGGCTGCGGACGACAAGACGGAAGCACATGAAAATGGAAACGATGACGAAGCCGCCAATGTTACTGATACTAGTGCAGAAGAGGTCCAAAATGCTGAGAAAATACATAACTTAGCTGATACGGACCACGCGGCAATAACTGTGGTTGGATATGGTGAGCAGACAGATTACCAGGAGAGCCTTCTGGCAGAGGAATACGACGAAGAAGGGGAGGAGTTCCGGGATGACGCCCACAGAGACTCACAAATTGACGACGCGACCCAATACGAAACAGAGGAAGTTGGCGAAGGTCATGACGAATCTGTCAATGAGTCGGCGGTTCTCGCTGATTCTGGTCCGGATACAACCACTCCCATCCCACACCACCCGTCCGTACCTCTGGAAGATTCACCTAACCAGCTATGTGACTCAGAGGTTCCGAAGAACCCACCTACTGGTATGTGTAACCCTTCTCGCCCTATTTCAGTGATGAACTGTTCTCCACCTTTCTAGAACACGATGATAGGTCTCAAACGTACATCAAGAATCATGACGGTGACTCTTTGTATCAATTGGAAAAGGGTAAGAGTCCTTGTCTTCAGCTGCCGTTCACTTTGCTTCATTAACGTGCTAGATATTGAAGGTGAAGGTGCCACACAAGTAGGTTCAAAGTTTACTCCTACTGAGGAGCCAAATGAGTCAGTCCCTGCTGGCCACGACTACGAAGCTGGTATGCTACATATCTTAGTCCATCAGCGAAGCTTAATGTCCTCGTTAGACTATCTTGCTGACTCTCAAACTGCGGGGAGCGATCACCATACGTCTCAAGCGCACGGTGATGAGTGGGAATGGGGCGATGCTGATGCCGATGGCGAGGAGGACTGGCCAGACCCCGATACCATCTCGAACGAAAGCTCTGCTACGCTTTCTAGCAAAGCCTCCTATAAAAGAGGGTATGACGATGTCGATGAAGATCCCGTACAGGAACTTCAAAGTACACCAGGTTCGTACCAAATGATCACTTTCAGCAGCATTTACTTGACCCGCTTTGTTTAGAGTCTAAAAGACCTCGAGTTGGGTGAAGAGTGCATACACTTTTCCCAGCATCGATCGTCGCATTATTATCTCACGGCGGCATCATGACACCGTGCCTAACTTATTTTCGCACTCACCATCGCATGGATCACTCATCTTTCGACCGCTTTCCCACTGGACATTCAAGGCTAAGTTTTCGTCTTTAATCGTACTCATTCCACTATTTCACTTTCTCCATTGTATTACTAACTTTGCAGCGCGACTCAATACGGCAAGCAGGAGAACCTGTGGGTTATCGACTAGGCGATGGGGACGACGAGTTGAGCTAGGGGGGTCTGATAGACACATTCCGTAGTATAGTCCTATGTATCGGCTGTATTGTGGTTGGCCATCTCAGAATTGTCTTTTGCGTTCCCAAGTGCTGTCAAGGTTGACTACAAAGAATTTGGGTGTAATTGCTACTCATACTAGTGATTAGTCTAATGAACAAATGATCTCTTCATGACCATCTTTGACAAAAACTTGGACGTTGCACTACCACATCCCCCTTGACATCTTGCAAGCAGTTTCCATCGCTGCAATAATCGGTATCTACGCTTCCCATGGCGGATGCAGATACGTCCCGGTTGTGCGCCCAAATAGTCCACTCGCACTTCGGTCAATTCACAGCAGTAAGAAGCCGGTTGTCGCTGGGTATACTCATCTTACCACTTCACAGAATGTCGCAACAGCCCTGCTTCACAGAGGACGGCTGTCATTTCTGCAGCTTGTACGATATACTAGAATGAAGCCAAGGACTGTGCGCACTGCCATACTTGTACTTGTCCAACATAATATTTTATGGCACTCGCAAACGGACGACGAGGGTGAAGTCCTGGAATTTAACATAGTGGAATGCCTCATGAGATTAAGGTTTGGACGGTACGTTTGGTTAGCAGAGCATTTGTTCGGGAACACAGTACGTATGCAACGATATCCTCGCAAAACAGTACACATGACCTTTCACTGCAGGCCTCGGATATCGTACAACTTATTCTAGATCATGGAAAGCTTCGCCCACCAGATATCATATCACGACTATCGATCTATAACCCCAAAAGTCCGTCCTTCCGTCCTATTGCACAAATTTGTCCTGACTACTGAGTTAGATACCACCGTGTATTCCCAGTCATTGTACAAACTAGTATCTGAAGCATATATGAAGCCATCTACGGTTCTGTCACATCGGTCACCACGGGACAAGCGATTAAAATACGAAGCCGACGAAATGGCTAAGCTTGGTGGGCTTCCTACTGCACGGGAACTGCGCGAAGCAAAAGAGACGGCGAATGTTCGCCTGAAAAGAGAGGAAGAAGAGGCGGAAAAAGTCGGATTGGTGTGTTTCACGTGTTTATTGGTCGTCCTGAAAGTTGTGTTGACCATTCAGCAAACCCCAGAAATGCAAACCAAAAGACCAGTTAAGCCATAGGTCATCGAAAGTGAGACTTCTAATGTCGTGGTAACCAATGGTTGATAATGGTCTTTTCATTATGATATAGAAAAGAGTGATAGAAGACGTAGTCGATGTAAGTCCTACACATGATGCTCTGGCTACGGTGTTCTCATGAGTAGACAGGATGACGTCTACTTCCGAGTCAATTTTGAGAAATTCGACGTGCATGTACGCAACAAGGTTTGCATCAACAGTGCTTATCTTTCCCTTCAACTGACCATGAGTGAAGCTCATTGAAACGGCGGTTGAAGAGCGGTTCAATCGTTGTACTGCCCATGTCATGAGAGCCACCCTGAAGGCCACTGAAACAAAGCAAAAATCGCTTTCCGAGGCTCGTTCAGGTATTACTTGCTCGTCAATTTAAATTTGGGAGCCTTCTAATAACACTGATCAGATCCTACTTCGACTGCTGCCATTGCAATGCACATTCCTGACGATGAGGACCTTGCTGCAGGACTCGTCTCTAATTCCAAAAGACCGTCGAACGCCTCGCTAGTGAAAGATTACCTAGCATTGATGGCAGGTACTGACAACCCTACCCCCACTGGTCGTGCCGCATCGTTCGTATCCCTCACTGACAACAAAATCCACGTCGAGTTCGAGATCATCAATCGGCGACTACGTCAACGAGTACTGGAATCTGTGGCACGTGAGCGACATGGTGAGGACGCTGTGAGGATTCTTCGGCTAGTGTTGGATGTTGGTAAGATGGATGAGAAACAGGTATGTTGCAACGTTGTGCCACAGAAAGCATCATTCAACAACGGCGTTTTTCAGCTAGCGAAAGTGGCAATGATGGCAAATAAGGATGTCCGACCGTTGCTGTCGGCGATGTCGTCTGACTGCTTGATATCCACTCAAGAAATTCCTAAAGGTGCAGACCATAATCCAACTCGGACGTTCTACCTTTGGTACTTTTCCTCGCCGTAGGTGGGGATTCTAAAGCTGATGATTCTCTAGGCATGTCGACCTCAACAGAGCGTACTCCACGCTGTTGGGCAACCTTTACAAGACGTTGTTCAACATTAGCACGCGACGACAAGCAGAGCAAGAAGAGCCGCTCCTCAAGGCTGTTCTGGAGAAGCGCGAACGGACTGATGTGGCCCAGGATGAGAATCTGTTGTCGCGCAGGGAGCGAGAGATACTAAAGGAGTGGGAAAAGAGAAGGGAGAAGTTGGACGTACTAGAGATGCGGGTCGAAGAGGCTGTCTTCATCGTAAGAGACCTTGCTCCAGGAGGATATAGTGATGAATTATGATGAAATGTTGCATAAACCAATAACACCCTCCAATGCTTGCGTTTGGAGAATGGAGACAGTAGGTTACAACCAAAAAAATGATACATTAACGTATGGTATGTTTCGACGATGCCCGCCTACTCCTGCATGTTAGGAGGTAGAATCGGGCATTGAAAGTTTGGCTAGGTGATTTCGAAGGTTAACAAGATTACGCTGTGATGATTCACTTGCACGAAGAGCGGCATCTCGTTCCTGGGTGACTGGTAGTTGAAGGTGAGCGACGGATGGCATTAGTAGTTCACAAGGTACAAACCTTGACATAATCGTTCATCCATATTTCTGACGGTCATGACATGGGCGTCTTTCTCGGCGAGGTACAAGCTATGTGCTACAGTTCACAGGTAATCGTAAGCAATGTTTGGAAAATAATCGGAATTGCTTACCTGATTCAGCTCTTGCCCGCTCAGCCTCGACCTTGTGATGTGTGTCTGAAACGTTCTTGGAGACTAGGTCACAGATAAATAGGATGGCTAAACGACTAAAAGCTTGTCTGCGTGCCTGCGATGATAAATGGCACCAACGTTGTCTTGATTTCGATAGGTAAGGGTTCCAGCAGGCGTATCGACAGTGGTAGGTCAGATTCGACATCCGCAACATGCATGTTTCTTGACTCCAAAAGAAGTTTCTTCAGTTCCGCTTCCAACTGCGATATGCGTTCGTTAAGTTTGAATCGTTTTTCGTGTTCATGTGCTAGATCGCGTTCCAATGACACCTTCGAGGTGTTAGCTTCAGACAGTTGTTCGAGTAGTTTCTTTTTCTCCTTGCGAAGCGTCTCTTCAGCGGTGACAGACTGTTCCAGCTCCTTTTTAACGTTTTGAACGATAGCTTGCATCTCAGCAGATTCCCGTGCATGGACACGATAAGCTTCATCGTGCTCCTTCTTTAGTTTCAGGCGCAACGCCTGTTCACGAAGCATGGTCTGACGAAGGCCAGTGATCACCTTCTGAGAGAACGATTCCGCGTTCTCTGCTTCTTCATGTTTGGACTCTGCAGCTGCAAGTGCTAAACGGAGGGTCGTAATCTCGTTGGAAAGGCTGAACGACCGAGACGTTTCTGCATCGACCTTTTCACGTAACTTGGTCAATTCATCGTCTCGACAGGTTGCCTTTTCCTTCATCTCCTGTGATTCGATTGTAAACTGCTCTTGCACGAGACGAGCTTGGGGAGAAGGTGTGGTCGGAAGACGCCCGAGGGCCAAATTACTGCCTTCCCTTCTATCTGGCCGGTGCACTGAGGTGGTATCGGCATCTGGAGTGGGCCTCTTGGTCTTAGCAGATGGAGAGAGCGGGGAACAAACTGTGGTCATTGAATAGCTGAAGCAAGATAGTGCTCCTGAGAAAATAAGAATACCTCTTGGACCAGTGGGTGCGTCTATGGATTCACGTGATGAGCTTGCAGGATACTCCCTTCCTGTGCGTCGCCGCTTAGCAGCAGTTGGTCCAGTGGGGGGTTTGGGAGAAGGGGGTCGTGTGCGTTTTGTAGTGAATGCGTTCAAAGGGGGTGACCGTGGAGAGTGAAACGACTCCCAAACGACAGTGCCTTCTTTGATGACTGCAGCGATGGACCGTAAGAATGGATGCGCTTTCAATACGCCGGGTGTCAAAGGGTTCCACTTCTCAGGGGTGATTTTTATGTACGATGTCAGGGGGGACGAGGCAATATACACATCTCCCGGGTTGCCAATCTCAACAGGGGGTTTGCCTGTATGAGGACTATGCATCTCAACGTAGGGAACAAAGGCCAAGTTAGTCATGGGTCCTGGGAGGACGGGGGTGAGAAACCCAGTTGAACAGTCTTTTGGAAAGTTCCCGATAGCGCATCGAAATGTCTTTGCTGTAGTGTTGACACCCTCCGGTACATTGTATCTGGCGGGGTCGCCGTCGATGCAGGGTATGGGTTTTTCAGATTTGCTACGGCCTTTGAGTTCGTGGGACCAGAAGTCGTCGCTGGATGGCATGTCCAAGGTGTGTGGTGGATGCCAGAGATCTGTCAGCCATGTCAAATCACTTGCAACTTACAGTCCAAGTGGTGACAAGCACCCGACGTTGGACCAATAAGCGCCCTGCTGATGTTCGATTTGGACGCAGATGTCAGATGTCAGTATGAACAAGGCTGCGGTATCCGCGGCTGATCAGGGCCAACCGAGTCAGAGGCGCTCGTCGTGGGTTTCTGACTGCTTGCTGTCCTTGCGTTCGTTCCAGATGACTACGAATACCAAAGACGCACGAGTCTTGGTCCACTTGGATACCCCAGAGAACGCAGTTCCTCCCCATCCCGGTCCTGGTTGGACCCGCTTCGTCTGCATCTCAGACACTCATTCGAGCGTCTTCCGTGTCCCCCTCGGCGACGTTTTACTTCACGCAGGAGACCTAAGCAGCTATGGGAGCCTCTCCCAACTCACTCACACCATCAACTGGCTAAAGTCCTTGGACCATCCCGTCAAAATGTGAGAGCAAGAACGACGGCTGTTCACTCAAGCTAACAAATACAGCATGATAGCAGGTAACCATGACGTACGTGTGTCCAGGCATCTTGGGGAAAATTTTCCGAGTCATCGTCTCTGCACGTAGCTCTGCTTGGACGAGAAGTTGGGCTCGGTAGGCTATTATGGCCTCCAACCAGAAGTAAGTTGGATTGCTATGCAAACTACGTATGTACCTACATCGCAAACAGTCAATCCAGCACGCGAGAGCCATGGTGCGCAACTTGGCATCTGTAGGGTTCTACTACCTTGAACACGAGTCGCTACATTTCACCTCACCGTCAGGCAAAATGTGGAAAGTGTACGGATCTCCAGTGAGTGGCGTATTGGCTATCTTCACCACTTTCGGGGAGTTGACCTTTTCAAGGCGGCCCCAGTATATGTTCAGGGCGCCTTTCAGTATGCTTCTCCTGCAGAGGCCAAAGGTGCATCTGACATGGCCATGCAACAACAATCCAACTGACATTCCTTCACCGGAAGAGATATACAAGCAGATACCAGAGGATACCGAGATATTGATGACCCACACTCCCCCCTATCGAACATTGGACAGAACAAAGCGGGGAAAGAACGCGGGTTGCGACGTCCTTTCATCGAGGTTGAAGGAGTTGAAACATTGTCGACTCCACATCTTCGGACATATCCATGAAAGCGCAGGGACTCACGTTGGAGATTACAAGGGTAGGGACACCCATCGTGTTTCAGTCAACGCAGCCATGCCGCAGAATTGCGGTGTCGTTGTGGTGGACTTCCGCGATTGACTGTCCCCATATCATTACAGTGAGTATACAGTGACGACAGCTTTGTGGTAGATCCATACTTCTATACAGTCACTTTACCCTTCTTTGCAATCTTGATACCCAGCTTGTTCTTGAGGTCTGATTTGGGTTTCTTCGTTGTGGGTGTGGGTGTACTTGCAGAGTTGGTCGGCCCCGAATCTCGAGTCGAGGATGAAAGCAGGGTGTGGATGTCGGGTTCGATGTCGTCTGCCTTTCGTTTTACAACGACGGTGCGTGACGACGATTCCTCTTTCGAAGCATCGTCAGAGCTACCGGCGACGGAAGACAGCCCGGATGGCGTGGGCATAGACACCTTGGCAAAGACCTGTCGGACTAGCATCTCATCCTCTTCCTCTTCCAACTTGCGCTGTCGATCTTCCTCACTCTCCACCTCCCCCGCTGTGATCCGAGCAACCAAATCAACTGCTTTCCCCACGCGATCGTTTCGAGCATTTCTTGCTCTGATGTCTTGGAGTGCATCAAGAATGTCCATTTCCCGCTTTGCATCTACGGTGCGGTTCTCGAGCGCCTTCATCGGATTGTTTTCCTCTTCTTCTAATCGTGCTAAGCGATCCTCTTCTTCAACCTCCTGTTCCTCCCTCCAGGGCTCGAAATTGCGGGATGCACCGTGCTCTGCTGCGTAGTCTGTATTCTTTGGATCGGTCTTGAAGGTGATCTCGGCTGAACATAGTGTGCTTTGTGATGGTGAGCAGTAGATGTGGACGATGACGAGTTACATACCATTTAATGTAGAAGCGGAATATCTTGATGCCATAATAATCTTCACCGTCGACTGTTTCCTTGCGAGCGTTAAACTTCTTTCCCTTGTAAATATACTCTCCGCAGGTATTGCATCTCCTGTGGTGGTGGTGGTGGTGGTGGTGGTGGTGGTGGTGGTGGTGGTGAGACAGCAATCAGGATCAAGTATGGCTGTGACTTACATGGAGAACGGTGCCATGAGGCGGACGACCTGCTGAGAGTTCTTTGGCCCCTTTCGTCGCGGGATAAGCGACGGGTCAAAGTCGGGGGGGAAGTACTTGTTCAGCACTGGCGACAATTGTGTTAGTGTCCCCTAAGGAGTCTTACATGAGACCTTACCTTTGCGCTCAGACATGGTTGAGGAGAAAGAGAGGTTGCTTACATAACAGACGCGTCTTTGCCAGTTCCACTCTCCAGTTTCCTGTACGCCGCACACGGCTGCGTCCAACGGTCGGGTTAAGCACACATGGCAGTTCAGCTCAACAAATCTCTCATAAATTCTCGCTTGAAGAATGTCTACGAGGGCTGGAACGTGTGTAGCTATCTTCTGTACCCTGACACATTCCTGACGCCAGTCCCAACCCGAATTCCTAGAATGCTACTCAAAACGACGAGTTCGGCTCGATAGCGGACTCAGATGCACTCTTACTGCTCTCAGGTGACCCAGCAGGCGAGGATGAGCCCATTCGAAAGGGAACGGCATTCCAGGTAGGACATCCTTCGAACCCACGTCCCTTGGTACGTCCTTACCCCTCAACCCCCTAGACGTGGCTACTCGGGTACGAGTTCCCCTCTACGTTCATGTTATTCGAAAAGGACAAGATCGTCATCCTCTGCTCTGCTAACAAAGGTATGTATTGACTCACTAGATGTGCGGTGTCAGGCAGCACTTGAACGTGTTCCGGCAGCAAAATTTCTGCAGCAAATCAAAGATGGAAACCCTCCTGTCCCCATAGAAATACTCATCCAGGCCAAAGCGAAAGAACCACCAACGGATGCACTTCCCAAATTTGTGCAGGCGTACACAGCCCATAAGCGCGTCGCTACTCTCGTAAAGGAGTCGTACACTGGAAAATTAGCATTGGAATGGGATCAGACTATTTCTGGGGCTGCTCAGAAGCCAGAGCAAGTGGACATTGCTCCGGCGGTGTCTGCGTATATGGCAGTCAAAGACGAAGAGGAGCTAGTGCGTAGACTTGGCTAGTCGTGCTCATACGCTAATCGTCACATGCAGAAAACTATCCGCACAGCGGCGAATCTGACATCAACTTTGCTCATACACCACATCATGGTCAAACTAGAAACAATTCTCGACAAAGAAGCCAAGATCTCGCACGAACAATTCGCCAGTCAAATTGAGTTGCGGATAGGAACAGGAGATGGGGATGATGCCAAGGGTCCTGATATGAAAGTTTGGAGTAAAGGGCGTGGACTTCAGGATGTTTGTTTCTCCTCTCTCTCGGACTTCCGTCTGGCTGATTATTGCGTTCAAGGTGGACTGGGGATCAACGGAATTTTGTTATACTCCGATTATCCAGTCTCGCTCGACCAGCACCGGGTATGACTTGAGGTCAACCTCAGTTTCGACTGCGGATCCCATTGCCCATAAGGGCGTCATTCTCATTTCCGTTGGTATGCGGTACAAGAGCTACTGTGCCAACCTCGGGCGCAGTGTCATTGTTGACCCCTCCAAAGTATACTTCTACCTCAACTTCATTTACTTGTTTTATTCAATCACTTGCAGGAACAAGAGGAGATTTACAACACTTTGGTATCATTGCAGTCCGAGCTTATGCGAGAAATGAAGGATGGCATTACGGCTCGCGAAGTGTATCACCGGGCGGTGGAATACATCCAGGAGAAGAAACCCGAACTGGAAAAGCATTTCGTCAAGAACGTTGGATCTGCGGTACATTTCATTATCCGTCATGCGTCGCCTCAAACTCATTTTGAAGTAGATCGGTGTTGAGTTCCGAGACTCCGCTTATGTCCTTTCATCTAAGAATGCACGTCGTCTTAAGACGAATATGGTCTTCAACCTGTCTTTGGGATTCTCCGACCTCGTGGATGAGACAGGAAAGAAGTGAGTACTCCCAATACGCTTCGTACAACTGCGTTTAATATGTCTATCAGATATGCGTTACATCTCGTCGACACTATTCGCGTTGGTCCCGATAAGGCCGCCTTCCTCACGGATGGTGCCAAATCGTCCACGGATACACTTTTTTACTTGAATTCGGCAGAGGACCAAGAAGAGGACCATACTTCCAAGTCTGCGAAGAACCTGCCGGTTAAGGCCCCTCAGAATGGCTCTCCTGTCAAGAATAAGACTGCAGGTGGTAAAGTCCTGCGAAACAAGACACGCAGCGCCGCTCAAGAGGAGGACATGCAGACGACTACTGTGAGATTAAGGGAGCATCAAGCTGAGTTGCACGCTGCGCTTCAGCGCGAAGGGCTTGAGAAATACTCCGAAGACGGCGTCAAACATGGGGAAAAGGAGGGGAAGGGTTGGAAACGTTTCCAAAGTTACAAGGGCGAGGGTGCACTTCCTAGGGAAGTGGAAAGTTTGCGAGTAAGTCGTGTCGTGCAGGCAACCGCATTATGGTTCGTACTAAGCTAACCTACGTTAGATTTTCGTCGATCGCAAGGCCCAAACCATCATCCTTCCTATTCATGGCTTCTCGGTCCCTTTCCACATCAATACTATCAAGAATGTTAGCAAAAATGATGAAGGCGAATTCACTTATCTCCGCATCAATTTCCAAACGCCCGGTCAGCTTGCTGGAAAGAAAGACGACACTGTATGTCAACCTTATTTATTAAATGCATGCAGACTAACTGGCCTTCGCAGCCTTTCGAAGATCCCGATTCGACATTCATTCGATCGGTAACTTACCGTTCCGCTGACGGCCATCGCTTCGATATGATCTCGAAGCAAATCACCGACCTGAAAAAAGAAGTCAACAAAAGAGAACAACAAAAAAAGGAGATGGCAGATGTCATCGAACAAGATGTCTTGGTGGAAATCAAGGGCAGGAGGCCCCACAGGCTCCCCGAAGTTTTCGTCCGGCCTGCGTTAGACGGGAAGCGGTTACCTGGCGAGGTCGAGATTCACCAAAATGGTCTTCGATACCAATCGCCTATGGGTTCGCAGAAAATCGGTGAGACTACGATTCATGAACGCCGGTCTCTAACATTAACCCCGGATTTCAGATGTCCTGTTTAGCAATATCAAGCATCTATTCTTCCAGCCTTGTGACAAGGAATTGTTGGTGATAGTTCATGTTCACCTGAAGGCTCCTATCATGATTGGCAAGAGAAAGGCACATGTAAGTCATTACCTTATTCGCCCCTCGTGGCTTTCATTCATTCTCGTCAAATAGGATATTCAATTTTTCCGCGAAGCTTCTGATGTACAATTTGACGAAACTGGAAATCGGAAGCGCAAGCACCGCTATGGTGACGAAGATGAAGTCGAGATGGAGCAACAGGAGCGGAAACGAAGGCAGATGCTTAACAAGGAATTCAAACTCTTTGCGGAGCGAGTGGCAGAGGCGGCTTCGACTTCTGTGAGTCACATTTTCGGCTTGTTCTTCCCAACTCATGTCGTATATAGACTGGAGATACGTTGGAGGTCGACATTCCTTTCCGCGAGTTATCGTTTGACGGTGTTCCTTTCCGCACAAATGTGCGCTTACAACCGACCACGGAGTGCCTCGTTCACTTGATCGAACCACCTTTCCTTGTTGCCACCCTAAACGATATCGAAATCGCCTCGTTGGAGCGTGTCCAATTCAGCCTCAGACAATTTGATGTGGTATTCGTATTCAAGGATTTCACGAAGTCGCCGCTCCATATTAACTCGATACCAAGCTCGCAGCTCGATGACGTGAAGAACTGGCTTGAGTAAGTGATCTTTGATAGCGTTCTTAAGTTTCTCATTTTCTCTCAGTTCTGTCGATATTCCCATGAGCGAGGGTCCTGTTAACTTAAATTGGGGCCCGATCATGAAGACGATCAATGAAAGCCCGTATGCCTTCTTCCAGCAAGGCGGGTGGAGCTTCCTTGGTGGTGCTGGTGCAGAAGTAAGTTGTTCTTACGTCCATTTCATGCCTAGTATTAACTTGTTGTAGAGCGACGCGGAAGAAGAGTCTCAGAGCGAATCTGAGTTTGAGGCTGACCCGGAAGACTTCGAAGAGGAAGAGAGTAGCGACGAAGGCAGTGCTTATGGTGGCTCCGATGCTAGCGATGACTCTGGAAGTGGTTCCTTTGACGATGACGAAAGTGATGGGGACGACTGGGATGAACTGGAGAGAAAGGCAGCTAAATGTAACCGCATTCTGTTCTTTCCGTGTGAAGCATATTCTAATTGGCCCCTGTTCAGCGGATTCCAAACGAGCTGCAGAAACGAAGGTTCGCCGAGGCTCAGACGAATCAGACGATGATAGACCGAAAAAGAAACCTGCAGCTAAGCCCAAGCCCAAGCCCAATGGAAAAGGCAAGCGGTGAAGCTTTGAATTTTCGAAGCTCGATATTGGATCTTGCGAATAGCGTTCTTTGCACCTACTATATCTGTTGCATAACTCCACATATATTGATCAGTGTTATTCTCCGTGTACGGCTACTCAGACCGAAATAAACACCATGTATACAAACAAAGGTGGGACTACTAGTTTTCCTTTTTGTCCACCTTTGTGGCTTGGTTGGGGCCATTCAGCTTTTCCTCCCTCCACATCAATACACTGCAGATGGCAGCAGCAGGTCCCAGCACAACAGTCGTTGCAATACACCAGATGATGAGTACGACACATGAAAACAAGTTATCGGCAAACCAAAGGCTAAGGACGAATGCTGACACGATGCCGATGCCGAAATCCCATTTGAGAAAATCGAGCAAACCATCGAGCAAAGGGGCTGTGGCCCGATCAATTGGCCCAAGCGATGGCAAGAACAACTGACTTAAGGTATCCTGGTCGCTGAGAAGTGGCCAAATGTAGTGGATATGAAGAGCAGCCGAAGCGACCAAAACGGTGGCGTACGCAGCCTGAACGGTGTAGTAACCGGATTCGGTAAGCCGTGAAGGAGGTCGTACGATACGATGAGCGACCTGTAAAACCTCCATCACGATCGGGAATATTTGCCAGAGAATAGTGACAGTTGGGTCCTCAAGAAATGCCAGACATGCAGTAGGTATGATCCACCCGACAATGAGTCCGAAAAGTAGTGCTTCCGCATTCCCCTGGTTAATTTTAGCTCCGGGACCTGGTTTCCTGGCTGCTGCACCAGACGTGACGAAGAGCAGAGCATAGACGGGGGTTGCCAGCCCCATACCACCAAATTGTCCTAGCATCCCGAATGTTATGCCTGGTAAACCAAAAAGAGAAGAGTGTTTGTCTCGGGCTGCTTCAACGAATGGTACGAGAAGTGTGGCTCCGGCTCCGGCCAAGAACTCCAGAAGGAACGGACGGTAGAAGGGTGTCATAATAGAGTGGTAGATCACGGCGATGCCACAGAACCTCTTGTCGGGTTCTGAGAAGCCAGTATACGCGATACGAAGCGGGCTGGATGCACTATCGAGAGGTTGGTCGCATATGGCATCTAATTTGCTGTCGATCCGGCCTTCAATGATGCCTTCTATGAAGAGATATTGAATGGCAGCGACAGCCAACGCAAGGAATACCACAGTGGGCAATAAGATACCTGAAGCGAACTAGCATAAAGAATGCGCAGCGCGCCATATGACTTGCACACATACGAGTCGTCAGTTGAAACATCGTCATCATCTACGTGACAAGAATAAATTTGACTAGTTCGGCGTGTATGTGCTTTTGATCCACGGGTAGTCGTGTGGTATTGGAAATCCTGACAATGTCACGAGTCCACGGGTTTGTCAATTACCAATGCTCAATTTACATTTCAAGGGAGGCTCACCACGTCTGAGGGAAGGGATCGACTACGTGTTAGATGACACGGTTTTAGAACCTGAGTCAGGGTATACGGTTGGTCCTAGTAAAAGCTTTTTGAAGTCAAACGGTGTCTCGACCGTTGCCTGATTAGGAAGGCATGCAAAACTCCTACTAATCTGTAAAACTACCCGAGGAAACTTCAAGACATGTCACTCTCCACTGTTTGGAAAATTCATACTGTTAGACCGTTTAGGACCAATGGGAACGCTCGCTCAAGTGCAAAAAGAGCCATCCTGCTTGTTGAATTACAGATTAGTACATTTAAATTGTCCGATAGGGGGCTCCAAAGAGCTCTGCGACGTGGACAGTTGAGCTTTGAAGCACAATGGATTGACGTCACCACCTGTCATTATGCTACACGTCACCGTGAACTCTGGTGGTGAATGATCTTACAAGGATCACGTGGAACATCTCGTCGAACCAGTATATGTGGCATGCGGGTTGTTTTACCCGTTTCTCCACACTCGCAATGTCCCCCGGAAAACTGGATGCTCAGGAAATGGGTGCAGAGTACCCGACAATGTTCGACGCGTCATCCTGCACTCGTCGTGGTTTGTGTCCAGTCAGTCAAATAGGGGACTATGACTGCTCACTGGAAAGTCATTCACTTTACTACGAGATCCACGGCAATGGAGTTGAAAGGATCGTATTCATCATGGGGAAAGTGACATCCTAAATATGTGAGCTTGAAGTTTGACAGTTCAACAGACTCAATAGTACTTCCTCTGGCTGGCTCCCTCAAGTTCAACACTTTGGCAAGCTCCCTCAGTACTCCGTGCTCGTTTTCGATAACAGAGGCACTGGAAATAGCACAACGCCCTGGGGTCCTTATTCGTCTGTTCTAGTATCACCATTTGTCTTCACTAGGCTTATCGACGATCCAGCACCACGAGCATGGCGGAAGACGTCATTGCATTGCTTGATTTTGTCGGGTGGACTGGGAATCGCGGAGTCCATGTAGTTGGCATGTCATTGGGAGGAATGATTGCACAGGGTAACGGCTCGATTAATAACCCGTGTCCACGGCTAATATTTATTCCGTAGAACTTGCATACCGCATTCCCGAACGTATTGTATCCCTGAGTCTTTTGGTCACCAGGGCAGGCGGACAACCCTGGGACAACTTACCTCCTGTAAGTTCTTTTCTCTATTCAGTCGCATGTATATTGAAGATCGTAGTTGACAGGTATATCCTTACTGGCCAGGTAATAATCAAATGCACCATAATGCCATGCTAAATTCTTACATGTTTAAGACTTCTTTTGGCTCGTGATACAGAAGGCAAGATCGGCATTATACTCGACACGCTTTTCCCATCTGAGTGGTTGGACCAGAAAGCAGATGACGACCCCGAAGGCAGAACCAACAAAGATATTCAAACAGGCGTATGTGCTCACCGCATTCTCGCTATTTGCATAGCTTACAACTGATCGCACCCTGTGCAGATTTACCGTCACAGGATAGAGATTACCCGACCGCCATCGGTCATGGGTGTCCTTTCCCAGATGATGGCAGGTCTTACGCACAACGTCAGCCCCGACAAGTTGCGAAAAATATCTGCGTTCATACCCAAGGTGCTTATCCTCACTGGAGACACGGATATGTTGGTGGACCCGTCGGGAAGTGTCTTCCTCAAAAGAATAATGCCTGAGGCAGAATTCCACTCTTGGGAACAAACAGGGCATGCAGTAGCTTGGCAAAGGGCAAAATGGTTCAATGCCTTAATGGAGAGGGTCATTCAGGAAGGCAGAGCAGCCACGGAAAAGTCTTTCGATACCGATTAACTTCCTCAAAAAAGTCTAGTCGTCTCAGTTGTACAATTGTGTAAAACTCCACCTCCTCGGTTGCTACTGCCAGTACGATGGCAGAAAAGCGGTTTTCCTGGTGTAATGAAAATAAAATTCCCAGGAGACGATGTTACAAGACGGAGTTGACCAAAAATCCTATGTGGACCGTATAATAACCATAGGCAGAAAGAAATAAGCAACCCACTTTACTAAACTAATATGCTTGCGGTATACTATCAAGGTCACCGTTCTGTCAACAGCTTCTTCATCTGCGATCTGACAGGTTTTGGGAAGTTCCCGGTTACTCTCCTTGACAAGATGGGTTCGATACGCAAATTATGTGGCCATGATTTCCCTGCCTCCTCCTGGCGCTTTTGCATTATCTTGATGAGCGGTTCTTTCATGTCCTTTTCCTGCTTGTTGGTGAGAGGGGGAGGGACGACCTTGGTCTGCGGGAGCGCAGCCTTGGGAATAAATCGGGTGAACGTCCGCATTACACTCCTGCCATGGTTCTGAGGTAGACCTATGCAAATGCATGACAAAAGCCTACCTGGTCAAAGTAGGAGGAGTTGATACTTTGCGATTGGTCCAACTTGTGAGGATAAGTCACAGTAACGTGTGACAATCGCGTCTTGTCACGCTCTCCTGAGTCCTGACCCCCTAGTTCCTTCCTGGCTACGGGGCAAAGGAAAATGAAACGAAAAGTCGACGACAATACCTCGAATTTGGGGAATCAGGCTGCGAAGAAGCCGAGAACCTCGTCGAAAGAAAAAGGAAAGCAGAAACCAAGTGGAGAAGTTGACTGGCCGGAGTATTTCCATGATGCACGTACATTCAGGCTCACTAATATGATGTGTATTCTTACCGCTATCGGCTTAGCTTTTCAAGGCGAGCATTTTTATGGGAGCTCAAGCCGAGATTGACCTTGTTGCTTCATAGGTGTTTAAGGTGAGTAACCGTGTCGCACGTCTATGACCACCATCTGGATGACATGGTTACTTTTTTTAGGCCATTAACACTGTTCTTGCATTCATTTCTTCGCGTAAGCACCTCGCGACAACGTTCCCTGTAATCCGCTCTTCTGTAGAAGGCCTCCTAAAACGGTGTGTCTCGACGTGTGTTTACTCTGTCCACTATTCATGTCTCCATTCAGACCACTGGAATTAGCAAAAGTTGCAGAGCTCAAGTCAGTGCCACAGTAAATCCCAACCGTGTTTTCTCAAATCACGCGTTTCTTAGGGCTCTGTTACCAGACCTCATTAAATTCGCTTACATACCCCATAATGAATTGCGCATACATGCGGAAACATCGTCTCAGGCGCAGAAGAATGGTCGAAACAGTCCGGATTTCTCACTTCGCTCGCAAGGGCCATCGAGTTCTCAATTACCGGGGATTGAGGAAGACGAACACGTCCTTGTGCTCGAGTTTGCGGAAAACCCGAGGGGGAAGAAACAACGCGCGGGGTATGCAGTCTCTCTATCTGCCTCCGATACCATACCTTTCAACAACATTTAGACCTTCGTTGTCACTTGCACCAGCTATGTCGCCCGCCCGGGCTAAGAAGCTGATCGAGAACCGCGACGAAAGATTCCAATGTGCGGTGAATGAGTGGGTAAAAATTTCACCCCCACTAACCCTCCTGACGTCTCTTTAGGCTGATTTCTGCGACACCGGCGGGTGAGGATCCCGTGGAATTACTCCAGGCCGCGGCAAGGGATCACATTCCTGCCAACCCAAAGGCAGTACGGTATTCTTCACCCCACAAGAGAAAGGAAGTTCCTAGTCCGGAAGATCGTCCTTCAATGGACCAGGTAATTGCTGAAATGCAAGAACAAGAATGGTATAACAAACAAATCGTGGACCGTAGGACGTTCACAGCTAGAGAAGCTAGAGAAGGCACGTGCAATTTTCGACAGATCCACCTCACAGAAATCCTTATTTCCAAGAGCAGGCTTTCTTGACAAGCCCCTGTCAGACACAATACAACAAGCCCTTCGTGATTCGAGAAAGATTGATTCATTTTACACGCACCAAGCTGCAGCCATCAATGCCATATCGCACAAAAAGCATGTAATAGTGTCTACTAGTACAGCATCAGGAAAGAGTGTCATTTATCAGGCAAGGGCGATTTTCTTTATTTCATTCCCAACGAATTTCATTATCGCAGGTCCCCATCATGCGTTTTTTGGAGAAAGATCCGAATGCCACGGCGGTGTTCATATATCCAACTAAGGTATGCACTTATTCTACTGGCATAAGCAACAGTCATAACCGCTTCAAGGCGCTGGCCCAGGATCAGAGGAGTGCCTTGCAACAGTTGCTGTGGTCGTGTTCCACACTTCGACATGTTAACATAGCAACGTATGACGGTGACACTCCGCAAGGGCACCGACCAGGTATGCCGTCGGCTTAATAACGTCCATTGAAGCTAGAATGTAGATAATAGCAATTCGGGACAATACCTCTATCATCTTCACAAACTTCGTACGTCCACGGACAGCAATGTTCGGGTCTTTATTGAGAGGTTGATCCAGGATACTATCCATGCATCAATTCTTCCCCATGAGGAACTCTGGAGGGGGTCGGTACAGCGATCTTCCATCTGAAATTTGTACTCAACATGGTATAGCTTCCTACAGAACCTGAAGATTGTGGCAGTTGACGAACTCCATTACTACTCGGATATTATGGGGAGGTGAGTTTGCATCCGTCTGGACGTCGCAGGGCGGTAACGTGTGCCGAGTAGCCACGTTGCACAGGTGATCAGGCGGTTCCGTCGCATCTGCACAGCAGTCGGAAGTTCGTAGCTAGTTACAAATGCGATATCTGTAACTTCTGACGTGAAAGCCAGATCATGAGACCATTTTCGTTTCTTGTAGTGCAACTATTTCCAAGCCTGCTCAACATATGAGGCGGCTTTTTGGAGTCGAGGTTTGCCCCCCATCCCGATATGTACACCTTATCGCTGACATGTAGTCAAAATACAGGAGGTCGAGGAGATCATCGAAGATGGAGCTCCCTCTGGATGCAAGGACTACCTTGTTTGGGGCCCACCCCTCATCGACGAACGGGCCCCACAACTTGGACGACGTAGCGCAATGTCCGAGGCCACGTGCCTGATGAGGTTCTTAATGAAGCAAGGTGTCAGAGTCATAATGTTCTGTAAGGTACGAAGCCATTAGCCATGGATTGAGATACCATTCAGTTATAATCATAAATCCAGATCCGTAAGGCTTGCGAGTTGGTAAGGGTTACAGAAATGTGTACAATGGTACAGAATTCATGACTATTTTGCAGGCGATGAGGACTCTTCGTGCAGAATTGAGTGCTGAAGGCTGTTTAGACATTTTGGCCAAAGTCATGTCATATCGTGGAGGCGAGTGAGACTGATTTATGATGGCTACGTAGTCCATCTTACATCTCAAACAGGCTATTCCCAAGAGGTTTCTGGACTCTTTCTTTTTGTTCATCCACCGTGTGGCTTATCACATACCTTTAGGACCGCAGGCGCATCGAGCATGAGGCATTCTCTGGTAATTTACTTGGAATAGTTGCTACCAATGCCTTGGAACTAGGTATAGACATTGGCGTGCTGGATGCCGTGATCATGCTTGGGTTCCCTTTTGGTCTTGCAAACTTCGTAAGTTTATCCACCTACTATAAATCCAATGAAATTTATCATCTGCTTTCAGCGCCAACAAGCAGGGCGGGCAGGACGGCGGTCCCGCGATTCCTTGGCCATCTTTGTTGCGGACACGCCTCCCCTGGATCAACACTATGTGAATCATCCAGACGATCTCTATAATAAGCCAATAGAGGATCTAGTCATTGACACAGATAGCAAGGAAATCATCGAAGTTCACCTGCAGTGTGCTGCACATGAGTTGCCACTCTCGAAAAGTGATATCACCTTCTTTGGCCCTTCGCTACCCGAGATATGCGACAAGAAGTTGACTCGCGATGCAGATGGCTGGTAAGCATGCCGCGATTAAATAGCACCACCATTGATTTGCATCATAGGTATCACACACACCCGAAGTACTTACCATACCCTGCAAAGCATGTATCTATTCGGGGCGTGGAAGAAGAAAAGTATGCTGTGGTGGACATTACAAAAGCCGGAAAAAATAACCAGGGTGCTAAGATCTTGGAAGAGCTTGAAATTTCACGAGCACTCTTCGAGATTTACGAAGGCGGGGTGGTATGCTTGTTCTGTTCTCTCCGATTTCAAGAGCTGACCTTCCCCGAGTTCATACATCAAGGGCTAACATTTATTGTGCGTCCATCAGCCTCATAGATGATTCCATGCATCGTTGACCTGATGACATTCCAGGTCAAGGAAATTAGCCATGATTCGAAGATGGCGAAACTCCAGAGGGCGGATGTCAACTGGATTACTTCACCGCGGTAAGGTGTATCATTCAGTTTGAAGATGGTGTCTGAAGTTCTTTGCAGGGACTTCACGTGAATACCATGTAACTGGAGAAAAGACACTAAAAAATATTGGGAACAGAGACGTAGATGCCAAACAAACATACCGTATCAAGGAGATCCCGAATTCTCCTCACAGATTGTTTTTCGGAAGTAAGACATTATCATGTAAGAACATTGGAAGTTTCGTACTCACGAAACCATTAGGGGTGGATGTGGTAACAGTGGTGTACGGTAAGTAGTCCAGACATTCCTTTGAATCTGCTGACAGTTTTTAGGGTTCTACAAAATAAGGTCTGTTATTCGATGTACAGTGTTTGGCTACTTGATGCAACACTTATGATATCAGGATCAAGTCCATTCTCGATGTTGTCGACATCGATACCCCTCCTTGGGAGAGACATGGAACTGGTTTTTGGCTTGATGTCCCAAGAAATATCTTGGACTTAATGCGGTCCAAAAAAGTCATACCCGCTGCTGCTATCCACTCGGCGTGTCATGCTTGGATGAATTGCTTCTCCTTCAATGCCGAGCTTAGAACCGAATGTAAGGCCGCCGAGAAGGAATTCAAGGTTACCAAATCACAGCGAAAGCGACCAGCAAGGTATTAGCACAGATCTTGCACTTACCGAGATTGTTGCTCATAGTTCCTGGCAGATTGATTTTCTACGAATCATCAGGAAACAGTGTGGTCTCTGCACAAGCCTTTGATCACGGTAAGAGTAGCTTTCGTTCGCAGCTCGCATCAATGCCCACGTCTGTACCACAAGCCTCAGAAATTCTAAAGAAAGCCCAACTTGCTGTGGAAGCTTGTCCGTGCATGACTGGCTGCACGAACTGTAGGTCCAAATCTAGGGACAAGCTTCAACGTTCTTTGCTAACATCTGCTCACTAGGTATCCTAAGTCCGCGCTGCAAAGAGAATAACACCGTATCATCCAAAATAGGGGCCTTGATAATCCTCCGTGGGTTACTCAACCTCGAGATCAATGCCGACAGTATTCCAATTCAGGCGCAGGAGCAAGATAGCACTGATGCGATCGTTGAAGCGGGTTATGTTCGCCCAATTGACGGTGTCCAAGTCGAGGCTGCGTGACGATGTTCTGCAGCGGTACTTGCTCATAGCAGGTGTATGTAAACAAGGCCAATATCTAGAGTCGTAAATAAGTCATGAAGATCATTTGAGCGGATCAAAATCGCCCCAGTCATCCTTCGTCACTGGTTTACTCGTTGCGACCGACTTAGTCGGCTGCATGGGTGTCAACATCGAAGAAGTCATGAAAGGAGGTGCCATGGCAGGAGGTGAAGCAGAAGGCACATATGAACTATAATTAGATGGAGTCGGATTACTTGGTAGTGTGGTTGTGAGAGTGTTGGATGGAGCAGACATGACGTCCGATAGGGATATGTTGTAATTCGGTTTGGATACAGCCGCTACAATAGAGGATGGATTGGAGATGGTGGAAGCACGCTGGGGTTGCAAAGGGGGACTAGACACCCTTAGATTCTGACCTAAAGGTGATGCATTGCCCAGTGGGGTGGCGGTAGAAAATGCAGATTTATCGAACGAGGACGCCGGTGTAGGCCTTGCCCCAAGCCGCGAGGGTCGAGGTAGAGGGGCAATATTTGATGTTCTAGGAGAGGATGGTAATGACTGTACTTGTGTGCGTGTAGATGACGTCAAGGGTTGTACTGGGATGTTGGTCGTTTGTGTCGTCGACATTCCTGTAGGAAGGCTTGACGTCTGTCAAGCTTGTTAACACAAAATTCAAAATCGTCATGAGCACGGACATCATATCCATCGTTCAGTATGGCACCCCATACATCATCATCCCAGCCGTTTTGATTGTCAGGCGTTGCCTCCGTTTTCACTGCCGAGGCACTGGCACGTCCAACCAAACTTTCGAAATCTAAGCTAGAATTCAGAGTTAACGGTGCGGCACCATTTGCGGTTGCTGATCGATCCTCTAGGCGCTGGGAGTCGCGGAGGAATTGATTATGTTCTTTTTCGACCCGATCACCAAGCTTTCGGATGACAGTCATGAACCGTTGAAATTGCTCGATGTTCAATACTTTGAGATGTTAGATACATACTAATAGTGTTCAGAACGAGACAACATACGAGGACCCATAGACATAACCCAGAGTTGAGGAAGAACGAGGGTTGCCACAGCGTCTCTGTCTATCTTAGAGCCCATTGCTTCCTGGACAGATAAAGTGGCCATCTATAGATCTTGTTCAAGGTTCGACGTCAGATGAAAAATAAATTAATTCACCATAACAGCTGGTTCTTTTGTACGAATCTTCGATAACAATGGACAGAGTTTTTGAGTGAGATTGGACTTAGGATAAATTAGAACCATGGACGAGGATGCAAAAACAATAATGAACATACTTGATCTAACACTTTCACCATACTAAGAAAAGTCGCCAGTGTGGCCACCTTCACCGAAAGTATTCTGGTTTTAGTAAAAACTAACTGAAGAGGTGGGTCAGTATCGATCATTAACAGGTTCCTTGAAACCTACCGCAACACGGGGGAATAAAACGGTGGAGACTTCAGCATAGTCGATAGTTTCGCAGAGATTAGGCACGACTCCTAGAGCCCGTTCTTGCACCTTAACCAAATCAACAGGCGATTAATAGAACCGTAACCGGACATACTACAGCATGTTCAGCCTCCAGAGCATTGTACACAAGCGGTAGGACCTCTGTTTAGGGTCACACTGAACGATCAATACTAAGGATCTTGTTCTTTCACTTACGTTCCCGGAAGACACCTTTTTCAGTTTTTCCCTGAAGTAATTCAATGTTATCCAAGAGTGTTAGCATATTCTGCGGTGGATCCTTGATAGTAAAGAGGGGTTTGAGACTGGGCAAGATTAACTGAGCAAATTGTGTTGGTGACAGAATGTTTGAAATGGCGAAGACATTTGGAAGGATATAAGGGAGTAGGTGTGTGTCTTTCATCTGTATTACATGTTTTAGCATATACGTAAAGTTGAATGGTAACAACGCACCTCTTCAAGGAGAGAAGGCAGTATTTTTCGCACCCGCAAGCCCTCAGAGAATTTGTTCAAAACGCCAGTCAACCCCTTCATAAACGATATTTTCTCTTCGCGCGTTTTTGTTGTAAAGTTGGATCGATCAAGGAAGTTGAGGGTAGAAATGGGCAGTGACGAAAAAAAGGGGAGGGAAGGAAGAGTCGATGGCGTCGGTCGATTTGCAGGGGAGCGTGTCAGGAGTGACCGTAACAGACCTGATAACAGCCGTGTCAAATAACCAATCTTACAGATACCAAAACATGTCACCTTGCAGAACTGTATCCAGTTTACTGATGTCCGGCACTGGACGACCCGCATTGTCGCGTAAACTAGCAAGACTCCCATAATTGACAAAAGGTGGTTTGCCTTGGCAGTGCACCGCATATATCAGACCACCGAGCGAATACATGTCCGACGAAGTGACAAGGCTCTCATCCAAAGCATATTCGGGAGCTGTTCCATGCATTAGCATTCCTAGAGAAAAGTACCAAAGACATGGAGGTACCAATGTAGTCAAAGGAACGCTGCACGTATGTCGGAACACGTCCGTCACACCCCGGGGCCTCCCAACGGGAGGGTGTCCCATCTGCATTGGTCAAGGGAATGGTCAAACCAAGTCCAGAGATCTTCCAGTCCCCCTGCAGATCCATCATCAGGTGACAAGATAGCAAAGTCCAACCAGTTGTGGAACTTACGGCATCATTGATGACAATGACTTCAGGCTTCAGGTTCGAGTGTATCAAACGTGCTGATGAGTGCAGGAATGAAAGGCCTTTGCACAACTGAAGGATCCCCTTTTGAATCTAACTAACTGTGAGTGATCTCTGGGAGTACTGAGATTGAGGAACGACAAACTTCGATTTCATCGAGTTCCACGATCGGTGTATGATGAGAACTCCGGGGTATGGACATCTCAAGTGAGGACAAGACAGGCTCGGTTGCGAAGATGAGCTCATTTCTCGTTTCTTCAAGAGGTTCAACCATTTCTTCAGGAGCGAATCGTAAGTGTATGCTGTAGCTATTGAGTAGAAATCCTCCATACCAAGGATAGAAGGGTGTCGAAGTCTGCTCAGAGCAGCTGCCTACACGCAGTCCGTCAAGCCTGAATATCTACATGAGAAACGTCACGAAGTACCTCTGCCTTCAAAACCTCTAGGACGCGCTCCTTGGACAGTGGACCAAGACCTTCCATCTCGACTCGCTTGTCAAATGTCCAGACAGATACCCGTTTGTTAGTAACCTTGTGTGTTGCTCCCTGCACTTTCCATAAGCCGATTCTCGTTGTTGGTGCTTGTGACACAGGAGTTGAGGATCCCGAAGGAGTTGGTGTCCCGGACCTGCTGATATTTGTCGCCCCGATATTGTAGGACTGCGAGATTGCTGTCCGAGAGAAAAACGATGTCGCCACTGCCAACATTGTGTGCGTGTACCGTTTTCAGCTCGACGTGTCGCCCAGAGTGAGACTCGTTGAGGAGCGACTGCTTGAGTCTTCGATCTACGACTCAAAATAGGAAACCCGCAAAAATGAACGGACAAAGAATGGTATTCTCACTACACATAATTGTACTACTACAGTGCATTAGCACTATCAGCTTGGAAAATCGGACAAACAGTGATGATTACCAAATACTCAGCGCGGGAACTTTTGTGATCCCTGTTACTGACCGAAGCTTGAAGCTGAAGACCCGCCGGTACAGTTGGTGCTGAGGGACTGTTGTAAGAACTTCAATTCGCAATTTGTATCTCAATAAACTTTCCAGGAGGAAATTGTGGAGTGCTCAGATAGTCTCCTCAGTGCAGTAGGTATTGAACAAATGAGGTATTAGCGCTGGTATTACATAACAGACACTCATCACTTGTTCTAGAAGATTTGTCATGTGCATTGCCACTGACATGTTACATGAGGTCAAAGGTACAGTCAAGTTTGGAGGAGGTTCACTCATGGTTTGGGGATGTATAGAGTGGAATGGTGTTGGGGTCTTGAGTGAGGTTGAGGGAAGGATGGATGCTGAACAGTATGTGACCATTTTGGAGGAAAGATTGCTTCAAAGCATGGAGAAATCTGGAATTCCAGAAGATGACATTATCTTTCAACACAATAATAACCCCAAGCATACCTCTAGAAGAGCCCAGAAATGGTTTGAAGAGCAAGATATCAAGCTTCTAGACTGGCCTGCACAATCTCCACACCTCAACCCAATTGAACACACTTGGAATCACCTCAAAAGATCTCTCTCAGGTTATGAGAGTGCTCCTACAGGATTTTATCAATTGTAGGAAAGGGTGATAGTGGAGGAGGGGAAGATTTCTGTGAAAGAGTGCCAAAAATGGATAGGAAGCATGCCTAGAAGGGTTGAGGCAGTTATCAAGGCCAAAAGAACTCATACCAAGTACTAGATAGTTGGATTTTTGTGAAGTCAAACAACTGTCTGCATGACATGTCATTTTCAAATAGCTACTATTCTATCACTTCTTATCCAGATCACTTGATTCTTGGACCAATAGAAAGCCAAGGGTAAGTACATCATTTCATACACTCATGGTCTAGGGCTAGGGTTAGGGGTTATTGTGTTGAGTCATAACTAATGTAAAACATGCAAACATGTGGACAGTTTTTTGAGCCACTGTATATATACTGGACCTCCAGGTCCACAAATAGTAACAGTTTAACATCTGTTAGGTTGTCCTGAAGACTCAAGTGAGTATTCAACCTCCCAACTAGAAGATCACCCCGAATAAACACTTAGTAAGTCTTTAGGTCCTTACCTAAGAACTTCCACTGCATAGTAGAAGTAGGAATCAGGCTTAGCCCAAGCTGCATCTAAGTCTGGTGTTTACACTGGACTTAGTTCCCTGACTACACTACTTTGCTTTAGGTTATGAGCCCCAAGCTCATTGCCTAGGTCAACATCTATAACCTTGCAATGGCCAAGCAGGGGATGCCACCTAACAATGGCTTGTGGTTTACTTGGAGGATTTTGTTGGATCTCCTCAACACCCTCTTGTTTCTCCAAGGCATACAATGGGTTTATCTGCAACTGCCATTTTGGCAAGCTGAATTTTTCTTTGCCATTTCAGCAATTGCCTTTGTTACACTCTGTGTTGAGATGCAGCACACACCTGCTCATTGTTGCACTTATAGAGTGGTGGCTGAGGCAAGTGATCAATTTGGGTCATGGTGCATCCAGGTGGACTGGACCATTGGTCCTCCTCCTTAGGATGCTTCAATGTTGGAAGGTCTTGCAGACCCTCCTGCATATACTTTGTCTGCTCCACTGCTGAGATATGAGTCTTGATTAACTGAGGAATCTGCAGTGTTGCAGTTTTTAGATGCAAATGCAGGGATTTCCTTGGTAGAGTTATGATCATGACTTGACTGAGCTTTCATCAAGGCTGCTGAGAGAATCATAGACTCTGTCAGATGACAAAGACTTATAGAGTCCATGAGGGCCCACTTGACTGAAAGTTGAGTAAGAAGTTGTCTTGACCTGACCCCTGTACAGCTAACTTATTTGAGGCTCTGGGGTGATAATATGACTGCCATGATGGAGTCACTTTCATCTAATGATCACAGTAGTGGGACCTTTATTGGATATACAGATGCTGACAGTAATCCTATTCCAGTCCCCTATGAGGTAATTGAAATTCAAGACGACCCAATAATTGAATCACATCCTTTACCCATTCCTTCTACTGGCCTCAGCTCAAATGCAACTTCCACCCCACACTTCTCAACTTCTGCCTCACCTTGTCTACCACAACCACATGTCTATCCTGGATCAATACAACAAGCAGTGGACCATCACTACACCACCTCCACTGACTCAGGTCCCTCTACCTCCCCTGGTGACACCTTCACCAATGCCAGCTTACCTTCCCCCAGGACATCTTCTCAGGCCTCGAGCACCCTCTTTAGTGCCAACTAGGCCTAACACTCCTACACCTCTTTCACCCCCTCACTGGTCCAGGGCCCAAACTACTGGAACACAGGAGGTTGAGATAAAGGAGGAGTTCAAAGACATAGTAGTGCCTCTCTCACCAGTCTTCATAAAAAGGCAGTCACCTTTAGAACATGGAGAAGTCACTCTGGATCTAGCCTATCTGGAATCACCCAAAGAAGGAGAAGAGGTAGAGTTTATTCACTTCAACTTTAATGATGATGAGGACCCAAATGATTGGGAAACCAAGGTGAAAATTAGACAGTGGGAAGAGCAAATCCAATGTCCAATGATGGACAGAGAGGATTTCAATGGCATATGGCCACAACCAAACTATGAGATGGAATGGTATGTGACCTATGGAGATGCAGTGCATGTCAGAGATTTCTATCCATGGACTGTCCAGTATGGACACCAGTACCCTATGGGTAATGGACTAATCATCATAGGGAAAAGGCCTACCCCTGCAGAGATTTTTGCACCAGGGTATGGAGATATCTTCTCTCTTTTCTTCATCACCAATGATGTTTACTTACCATGGATGAGAGCTTTTGGATTAGAGATAATGAGGAATCAGTATCAATTTGCTCAGGTCAATCCTGGAAGAGCATTTGACATGCACCCCTTCTTCCAAACCTACTATGCACATCCATACACCATTCTGCAGCATGACTTCTCATGATTCCTTGACAGAATCAAGGACTATGTTGTTGTCCCATCCAACCCATGAGGAAAGGTCAAAATCCTTGATCTTGAGGTGATGCACCCTATCCTCACCATGGGTTACAATGACAATGGAGAACTGGTGTTGTCAGAGGATATTTCAGACTACTTTGACACACCAAACACATGTGGTGTATCCAATGCCATACTTCACTCCCACACCATATGCTGTGGACATTAATTTTCTTCTATCTACCATTCCTTTTGATGAAGAGAACTTTCATAGTATACCTCTTCACAGAAGTATACATAGAGACCACATATGCTTCACCCATATGCTTCTTCTGTTCATCTTTGTACAAAAATTTGACTGAGTTATTGCCCAAGTTCCCTTCACTAGGCACACAGTGTATTACCATGGTTGAATTGCCAATAAGGAATTCCAACCTGCTACTTTCTCTTCAGCCTTCCCATCTTGTGCAATAATAGCATGGGAATTAGATTGGAGTGTGTCTTTCATCAACTCTATGCTGGGGACAGGACAGCAAGTTGATTGAGTTAACAATCCACACTACTTCCTGAGTCTAAACTTCCATCTTTTGGAGAAAACAACAGGACCAGTAGCAAAGGGACATGGTATACTGTTTTGGGAAAGGTCAAAAACCAGAAGAAAGAAGCAAGAGAGAAAGGAGAAAGTGGTAGAATGTTGAAAGGATAGAAGAGCCAACAATGCCTTTAAAAGGATGATCAGACAAATGCCACCAAGGAGAGCACCAAGGATGCATAATGGAAAGCACAGAGCTGGACTGAAGCCCATTTCACCTAAGCCCTTTCAACCCTTTTTAATAAAAGAGGAAAACACATTTGCTAACTGGTTTGCTTTTAACTGTTTATTCTAGGCAAAATGGCAGCAAAAGACATTCTCACTTTCATTCCCCTTCTCACTGGAAACAATTACAAGTTATGGCATGATTCTATCGATGCCTTTGCTATGGCAATGGGATTCTACCAAACTTTCACTGAAGACACACCTGTTGCTGGAGGGGGAGTCACCACCAAACAGGTACAGGCCTTTGAAGACAAGGATATTCAGGCCAGAGGTCTCATCAAACTTTGCATATCTCCCTCCTTTTACCATCACATGAAAGCCACAGCCAAGTTAACACTAGCTGATATAGAGACTGCCTATGGACAACCAGGCAAAATCAGCACACTATCTGAAATGAGATCACTCTTTCAGCATCACATCAAGGGAAATGTTAACCCTGTTGATAAGGTCAACAAACTCATTGTGTGCACTGAATGCCTAACAGCAGCAGGCTTTCCTGTAAATGAGAAGATTCTAGCAATGGCCATTCTTATGGCTTTACTGCCAGATTGGGAGAACATCATCTCCCTAATCACCACTACCATTGAGGATGCGAACTTCAAACCCTCAGGGGTTATTCCACACATCCAAAAGGAGTACCAGCAGAGAATCTTAGGAAAAGGAAAAAGCACCATTGACCAAGAGTGGTACAAGGGACCTTGTCATTCCTCCAACAAGTCCCTTATTCACTGACTCTCTAATATGAAACCCACAACAAACACACAGTATGCTCTGAGGGGAGACTTTCCTCAATGCAGGAATAAGCCTTGCAGGAAAAACCACTATCCCAGAGAGACTTGCCATGTTAGTGGCCAGAAAGTATACTATACTGGCAGCAAGCAGCAAATTCACTGTGTCCTGGAAATCATTTGTCTGCCTCTGGTATCCCCACAGAGGCAGTTCCCTAATAAGGGAAAAGGATGAGGCAAGCAAGGTGGTCAAGGTACTAGAGGAGGAAAGAATCCTCAGGGACAGAGACCTCATCCCAATAAAGGCAAAGGAAAGGCCAAGCAAAATATGATTTGAGATGACAAATCTATGGCCTACAAAGAGGCTCCACAGTATGATGAACAAGACTTCACATACATGCAAGCTGAGTATCTCCAACAGGAAGAATTTGGGTTACAGGACCAGGTGATGGATCCTGAACAACCCATAGCAAGCTCTTCCAGACTCACAGTCCAGCAACTGGATCAAGAGTTGGAGTTAATTCACCAGGGACATTTGGAACTGTTTACACAGGTTCCTGAGATAGATATCCCTGAGGAGCTTTATGAGAACTCAGTCAATCCTCTCACAGCAGAGGATTACAGTGGCTCAAAAAACTGTCCACATGTTTGCATGTTTTACATTATCTATGACCAGATGCAATAACCCCTAACCCTAGCCCTAACCCATGAGTGTATGGAATAACATACTTACTCTTGGCTTTCTATTGGTCCAAGAATCAACTAATGTGGATAAGAACTGATAGAATAGCAGCCATTTGAAAATGACATGTCATGCAGACAGTTGTTTGACTTCACAAAAATCCAACTATCTAGTACTTGGTATGAGCTCCTTTGGCCTTGATAACTGCTTCAACCCTTCTAGGCATAATTCCTATCCATTTTTGACACTCTTCCACAGAAATCTTCCCCCACTCCACTACCACCTTTTCCCACAATTGATGAACTCCTGTAGGAGCACTCTCATAACCTGAGAGAGATTTTTTGAGGTGATTCCAAGTGTGTTCAATTGGGTTGAGGTGTGGAGATTGTGCAGGCCAGTCTAGAAGCTTGATATCTTGCTCTTCAAACCATTTTTGGGCTCTTCTAGAGGTATGCTTGGGGTCATTATCTTGTTGAAAGATAATGTCATCTTCTGGAATTCCAGATTTCTCCATGCTTTGAAGCAATCTTTCCTCCAAAATGGTCACATACTGTTCAGCATCCATCCTTCCCTCAACCTCACTCAAGACCCCAACACCATTCCACCCTATACATCCCCAAACCATCAGTGAACCTCCTCCAAACTTGACTGTACCTTTGACCTCTCTGGAAATAAGCCCTTCACCCTTCTTTTTCCACACATACTCTTGTCTATCTGACCCAATCCTGTTGATTTTGGTCTCATCTGACCATATAACTCTTTTCCAGTCCTCCACAGTCCAATGCTGATACTTGAGAGCAAAGGCTAACCTCTTCTTCTTGTGACCAGTAAAAGCAATGGCTTTTTTTTCTTCACCACAGCCTTCAATGAGGCTTCTTTGAGAGTATTCCTCACTGTCTGAGAAGAAACAGGACTATCAACAATAGAGTTGATAAAATGAGTGGCTTGAACAGCATTTTTGACCTTGCCAGTAAGGATTTGCTAGACAATAGCTCTCTTGTTGGTGGAGGAAAGCTTGGAAGGGCAACCACCATGAAGCCTAGGCCTCTCTGGTTGGATTTCCTGAAGAACCTGGGATACTATAGACTTCCCTAGACCAATCTGTGAGGCAATACTCCTAGTAGACAGGCCAAGAGAGGCAAGAGAGATGATATTTTGTCTTTGAGAGGTGGAAATGGATTTCATGATGATGATGAGAAAATGAGCAGAGGGTGATGGGGTTTATATATGTTGGATGATACTCATTACATAAAGGTAACATAATAGAACCCTTGATGGATGTATGTAATGATATCACAGCATGCCAGGGTCAATATATATAATCAAAACTTTAAGTCAAACAACTGTCCACATGACATGTCATTTCCAAATGGCTGCTACTCTATCAATTCCTATCCAAATCACTTGATTCATGGACCAATAGAAAGCCAAGAGTAAGTATGTCATTCCATACACTCATGGGCTAGGGCTAGGGTTAGGGGTTATCGCGTTTAGTCATAACTAATGTAAAACATGCAAACATGCAGACAGTTTTTTGAGCCACTGTATGACTATGATGATGGTCCTATGGCAATGTGTGAGTCTTCCACATCTAAGCCATCATACACAGTGACTCATTCCTATTCCAGAGTATATTGGAGAGGAATCAAAGGACATAAGCAATGAGGACCTGTATTATCTTGTACAATGAGTTTTGCCAAAAGACATCATGTGTCCCAAGTCACCTACTTACAAACCTTTCAATCAAGATTATCATGACCAACTTCCTACTTTTCAATTGAAACTGGGAGTCACTGTCCCTGATGCAAGGAGAAAACCTTGAGAATTTCAGATTTTCTATTGGTCACTTGATTGAAAAACAGGGTTGTGGGAACCAGCCTACTATCATCCAAGGTATCAATTGGATGGTTACAACACTGCTGGACAGCCACTAGATGTTTTTATCTATGATGGGGAAGATGATTGTGACAAGTGTGGATCACACCATCCCAGGTATGTCTGGCACCATGATTTAGCCAACAGGGATCCACTGGGGTATGGTGGTTTTGCCACTACTGCACAACAACTGGCTGAGATACACCCCCCTCTTCCCTCTGTAGAACATTGGCCTGGTGATGCCATTTACCCCAGAGTAATGGTGGATGGACTTGGCAACACTGTCCTCATGGATGAAGACCATAATGTGCTGAAAATGATCAATCATCATCCTCGATGCCCTGATTGTACCATGCACAAGACATTGGTTTCACAGGAAAAGGGAAAGTGTGTCTCCTGTCATCTACCTATGAATTTACAAGCAACCATGTGTCTGACATGTAAAGGCAAAAAGAGTCAACTGATTCTTCTTGACTCTGGTGCCTCAGTGCACTGCACTCACAACCTTAACAACTTTGTTTCTGTTAAGGCCTTGAAGTGCAAGGTGATCCAAGTGCTGAAAATGTTCCTTCAGAACTGGTGCTCAAGCTCTAACCCTGACCCTATGGCACCTTGTGCTAGTTGTGGGTCCTGGCAGTGTAGACACTCCTCTTGTGGTGGAACTCTTGGTTCAGGGCCCAGGTTTCTTGCCAACATGTCCTCAGTGAGTACAATGCAGACAAGCTGAGGTGAATTGCAAAGGAGATGAAAGATGGGGATTGTTCTATCTTCACCTTCACCTATATACTAGTACAGAAACTCCATGGGCATATCCTGGCTGTGCTAATAGTACAACAAGTATGAGTACTTGTACTGTGCCATAGTCCACAGTCAGCTGTGTCCATCAATGAGTAGGGATGAATTGAAATGAGTAGGTATAAATTGACATGACATGACAAGGTTATCAGAGTTACAAGGTGCAGTGGGGCACTAATAATGAGTACAATGAGTGAAGCTAGACAACATAATCAGTATTGTACTTGTAGTAAATGACAGATAAGGGTCTCACCTCAGCTTCAGAGACAAAGGCTGAGGTGTTCAAGTCAGAACATGATGAACTAAATATCCTACACAAAATGAGCTTGGAGAGCCATACTGGAACTACGTGGCAAGGTACATTGTAACAAATGAATAATAGATCAGATCAGTCAGGTCAAATCAAAGTGAAACAACATCAAGTAAACATATCTGCAGTCATGCTTGACATTTCTCAGACTGTAAGGCTCTGAGTTCTGACAAAGGTCACATGCCACACATCATAGGGGCTTTCACTGGAAGATTGGTGAAGGGTGAAAGCTGCATACTGTAAGTAATACAATCAGCAAAGGTAAAGAAAACATAGAGAGGAATAAAGGGAAATGTATGAGAGATAACCAGAAGTCCACAAAGTGTCTGTTGGACAGTAGTAGAAATGGAGAAAGAGAAACTGCCATGTTACTGTTGTACCATAACATCACCCCCCCCTTTAGGCTTGTTTGCCTTGAACATGCTGTGGTCTGCCCCATCATCCTACAAATGCCATACTGGGTTCCCAATATGGCCTGTTGGGGTCATGTTCCCACCTCCAGTGGCCAAGCCTGTCACAGTCATAGCACTGATACCTGAAGAGTGGGTGTCCAACCAGAAGTGGCTTCTTCCCAGCTAAGTAGTACTGGAGGTCAGAGTTGACAGGGACTGGAATGAAAGCCAAGTCAGGAATGGTGGTGATAGAAGCAGTGGCATGGTAGTACTTCCTGTCAGTGCTGTCAGTGTGGACTGCCGCAAAGAAGGCTGGCCACCTGTCATCACTTGTGTCCATAATAGCCCTGTAGCACTCAGTTAGATGGGTGGCCACTCTAAAATAATCTACATTGGTGGTGTGCTTGCTGGCAATGGGCATGATGTTGGCAAGTGGGACTCACTGGGCATGAACCCTAGTGGGCTCTGGGGTGGATGGCCAGGCCAGGGTGATCCATGGGTGGCATTGGGCTGGTGCTTGGGGCATGTTGGAGGCTGCGAGGGCAGCTGCACTGCTAGGTTGGGCTGACCAGATTCAAGGGCCCTCAGAATCCATGTTGTCTGAGGAGAGGTCCACCAGGACAGGTGGGCAGTTTCAGCCCAGGTGGGCCTGCTTCTGGCATACTAGGCATCTTGCTCAGTGAGGCATTGGAGTAGAAGGTTGCAGCAGTGTGGGAGTACCTCAGGGAATCTCCATGGGGCTTTGATGGCATTGCTCAAGAAAGGAGTCAAAAGTGATCAGTAGGGCTGGTCCAAATATTTTGTGAACCATACTGATGACTGCACTCTGCATCTCCATTGCCTCCAGGATTTCCTCACCAGTGACCTTTCTCTCTCCTCCAGGAAGCAGGGTGTTAGTTAGATTGGATATGACCATGACTCCAACTCAATTTTCTATCCTCTTGGCATTCCAGAAAGCCTTGGACAGCAGCCATAGACATTCATGTTGTGTGTGTGTGCTTGCCATCTGAGTGTGTCCCATGACTTGAAGTTATTAAGCACCCACATGTAGCAGATGAACTCTGGGACTGTTGGGGAGAAGGTGGTGCTGAGGACAGTGGGTACTTGGTCATTTGGGGATGGGCAAGCAGCTGGTCCATGACCATTCAGCTGGGTAGAGCTGGGGATGGGGTTAATAGGGGGGATCAAAGTTCTCCTCATTGGCTTGCACTGCATGGCCTGCCAGCTGTGAGGAAGGTGGGCAGTGGTGATTGCAGGAGCTGCACAGGGAGTCCTCACAGATTGAGGGTGGCGAAGGGGTTGGGCATGATCAGCCATGGGGGACCATACCCTGGAAACAGATGGGGAGATATCAGGCATGTCAAAGTCACTGAGGAAGTCCAGAAGGCTGAGGTAGACATCTTCATGGTGGTTATCAGGGGTAGTGTAGCTGGAAGACATTTAGACAGTGGTTGGTGAGAGATACATGATGGGGAGGGAATGGGTGGTCTGATACTTGGTCAGAGCCTGGGGTGTGTTTTTAAAGTGTTCCACAGGCTCCCAGGTGTTCTCTGCATCAGGATATCCTTGCCACTTGACCAGATACTTCAGTTTTTGGCAATGTGACTTGTGCTTCAAGACTTTCTCAACTTCCCATTTGTTGTGGCCATCTATCTGTTCAGGGGGTTGCAGAATAGGAGTATTCTTGTTGATCTCTGTGATGGTATACTGAGTCAGTTTGCTGGCATGGAAAACATTGTGGATACACCAGGATCTCAGTAGATCCAATCAGTAGTTTACCAGGGAGATCTTTTCAGTTATTTCAAATGGTCTGTATCTTCTCAGGGCTAGTTTTTGAGAGGGCACATCCAAATGGAGGTTAGTTGCCTCTAGCCAAACCTTATCACCAACTTTGAATTCCAAGTAGCCCTGTCCTCCATGGTGCTTTACCATAGCCTCCTGCATGTTTTTGTGCACAATGATTGCCACATCATGTGCCACAGCTAGCTTCTCCAAGCATTCTTCTGAAAGGGGGGCAAACTGACTCAGATCCATGGGATAGGGGGTTGACTTGTATCCATATAGGAGGTAGAAGGGTGTCTACCCATGAGTCGAATGTATTTGGGAGTTATGGATGAATTCCATGTCTGCCAGATACTGGGACCAATTGTCTGGGTCCTTTGATGCATACATTTTTAAGAAAGTGCTGACCTCTTGGTTGACATGCTTGGCCTCTCCATTGGACTGAGGCTGGTAAGTGGTGGTGGCCTTCATTTCGATTCCAAGTGACTTGTATAGGTCTTGCATAAACATGGAGACGAACTGAGGGCTGTCATCAGATATGACTGTGTCGGAGACACTGTACCTGGGGTAGACATGGGTGTGGAAAAGATTAGCTATCCCCATGGAGTCCATGGTTTTGTTTGTTGGTAGCAGTATCACCACCTTTGTCAATCCTTGATCAACAATTGTGAGAATCAAGTCATTTCCTTGGGAATTGGGAAGGTCTGTAATGAGGTTGATCAAGATTTGTTTAAATGGGAAAGGGGAGCAGGCCATGTTGTGTGGGGTGATTGGTGGGGTAATAGGGTGGGTATTTACCTTGTTTGCCTGACACACAGTGCATCTGTGGCCAATAGACATGGCAAGACATCTTCTTCATCATTGCTCTTACTCTGGGATGTCCAGGAGATTGTGGTATTCTTTTAATACATCTTTTCTTCTGGATTCATTTACATAGATTTTTCTGTTACTTTGTTTTTGACTACTGAGTTCTTTGATTTGTAGATGTTCAGTTTCTTTTTGTATTCTACTCAACAGATCCATGGACAGATTGTAGATGCCCTTGGTGCCAGCAGTGGTCTTTGATGTTTCCTCAGATGGGCACCTTTCTGCTGGGACCATTAATGGACCCTGTGGAATGTTAGGAAAATGAGTGGTTTCAGGCAAAAAACCCATGATCCATAATGAAATATGTAGCTGGATTTCTTGGGAATTCCACCCCCCCTGAGCCTGGAACCACACAGACTCTGGAAGAAGCATACTAGGCACTACAGCCTTGGCTTCAAAATTTGCCATCTGGGACAGGATGTCTGGCAGCACATTGGACTTCCCCTTGATATAGATGAACTGTAGGAGGAAAGACTGCAGCATCACTTGCCATTGTGACTGCTGTGGCATAAGCTTTTGCAGCTCCCTAAAATAAGTCATGTTTTGATGGTCAGTATACACCATTGTTAGTGCGACAGGCACCAATAGGTAAGTATGCCACTCCTTCAGAGCACATATTACCACTAGTAGTTCCAAGTCATAAACTTGGTAGTTTTGCTTGGCTCCAGTGAGAGACTGAGAGAGATACATATGTGCACAGGTGCAATGCTTTATCATCTCCTAGTTGGCTTAGCACAGCTCTGGTTCTGAGTTTTGATGCATCTGTATGTACAACAAACGGTTTCTTGAAATCCAGTAGTTGGAGCACTGGTTCTGAGACGAGGGCCTTCTTGAGCACTTCAAAGCTTTGTTCTTGCATGGGGCCCCAGACATACAGCACATCCTTTTTTGATAAATCATGAAGGGGGTGTGCCACTTGTGAGAACCCTTTTATGAACATCCTGTAAAAATTGCAGAAGCCAAGGAAGCTTTGCAATTCATGTAAGTTTTTGGGTGTAGCCCATTCACTAATAACTTTAGTTTTTACTGGTGAGGGTTCATAGCTACCCTCCTTTATTACATACCTGAGGAAATTGAGCTCCTCAGTTTCAAAGATACACTTTAAGATCTTCAGCTGGAGATTTTCCTTCTGTGCAATTCACAGAAACTCAATTACTCTTTGTTGTAGTTCCTCCTTCATTTTTGTGTGTATCATCATGTTGTCCATAAAGATGATGCTTCACCTTCTGTGGATCATTGTGCTGAACTTAGTGTTCATATATCTCTGGAAGGTGGGCAGAGAGTTAGTCTGCCCAAAGAACATTACCAGGGGTTCAAACAACCCTCTTGGCATGATGAAAGCACCTTTCCATTCATCACCTTCCTTTATCCTAATGTTAGTGAAGTCCCATCAGATATTGAACTTAGCAAAATACTTAGAACTCATGAGTTTGTTGAGTAGCTCTTTGATGTCCAGAAGGGGGTACGAGTCCTGCACTGTATACTTGTTGAGGTGCTGGTAGTCTTGAATAAGATGCTGTTTCCTGTCTTTCTTTCCAATGAAAAAGACTGGTGCAGCCTGGGGCAACTTGGAGGGTTGTATTTTTCTGCATGCAAGATTTTCATCCAAGAACTTGTCCAGCTCCTCTAGCTGAGGCAGTGTTAATTTATAGATTTTGCCTTTCTTCAGTATGAAATCTTCCTTCAATTTTATTTTGTGGTCCAAGAAAGGTTGGTGTTCCAGTAGTGGAACTTCTTTTTCTGAAAACACCTCTGCAAATTCTTGGTATTCTTTTGGGAGGGTTACTTCAGCCTTCTTTGCTTCTGCTTCCAACTGCATAGATATTGACATATGCTGTACTTTGCAGTTAGCATCATTTTCAGTTCCCCAACTTATTAGTTTCTGGGTGAACCAATTGATTATTGGGTTGTGCTCCTTGAGCCAGGGCATTCTGAGCAGGAGACCTTCTCTGTTGCCCATCTTTGTTATGTACATGCATACATGCATACACTTGCCCCAGATGTGGACCCTGAAGGTCACAATCCTGTCAACAATTTGATTAGTTTTACCTGTCATGCTCCTTAGCATCCAGGGGTTTTGAATTTTTCTGGTTGAGAGCCCCTCTCAATTGACCATTCTTTCATCAACTATATTTGTTTCAGCCCCTGAGTTGATTAAGGTTTTGATGGGGAAATCACCACAATCAATTAGGTAGGCTGATCTGTTGATGGCTGATATGCACAACTCTCATTCATATTGGTAAACAGAGTTGACACTTCATTCCATATAGCCTAGTCTAAAAGTACATTTTTTAGTAGTACAGGCATGAGCTGTGGTGGAAGCTTGCCCCTCTAAAAATCCAAGGAGGATGCACCTGAATCAGAAAGGTGTGCATCCTCCCTTTTGAGGCACACCACTTCTTTCTTTAATTCTTCTATCCTTGTCTCTCTGGATTTTGGCTTTTTGCTCTTTTTGGGCTTGGGCAGATCTGGGCAATCCTTAGCATAATGCCCTTCTTTGTTGCAATTGAAGCATGCCTGGGTGTCCCAGGACTTCTTCTGACCCCACTCTTTGCTGTCTTTGGTGGTGGCATCAATGTCCATTGCATTTGTGTCTTTTTCCTTTCTGTGGAAATGATTAGCCTTATTCAGGGTACTGTACCCCTCATTTTTCCATAGGAAATTTTTGTCCACTTCTGAGGCCTTGCCTTTGTACATCCTCATTGTTGCAAGAGATGCTCAGACATGCGTTGCCACTTCCTTCCACTCTGGGATTGTCTTGGGGATGAGCCTGAGTCCTAGGATTCTTCAGCTTAGTGATGGGTGCAGCCCCTTGCTGAAGAAGATGGCTGCTGCAATGTCATCCTTGAGAAGCCCTGCTTTATTTAGTAGGTTCTTGAAGTTAGTAATATACTCGTCTAACAAGTGTTTGCCCTGTTGGATCTGCAATAAGGTGATTAGCATGTTGGCCTTTACATCACCAATTTGGAAGCAGTCTTCCAACTTTTTCTTGAAGGTTTTGAGGCTGTCATACAAGATGACCCCTCTGTCTTCCTCATCTGTGCCCTTGAAGGTGCATTGTGTGACGTAGGACTGTTTGAAGCTAAGAGCTGAGCCCTTGTCCATGAATGACAGGATAAATCCTATCTGTTTTTTGTCAGTATTGTATATGTGACAATTCATACCCAGATAAACTTTGACAGATGTAATCCATCCTGAGTATGCTTGGTGGTCACTGTTGAACACAGCAGGTTTGTTGAGCCCTAGCTCTCTGCCCTTGGCCTTACCATCACCCATAGAGTTGCAACCACTCACTCTGATTGGTCCTTGGGCACAGCCTTTACCCTTTTTGGCAGCTGATGATACCTTTGTTCAGTACCAGTGGATGATTTCAGCTGGTGATGGCTGCTGACCTGCAAAAGGGTCTGTGATTGAAGCTCCTGATAAAGCTTCTGCTAAGATGTCCACCATGGCTTCTTCTTGCTGCATGGTGATTGGCAGATCCAACTTTTCAGACAAGACAGAGGCATAGAGGGGACCAGCTAGTGAGGTATCAAGGGAGCCATTATCTGAATCTGGATCCTTCTGTTCTCAGTACTTTGAGAAATTGGAACCTTCCTCTGATGGGTCAACGTCAACTTGAATAGGGGTGGATGTACCAGCTATGAAGACACTGGGCATGTGAACTTCAGGGTCAGAGTTGTTGTCACTAGAAACTTCAGGTTTAGCTGAAAGGGGTGGCAACAGGACGGTGGCTCCTAGACTGAAATGGGAGGCTTGGGGGTGACTTGCTCTCTTAGGAACAGGGGGTTGAAACTTAGTTGAACTAGAGCTTGACCTAACATAATACTTGCAGACCATGGTGGGCTGAAGAGTGACTAGTGGGAGCTACCCAAGGATGAGCAGTGCACTAGAGTTGTTGATTAGTAATAGACTGCCTGGTACAGACAGGGGGACTACACCAGTGTGGCATAGAGTGAAGACAATGGGTGACTGTCACTTGGAGGCAGCAGGGGGTGCCAGCATATGAAGACAACAGTGCGGGTTGGTGATCTTTCATCTTCTGTTAAGGCCTTGAAGTGTGAGGTGATCCAAGTGCTGAAAATGTTCCTTCAGAACCAGTGCTCAAGCTCTAACCCTGACCCTATGGCACCTTGTGCTAGTTGTGAGTCCTGGCAGTGTAGATGCTCCTCTTGCAGTGGAACTCTTGGTTCAGGGCCCAGGTCTCTTGCTGACACATCCTCAGTGGGTATGATGCAGACAAGCTGAGGTGAATTGCAAAGGAGACAAAAGATGGGGATCATTCTATCTTCACCTTCACCTATATACTAGTACAGAAACTGCATGGGCATATCCCAGCTGCACTAATAGTACAACAAGTATGAGTACTTGTACTGTGCCATAGTCCACAGTCAGCTGCATCCATCAATGAGTAGGGATGAACTGAAATGAGTAGGTATAAATCAATGTGACACAACAAGGTCACATGCCACGCATCATAGGGGCTTTCACTGGAAGATCAGTGAAGGGTGAAAGCCACATAAGTAATACAATTGGTAAAGGTAAAGAAAACATAGAGAGGAATAAAGGGAAATGTACAAGAGATAACCAGAAGTCCACAAAGTGTCTGTTGGACAGTAGTAGAAATGGAGAAAGAGAAACTGCCATGTTACCATCATACTGTAACAGTTTCATACACTGCATACCCTACTCCAAAACTCTCACAAACAGCAGATGCAGATATGGTTGTAGAGAAATTAGGGAATGGTACCATCATATTTTATCATGAAGAAAAGCTCACTAAATTGTATGGAGTGGAGTTTTGTCCAAAACTCCATATGAGGGTAGTTTTGACCACTCAGTTGACCAACAAGGGCTACACACTGACGTTGAACATTGATAGAACTCAAATCTTTGCACCTAATGGTGACCTTTACCTGCAGTCATGGCTGATAGCATCTAAAGGGTCCCTTCATTATATTCATGTATCTTTGCAGTCTATAACTGATCAGATTCAAACCATTAGTCCAAAGGAAACCTCAGATCTATGGCATGCATGGATGGGTCATTGCTCATACAATGCCATGCACCAATTACCCAAAGCAACAACAGTTACTCCATTTGAGACTTCAATGAGTAACAAACCATGTCATGGCTGCACCTTAGGACAAATGACCAAGAAACCTTATCAGGTCACCTATAAACATGTCTCCAAACCACTTGAACTTATTCACACCAACTTATGTGAATTCCCCATGGTGTCCTATTACCACAAACACTACGTTGTCACATTTATCAATGACTACAGTGGATATGCATCCATTGTCCCCCTCTCTTCAAAATCCAACACTTTTGATGCCTTTTGTTCCTGGCTTGCCTGGGCTCAAAATTGTGTTTCTGGACAGCTTCTCTGGATGTGTTCAGATCATGGGGGAGAGTTTAGATCTCTTGAGTTTGCAAGTTTTTTATGCAAATGAGGTATCAAGCATCATATGACTGCTCCCAATACTCCCCAACAGAATGGTCATGCAGAATGTTTTAATTGCACCATGGTGGAAAAGGAAGAAGTGATGAGACACTCCACTTGCCTCCCTCCAAACATGTGGCAGCATGCTCTAGAGACATCAGTGCATGTATATAATTGCCAACCATTTCAATGATCACAGTGGAAAACTCCAGTAGAGTTGTGGACCAGTAAAAAACCTGATGTTTCATACTTCAGGGTTTTTGGTTGTCTTGCTTATGATTTTATTAAAAAGGAACATCAAACAAAACTACAGGCTAAAAGTGCTCCTATAATATTCCTAGGCTATGAACCTGGATCTAAGGCCTATTGATTCCTGGATAAAAACCAAAGGGTTGTCATTAGCATGAATGCTATCTTTGACAAAGAGGTTTTCCCACAATGTGCAAAGACTAGTTATAAAGACCAAGCACCCAAGGAAACTCAAGACCAACCTCATGAGGATGTTCCTATGGAGGTAGCTCCTCCAATGGAACTAACACCAGTCAAGATCCTGCAAACAGTTTGTCCAACTGACTCTCCAAACCATCTGAAGGAACTTGCAACTCCAATGGAGATGCATGCAGAACCACAAACAGAGACTTCTAGAAAGACTGTCAAAATCCCTTTAAAGACAGCTCTACCCTCTCATTACACACCCTATCCAGACTCCAGTATCCATCAGTCAACAAGAGAGTGAGTTATTCCTCTCAGACCTGAGAACACCTATGGAGAAAGGACACACCCTGTTGATGCAGAACAGCAAGCATCAAGGGAGATGACCTTAGAGAATACAAGAGAAGTATCAGACATGGGGGAGCCAATGATCAACTTGCATAAGCTCAGTCAGGAATGTGGTACTGACTTCATCAGTTACCTGCTCATGCAGAAGGTCAAGGAGAAGTCTAGGATACCTGTTCATTATTGGGATACTCAGAGACTACCAGCCAAAGACAAAAAGGCTTGGGAATATGCCATGTGCAAGGAAATTGCAGCATTAGGCAAGAGGAAAGTTTGGGAACTTACACCTCTACCTCATGGGAGAAAGCCTGTTAAGTGCAGGTGGGTCTATGCTATTAAAGCTGATGGGCAGAAATGTGCCCACTTAGTAGCCAAAGGTTTCTCTCAAGAATATGGAGTAGACTTTGAGGATGTCTTTTCTCTGGTAGCAAGATTCAAGTCAGTTCAAATCATACTATCCCTGGCTGCCCAATTCAATTGGGACCTAGAGGTGCTGGACATCAAAACTGCATTTCTATATGGAAAATTGGACAAGGAAATTTATATGGAACAGCCAGAAGGCTTCATGCAAAAGGGCAAAGAGTGCTATGTCTATCAACTCCTTAGGGCATTATATGGCCTCAAGCAGGCAGCTCTAGCATGGAATGTTGAGTTGGACAAGTCCTTAAAAGCACTTCACTTCACTTGCATTCATTCAGATGCAGGAGTATATGTGTTGCAAAAGAAAGCAGGAAGAGAAAACATTGTAATCATTCTCCTGATATACATTGACAACATACTCTTCACTGGCAACAATCGGAAATTCCTTCAGGAAATGAAGAAGAAGTTCATGACAGTATGGGAATGTTGTGACTTGGGACAAGCCAAAGAATATCTTGGAATGCATCTCCAGACAGATCATTCCTCAGGTCTTTTGATCATTGATCAGATTGCTTACCTGGACAAAATAATCCAAAGATTTGATATGGAGAATTGCTGTCTTGCAAACACTCCACTCCCATCAGGATATGAACCAGTCAAGAATGAAGGAGAGATCACTCCTACACTGCATTCAAAGTATCAATCTATGTTGCAGTTCACATCCAATCCCACCAAGGATCATTTAAACCATGCCCTATATATGTATCTTTTGATATCTTCAAGCCACCAAGGAGAGAGGATTGGCTTATTGAAGGATATCAGAGTACTCTGTAGAGGCATACTATGATGCCAACTGGGCCTCAGACAAGAATGACTGGAAATCCACCACTGGCATGGTCATACTGGCAAATGGAGCACCAATTACCTGGCTGACACACAAGCAGAAAACAATTGCTCTGTTGTCTACAGAAGCTGAGTACATGTCCTTATCCAATACATCTTGACAAGTCATCTGGATACATTCCATGTTCACCAAACTTGGATTTCATCCAGATCCCATTCCCTTGTATGGAGATAACATGGGATCAATATTCCTTGCACAGAACCCTGCACAGGAAAGATGCACAAAGCACATTGACATTTGATATCATTTTATCAGAGAGTGCATCAAGAACCAGAAAGTACTTGTTGTCAGACACATCACTACTGACAAGCAACTTGCAGACATCCTAACCAAAAATCTTGGGCAGATTAAGTTCCATGCCTTTGCAGAGTTTCTCCTGTTCAATTTGGCACATACCAAATCTGGGGGAGTATTGAACAAATGAGGTATTAGCACTGGTATTACATAACAGACACTCATCACTTGTTCTAGAAGATTTGTCATGTGCATTGCCACTGACATGTTACACTTGCACATATTTTATCACTGCATGTGATTCTATGACCAGCTATCAAACATTACCAGTACTTTACCAATATGGAGAAAGTCTAGGCCTTATGATGTCATTATGACGTGTCTATGATGTCATCATCAGTATGATTACTCAGTACAATACCTGAGAGACACTTATATGAAAGGACATACTTACCATATGTGGTTCAACCCATGAGTTGAACAAAACTCATGTACAGCCCACAGACCATGTCTGAAGCATATATATACTGGATGTCCAGGTCCACAAATAGTAACAGTTTAACATCTGTTAGATTGTCCTGAAGACTCAAGTGAGTATTCAACCTCGCAACTAGAAGATCACCCCAAGTAAACACTTAGTAAGTCTTTAGGTCCTTACCTAAGAACTTCCACTGTGTAGTAGAAGTAGGAATCAGGCTTAGCCCAAGCTGCATCTAAGTCTGGTGTTTACACTGGACTTAGTTCCCCAACTATGCTACTTTGCTTTAGTAGGGATCCTCTTTTGGTTCTCCACCACACCATGGTGTTGTGAATGTGCCAGATGTTACAACTTGGAAAGTCGGAACGCCTTCAGAACTGGCACCTATTGCCCTAACCCTAACCCTAAGTGGTCCTGGACCACAATACTGAGGTTCAGCAGTTTGATAGCCTTGTGACCAAGATCTCTTCACCCAGTGGACCTTATGGACTTGTTGTCCTCAGTTGGTATGAGTAAGCAGTAAGACTATGGATTGCAAAGGAGATGAAAGATGGGGAATTCCATCTTCCGCTCAGGTTTATATACTACAGGCCTTTACTGTAAAAGTAAACAACTGCGCAATCATAGTACACCTAGTACTAGGAACTAGTCAGTCCAAGTCATGATGACTTGCGCATTGGAAATACATGATATGGAAAGAGAATGATGTCTGTGTTACAATGCATTGCAGTCACATGATAAGTCAGGGGTAATCCACCAGAAAATGTTGAAGGGCAGATTCCCAGTACATGCATATAGTAAAACAAATAGGAAAAGAGATGGGGAAACATACTGCAAATGTCCATGAAGTGTCTGTTGGATAATGCATAGCAGAATGTCAGGAGAAAGGGAAAAGAATAAATGTGTTACTGCCCAAGCATAACATCACCCCCCTCTCTAAGTTCAAGCGGCTTGCTCGCCACATTTTCCAGTGAACGGCATACCTGGTTCCCAGTATGGCCGGCTCTCATCATGGTCCCACTTCCAGTGCCCAAAATGGTCGCATTTGAAACAGTGATATCCATAGAGTGGATGCATGGATGGGACTGCTTTCTTGCCTGAGAGGTAATACCAGAGGTCTGGTACAATGGGGACCAGTGCGAACACAAGGTCCAGGATAGGGGTAGTGGTAGCCACAGCATTGTAGAGCCATCAGTTAGTGGAATCCATTCTTACTGCCATGAAGAAACAGGCCCAGTTGGACTGCTTGTCGCCAGTCTGAGCCATGATGGCATCAGCCATTGTGGACATGACCTGTACATACCCAAGGCTATTGGCAAGTTCAGCTGGAACAGGGGTAATGTCGGTGAGGGGAGGTTGGGTGGCAGGAGAAGAGAGGGTGGCTGTGGCAGTAGTGGCTGATACTGATGCAGGGGAGGCCCTGTGGGTGGAGGGTAGAGGACTGGGACAGGTGGATCAGACTCAAGGTTTGCTAAGATTGTCACTGTCTGAAGAGTAGTCCACCAATGTGGGTGGGCAATTTTGTCCCAGGTGGGCTCTCCTTCTGCATGCTGGGCATCTTGCTTGATGAGGAGTTGGCATAAGAGGGCATGGTAGTGTGGGATGACCATCGGGAAGTGCCATGGTTCTTCCTCTGCACTGCTCAAGAAAGGAATTGAAAGTTATTAGCAACGGTGGGCCAAATAGATTGTGCACCATTCTGATCAATCCTCTCTGGTCCTCCATTGCCTTTATGACATCCTCTCCTGTCACCTTAGTTTCTCTGTTGTCTAATGGAATATTTGCAAGTTCGGAGATTACTGTCTTGCTTATGTGACACATGATTTGTTCTGTGTCCTGGAAGACCTGGGACAGCATCTGTAAACACTCATGGTCTGTTGGTGCTCACCATCCAAGAGTGTCCCATGACTTGAAGTTATTAAGCACCCACATGTAGCCAATGAACTGGTCAATGGTTGGTTCATCAGCCCTCATGCAGGGGTGGTGGGAAAAGGTCTCATGGGTGGATGAGCCATCGGAGCTTGAGTGATAATATGGGGTTGGTTCACATGTGATGGTGAAGGTGACAGAAGGGGGGAGAGGGGGTACAACCTGGGGTTTGCACTGCCTGGTCCCTTCGCTGGCTGGTAGGCCATTGGAGGAGACTGGGGGAGCTGCACGGGTTGTAGATGCTTGGGGGTGAGGAAGGGATTGGTGGCAATGGGGCTGCCAGGAGGAGCATACACAGGGTGTTGATACTGTGAGGTAAGGACTGGTGAGGTCATCAATGGGTAGCAAGTTGAAAAGTCCTTGATAGACATCTTCGTGAGCATTGTCAGGGGTGATGTAGCCAGAGGACATTTAAACAGTGGTGCTGGTGTTCAGGAAAGTGAGGGGCAAGTGGTGGGTGGTCTGATACTCTGTCAATAGTTGGGGTGCATTTATAAAGTTGTCAGTGGGCTCCCACGTATTTTCTGACTTGGGATATCCTTGCCACTTTACCAAGTATTTTCTCTTCCATCACACTGTTTTGTGTTTTAATATAGCCTCGACTTCCCATTTGTTGTGTCCATCAATAACTTGGGGAGGAACAGGGATAGGGGTGTTCTTGTTGATCAGTGTTTCCACATACAGAGTTAATTTGCTGGCATGGAAAACATCATAGATGTGCCAAAGTCATGGGAGGTCTAATCGGTAGTTTACTGGAGATACCTTTTCAGTGATCTCAAAGGGTCCATACCTTCTCAGTGTGAGCTTCTTTGATGGGACATCCAAATGTAGGTTTGTCGCATCCAGCCATACCTTATCTCCAACTTCGAATTCCAAGTATCCTCACCCTCCATGTCTTTTTATCATCACTTCTTGGGCATGTTTATGGGCAATGATCGCTGCGTCACGTGTGGCCACTAGTTTTTCAAGTTGCTCCTCTGAGAGAGGAGCGTGGCCAATGGGGTCTGTCAGATAGGGGGCTGGTTCATATCCATACAGGAGGTAGTAGGGAGTTTGTCTGTGGGTCAAATGGATTCACAAATTGTGGACAAACTCGGCATCAGGGAGATATTTCGACCAGTTATCGGGATCGTGTCTGGCATACATTTTCAGGAAGGTGCTGACTTCCTGGTTGACACATTCAGCTTCTCCGTTGGACTGCGGTTGATAGGCAGTTGTGGCTTTCATTTCAATGCTGATTGCTGCGTAAAGGTCCCAAGTGAACACCAAAATGAACTGTGGGCCTCTATCAGATATAACGGCTTCGGGGACTCCAAACCTGGGGTAAATGTGAGTGTGAAATAGGTTGGCTACCCCCACAGAGTCTACAGTTTTGTTGGTAGGCAGGAATATTACTGCCTTTGTTAACCCTTGGTCAACAATAGTGAGTATGGCATCATTGCCACATGAGTTGGGTAGATCTGTTACCAGATCTATTGAGATTTGCTTAAAGGGGAAGGGGGACTTCGACACATCATGCAGGGTAATTGGAGGCATCATTGGGTGCATGTTGACCTTGTTGGCCTGACAGATGGTACAGCCTCTGATGTAGTTATGGATGTCAGCATGCATTCTTGGCCAATACATGTGCCTCATCATTTTCTTCATCATTGCTTTTACTCCAGGGTGACTAGTGGGTCAAATGTTGTGATACTCCTTTAAAACTTCTTTTCTTCTTTCTTCATTTACATATATTTTTCCTTTTGTATTGTTTTTGTTTTCCAGATCTTTTATGCATAGATGTTCTGTATCCTTCCATATACTATCCATCAGCTCCTTGGAGAGGGTGTAAACCTTTTTGGGTGTGACGGTGGTCTTTGGTGATTCCTCAGATGGGCACCTGTCTGTCACAGCTCTTGGAGGTGCCTGTGGGGTGTTGGGAGTTTTATGATTCATTGGCGAAACATCACCAAAGCAGCATGAGACACACAGATTTGGAATATTCACCCCCCCTCAGCTGTGAACCATAAAGATTCTGGCAGAAGCATGGTCAGGGGTTGGTCTTTGGCTTTGAAATTTGCCATGCAGGAAAGAGTGTTGGGTGGGACGTTTGTTTTGCCCTTGATGTAGACTAATTGTAGGGGGAAAGATTGGAGAGTGGCCTGCCAGCGAGACTGGCAAGGCATCAGCCATTGAGGCTCCCTAAAATAAGTCATATTTTGGTGGTCAGTATACACCACCATTGGTGCCACTGGCACTAAAAGGTAAGTTTGCCACTCCTTGAGAGCACGTATTACCGCTAGTAATTCCAAGTCATAGACTTGGTAATTTTGCTCTGCTCCATTTAATGATTGTGAAAGGAAAGTGCATGGGTGAAGCTTTCAGTCTGGTCCTTCTTGACTCAGGACTGCACCTGTTCCAAGTCACAATGCATCCATATGAACCACAAATGGTTTCTTGAAGTCCAGTAGGCAGAGTACTGGTTCTGAAGTTAACTGGCCCTTTAGCGTATTGAAGGCCTTTTGTTGATGTTTGCCCCAAGCAAAGGGGGTATCCTTCTTGCTTAGATTGTGCAGTGGGCAAGCGATCTGTGAGAAGCCTTGCATGAACATCCTATAAAAGTTACAGAAGCCTAGAAAGCTTTGTAATTCCTTTAGTGAAGTTGGGACCTTCCACTCGCTAATGGCTTTGGTTTTTACTGGCAAAGGCTCATAAGAGCCTTCCCTTATTACATACCCTAGGAAGTCAAGTTCTTCCATTTCGAAGGTACACTTCAACAATTTGAGTCGAAGGTTTTCTTGCTTTGCAATCATAAGGAACTCCTTGATCCTTTCACAGAGTTCATGTTTGGTTTTGGTGTGTATGGTGGCGTCATCCATGAATATGACACTTCGACGTCCATGGATCATTGTACCAAACTTGGTATTCATGTAGCACTGGAAAGTTGGCAGTGAGTTTGTTTGACCAAAGAACATTACCAGGGGCTCAAAAAGCCCTCTTGGAGTTACGAATGCTCCTTTCCACTCGTTGCCTTCTTTTATCCTAATATTGGTAAACCCCCAATGGATGTCAAACTTGGCAAAGTATTTTGATCCTGCCAATTCATCCAACAGTTCCTTGATGTCTGGGAGCGGGTAGGAGTCCAGTACTGTGTGTTTATTAAGGTACCTGTAATCTTGGATTAGTCTTTGCCTACCATCCTTTTTTCCAACAAAAAACACTGGGGTGGCCTGGGGTGATTTTGACAGCCGTATTTTTCCACAGGCTAAATTCTCATCTAAAAATTTATCCAACTCCATTAGCTGATCTGGAGTTAATTTGTAAATTTTTCCTTTCTTCGGTACAAACCCTTCCTTTAGCTTAATTTCATGGTCTAGGAATGGCCTGTGTTCTGGGAGAGGAACATTTTTCTCGGAGAAGACCTCCATGAATTCTTGATATTCATCTGGCAGCATGACTTCTTGTTTTTGGGCTGCTGCTTCCAATTCTGTTGAGATTGACATTCTTGTGATTTTCAGGGGAGGGGGCAGCTGTTCGCCCCACGAGATCAGCTTCCTAGTTAGCCAATTGATAATAGGGTTATGTTCCTTGAGCCAGGGCATTCTGAGAAGAAGCCCTTTGCCATTACCCATTACAGCTATGTAAGCCCTGATTCACATTTCCTTACCCCAGATCTTCATGACGAATGTTGCAATCATGTCGATCATTTGATTGGTTTTTCTGGTTACACTTCAGAGGTTCCAAGCCTTGTCAATCTTCCTTGTTGATAGGTGTTCTTTTTCAACCGTCTATTGATTGATGATGTTGGTCTCTGCTCCAGAGTCAATTAGAGTTTTGATCAGGGAGTCACCACGTTCCACTAAGTAGGCCGATCCGTTGATTGACGTAACACACAAGTCCAATTCATATTTGTAAGTTGTTCTGATGTCACATTCAACAATTCCTATGCTTAGTGTACAATTTTGTTTAGTATTGGGGGCACGAGCTGTGGCAGAAGCTTGCCCCATTAAAAATCCTTGGAAGACACACTGAAAGAAGAAGAAGGTGCATCCTCATTTTCTAGATGCTCCAACTTTCTTTTTATTTCTTCTATCCTTGTGCTCCAGGTTTTTGCTGGACACTTGGGTTCATGACAGTCTTTGGTGAAATGCCCTTGTCACAGTTGTAGCATAGCCAAGTTCTTTTTGGCCCATTGTATTTGTTCCACTTTCTGTCTTTGGTTGCAGAGTTGACATCCATAGCATTCAGGTCCTTCCGATGTGAATAGTAGTTGGGTTTGGTGTTGTAGCCTTCATTCTTCCATAAGAAGTTTTTGTCTGAGTTGGAGGCCTTGCCTTCATACATACATAATGTTGCCATTGAGGCACAGACATGTGTTGCCACTTCTTTCCATTCAGAAATGGTTGATGGGATCATGCCCAATCTTAAAATTCTTTGGCTAATTGAAGGGTGTAACCCCTTGCTGAAAAAGGTTGCAGCTGCTGTATTGTCTTCTAGAAGACTGGCCTGCACTAGCAAATTCTCAAAGTTAGTGATGTACTCATCAAGAGAATGCTTCCCTTGTTGTATTGATGATAGCATGATGAGCACCATTGCTTTGACATCACCAATCTGGAAACAATCCTCCAGCTTCTTTTTGAACTCCTTGAGAGTGTTGTAGAAGTGGACTCCATTGTCCTTGGTGGTCATGTTAGTTATGTACAATTGTTTGAATGACAGGGCCAAGCCCTTGTCCATGAAGGAAAGGATGAATCTGATCCTCTTCTCATTGGTGTCATAGATGTGTGCATTCATTCCTAGATAGACCTTGACAGAAACTATCCATCCTGAATATGCTTGGTGGTTGCCATCGAATATGGCCAGCTTGTTAAGCCCTAGTTCTCTGCCCTTGGCCTTACCATTGCTCTTAGAGTTGTGACCACTATCTCCTGGTCCTTGAGCATGGCCTTTACCCTTCTTGGCAGCAGACAATACCTGAGTTTGGTACCAGTAAATGATTTCAGCCAGCAATGGCCACTGACCCACAAAGGGATCCTGTATTGAAGCACCTCCAAGGGCTTCAGCTAATTGGTCAGCCATGACACATTGTTTAATATCTGGGATAGGAATATCCAAAATTATCGAGTGTGATAACAGATCAACAGTTGGCATCTCAAGTGAATCATTATCTGAATCGAGCTCCTTTGGAGTTCTGTATGAAGAGAAGTCCAATCCAGCTGCTGGTGGATCAACATCAATTTGAATGGGAGAAGTAGTACCAGCAAGAAATACTCCTGGGACATGTTGTTCAGTTTTGGAAGTAGAGTCATCCTCAGCCTCAGAAGAGACTGGAGGCAGGGGAGTGGTGAGTCCTAAGCCAAAGCTTCTGGACGGGTGACTTGTCTGCTTAGGGACAGGGGGTCAGAACTTTCCAGAGGAAGAGCTTGACCTGATGTAATACTTTCTAACCGTGGTGGGCTAGGAAGAGGGGTGACTAGCAGGTACTTCTCATGCAAGTGAGTAGCACTAGGGTGGTGAGGGGTTATAGTAATTGATTGACTACACCTTTAAGTCAGTATAGGGACTTGACTGTGGCACAGGGCTGACAGGGGTTTGACGTGTGATAAAAATCGCAGAGGGGTGACTGGTGTAGGAGGACACCAGGGTACGTTGACATAGGAGGATGCCAACGATGTTGACGATATCTTTTGTCTTCTGTTACAACTTGGAAAGTCAGAACACCTTCAGAACCGGTGCCTATTGCCCTAACCCTAACCCTAAGTGGTCCCAGACCACAATACTGAGGTTCAGCAGTTTGATAGCCTTGCGACTGAGATCTCTTCACCCAGTGGGCCTTACAGACTTGTCATCCTCAGTTGGTACAAGTAAGTAATGTGAAGTAGTGTAGTTGGGAGACATGGCTTGGGCTAAGCCTAAACCCTACCTCTACAATGCAGTGGAAGTTCTTAGGTAAGGACCTAAAGACTTACTTAAGTGTTTACTCAGGGTAACTTTCTGGTTGGGTTCTTGAGTGCTTGTTAAGCCTTCAATACAAGAACAATGGATGTTGAACTGTTATTATTTGTGGACCTGGAGGTCCAGTATATATATGCTCAGACATGGTCTGTGTGTGGTACATGGAGTTTTTGTTCAACTTGTGGGTTGAACTACATATGGTAAGTAATACCTTCCATAAAAGAGTCTCTCAGGTATCATACTGAGTAAGCATGGAATGCCATAGAATGAGATAGAAGGAATGATGTCATAAGTACATCATCCTGATGTCATAAAGCCTAGACCTCTCTCCAGATTGGTGAAACACTGGTAATGTCCAATAGCTGGTCATAGAATCACATGCAGTGACAAACACATGCAAGTGTTGTGTCAGTGGCAAGAGCACATGACAAATCTCCTGAGAACAAATGGTGAGCGTCTGTTATGTAAGACCAGCACTAATACTTCATTTGTTCAACACTCCTCCAGATTTGGTATGTGCCAAATCAAACAGGAGGAATTCCACAAAGGCATGAAACTTTATGTGTCCTAAATTTTTCATTAGGATATCTGCAAGCTGCTTGTCAGTTGTGATATGTCTGACAACAAGTACTTTCTGATCCTCAATGCACTCTCTGATGAAATGATATTGAATGTCAATGTGCTTGGTTTGTCTCTCTTGTGCAGGATTCTGGGCAAGGAAAATCAACCCCATATTGTCTCCATATAGTGGAATGGGATCTGGGTGGAAACCCAGTTCAGTGAACATGGAATGTATCCACACGACCTGTCGAGAGGTATTGGACAAGGACATGTACTCAGCTTCCATGGATGACAGAGCGATGGTCTTTTGCTTGCATGATAGCCAAGTGATGGGTGCTCCATTTGCCAGAATAACCATTCCTGTGGTAGACTTCTGGTCATTCTTGTCTGAAGCCCAGTCTGCATCACAGTATGCTTCTATAGCGTACTCAGATTTTCTTCTATATGCCAATGCTTTCTCCTTGGTGGCACAAAGATATCAAAAGATATATAGAGCATGATTCAGGTGATCCTCAGTAGGATTTGATGTGAATTGCGACATTTTAATGATGGCAAATGCTATGTCGGGTCTTGTTCCCAATGTAAGATATAGCAGGGAGCCTATTACTGATTGATATTTTGAGTGCAACACAGGAGTAGTCTCTCCCTCGTTTTTAACTGGCTTGTATCCTGATGGGAGTGGAGTATTTGCTAAACAGCAATTCTCCATTTGAAATCTTCAGATGATTTTGTCCAGGTAAGTGACCTGATCAACGATCAAAAGACCTGAGGAACGATCTATCTGGAGACGCATTCTGAGATATTCTTTGGCTTGTCCCAAGTCACGACATTCCCATACTGCCATGAACTTCTTCTTCAGCTCCTGAAGGTATTTGCGATTGTTGCCAGTGAAGAGTACATTGTCAATGTATATGAGGAGAATGATGACAATGCTTTCTCATCCTATCTTCTTCTGCAACACATATACTCCAGCATCTGAACGGATGTGAGTAAAACCAAGTGCTTTGAGGGATTTGTCCAGTTTGATGTTCCATGCAAGAGCAGCCTGTTTTAGACCATATAAAGCTCTCAGGAGTCGATAGACATAGCGCTCTTTTCCCTTTTGCATGAAGCCTTCTGGCTGTTCCATATAGATTTCCTTGTCCAATTTTCCATACAGAAACACAGTTTTGACATCCAGCGCCTCTAGGTCCCAATTATACTGGGCAGCCAGGGATAGTATGATTCAAACAGACTCAAATCTTGCTACCAGAGAGAAGACATCTTCAAAATCTATTCCGTATTCTTGAGAGAAACCTTTGGCTACTAAATGGGCATGCTTTCACCCATCAGATTTAATAGCGTAGACCCACCTGCACTTTACAGGTTTCCTTCCATGAGGTAGAGGTACAAGTTCCCAAACTTTCCTCTTGCCTAATGCTTTCCTTGCACATGGTGGCTTCCCAAGCCTTTTTGTCACTGGCTGGTAATCTCTGAGTATCCTGATAATGAACAGGTGTTTTCAACTTTTCTTTGACCTTTTGCATAAGCAAGTAGTTGACAAAGTCAGTACCACATTCCTGACTAAGCTTGTGCAAGTCAATAATTGGCTCCCCCATGTCCAATGCTTCTCTCATTTCCTCAAAGGTCATTTCCTTTGATGCTTGCCATTCTGCATCAACAGGATGTGTTCTTTCTCCATAGGTATTCTCTGGTCTGAGAGGAATGACTCACTCTCTAGTAGACTGACAGACACTGGAGTCTGGATAGGGTGTGTAACAAGAGGGTAGAGCTGTCTTCAAGGGAATTTTGACAGTCCTTTTAGAAGTCTCTGTTCATGGTTCCATTCGCACTTCCATTGGAGTTGCAAGTTCCTTTGGGTGGTTCAGAGAGACAGTTGGACGAACTGTTTGCGGGATATCAATTGGTATTTGTTCCTCTGGTGGAGCGACCTCCATTGAAACATCCTCATGGGGTTGGTCTTGAGTTTCCTCTGGTGTTTGGTCTTTATAACCAGTCTTTGCACATCTAGGAAAAACCTCTTCATTGAAGATAGTGTTTGTGCTAATGATGACCCATTGATTTTTATCCAGGAATCGGTAGGCTTTAGATCCTGGTTTGTAACCTAGGAATATCATTGGAGTGCTTTTAGCCTGTAACTTTGTCCGATGTTCCTTTTTGATAAAAACATAAGCAAGACAACCAAAAACTCTGAAGTATGAGACATCAGGTTTTTTACCAGTCCATAACTCTATTGGGGTTTTCCACTGTGATCATCAAAATGGTTGGTGATTGTACACATGCACTGAGGTCTCAAGGGCATGTTGCCACATGTTAGGAGGAAGGCAAGCTGAATGTCTCATGGCTTCTTCCTTTTCTACCATGGTGTGATTGAAATGCTCAGCATGACCATTTTGTTGGGGAGTATTGGGAGCAGTCATATGGTGCTCAATACCACGTTCGCATAGAAAAGCCGCAAACTTGAGAGATCTAAACTCTCCCCCACAATCCGAACGTAGCCAAAGGAGTCGTCCCAAGACATGATTTTGTGCCCAGGCAAGCCAGGAACGAAAGGCATCAAAAGTGTCCAACTTCGAGGAAAGAGGGACAATGAAGGCATATCCACTAAAATCATCAATGAAAGTGACGACATATCATTTGTGATAATAAGACTCGACAGGGAATTCGCACAAGTCAGTGTGGATGAGTTCGAGTGGTGTAGAGGCGTGCTTGTAGGTGATGCGATAGGGTTTCTCTGTCATCTTGCCAAGAGTGCAGCCAGGACATGGCTTGTTACTCAGTGAGGTCTCAAATGGAGTAACAGTGGTTGCTTTGGGTAGTTGGTGCATGGCATTGTATGAGCAATGTCCCATCCGTGCATGCCATAGGTCTGAGGTTTCCTTTGAACTAATGGTTTGAATCCGATCAGTTATAGACTGTAAAGATACTCAAATATAATGAAGGGACCCTTTAGATGCTATTGGGCATGACCGCAGGTAAAGGTCACCATTAGGTGCAAAGATTTGAGTTTCTTCAACATTCGACGTCAGTGTATAGCCCTTGTTGGTCAACTGAGTCATTGAAATGACTCTCATATGGAGTTTTGGGCAAAACTCCACTCCGTAAAGTTTAGTTAATTTTCCTTCATGGTAAAATATGATGGTACCATTCCCCAATTTCTCTACAACCATATCTGCATCTGCTGTTTGCGACAGTTTCAGAGTAGGGTATGCAGTATATGACATGAGGTCTTTGAGGTTGTGAGTGCAGTGCACGGAGGCACTGGAGTCAAGAAGAATCAGTTGACTCTTTTTGCCTTTACAAGTTAGACACATGGTTGCCTTCATATTCATAGGTAAATGGCATGAGATGCACTTTCCCTTTTCCTGTGAAACAAGTAGTTTGTGCTTAGTGCAATCAGAGCACTGGGGGTGATGATAAAACATCTTTAGCACATTATGGCTCTGATCCATGAGGACAGTGTTTCCAAGTCCATCAGCCATGACTCAGGAGTAGATGGTGTCACCAGGCCAGTTTTTGGTGGAGGGAAGTGGAGGATGAATCTCAGCCAAAGTTTGAGCAGTTTTGGTGAAGCCTCCATATCTGAGCAGATCTCCTTCCACTAGATCATGACTCCAGGTGTATCTGGGGTGGTGTGAGCCACACTCATCACAGTCATCTTCTCCATCATAAATGAAAACATCTAATGGTTGACTGCCAATGTTATAACCATCGAGTTTATATCATGGATGATAGTAGGCTGGTGCCCACAAACCTGTCTTGTAATCAAGTGACCAATAGAAAATCTGAAACTCTCTAGGTTTTCTTTGTGCATCAGGTACAGTGACTCCCGGTTTCAACTGGAAAGCTGGCACTTGATCATGGTAATCTTGATTGAATGGTTTATAAGTGGATGAATTGGAACACATGACGTCTTGTGGCAAAACTCATCATACAAGATAATACAAGTCCTCATTGCTCATTCCTTCAGATTCCCTTCCGATATCCTCTGGAATGGGATCGAGGAGAGAGTAAGAGACTTTGTATGATGGCATAGATGTGGTAGACTCACATATCGCCATAGGACCATCATTATAGTCATAATCCTCTGCAGTGAGAGGATTGACCAAGTCCTCATAAAGCTCCTCAGGGATATCAATCTCAGGAACTGTTTGAAACGGTTCTGAATGACCCTGGCAGATGAGTTCCAGCTCCTGATCCAACTGCTGGACAGTGAGTCTGGAGGAACTTGCAATGGGTTGTTCCAGATTTATCGCCTGATCCAGGAACCCTGACTCCTCCTGCTGGAGGTATTCTGCTTGCATGTATGTGAAGTCCTCTTCATTGTACTGCAGAGCTTCTTCATAGGCCATAGATTCATCATCTCGAATCATATGTTGCTTGGCCTTTCCTTTGCCTTTATTAGGGCAAGGTCTCTGCCCTTGGCCCTGCGGGTTCTTTCCCCCATGAGCACTTTGGTTGCCCTGCTTTCCTCATCCTTTTCCCTTACTAGGGTACTGCCTCTGTGGGGATACCTGAGGCATACGGATGAGCTCCAGGATACAGTGAATTTGCTGCTTGCTGCCAGTATAGTATACTTTTTGGCCTGTAATGTGGCAAGTCTCACCCAGATAGTGGTTCTTCCTGCAGGAACCATTCCCGCATCAAGGATAGCTTCCTTGGGGAGCAAACTGAGTGTTGGTTGCAGGTTTGACATTAGAGAGTCAGTGAATGAGGGACTTTTGGTGTGAATGACAAGGTCCTTTGTACTGCTCTTGGTCAATAGTGCTCTTTCCTTTTCCAGTAACTCTCCGCTGATATTCCTTTTGGATATGCAGGATAATCGTCGATGGCTTGAAGTCTGCATCCTCAACTGTAGTAGTGATAAGGGAGATGACATTCTCCCAGTCCGAGGGTAAGGCCATAAGGATGGTCATTGCAACTATCTTGTCATTGACTGGAAAACCAGCCGCTGTCAGGCGGTCAGTGCATGCAATAAGCTTGTTAGCTTCATTGATGGGATTAACATTCCCTTTTATCCTATGCTGAAAGAGTGATCTCATTTCTGATAGGGCACCAATATTGCCTGGTTGTCCATAGGCAGATTCAATATCTGCCAGCGTCAGCTTGGCAGTGGTTTTCATATGATGGTAAAAGGAAGGGGAAATTCAAAGCTTGATGACACCCCTGGCCTGAATATCTTTATTGACAAAGGCTTGAACCTGTTTGGCGGTAACTCCAGCTCCAACAGCAGGTGTGTCTTCAGTAAAGGCTTGATAGAACCCCATAGCCATAGCAAAGGTGTCAATGGAATTGCACCATAACTTGTAATTGTTTCCATTCAGGAGAGGGACAAAAGTGAGAATGTCTTTTGTGGACATTTTAGACCTAGAATAGACAGTTGAAAGCAAACCAGTTAGCAAACATGTTTTCTGCTTCTATTGTGAAGGGGATAAAAGGCTTAGTTGGAATGGGCTTTGGTCCCGCTCTATGTTTTCCATTATGCATTCCTGGTTTTCTCCTAGGAGGCATATTTCCCATCATCCTCTGAAGAGCATTGCCAGCTCTTCTATCTTTTCTTTGATCTATCACCATTTCTCATCGCTTCCACTTCTTTTCTCCTGTTTTTGAAGTTTCCCAATATGCCCATCCCTTCCCTTTATAGCCCAATCCTGCAGGATTTTCTAAGGTCTGGAAGTTTAATGTGGGAAAGTAGTGTGGATTATCAACTCTATTGACTTTTTCTCCCATTTCAAGTACAGAGTCGATGAAAGAGACACTTCTATCCAACTCCCAGGCCTTGATTGTGCAGAATGGAAAGGGTGCTTTACAAACAGAGGGATGGAATTCCTTATTGGCAATTTGACCATGGTAATACACTGGGTGTGCAGTAAAAGGAATTTGGGAAACAAACAGGTCAAGTTTCTGTACAAATATGAAAGGAAGAAGCATATGTGTAAAGTGTATGTGATTTTTATGTATACTTCTTTTTAGAGGTACACTGTGATAGTTCTCATCATCAAAGGATCATGTTGAAAGGATAAAGTTCAAATCAGTGGCATACAGCTTGTGAATGTAATATGGTATGGGATATGTCTGATGCACTTGGTGTGTCAAAGTAGTCTGATAGACTCTCAGGCAGCACCGGTTTTCTGTTGTCATTGTAGCCCACTTCAAGGATAGGGCACAGCGCCTCAAGATCAAGGATCTTGACCTTGCCTCATGGGTCCAGAGGGATGACGACATAATCCTGAATTTTAACAAGGAATCATGAGAACTCCCATTGCATGACAGTGAAAGGGTGTGAATAGTAAGTGCGGAAGAAGGGATGCATATCGTGGAGTCGACCCGGATTGACAAGTGAGAATCTGTAAGGGCTTCTCATCACCTCTAATCCAAAGGTCCTCATCCATGGGAGGTAGACGTCATGGGTGATGAAGAATAGGGAGAAAATATCACCATAACCCGGAGTGAAGATCTCAGCTGGGGTTGGTCTCTTCCCTACTACCATGACTCCATTTCCCATTGGATACTGATGCCCATACTCCATCTGCCAAGGGTGGAAATCCCTGACATGGGCTGCATCCCCACAACTTACATACCACTCCATGTCATAATTCAGGGTGTTCCTTGTGCCACAGAAATCTTCTCTGTCCATAATTGGACAATTGATACATTCACAAATGCGTCGCTTCTCATCCTCGCTCAATAGATAGTCATCAGGATTCTCATCTCCATCTTTATTAAAGTTGAATCGTAAAAACTCAACCACTTCACCCTGTTCTGGTGACTCCAGGTAAACAAGGTCAGGAGTGACTTCTCCTTCCTCAAGTGGTGACTGCTTTTTCATGAAGACTATGTCTTGGGGAACGTACAGGTCTTCAAACTCTTCCTTGATTTCTATTTCCTCTGTTCCGGTAGTGTGCGCCCTGGACCAGTGAGGAGGTGAAAGTGGAGCAGGCATGTTAGGCCTGGTCGGGATTAAGGAGGGTGTCTGAGGTCGAAGTAGGTGACCTGGGAGGAGATGAGCTGGTGAGGGTAAAGGTGTCACCAGATGAGGAGTGACCATCTGCGTCTGCGATGGTCCTGAATTCCAGACCAGATGTTCGTCAATACAATGGTCTCAGTGATGAATGAGAGAGAATGGTCAGGATGTGTGGGATGGATTCATTAGAGTTGGTACCCAGTGAAGGAATGGGTAATGAGTTTGAATTGATTATGGGATTGTTTTGCAAATGTATTACCTCGTAGGGGACTGGAATAGGATTACCATCAGCATCCGTATATCCAATGAACATCCCACTACTGCGATCAGAAGATGGTAATGAGGCCGCCATGGCACTCATCTGCTGTCCCCTTAACCTAAGAAAAGTTGGCTGTACTGGGGTCAGGTCAAGATGACTCCTCATCTGACTTTCAGTCAGGTGAGCCCTTGCAGACTCTATGAGTCTTTGTCATCTGACAGAATCTACAATTCTCTCAGCAGCCTCAATGAAAGCTCAATCAAGACGCAAATGTAGTTCTACCAAGGAAATCCCTGGATTTGCATCAACAAACCACAACACTGCTGACTCTTCAGTCATTTGAGATTCATATCTCAGTGGTGGAGTTGACAGAGAATATGCAGGAGGATCTGTAAGACCTTCCAGCATTGAAGTATCCTCAGGAGGAGGATGAATAGTTCAATCCACCTGGATGTGCCATGACCCAAATCGATCGCTCACCTCAGCCACCACTCTATAAGTGCAACGATGAGCAGGTGTGTGCTGCATCTCAACACAGAGTAAAGCAAAGTAGGGTAGTCGGGAGACAAAACAGCTCGGGTGGAGCCTAGAGTCTACTTCTACAACACAGTGGAAGTTCTTAGGTAAGGACCATAAGACTTACTAAAGTGTTCACTTGGGGTGATCTTCTGGTTGGGTGTTTGAGTACTATTCAACGGATGTTGAACTGTTACTATTTGTGGACCTGGAGGTCCTGTATATATATGCTACAGACATGGTCTGTGCATGATACATGGAGTTTTGTTCAACTCATGGGTTGAACTACATATGGTAAGTAGTACCTTCCATAAAAGAGTCTCTCAGGTATCATACTGAGTAAGCATAGAATGCCATAGAATGAGATAGAAGGAATGATGTCATAAGCACATCATCCTGACGTCATACAGCCTAGACCTTTCTCCATATTGGTGAAACACCGGTAATGTCCAATAGCCGGTCATAGAATCACATGCAGTGGTAAACACATGCAAGTGTTGTGTCTGTGACAAACGCACATGACAAATCTCCTGAGAACAAACAGTGAGCATCTGTTACGTAATGCCAGCGCTAATACTTCGTTTGTTCAACACTCCCCCAGATTTGGTATGTGCCAAATCAAACAGCAGGAAGTCTGCGAAGGCGTGAAACTTTACATGTCCTAAATTCTTGGTTAAGATGTCTGCAAGTTGCTTGTCAGTTGTGATGTGTCTGACAATCAGTACTTTCCGATCCTTGATGCACTCTCTAATAAAGTGATACCAAATGTCAATATGCTTGGTCCGTCTCTCTTGTGCAGGGTTCTGGGCAAGGAAAATCGATCCCATGTTATCTCCATATAATGGAATGGGTTCTGGTTTGAAACCAAGTTTGGTGAACATAGAGTGGATCCAGACAACCTGTCAAGAGGTATCGGATAAGGACATATACTTGGCTTCTGTGGACAACAGAGCGATAGTCTTCTGCTTGCATGACAACCAAGTAATGGGTGCTCCATTTGCCAGTACAACCATACCAGTGGTAGATTTCCGATCATTCTTGTCAGAAGCCCAATCTGCATCGCAATAAGCCTCTATAGAATACTCAGCTTTTCTTTGATATGCCAATCCTCTCTCCTTGGTGGCTCAAAGATAGCAAAAGATATATAGGGCATGGTTGAGATGATCCTCGGTAGGATTCGATGCGAATTGTGACATTTTTATGACAGCAAATGAGATATTGGGTTGAGTTCCTAGAGTGAGATATAATAGGGACCCAATTACAGATTGATACTTTGAACGCAGTGTAGGGGTAGTCTCTCCCTCATGCTTTACTGGTTCATATCCGGATGGGAGTGGAGTGTTCACTAGGTGACAATTCTCCATTTGGAATCTTCAGATGATTTTATCCAAGTAAGCAACCTGATCAACGATCAAAAGACCTGAGGAACGATCTATTTGGAGACACATTCTGAGATATTCTTTGGCTTGTCCCAAGTCACAACATTCCCATACTGTCATGAACTTCTTCTTCAACTCTTGAAGGTATTTGCGATTGTTGCCAGTGAAGAGTACGTCGTCAACATATATGAGGAGAATGATGACAATGTTTTCTCATCCTATCTTCTTCCACAACACATATACTCCGGCATCAGAATGGATGCAAGTGAAGCCAAGTGCCTTGAGGGATTTGTCTAATTCGATATTCCATGCCAGAGCAGCCTGTTTTAGACCATATAATGCTCTAAGCAATCAATAGACATAGCGCTCTTTTCCCTTCTGCACAAAGCCTTCTGGCTGTTCCATATGAATTTCCTCATCCAATTTTCCATACAGAAATGCAGTTTTGATGTCCAGCGCCTCTAGGTCCCAATTGTATTGGGCAGCCAGGGATAGAATGATTTGAACAGACTCAAATCTTGCTACCAGAGAGAAGACATCTTCAAAGTCTACTCTGTATTCTTGAGAGAAACCTTTGGCTACTAAATGGGCATGCTTTCGCCCATCAGATTTAATAGCATAGACCCACCTGCATTTTACAGGCTTTCTCCCATGAGGTAGAGGTGTAAGTTCCCAAACTTTCCTCTTGCCTAACGCTGCGATTTCCTCATGCATGGCGGCTTCCCAAGCCTTTTTGTCATCGGCTGGTAATCTCTGAGTATCCTGATAATGAACAGGTGTTTTCAACTTCTCTTCGACCTTTTGCATAAGCAAATAGTTGATGAAGTCAGTACCACATTTCTGACTAAGCTTGTGCAGGTCAATCATTGGCTCCCCCATGTCTGATGCTTCTCTCGTTTCCTCAAAGGTCATCTCCTTTGATGCTTGCCGTTCTGCATCAACAGGATGTGTCCTTTCTCCATAGGTATTCTCTGGTCTGAGAGGAATAACTCGCTCTCTAGTAGACCAACGGATGCTGGAGTCTGGATAGGGTGTATATCGAGAGGGCAGAGCTGTCTTTAAGGGAATTTTAACAGTCTTTCTAGAAGTCTCTGTTCATGGTTCCGTTCGCACTTCCAGAGGGGTTGCAAGTTCCTTCGGGTGGTTCAGAGAGACAGTTGGACAAACTGTTTGCAGGATATCAACGGGTAATTGTTCCTCTGAAGGAGTGACCTCCATTGGAACATCCTCATGAGGTTGGTCTTGAGTTTCCTCTGGTAATTGGTCTTTTCCACCAGTCTTTGCACATCACGGGAAAACTTCCTCATCAAAGATAGCATTGGTGCTAATGACGACCCTTTGATTCTTATCCAGGAATCGGTAGGCCTTTGATCCAGGTTCATAGCCTAGGAATATCATTGGAGCGCTTTTGGCCTGTAACTTAGTCCAATGTTCCTTCTTGATAAATACATAAGCCAGACAACCAAAAACTCTGAAATAGGAAATATCAGGTTTTTTACCCATCCATAACTCTACAGGGGTTTTCCACTGTGATCGACAAAATGGTTGGCGATTGTAAACATGCACTGAGGTCTCGAGGGCATGTTGCCACATGTTAGGAGGAAGACAGGCAGAATGTCTCATGGCTTCTTCCTTCTCTACCATGGTGTGATTAAAACGCTCAGCACAACCATTTTGTTGGGGAGTATCAGGAGCTGTCATGTGATGCTCGATACCATGTTTGCATAGAAAAGTCACAAACTCAAGAGATCTAAACTCTCCCCCACGATCTGAACATAGCTGAAGAAGTTGTCCTGAGACACAATTTTGAGCCCAGGCAAGCCATGAACGAAAGGCATCAAAAGTGTCAGATTTAGAGGAAAGAGAGATGATAGAGGTGTATCCACTGAAGCCATCAATGAAGGTGACAACATAGTGTTTGTGGTAGTAGGACTCCACAGGGAACTCACATAAATCAGTGTGGACAAGTTTGAGTGGTTTGGTTGCATGTTTATAGGTAATGCGGTAGGGTTTCTCCATCATTTTCCCTAAAGCACATCCTGGACAGGGTTTGTTATCCATTGAGGTCTCGAATGGAGTAACCATGGTTGCTTTAGGCAGTTGGCACACAGCATTGTATGAGCAATGGCCCATCTGTGCATGCCATAGGTCAGAAGTTTCCTTTGAACTAATGGTTTGAATCCGATCAGTTATAGACTGTAAAGATACTCGAATATAATGAAGGGACCCTTTAGATGCTATCAGGCATGACCACAGGTAAAGGTCACCATTAGGTGCAAAGATTTGAGTTCCATCAACATTCGACATCAGTGTATAGCCCTTGTTGGTCAACTGAGTGGTTGAAATTACCCTCATATGGCGTTTGGGACAATACTCCACTCTGTAAAGTTTGGTCAGTTTTCCTTCATGACGAAAGATGACAGTACCATTCCCCAATTTCTCTACAACCGTATCTGCATCTGCTGTTTGAGACAGTTTCGGAGTTAGGTATGCAGAGTATGACATGAAGTCATTGAGGTTGTGAGTGCAGTGCACAGATGCACCTGAGTCAAGCAGAATCAGTTGACTCTTTTTGCCTTTACAAGTTAGACACATGGTTGCTTTCATATTCATAGGTAAATGGCACGAGACGCACTTTCCCTTCTCTTGCAAAACAAGTATCTTGTGCTTAGTGCAATCAGAGCACAATGGATGATGATAGTACATCTCCAGCATGTTATGGTCTTTGTCCATAAGGACTGTGTTCCCTAGTCCATCTGCCATTACCTGTGGGTATACAGCATCACCAGGCCAGTTATCAGTGGAAGGGAGTGGAGGTCAAATCTCAGCCAATTGTTGAGCAGTCTTGGCAAAGCCTCCGTATCCAAGTGGATCTCCCTCAGACAGATCGTGACTCCACATATACCTTGGGTGGTGTGAGTTACACTCTTCACAATCATCTTCCCCATCATAGACATAAATGTCTAGAGGCTGTCCACTGATATTGTATCCATGCAATTTGTACTGTGGATGATAATAGGCTGGTGCCCACAAACCTGTAGTCCAGTCAAGTGACCAATAGAAAATCTGAAACTCTCGAGGTTTTCATCATGCGTCCAGGACGGTGACTCCCAGTTTCAACTGGAAAGTATGCACTTGGTCATGGTAATCTCAATTGAAGGGTTTATAAGTGGATGAATTGGAACACATGACGTCTCGTGGCAAAACCCATCGTACTAAATAATACAAGTCCTCATCACTCATTCCTTCTGATTCCTTTCTGATATACTCTGGAATAGGATCAAGAAGAGAGTAAGAGACCTTGTACGACGGCTTAGATGTGGTAGACTCACACATCACCATTGGACCATCATCATAGTCATAATCCTCTGCTGTGAGAGGATTGACCAAGTCCTCATAAAGCTCCTCAGGGATATCTATCTCAGGAACTGTTTGAAACAGCTCCAAATGGCCCTGGCAGATGAGTTCTAGCTCCTGATCCAACTGTTGGACAGTGAGCTTTGACAAACTTGCAATGGGTTGTTCAGGAGTCATTGCTTGATCCTGAAGCCCGAATTCCTCCTGTTGGAGGTATTCCACTTGCATGTACATGAAATCTTGTTCATCATACTGCAGAGCTTCTTCGTAGGCCATTGATTTGTCATCTCAAATCATATTGTTTCTGGCCTTTCCTTTGCCTTTATTGGGGCGAGGTCTCTGCCCCTGGCTTTGTGGGTTCTTTCCCCCACGAGTACCTTGGCCTCCTTGCTTTCCTCGTCCCTTTCCCTTATTAGGGAACTGCCTCTGTGGGGGTACCTGAGGTGCACGGACGAGTTCCAGGACACAGTGAATCTGTTGCTTGCCGCCAGTATAGTATACTTTCTGGCCCGTAATGTGGCAAGTCTTACCCAGATAGTGGTTCTTCCTGCAAGAGCCATTCCCGCATCAAGGATAGCTTCCCTGTGGAGCATACTGTGTGTTCATTGTGGGTTTGACATTAGAGAGTCAGTGAATGAGGGACTTTTGGTGTGAATGATGAGGTCCTTCATACTGCTCTTGGTCAATGGTACTCCTTCCTTTTCCTGTAACTCTCCACTGATATTCCTTTTGGATATGCAGGATAATTGTTGACGGTTTAAAGTTTGCATCCTCAACAGTAGTGGTAATGAGGGAAACAATGTTCTCCCAATCCGAGGGTAGAGCCATAAGAATGGCCATCACAACTATTTTGTTGTTGACAGGAAAACCTGCCGCTATCAGGCACTCAGCACAGGCAATAAGCTTATTTGCCTCATCAACAGGGTTTACATGCCCCTTGATTCTGTGTTGAAAAAGTGATCTCATTTCAGATAATGCGCCAATATTGCCTGGTTGACCATAAGCGGCCTCAATGTCCACTAAGGTCAGTTTGGCAGTGGTTTTCATGTGGTGGTAAAAGGAGGGGGAAATGCAGAGTTTGATGACACCCCTTGCCTGGATGTCCTTGTCCACGAAGGCTTGGACCTGTTTGGCAGTTACTCCTGCACTGACAGCAGGTGTGTCTTCTGTGAATGCTTGATAGAACCCCATGGCCATAGCAAAGGCATCGATGGAGTCACGCCATAGCTTGTAGTTGTTTCCATTAAGGAGAGGGACAAAAGTGAGAACGTCTTTTGTGGACATTTTTAAACCTAGAATAGACAGTTGAAAGCAAACCAGTTAGCGAACATGTTTTCCTCTTCAATCTGGAAGGGAATGAAAGGCTTAGGTGGAATGGGCTTTTGCCCTACTCTATGTTTTCCATTATGTGTTTCTGGTTTTCTCCTGGGAGGCATATTCCCCATCATCCTTTGGAGTGCATTATCCACTCTTTTATCCTTTCTCTGCTCTATCACTTTTTCTCATCGCTTCCACTTCTTTTCTCCCATCTTTGATCTTTCCCAAAAAGCCCATCCTGTTGCCAATACTCCAGATCCTGCAGATTGCTCTAAGACTTGGAAATTTAGGAATGGAAAGTAGTGTGGATTGTTTACTCGATTGACTTTTTCTCCTGTACCAAGTACAGAGTTGATGAATGAAACACTTCAATCCAACTCCCAAGCCCTGATTGCACAGGATGGAAAGGGTGTTTTAAACACAGAAGGATAGAATTCCTTATCAGCAATTCGACCATGGTAATACACTGGATGTGCGGTAAAGGGAATTTGGGAAATGAAGAGATCAAGTTTTTGTACAAAAATGAAAGGGAGGAGCATGTGCATGAAGCGTACGTGGTTTTTATGTATACTTCTCTTCAGAGGTACACTGTGATAGTTTTCATCATCAAAAGACGATGTTGAAAGGATAAAGTTCAAATCAGCAGCATACAGCTTGTGAACATAATACAGCATAGGATATGTCTGATGCATTTGGTGTGTTGAAGTAGTCTGATAGACTCTCAGGCAACACCGGTTTTCCGTTGTCATCATAGCCCATTTTGAGGATAGGGCACAGCGCCTCAAGATCAAGGATCTTGACCTTGCCTCGTGGGTCTGAAGGGACGATGACATAATCCTGAATTTTCGTGAGAAAACATGAGAACTCCCGTTGCATGATCATGAAAGGGTGTGAATAGTAAGTGTGGAAGAAGGGGTGTGTGTCGAAGAGTCAACCAGGATTGACAAGCGAGAACCTATACTGGTTTCTCATTACCTCAAATCCTATAGCCCTCATCCATGGAAGATAGATGTCGTGAGTGATGAAAAATAGGGAGAAAATGTCTCCATGACCCAGAGCGAAGATCTCTGCTGGGGTTGGCCTCTTCCCTATTACCACAACTCCATTTCCTGTTGGATACTGATGCCCATACTCCGTTTGCCAAGGGTAAAAATCCCTGACATGGGCTGCATCTCTGCGACTCACATACCACTCCATATCATAGTTCGGGACATTCCTTGTGCTGTTAAAGTCTTCTCTGTCCATAATTGGATGATTAATACATTCGCAAATCCAACGTTTTTCATCTTCACTTAGTCAGAAGTCGTCCAGACTTACATCCTTATCTTCATTGAAGTTAATTCATAAATACTCAACCTCCTCGCCTTCCTCTGGCAATTCTGGGTAGACGAGGTCAGGAGTGACCTCTCCCTCCTCTAGAGGTGATTGTTTCTTCATGAAGACAACATCCTGTGGGACATAAAGATCCTCGAACTCCTCTTTTATCTCAATGTCCTTGGTTCCAGTAGTATGTGCCCTGGACCAATGAGGAGGTGAAAGGGGAGTAGGCATGTTAGGCCTGGTTGGGATCAAAGAGGGTGCTTGAGGTTGTAGAAGGTGACCTGGAGGAGGATGAATCAGCGAGTGTGAAGGTGTTGCCAGATTGTGTTCCGGAGTCACTGCCGGTGGTCCGGAGTTCCAGACTAGGTGTTCATCAACGCAGTGGTTGTTGTACTGATGAAGATGGAAAGGGGATGTGGGTGGAACTTGCATTAGAGTAGGTGTTGGGTGAAGGAATAGGTAATGGGTTTGAATCAATTATGGGATCATTTTGCAAATGAATTACCTCATAGGGGACTGGAATGGAATTACTGTCAGCATCTGTATATCCAATAAATGTCCCACTACTGCGATCTGAAGATGGTAATGAGGCTGTCATGGCACTCATATGCTGTCCCCTGAGCCATAAAAAGGTTGGCTGTACAGGGGTTAGGTCAAGGTGATTTCTCACTTGACTTTCAGTCAAGCGGGCCCTAGCAGACTCTATGAGCCTCTGTCGCCTGACAGAATCTACGATTCTCTCAGCAGCCTCGATGAAAGCTCTATCAAGATGCAAATGTAGTTCTACCAGAGAAATCCCTGGATTTGCATCAACAAACTGCAACACTGCTGACTCCTCAGTCAGTCAAGACTCATATCTCGATGGTGGAGCAGACAGAGTATATGCAGGAGGATCTGTAATATCTTCCAGCATTGAAGCATCCTCAGGAGGAGGACCAATGGTCCGATCCACCTGGATGTGCCATGACCCAAATCAATCACTTGCCTCAGCTGCCACTCTATAAGTGCGACAATGAGCAGGTGTGTGCTGCATCTCAACACAGAGTGTGAAAAGGGCAATAGCTGAAATGGCAAAGAAAAATTCAGCTTGCCAAAATGGCAGTTGCAGATAAACCCATTGTATTCTGCAGAGAAACAAGAGGGTGTTGAGGAGACCCAACAAAATCCTCCAAGTGAACCATGAGCCATCATTTGGTTGTATCCCTTGCTCAGCTGCTGCAAGGTTGTAGATGTCAAACCTAGGCGATGAGCTCGGGGCTCATGACCTATAGCAAAGTAGGGTAGTCAGGAGATGAAACAGCTCGGGCAGAGCCTAGAGTCTACTTCTACAACACAGTGGAAGTTCTTAGGTAAGGACCATAAGACTTACTAAAGTGTTCACTTGGGGTGATCTTCTGGTTGGGTGTTTGAGTACTATTCAACGGATGTTGAACTGTTACTATTTGTGGACCTGGAGGTCCTGTATATATATGCTACAGACATGGTCTGTGCATGATACATGGAGTTTTGTTCAACTCGTGGGTTGAACTACATATGGTAAGTAGTACCTTCCATAAAAGAGTCTCTCAGGTATCGTACTGAGTAAGCATAGAATGCTGTAGAATGAGATAGAAGGAATGATGTCATAAGCACGTCATCCTGACGTCATACAGCCTAGACCTTTCTCCATATTGGTGAAACACCGGTAATGTCCAATAGCCGGTCATAGAATCACATGCAGTGGTAAACACATGCAAGTGTTGTGTCTGTGACAAACGCACATGACAAATCTCCTGAGAACAAACAGTGAGCATCTGTTATGTAATGCCAGCGCTAATACTTCATTTGTTCAACACAGAGTGTGAAAAAGGCAATAGCTGAAATGGCAAAGAAAAATTCAGCTTGCCAAAATGGCAGTTGCAAATAAACCCATTGTATTCTGCAGAGAAACGAGAGGGTGTTGAGGAGACCCAACAAAATTCTCCAAGTAAACTGCAAGCCATCGTTTGGTTGCATCCCTTGCTCAGCTGCTGCAAGGTTAAAGATGTCGAACCTAGGCAATGAGCTCAGGGCTCATAACCTAATGTGAAGTAGTGTAGTCAGGAGACACAGCTCAGGCTAAGCCTAAACCCTACTTCTACAATGCAGTGGAAGTTCTTAGGTAAGGACCTAAAGACTTACTTAAGTGTTTACTCAGGGTAACTTTCTGGTTGGGTTCTTGAGTGCTTGTTAAGCCTTCAATACAAGAACAATGGATGTTGAACTGTTATTATTTGTGGACCTGGAGGTCCAGTATATATACACTCAGACATGGTCTATGTGTGGTACATGGAGTTTTTGTTCAACTCATGGGTTGAACTACATATGGTAAGTAATACCTTCCATAAAAGAGTCTCTCAGGTATTGTACTGAGTAAGCATGGAATGCCATAGAATGAGATAGAAGGAATGATGTCATAAGTATGTCATCCTGATGTCATAAAGCCTAGACCTCTCTCCAGATTGGTGAAACACTGGTAATGTCCAATAGCCAGTCATAGAATCACATGCAGTGACAAACACATGCAAGTGTTGTGTCAGTGGCAAGAGCACATGACAAATCTCCTGAGAACAAATGGTGAGCATCTGTTATGTAAGACCAGCGCTAATACTTCATTTGTTCAACAGTAAGCAGTAAGACTATGGATTGCAAAGGAGATGAAAGATGGGGAATTCCATCTTCTGCTCGGGTTTATATACTACAGGCCTTTACCGTAAAAGTAAACGACTGCGTGATCATAGTACACCTAGTTATAGTACTAGGAACTAGTCAGTCCAAGTCACAATGACTCACACATTGGAAATACATGATATGGAAAGAGAATGATGTCCATGTCATGACGCATCACAGTCACATGATAAGTCAGGGGTAATCCACCAGAAAATGTTGAAGGGCAGATTTCCAGTACATGCATATAGTAAAACAAATAGGAAAAGAGACAGGGAAATGTACTGTGAATGTCCACAAAGTGTCTGTTGGATAATGCATAGCGGAATGTCAGGAGAAAGGGAAAAGAATAAATGTGTTACCGCCCAAGCATAACACCAGAGGCCCTAAAATGGGGAACAAGCTAGGAGTAAGTGTTCAAGTCCACTATCCATCTGATCTGATTCCCTGATAGTGATTTTAACTACCTCGAGATTTGAACACAATTTCAGATCCTTTAAGTATTGACCAGATCTTTTCTCACACCGGTGAGCCCAATCCATCTTGCACCGAGTTTCAAATAATTCTTACATATGTCTCAGGATCTGTCAGAACTCGGAGCCTTATGGTCCGAGAAATGTCAAGCACAACTGCAGATATGTTTACTTGATGTTGTTTCACTTTGATTTGACTTGACTGATCTGATCTATTATTCATTTGTTACAATGTACCTTGCCACATAGTTCTGGTATGGCTCTCCAAGCTCATTTTGTGTAGGATATTTAGTTCATCATGTTCTGACTTGAACACCTCAGCCTTCATCTCCGAAGCTGAGGTGAGACCCTTATCTGTCATTTACTATGAGTACAATACTGATTATGTTGTCTAGCTTCACTCATTGTACTTGTTATTAGGTATTGAATATATAGCCTTCGTCTCCAAAGCTGAGCTTCACTGATTGTACTCGTTATTAGTGCCCCACTGCACCTCGTAACTCTGATAGGATCCTCTTTCCAGCATGTCATACACACTAGACATCTACATATCACATAGATGAAAATAGGCAACTCAGACAACAAGACAGCTAAGGAGTATGTATGATGCACTATGGTGACAATAACATGAAGACTACTTTATACAGGCATTTCCTCGGGGCCAGTATCGTCTGCTCTGCGCTCTGGACGACCCCGATTTCGGAATTGACGATAGGCAATATATACGATCCACTCCAGAAACACAACAACAGGTGTGACCACCAGAGGGACAACTATACATACTGATTCGAGGAATAGGACTAGGACTGCGTTGTTACCTACGATGAATCCCATGGTATCAAAGATGGATCGTAGCCTGGTCTGTACGCGAGGTGAATGAATGAATATCATCTGCTGTGAAACACTGCACCTGTGCTGAAATGAGACGGCTCTCGTGCAACCGAGTCTGCTCTGGCAGAGATGTGGGTTCCATGACATTCGCTTCCTCAATTTCGGATCTATTCGCCAAGTTCCTTGCCCTATGACAAACATACGCTACCGCGGGAAGGATCACCCCCGGCATCATGCTGATCACCACCAAGCAGACCGTAAGGAAAATGGACTGCGACACAGTGAAGATCTCGATGATACGGATAGCGATCACTCCCAAGACAGGTATCGAGAACATGATCTTCAAAGCGTGATATCCAATGCCGCCCGAACCGGCCTGGGAATGTGTATTAAGAACTGTTAGCCCATCGAAGCATGGGTGTACCTGCAGACCCTCGGGAGGGTATCGAGCGTAATATAAACGCATCAATTCTGCCATGGTGAGGAACGTGATCGCACACAAGGTGAGGATGGTACTATGTGGGAAGGTAGAACTGGATGATCACAATTTCAGGTAATTCTAATGCATAGCAAACAAAGGGACATACTTGAGGTAATTTCGATACTGTCATTTGGAATGAGCAACCAGTCAAAGTGTATTTTGATGTGACATACGGCGTCAATGGCCCAGTCCCATCATTCGAAGAGATAGATATGGTCAGTCACAGGTAACATGTTGGGAGATGTAAGATGGGTGTAGTCGTTCGTCTCTTGATCTCTTCTGTCCACTGGTGCAAAAGCCCTGAGTTACGCTACCCCTTACCGTTGAGTGACCTCTTTATAAAATATCAGGAGATGAAAATCCGCTTCTCTGATCGCTGTCAGATTGCTCCCAGTTGGTGATAAGAGTTGTGAGGCATTCTCAATTTGCTCAGTTACTGGGAACATTGTGTGTGCGTCAGGTGAGAAGGGTGTCCCAATCAATCTTAAATTGCGAGGGAAGTGTACGGAAAAGTGGCCAGCGAATAGTCGGTGATAGGAATTGCGAGGCATTCCCAATTTGCTCAGTTATTGGGAACACTGTGTGTGTGTCAGGTGAGAAGGGTGTCCCAAATCAATCTTGAATTGCGAGGGAAGTGTGTGGAAGCGTGGCCAGCAAATCCGATATGTAACCGAATTGATCGGTTCCTAGATGAAAACCACGCGCGACTCTAACAATAATATGGATGATGAGTGTACAATCCAGTATAACCTCGTAAAGTGAACATTTTATAACATAATGAAATTAAGGAAAGATTGGGGGAAAGCAGCCGGGGGTCATGGAGGGTCCACGTAATAGTGCTGAAGGCCCGCAAAAGGACGCAGAATCTGCAGCGATGAATCATGTGCATGCTGCCGCGGGTTGTGCGTGGCAGGTAGAACGCGCTCACAGGACACACGAGGTCGTGTACATCGTGTAAGCAGCAGCAGTGGGACCTGATGTCATCCTTGATCTAGCCTAATCAACATTTCATTTGTACGGACACAGAAGCAATCGGACCTCCGCTCGTGGGCCTTTGCAAAATGGGATGTAGAACTCGGATGTTAGAATGATGCACGAAGATTCGATAAAATGAAGGGGCGCATGCATGGGAATGTGGCGGAACTTGGACGGAACTAGACTATCATCAAACATACCTCCATCTCCTGACACTGCAACCTCGAAGACACATACATGTTGGTCATTCTTGTCACAGGTTCTGGGAAGCATAGAATGGTATATGTTTCAAGATCTGGGGAAGCAGGTGTAAGCCTTTTTCCTCTCCAATGCAAGTACACTACACAGTGGTGGTAATTTACTCAATCGTCTTGCCATCTCACCTAAATTCTGCACTTATCTTTATGTAAAATTAACATTGTTGGCTACAGCAATTCACAAGAAAGTGTACATTTATGAGACAGCAAGTCTGCCTTCAACCAGTGGTGCGCATTCTCAGTGATTATCTCGGAATATCCATTCATCAATCAATATCTGAATTGGAGTTGACGCTCATACCATGAATGTCATGGCTGTTTCCTTCCACAGGGAAGGTACATGGCTGGTTACTGGGAGTGAAGATGGTACAATCAGAATTTAGGACCTCAGGTGGCTGCATTCTATGCCGTCACATCACTAGGGTGTGTTCAGGAGTACAGTGGTGCATCGGGCCTATGGCGCTCCTAGTAACATGGAGTTGCTGTGACTTAGTAGACTAATGAGGGTTCACGGAAATTAAAAATGCAGTTTGTGTCCATTCTAATCAAGGAAGACTCGTTTCTTGCGATCAAGCCGGTTGCGTCAGGCAGTGGGATCGTCGGAAGACATGTGTTTCCACGAGTTGGAATGGGTGCCTATACACCTAAACAGCGTTTATAGCGGATCTGAGTTTCACAGAACTTCTCTGAGTGATACAATTATCAGGAGATCGCCCTGCTACTCGCCATACAGTATATCGCATAGCAATGCCAGCAGAAGGCTGATTGGTCAACAAAAAGCCAGGATCGTGGGACGAGCTTCAAGCAATGTCATCTCAATATCGCTGTAACATTAATTTGGGGCTCTCAGTTTGTCACAATAACAATATGTGATGTTTCTTTAGTTGAATTTCAGTGCATGAGGACTTACTGTCCTATGTCGCACTATATTAACGTAGGGAGGTGACTGTCTAATGTATCGTATGTAGTTTTTGATAGAACACGTGCCCAATACGTGGTGTTGTGCAGATATCGCTGAGATATCAGGTCATCAGGACGTGTACCCCAATAATATTGTATGGAAAGGATGATCCGTGGTTGCACCCGCCCTTTCTAAGCGGGGTTTCGAAATCTTAATGCAGCGCTGGTGTGACTTGATGCACCACCGAAAATTGTCCGACGGATAAATGTAAGTGCATCCTGTGCTTAAAGGCAACTTAGATGCAATCTCGCAAACGGCGATATCTCACAACCTACATACTGTCCCATCCTTTTGCACAGGGCACACGGACCTTACGAGCCATTTCAAACCTGCTTCATCTAGTAGATTCGTTCACAATCTACTGTATGTCGTCACCATAATATTGTGTGAAATGGCCATTGATCATTGTCGTTATTCTTTGTTGGACTCGAGTAAGTAGTTGGATGTAATGTGTGTACCAATGCTGACATAATCCTCTGTAAGTATTCAAGCTTTCATGCTTCTCCGCAACTGCTGGATTACGATCACACACAAACAGAGACTTGACGTTGATTCCAATCCCCCTTTATATGAAGCCCACTATTTCCGCCTTTCAGGCTCTTGGACGTCGTACAACGCATGCACAGACAACTGCGTTCATTGGACTTGGTCGCATGGGCGCTGAGATGGCGTACAACCTCTTCTCTAAGAAGTTGGCAGATAAACCTGACTCGTCGTTTGTTGTATGTGATGCTGTTCCCGAAAGTGCTGTTGCTTTTCGCAGTCGTTTTCTGTCTCAGTTCTCTGGGGCCAATATCGAAGTCGTTCAGACTCCTGAAGAGTAGGTTATCAAGATCCGTTACACCTGGTGCAATAGCTGATGATATCAATATACACAGAGCGGCTCTCGCTGCATCGACTATTGTGACAATGTTACCTTCCTCTCCGGAAGTCAAGGCCGTGTATACCGAATCTGGTGGCATCATGTCCGCCCTCCGATCCTTTACAGCTAGTGAACGGGAGCAATTATTGTACATAGATTCTACAACACTGGATGCGGATGTTGCCCGGCAAGTTGCCAGTGGCGTGACCCAATTGGGGGCACAGATAATTGATGCACCAGTATCAGGAGGTAAGCCTTCCTCCTTGCCCACATGTCGTGCTATCCCTGATAACGATGACATAGGCGTTACTGGTGCAAAAGCAGGCACTCTCTCTTTCCTTGTGGGTGGAACGAATGGAGCTTTTCAGAAGGCGCAGCCGATCTTGACCCTCATGGGCAAACGGGTCATCCACTGCGGATCATCTGGCGCCGGTCTTGGGGCAAAGATCTGCAATAATCTCGTGCTTGGAGTGCAGCAAATTGTCGTTGCCGAAGCTATGCTTCTTGGTCAGAAGTTAGGCTTGGATCCTGCCGTATTGGCTGGTGTTATCAACTGTTCGACTGGAGCTTGTTGGGCTTCGTCCGTTAACAACCCAGTTCCCTCCTCTCTCCCAGACCAATCACCCCCCTCTGAAAGGGATTTCGAGGGAGGATTTGCTACATGCCTCATGCTGAAGGTGACTTCCATTAACGTGTTGTGGATAATCTGCTGATATCTCAAAGGATATTCGTCTTGCAACCGACATCGCAAATCGTCATAACAGTCCACTTCCACTTGGTGAGGCCGCGCGGAACTTGTACGCTGAAGTGATAGATAAACACCCTGACCTTACAAAGAAAGACTTCTCGTCTGTATACCGATATCTAGAGCGTCTTGGCGAGTTGCCCGAGTGAGATACCCCTTTGTTGCCAGTCGAGATTTGGGCATATTGCGTCTCGGCTAATAAATTATTTTGTTGGCTCCGTTTGCTCCCGTTTTGATGCGGAGACAAAAGTAAAGAATCCGCGGCTTGCTGGTGCGCTGTTGCCGAGATGCCGATGAGCCAACAGAAAGCTCCGCAAGCGATGACCGACATCAGGACCATTTAGATCTGGTTTAGACATATTTCCTCTCTCTGCCCTCTCAGACATGACAGCCAGCGTGCAGAAACCCACCGCGATCGTTTTCGGTTCGTGTTTTGCCTCTGCTCATCTCTTGCCCATGTAAATCGATATCTTCCAGGTGGTCTCAACACTTGTTCTCGCGCACTCGCTGCTTTCCTTGTCCCGCCAGAGGGAGAAGCCCTTGTTTCTGTATGTCCCGATTGTCGTGGTTTGTTGTCTCATCCACCAACTCTCCATAGCACCTGCGCATCGTGGACAAATTCTCAGTCTCTCCGCCTACAACGTGTGTAGACGGCTTCGTTTACGTTGTCCATCATTCATTCTGATGTTTGTCTGCACGTAGTTACCTGGGAGCAGAGTTTCCAAAGGTTCTGGATCGGCCCGAAGTAGAATACCGCCAGGCTAATGTCACTGTTTTATGTGAGTCTTTGGACGGCAAGGCCCCCTTCAGACCTTGAACATTTCTAGCTGCCGTTGCATCTGCTTTCGAGCCACCGGCAGGGAAGGCACCTTACGACTATGTCTTCGATCTTACGGGAGAAGTAAATCAGGACCGTGGAGAAGTGGTATGTGCTTCTATAATTCATTATTACATCTCTCACTTGCTGCTGTCATAGATTGCCATCAAGACGACCTTCACAGCCGCTCGTAATATCTCCCTAGAGGCTGCAAAACGAAATGTCAAGGCCTACGTGCGACTACAGCAACCCGTATATGATACCTCCGATAAGGGATCCGTCGACGAGAAAGAAGATGTCAAACCTGTACGAGCCGTCGACATCTGGTGGCACGAAACACTGCGAATGTTGGCTTCTACTGAAAAGTAAGTCATTTCTTTTTTGCTATGCACTCCGTACTAAATGTACCTCCTAGTTTGAACCTTGTCATTCTTCGGATTGGATTTGTATATGGACCATACGTCGAATTTGGACTCTGTAGGGATCTCTCTTACCAGTCTCGTCGGAAACAATCTGACATGCCTTTCTCCAGATGCTTTAGTAACCACAGTGGCCTCAGTGTATGGATACATGAAGAAACCCATGAAGACTATGTCAGGGCATCGATTTCGTATTATGTTTCCATCGGCTAATGTCGGTTACAGCTGGGGACCAGGAAAGGATCCCGTACATACCGTTCACGCTGAAGACGTGGCAGGCGCTATGTGGGCATGTGCCCAATGGATGACACCCCTCGGCCGGAAACAGGCCGATGCACTCGCAGGAGAAAAGATCTATTTCCACAATGACAGTGGCAAGGTTAAGGAGGTAACTGGGACATGTTCACCTGACGCCCAGCCCGTGGCCCCCATCTTCAACTTGGTTAGTCCTTCACTAAATGCGTTGATTAAATTGATGAACTTGGGTAGGTGGATGACTCAGCGACAACGTTAGCGAAAGGCGGTTCAATGATAACGGAATTCTTCGGAACGACTTTCGAGTTTTATTCAAGTGTGGAGACAACCCTGGCCAAGGTAGCTCGTTTCTATGTCATTTGTCCTACTCTTGCGTTGACGTGTTTCATCTCAGCTGAAACTTGACGACCTCGGGGAAGAAATAAATGAGCACCATGTCGGTACATGGACAGAAATGCTTCAACTTTCGGCTGTCCCAGTCACGCAAACACCACTAACCGCTTACATGGACAAATACGCCCTGTCGAGACACCGGCTTGGATATAGCAATGACAAGATCAAACATGTCGTTGGCTATCGGCTGAAACGTCCGCAATTTTGTCACGAAACCCTCAAGGAGGTCGTTGACAAGTGGAAAGCAGAAGGATCTTGGCCAGTTTTTCACAGCAATTGATAATGATCACATCTGCCCCAGCTTTTCATCTACTTGGTTGTATGAATGTAGGAGCTAATTGGTTTATTTTCTTCACTAAAGCACAATGTTGCGATGATCCCGTCTACTACACTTTTCACTCATGTTTGTTACTGTTCTGCTTTACCACTGCAATACCTAATTTACCTGTGTGTAGTTTGCCAATTAATGGAGATTTCTTCCTGCTGTCCTTCGGGAAGTGGTTGCATGATACGGGTCAACAGGCAGGTATTGGTATTATTCAAGTCCGAAGAGGGAATTCAAGGTGTTTGAAACTCACCAACCACGGGTGTCGACATCCCTGCAGGCTCACTGGCACTCACGGACGAAACATGCACACGTGCCAAGCAAGGTGGTAGCCAGATTGCTTGGAATTGCCAATTGAGGTGGTATACAGATAAAGTCGTACGCATAAGTAACTGGGGTATTCTCGTGCCTGCATTCATAGTTTAGCCTTGTGCACTATTAGAGACGCCGCATTCTTCAGACTTGCAGCGGCCAGATGCACCATTTCATCGATACTAACACAACCATCATCGAACGAGCATGCAACTTCGTAAGTGGCACGTACATGACTTTAGCAGGTTTGATGTCCTATGCAAGGATATGTCAAGGATTGTAACAGCAAAGGAAGGAGAAACGCACATTGATTGAACCAGCAACTTTGCCCATTAGCCCTATTGGACAGCTCTAATTCAAAACTGTACAAGAAGATTCAAGCATTCTTACATCTTTGTCCTTCAAGTAACCTCTCTGGATGCTTCTCCAATTCAACTTCGTGAGGTATTTTCCCCCGTGACAGTAGGTTTGATATCTCTTGCTGCCGTTGGAATTCCCACTCAGCCACATAAGGTGTCATGCGAACGTTCATAGGTCGGCCACTGTAAACAACGGTTCGGACGATGTCGTCATAGCCTGCTGATAGCAAGAGTTCCTTGTGTTTTGGAGGTGCACCTGCCTCCTCGCAGGCAACAAAGCGAGTCCCTACCCATACACCAGAGGCACCATACCTGCGATACGACTGTGTGAGGAGTGCATCAACTTGGTGTGGGCAACTCACGAGAGAGCTGCAGCAAGACCACGACCGTCGGCTATGCCCCCTGCAGCCACAACAATGACCGGTTCGCCTGTTAATGGGCTTACCGCGTCTTTGCATAGATCAGCAACGGTAGGGATGAGAACGGAGAAGGGGGTTTCGCCTGTGTGACCACCGCCTTCGCCTCCCTGTGCGCATATGATGTCCACCCCTTTCGAGGAACGCGTCAAATTTCTACCGCTATGAGTACTAATTCGTACCTTGAGCCAAGGCTTTACTAACATGCTGGACAAGGGATGAGGTTCGCTGTATCTGAAATGGCGAATACGCACCTTCGGGTGTCCAATCATGCTACGAGACCGAAGTTGCATTAGTGTGTAAGTTTAATCCGCGCCAGTGATACCATACTTCATGACGGGGATGCCAGCTGCATGGAGTTTGTCAACGACGTCCTTTGGCGGCACGCCTACCGCGCATACGAATAGGGCAGCCTTGCTTTTGATGATGACATCGAGAAGTTCGTCGAGCTGTCCGTTCGTATAATCATACTAATAGGGAATTGAGCAATTAGGGTAGTACAGTCGAAATACAATAATAGCTTACATTGGTCTTTCTCGCACTCCCGCCGATCTGGGGCAAGAGAAGGTCGACACCAAAGGGGGCATTTTCATCCTCCAAGAAAGCCTTCAGCTCCTTGATATTTTGTTCAAGTATTTTAGGACTCTGACGAATTCCTCCAATGGTGCCGATTCCACCAGCGTTGGTTACCGCAGCAGCAAGCCGCGGCCCTGCCACAACACCCATACCTGTGAAAACTCCGGAGTAGTATTTGCCCGATCAGTGCATCTAGTGCCAATCAGTTACCTGCAAGCATGATAGGGTGAGTTATCCCGAATAGCTTCGTTAGACGGGTCGAAAACACGGGTTCAGAGGAGGGCATGGTTGCGAGTAGCAACGAAGGCCGGCGTCAGGGTGCAATTCCCCGGCATCTTCGATGACCATGAATGAATAGTCATATGATGACTAATCAGCCATTTCCTTCTGATGTCCAAGTGTCCTGTCGACCACAGCACTCGCTCGACATGGGGCACATTATTTGGGAAGGGAGGAAAACCCGCTAACCCGTCGACCCTGTCCACAGATCGCGAGGTCTCGTCCATCCCGAGAACAGGCGACGAGAAATGGGTGTACCCTTCTGAGGCACAGTTCTTTGCCGCCATGGCGCGCAAGAATCACAACCCCCACGCTCCGGACATGAAAACCATCGTTCCCATCCATAACGCGGTAAACGAACGTGCTTGGTCTGAAGTTATGAAGTGGGAGGCGACGAGAGGCGGCGAGAGATGTGGTGGTGTCAAACTCGTCAACTTCAAAGGCCGACCGAACGATATGAGTCCCAAGGCCAGGATCATGACTCTCCTCGGGTCGGTCTAGTTCTCTTATAGGCGTGGTCGAGGTCTCATCTCCTAATAGGTATTCAGCACCCTTTGACCGGCACGACTGGATCGTTGAGCGTTGTGGGACACGCATACGCTACGTCATTGACTTTTATACTGGTCGAGGTGCTGGTGTCTCTTCGAATAATGTTTCCTTCTACCTGGATGTCCGTCCAGCACTGGACAACTGGGAAGGAGTCAAGATGAGATTCGAAAACGTTATCGGGGACTTGTTTGGGTCCAAGGACACCAGCAGTTCCCCGTCTCACCCACATCCCAGACCACAATCCTGAATCAAAAGTATACCACGCATAGACTATTGTAAAGCAAGTGGTAATACAGATCGCGGCATTAACATCACCGCTTTATTCGCGTTTTTGATATCTTCCGTGGCGGCTCGTCAGCGTCTGATTCTTCACTGGCGCTTTCTGGGTCGTCTTCACTCCCAGTGCCCTCGCCATCACTCACTTCCTCTTCCTCGTTCCACTCGTCTTCCGTCTGTGGTTCGTCACTCTCATCGGCAGAGTCGTGTATTGATCCGGAGCTTTTTTGTGTGGCTACCCCCTTCGCCTCTTTCTTTCGCCTAACGTTTTCTTCCTGCTCTTGTCTTCGCTGCTCCCTCAACTTAGCCCGTTCAGCATGTGACGTTCTCAGGGCAGCAGCCTCCGCCCTGGTCTTTTTAACTATGACGACGTTAGCAAAACCAATGTTCTGTAGCTCGGTACCATCCCACATACCAAATTCATGATACATCACTTCTCCTTCCTTGCCAGGAACCCCCTCTGTTATTTTAATGAGCTTCAGTTCCATCCTTGGACCAACCTCATTCAGCTTGACAGCCTTCTTCTGCCCCCTTTTGTTATTTCTTCCCACATAATCACCCGCCAACGAGACGGTATCCCCATCATCCCCAGCAACGCTCGATGCAGACGACGCAGCAGACTCGTAGCCCGCCTCGCTATCAGGCCCTGGTTCACCCTTTTTTCTGAGTAGAAAATCTGCAATATCTTTTTCATTTCCAAGATTGAGTAGCCCAGTCATGGATGTTCCAGTGGGCTTTTTAGATGTGCCTTCAAGGACGCGCCGGACGCGTTTTGAGACACCGTAAGGTTTCACTGTGATAACGTAGTGTCGGAAGTCGATCGTGCCTTTTTCGGCATTATATGCTATGAGGACAACGCGACGAGCACCGGAGAGGGACATGGAGTTTGGCGCGAGAGGGGGGAACATGGACTGGAATGCCTTCATGAGAAGAGGTAGGTGAGGTGGTGTATTGGGCGATGGTGGAGGGAAGGATGCGAGAACAAGCTGAGAGATGGGTTAGATGATAAGATATATCTGCGAAAAACCGTCAATGTACCAAAGGGGCCGTTAGATACTCCAGGCCTTGACTGAGAGCAGATTTGGACGTTTTCCGCACGTCTTTCATGACGCTGTATCTCTCAACCCGGAAGCTAAATGTCGGACCAACCGGTAGGCGGACGATACGTAGTGAGGGTGCTAACTCGGTGAGCGTCAACGCAAGGAGGTGGGTGACTTTGAGTGCCGGGGCCATCGTCAGGAAGTCTTTCAGCTTGTTTCGCTTTCGCTCCTACAATCATTAAATCTTTCAGGATCCTCATTATAAGGGGAGGGGGTCACCCACCTTGAGACGAGTTGCAGTGTTGGGCTCCATCACTTTTCGCAAATCGCGAACGAGCTGGGTCAACGACGTGCCGACTTGTCCATGTTTAACGATAAACGACTTGGGCACATCCTCTCCGCTGTTTCCAGGTGCATTCGCCGCCTTGACGTGGGTCCTGGTTTTCCGTCTTCGACCCATGGTCAAGTTTCGATATGCCAATCGCGTTTTGTATTTAGGAATCAACAACGATAAATAAACTTACAGTGGCGGTGCTGAATTTGCGTGCTGAGTGTCTCAAGTCCGGCCCCTGTGTTACCTGGCAGCCATCCTGCGACACGAGTGAGCTTGACACACTCGCCCACGATGGCGCTTATGAAAACAAACCTACCAACCCTCACCTTGATATCGACGGGAAAAGTGCGCGACATTTACAGTACCTCTGAGGAAGATCGTCTTCTGTTTGTTGCAACCGATAGGATATCAGTATTTGACGTCATCCTCAAGAACGTCAGTGATCCTTATGCATTTCGTCACCGCAATTGTTTATTCACTTTGAATCATAGGGTATCCCTGACAAGGGGAAGGCTTTGACGAGCATCTCGTTGTTTTGGTTCGAAACACTGAAGGATATAGTCCCAAATCATCTTGTGACTGCTGACATAGATGAAATGCCCGAGGAAGTGCGAGAATATAAGACCCAGTTGGAAGGTCGTTCTATGCTCGTGAGGAGAGCCGAAGTCATACCCATAGAGTTCATTGTGCGAGGGTATCTCACAGGTGAGAAATGTGTCACGACCTACTTGGCCCCGATCCTCTAATCTCGAGACTTTGTCGTCATCAGGTTCAGCATGGAATGAGTACAAGGAACGTGATACCGTGCACGGGATAACTCTTCCCCGGGGAATGTTAGAGTCTCAGCAATTGCCTGAGCCATTGGTGACGCCTTCGACTAAAGCGGAGCAAGGAGAACACGACGAGAACATTTCACCTGAGAGGGGTGCGCTCTCCAAACCGACCTGTCTTTGCTACTATTAATTCATGCTACTTAGCCGGAGAGCTTATTGGCACGGAGCTGTACTTGCGTGTTGCATATATCGCTCTCAGACTGTACACGACCGCGGCTGCATATGCAAGATCACGCGGACTTATCCTCGCTGATACCAAATTTGAGTTCGGTCGGATTCCTTCTACATCCGATCCTTTAGGGGAGGAGGTCATCCTCATCGACGAAGTTCTCACTCCGGATTCGTCACGTTACTGGCCTCTTGTTGGATATGCCCCAGGAAAATCTCAGCCTAGTTTTGACAAACAATACGTGCGGGACTGGTTGGTTTCCAAGGGGTATCGGAAAGGTTTGGAGAGTGGCCCGGAAGGTAACGATGAAGGCTGGGATATTGATCCGGATGTTATCGAAGGTACCCAAAGGAGATACCTGGAAGCCGAAAAGATGCTCAAAGATCAGCCTATGTTTTGAATGTGGATGTGATACTTGGTGTATTACACTTCCGGAAATCAATTATACGAATGCATGAAAGCTTCCCAAATACCTCGAAGTGCTCCAACGAGACAATGAATAACCTACACGTGTGACGTCATCGTCGGTCATTATTTCAAGCGCTCACTGGCTGAGATCACAGCTGATACTGATACTCCTTTCTCAATTTAGCGCCGGAAAAATCTTTGCTTGCAGATTTGCACAGGCATGGTTGATGAGGTCCAACTTCCAACAGTTTTAGCATGTCTACATTTGAGATATACACACAGCACAACTTTAGCACACAAAGAGCATCAATTCCAACGACCCCAGCTGTCCCAGAGGACCCAGTTACGTCAGAATGACAACCCAAGTTCACCCTTCATCGCCGCCTTGGTGCAAGAAATCTGATGACATTTGTCAGAGCTGTGATACTCTTGTTCTTCTTCGCTCGTTTACCAACAATGCTAAACAATCACGTGCTACCGAATAAGGTAAAAAATGTCCGTCGTCACACGAAATATCGATTTCTCGAACCCTTGACAAGCAAGGGAATAAACACAAGTACGGATAATCTACATCTTTTGCTGACGGACTAAGCCGCTAAGCCCCGGAAAGTGGAGACAAGTGATACAGCATACGGAAGGTCAAGCTACACGGACAACAAGTGTCAAAAGAAGGAACGATGGAGAGGACCAAGGGAGGGTAGGGTATCGGAGCCTTCAGGAAAGCTCAAGAGATCAGAGACAGTCATAAATTGGAGAATGATAAATGAATATGCTATAGTCTGGATTGAGCACAATATCGAACAGTGCAAGGGGTGCAATTAAAAATCGGCGAAAAGCGATGCAGTGGATTCAAATCCTTGGTCGAGAAATGGTGGGGGTTCTTCCATGCGAAGACCTGGCATGTCATGTAATGACGGGAAAGGGTGATGAAGGAAGTGCCTGGTATCATCCAACGACGAGGTGTGCGGAATAAGTGGGGCCTGGGCGTAGAGAAGCTCGTGAAGTAGCCGTCAAATACACGAGATAAACGTCCTAACCTTAATCTCGCGGCGTTCCAGCGCACTCCAATCGACGCCACGGAACCACGGGTGGTCAAGAACGTCCTGTGGCCCTCCTATCATGTTTCCGAGACGCTTGCTACGGTCGGGATGCAGAAAAGCCTTGATGAGCTCCTTGGAGAGTCGGTCCATGTTCCGGGGCCAGTGGATGTTTCCTTTCAAGATTTTGTTATAGATGCCAAAGGCGGTCTCGTCAAAAAATGGCGGGTACCCGACAAGCATCTCATAGCAGAGAATCCCACACGCCCACCAGTCTGCGGCTTTACCGTGGCCTTCAGACTGGATAATCTCTGGAGCGAGATATTCCGGAGTGCCACAAAGTGTCCAAGTACGGTCATCCACAACTTTGGAAAATCCAAAATCCGTTAAACGAAGATAACCGCAGGAATCCAGTAAAAGATTTTCCGGTTTCAAATCACGATAGATGATGTTGAACGAATGAAGATATTTCAATGCAAGTATAATGTTGGCCAGATAAAATCGAGTAACGTCGGGTGTGAATCTCTGTGCTCTTCGCAGATGTGTGAAAAGCTCTCCTCCTGGGACGTAGGACATGAGCATGTAGATATTAAGGCTGTCCTGAAATGTGGCGAAAAGGTCCACAACGAATGGGTGCCGCACGCGCGAGAGGATGTGTCGCTCGGCGTTTACGTGCTCCACTTGGCGAAGACGGACGATCTCTGATTTGCGTAACACTTTCATTGCGAAGATGTTCGGTGAGTCGGGCGTGGTGGATTTTAGGCGGACCAGTAGCACGCGCCCAAACGTTCCCGTACCTGGAAGCAGTACGTGATGAGCCCATGCAAAGAGGAGGAACGTCGAGTCAGTACCTAAAGCGCCCCGCACTTCAAATTCGCTCAGCTTCAGGACACCGGGTTGTGCGATATGAGCAGGTTCTTCTTCGAGCAGACGAACTGGTCTGTTGGGGGGTGTCGCTGGGCGCAGCTCGTGAGGCACGGAAGCTTCTGGCAAGCAACTGGGTTGGTCTGTTTGAGCTAAAGCATCCGAAGAACCTGGTACACAGCCTGGATGAGTCGGCTGCATCTCGTGTTCAGGGAGTTTAGCATCGTGCTCGCTATGACCAGGGGAGACCGGTGGAGTCATGGGTCCCTCATAAATCACTGGCGCAGACTGTCTGCGAAACGCCTGGCCATGAACACCGATGCTTGGTTCTCCCTGGGAGCGAGACAAAGTGGGTGCCAGTGGCTGGTCCATATTCCTATTGAGAGATCAGTTGATCACAGAGCAGAGCAGAGGGCAGAAGGGCGGGTATCAAACGACGGATATACTTAAATATCAAGTTGGAGTAACCGGGCATAACATATCCACGTGACTATCCCCGCCGGTGACTACGACCATCATGTCCAATCGTACAAATGTCGGGGGATGGCTCGTGGGCAAGACCATCCGGAAGGGCGGCGTCACATCGAGCACGGCACAGAATACCCGGTCAAATACACCCCAAGTTCAGAGCACCTCTTCCACTCTCTTTGGCGGCGGCGTGAAGGATGCCTCGGGACGGACCACCGAGTACTTTGTAGGTGTGCAGAGATAGAGATACGCTTCTGGAGTGCTCACTCGTGTCAGTCCATGGACGACCAATGCCCCGTATGCAAATCAGACAGGTATCTCAACCCCAAACTACGATTACTCGTGAGCTCATGCTATCACAAAATGTGAGCGAGGATGTAAATCGTATATTCGATTACTCAAAATCCCTTGTGCTTGCAGGTGCGAATCATGCATTGATCGCTTATTCACACTAGGTCCCGCACCATGTCCGATATGCCAGAAAGTGCTCCGGAAGCTGGCGTTTACGCCACAAACTTTTGAAGACCTTACCGTAGAGAAGGAGGTCGCAGTACGGAGGCGAATAGCCAAGGAGTCAGTACATTAATATGTACATTACGATTCTGTTTCTCATCTACCAACAGATTCAACAAGCGTCGCGAAGACTTTCCTGACCTTCGCTCTTACAACGATTATCTAGAGGAAGTCGAGGATATCAGTAAGTATGCATGCTGTGCAATACTGCCGGTGGTAACCAACGCTGCCAGCCTTCAATCTCATCAATGAGATCAACATCCCTGAGACCGAGGCACGGATTGACGCATACCGAAAAGAAAATGCAGCACTTATCGAACTGAACGTACGACGGGATGAACAATATGCACAAGAACTACGGGATCAAGAAGAACAAGACCGATTGGAAAGGGAACAGCGTGCCATGGAGGCTCGCAGGGAACAAGAACTAGAGCGCGAGGAAAAGGAGAAAGGCCGACGGGAAATCATTGATAGGTTGGAGACCAGTAGTAAAGACGCTGCCAAAGTCATAGCAAAATCGCGTGCTGAAGCCAACAAACGCGCTGCTTCTCGTGTCGCTGCTGCCACCACAGCTAAAAGCAGCGCTCAACTACTTCGGTCACGCGCAGCGCAAAGCACTGCCGTCCCAGATGTACCACATGTCCCTTTGCAAGACAATTGGTACGCATACGAAGATATGTACACCAGGTTGGATCGATACGACGATATGTACAGCGAAGCAGTCCGGCAAGATCGCGAGGGGATTATGAGAGCTGGAGGGTACAAAGTAGAAGAGGCATGGGAGAGAGCATTGAGATCAGCGGTTACTGCACTATTCTTACCCCCACTCTCTGGGTTGGAGACTCCACAACCGGGCATGCCTTCACTTCAATCTGAAAATCCTATACCATCTGCTTGAAACTCGTATTAGATCACGATGCTATAACACTATCACATGTGGAGATATAATGAGATGATGCTGAGATGTGGGTAAATGCTGGGTTTGTCTTCACGAGGATACCAAGTCACTAGTGACGACTCTGTGGGCTCTACGTTCCTCTGGCGTCAAGGGATCGCTCATCGGGAAGTAGAGAAGTTGGATGTTCTTGTGTTTCCTAGTGCCAACAGCTGTAAGAAATTTCGTGCGAGAGCTTACGAAACACCGACTCTAATTTTGACATCTTCCATCGGAATATCTTGATGACATCCCCTGCGCATAGTGTGCAATGACTAGCGCGATCATGGCCTTCTTCATCGTCCTCCGAGTCGGAGATGACAATAGGACCTTCCGAATCTGGACCAAGGCGTGTACGCTTTCTCGATACAGGGGACTTGGATCGACTACGAGACTTCTGCTGTCCTACACGCAGCGTTTTCGACAACTTCGAAGATGTGAAGGTCACATTTTGTGGGTCAGTCAACGCAGCACTACGGATCTTCTTGGCAAATATGCTACGTCATCCAATCAAATGAAAGCATCTAAGCAATTTTAGTGAGCTTACTGCGAGGGGTCAAATACAAGCAAGTTAATTTCCCCAGACCTCGCAACTTCGAACCCAATGATGGTAACTGAATGACCACGGTACTGCAAAATGACAGGCATCTTGTCAGTGGCAACAACTGGCGAAGCATTGCGGAGCACATCGTGGACTGATCCCTGCTTTCTGGCAGGATCCGAAAAGTATTGCACAACCCAATCGGTTAAGGCTCGAGGGCCTGTACAAGTGTGTTGGATACGTGTCTAGAAAGGGTTTAAGTGTAAAATAGACCTTTTGTAGACCGCTTTAGGTCAAAATCTACTAGTCTGCATCTACGGGGAATTAGAAAATCAGTCACGGATGAAGCAGCCATGCTTACGATATTCCACGGGAGATAAACGCAACATAGATATCTGTCATAATATGCCATGTAAGATGGGACTCCTGATCAATCCGTTGCGTTACCTCCAGTGCCAATGAACTTCTTAGTCCCTACAAGCTGATGACCAAGTTCCTTGGCACCGATCTCATCATATCCTACAAACAGGCTAAGTATTTGCAAGAACCGGGAATAAATGATAAACCTTGCTTCCAAGCATCTTCTATCCATTGCTGGAGGTTCCAGACTCCAGGAGGCAGAGGAGCATCGAGGTGGCAGAAGTACAGCGGTTGGATTTTTTGGTCCATGAGAGCGGCACATGCCATGAGAAAGTTGCGGTAACTGCCAATTGAGGGAGATCAGCAAGATCTCTTCGGAGCCGCGACAAGCTAACGTGCCCGCAGCCCCATCCACTGTCGAATAGCTCGCGAGATATATGCGTAGTTCGCTCGTAACATAGAACAGCACGCGCTGTGTTGTTTTCAGCGTGGGATTTCTTTAGTGCACCTTTGAGAATCGTCAGTATACCTGATGCTCCTATTAGTCAGGGGCTAATTCGCTGAGCACACTTGCATGATGCTTACCGGGGGTATAGTTCGTTGGTGGGGGATCCGAATGTGATGGGTGCCAAAACTGATCTTCTTTATGTCTCCTTTGACATGGCATCCCATATGAACGAGGCTTGCTGGGCGAAGGACCGGAAGACCGGGATGGTAGTTTGCGTTTGCCAGTAGTTGGTGGCTCTGTACGAATGCCTGTCTGAGACGATGGTTACACAACAAACGACGGTGTACACTACTCTTCGTGGACATCTGATGCTCTTCGTAGTGTTCGTCCCGCTCTCGTTTCCCAAGGGCCTGTAAGTTTCGACTGCAAAGTTGACAAACGTCATTATTCCCAGCGCTGACGCCACAGACTGAGACTTTATCACAGAATGCAATGCGATGGGTAACTTACGCAGGCCTGCTGCCTTCACTGATAAACACGACCTCGCCCATTGGATGGTGGATTAGGTCAGCGACCATAATCCCATTGACCATGCCAACCAACTGCGTGTGAAAATATGCTAAGTAACGAAAAAGGCAATTTACATAAAAATTATAGAGCTAATGAGGTGTTAGACACACTCCTTCAGCAACTTTCTCTAGGTTATATCAGTCACTTTTCAATGTCCTTGCTGACCCTCATGGCTATCTCACGTAACAGTACAGATATTTACTTAGATGTGCATGCATCATTGGTGAGCATAGATTAATATTGGGAGAATAGTTTGTGCATCAGTGAAATGACAGCCGAGGCTAGCAGAAATTACTGTGCCATTGCCAAACTATCACTTTTGACTGTGTTTGACCTGCAAAGACCATGTCTAACTCTATTTGGGTGCCAGCTTTGATTGATATCTATAACAGCCATTTATCAATCTGATTTCTGCCTTATCAAGCATCATATCCTGGGATCAATAGTCTGATAACAAGTATATATGGGCTACACAAATCTGCGAATATGAGTACAGAAAGAACAGGAGGAAGTGCTGTATGCTACTGGTAGTTAAGGATGGCATGAAATGTCTCTTTGTCTGCAAAACTATTTATGTAGAACTCATGATCTACATCCAAGCAGTTGTCACATGTCATATCTCTGGGAGCATTAACACCAAACTTCAGGACAAGCTGAATGGCTTGCCACACACTGTCAAGAGGGACAACATTGCCAAGTGGCATGCTGTTGGACTGGAGGCAACACTGGACCAGAAACATTTTGATCTTCAGGGCTGGAGAAACAACATGGAGGTTGCCTACAATGGTATAATGCATGTTAGAGAAGTTGAAAAATGAGAGGTGGAGACATAGGACTAGTAATAGGCTGCAAGATCACTTGGACTTGAGCAACAAGGCAACCTATGGAAAATGTCAGTAGGGAGGTTGTTAATGATATTCTGCTATGCATGTTCAGCATGTGGATTAGCTGATATAAGTTTGCCACTTTCATGGTTAATCAGTACAGTGCTTGTGCACCCAGAAGGTAATGTGGGGCTAGGAGGGGCTGCCTGGATAGTTTGAGTGGGCACCACAACTTGTGTATCTTGTATGGAACATTGCTGGATGCAGAACTTCTCCCAGATATTCACTGTATGGAATGGAAGGGGGCAATTGGGGTGTGAAAAGCAATGGCCATTACAAGTAGCATAGGTGCAACCTAAGAAAAAATCTCCCAGTGCAGGGAGAAGATCATCAAGTCTGAGGAGGGCTGTTGTGTCTTGAAGTGAAGTGTTTGGAAAGTGGGCACAGAGAGTAAGAAGAAGAGCTGTGGAGTTTGTCAGCAAAACTTGGGAATGGGGATTGTCAAAAATGGACCACTGTGTGCAAGTAGGGCCCACAGACTGTTCAGTATCCAAGATGCTTGAGATCCATGCAAATTCAGGGTAATGAAGCACCATCAGGTTAGCTTCATCAGCCATTTCATTAAGGAGGGGTGCATCTCTGGACTTGAGGGTCATAAAGAGCTGGAATAGGTGCTGCTTTTCTTGTCAATCGAGAAATCAACAACACTGAGCATGAAAGTCTCAATGATTTGATAAATGGTACAGTGTCTTGACATCCATAATGTGACACCATTCAGTGATATCACTGCTCCACTGGTAAGGAGCACCCATTTTGTATATGCTCCACACAATATGCTGGGCCAGTTCAAGTTTTGGAATTTGGAAGTGATTGAGTGGGCCATTTATTCCAAGATGGCCACCAGCAATGAGAATACTAGATTTATAATGATGGAACTCACAAAGGGCCTCCTTGAGGGCATGTATGGTTTCATTGTAATGAAAGAGGTTCTGAGCAAGAAAAATGAACTCCATAATCACCTGTAAGGCACAAAGGACATTGTCAGGTAATGCTCCAGCTGCTACAGCCAGCAGCACTTTCTCCAAGTCATGGTGTTCACACCCAGTGCACTGTTTGAGCATGGAGATGCCATTTGTCCAATGTCTTGTACCTATCCTCAGTTGGAGGACTGCAAGCAGATGATGGAGTTCCTCACCACCAATAATATTGATCACCCACTGCAAACAGTGATCAAAGTAGAATTTATGCCACTGATGCAGGGCATTAGGGGTGAGGAAGTGTGATGGGCAAGCATTACCTCACCTCTCCCAGAATGGCTCCACAATGCCATTCAGACACTTTGTGAGGCAAAATTTATGAAATGTGACAATGTTGCATGGGTTGCATGCTGCAACTACCTCCTGTATAGCCTGAAGCATGTGCTGATGGATGCAAAGAGGCTGAGGTATGGGGTCACTGAATTGCTTGGCATTTGCAAGCAAGATCAGAGAGTTCTTTGATGAGATGCAGGAAACCAGAAGCCATTCAGGATAATCAGCGATCCAAGCAACAAGGGGAGTATGTATGAGCTGAAGCTTCCCCATTGGATCAGACATGACTTTTCTGTTTTGGTTGGCAACCATCAGGTTCTGCATGACAATGGATACAGCAAAATGATAGATGCATGCAAATAATATAGCCTGAACAGCCAGTGGTACATTGTGAAATTTTGGGATTGGAAGATAGGCAGTCAATGCAAATGAATGAAAAGTAGCCTTCATATGTATGCCAGCATGTATGTTCACTACTGAGAGTAATAATGGGTGCATTTCCTTATTGCCCATTCTGATTGTTAAAGGGGTTTTATCTGATGCTCCAATGATACCAAGAAAGGAGTGGCCCAATGGTAAAGAATTCTGCCTCATGCAGCAATCAGCTCAACCTTGCTATCAGCATGCTTGCCAAATGACTCACCTGAATGCTCCATGTGTGATCAGCACTCATGAACTCCCCATAAACATGTTCATGGCCATGGTCCATAGCTTCAAACTCCCAGTAAGGGGAAAGATCAATGCTGTGTGCAAAGACAGGATTGCTAAACAGATGCTTGACAACTTCAAGTCCATCCTGCCAGTACAGCATGATAGGGGACTTCATTTGGTAAGGCTCCACTTTTATTTCTTGGTAGTGCCAGTGAGGTACATCAGGCAGTAACTCAATGCATGTACATAGATCTTTGGCTGTGTTGAATGAAACAGGGTGGTCTTTGTTCTATGAACAGTCAGTATTGTTTCTGTCCTGGAGAATACTTGTACTCACCCACTGCAGCCATAAGTAAGTGTTAATTTCCTTCTGAGACAAAGCACCACTTGAGAGCCAGTTTGCAAGCTCCCACTCACTTTGAGATGTGAAAGGGAAACAGATGTTTTCAGAGTCACAGATGTCAGTATGTGGATCATTGTCCATGCACTGGAGGTTCATACCACCCTCATGGACAATAGGTTTATTTGGGTGATACACTCACCAGTGGTTGGAGTTGGTGGAGAATTGGGGTGCTGCTGATTGGACAGGCTGAGAGTGCATAACAGTTTCATATGTATCACTCATAGTCTGACCAGTGGTCTCTTCATCATCAAAAGGGTTCAAAATGTCCCTATCAGATGTAACTTGAGGGGATAATGATGAGCACCTGAATTATTGATGACAAGTACATACATACCATCTTGCACTGCATCTATGTCATTGCTGTAGTCATGAGGAGGTTGGAGATCTGAGACATCTAAGTTGGGTAGAAACTCTACAGCCCATTGCCCACATTTCCCAGCATCTGCACTGGAGAATGCTATATGGCAGTTTGGGCAAAAGATTTCCGGGTTTGTATGGGTCTGGTAAGGTAGTGTAAAGGGAGTAGGCTCTGTCATTTCTCAGAGAGCTTGAATAGTAGGATATTGGCTTACAGAGAGGAAACTTATCTTCCTGGACTTATAAGCTGGCTGTAAAGGGCAGGCTAGTCTGAGCACATGCAAAATCCATCATAGCATGAGGTTCACTTGGACATGATTATATCAGCATGAACAGCAGAACCTCAAGGACCTCAACCTTTTGTGTGGTTAAAGTCTCCACTGGTCATCCATATCAACTGATCTGTCTTCACTATACTAGCATGTCATCAAACACAACAGAATGCTTTTTGTTACCTAGTTCATGTCCCTCAATTCTTCTCCCAACAACACCACCCTCCTCCAAACCTACCATGGTATCTTCTTGCTCACCCCAAAGGAAGGAGCAACCAGCTGTGGCTAGTTCACTGTCAATGAATAGTGACATTCACTCTCTGCAGAAGCAGTTGTGTTTCCACTTCTCCTTGCCTTCAGATGAGCCAGGCCATCCTCATAAAAAGGCCAAAACATTACTTACCACAGTATGTGCCATTTCATGGACCCTTTCCAGTTGAACACCTTAGACCATCACACTTGAATAGGCATCAGTCAACAAGAGGAATGAGATTGAAGACCTCCACTCACTCTGTATGTTACAGCTAGCTCGAGCAAGTCATAATGCTTTTGCTGTGCAAGTCAAATATCATTGCTTATGAATTCATGAAATTGATATCATGTGTATGATTGCAGTTGATGAGTATGAGGAAGCAGAGGTGAACCTCAAGAATGCAGATTGCCAGATCAGTGAAGTGCAGCATGTTCTTAGCAGCAATGGAACAGCACTTTCAGAGGGGAAAATCAAACTCTCACCAGTTGATGGTATTTCAGACAATGAGAGAGGTTCTTCAAGTTCAGGCAGGGTTTCATATGCAAATGATAGTATTTCCAGATCCTCTACTTCTTTCTTGTCAAACTTGGAAGTGTAACATTCTCTTTACCTCACCCTGATTTGTAGCTTTATTTCCTTAATCATTCTACTCATGTCTATACAGACTTTTTCTTCCTGTCCTATGATAGGTCTGAATTTAGTGTGATTATGGCAAATGTATTTTTTTCCAGAAGTGTGTCACTATTAGATTTTGCCCCTAAATCTAGTCAGCAATGACTCAGTGCTCAGCTTTTAAACTGCACCAACCCAGATTCAGTCCCATGCAGCAGCTTTGGATTTCAATGAGATATGACCCCTGTGTTCTGTAGGTTTCATTTTGCCTAGGATGGCTGTTGACTCATTTCAAATCCTAGAAGTCAAACATGCTGAGAAGGGCTGTCACTCATCTTCTGTACCCCAGATTCAACACAGCCTCAAGGCAGATTTGACTGTTGTACTACAGTTCACTTTCAATGCTATGAGGCATGACTGTGTTTCATTTCACCTAGGATGGCCATTGACTTGTTTTGAATCCTAGAAGTCCAATATATTGAGAAGAACCACTGCTCATACCCCAGATTCAACATGGCCTCAAGGCAGATTTGATACTCATAAGTTTATTTCACTTGAGGTTGCTGTCAACTCACATAAGAACACAGTGTTTTGTTAGTTGCCTCATCAAGTTCCTCTGGCAAGCTGAACACTCTCAGAACATTCTCAGATGTTGCATAAGTTACTTTTTTCGATACTGGTTTTTCTCTCCATGCTTATCAACTGGGACATATCATAGGCACTACTTCTCAGCATAGTCATTCAAGGGACACTAATACTGGTAACCATGGTGGGCAGCGTGCTGTTACAACTGACTCCATTAGTAGTGCTATTCCCCCTGGCCCATTCCAACCAGTCCCATATGAGGGACTGTCATCCTTTGGCACATTGCTCCCCCCAAGCCAGCCTTCATTTGGTACACCACTCACACTTGACCCAGAAGATGAATCACATGGTGGTGTGTTTGGTACATAGTATTGTTATCATACCTTCTAGCACACTCTTATCCAATCACTCATCAGAACAGGTCCTTTTGATCCAGCTCACCAAGGATTGCCTCAGCCACCCACTCATTCAGGACCATCAAATTTCATGTCTCCTATCAACCCCCCCAGTCAATTGTCAACTTTGCCTGAGCCCTGTCCTGCTTTGCCATTGCAGACAGTACTCCCTGAGTCTCCACAAGTGGATGAAATGCTGTCTGCACCAGTAGACATGGCTGGTAGGTTAAGGGCTGTGGCTGCTAACAAACTAAAGGCAGGAAGGGCGCAGCGACTCTGTGCTCACCTGGAGGTTTGTGCTTGAGTTAGAAGAACGAGTATGTTGCTATTGGAGTAATCAAGTGTTGAAGGACTTGAGTACTCAGTAAAGATGAGAGAATATTGAATTTGAACCTAGGGAATGACGCCCTAGAAGTACAGTATATATATGTACTGTACATGGTCTGTGCACACGGAGAAACTCTGGAGCATTGTAACTACAACTACTACTTATAGAAGGAGTAAGTTTCTATCTAGGGATAGAATGTTGTAGAACATGAAAGAAGGATACTGACAGTACGGTTCCATGTGATTCTCAGGTATCTGTGATAGCCGCATGTGTAGGTGATCGTTAACAATAAACAATGAAAATACAGTGGTCAAGTAATATGACCTAGAGGCAGGATAGTCATCCTGTCAACACTCCCCCTCACTATCAACTGGTTCAGTAAAGACCAAGTAGTAAGCGATGATGGTCATGTTTCTGCCAGGTTAGATTCTTAGTCATGGAATCTGCCCTTTGATGGTCGGTAGACACATAGTCCAACTTGAAGTCTCCATTTTCAATGGACTCCCGAAGCCAATAATACTTGATATTGATATGCTTCGATCAACCTTCTATGACTGGGTTATTTGCCAAATGAATGGAACCCTTGTTGTCGCTGAAAAGAATAACAGTGGTAAAGCAAAGATGGGATTCCTGGAACAAAGTGGTAATCCACTTGATCTGCTGTCCTGCATCACACAGAGACATATACTCGGCTTCAGTGGAGCTGAGTGCAACAGTAGGCTGTCTTCTAGATCTCCAGGAAACGAGATTTTGTCCAAGAAACATTGAGTAGCCGGAAGTAGAGTGATAAGTCTCCTTATCTCCAGCCCAGTCTGAGTCAGAATAGCAATCTAACGAGAGATCGCTTTGGAAATAATGGATTGAAAGTTCTTTCATTGACGAGAGATACTTAACGATATGCATTGCCTTGTCCAGGTGTTGCTGTGTTGGATTAGACATATACTGCGACATGCAAATGACACTGAATGCTAAATCTGGACGAGTTCCGAGCATGACATAAAGGAGAGAACCGATAACCTGCTGATACTTCTGTCGTAAAGCTGGTGTAGCGGTGTGTCCAGAAGGGATAGGAGTAGGGACATAGCCACTAGGAAGGGGCATTCGGACACTTCGGCATTGTTCCATTTGAAAGTGTTTTAAAACTTTCTGGACGTAGGGTTGTTGGTGGAGAATCATGGTTTTATCCTTTCAACTCCGTGAAATTTGGATACCAAGATACTCTTTCACTTCTCCCATATCTTGTACTTCCCAAATCTTCATAAATGCTTGTTTTCTGTCTTTGAGGAGTTTAGCAGAAGATGAAAGGAGGAGAACATCATCGATGTAGATGACAAAGATAACTAGGCCTTGTTTAGTCTTGTAGACATAAACTCCCGCGTCTGATTTGGTTCAATAGAAACCTAACTTGAGTAGGGATTTATGGAGTTCTTTATTCCACGCTAATGCTGCTTGCTTAAGGCCATAAAGTGCACGCAATAGACGATAAACCTTGTTTGTTGTTCCCGGAGTTACGAAGCCTTCTGGTTGTTCCATATAAATTTCTTCGTCAAGCTTTCCGTAAAGGAATGCAGTCTTGACATTGAGGCAGTGAGCCTCCCAATCCTGAGAGCAGGCATAGGCCATGAGCAGTCATACTGTCTCAAACCGTGCTACAGGAGAGAAGGTTTCTTCATAATCTTCTCCGTAAATCTGTGAAAAGCCCTTTGCTACTAAGTGAGCTTTGTATCTTCCGTCCGACTTTCTTGCAAAAACCCAATGACACTTGACGGGTTTACGATCAGGGGGACAATCTACTAGAGTCCAGACATGCCTGTTGTTGATTGACCTGATTTCATCCTTCATTGCTTCTTTCCACTTGTCTTGTTCTTCCTTCAGTAACCAAAGAACGTCCTTATACTGTTTGGGTACCTCCGAAATGGCTTGCGCCAGAAGATAATTAAGAAAATCGCAACCTTGCTCATGAACTAAATAGTTGACGTCTCCCCCTTCTTCTGAAGGTGGTGGAGGTTGTCGATCCTCATAAAGATCATCAATGTTTGGTCATTCAGGTGCAGGTGGTGGATTCTCAAGGTTTCTTTCCCAATCTCTATCTGACTCCCTTTCAACTTGAGCCGGTGGTCTGTCTCCATACATGTTGTTGGGAATAACCCTGGGAACAGGTACACAAGCTGATTGTCATAGCACCAAAGGGGCAGGAGGATAAGATGGGTCGGGGGCTTCAGTTGGATGTCTTTTGAGAAACGGTGGAAGATTCCTTTCTAGGACTGGTGGTATGAATGATGGAATGGGACGAGGTTCATGTCTTCTACTACCAGGGAAACCTTGACTAGGGGTTTCTCTCACTGGTGGAGACGGTGGAGGAGACGGTTGTAGGTAAGTAGGGTTTGGTATTTGGATACAATCCAAATGTTCATGTCTTGAAGGTAAGGCAGGTGAAGATGGTCCTGGAGTAGGATCTAGTCACTCAGGTTCCAGAGAATCTGGTTCTTCTTTGTCTGTTAAGTCCTCTACCATAACGGGAGGTGGACCCTGCCTGGGTTGGGGTGGACTCGGAGTTGGAGGCCTGGGTGGATTGTCGTTACCTAAATCTGGAATAGGTGGTCTAAGACCTGGAGTGGGATGATCAGTCTCACTTCCATCCTGATCATCGGAAGAGTCCTCTGAGGGACCAGATGCCAGGAGAGGTATATCAATTTTGTCTCATAACTTCTCTACGGGACAGTTGGGAAACACATTCTCGACAAATGTTACAGTGGTGGAGATATATATCGCTTTGTTCTGGTGTAAGAAAATGTATCCTTTAGTTCCCTCTGGGTATCCAAGGAATAACATTTCTTCGGTTTTTGGAGAAAGTTTGTCCTTTTGCTGATCCTTCGGAATGAAGACATAGGCTAGACAGCCAAAGACTCGGAGATATGAAATTGTAGGTTTCTTCTTCAAAAAGAGCTCAAATGGTGTCTTCCATTGTACTCGCTGAAGTGGAGTGTGATTGTAGACAAATACTGCAGTGAGTAGAGCGAAGTTCCAATAGCGCTTGGGTAAACAAGCTGCATGACATAGGACTTCCTCCTTTTCCATTACCGTTCTGTTGAAGCGTTCTGCTCAACTGTTCTGCTGAGGGGTATCAGCAACTGATAACTGATGAGTTATACCTTTGGAGAGTAAGAACTCCTTAAAGGTAGTCGCCATGAATTCTCCCCCTCGGTCGGAACAAACTGATTTAACAGAGAAGCCAGACTGGCATTCTGCCCAAGAAACCCAATCAATGAAGGACTTGGCAGTGTCGCTCTTCGCACGAAGCAAGAGAGTAGACCCATAGCCACTAAAGTCATCAATGATGGTGAGGCAGTAAACGTGACAATAGTAAGATTCTGTAGGAAACTGTAAGAGATCCATGTGGATCAATGCAAGAGGTGCCGATGCTCAAGTCCAAGAAGGAGAGAACAGCCGATTATGCATTTTGCCAATGAGACATTCGCCACATGGGAAAGGTTTAGGTTGAGGTGGTATGTGATCAAGGCCAGTAGTATGGTTGGGGATTTTCTGCATTACCTGATCACTAGGATGGCCAAACCTTGAATGCCAAAGTTTATACATGTCAGAACATTCGACAGTAAAAAGAGATAAGAATGTGTTGATATTCTTGTTGTCCAAACATGCTAGAAGAGCCAATCTTGGATCACTTTTCCCAATCAGTTTTCCCATAAACCAGTGAAGATTGGAGCCGCAAAACACGTGAGTGCCTTCGAGGAAGAGTCTTTTTCGCGTGTCATAGATTCGAGTGTGGGTTTTGTCACCTTGAAAGGTGTAGCCCAATCCAGTGGTAAGGGATGGTATGGAAAGGATACGCTTTGCTCCTGAGGGCAAATAAAAGATGTTACGAAGTGTCCGTCATTCCTGTTTTCCATTTAGTGTAACTGTAAAAGAAACAGTTCCAATACCCAGAAAGTATATCTTTTCGCTACCAGCAGTGCCCACTGGTATTGGTCACTTAAACTCAACATAGCTAAGGAAGTCCTTCCTGAAAGGAGTGGAGTGACTTGTCGCTCCTGAATCCATTAGCCATAGATGGTCGTCCTTTTCTTTTCGTTGTTGATGACATCCTTCACAGTCAGACATATAAGCGTAAAGTCCTGCTGTGCCAAAGCAGTCAGAATCATATTTGATAGGTGCATGTGGTCCATTGTTACAGGAAGCGTTATAAGGGTCTTTATAGGTTCTAATACTATTCCAGACTCTATCATGCTCCATCTCCTCTCGAACCTTAGTTTGAATAGCGAGAGAAGAACATTGAGCTGATGAGGGGAATGCATTAGACCAGCCTGCTTCCACAATATTGGAACTTGCATACACTTGTCCGACTGAGGATTCATTGTCGGTGGTATATGGCTCGAGTTGAGCCTCATTGACATCTTGGGTGGAAGCCTTTTGCTTCCCCTTTGCCTTATCTGAGGAGGCCTTGCCTCCTCCTCCCTTTCCTTTCCCTTTCACCTTCTTTTCCTTCTTCTTTTCCTGCATCTTTGGTAAGTTAACGGTGGGGGGTCTTCCTCCCTCCCAATGATCCTCCGTGCAATGTCCTTTACTGCACTTGCAACACTTAGGTCGCTGGTTCTGTTGTGCATGCTGGGCAGAGCTGCCCGCAACATTATCAGTCGTTCTAGGAAGTTGAGTCCTTCCATGTCGCCGTAAGTATTCTTCCTTGATCCTCAGAAGAATTGTGTCAACAGTCAGGGTTTGACCCTGCTGTCCAGCCAGTAAAGTGACCGGGAGTGTTGCTAACATAGAAGTTGCAAAATTCTCCCAATCGGAGGGAAGTGCTGCCATGATAATCATAGCATGCGCTGACTCTGGTAGGGGCATGCCGTTTGAGGCAAGGAAACTGAACAAGTTATTGATTTCGGTAATTTTAGGAAGTGGATCTTCCCGATTACTGATTGAAATCTTCATGGCGTGCTTAAACTGCACATAAACTCCGGCTGCGCTGGGTTTGCCATAAGTGTTCAGTAACAACTCCCATACCTCATGGGATGTCGCAAACCTGTCCATTTCTATCTGGACAATCGGCTTGCAGTGACCCATTATGGCTCCTAGAGCCTTAGAGTTGAGAGCATCCCAGGCGATTTGATCTGCAGTTGGTGCTGGTGCAGGTTGCCCAGCTGCTACTGCTGCGGTCAGAGGTCGAGTGGTAGTACCATTAACTACCAGCCATGTTCCTTGTACGTGTAAGAAATTTTTAATTGAAATTGCCCAGATTGGGTAGTTGGTTGTGTCGAAAATCGGGATGTTTTTCATAAAACCGGATTTTTCGTCTGCCATTGCTACAAATCGTGTAAGAGCAATAATTCAAAGAAAGAATCGTCCATATCTGGAATCATGACAAAGGGTCAAGGAATGATAACTGGAGGTGGTACCACTGATATGACCCTAGGTGGCATCCTAGGTCAAGGAACTATAGGTCTTACAACTGGAGTTGGATCCGGAAGCCTAAGTTCAAAAAAGTGTCCTAAATCATAGTCAGGACAATAGTGGTAGTTGGGGAGTTGGATCCCCAACAACTCCAAGTTAGTCATTTCCAAGAGTGAAACAGGAAAAACCTCATAAGGAAAATGTATCATAAGATATGAAGGATTCAAGAAAGTATGTAGAGAGACCATTGATAAGTCCAAGATATTGTCATAAACCCTTCCTCCTCCAGAATACAGCTGTTCTATCCAAACAGGACTTGGATAGGTATAATGAAGGACCATGTTGAATGTGCCCTCCATCTCTCTGGGGTCGACCTTAAGATATGAAATCAGAGCCATCAGCTTCTGGTGTAGGAAGGAGGTTGATTTGACAGAGGTCGAGTTGCCAAGACGTGAGTCCATAAGGATGCTGAGTTGTACAGTTCCCTGGCCACCAGGTAATTCCATAGACCAGAGAGAGAGACTCGGCCGCAAGAGAGTCCAGAGTGGCTTGAACCCTAGGATCAGACCGTGCATTGACGACCTGTGAAAGCCAGAGACCAATATGAGCATCTGGCTGTTGGTCCAGGCACAAGGGTAGGTAAGAGCTTTCATTTGAAGCTCCTCTCTTAAACGCATTCCTAAAGTGAGACTCAAGGAACTTATTCCAGGCATGGACGGCAGGAACTGCTCCTCTAAATGGTCTAGGATCCCAAAGAGGGTGAACCCAGATCGAGTTTGGTGAATACTCGTTGGGGTGTGTGTCGATCCAGAAAGCTGGGACAGTGAGTAACAAGGGGTCTTCATCATTCAAGGCGGGTAGATCAAAACCCCAGAAGTTGGTGATGCTGTGCGGGGTAGAATACCTAGTCAGCTTAGCCGATGGTGCCTCATAGGAACTGTGGAAAAGCCAATGGATTTCCATGAAAGGGTTTTCAGGTGCTGTGAAAGAAGATGTGATGAAGGGAAGGGGGGACTGAGCGGCCTTGCAACAGAAGGCCTGGGTGAAGATCCAGTTGGTCTTTGCTCCTCCAGAAACAATATCGGCAATAAGGTAATCCAGCTCCATCGCATCTACAAAGTTAGACCAACGAAGGCCGCGCCTATAGGGCACGTCCCTTGCCCTTGCCTTCACTTCCTCATCTCCTAATCCCTGCTTCCTCCTCCAATCCACTGTCAATAGATCCATCGAGTTGGAGATCGTCCAAACTCTGCTTGGGGTACCTGCTCTGACGTGCATCATCCTGAGTCTCTTGGACCCTCAATTCTCCCTGATCACCTGTAGGGGGGTAAAGTCCGTTCTCATGACCAAACTGGGTGACAAGTTCTGCAAATTGGTCATCGAAGAACCGGAGATCATTTCTGGACAAACGATGTCGCATAAGAAAAAGATCAAAGGGAGTGACGTCACTAAAAAGGACATGATCGGGCAAAGCTCTGCAAGGGGCATAGAACATGTAAGTTCTAAAGGACTTGGCAAAGCCAATCCCAAGCTGCTGTGCAACCGAGAAGGTCCGCTGCATGTAGTACTGCTGCAGTAGCCAAAAGTCCAGTTGTGGGAATACGAATCGCGTGATGACAGGAAGATAGTCATAGAAGCGATTAAAGTCATAGTCCACAAAAGCATGCATAGCCCAATTGAAAAGTGGTGGAGCCCAATCAAAGCTTCTGGGATAACCATTCTCCCCAAGAGGAAAAGGTTCAAGTCCCTGAAACGCCAGATGGAAATCATGGTCCTCTGGTAGAGCGGGTGCGATCAGATGTGGAAGTGCCACTGGGGCATCTCTCCACTGGAGAAGGGATACAACACGAACAGCCAAGTAGACCGTATAGGTGAAGAGGGGTACGACTCCGAAAGGAACGTTGTCGTTAAGTGACCAGTAGGCCAAAGCTATAGTAAGAGCGAATGCTATATACTGTAACTCAAAAGTAACTGCAAAGCACAAGTCCGCCAGCCAGCTAAACATGATAGATTGGATTGGGGAATCGCCATTAGGCTGAATACAATTGTCTACCAAGTCAGAGCCTGGTGGGGCTCATAGCCTAACAAACTAAAGGCAGGAAGGGCGCAGCGACTCTGTGCTCACCTGGAGGTTTGTGCTTGAGTTAGAAGAACGAGTATGTTGCTATTGGAGTAATCAAGTGTTGAAGGACTTGAGTACTCAGTAGAGATGAGAGAATATAGAATTCAAACCTAGGGAATGAAGCCCTAGGAGTACAGTATATATACATACTGTACATGGTCTGTGCACATGGAGAAACTCCAGAGCATTGTAACTACAACTACTACTTATAGAAGGAGTAAGTTTCTATCTAGGGATAGAACGTTGTAGAACATGAAAGAAGGATACCAACAGTACGGTTCCATGTGATTCTCGGGTATCTGTGATAGCTGCGTGTGTAGGTGATCGTTAACAATAAACAATGAAAATACAGTGGTCAAGTAATATGACCTAGAGGTAGGATAGTCATCCTGTCAACAGCTGCAATGATCCAGGTGAGCTTCTGTCTGTACCTGCAACCTACATTAACAATTATATGACAGACAAAAGGTAAACAAGTCAACATACTCAATAAACATCAGCACTGCCATGGTGCCTCAAAGCCACCATCTCAAGACCACTTACAGGCTTTCAGGGATTTGCTCTACTTGAAAGCATATTCCTCCCAGACATCTTCCCAAGGCACGTCACAGCAAGACTCTCTCTATTCAGAGAGCTTCCACTCTGTTTACTCCAACAAGTCTGGAAGAACATGTGCACTGTGGGGGACCTACAAGAAGGTAGCTGATGCATCATGCATGGGTTGGTATGATGAAGATGCACAAAACATTTTGAAAGAAGCATGCCTAATCATAATCTACAAAATGGTCCTTAATAAGGGATGACCACCAGTACTGATTAACAACAGTGTGTAATCCATATGGAAGTTGACCATGTGTGAAGTTTTGTCACAAGCTAACATCAAATGTAACACTAGTAGGTTTCTTAACATGCTTTTTTGTCCTGCATTCAGTACTAATATGTATTATAGATGTCAAAATGTTGAATGGCATCAAACACTTTGTAACTATCGTACACAATTCCATTCATTTACTAACATCACCTGTTAGCTTCTCAAGTCGCTTACTGACATTTGTTCCAATGCAGCAGAAGACACTCAATCATATGTGCAAGAATTGTTGAAGATGAATGACTTGAATCTGCTTTCAAGTGCTGCACAATATTGGGAATGGAAAGAGAGTGAGGTTGCTCACATAATGAATGTGAATAGTATGGACTTTTTTTTGCATGAACATGATAATGAGGTGAGCTTTACCTGAATATAATTAAACATTCACCCATGATCACCTCTTGCAGGGCCAAGTTGTTCATTGGTTTGACAATGACATATCCAAAAGATTCCATGTATTATTTTGGTATACTCATACACTATCACCCATCAAACACTTCAAAAGCAACTTTAAGACTATGCCACTGCATATGTATTCAATTTTGGGCACTGCAGTGAGTAACAGTCCCAGATTAAGCCAACAAACTGACTTTGCTTCTAGCTGCTCTGTGCATTACATCAAGAAGTCAATCACATTGAAGGAGTATGCTCACTGCAGCCTGCATTCTCTGGAAAAGAATATGCAGCACAGTGCCAAAATTACTACACAAGTATGGTGGAAGCACTCAACCACTCCACAATCAGGCCTGCTTTTTGTTCTTGTTTAGATGAGCTCCATACCCATGGCCTGTAAGTGAGCAAAGTTATATGTATACGTTCTTGGTGCTACAGACAAGCTTTAAATATAACAAATAGCATCCTTTTGAGTCCTTGCAAACAGCAAAATAAAGTGTTCCTTCCCCCCCAGATGAAATTGCTGCATATGAATCCATCTGTTTGCAGGCATCCACATCAGCCATGACTTTTGAAGACCCTCCTGCTGGACCATCTCAAGTGCCCACTTCTGGTGAACCATCATCATTCATGACAGATTTTTATGCAAGATATGGGTGGGGTGTTCAGCAAGGGCAGGATGTGGGTGCAGCCTCATCTGAAATAGACTTGAGTTATTACTGTGCTTTTTGAATGGATCTCTAGTAGTGTAGTGTAGCTGGAGTTTGTATACCAACCCCATTCAATCTGATAGATATTATCACATGTTACCACCCTGGTGATATACATACATTGGTAAGTCATGGTCTGTGACATGCCATCACAGTACTGTACCAGTGTTCTGGTAGCACCTGTTAGCCAGGTCAGAGACTAGTTTATACTGCTGTCCAGCTCACTGATGTGGTTGACAGTGGTACTCAGTGAATCCAATGAAATAAGCAAAACTTCCGGAAGATATCCAACTACTAGTTCAGGGTGACTGGCATGGAGGTGCATCACTTAACATCTCAACCAATCTCAATGACAGTAATGTCGCCAGGAGCTCTATTGTCAAATTCTACTAACTTCGATCCTCAACTTATTTCATTAGAGACAAACGCCTTCTAAGCCACGACATTGGCAGGCGTGCAACCAAGGTTAACTACACCGTTCTGCAAATTTGGGGTGAGTACAAAAACGAAGGAAAGTTGTCGAACGGTTAGAAGACAGACAAAGTTGTTATTGTTGCAGCATACTGCTTGCTGCGATGCTGCACATCCTTGACCAGTACCGATGATGGTGATAGGTGAGCAAGTGACGCCGACAAGGCCCTGCGCAGCAGCCTGGGCAACCGTCACGTCACAATGTGCAAGAAGGTTGCTGACTTCATTAGCCTAGGATTATGGATGTCAGTCATTGAAAGGACAATCACGACAAAAAAACTCACATTCTGGACACTCTGACAGCACTGGACGGATCCATTTCTGCACTGTTCGTATCCCGCGACAACGAGAAGAGCAAAAGGAAGGATTGTAAGGATGCGGGAGAACATTTTGTCTATAAGAAGGATCTAGGTCGTTGGTCGAGATGAGAGGGAGGGAGGAGTACTTAACTGTAAAGCTGCAGATACGCCCCCTTTTATACCTCTCGTCTGTCACGTAGTACCGCTTCGTAAGTTCTTTTTTTTTTATATGACTTACGTCTACGCATACGTCAAATCTCTGTACCCGCAAGTCTTGTACCTTATGGGTCCAGAGCCCAGACATTCTGGAGCGCCGAGACCACAGCCCTGGTCACAGTTGGACCCCTCGTTTAGCGACATTGCAACAGTGAGCGCCGATGCACCTCATGACCAACGACCCAATGGCCCCCGGGATTACCGCATTATCTTCCAACCAACCATCGAGTCCACCGTTGCACATCACGCAGAACACTGGATCGCAGCGTCCTCAGAGTTGGTGAATTTACTGGCTTTCTGTGTCTTCTAAAGCAGGAAAGCTCGATTTGTTGATCTTAGCAGTTCATCCGCGCCAGATTATGTGCACATTGACGCAGAGACTTTGAACCCAAAGTCGTGTGTTCAACATTTTGCGTTTTACTTCGTCCAAACCAATCGCACGTTGGGAGAATGGCGTTGTTAATTTATCCTGGCCATCATCTGAATTTGTCCTCGGACCACTAACCATAGCCAAACGTAAGTCCACGGAAAAGCAGGATGCTCCCTATATGTCTCACCTGCATCCCATCCAGTGATGGCCTTCAAACGGCTCAGCTGTGAGAAGAAAATCTGAGCAATTGTACGCTTACGTTGAACCCTTTGTCGCATCCAGGACTATTGCCCGTAGCAATGTCATTCAAAGCAGGATAGCCTTCATAGTAGAGCCAGGGGTTTAAGAAACCAAGGGGCTTCTTTCCTGCATTGATACATGCATCATTCACCATGGAGATACTGGACGCAAACATCGGGCCAGCTGCCAAGGTCCCTTGAGGAACGTAAACCCACCACGATAGGAATTAACGTAGGAGAAACATTGAGCAAACACATCGGGGTAAGTCTACCAGCGCGATCAGTATGTTGAGTGGGGACTTATACCTTGGAAGCTTACTTATCCTGTGCTATCATTGGTGTACTTGAGAGCATGGTTCAAGTGACACTCACGAGTTAAACAAGCCCTCGTACGTGCCGGAGATGAGATTCGAGAACTGGTGGAGGTTGTTTGAGGTAAGGAATCAGAAGAGAACATATATTGCCACCACTGGGCTTATTTCACGTCGCTGAAATATGTGATGGAAGAGAAGAGAATGTGTTCTATAGCTGTATGTCTCGTTGGTATCTGTCGGAGTAAGGGTGTCAGGATCGAAAGGCTGAGAGCCAGTCGTGAAGTAGAGGATTCCAGGAGTACTTGGGGTCTAAGCATCTAAGCCCTGCATCTTCGAGTCTCTGATCATTTTGGCCGCCTAGGGCCATGAATAGCGCTGCGGGAAATGATACCACATACCGTAGATAGACATGGAATATGTAGTTAGACTAAATGCCTAAGGTGCATATATTATGAAGAATTGTTGAGGCTCCTGGTTATTTACATATTGGGCAAGAAAACCGGTGAAGCTAATTTGATTAGTATGGCCCATGGCGTTGTACGACTGTCTCAACAGATGGGAGTAATCTGTGAACAAACCATCCATTAGCCAGCATTCCCGACTTCGAAACAAAGGTCAACAGCTGTGTCCGAATGCAAAGTACTCTTCAACCAAGCAAACACGGTGGTTGGCTGGAAAAATTCTATGTGTTCGTGTACATATGCGTTCTGGAAGGCTATAAAATAGTTGTTCTGACAATCTTCACCGGTCTCCGTGCGGCGATAATGCTCGGCACTTGTAATGAATTAAATGCAGAGATAATAAATTCTTCGTACAGCAGCAAGCATGACTTCTGCAAGACCAACAGGGACGCGAATGGTGATCCAGTCCTAGGAAGAAGAATGCGACAGGTAGATATCATATGCCGCCAGCCATTCGCTGACGATGTTGACCAACTCAGGGTGAGGCATCCTCGGTCTCCTTCCGGGACAGATGGTGCCCGTAGCATTCGTGTCCAGGGTCGCTGATGTACATGAGGTGTTTCTCCAGAACAGAGAAGTGAAGTTGAGGAAGAGGAAGAGCAACCCGGAGGTCTAACACATAGTCGGAGGAAACGGGAACATGTTCGATCTAATCACGAGGAAGGGCAACGGTGCTTTCCTTGACCTTGTGTTGCCCGTCCTTGAACCCTGCGGTCCTCGCAGAAGCTGTCACGATCGAGAACAGGAGTAGGGACAACAATCTTATCGGCGAGACCCGATGCAGCAGGTCATTGCCATGTTCAAACCTCTTGATTATCCGTTGTGCAAGCGTGCGAAGTGTCGTCGGCATTCGGAGCGAAGCGCAGCCAAATACTACATATGACACTACGGACATGCAATAGTCTACCGCAAATGCTTTTGGGGATCTGTATCAGTGTATGATTTGCGAGTCCTGTCAGAAATGCTGCGGAACTACCACTATACAATAGTGCAATGGATTTTTCTGTCAGTCTGGTGCCAGGTACTGGAAATGGTGGCATGCAGCATTTAACTAGCACTCAGTGCCTGGTAAAATACACCATATCAACATCCAGTGCGCTAGGCCTAATCACCTACTCATTTCCCCACGTTTGGCACATGGTGCTGCCTTGACAAGGAGTATCGACTTCTACGGGCGCTGTTGTCCCCCTGGATTCACCGCAGATTCGAGTACATTATTGAATTTGTTCATAGCGCAGACCAAAAAGCCGAAAGCAAAAGCAAGTACCTGCACCTGACCACCTCCCAGATCCAGACCGTTAATACATCAGTGCCAGGAGTAACTGATTGCTAAGTAAGACCGCTCATATGTTCAACATCAAAGAACCAAAGTAGGAGCGACGTAGCGAATGCACAGAAACAATTTAACACGAAGATAAGCCCCAGGGGGGCCACCACAACGGATGGTACCAAGACTGGATTGTCAACACTTTTGGGACGCAACACTTCGCTTTGATGTCCAATCGAACGCAGCAGCTCCGACGCTCAAGTGTGATGGATTCACATGAACTTCATTGTAAACAAGGTGGCTGCCATCCGTAGTAATGGCATTGTTCTAGTACACAGACATTCTAAGGATACAACTTATGCAGATGGACTATGCTCTGCAGCATTTGTCGAACGCTCGAGAAGCCAGAGCGAGTGGCGGTCGGTGCTATCAACCCAGCGTTGGATAGGCTGCATTTGCCCATCATTGAATAGGCTGTAAGCGTCGCTCTCAGAATACTATTAAAGATGACCTCAGACCTCCAATTCATGGAAAAAGAGCCTGTATCTTACATTGGCAGATACAGAGATCTGGAGAAATTCCCCTTCCAAGAATTGAACGGTTTGATTGTACGCAGGAATGCAGATCTCGTGGGGTCGGAGACACTTATAAAATCCTTCAAAATAGCCTGGAAGAGTAATGTGCATGAGCACGATCTTTGGTCATGATCAGCTTGTACATACGTTTCTCTTCCTTATAAATATTGATAAACTTCCAGTTACCCTGATCAAACAAACCTGGAATCCCAAGGGCATTCCCAGCGGCACTAAGCCCATTCAAGGCGAATGCCTGGCAATAACCGTTGGCATCTTCGTAGGGATGAACAAGATCGGCATCCTGTTTTGTAGGATGGGTCAATGCAAGGAGCAGTGTGTCCCCAGGCTGCAGTGGAAGAGAACGAAGGAGCTGTGAATCATCTCCGCGGTAAAGGCTTCCAATGGTTCCACCGAGGAAGAGGAAATGAATAGGTGGTCGACTCAGAGGAGCCGTTGACGTGATATCGACTTCGGGGGTAGCCTGTGACAAAGATGATCCATCCACTTTCCTGGAGCCAACCAGTCCCCCAGCGTTGATAAAGCTGAAGCCGTTTTCATAGGTGCCCCATAGACCTTTTGTTGCCACCTTTCCGGAAAGAGAAGGACCAATATCAGAGCTATGAACTTCGCTGAGGGTCCTCCCCAGCTCGTTCCCGTCGAGGTCGAGTGCATAGAATGTAACAGGAGCGACAGGCAAGGAAGTGGGCACCATATCAAACAAAGCACGTAAAAAGTGCACTGTCTTTCGAAGAGACCTACATAACATCCAAGAGGTCAGGAACATCCGATCTCATACAAACAGTCCGAATGAAGAAATAAGTAAGAATTCAGGCAACATCTGTTCATATGAAGCCAGGAAGGCGAGCTTCAAGACCACTCACCCGGCGCCAAGTTCAATAATAGCCTCACCAGGGACGATGGTGTTGCCAGTATGTTTATGCATTGCCCGCACGATCTCGTCTGCGTGCCCTTTGAGGATCTCCAGCTCAGCAGCAAAATGATAGTATTCTGGTGATTCCGCGCTAAACTTGTCATAGAGGAGTAAACCAACCTCGTCGTACAAGATTACTGATGGTAAGGTCTTCTTATTGAATGGAGCATCTAAGCCCTTGGCAATCTGATCTGCAAGTTGGCGGGACGCATCTGTGGGACGAATGTCTAGGACATCGATTTCGTGATTGCGCTGAGACACTTCCATGGTGGGCTGCATCAGACAAGAGAACACGGGATACAGATTCGTCTTTGCCAGTACTTATCTGAGATAGTGGAGCCAAATCTCGTAATGAGCTTGGGAAGAACGTTCTGGCATACCGCACTGGCTCGGATGCCTTCAGGCGTAACCCGAACAAGGAACCAGGCTGTGGTGTCATGTCGACAGGTACGGTACTCAAGATTTGGTCTCCGGTGTTACCCACGCGAAACCCTACCTTGAAGTTAAATCGAGCTGCTGTAACACTGTCATTGGGGAGAAGTCACTCTGAAACCCATCAGCAGGGTCTGAACTTGGACTGATCCTCGGTTTAAAGGCCTTTTCAGCATTCACACGCTGCCACGAAATGCCCCATCGAACAGACGGGATCATCTTGACTGAGAAAATATCCCCCACCAGCCACCCACGCATCGGTGTCGTTTCACCATTGGTCACGTTGCAGCTGGCCGCTGGCATGATTCCTAATTAATAAGCCGTATTAGCCACAGTCCAAAGAAGTGTTGTAATGTGTAGTTATTAGGCCTCTTACCTCACTCTTCCCAACACCAGCAATACCTCCTACCTTGAAATAGAGCTGCCAAGGCCTTGAGGTATGGACAGGTAGTGGGATGTTTGGCATGGCTTGGCCTGCTGCATCGGCTGCCCAAGGACACAGATCTCTGCAATTCCTCCTGGGAATTTGCCAAGGCCCCAGCTTGGCCATGAGATCATCGTGGTCCTCGCGGCACTTGTATCGCTTTACAAGCACCGGTTTTTCTCTTCCAGGGATGGTAAACGGCTCTGTAGACAGTGGGATGACCCTCACATGGGTTTTGGACCTTGCACTAGCCCTGGCTATGTTCTGACCCGGCTCAATCTTTGGGTCTGTTCGCCTCCGGCTCCCCATACCTTGTCCAAGGGTCTTTTACTCTACGGATAGCTGATGGAATGAAAAGGGCATTGAAACCAATTTTATTGCCAGAAATTGTGTGCACAACATGGGCCTAAACTTAACTTTCCGATACAAAAGATGGCCAGCTCATTCGATAATCTTTTTCTGCAGCATGTACAATGAAGACTATGACTGGCTCAGAAAAGTTGGAGTCCATTCTGTTGTCGCTGTTGTGTAATTTACACTTCGTCTCATTGTGTAGTAGTGCTAGTGACTATAGATAAGAACAAGCTCTAAGTTATGTAATCAACCACTGTCCTTTCGACGCGCGTCCTTGGTAGACTGAATACCTACTCGATATCCACGAAATCATGTCCAGGTCTTATGATCGCGGTGAGCATCCAGAACTACGATTTCTACCTCAAACTTATCCTTTTCTCTCCAGCGTTGACCGTCTTCTCCCCGGATGGTCACTTGTTTCAGGTTAAACCCAAAGACGCGTCATATACATGCCAATCTTATTCTACGTCTACAGGTTGAATATGCCTTAGAAGCAGTTCGGAAGGGGACGTGTGCCGTATGTACTTGAGCCCATGTCTATCCGATCATTAACCGATACCCTCTAGGTCGGGGTGCGAGGCAAAGACATCGTTGTCCTTGGTGTTGAGAAGAAATCAGTCCTCCAATTGCAAGATCCACGTACCGTTCGCAAGGTCGTCATGCTTGATGATCACGTTTGCTTAGCATTTGCTGGTATGGGCTGTCGTGTATTAACCACCCGGCTTGCGTTTAACCACCACCTCCTGAAGGTCTGACTGCTGATGGTCGTGTTCTGATTGACAAGGCTCGAGTTGAATGCCAAAGTCATCGCCTGACAGTAGAGGATCCGGTAACAGTCGAATACATCACGAGACACATTGCTAGTATCCAGCAGGTGAGGACTGCTGCTTTCTCATACTCCATGCATCTAACAGTTCAACCTGTAGAAATACACGCAATCGGGTGGTGTTCGTCCATTCGGTATATCAACGCTTATCATAGGTTTCGATCCGCATGACACTCGACCAAGACTGTACCAGACAGAGCCGAGTGGTATATACAGCGCATGGAAGGCTGGTGCACCGTGCTCTCTTGCAATGACCACTGCACTAACTTGTCTTGCCAGGCAAATGCTATCGGACGGTCATCTAAGACGGTCCGTGAATTCTTGGAAAAGAATCACAAAGACGATATGACACGTGAAGAGAGCATCAAACTAACTGTCAAGAGCCTTCTCGAAGTGGTGCAGACAGGTGCCAAAAACATCGAGATCAGTGTGATGGAAGGCTACAACAAAGTCACAGTAAGTCTGCTAAGGGTCACTGATGACTGAGTCTCAATATCAAAAAGAATCTGGAACTATCCGAAATAGAAGCGATTGTGGCTGAAATCGAACGAGAGAAAGAGGCTGGTAGGTTAAGAATGATGCTGTTATGGACCTTACTGAAACCAAATCACAGATGCGGAGAGGAAGCGGTCACGCTTGGCGGCCACAGCAGCTGGTCAGGCTGCGATGGCCTCAAGGGCAGACGAACAGTCAGGGCAGTAATAACCTTGTTTGTCACCTTGTTTAACTACAGGAAATGCCAGCATTTTGATCTCCCACAATCATGTAATTATTAGCCTCTTGCGTGTTTTCGGTCTGTTGTTCGTTTATGCAGGTCTTGGCGGGTGGACTTGGTCAAGAGGGGAGTCAGTCTGATCTGCCATGGTGGATGATCGAAGTTAGATGTAAAGCTTCTAAGTCCGTCATGTAGTGCTTCCCACATGGATTATGTTCCTCTGCAGATAGTTACATGTGTATGGCGAATATGTAGCAAGTGGCATTGCCTAGCTATCTTCTAATCTCGTTCCCGTCGTTATAGGGGAGCCGCTTTGATAAATAATCTAGTGCTCCGTGAAAAACTCAGGTGTTTTTAACGAGGCCAAAACCTTGAGGCGAATTCAAGTGGGTGTCAAAAACTAGTACACAATGAACCAAGGACTTGAAGTCTCTGACATTCGAGTAGAGTACATACCTCAAGTCCTCAGTTCAAGCACGCGAAAGGTCAGTTCATCGGTGCCGCCTCAACTGTAAGATGCTACTGCTGGCGACAAAGCATGTCACCCCATCATTAGCGTATGCCCTTCCTGGCATATGTTCTCAATGCTCATCTGTGTTGGTGAAAGGGGCAGCCACTAACACGACTTCTTCTCAATGGGAAGAAACTCGAGGAGGGCCGTACGCTGTCCTTCTACAATATTCAGATGGAATCAACACTCGATCTATGTATGTGGCTTGTACATATGCAGAGTGGTTATATGCCATATCTGCGATAGGAAAAGATAGAGAGTATGCTGGACAGGAAAAGGGAGTACCAGTGAGAGGGCTGAACCAGTTAAGGGTGTAGGCCACTCCTTTCAGACAGTCTGGAGTCTGACGGACCAGATTGTTGGAATGCAGATGGATGAGTCGTTTGTCCAGGCCTCCAGGCCATGCTACTGTACTTGACTGTGTAGGTTCACATACAATTCCTTTCCAACTGCACTACTTATGTAATGTGTATTACAACCCATATTTGGGTCCTGACAGACAGTGGACACGTCCACTGCCTACAGTTACAACGCGTCTACGACTTTCTGGGTTATGCATCCTGAACCTCTCCATTCAAGCTCCCGGATAGGTCAGAAACATGTTTTGCTATCAGAAATACTCGCAGTCACGTCGACTATGCGCAAGAACTCGAGATGGGCAGCAGCAGCCCACACACTTGTTGCTAGGGATTCCGCCCTAGCCAAGGATCTTGGTCTTCGTAGGGGGAGCTCAGCAGTCGACATCCCACGTCCTGGAAGACTGTCGCAAGAGGCTGATCTCATGGGTGGATTCCAGGAGCTCAAACGAACTATTCGAGACGTTGAAGGTACGTAGGTAGTACATGGCTCGTTGCTTTTTCCTACGTTAATATCCTCTCCAAGACCTCCGGACATTACCCCTTCCTATACTCCTAGGTCCCTTCTTTGCTCTCATCCGCTCACCACTCTCTACTGGACCCATCACGTCCAATGCACTATCCGCCCTCCACAATTTCTTTGCCTGTGATTTGATATCCGCCGACTCTCCAGGACTAGAGAGTGCTCTTGCCGAGCTAAGTAGCGCCGTTTCGCATTGTAAATTTGAAGCCAGCGACTCCTCTGGGGACGAAGTCGTCCTCCTGAAGATTATGACAGTGATCCAGGATTGCATTTGCGGCAGCGGCATTGGGCCGCTCCTGGGTGACGTTGAGATCTGTGAGATGCTTGAGACTGTACTGACAACATGCTGTCAAATGAGGCTAAGCGGTTGGTCTCATTCATTACGAGGCTCTATAACAGCTAATTCTAGTACAAGAGATCCTTCGTCGGTCTGCCGAGGCAACCATGATATCCATTGTCCGAACGATATTTCGTCGCCTCTATGACGTAGACCCTGTCGTTGAAGAAACGAAACTTCGTTCGAGCGAGGAGGAGGCCCAACACAGCGACATCAGCATGTCTGTCTCAGCTGATGTGTCCGATGACGCTGCCCCTGTAGGCCTGGAAGCACATGCAGACACCAGCACTTCCACGTTCACTTTGCAGATTGAAACATCCAGTGCCATAAGTGAGAATGCCGTTGCTCAAACCACATCTGTCACGTTAGGTCCCGCCCCCACGGAAGCGGGCCCTCCATCTGCTGTCGCTCCTAAACCATGTAGGTTACACCTCGTTTCCATTCCAGCTGCCCTCATTTGTGGAGTTAGATGGTCTCCCGGCCTTGTTGGAACTTTTCCGCGTACTTGTCAATATCCTGGATCCCAGTGACCAGGTTCATACGGATTCCACTCGTTTGACCGCTCTAGGAATCTTGAATGCCACAATAGAAACCTGTGGAACAGTCATCGGCGACTATCCTTCGCTTTCCATCCTGATTGTAGATCTCGGCAGCAAATACCTTTTTCAGCTGGCGCGTTCCGACAATCCTGCTATATTACAAGCATCTTTGCGCACCATTGCTACATTATTTGAAACCATGCGACCGCATCTAAAACTACAGCAAGAGTTATTCTTGACTTTCACCATCGATCGCTTGGCAATCCCTTCACTCCCCAAGTTAAACACCATAAAGAAACCACAAACAAATTCACCTCGGCCTGGTACGCCTTCGACTCCTGTCCTTGCACCAGTCAATACAGACCCAGACCCGGAGAACGGAAGCCCGTCCCCATCCCGTCCACTTGTCCAGCCAGCTCGTGGGGAAACCCGTGACTTGATGTTGGAAACCCTAAGCCAAGTATCTAGACATCCGAGCTTCATGGTTGATCTTTACACTAACTATGATTGTGATATAAACTGCGACAATCTTTTTGAACGTTTGGTTGAGTTTCTGACCAAGGTGGGCTAGTTACACATGTCCTGACACTACTTCTCAACTCTGTTGCGTCAAACGCAGGGTGTATATCCTTTGCAGAACTCTTCAATGTCGGAAGCACAGCAGCTTCACTCTCAATTTTTATGCCTGGACATACTTCTGGCATTTGTCAAAGACATGGCTACACGGGCTGAAAGGGTATGCGGTACCTTTATTTGGTTGGTGTGGTCTGGGTTGACATGAATTTCAGAGCAATGACCCATGGGACCCTGTAAGGTTGAATTTAAATGCGTTCAGCATGCTATTGAGCGTAGAATTGTCAGGGCTTCACTTCACCTGAAGACCTGATGCTGAGCAAGTCTCGGAAGAAGCTTGTTCTGACCGGGGCAGCAAAGTTCAACTCCAAACCAAAGCTTGGAGTTGCCTTCCTTGAAGAGAATGGACTTATTTATGCCAATAATTCGGAGCCTCGACCCCGAAGTTTGGCGAAATTCCTCAAAAGCTGCACGCGCTTGGATAAGCGTTTACTCGGTGACTACATCTCGAAGCCAGATAACGTGGATCTCCTGAAAGAATTCATTGGCCTGTTCGATTTCAAGGATGTGAGCGATAGATGGCTTTCATTCATTCCTCCATTGCGCTCAACTTCTATCCCTGGCACAGAAACCAATAGCTGATGCGATGCGTGAGATGCTAGCAACATTTAGACTTCCTGGGGAAGCGCAACAGATAGCACGCATTACGGAGACGTTCGCTTCCATCTACTTTGCTTCAAAACCTCGTAAGGGTGGTTCCATCTAACTCCTGATTGCTAACGGACGCCGTATTAGCTGAAATCAAGAGTGAAGATGCTGTTTATGTATTGGCGTATTCTGTCATCTTGCTCAACACTGATCTCCACAATCCTCAAATACGGGTAAGTGCGTTGTCAATATCGAGAATGCGTCGCTGAGGTGCTAGCAGAAACGGATGACAATAGAGGATTACCAGCGTAATTTACGGGGTGTGAATAACGGAGAGAATTTTTCATCGGAGTTCTTGGTAAGTCTCCATTATGTTTGGCTGCCGTCGCTAAATTTCTTGCGATGTCTGTACAGCAAAACATTTATGATTCCATCCGAAAGCGCGAAATCATTATGCCTGAAGAGCATACCGGGCAACTCGGTTTCGAATATGCGTGGAAAGAGCTCCTCGCCCGCTCGCGACAATCAGGTAACTATTGTTTTCCGAACAAATATGCAGCATTGAAACCTGTTGATTATCAGGGTCGTTCATGATGTGTAATACGTCTTTGTTTGACTATGACATGTTCAAAACGATGTGGAAATCTGTGATATCGGCGATCGCTCATGCATTCATCACCTTCGATGATGAGTATATTATCCAACGAGCGATATCTGGTTTTCGTCAGTGTGCTACGCTGGCAGGACGTTTCAACCTCCCGGATGTATTTGACTTCATTGTTGTATCGCTTTCACAAGCAACTGGACTACTGACAGACAATCTTCCTGCTCACGTGCCTAATTATCCTGTAGTGGATGTTGACGGACAGTCCGTGACCGTCTCTTCATTGTCTGTGCGATTCGGGACCAACTTCAAAGGACAGCTTGCTGCCGTGATCTTGTTCAATATCGTCAATGGCAATGGCAATGCTTTGCGTGAGGGGTGGACTCAAGTAAGTCTGGCCATACACACCCATTTAACTTGGTCCTGAAGGTTCATATGTCATTAGATTTTCGAAATGTTTCAGACTATGTTCATGCATGCTTTGTTGCCAACGAGGATGTTGCAAATGGAAGACTTCCTTGGTGGGGTTGCAATGATACCCTTGCGAGGAAGTCGGCCTTCGCGGCAAGCTCAAAGGAATGACGGCGGCCTGCTATCTACGCTGTCTTCGTATCTTATGACACCCTACGGGTCTAGCTCAGAGAACCTGGTTCCGGAGGCGACGGATTCCGAGGTGGAGAGCACACTCTGCACTATCGACTGCATCAAATCTTGTCGCTTGGATGAACTGTATGCACAGATCATGTGAGTAGATCTCTTGGCTATGAGAGATTCCCTTCATGACATTATGAAGGCAATTAGATACCGAGGCCCTTGTTGCTGCTGTCAGGGCCCTCGAAGCGCTTGCACACGAAAGGACAATATCCAAGCTCAAGGAGGAAATGGATGACGTCTCGGGTCCATATGGACCATCGCTTGCGAACGAAGATCCATACGTGTTACCCTATGATCCTGCAGCCGTTTTCCTCCTCGAAACGATGGTGAGCATAGCGCGTCAAACGCCATCACACATAGAGGATCTCTGGTAGGTCAACCTCCTACTTGGATTGACTATTCCTGATTAGTGGTGTTAGGCCTGTCATATTTGAACATCTTTCCGCATTATTGTCAGCTGCTATCCATTATAGCGTCTTACTGATAGAGCGTGCTATTGTTGCGTTGCTTCGCCTCTGTCTGATCCTTTCTCAAAAAGTGCGTTGATATGATGAAATATGCAGATTCAACTCATGTACTGTATAGGATGCCCTCCGGGATCAAGTATACCTCTCTCTTGACCTTATTGCCAATTTACCACCCTCTGTTGCCAATTCTGTCGCCGAACATGTCATCGCAGGGGTGAGCCTCATCCTACAGCAAAAGGCTATTGTGAGGTACAAATCTACTCTTTATTTTGCGGAAACAGTATTAACGTATATTGGAAAGTACACAAACCGAATGGAATCTGATCACTGCAACTCTTCGGACTACCATTTCTCACCCCGAAGCTGCCCGTTCCACCTTTGACCTTGTTGTGGGGATTGTATCTGAAGGACAACGGCAATGGGTAACACCAGATAATTTCACGTGCCTGATAGCCATTCTGGGTGACTTTGCCAATGTTGCTGGAGCTTCTATATCACTTCAGCCACAAAGGAGGCGTATACAGCCCCAGCCTTCACCAGAGTAAGTTGTTGACTCGCCCACCACTCTTTACAACCGTCCTGATGACGCTAGGTCCCCGCTCGTTGATCGTGGCAGAAAGGCCATCGACCTTATGTTTGATCTCAAGAAGTTTATCATACCCTTCTCAGAAGCCACCGAGATGCAACCGGCAAAAGGTGATCCACCTCCCTTGTGGCTCTGAATATTTCGTTTACCCTGACTTTGTAGCGTGGTGTCAATATAGCCTTCCCTTGCTTGCTTCCTTGGGGAAGCAATCGACCAACCCCACAAGACTTCTCCGAAATGTGGCCATCAGTCAATTACAGCGCGTTCTGCTCGGTTCTCAGCTCGTTTATGACGAAGCAGATCATGGCCATGTAGAAGAGATATTCAACAGCGTCATCTTCCCTCTGGTTGACGAACTACTGAAACCCCAAGTATATCAATTGGATCCACCTGGCATGTCTGAAACGCGACTTCGAGCGTCCGCATTGTTGTGTAAAGTGTTCATACACTTTGAAGTACGCGATAACCGCGCGAAAGCAGACGTGAGGGTGCTGTGGATTGAAATTCTGGACTTGCTGGATAAGATCATCGCGGTGGAAAGAAGCGAGCAGCTGGTCAGTCACAAGCACATGTCCCATTATCATTGATTTTGATTTTGAACCGTGTAGCATGAGGCAGTCTCTGAGTCACTCAAAAATGCCGTTTTGGTGATGAATGCTGCTGGTATCCTAGTTCCGCCTGCAGTCGAAGACCACCGTGACGAGCAACAACGAACACTATGGACTGTGACGCAGGCCAGACTAGAGCGTTTCTTACCCGGCTTTCTGGCAGAAGTGGTTCCTGCACCAGAGGCTGTACTTGTAGCTGAGCCTCAGGTTCCGGTCGTAGCTCAGGTAGAATAATGTGATGGAGTTCAAATTACCAACATATCTGCACTACCACAAACAGCGACAAGTAATTAGACTTGTAACGTGTATCCTAGAACTTCATCTTTGATGGTCTGTCCAGTTGTTTAGTTATGACGGACAAGCTGTTAGTTTGAAACGAAAGGACGTACCGTATACGAGAATAAATACCGACTACAATAACAACAGGTGCGAGATTGTAAGCAACGAACCGAGCAAGGGCAGAACTGTTGTGAGTAACCCAATACGACTCAGACCCAGCCAAGTGAGCCGTGAATAGAGCCAAGGGTAATAGAATATATCCCGACAGCCTAAAGGACACGATAAACGACTGACAATCTAGTGATTGATGATCACATGCCTGTGGTACTTCCATAAGGATTTCGCCTTCATGCCACCGCCCAAAGCGGCACCTCCGTACCAAACGCTTGCCGCCCCGAACGTTGCTTGTATGATAAGCCAGACGACAGTGATTATGCCGCAGGTCTGATAGATCTGTTCAGTGACATAGGACTCCTAGGTTATTCAAGCACATACGCCATGCCAGGAGGTAAAATGAGGGGCCGAATGTGATGACTTGTTATAGATCATAGCGCCAGCTCCAAGTAGGATACAAGGGATGCCGATGCCAATCATTGCGATTTGATGTCTCTGAAGGCCAGCAGCCTTGGACCCAGGGAGGGACGTCGGTTGGAGGGTGAGGATACCTGTTCCGTTCTGTGAATGAGCTCGCTGGATGACAGTGACTACCCCGGACATACCATATGTGAAGGAAGCAATGGCAGTACTTTGGAAAATTGGGTGAAAACTAAACCATCCCAGGGCCACAGGATCATTGGAGAAGACGATTCCCCATGATGTCAGGACGAAAATCTAACAATAGCGTCACCACGTCAAATAAACTGACGAGTTCCGGTGGAGAGTGCGAAATGAGACATACGAGCACTGCTGTCTGGATTCATATTAGACGTCAATGGTGCTCCGAGGTAAACGCGGGACGTACCAATACGGCGTACTTGGCTACAATGTCGCCCTTACGACCTTCGGTCCTCATGATTGCAGCTTCCGAAGTCACTGTGTCGTTGTCACCGGAGTCAACGTTGGACAAAAGTTGCTCTTCTTCCTCGCTGGAAACAGGGGGGTTTAAGGGTGAGTTATTCATGTGATGATGGATAGGAAAGGACGGACGACTGCAAAATCAAAGGATAAGCCTTGTCCGCAGTCTCGTGGAGCGCTCAAGCTTGGAGTACAGTAATATCTAGTCGAATTGGTGTTGTGACCAATTCGTCATCCAGTATATCGGGTAATCCGGGGCAAGTCCCACGCACAGGTCAAATCCTCAGTTCTGTCAGCAATACTTCAAGGATAAATCGCTTTTGTTCCCACTGTGACTAGTTTCCCGTGATGGGCTTATCTCAAGAAGGTAAGCTATCATATCTTTTATATACCTTCGCTGTGGTCTTTTGCTGAGGTATTTTGGTCATACCACCGCTTTAGCTGCTCCTTAGATCTCACCCACCATGCCCCCCACCCTCGATACCAGTGCCATTGTCCTCGCTTTGGGATTTGTGGGATGGTTTGTCTTGAGGGGGCTGCTTTACTCACCCCATCAGCGGACTCTCTCTAGTTTATATCAGTCACTTGGTCGTATATTAAGTCCGAGGGGGCTACCCGACTACACGAAACTGACGGGGTTCCCTGCTCCGCGGCCACTGTACCACTTCGACATCGACAGCGCCAAGCCTCGTCCATACAGGCCGTTCAGATGGAAGTACCATCAGAACATGGGTATGTCCCTGACCAGTAGATATCTCAATCGCTGGCTCTTAGTCCCTCTTAAGCTCTCAAGAAACTCGAAGCAGATTGGTGGTTAGAACTGGAAAGCACATATCGAGCACGCATAACTCAACGGAGAAAGCTATTTGCTGACCATGGCAAGTTGATCATCGACGAGTTACCAGGAAGCGAGGCAGCATCCAGAGAGTGCATGCAAATGGTCATTCAATACCTCTGTCAGAGATACCCCAACCAGTTCCAGTATGATAACTGGACCGGCATATTCACGAACAGGATTCTCGGTAGCAAGACCAACATCACCACTGTGCATCCTCTCATGTTCCTTCTGGACAATGTCCCCGAAGACTTCACCATCACACAACAAGATAAAGAAACAGGCCTTTATCATCTGACTGCATCCGTCACATGCTCAGCTGTTGGCTGGAACCTTGGCGATAAGATTGGCAAACCGCTTAGTCAGATCCACGGTCCGGTGCCGGATTATAAAGAGAAAATGGAGTTCTCTATGAACAGGTATGTCCTCCTCAATGGTGGTTAGAGTGTTTCTCTTATCCCGACGCAGATACTTCTCAAAGATGCCGTGCGATAAACCGATCCAGCGAGGTTCATGGGACCTCGTAGTCGGAGAACCGCTCTTTCTCCAGACAAACTCACCATTCTGGATCGATCATACACGTCAAGACCCTAACCTCCAATTGTCTGACATATATCTGCGCGTTGATTGGCAGACTTTGCGACGCATGCCACAGTCGCGCGCCATCCTATTTAATTTCAAAGCTATCTTTACTCCTTTGGCTGCTTTACGCCGGGAGCCGTATATCCCCAAGCTTCTCCTTAAAGTGTTGACAGAAGGGAGGAGATCCATCTTGGAGTACAAAGGAACCAGACGCATCGAACACAAAGTTATACCCGCACTTAGGGAATGGACGAGGGAACAGGAGGAAAAAGGATGGATACCAAAAGACTGGAAGGAAAAGACGCTTGACGAAGACCCATTTTATCCGGGATGGAAAGATCATTATCCCATCCAGGACTAAGATTGGTTGCACATCGGTAATTTGTGAAATTCACAAATCATCTCCCATCAGTTCAGCCAGTTCACGCTCCTCCTCCTCGGTCAACTCACTAGTCTTGGCATCACCTTTGGGCTCAGGGACCGGGGAAATTACAACAGGGTGCGTTGGGCTGAGTGGATTCTCGGGTGTTGACGTAGCCAGTTCTGTAAATAATGATCACAAAATTTATGGAAGTCAGAATCACGAAGGCGTACCACTGAAGCGCCATTTTCGGATGGTCCCGTCGAGGCTTGCACTAACAATGAAAGGCTCGATTCTGGTTTTTCCAGCTTCATTGCGTCTTGTTCGTAGCCATAGCCGTAAAGCTGTCACATCATGCCAATGTGCATCAATTTCGCCCACAACTTCTGCTTCGAATACGCCTGTGACATCGTATAACCGAATGACGTCGCCATATGCAGTGACCGCATAAGGCTCTGCAAGGGGTGTCAATCCCAGAGGGAGGACTGCCCGAACTGGTAAAGAATGAACTAGTGGAGGTATCGGTTTCGTCACGGAAGGGTTGGGAGGATAGTATGTGACTTGAACGGTTTCGTCCGAGGAAGCTGTCAATTCTATTAGAACGCGCGTGCTAAACGTGAGCGCCATGTAAGTACCAGTCCACAGTTGTCCATCCCCGTACACTATCTCCGTCACTCTCGTCCGGTGTAGGTTCAAGGTGTCCAAGAGAGTACTACGCCATCGGGGTTGGGATCCAGACTCCCTTTCAAGTTTCCAGACTTTGATGATCCCCATCGTATCTCCAGTAAAGAGTGTAACTTCTGTCGAAGAAACGACGAAGCTCGCCAGGCTTTCCACTGGTCGAGTATGGGCAGAAATTGATCCGACTGGTACGATCGTCTTGCGTTCAGCGACATCCCCAAGATCCCTCGACACTGAATGTATCCGGGATGCAAAAATGTAGAGACTTGTGTGCTTACCACAATCTGATGGTCTTGTCGGAGCTGCTAGACACGAGAAGCTTGACGGAGGGGATCGCCAGCACTGATTTCACAAAGTCATCATGGGCATTGATCGTGCACAACAATGTCTTCGACTTCAGAAGCCATTAGTTTCAGTGAGAAATCTAGAAAGACACCACGAACCTCAGTATTCCATATTTTGATCGTCTATAGGTGGTACGGGTGAGGAATAACCAGTGTAGGCATGATCTTTGTGTCTTGCCTTGTCCCAAGAGCCAGTAAGAAGCATCCTCGTACCACGCGTGTCCTGGTCATCCTTATAGAACGCAAGACAAGTAACAGGTGCTGTATGACCCCTGTATATCTGCAAGACATTTCCTGTCTGTTCGCGCATGAACTTGTAAAATGCCATGATGTCGCATTGGGGCACCCTCACCTCCAAGTCTATTTTCTTCGCTACGTGCGTGTTCTCAGCTATCCATGCAGCATTGCCTTCGATGAGGATGTCTATGGCCTTTCCCGCTAGCTCGATCGGTGAACCAAGCGACTTTGTTCGCTCTGCTTTTTGTCTACGGGCCTAGTAGAAATTTGGTGGTTCGCAGGACTAGTGATTTTCTGTCTGGACACACCTCTGTGATCACGAGTTCTGATTCCGCCCTCAAGAGGACAGTATCGTCCATGGTCGGGGTTGGATGGTGGAATAGAAAGTGTGCTGATGCGTGCAATCACAGACTCAGGAGGCAATTTCTTTATCCATCTCCCATGAACAAACGCCTGGCCTCGTTCCGTGGACCATCCACACCAACACCTACACCAGTGCCGCAACCAGGACAGCCTGGTTCCCTACGATCCCCCTCGCGTGCTGCAGAGGCCACGATCCACAGGAAAGCCAGAACGCTACTGCAGGAACTACGGTCAATCTCTCAAACATGGGACGATCTCGTTCTTGTCGATGGGCTGAAAGCTGTGCATATGCTAGTAGATACGCGAACGGAACTCGAGTGTGTATAATCCATGCGAGGATGATAACCCAGACATCAACCGAGTGACCCCATTTCTCTAGTAACGCGTTGGTTCTCCTACCTCAGGATCGCCAGCCACGCTGCCCGATTGTTGGTCCCAAACTTGCGACGATGGAGAAATGTATTGTCCAGCTGGATACTGTCTTGACCAAGCTCGTAAGTGCCCTCTTAAGCATGTTCCCTTGCTACCTAGCCAAAGCCCTTTCGCAGCAGAAGCAGCTGCGACGCATAGGTGCCGTAATTGACAGCCTCGAGACCTTGTACCACGAAGCACAGAAGATAAAGGGGCCTAAGTGGTGTAAGGAAGAACCCCTATGGCTTTCCTGGTCACTGGAGAAATTTGGTCCGTGCTTCATTTTTCCGGGCATATGATGACATCCGAACCCACTGATCCAAGTATTATCACTGGGGAGCATCACCGCACCATACCATAAGTCGCTGGTTTTGCTCACGGACCTAACGAATCAACTCAGAAACCACACTGTTTCATTCGAAACTTCCAGGGACATCATAGACCAATGGATCGAGCAGCCTTACCTTCAGGAGGATGGTTGGGACGCACAATGGGAAGATCTCTGTGCAGTTGAGGTCGAAAAATGGGATGCAAGATAGAGAAATGACAGAGAAGCACACTATGGATACACTACAACCTAGGATTCCTCATCCGATATCTCTATTTCATCTGCATTACCCTCCATTTGTGCGGATGCCTGTGGTGGTTCCGACTCTTCCAGCCTTGGGAGGGCTGTCTTTTTGGCTGCAACGAACGACGGTCCTTTGGGTCCGCTAGCTTGCTGCTCAGCAGCGGCCATTGGGTCGCTCGGCCGAGGACTGTTCTCGTCACTTCCGTTAGTGCGCTTAGTGGACATAGTTTGTGCAGCGAGATATGAAGCCTCGGTATTGAACTGAGCTTGTACACTCCGTTTGATCCGAAGCATTTCTCGGAAGGTATCTTCTGATCCCGTTTCGATCTCGAAGCTGTTCCACTCTGCCCAGAACTTTGTGTTGACACGCGGGTCACAGAACTGTGAGGCATGTGCATAAATAGCACGAGCGCGGTCGATTTCTCCGAGCTTGCGCTCAAGAGCTGCAAAGCGTAGACACATCTCTGCGGTCTGTTTGGCAGGCAGAATCTCGATGGCCCGCTCATAGATAGTTCGCGTGGCAGGCAAACCGTAGTTGGCGGTCGCTTTTGTAATGTAAATGGTGTACATCTGACAGAGATTCGTTAATGCACGTTAGTGGTCGATGCAAAACCTTACTTCGAATTTATCTTCATCGGCGACTACTTCCGTAGCACGCTCATATATCCCCATGGCCCGTTTCGCAAGGCCGAAGTCCTCCTCCAGCTTGCTATACATAAGGAACAGAGGCTTGCATGATTTTGCAGGGCATTTCTCTAGTGCCTGTTCGAATAGATCTCGCGTTCGCTCCAACTTCGTCCCTCCCTAAACAGAAGAGTCGGTAACAAAGCATCAAGGCAGAGTCGACGACTCACGTATCGTTTTATGAATTTGGACAAATAAATGTTCCAGATTTCGAATGATATTGGGAATGTGAACACCTCTGTTCCACGTTCATACACCTACAGACAATTAGCATGCGAGATGCGATTTTGGGCTATCCCAAACCTTGAAGCTATCCTCCCAGTACTCATTCTCCTCCAGAAAAGCGGCATAATTGACAATGATCTGTGCGTTTGCTATCTTCAGCTCCATAATCTTGTCATAGACCGCTTTCGTGGATTCGACGGTGCCTATGGATTCCTCTAGATCTACATAGAAAGACCACAACTTCAAGGACTTGAATAATCGTGCTTGTACAGGCAGTGACTGAGGATGTTGTCAGGGGGTTAGGGATTTTCTGATGCTTTTTGAACGTACATGGTCATGATAGTTAATCTTTGTGTTCTTTGGAATGGCTGCTGCGCGTTGCATAACTCTGATGGCCTCGTCATAGTTCCTAAAAATTGTTGGGAAGTGACATACATCAATAGCGAGTCGGACTTACTCGTGACGGAGCTCCATCTCAGCCCATTCACACCAGATCTCAGCCAAGTCTTCAACTGTTTTGAAGTTAACTTTGGTTGCCTTCTCCAGGATCTTTCGAGCACTGTCGAGATCGGGTTCTGCTGTGCCAGACGCTCCTCCTTCCTCGTAGTACCTCGCGAAATTGATGTATAGTCGATGGTGATTAGCAGTCGCCTTTCGAGGATGGATTGTTTCCAGGGCTTGAGTATACGTTTCAGCCACCTGAAAGTGCAAGTCGATGAGAAAGAGAGGTTGAGCGGAGGAAAATTATACCTTATCATCGTTATCGCCCCACAGTGCCACTCGCTTCTCCCACTCCTGAACGTCGTTAGGATTTCGTCGTAATAAGACATCGTTGACGAGGAACAAGCGTCGATCCATCAATGCTTCGAATTCTTTCATTTTAGCATCCAGTTCACGCTCCGTTTCCTTGGCGTCTTCCTCCTCTTCATCTTCGTCAGGATTCTCCAGACTCTCCATCAGTGCGCTGAGGAGCGATTCGCTGAATTCGGCATAAGCATCAAAGATTTGTGTGAAGTCCCTGATTGTAAGGACTGAAGCTATGCCAGCCTCGAACGTGGTTTTTGCTCTGTCAAATTCGCCCCGCTTGATCCAATAAGTCGCGAGTCCTGTCCACAAACGGCCAGCTTGGTCTTCGTAGACTTCAAGGCCATCTTTACGCACGATACGTTCAATGTTGAGTTTACGCTTGCTCAAGGGGTCCTCGTCTTCATCATACGTAAGTGGATTTCCGTCTGCTGTAACAGGTACGGGCGGACCTGCCACACGCATAAGTGCCCCCTCCACTGAGGCAGGTTCTTGTGACTCTTTTTGCGCTTCCTTTGCCTCTACGTCTGCTCTGGTGTACGCAGCATTAGACTCCGACGTGGCGTCAGCATCAAGCCCAACTTCTTCAGCGAAGCGCTCAACAACATCCAGGAAGTCCCCAAGTAACTGATAGGGACTTTTTCCTTCTGGACTGGTATACTCTCCTCTAGCAGCCTTTCTTGCCAAAGATAGCAGTAATTTGGCAGCCTCCAGAGGACGGGGTGCAGAGTCTGCAGGTTCGAGTAGTAGGGATGTATAGTGCTCAGTGAGACTCGGATCGACGGCAAGGTAACGGCGATATACTGTGACGGTTGTCGAACCACCTTTGCCTTCCGCCCAGAGCAAATATCGAACCCATATGCGTGAGTGCAACGATGGTGGTAATGTGCGAAGCGCACGATCAAATGTCCGGCGAGCGTGTGTGTGCGAAATGGCAGGGGGGCACCACGGGTTCGAAAAGATGGAAACGTACATCAGCCAAAGTCGCGGTAGCTATGGGATGCAATTGTTAGAATAACAGGAGAGAAGGGGGAACACACGTACCTTTGGCAGCCACATAAGGGCGCGTTCATAAGTTGCAACGAGAGATTTCCACTCCTCCCAGCCGATGACACCGTCCAATCCACCTTCCCACTCCTCGGCGTCCTCCCTTTCCTCTTCCACGGCATCCTTCATTTCAGGGAGTTTCTTCCTTCCGCCGGCTTTCTTCTTCAGAACGGGTGCACCGAGCACGTATGACATCCTCATCTGCAGATAAGATTTCCAGAGTTTGAAGGAGCCAGGGAACTGGACGAGCGCAGACTCGTATAGATATGTCAAACATTGTAAAGACCGACGCGCCAGTGGAGTTGCGAGCGGTCCTAGGAGCTCAGCATTGGCATCGGTCACGGTGTTTGCACGTCGTTCTGCCTTTAGTTGCGTGTTGAAAGCCTCCCTGGTGTTGTAAATAGCCGTCCACCAAGCACGAAAGGATGCAGGGTTGCGTAGCAAGTCCTCTTCCCGCTGTACATCGTTGATAGTCAGTAGGTCCGGATGAGTCTTCGGCGTTGGTACTGGTAGAGTGAGAGGGAAGTGGGACAACAAGCTGTCCAATGCCATGGACTTGTCTTGAATTGAAGGCATAGTTGGTCAAGAAGAGGCTGTGAATTATTTGTCCGGTGTATTTGGGTTCGCTTCAGCTCTTGCACTCAGTGTCCACTCGTCATGGTGAGCGCTCAAGTGGATTCCGATACTTCAATGATGGGTACAAACAGTTGGGATAGCACCATGTCAGGCGTATCCGCCAGTCCGAAACTGCGATCCAGGCGAGGAAGGAACGGGAGAAATCCAAGATCGCAGAGTATCTCGCACTCACAAACGATGTGATGTCTCGTGTAATTCTATCTTATCCAAAGTGCATAACGCAGATTTACCTCACCTGCAGAAGAAAAACAAAGACTGGAGTCGCGAGGCCTTCGAGATCACCCAACGCTTGCTCCAGGTCAATCCAGAATTTTACACTGTTTGGAACTACCGTCGCAACATTATGTTGAATGGAATATTTCCCAACAAGTTGATGACCTCTTGCGTTAGTGCCAAGGTGTGCACTGACCAAGCTTCACAGTACCCCTGACCAAATCAACGATCTGCTGGCCAACGAACTCATGCTGACCACTCTAGCACTGAAGGAAAATCCAAAGGTTTATTGGCTTTGGAACCATCGCCGTTGGTGCCTCCAGAATATTCCAGATGGTCCCCTTATCGATGGTCAGCCATCACTACAATGGATTTCCGCTAGCTGGGACAAGGAGCTCGCCTTGGTAGAGAAGATGCTCAACACAGATCCACGAAACTGTCAGCCTTGTCTAATTTTTTGCGTCAATATCAATTTATCTAATGTCCGTTTCCAAAAGTTCACGCTTGGAACTACAGGAGATATGTTCTGGCGAGTATGCCAGTGCAACGACCAGGTACTGCAGAATTGGCGTATACAAGCCGTAAAATCAGCGCTAGTTTTTCCAATTTCAGTGCTTGGCATCAACGGTCGAAAATTTATTCGACCCTGTGGAATCTGGGGCAATTAGACCCAGTCAAGGCTCGAGACCAAGGTAGTGATCATCATCCACTTATCCGTTAAGTCATGTTTATTTCTCGAAGAGTTCGAACTTGTCCACAACGCAATTTATACGGACCCAGAAGACCAGAGTGCATGGATATACCACAGGTGGTTGATTGGATCAGGTTCAATGCATTCGTCTACGTAGATTGTTGACGGGGCTTAATCTCGTTTCATAGGGGATAACGAAGACCAGCTCCGACGAGAGATAGCCATTATCGAAGAGTTATTGAGTGAACAGCCCAACAGTAAATGTACGGTCAGTCTTGTCGAATAGATATGCGAAAATTAATGTGGATCCAGGGTGCATGGATTCCTTGGTCTATTACAACAAACTGCTTCTAGAACAGCATCAGCCCGACGATGACGAACTCAGGGAAAAATGTCTCATGATACTTCAACAACTCGAAGTTATCGATCCGTCTCGACGTTTTAGGTACCAAGACCTCGGTGAGTACCCATTGACATATTGAATAGACGTCACTCAAAAGTGATTCCTCAGCTGCTGAGATCCGCAGAGTGGAGTGAGCTGCCAGAGTTTCAGCACGTATTTTCTTACAGCATGTATGCGACTTGCTCCAAGTAATGGTTATATGCTTAACCCATTTCACATTCTTCCGTCGTCCAATATACCGCTTACATGCGTTGAGGTTATACAACAGCATCACAGCAAGCTAAGTGAGGTGCTTGGCAATCGCACTTGCCAGGCGGGCAGACTGCTGCTCCAAGGCACAGTTATTGGCACAGTGACTCCTTTTACAGAATACGTGAGAGTGCGGTTTTCGGGGTCGAGTATAATAAGATTCCAAGCCGGCACCGGGACATGATTCCCTTCTGTCATGATTGGCACTTATCTTCGGCGTTCGGATAGTAGGGCTATGTTATGATATCAAAGTCACGTTTGATTCCGACAGGCTGGGCCAGTGCTCATGTTCAGGTCCCAAGATCTTACTCCTTCAACTCTGACAAGATAACGCCACAACGCATTCGGGAGTCTGTGGGGCATGTCGACTTGCTCCAACTTGGAATGACCCACAAACACCTTTCATTCATACACGCATAGGAATCCCTTACAATAACACGTACGACACAAAGAATGGTTTACACAAAACACCGCGTACGATCACAGCAAGACGATGGACAAGATGTTCAGCACCTGCACTCTCCGGCCTTGCATTGGCAACTGTCAAGAAATAAATTCAAGAGGCATAACACAATAATTAGATGCAACCACTTACGAGTCGCCGCAGTTGCAGCTGCTGTTGCCGCAGGCACCGTGTTCGTTGACGAGGATAGTGTTAACCTGCAAGATCAATACATGCATCAAGGTGCGGGTAAGCAGCACGATCTTGGATGAGCAGAAGGATGCGTACAGAGATCATGTTGGTTGAGCAGTGTTCAAATTGGGGTTTGGAACTGGGCATTCACCTTCCTGCTCGTCCAAGTATTTATACCATTAGCCCCTGTTTGCTGCTGTTGGGGATGTGACAACTTTATCGGCCGTATGAGGCATTTTTTGGACAACGAGGCATTTTTGGACACAGTGGAGGCACTTCGTGGACACTTGAGGCATTTTTTGGATGACGGGTGTTGACATTGGCAACGCCTCATTGATTGACAAACGGGATCTTCCAAGAGTATCTTTGTCATTTGGGGCACCACCTGACCATCTATCCTAAGTCTGGTGACCAGATCGTCTACAGGCCAACCATCTGTTGATGCCCTTAGTAAACTTGTGGACGTATCAGGCCGACAAAATTTCATCGCCGCAGTATGTAAAAGGATTATACCTACACTAGGTGTGGCACGTCAACGGAAGTAGAACATCATAGAAAAAGCGTTAAAAGGGGATTTCAAGCGTAACAGTCATGACATAACGTGTACCGATCAAATCGTGCAAACACCGTAAGAAACGCAGTAAGGTCGAATACAGAAAACAAGATCAAGTTATTAGGGCTTTCACAACATTTTCTCATGTTTGCGGCTGAGCGTTTCCTGGATCTCCGAAATTGTCCTCACCGAGTCCATCAGCTGTGGGGCACCTGGGAGAATCGACAGGCGTTGTTTGTTCAGCATGGCCTTGACGGTCGGCACAACACGGGCAACATATGGGGAGATAAGAGGCTCCTATAACGGGCTCAGAAAATGACAAATGGACGGGAATGATTTCCAAACGCACATTGATGTTCAATACAGTAGCTGCCCGTTGGAGCCACCAAAGGGCCGACTTGAACGCCTCGTCAACCGGCGGCGTTTCTCCAACAGTTGCAGCGAGCTACAAAGTTCGTTGTAAGCAAGATTCAATCTTTAAAGGGTACTTTACTTACGCGATGCAACAAGGTTAAGATTACAGCCTGAGACAGCGGTCCAGGACCATTAAGCGGCATGACAATTTCTGGGTTCGATCGGGCCAGCAACTCTCGAAGCTGCTTGGGGTCCTGGGTGCTCAGCACCGAAAGATAAGTGTCGTCCCATTCTTCGGATTGGGTGGTGGGAGGAGATCGTTGAGAAGCCTGCGCCTGGGAGAGCGGTGGTGGTGGCGGCGGCGGAGCAAGCGGATGCGACGCTTGAGGCGCAGCGATAGTGGGAGAAGAGTACCACGATCCATGTATGGACGGGGGCTGCGTCTGCTGTGGGTAGCTAGCTGTCGTGGGCTGGTTGCTGTAGGCCGTTGATTGCGTGACCGGGAGCTGACGGTGCAGAGGCTGAGTTGTAATCGAACTGATGTTAGGCACAGAGGGGACTGGAGATCCACCGCCAACCACCCTATGGTGAGCAGAGGACAAAGTCGACGCATTCATCGTTAGGAATTTGACTTGGTCGGACAAGACCCTAACGGAATGCTCCAGCTCTCTGATTAATGCCTACAAGCCGAAGTTAGAGCAAGTCTCGTAAAATTGCTAATATCGGAGACAGACCTCTTGGCCTCGTGCGGCTTCAGTCTGCCATGTTATCGAATCCTTCTTAACATTCAAGATCTCAGCCCTCATTTCGCGGAGGATGTCCTGGTGCATTGCTGAGGTTTGTTGCGAGTATGCCGGCAAGAAGGTCTTTGACACTGAATCTTTTACATATCTCTCGATCAACGGATTAAGGTTCGTAGATAGAATGCTCGCGAAGTGAGAAGAGACGTCAGGGCGAAGCAGCAGCTTCTCCATCTCAATGGGTAAGTTCTAACAAGGCATGAACTCAACACAAATTATGACCAAAGGGCACGGGCAACTCACGTTCTGGATATACTCCGTCAAGCCACGCCCCACGTGCTCATTAAGCGCAGCGCGAACTTCGGTCCTCGTGATGTGTTCGAGGGCTGGGAGGACGGAGTTCTGGACTTCTGCCTTCACAGCCATCTCCACCACGCGGGTCGTGTTCCTCGTGAGTTCTGTCGAGATTAACTTCAGAATCTTCTCCTGGCGGTTGAAATCCTCCGCTTGTTCATGAGCGCGCGCTTCTTCGAAACGCGAATCTGTAAGCATGCACAATGAGAACGAGTAGAAAAACGCATGGGTGGTTAAATCACTTTGCTTATCCATCTCCTTTCCGATCAGTCGCCCGATACGGGTGTGGAGACTCTCTTCACTCTTCTTAATTTCCTTGGCGACCAAATGGACAACACCAGAATCACTCATGGTTCCAGAGTCGATTCGGTTTTTCTCTCGTTCGTCCCTATCTCTAAATGCGACATTCTTGCCTTTGGCATTCCTCCCCTTGGCGTCAGACGTACGAACCTCATCGCGGGCCATCTCCGAGTCTATTTCTTCAGAGGGTGGAGTACGCAACCTGATGGGAGGTGGCTGCTGTGGGATAGGACCAACATTGGCCGGGGCTGGTGGTACGTGTCTGGCTGGCTTGACATCCATCGGAGTAGGTGCGGGTGCTTGGGGGTGGGCATACGGAGGGAACTTGGAGACTGCATTGCCAAGTGCACTATCATACCACTCCTTGCGCACAAGCACTTGGTCGACACCGGTCGAATGAACAGAAAAGGCAACGAGCGCAAGTTCGCCTGGAGGTACCTTGGCAGCGACACATGCTGCGTGGGCCTCTTCGCCAGTTGGGTCTGCATCTGCTGAAAGGATGACGAAGTGGATGGTTGGTTTAGGCCCGGAGAACTCAACGACTTGCTCGAAGAATCCGCCACGGACAAGTTCACCAGAAGGAGAGGCAGAGACGTCGAAACCGATCCTCAGAGCGATCAAGCTATCCCTGCGGTTGTTGGCTACCCACAGAGTTTGGATGCGGGAATCGTAGTTAACATGACTAAACATATCAGGGTCTTCCTTGGTGCCGCTGACAAATTTGAAAGTCGACAAGACATTCTTGGAGATAACGGACAGCAACTGGAAGATGGTACCGTTCTTCCGGCCAATAACAATACCATCGTCTATGAACGTGAGTGATGACGGGATGTCCTCGCCACGGACCCTGTGAGTCCAGAAAGGCATCTTGTCGTGAACATTCCACAATGTAAGCGTCGAGTCTTCAGAAATTGTTGCTAATGCGAAATGAGGAACATCGAAATCAAACGCAACCAGGCGCTGAGAAAGCTATCAGTTGATAGTAGTGACACATCCAGTGTAGCACTTACTGAAGGAACAGTAAAAACTTGAGAAATATGGTTCAACTCGACCTGAGGTAGGGGTTCGCCTCGGTAAGTCCGCGCAGCGTCTGCCAGATCTAACAAATACATCTTCGTTTCAGAGGCAACAGCTAACGTGTCGGGTTGTTTTGGATGCCACTTGACGGAGTGCAGCGGATCAGCATCAGCACTCGGGATAATACAAAGCAACAAGCGACCCCTGATAGATGATTTCAGATCAGATTCTCCACACCGAAAATACGAGGACTCACGGAACATCATCAGTGATCAGTTCAGGCAATTCCCAGACCACAAAACCACCATCGGACGTGACACCCGCAAGTCTGTTACCGTACACAGCCATATCAACCACTTGGGTCGATGGTGCAAAGACAGTTGGCAACTGAAGTAGGGTACGATCGCCACTAGAACGAGATATCACGCGCACGCGACCTCTAGTCATGGCATATGCAATCCAATGGGTAGCGCCGATCGTTGTCCCAGGAAGGAACACAGAATCTTGTTTGACCAAAGCGATAGCTGTGGACTTGACGGCGTCACGAGGGGCCTGGACCTCATCCAGTGGCTGCGAGACATCAAAGATGATGGTTTGAGGTTGAGCACTGTAATGAAGTTAGTAATGCCATAAAAGTAATTTAAGACCGATGCGTCATACGTAGGACTTGATTGAGACTTGCCCTTAACCCCGCCTTTTCCCCGACCATCGTTCTTCCAAGTCGGACGTGGGCCTGGAGAACCATCCTTTTCCTTCCTTGCCGGGGGAGCAGGATGGCCAACAGGTGATTCAGTTGAACGCCCTTGCGTACGATGCTGTTGTTGGACAGGGGCTTTGGGTGGCGATGCACGGTCAGGCTTTGGCGGAAGCGGTGGCGGCGGGTGCATCGTGCGGGATTGTTGCTGCTGGGGAGTTGGCTGGTTAGACTCCACCTGGGAGTACTCGTCAGCCGTGTTGTAAGGGTCATATGTCGGGGACGGAGATGATCGTCCGGGACCGTAGGGCACTTGGCTCCTAGTTAATTGATCAATCAAATTTTCGACCGACTTGCGTTTCGGGTCGTTGACGAGGGAACCAAGAGACGCCGAGGTCCAGGAATCTTCATTGCCACTGGATGAACTAGGGGCAGCGGCGGGAACAGGCTTCTTTTTGAGAGTGGAAGTGGTACTAGAAGCAAGAGCGTCGAAAGGTGAAACGAAGTCAAACATAGGCTTAGGAGGTGAAGGTGGAGCCGGTTGCTGAGCCGGCGGCAACGGCATTGGTTGAGGAAGGTCTCGCGGGGCCTCCTGGGCGACGAATGTGCCCTCACTTGAATGGTAGGGTTCGGCCGCTGGGGGTAAAGGAGCGGACGACGTCGGGGATAAAGGCTGCACGGGGGCCGGGGCTGGCTCCGAGTAGTTTTGACGGGTAGCGGCACTATCGAAAGCGTCATCAAAAAAAGTGTCAATATAATCCCAGGACGCCATGGATGCCAAAGAGAAAGAGGCGAGAAGGTGATCAAGCTATCGCTTGAAAAGGGGGCAAGCCAGACCTCGTGGTAATGGTGAGGCAGACAGTGCTGCAAGCGTTCCATCACCACGCAGCAATGGTGAGAACACTGGGCTGCAATACACGCAGCCCGTCGACGAAGAATATAACATCCATACTCGGGATGGGTCCGTGCACAAGGGCAAGTAACACCGATTCCCATCACAAGTAACCACGTGCAAAGATTGAAAATGAAGACTTACCCAGCCATTAGCTGCTCGAGCAAGATCTTCCCTTGAGCCTCGCTGTTGTTTGGAGGAGACTGACCAGCCCTCTGCGAGGATGAGGGTGGAGTTGGCACCTGCTGAGGAGGTGCGGGAAGTGGGGGTACCTGTGATGATACAGGCGCCGAGCTGGCAGAAGGATAGAGAAGAGAGAGCAGTGCACTCTGTCTCTCTGCAGCTGTGGGGGGTGGTGAAGAGCCTGTTGGGTCGTCGTTTGCAGACATGGATGGAGTTGCTGGAGCAGAGTTGCTACCGCCGAGTGGGATCAATTCGCTGATTTGCTGGGGAGAGATGGGCTGAAAAAGCGATTCGATATGGTTTGGGGACGACGAGGACGAGTTTATGGCAAACGGTTGAGACTGAGGAGGGAGTGGAGGCGTGGCGCTTCCCCTCGAAAACAACTGTTCGTGTAAATTCGCGTGACGCTCCATGACAAGTTGTCTACACAACTCGAAAGTCGACCAACCTAGAGAACAGCACTGATACGGAGCGAAAAAAAGTAGGACGGTCGAGTGTCTACAAGAAACTCTGAAAAACGTGTTGACCTCGTGTGATCAACGAGGCCCTACACCAAATCTGTCAAAACCTTTTGTTTTTCTGCCCAATGAAACATCTCCATCTTATCGTATGTACTCGACCTCTCTCCGTCTCGTCGAACGTGCTAGCTAACAGGTGCGAAACTACGCAGCGGTTCCGCTATGCGTGAGGTTAGCCATGTGTCGGTCTACGTCAATCTGGTGCTTCCTCAACGCCTAAACGGCTTCCTGTCCTCGTGGCTTCACATCCACTGATGATGCCACCTTCCAAGACGCAGTCTCGTTTGCCTCGTGATCATACACGCTTAATGGAATAGGATAAATTCATCTCCGGGTTATGCCTTTCGTCAATTGTCAGCTTCTATCACTTCCCCTTGAGCCGTAACAGCTGTTACCTGGCTGTTCAAAGCGTTTTTGTGGCGAGACTTACAAAATCCCATGGTACGAGGTGGCAATACTCACTTAATTTCGAACTGGAGTGCTGTCAAATGGATTCTCAAAAGGCTTGAACACCGTAGGTGCCTATCCACGTCAACCCTAAGCAGACTAAAGACTCGAAGGAAGACAGTTATTTCGTTTCATACATATTACACTACTTACAGTCGGACCATTGAAGGGACGTTACAACGTTCCCATTCAAAAAGGGCATGCTGGCTCAAAACCTCATAGTCCAATTACGTGATTCTAATTTCTCGAGACAAAGAGAGTCATGGGTGGATTCGTGGTAGTGTTCTTGTATATACCGCATGAGGCAGGACCGTCTATGGCATTAGGGCTAAGGTTCTTGTCAGTGTGTGCACCCATGATGTTGTAAGTGGAGTAAAGGTATGACTGTACCAGTCAATGGCTGATGTATATGGATAATGTAAATGCAAAGATCTTGGCCTATTTGAATAGCGGAGTTTAACATGGATAGCGTCGTGAAGCTGTTACACGATACATTCTTGAATGCAAGTCGTTTGGCTAGAGTAGGCACGATTGCAATGTCAAGGGGGCAACTTGGTGGACACCCATGAATCATGGTGTCTTGGTGTTATGTGAAAGGAAAACATCGTGTCCCCAAATATTGTATTCTGACTTTGGACGTCGTTGACCGCAGAGTCTGGTTTTGGTACGAATGATAAGAATGAAAATATCAGCAGAACTACTGGATACCACAGGGGTGGGAAGGCGCAATGAACCACTCCTGATGTCTGTACCAACATCAAACGTTACTGGTTGAGCATTGAATATCGAGCGCCCGTTGGCCATCGAATCGAACCAAATGCAGGAATCAAGGAAGTGTGCCAAATAAGTGACATACCCTCACCTGAGAATAATCCTACTGGACGAATGGCTTTCCTTGGTGGTGGCACGCAGCAGCGCACCCCTGACTAGGCTGGAACGTTATAATGAACGTTTCACGATGACAGGCGTGGGATGTGCGAATATGAAGGAGCCACAAGGCACCAGAAAATTGGTACATCGCCACAAAGGGGAATCGGTCAATTGCCAAGGTCCCATCCGGAAGAGTGGGTCATATTTATAAGTACCATGGGATGGTATTTGGTTGGTCAATCCATATCCGCCACTCAGTACCTTAAGAAATATCGATGGTGGGTCTACTGTGAGACGGATAACATTCCTACGGATTCGACAACTAAATAGTTACAGTGAAAACGTCCCTGTCGCCGGGCTGCAATGTATGCCTCAAAAATCAATACCGTGCCCCCTTCCATCGTCTATGCTGTATCTAACAAACGAGTAAATGAATACAACCCCTAAGTTTATCACTCCTGGTGTATTGAGGGGATGTCGGTCAGTTGAACATTGTAATCTTTCAACCTCGTGTTTGGATAGATGGTTCTAAAGGATTTGGTGCTGCGGATATTAGCATTAGATACAAAGTGAGTTGGAATCAGCTATCTGTACTATCAAACTGCATCTGATTTTCTTGTTCGGAAACGCTAACAACGCGTCTCACAAATATTTGGTTAGTGACAACGTTTTCACATACAACTGTGATAAAAGTAAGGTGAGGTACGGGCTCGACGAAGGTAGGAAGATATTCTTTTGACATTACACGACGACCGATATCTGTCGATGAGTTGTTGAGCCTTCGAGGTGGTCATTGTGGGCGACTAGAGTGGGTCCAGTCCCCACAAACGACGATAGGCTTTCTCTGTCAATGCTACCATATTGCCTTGACACCAACGAGTATGCAGACAAGCCATTCCTACACTATCATGTTGCCGAGGAGGTTCACGACGAGGTGTACAGGAAATTCCACGCGCCGATGTGGATATGCAGCTCTTGCGCTGTCTTGTTGCGACGCCAATACGACATGGGCAGGCTGTCACTTCCACGGCCAGTATTGATAATGACAATTCATGATCGCAGTCCATTCGTAAATCACACCAGTGTAGTCGTGCAGGCGATTATGCACCCCATGTCAGAGGATATGTCTGCCCATGCCCCAGCAACATTGGCGACATGGCCCTGCCATACCCACGACCTCAACAACGATGACGACGAATGCTGATAAACGAGTCTATTATGCTGCCTCAATGACGCTAATACTGACGCGCATCTCCCACTTTGCCGTTAACCTTACTGATGACGGCGGTGAATACGTGCTTGCGTGGGTACACCCATACCATTGTCGGTTGATGATGTTCATCACCCATCTTGTGGACGATTGCTTCGATCGCGGCTTTTCCTCTTGTCTCGCTTGTATTAGGGTGATAGCACATTCGCGTATATATTGCCTATTGTGATGTTCAAGTCAGACATGGGGAAATAACGTCAGTGTCACCCACAAGCAAATTGATTTCATGCGTACAAGAGTCAAGCGTACATATATATGCAGGCTGTAAGCTGGCTGTAAATCAAGAGACTGCCACTACTAGTACATAAAGAAGAATGAATGTAGAGCTTGATACCTAACGAATCTAGGTGCTCGAAGGTTTGGGCCACGCGACGCGTCCCAGAGAGAAAAGAATAGCCGTCAGATCATCAACAAACTTCTTGAGTCGGCTACTATCTCTCCTGAGTCGGTTATCTTTCTTGGCTTCATCGATAGCATTCCTCAAGTGTTGAGAGATTGCCGCGTAGAGTTCATTAGCAGCTTTGTCGATGTCCGCAGGATCATCACCCTGGGAAGTCGGGTACCATTCGAATGGTGGACCAGCATTTAGAACAGAACCGGTGAGGGTCTCATACTGTTGCTGCACTAAGATATCACAAATGCGATTCATGACATCGATCATGATAGCATGGGTGTTGGTAATAAGGCCGCGACGTTGGACCGAGTCGCTGACTTGGAACGTCTTCTCGATTGTGATCAAGAGGTAACAGTAAGTAGCGTTTGAGGCAAGCGCCAGCTATTCAAATATTTTCGTCACCATTAGCCCATGTGGCAAGCATCAGAACCCTTACCTGGTACACGTAAGGGGTCTTCTGGTAATCCTCGACACGTGGCTCAGAAGGGACAGGATAGCACTCCCAGTCGGTTTGTCTCTCGTAGAGGTCTAGGAACATCTGGTAGTGCGCTTCTGCGACGCCCACGCTACCCTCGCCTTGGTCAATTATTGTCTTGATTGCGTCGTGAGCAGTTTTGTCGTCAACAACTTGGGTCATGTAACCGCTGAAGAATTCCTCCGGGGTGTATTGGAGATCTTTGTTTTTGAACTGTATGTATTTTCCGGAAGCCAAAATCACTGCAACCATGTTAAAAAAATTCGGTTTCAAGGACAGATACTTACTCTCTTCGAGTTTGGCATAGAAATCGCCGATACTGTAGTAATCGGGAATTAACTGGTCTGAATATAGTGCGTTCGCGGCAGGAGTTGCTCCCAAATTGGCAGATTCCTCATCGTCGCTAAGCTTTGGAGGTGGGAGATAGGGTGCCTCGATCTGAGGTACACCAAAGTCAGGCCAGGAGGAATGTACTGCAAGGTTAGACTCGACTTACCCTCAAAAAGCATTCGAGGTTGTCTTTCTGGCAGGGCTGAAGCAACATTGGAATCCTCGAATAAAGGATGGTCTCATTTGGGCCGTATGTCGGTATGTCTGATTTGATGTAAAGACGAGGACCCGAATCAATGGCAGTCAAGATATTTCCAGCAAGTGCTAGATGCAACATCTCTTGGCGGACGATAACTAATTTCACAAGTTAAAATTGCGCCAATTAACTTAGAGATTAGTTACCTGAGATCTTAGTCTTTGCCCGGGGACCGTCCATGGCACCAGCGGGAAGGTTCGGGTCAGTGCGTATACCTTTGATACTGTAAATGGAGTAAAGGTACAGCTGTACCAGGCAATCAATGGGGTGATGTACAGTCTCAATGCAAAAATGGCCTACTGGAATAGTGGACAATTCTACGTGGACAGCGCCACGAAGCATTTCCGTGATCTCGTTCTTGAACCTAGTTCGTTCAGCATTGGAAGGCGACGTGGAAACTTGGGTAGACGGCATGGCACAGTCGAGGAGACAACTTGGCGGATAGATGGTGGGTTGGTGACCCCTGAATTGGGGTGGCCTGGTCTTATGTGAAGAGGAAATGCGTCCCCGAGTACCATATTTGGACAGTGGACATTGTTATTGATCAGAGGTCCTGATTCGGATACTGATGATAAGAATTGAAATGTTGACGAAACTATTGGCTACCATACAGTTGGGAGGGCGCAATGATAGCGGGAAACGTGCTCTCTTAGCACCGTCAGACGTTATTCGGTTGAAAGCTGACCGGTGATCGTTGACCTTCGAACCGTTCGAATGCGGGAAACCAAGATCTGATATTTGGACCTGACGTACAAAATAAGTAATGTATTCTTCCCAAGACCAAATATAAATGTTCTCATTGGACTTCAGGAAGGATGGGTGTCCTGCACGGTGACACAGCGGGGAAGCCCCTGAGCAGTTTGTTGGGAACAATCCACGATAACAGCCCTCTTCGCACTCAACGTGGAAGCGAAGAAGCCATGAGGTATCAGAAAATAGGCACATCATCGCGAATAGAAATGAATCCATTGGATCCGTGTCTGGAAGGAAAGGGTTTATTCATCTGATCTTGCGGTCCGTCCATGATGGAATACTCACAAAGTAAGGCCAATGTATTCGACAACCCATAGTACGGAGATGGACAAGTATTTCTATCTACCTTAGGTGTATTTGTCAAATATGTGCTGAGATTTAGGACCGTACCGTTACTGGCCAAAGTTCATCTAACAGTACGGCGGAACCGGCTAGAAACCAGCGGTTTCCCCGTATTGGTGCCGCCAGGAGTATGTGTCAGTATAAATCCGGACTAATGAACGTCCCGTCACCTGAAGTTTGGGAGCGAAATACAAGTACAGGGGATCCGGTAAGAAGTTGTTGTGATTTCCCGGGAATGGCACTTGGAATGTAGGTAATAATCTCAACTGACAGTCTGACGCGCATGATGAACATACCATAAACGTGGGCGCAAAGTACTAGGATGGAGGAGCTGAATAGAAGTCGCTTACCCCGCCTTTCCTGCCCTGACAGTAATTCGCGTGGAAGTGAAGTCACCCCTTGCGCAGGCGCCAGCATAGGCCTCTATCATGGAGGACCCGGTAAGATATATCATAACAGTTTTCCTGAGCTGACTAGAAAGAACGCCCATCCATAGAGTTCATCAATCATAAGGATTTGAGTTGCAACATTTGATGTCACGGGGGTGATGCTGCAGTTTGCCAATTGCACTGCGATCAGATTACGTAATCATCCGATAGAAGCTGTCCCACACTTTTCTTGTACAGTATTACCTTTGACCATTCCATGATTGGCTGAACTATATGGAACTCGTTCTCTCCGGATCTAGGGGGCCAATATTGACATTCATGTTCCAATAAGAAGTGCAGTGACAATCCATCAGATGATCAAGACAAGAACGGGCATGAGAAAGCTGTGATGCCTCAAGGCATGGAATGGTTATGGCACGCGGGTTTCCCCTTCCCCTTAGTTGGGCCGAACTGATGTTGTCCTAACGCGGAGATATACCACAACTGAGCGATAAGCAACGGAGGAGAGTATAAGTATGCACGCCAAGGTTCCCTTGTACGATCCAGCTTTCTTCTACTTGAAGTTGGTCTCTGAAGTACCCATTGCATTGCCATCATGACTCCTGTCCCCTTTGACCAGATAAGCTACATACAGATATTTCCTCCCATAGGCGTCGCTCGCCTTGGCGACTCTGGCTTCAATCTCGACACTGGGAAGCCAGACGGCGACATACAATGGTTTCTCCCCTCAGAACTTCCTGGAACAGACGATATGCCTGCTAGTCTGAATGGTCAATTCAGAGAAGGTGAAAAAAGCAAACATCCTTACCGCATCAAGCGTCAGGTGAACAATTACTTCCACACATGAGAGTATTCAGTTCCAACTTACCATAATCCTCGCTGCAGGCCGTTCGTTTCCGAGTCTATGCGTATGCGCAAGATGGAAAGAATCTCGGAGAAATTACATCTGGAAGGGATTCCCCTTACCAGCTCAATTGGACTGTCCATGTTGCCAATCACAAACCCGCCTACTATCTATTTGCAGGTACATATTTCTCCTTCGACATACACTGTATTTCCATCTGAAACCTGGTTAGGCGAGTACCAAGTAGATCAGAAGGACCAGACAAAGTTGTCAAGTGGCGAAAAACGAGAATTAAGAAATCCAGATGTGCAAGGTGGAACGGTACGCAACCATCGCTTGTTCGAAGGGCATGATCTGATTCTATTTTATAGCCAGAGAATCCCGTCGACCCCGCAATCCGAAAGAAGTTACAGGTTGATGCTGGGGCACAAAGGATAGCAAATGCACGGGGGTCAGACCAACCAGCCCAGCCAGTTACTCTTTCGGGTGATTTCTACGGATCCCAACCGAAAGCAACGACAGTTTACCTCGGGCAGCTACGCACCGACGAGAGAGGACGCCTCATTTTCATCGGAGGTGCTGGTTATTCGCGCTCCGTTGGAAAGCTTGATACTACTCCTCACTTCCAACCTGACATTACGTCTGACTTTGACGGTATTGACTGGGTTGATGATGTCTGTGACGGCTGGGTCACCGTGGAAGTCCAACATCCCAACTTGCGAAAGAAGTGAGCGACCTTTTCTGAACTGTTCGTTGTCCAATTTTAACACATGCATTGACAAGCCTGGTCCCTGTTCACAAATCTACCGTTGTCAGTGGCCCTCCGAAGTTTGCGTGGGGCATCAATTCCCCCATTTCGCTGTATGACCTTTTTGAGAACATCTACAACGAACATGGAAATTGGAGGGATCATGCCGGATCCAATTTCTATTTGGACATATGGCCTGTGATGCACTCTGCTTATGCCTTGTCTTGGGTCAACAAGGACGCATACGAGGGACATGGTGCGTGGATCTCAGCTTATTCACATGAATTCTAATAATCTGAGAAATCAGGGGTGGGGGGGAAGGGGAATTTCTTGCCGATGGAAAGTCAGCTCAAATCGAAAGGAGATGATAGTCGGTTACTTCGCGAGCATGTATTCCACCGTCTGAGACTCCCGGACTATGAAGATATAAATCAAGCTAACACCATGTATATGCCTCGCCTCTCTGGAAATAAGTGGGTGCCATGGATCTTCTGACGTTCTTCAATTGATGCTAGAATTCAGTGGCGATTCGATCGAGCCTGGAATGAATCTCTGGCCAGGGGATACCGAAGTTCCCCCGATCAAGCGATTCGCATCGCTGACCAAGTTGCAATATAATCGTTTCAAGGCGTGGAAAGAAGGCAATTTCGTCACGACACCCTTGCCGTGGAGCAAATACACTAGCTTCGACCAAGTTCCTGCGCAAGAACAGCCTGCATTCTTAACTCGCGCTGCCCTCGAACACACCATTGGAGAGCCTTTCTTCCCTGGATTAGAGGTGACATGGATCTCAAGGTTGCCAGAGGTGTATATTCTTCGTTCGACTACGCCGGACCGTGATCCTCCTTTCCGCGTCAACCACGACAGATATCCGCCGGGCCACCTTGGTCGTGGCCTTAGTCTGCCGTGGCAAAGTGACTACGCCTTCTGCGAGGTTCACTGGTATGTCCCGTGGCTCCGTCGCTCCTTCATCGTCGTCAGACTGATTGTTCCTCAGGTGGCCATCTGGCAGACCTGATGACGTTATTAATACCATCTTCTTGACGGAGCAGGCCACAACCAACGTCATTTCAGAGAAGGACTTCCTGGACAATATTTCACCCAAGCGAAGGAAGTGGGCCCGAGGCATGCGTGTGACTCCACACTGTAAGTTTGACTGGAATATGATGTGTGCAAGATCTGATCACCTGGACAGATCCGGTTAGCTACCTTCCCGGATGCACGGACATGGTTCGCCACTGGAACAACCTTGGATTCATTGCGAAGGATCCTAGGTTTGTGATCGGAGATGCGAGGTTGCCTGTGTGGGTGGAGAACGAACGGATGCGCATCAACGAAGACGCTCAGCTTCATGATTGTAACGAATTAGTGCTGTAAGCTAGAGGCAGAATGTGAATGAGCCTGAGTAACTTCATGTATGTATCAGTGTATGCAGAGCAATTTAAGTCAACCATTCGTACAGTTTGAAAAGTTAATTAGAGTCAAGCCCAAAGAGCGGGACTAAAATTATACATTTGCGGGGTGGGGGCCATCACAATCGACACATTTAGTGTGAACTGTGCTAGCAGCCCTTCTGTGCATTGGCTGTAGGGGCAGTTTGAGCATATGTGTTCATCTTCGTGGTTCGGGCCCACACAGATGCAACATGCTAGTCCCTTCTGACATTGGGATGTGTAGTGATCGAGTGCCCAGCACCGCTTCAAGTTACATTGACGGACAGGTCGTGTCCTGGAATCGAGTGAATGTAGCATCCAAAGCCCAAAGACTTTTCAGGACGGTACTACAGCATTATACTGGTGAGTACAACATTTTCCATGCCCACTCCAGAAGCCGCACAGCTACTGACAGTCCACACATTTCATTGCATCCGCATTGGTGTTTTGGCAGTATGAGGTCTGTCGTCGTAGAGGCAGCGAGGGAGTGCTGGCTGAAGGTACAGTTCGTCACCATCTGCTCACGTAGTGCTCTTACTCGAAGGGTATGAAGCGATTTCATCTTATAGCCGGAGAACCCTATCGATCGCGCAGTCCGAACGAAGTTACAGGTTGATGCTGGGCACAAAATATATCAAATGTAAGATCTGGGTCAGACCAACCAGCACCGGTTACTCTTCCGGGTCCTTTCTACGGATCCCAACCGAACCCAGCGACAGTTTACCTTGGGCAACTAATACGCACCGACGAGAGAGGACGCCTCATTTTCATCGGAGGTGTTGGTTATTCGCGCTCCGTTGGAACGCTTGATACTACTACCCATTTCCAACCTGACATTACGTCTCGGAGTCTGACAGTATTAACTAGGTTGATGATGTCTGTGAAGGCTGGGTCAACGTGGAAATCCAACATGCCAACTTCTGAAAGAAGTGAGCCACGTTTTCAGAACTATTTACCGTCCATAATTGATGCGTGCATTGAAAGGATATCCGCGATGCACAAACCCACAGTTATTAGTGTGCCTCTGAATTTTGCATGGGGTACATATCAATTCACCTATTTCTTTGTCTGACCTTTTCAAGAACATCTACCCCGTACATGGAAGTTGGACGGATCACGTTGGAACCAATTTCTATCTGGACATATGGCCTACTTACGCATTGTCTTGGATCAACAATGACGCATACAAGGGACATGGTACGTGGATCTCAACTTATTCGCATGGATTTTAATGATTTGAGAAATCAGGGGTGGGTGGGAAGGGGAATTGCTTGCCGATGGAATGTTAGCTCAGGTCGACAGGAGAGGACAGTCGGTTACTTCGCAAGCATGTGTTCCACCGACAGAGACTTCTGAACTATGAAGATGTAACACCATCTATATGCCTCGCCTCTCTGGAAATAAGTGGATGTCATGAACCTTCTGACGTTGTTGAATTGATGTGAGAGTCCAGTGGCGATGCGATCGAGCCTAGACAGAATCTCAGCACAGGTGGTCCTGAAGTTCCACTGATCAAGTGGTTCGCATCGCTGACCACGTTGCAATATGACCGTTTCAAGGCATGGAAAGAAGGCAAATTCATCTAGGAACCCTTACTATGGAGCAATTGCACGAACTTTGACGAAATTCCTGTGAAACAGTAGTCTGTGATCTTAACTCGCACTGCCTTGGACAACCTCTGTCTTGGAATAGAGATGTAGTAGAGCGCGAGGTTACCGGAATTGTATATTCTTGACTGCCTACGCCCGACATGGATCCTCCTTTCCACATCAACCACGACAAATACCCGCAGGGTCACGTTAACCGTGGGCCTAGTTTACCATTGTAGAGTGACTTCAGCATTTGCGAGACTCACTCGTATGTCCGGGGCTCCATCTAACTGTTCCGCAGGTGGCCATCTAGCAGACCTGGCGACGTTATCAGTATCTTGTCTGTGACAGAACAAACATCAACTAACGTCATAATAGAACTTTCTTCACAATATTGCTCCTAAGCGGAGGAAGTGGACCCGAGACATGCGTGTCACCCCACATTGTAAGTTTGACTAGAATATAGTGTGTCCAAAGTCTGATCGACTCATCAATTTCAGTTAACTATCTCCCTGGATGCAAAGGACATGGTTCGCCACTGGAACAACCTTGAATTCATTTCGAGGGTCCTTAGGTTTATGATTGGTAATTAGAGGTTAACCATTTGGGTAGAGAACGAGTGGGTGAGCATCACCGAAGAGACTCAAGTGCATGAATGTGGATGAGCTTATACACCTACATGCATGTATCTGTGCATGGCAAACAATGTGATTAGTACAAGACACCCCAAAGACATGCATATGTTGGTCTGGCTATAAGTTCATATTGAGAAAGAAAGGGCTTCTTGATTACAGTGCTTTTCACTATAACAGGGAAAATCCAAAATCCAAAACTTGGTCAGTGGGGATTGCCAATAAGGACCCCAGAAGTATCCCTAGTACATATGTAACTACTAGTAGTAACATTGAACACTGTTATGGTTGACCACTCCCTTCCATGCCTCCAAAAGGTGCCTCTGACAATCTGAAATCCTGTATCCCAGTCCTCTATGGCAAGAGCTACTCTGTCAAGGATATCTGCTGTTGAACAAATAGGGTTAAGTGCCTAGCTTATCTAATAAACACCCATGTTTGTTCTAGGAAGATTTGTCATGTGTTAGTCACTGATGAAGACAAACACTTGCATGTGATTCTATGACCAGCTGTGGAACATTACCAGTGTTGTTCTCACATCTTCTCACATGTTCTATGAATATGTACTTACTGTATATGGAACAGTCTAGATGCTATAACATTATTATGACATCAGTATGATATCATTGTTCCTTCATGTTCCATCATGTTCCATGGTTACTCAGTATGATACCTGAGTCTCCTTTATATGGCAGGTCATATGATACCTTATGTAGCCCAACCCACCAGTTGAGGCAAATACATGTACCCATGCACAGACCATGTCTGAGCATATATATATCAGGTCCTTAGGACCTCAAATAGTAACAGTTCTTTGAACAGTCCCCAACACAAGCAGAAGATCTCCCCAGTCAAACATCTTAGTAAGTATCTATGCTATTGCTTAAAAACTTCCACTGCATAGTAGAAGTAGTTTAGGCTTAGCCTGAGCCTACAGAGCAGAATGCTCTGCCATACTTCACTTTAGATTATGAGCCCTGAGCTCATTGCCTAGGTTGACATCTACAACCCTACAATGGCCAAGTAGGGGATGCAACCTAACAATGACTCATGGTTCACCTGGAGGATCTTGTTAAGCCTCCTCAACATGCTTTCTTTTCTCCAAGGAGTCCAGTGTGTTGGAATATTGGACTTTTATCCCTATATTTACTGTCCTTTCCTCTTTTGTCCAGTGAGCATTCCTTACATAAGCATGGACTTATTTTCATAGCCTGGAGTCTTAACACCTCAGTCTTCACAATATGAAGTATTGAGGTGAGCTATTTACATTCCTTGCATACATATCATTATGCTAACCTACATAGTCTATTGGACTTTGGTCTAGGTTAGCTACTATAGTTTGTTGAAGGATAGGAGTTCTTTTCTCCTTTTTTACTTTACCTCTTTCTGTGTTGAGCAAACCTTACATAAGCACATTAGCATTTCCCCATGGAAATTTTACCATCACATCTCAGTCTTTGTCCAACACAAAACTGAGGTGAGCTATTATACCATACTATTCACTACTACTGTACTGACTTATTTAGTCTCTGACTTGTACTTAGCTTCACTGTGTATTAGCCTTTCATCATAGTTAGTCTTCACAATATGAAGTACTGAGTCTATTGGACTTTGGTCTATAAAGCAAAGTAGTGTAGTTGGGAGATGGGACAGCTCAGGCAGAGCCTAGAGTCTACTTCTACTATGCAGTGGAAGTTCTTAGGTAAGGACCATAAGACTTACTAAAGTGTTCACTTGGGGTGATCTTCTGGTTGGGTGTTTGAGTACTATTCAATGGATGTTGAACTGTTACTATTAGTGGACCTGGAGGTCCAGTATATATACGCTACAGACATGGTCTGTGCATGGTACATGGAGTTTTGTTCAACTCGTGGGTTGAACTACATATGGTAAGTACGACCTTCCATATCAGTGTCTCTCTGCTATCGTACTGAGTAAGCATAGAATGCCATAGAACATGATAGAAGGAATGATGTCATAAGCACATCATCCTGACATCATACAGCCTAGACCTTTCTCCATATTGGTGAAGCACCAGTAATGTCCAATAGCCGGTCATAGAATCACATGCAGTGGTAAACATGTGCAAGTGTTGTGTCAGTGACTAATGCACATGACAAATCTCCTAAGAACAAACAGTGAGCGTCTGTCACGTAAGACCAGCGCTAATACTTTGTTTGTTCAACAGTCTAGGTCCTCTGAACTGCTCTCTAGTGTTTGCTCAAGCTGGAAACCCCCAACTTTCAATGCAGTGGATGTATTTGCAGCTGCCAGTTTGGCAAGCTGAGTTTTTCTTTGCCATTGCAGCCATTGCATTTTTCACACTTTGTATGTATTGAGATGCAGCATTCACCTGTGCATTGTTGTACTTATAGAGTGGCAGCTGTGGCAAATGACCACTTTGGATTGTGACAAGTCCAGGTGGATAGGATCATTGGTCCACCTCCTGAGGATCTTGCAATGTTGGAGGACCTTACAGCTCCTCCATATGCTATGCCACCACCACCTGAGTATGAGTCTTGGATGACCAAGAAGTCAGTGGTGTTAAGGTTTCTAGAAGCTAATCCAGGAATTTCCCTGGAAGACTTGTGAACTAGACTAGATCAAGCTTTTGATCTTGCTACAGATCACATAGTCAGTTCTGTCAGATGTCAGCACATGATTCACTCAGCACAGTCTTGCTTGACTGAGGGTCAAGTTAGGGACTGTCTCAAGCAAACTCCCCTTTAGCCTACTTTCTTATGGCTGAGAGATCAGAACTTTGTGGCTATGGCTGCCTCATGACCTTCTAGCTCTCACTGAACTGGAATCTTCATTGGATATGTTGATGCTTATAACAATCCTATTCCAGTACCATATGATGTAATTGACCTTCAAGATGATCCAATTCTAGAATCCACACCTCTTTCCATTCCACCACCCTCCACTAGTTCTACCTATGTATCACTTCCAGGCTCCATGTCTCCCAGACCAACCCCCAGTCTCATTGACATTCATGAGTTGACTTTTTCATGGTGGTCCTTCTTCAGAAATGACCACCCTGGTCATGTCTTACAACAGTCCCCTTCCTTCTCAGTATGAGGATTGGAGGACACCTACTTCACCTCCTCTAGAGGTTTGCCTTCCAACTCTGGTCTCTCCCCTTCCAGCTCTGGTACCTCTCAGACCTGGTCATCTACTGAGGATGAGAACCCCCTCTTTAGTACCAACTGTACCAAATATGCCAGAACCAATCCCAGCCCTGGATTAGAACCTTTATGAAACCAGAGACCCTACTAGGAAACCTACTCTGGAGTTGACCTATCCAGAGATAGAGGAAGAAGAAGATCCAAACAACTATGTGGGACCATGGGAGTTGAGACAAATCTATGAACAAGTCCACTGCCCTATTTTAGAATGAGAGGGTTTTCCATTTGAAAATTATGAGGCAGAATGGTATGTAATGTGAGGAGAAGCAGCCTTTGCATGGGATGACTACCCATATCAAACAATGTATGGACATCAATATCCAGTGGCACCAGGACTAGTCATAATAGGGAAATGCCCCACCACTGCTGAAATTTTTGCTCTGGGCTATGGTGATATCTTTTCCCTTTATTTTATAGCTCATGACATCTACCTACCCTGAATGAGGACATATGGTTACAAAATTATGCAGAACAAATACCACTTCAAACCAATAAATCTGGACAATGTCTTTGATGTCCACCCTTTCTTCCATACATACTATAGTCATCCTTACCACATTCTCCAGGAACAGTTCTCATGATTATGTCTACAGATTAAGGATTATATTGTTGTCCCTAATGACCCACAAAACTGCCTTACAATCCTTAATCTTGAAGTGTTGTGCCTTATTCTTCAAATGGGCCTTGATGAATCTGAAGAACTGACACTCCCTCAGGATTTATCAGAGTACTTCAATGTACCAGTCACATGCAGTTTATCCACTACCATATTATGCTCCTACTCTGTATGCACTTAATTTGAACTTTCTTCTTACCTACATAATGGATGATGAGAATTTTCATTCCATTCCTATGAGAAAAAGTATTCACTCTTGTCATGGGTACTACCAACATATGCTCTTCCCTTTTATTTTTGTTTGAAATCTTGACTTGGTTATCTCATCAATTCCTTTCATTGCTCACCCAGTGTATTTTCATGGATGAATTGTCAATAAGGAGTTCAACTCATCCATCTTCAAAACCCCTTTCCCCTCTTGTGCTATCTGAGCATGGGAAATAGACTGTAGTGTTTCATTCTTCAACTCTGTGCTAGGCACAGGACAACAAGTTGATAGAGTTGAGAACCCCCACTACTTTCCACAGCTATGCTTCAGTGTTATAGAAGCACCAGCTGGATTAGGATACCAGGGAACAGGAGGAATGAAATAATGGAAGGTGTCATGAACAAGGGATAAAAAGAACAAAAGGAGAGCAGATGTTTGGGACAGAAGAAAAATCAAGTGATAGGAATGTGTACTATTGTGACAGCAAGGATTTTTAGGACCATGGAGAACCCCTGAAACACACAACGGAAAACATAGAACTGGAGGAAGACCAAAGCCAAAAGCCATTGTCCATACTCCACCCTTTATCCCTTTGGTAATTTCCAATGATGAGAATACCTTTACTTACTGGTTTGCTTTCAGGTGTTTATTCTAGGTAAAATTGCAGCAAAAGACAGTCTTACATTTGTACCCCTTCTTAATGGAAACAACTACAAAATGTGGTGCAATTCTCTTGATGCTTTTGCTATGGCCATGGGATTTTAGAGGACCTTTACAGAGGCAATTCCCATAGCTCCTGCCACTGCTGACCAAATTCAGCAGTTCAAGGACAAGGATCTGCAAGCCTGTGGAGTTATTAAACTCCAAGTAGTGCCCTCTTTTTATCATCACATGAAGGCCACCACTAAGGAAACCTTAGATGATATTGAGGCTGCATATGAACAACCAGGCAAAATTGGAGCCCTTTCTGAAATGCAGTCTCTCTTTCAACACTGCATCAAGCCTAGTGCTAATCCCATCAAGGAAGCTAACAAGCTTATTGAGTGTGTGGATAGACTCAAGGCTGCCAGTTTTCCCCTTGATGAAAAATTCCTCACTATGGCCATCTTAATGGCTTTACCCTCTGACTGGGAGAATACTATATCCTCAATCACAGCTACTGTGGAAGATGCAAATTTCAAACTGTCTACTATTATTCCCCATATTCAGAAGGAATACCAAAGGAGAACAATCAGAAAAGGCAGAAGTACTATCAACCAGGAATGGTATGAAGGACTCTGCCATACCTTCAATAAATCTCTTATTTTCAGACTCTCAAATGTAAAGCCTGTGATGAGCCCATTGTACCCATTCACAGTGACTATTCATGGTGTGCAAATGGAAAATGCTAGAGGAATTACCTACCTGGAGAGTACTGTTCTGTCAGTGAACAGAAAATATACAGTAAGCAACAAAAATGTTGCAACATTTGCAACATTTTCATTGTATGCCTTATAACATGGGATGGAGTGTGGTGGTGCACTTGTGCTAGGGAGGACATTTGTGGGGTGTGATCTGGGCTTTCTATTGAGCCCTGGGCCAAGATCTGAGATGCACTGGTTCCAATTCTATGAGCCAAATACTAAGGCCCACTCATTGCAATATTTTTGTTGCTGACATTATTATATGGTAAAAGTGACAATTATTAGTAAGTAGTGTATTCTTCCTTAGCTTTTATCACCTCCTATACCCTTCTAGGCATGCATTAAATAAGACCTTGACATCTATTTTCTCCCATTCCTTCTTAACTCTCTTCCATAGCTCAAGAATTCCTTTGGGGAGGTTGGGTAGGATGCCACCTTTCTTTTCAGTACAACCCATAGATGTTCAATAGGATTAATGTCAGGAGATTGTGCAGGCCAACTCATGACCTCAAATCCATGGTCCTCAAACCACTGCTTGGCCTTCCTACTGGTGTGCTTGAGGTCATTGTCTTGCTGAAAAATGACATCTTCAGGAGATTTGTCAAAATATTAAAGAGAACCTTGAAGTTCATCTTCTAAAATCTTGTGTAGAGATCAGCATCCATCCTACCATCAATCTTGCAGGAAATCCCAACACCCTCCCAAGTCATACAGCCCCACATCATCAAGGAACCTCCACCAAACTTGACAGTCCCCTGCACTAGCCTATCACTGAGGCCCTCCCCAGGCTTCTTCAACACCCACTTCCTGCCATCTAACCCTAGCCTATTTATCTTGGTCTCATCTGACCAGATAACCCTCTTTCAGTCCTTCACAGTCCAGTCTTGATGGCTCAGAGCAAAGTCTAGCCTATTCTGCCTATGATGCTTTGAAAGTAGAGGTTGTTTTTGCTTCACCACAGCCTTCATGCCAGCTTTCCTCAGGTGATGATGGACTGTTTGGGGGGAGATAGGTATGTTCTTTATGTCCTGAAATGATTGAGTGACCACAGCATTTTCAGCCTTCCCAGATCCAATTAATCACATGGCATGCCAAACATCAGTGGGGGTAGTGATGGAAGGGCAACCAGGAGAGTATTTTTCAAGAGTAGAACAATGCTGGGAACATATTTGTCTGATGGTGCTATAGTGGACACCAGTAGTAGTGGAGATTTCCCTGAGAGAATATCCCTGATGAAGCAAAGAAATGATAGTATCAGTTGCAGAGGAGGGGATAGCTTTTGTTATGACTGGAAAGTCAGAATGCCTTCAGAACCAGTGCCTATTTCCCTAACCCTAACCCTAAGTGGTCCCAGACCACAATACTGAGGTTCAGCAGTTTGATAGCCTTGCGACCAAGATCTCTTCACCCAGAGGCCTTAGAGGCTTGTTGTTCTCAGTTGATATGAGTAAGCAGTAAGACTGTGGATTGCAAAGGAGATGAAAGATGGGGGATTCCATCTTCCACTTGAGTTTATATACTACAAGTCCTTTCCATAAAAGTAAACGACTGCGCGATCATAGTACACCTAGTTATAGTACTAGGAACTAGTCAGTCTGAGTCGCGATGACTCACGCATATGAAATACACAATATGGGAGAGAAATGATGCCCATGTTGTGATGTGTCACAGTCATGTGCAAGACAGGGGTAATCCACCGGAAAATAGTGAAGGGCAGATTCCCAATACATGCGTATAGTAAAACAATAGAGAGATGAACAAGGAAATGTACACTGATGTCCACGAAGTGTCTGTTGGATAATGCATAGTGTATAGTCAAAGGAAAAGTGAAAGGAAATAAACATGTTACTGCCAGAGTGTAACATCACCCCCCCCTCTAAGTTTGAGCAGCTTGCTTGCCACATTGTCTGGCAAAAGGCATGCCAGGTTCCCAATAGGGCCTACTCTCGTTGTGGTCCCACTTCCAGTGCCCGAAGTGGTCACATTCGAAGCACCAGTAGCTGTATAATGGATGCATTGAGGGGACTGGTTTCTTGCCTGAGAGATAATACCAGAGGTCTGGTACGATGGGGACTGGGGCATAAGTGAGGTCTGAGATAGGAGTAATCATGGCTATGGCATTGTAAAGCTGGTGGTTAGTGGCATCCATCCTTACTGCCATGAAAAACTGGGCCCAGTCAGACTGTTTGTTGCCAGTCTGAGCCATGATGGCGTCAGCCATTGCAGACGTGGCCCATACATACCCGAGGCTATTGGTGAGTTCAGATGGAACAGGGGTAATGTCAGCGAGGGGGGGATGAGCTGCGGGAGTGGAAATGGTGGCTGTGGCAGTAGCGGCCATAACCGACATGGGGGAGGGCTGGGAGGTGGAGGGTAGAGGACTGGGGCGAGAGGATTGGACTCAAGGTCTGCTAGGATCACTGCTGTCTGATGAGTAGTCCACCAATGGGGGTGGGCAATTTTGTCCCAAGTGGGCTCTCCTTCGGCATGTTGGGCATCTTGCTTGAGCAGTAGTTGGTGTAAGAGGTTGCGGTAGTGTGGGATGACCAAGGGGAAGAGCCAAGGTTCTTCTGCAATGTGTTCTTATCAACCCCTTCTGATCCTCCATTGCCTTTATGACATCCTCTCCTGTCACCTTAGACTCTCCATCGTCAAGTGGGATGTTTGTGAGTTCTGAGATAACTGTTTCACTTACACATCACGTGATTTGTTCTGTGTCCCTGAAGACCTGGGACAGTATCCATAGACACTCATGTTCTGTTGGTGCTCGCCATCTGAGAGTGTCCCATGACTTGAAGTTATTAAGCACCTGCACGTAGCCAATGAACTGTTGGAGAGTGGGTTCATCTGGCCTTGTGCAGGGACATCAGGGAAAAATGTCATAGGGGGATGTCTCGTCGGAGCTTGAGTGATAATATGGGGTTGGTTCACATGCGGTGGTGAAGGTGACAGTAGGGGGGAGAGGGGGTACAACCCGGGATTCATGCTGCCTGGTCCCTTCACCAGCTGGTAAGCCATTGGAGGAGACCGGGGGAGCTGCATGGGTCACAGATGGTCGGGGGTGAGGAAGGGATTGACAGCAGCGGGGCCGTCACAAGGAGTGTACCCAGGGTGCAGGTACTGAGAGGTAGGGATCAGCGAGGTCATCAAAGGGTAACAAGTTGTAAAGTCCTTGATAGACATCATTGTGGGCGTTGTCTGGGGTTATGTAGCCAGAGGACATCTAAACAGTGGTGGTCGCATTGGGGAAGGTAAGTGGCAGGTGATGGGTGGTCTGGTAATTGGACAGGAGCTGGGGAGCGTTTTTAAAGTTGTCAGTGGGCTCCCAAGTGTTCTCCACATCCGGATACCCTTGCCACTTTACCAAGTATTTTCTTTTGTGATGGACTGTTTTGTGTTTCAAGATTTTCTTGACTTCCCATTCATTATGCCCATCAATGATTTGGGGTGGCATGGGGATAGGGGTGTTCTCGTTGATTGGTGTTTCCATGTACAGAGTTAATTTACTGGCATGGAAGATGTCGTGGATGCACCAAAGTCATGGTAGATCCAATCAGTAGTTGACCAGAGAAACCTTTTTGGTTATCTCAAAGGGGCCATACCTTCTTGGTGCAAGCTTCTTTGATGGTACATCCAAATGGAGGTTTGTAGCTTCCAGCCATACCTTATCTCCAACTTCAAATTCCAAGTAGCCTCGTCCTCCATGTCTTTTTATCATCGCTTCTTGGGTGTGTTTGTGAGTGATGATCACCACGTCACATGTGGCTGTGAGTTTTTCAAGTTGTTCCTCCAAAAGAGGAGTGTGGCTGATGGGATCTGTGGGATAGGGGGTTGGTTCATATCCATACAGTAGGTAATAGGGGGTTTGTCCATGAGTCGAATGGACTTGGGAGTTGTGGACAAATTCGGCATCGGGGAGGTATTTTGACCAATTGTCTGGGTCATGTCCTGCATACATCCTCAGGAAAGTGCTGACTTCCTGGTTGACACGTTCTGCTTCTCCGTTAGACTGTGGCCAATAAGCAGTCGTGGCTTTCATTTTGATGCCAATTGCCATGTAGAGGTCGCACATGAATGCTGAGACAAACTGTGGGCCTCTGTCAGATATTACAGCTTCAGGGACTCTGAACCTGGGGTAGACATGGGTGTGAAATAGGTTAGCTGTCCCCACAGAGTCCACGGTTTTGTTTGTGGGTAGGAATATCACTGCTTTCATTAACCCTTGGTCAACAATTGTGAGTATGGCATCATTGCCACATGAGTCAGGAAGATCCATCACCAGATCTATTGATATTTGTTTGAAGGGGAAGGGGGATTTCGACACGTCATGCAGGGTAATTGGAGGCATTGTCAGGTGGGTGTTGACCTTGTTTGCCTGACAAATGGTGCAGCCTCTGACATAACTTCTGATGTTGGCATGCATTCTTGGCCAATAGACATGCCGTACCATTTCCTTCGTCATCACCTTTACTCTGGGATGCCCAGCAGGTCAGATGTCATGGTATTCCTTTAGTACTTCCTTTTTTCTTTCTTCATTTACATAGATTTTTCCTTTTGAGTTGTTTTTGTTTTCTAAGTCTTTTATCTGTAAGTGTTCTGTATCCTTCTGTATACTATCCATCAACTCCTTGGAGAGGGTGTAAACCTTTTTGTGTGTGACAGTGGTCTTTGGTGGTTCCTCAGATGGGTGCCTGTCTGTCGCAGCTCTCAGAGGTGTCTGTGGGGTGTTGGGATTTTTATGATTTGATGGCGAAAGTTCAGTGAAGCAGTGCGAAATGCGTGGATTTGGAATATTCACCCCCCCCTCAGCTGTGAACCATAAAGATTCTGATAGAAGCATGGTGGGGGGTTGGTCATTGGCTTTGAAATTTGCCATGCAAGAGAGGGTATCAGGCGGGATGTTCATTTTGCCCTTGATATAGATGAGCTGCAGGGGGAAAGACTGCAGGGTTGCTTGCCAGCAGGATTGATGCAGAGTCAACTGCTGGGGTTCTCTGAAATATGTCATGTTTTGGTGGTCAGTATACACCACCGTTGGCGCCACTGGCACTAGCAAATATGTTTGCCACTCCTTGAGAGCATGAATAACTGCTAATAATTCTAGGTCATAGACCTGGTAATTTTGTTCCACTCCATTCAAAGATTGGGAGAGGTATGCACATGGGTGAAGCTTGTGATCTGGTCCTTCTTGACTGAGGACCGCTCTGGTTCCAAGGCACAATGTGTCCGTGTGCACCACAAACAGTTTTTTGAAATCCAGTAGGCGGAGTACTGGTTCTGAAGTAAGCTTCATTTTGAGGGAGTCAAAAGCCTTCTGTTGTTCGTTTCCCCAGATGAAAGGGGTGTCCTTCTTGCTAAGATCATGCAGGGGCTGAGCAATCTGTGAGAAGCCTTGGATGAACATTCTGTAGAAGTTACAAAACCCTAAAAAGCTTCTTAATTCTTTTAGCGAAGTTGGGACCTTCCACTTGCTAATAGCTTTAGTTTTTACTGGAGAAGGTTCATAAGAACCTTCCTTTATTACATACCCAAGGAAGTCTAGTTCTTCCATTTCGAAGGTACACTTCAACAACTTGAGTCAAAGATTTTCTTGTTTTGCAATCATTAAGAACTCCTTGACCCTTTCTTGGAGTTTGGGTTTGGTTTTGGCATGTATTGTGGCGTCGTCCATGGATCATAGTACCAAACTTTGTGTTCATGTACTGCTGGAAAGTTGGTGGCAAATTAGTTTGACCAAAGAACATTACCAGGGGCTCAAACAGCCCTCTTGGAGTTATGAATGCTCCTTTCCATTTGTCGCCTTCTTTTATCCTAATATTCATGAATCCCCAATGAATGTCGAATTTGGCAAAGTATTTTGATCCAGCCAAATCATCCAACAATTCCTTGATATTGGGGAGTGGATAGGAGTCCAGCACTGTGTGCTTGTTTAAATACCTATAATCTTGGATTAGTTGCTGTTTACTGTCTTTCTTTCTTACAAAGAAAACAGGAGCAGCTTGCGGAGACTTTGATGGTTGTATTTTGCCGCAGGCCAAATTTTCATCGATAAATTTATCTAGCTCTGTTAATTGATCTGGAGTTAGCTTATAAATTTTTCCTTTCTTTGGAACAAACCCTTCCTTTAGCTTGATTTCATGGTCAAGGAATGGCCTGTGTTCTGGGAGAGGAACATCTTTTTTGGAGAAAACCTCTGTGAATTCTTGGTATTCTTCCAGCAGCGTGACCTCTTGTTTTTGGGCTGCCACTTCCAATTCTGTTGAGATTGACGTTTGTGTGACTTTCAGGGGAGGGGGCGGCTGTTCGCCCCACAAGATCAGCTTCCTAGTTAGCCAATTGATAATAGGGTTATGTTCCTTGAGCCAGGGCATTCCAAGAAGAAGCCCTTCGCCATTACCCATTATGGCTACATAAGCCCTGATCTGCATTTCCTTACCCGATATTCTCATCACAAATGTTGCGATGGTGTCAATCATTTGGTTAGTTTTGCCAGTTACGCTTCTGAGATTCCATGCCTTCTCAATCTTCCTTGTCGACAGATGTTCTTTTTCAACCGTCTGCTAATCGATGATGTTGGTCTCCACACTGGAGTCGATTAGGGTTTTGATCGGAGAGTTGCCACGTTCCACTAGGTAGGCCGATCCATTGATTGACATAACACACAAGTCTGATTCATACTTGTAAGTTGTTCTGACATCACATTCAACAATTCCTACATCTAGTGTACAATTTTGTTTAGTAGAAGGGGCACAAGCTGTGGCACAAGCTTGCCCCTTTAAAAATCCTTGGAGGACGCACCGGAAGAAGAAGTGGATGTGTCCTCCTTTTCTAGACACCCCAGCTCCTGTTTTATTTCTTCTATCCTCACGCTCCTACTTTTGGGTTGACTGCTGTGCTTTGGCTCTTGGCAGTCCTTCGCAAAGTGACCTTCTTTGTCACAGTTGTAGCATAGTAGCCAAGTCTTCTTCAGCTTGTTGTAATTGGTCCACTTGCTGTCTTTGGTTGCAGAGTCGACATCCATTGCATTTGGGTCCTTCCAATGCGAGTAGTGATTGGGTTTGGCATTGTAGCCTTCATTCTTCCATAAGAAGTTTTTGTCCAAGTCAGAGGCTTTGCCTTCGTACATTCGTAATGTTGCCATTGAGGCACAGACACATGTTGCTGCCTCTTTCCATTTGGAGACAGTTGCCGGGATTAATCCCAGTCCTAATATTCTTTAGCTGATTGAGGGGTGCAAGCCCTTGCCAAAAAAAGTTGTGGCCGCTGCATCATCTTCTAGAAGACTGGCCTGTGCTAGCAAATTCTCAAAGTTAGTAATGTACTCATTGAGAGAGTGCTTTCCTTGTTGTATTGATGATAGCATGATTAATGCCATTGCCTTGATGTCACCAATCTGGAAACAATCCTCCAACTTCTTTTTGAACTCCTTGAGTGAGTCATAGAAGTGGACTCTGTTGTTCTCAGTAGTCGCATTAGTTACATATGATTGTTTGAATGACAGGGTCAAGCCCTTGTCCATGAAGGAAAGGATAAATCCAATCCTCTTCTCATCAGTGTCATAGATGTGTGCATTCATTCCTAGATAGACCTTGACAGAAACTATCCATCCTGAATATGCCTGGTGGTTGCCATTGAATATGGCCAGCTTGTTAAGCCCTAGTTCTCTGCCCTTGGCCTTACCATCGCTCTTAGAGTCATGACCACTATCTCCTGGTCCTTGAGCATGGCCTTTACCCTTCTTGGCAGTAGACGATACCTGAGTTTGGTACCAGTAAATGATTTCGGCCAGAGATGGCTGCTGTCCCACAAAGGGATCCTGAATCAAAGCACCTCCAAGTGCTTCTGCTAATTGGTCAGCCATAACATGTTGCTTAATATCCAGGATGGGAATATTAGAGATTATTGAATGAGATAACGGATCAACAGTTGGCATCTCAAGAGAGTCGTTATCTGAATCAGGCTCCTTTGGAGTTCTGTATGAAGAGAAGTCCGATCCAGCTGGTGGATCAATGTCAATACAGATGGGGGAGGAAGTACCAGTGAGAAATACTCCTGGGATGTGGTGTTCGGTTTTGGAAGTAGAGTCGTCCTTGGCCTCAGAAGAGACTGGAGGCAGGGGAGTGGTGAGTCCTAAGCCAAGGTCTTTGGATGGGTGACTTGTCTGCTTAGGGACAGGGGGTCGGAACTTTCCAGAGGAAGAGCTCGACCTGACAAAATACTTTCTAACCGTGTTGGGCTAGGAAGAGGGGTGACTAGCAAGTACTTCTTGTGCAAGTGAGTAGCACTAGGTGTGTGTGTGGGGGTTAAGTAGATGACTACACCTTTATGTTGGTATAGAGGGTTGACTGTGGCGCAAGGCCGACAGGGGGTTTGACATGCAAGCAAAGTCGCAGGGGGTGACTGGTGTAGGAGGACACCAGAGGTTGTCAATGTAGGAGGATGTTGATGGTGTTGAAGATATCTTTCATCTTCTGTTATGACTGGAAAGTCAGAATGCCTTCAGAACCAGTGCCTATTGCCCTAACCCTAACCCTAAGTGGTCCCAGACCACAATACTGAGGTTCAGCAGTTTGATAGCCTTGCGACTGAGATCTCTTCACCCAGAGGCCTTAGAGGCTTGTTGTTCTCAGTTGATACGAGTAAGCAGTAAGACTGTGGATTGCAAAGGAGATGAAAGATGGGGGATTCCATCTTCCACTTGAGTTTATATACTACAAGTCCTTTCCATAAAAGTAAACAACTGCGTGATCATAGTACACCTAGTTATAGTACTAGGAACTAGTCAGTCTGAGTCACGATGACTCACGCATATGAAATACACAATATGGGAGAGAAATGATGCCCATGTCATGATGCATCGTGGTCACGTGCAAGACAGGGGTAATCCACCAGAAAATAGAGAAGGGTGGATTCTCAATACATACGTATAGTAAAACAATAGAGAGATGAACAAGGAAACATACACTGATGTCCACGAAGTGTCTGTTGGATAATGCATAGTGTATAGTCAAAGGAAAAGTGAAAGGAAATAAACATGTTACCACCAGAGTGTAACAGCTTTGGGCATGATGGTGGGTGAAAATTTTACTATTTGGTGTTGTTTGTGATCTAGTGAACCATTTAGCAGATCATGTGACATATTACATCAGCATTCCCACCACAAACACATGCTCCATGCCTGGATTTGATCTCACAGACCATCAGCAACAAAAATGTTGCAATGAGTAGGCCTTAGTATTTGGCTCATAGAATGGGAACCACTACATCTCAGATCTTGACCCAGGGCTTGATAGCAAGCCAGGACCAAGCCCCACAAATGGCCCCTGTAGTGCAAGTGCACCACCACACTCCATCCCATGTTATAAGGCACACAATGAAAATGTTGCAAATGTTGCAATGTTTTTGTTGCTCACTGTACTATACTAGCAGCAGGCAACAGATTTGCTGCATGCTGCAGATCATTACTAGTCCTCCTAAAAGGGAGAGAGGTACACCTTACCAGGGAGGTTCCAGTAGAGGATGAGGAAATAAGAATTCCAGTCATGGAAATTGTGGTGCCTCTTGAGGATGAGGTGGAAAGAAACCACAAGGACAGGGACACCACCCCAGTAAAGGCAAAAACCAAATGATTTGTGATGATGAATCAATGGCCTATATCAAAGACTATGAAGAACCTCAGTATGGAGAAGATGAGTTCACATATATGCTTTAAGAAGAATGGAATCATCCAGATGCTATGAATCCAGAAGAGTTTTCCAAGTTCTTGGAAGAGAGAAAGGTAGCTGACAATGCCATGAAGTATCAGCACACATGAACTGATGCCATGAATGATGAACAGCCCATTGCCAGTTCCTTGAAGCTCACTGTCCAACAGTTGGACTTGAAATTAGAGCAAGTCCATCAGGGATTTTTGGAATCATTCACATCAGTTCCTGAGGTAGATATCCCTGAGGAGTTATATGAGGATACAGTCAATCCTGTAATCTGCAAGGATTATGACCATGATGGTGATGAAGATCCCATGGCAATGTGTAAGCCACATTCTCAGAGATCATATCAAATGTCTTATTCTATTCTTGATCCTATTCCAGAGTGTATTGGGGAGGAATCAGAAGGAATAACAGAAGTAGACAGGTATTATCTTGTACAATGAGTAACTGCTGGCAACATTATGTGTTCAAAGTCTCACATGTATAAATCTTGGGGTCTCAATTATCATGATCAACCTTACCATGTTCATGGTGATGTACCAGACATGAGAAGACACCCTAAGGCTTTTCAGATATTTCATTGGGAGTATTTTCATGAAGACTATTCCTGGAGACCAGCTTACTATGTCACAAAATACAGAATCAATGGCTACAATGCAGTAGGAAAGCCATGTGATGTTTATACATATGCAGGTGAGGAAGATTGCAATCAGTGTCCTGGTCAGACACCACATCATCCTGTATACAAATGGCACAGCTATGTTGAACACTTTGATCCACTTGGATATGGAGGTTTTGCACTACTTGCACAACAGTTAGCAGCAATTCAACCACCACTCCCACCAATTCCTGAGAAACTCCAATCATATATGATGGCTGATGGAAAGGGAAATACCCTCATCAGACAAAATGATGGAACCTACATTGATTCAAAACTCCTTGTCTGAATGGATGATGGCATCTTTGTCAATGATAAACTTCTAGTTGTCACCAATAAAGAAAAGGGAGAGTGTGTATCTTGCTGTTTACCTATGAATGCTCAAGCAACCATGTGCACAGTATGCCAAAAGGGAAAAGGACCCAAGAGTCAGTTAATTCTTCTTGACTCTGGAGCCTCTGTTCATTGCACTTACAACCTAGATGATTTTGTGTCATGCAAACTGTACTTGACACCTCATCTGTCTCAAACTGTGGATGCAGATATGGTTGTAGAGAAGTTAGGCATTGGAATGGTGATGTTTTACCATGATGGGAAGTTGACTAAATTATTTGGAGTAGAGTTTTGCCCAAAACTCCATATGAGAGTAATATTGATGACATAGTCAACAAACAAGGGCTACTCCCTGTCATCCAATGTTGAAGGAACTCAAATCTTTGCACCTAATGGTGACCTCTATTTGCAGTCATGCCCAATAGCTTCTAGAGGGTCCCTTCATTATGTTTGTGTATTTTTGCAGTTTGTAACTGATCAGATTCAAGTCATTAGATCCAAGGAAACTTCAGACTTATGGCATGCACAGATGGGACATTGTTATGCACCAATTGCCCAAAGCAACCACTATTCCTCCTTTTGAGATTTCACTGGAGAACAAACCTTGCCATGGCTGTGCTCTTGGTAAAATGACAGAGAAACCTTATCATGTCACTTACAAGTGAGCCACTAAACCACTTGAGCTTATCCACATGGACCTTTGTGAATTCCCCATTGAGTCCTATTACCATAAGAAATATGTTGTCACTTTCATCAACAACTATAGTGGATATGCATCCATTGTCCCTCTTCACTTGAAATCTGACACTTTTGACACCCTTCATTCTTGGCTTGCCTGAGCTCAAAATATCACTTTGGGATGACTTCTCTGGATGTGCTTGGATTGTGGGGGAGAGTTTAGATCTCATGAGTTTGTGGCTTTCTTGTGTGAACAAGGAATCAAACATCATCTCACTGCTCCTAATACTCCCCAACAGAATGGTTGTGCAGAGTGTTTTAATCACACAATGGTTGAGAAGGAAGAAGCCATGAGACACTTGGCTTGCTTACCATCCAACCTTTGGCAACATGCATTAGAGACTTAAGTGCATGTGTACAATCACCAACCATTCAGACAGTCACAGTGGAAGACCCCTATTGAGTTATTGCTTGGTAAAAAACCAGATATTTCATATTTCAGAGTTTTTGGTTGTTTAGCTTATGTTTTCATCAAAAAGGAACATTGAACAAAGTTACAGGCTAAATCAGCACCTATGGTATTCCTGGGATACAAACCAGGATCCAAGGTATATCAATTCCTTGATCAAATGAGTAAAGTCATCATATCTGCAAATGTGATTTTTGATGAAGAAGTTTTTCCTAGATGTGCAAAGACTGTTATAGAAAAGTGTAACACCAAAGAAACCAAAAACCAACCACATGAGGATGCTCCCATGGAGGTCACACCTACCATGGAAGCACAACCATTCAAGAACCCACACACAGTTCATCCAACTGTCAATCCAATCCATCCTCAGGACATTGCAACCCCTGTGGAAACTGGAATGGAGAGAAGAATAGAGACTTCAAGGAAATCTGCAAAAATTCCCTTTAAAGTAGTTCCTTCCCCTCACTATCAACCCTATCCTGATTCAACCATTCATTGGTCCATCAGAGAGCATGTTGTCCCTCTCAGACCTGACAATGTGTATGGAGAACAAACTCATCCTGTTGATGCAGAGCAAATTGCCTCATGACAGATGAACATGGATAAAGCCAAGGAAGCATCAGACATGAGGGAGCTGATGATCAACTTGCATAAGCTGAGCCATGAATGTGGAACAGATTTCATCAATTACCTCCTTATGCAGAAGTCAAGATGAAGTCTAAAACACCTGTTCATTACTGGGATATTCTGAGACTACCAGCTGAAGAAAAGAAGGCTGGGGATAGTGCCATGCACAAGGAAATTGCAGTGTTAGGCAAGAGGAAAGTATGGGAACTTCAACCTCTACCTCATGGTCAGAAGGCAATAAAGTGCTGATGGGTCTATGCTGTAAAGTTGGATGGTCACAAACAAGCATGTTTGGTAGCAAAAGGTTTTTCTCAGGAATGCAGAGTAGACTTTGAGGATGTCTTTTCTCCAGTAGCAAGATTTAAGTCAGTTTGAATCATCTTATCCCTAGCTGCCCAATTCAACTGGGACCTCAAGGCACTGGACATCAAGACAGCATTTCTATATGGAAAATTGGATGAGGAAATCTATATGGAACAGCCAGAAGGCTTTGTGCAAAAGGGCAAGGAAAAATACATATACCAGCTATTAAGAGCATTATATGGCTTAAAGCAAGCTGCCTTAGCCTGGAACATAGAACTTGACAAATCTCTTAAAGCACTTGGCTTCACCTGCATCTGCTCTGATGCTGGAATTTATGTTTTATGGAAGAAGATTGACAGACAAGAGGTTATAATCATCCTGCTCATATATGTTGATGACATACTCTTCACCAGAAACAACTGCAAATTCCTTCAAGTGATGAAGAAGAAGTTCATGACAATCTGGGAATGTTGTGACTTAGGACAAGCCCATGAATATCTTGGGATGAAAATCCATTCAGATCATTCTTTAGGTCTCTTGATTGTAGACCAGGTCACTTATTTGGACAAAATCCTTTGAAGATTTGACATGGAGAATTGCTGACCAGCAAATACTCCACTCCCATCCAGATATGAACTCATCAAGTCCACTGGGGAAGCCACCTCCCAGTTGTGTTCCAAATATCAATCTGTTATCAGCTCACTTCTGTATTTCACTCTCAGAACATGACCAGACATAGCCTTTGCTGTTATCAAAATGTCTCAGTTCACATCCAATCCTACAGAAGATCACCTCAACCACACTTTGTACATTTTCCAATACCTTTGAGCTACCAAGGAGGAGGGTATTGCTTATTGAAGAGGAAAAGAATATAGGATTGAAGCATATTGTGATGCCAACTGGGCCTCTGACAAGAATGACTGGAAGTCCACTACTGGAATGGTCATTCTGGCCAACAGATCATCAATTACTTGGTTATCTTGCAAGCAGAAGACAATCACTCTGTCATCTACAGAAGCTGCATATGTCTTTATCAGATACAGTGGCTCAAAAAACTGTCTGCATGTTTGCATGTTTTACATTAGTTATGACTACACATGATAATCCCTAACCCTAGCCCTACCCCATGAGTGTATGGAATGACATACCTACTTTTGGTGTTCTATTGGTCCAAGAATCAAGTGATTCAGATAAGAATTGATAGAATAGCAGGCATATGAAAATGACATGTCATGTGGACAGTTTTTTCACTTTACAAAAATCCAACTATCTAGTACTTGGTATGAGCTCCTTTGGCCTTGATAACTGCTTCAACCCTTCTAGGCATGCTTCCTATCCATTTTTGACACTCTTCCACAGAAATCTTCCCCCACTCCACTACCACCCCTTTCCACAATTGATGAACTCCTGTAGGAGCACATTCATAACCTGAGAGAGATCTTTTGAGGTGATTCCAAGTGTATTCAATTGGGTTGAGGACTGGAGATTGTGCAGGCCAGTCTATAAGCTTGATATCCTGCTCTTCAAACCATTTCTGGGCTCTTTTAGAGATATGCTTGGGGGCATTATCTTGTTGAAAGATAATGTCATCTTTTGAAATTCCAGATTCCTCCATGGTTTGAAGCAACCCTTGCTCCAAAATGGCCACATACTGTTCAGCATCCATCCATCCCTCAACCTCACTCAAGACCCCAACACCATTCCACCCTATACATCCCCAAACCATCAGTGAACCTCCTCCAAACTTGACTGTACCTTTGACCTCTCTAAAAATAAGCCCTTCACCCTTCTTTTTCCACACATACTCTTGTCCATCTGACCCAATCCTGTTGATTTTGGTCTCATCTGACCATATAACTCTTTTCCAGTCCTCCACAGTCCAATGCTGATACTTGAGAGAAAAGGCTAACCTCTTCTTCTTGTGACCAGTAGAAAGCAATGGCTTTTTTTTCTTCACCACAGCCTTCAATGAGGCTTCTTTGAGGGTATTCCTCACTGTCTGAGAAGAAACAGGACTATTAACAATAGAGTTGATGAAATGAGTGGCTTGAACAGCATTTTTGACCTTGCCAGTAAGGATTTGCTGAACAATAGCTCTTTTGTTGATGGAGGAAAGCTTGGAAGGGCAACCACCATGAAGCCTAGGCCTCTCTGGTTGGATTTCCTGAAGAACCTGGGATACTGTAGACTTCCCTAGACCAGTCTGTGAGGCAATATTCCTAGTAGACAGGCCAAGAGAGGCAAGAGAGATGATATTTTGTCTTTGAGAGGTGGAAATGGATTTCATGATGATGATGAGAAAATGAGCAGAGGGTGGTGGGGTTTATATATGTTGGATCATACTCATTACATAAAGGTAACATAATAGAACCCTTGATGGATGTATGTAATGATATCACAGCATGCCAGGGTCAATATATATAATCAAAACTTTAAGTCAAACAACTGTCTGCATGACATGTCATTTCCAAATGGCTGCTACTCTATCAATTCCTATCCAAATCACTTGATTCATGGACCAATAGAAAGCCAAGAGTAAGTATGCCATTCCATACACTCATGGGGTAGGGCTAGGGTTAGAGGTTATTGCATTTAGTCATAACTAATGTAAAACATGCAAACATGTGGACAGTTTTTTGAGCCACTGTATCACCTGATCCTGTGCACACACAGCAGTTGCTGAAGAATATTTGGTGAATGCCTTATGACACACAGCCATCCTCAATACTCTTGCTAGTAACAGGCAAACCCCTGACAATGCCAACTCCTTCCAAGGATTCACTAGGCAATCTGTCACCTCTATGGCCTCATGGCTCACCAAACTCACCCCTACATCAAGAAACTGACCATCCCTAAGTGAGGTCTAGTAAGGATATATCCACTATTGAAAGAGGAATAGGACACCAGATCTCATTTTGGTCACATAATCCTCACCTCACCACTATTCTGACTGCTGAAATAGGACTAGTGGCTCTATTTCCTGTATCAATCATGGCTAGATCAATCAAATCAATTCTAACTTGATGTAGATAATTTCTAAACAAAAGTATAGGAAGGAGGAAGTCCTGCATGCCCTTGTGCCATTAGGGATTGCTGCAACATTACAAGCCAATCTCTTTTGATAGGATTAGCCTGCATGCAGGAGATTAAGCTAAGAATACTTAAATAATCATCTCACCATTTATCAGCACTACAATCTGATAGTTTGCAGTAGTAGCCCTGTATAAAATACTTGAGGGTCACAGCAAGGGCTGTACCACCAAGCCCAAAGACATTATTCAATTGATCATTGGGTGAAACACAATTCCACAAGGACATTGGAGTGAGAAATAACATATTAATCATGAAATTTTGAAAGAAGAAAGATGAAAAAACTCAGTCTCTGGGTGGTGTGGGTCTCAAAGGAAGTTAAAATCTATCAAGAGATATCTCACCCTTGTTGCTCAATGCTGAATCTCAGAACCCTCACTGCCTGATTCCCACCAGAGCTCAAACTCTTTGTGGATGTGAAAAAATGCATACTGCTTGAAAGCACATCACATTGTAGCCATAGCACTGATGATATGTTTTGTGAGTGATGGTGGCTGTGCAACTGCTGTGTTACCAACAACCAACTGTATTGCCACAGAAATGGCTCACACAATCTTATCTCACTCTTCATCTACTGGCACTGTGTCCTCTACAATCATAAGTTGGTAAATGTCACTGTGGGCCTGCAGCTGCACCTTCTTTATTTCTGCTTTTAACACCTCAGCCAAGATTACAACAGGGTGGGGCAGTGTAGGGAGTAGCATGAAGGGAGACCCAGGTTTGGAGGGGGACCCAGGGGTAGATGTTGAAGGAATGGTGACAGTGGAAGTGGCAGGGCATGTAGGACAAGGCACAGACAATGGTATTTCAAGCATTGGAGGGAAGGTTACACACAACTCACATTGAGGGTGCCAAATTCAAGATGTCTTGCCAGCCTGTTCAAAATAATCAGTAAAATAGATAAAATGCCCCAATTGGACTTACAAATATCATGTTTGTGTTGGGTTCACTGAACCACCATACATTTTGAATGTCCAGATAATGTGGTTGGATGGCAGTTTGCAGGTGTAATGCTACTGAAGCACTGAGACCTTGGGTGATTTGAGCACCATGAGCAAGCTGTGCTACATATGAAGGGTATGGTTGTTCAGAGAACATCCAAGAATCTTGTGCTCTTTCACCACTCAAACTAAGGTGCTCTTCAATTTGCTGTGGTTAAGGGTAGTTCTATATACATGCATTCATCAGCAATGTCATTAGTGAGTTACTTGTAAGGGGGACCCACTTGAGGCATCATGCAGATTGATACTTAGTACCATCAGTAAGCAGGTGGTGGATACAAGTGCTGAGAAGTGGGGATCAAATGACAGAACATTGAACACAGGTAATTCAATAGATATCAAATGGATACAAGGTTCACACATGATGGCCCATTCCAAGTCACTCTTGATCCTAGTTGAACAGCTTCAGTGGGAAAAGAAGAATCTCAAAGTATATAGGGGGAGGCCATCTTTGTCTGTGAATTCACCATCACCCATAATGAGTCAGAACTCACCTGTGCACATGATTTAAAAATGGAATCATCTGATGAAAGAGGCCCATGAAAGGGACATTGTTATCTTCATCTTCACCCAACAACTCATTGTCTGAATCAGGCCAGATGGGATGTGCCCATGAATCTATGACCTCCTTGACCTGATTAGCCTGTCCCTTGGCAATAGTCAATGTGATGAGTTCATCCACATATACTGCACAATGGTATCCACCATTGTCCTCTATGTCCAATAATCCATGGTCATCCAACAACTCCACAAGTAGCTGCAATTGTGCATTAGTAACAGTGAGTGCTCCTTCATGCTGCCCATGAACAGCAGTCAGATAGTCTTTGTGTTGTTTGGCTGATTCAACATCAGCCAATGCAAGGGTGATGCAGTGAGTGATGCAGTTACAATTCACTTGCTTGGCCTGGTAAGCTTTCAACAATACCCTGTTGGGCATTGCAGAGAGAGCTGTGCTGAAATATTCCTTGCCCTACTATAGTAAAAGAGTTAGTAAATAGCCAAACCAATTGATGTATGACATACCTGTATTACATCTTCCATTGTCATGCCAGTATGAGATGATGATCCCAGTGACCTTGCCACAAAGTGAAGTTCCAGTGGAGTAACTCTATTTCTTGGCATGTAAGGATAGTATCATGTGTACATGCATTTTTGGGCATTGATTGTGTGATCCTTGACAGAAGTAGAAGTTGCTTTGGTGTGCAAATGGTGGTTGCATGGGATGTTGCCTATGCCTGTGGTGATGGTTCTGAAAGTGGGATGATATGTCATGAGGGGTGACTCCTGTCCAAGGCATGAGAAGAAGAAACAGATGTGGTATCTGAAAAGGTGTATCATTGAGGTTCAGGGTATGAAGTAAAGGGTGCTTACCTTGCTGTTTCTTGAAGCCATCATCTGATGAGAAGTTCACATTGAGGGTGCCAGCGTCCAAGATACCCTCTTTTGGACTGGATGATGGTGTTGATTCTGATGAAGAAAGTGATTGAGAAAGTTGTGGTACAGAAGCAAGGTTGTCGTGCATGACTCTTGAAGAAGTGGGGTTGTTCAAACTTCATTGATCAGTATCAGAGAGTGTATCAGACTTTGAAAGACTTAGAAGAATTTCTGTGCAATACACACTCCAGCTTGTCACTCATGGAAGCCAACACTACTTGTGCTGGCTGTGCCAACTGTGGTGGTATTGATATAATCTGTCCCAGTTGTGGTTTGCAGTTCTCATCTTCAGATGCACTGATACACCATTTCACCACAGATGGGACACAATGTATTTCTTCCCTTGAAGAAGACTTTAGAATTCCCATGCCTCCTACATTTGTACAGGGTGCTGAAGAAACTAATGTCACAGGGAAATATGATGGACAACCTAGAGATTTGTTTGGAAAGGGCAAGACACTGTTGGACCACTTGAAGACTCATGAGCACAAGAGACACTGCAAACACCTCATCTATTATTCATTTGCAGATGAGGGTGAATGGGAACTTGCAAAGTTCCTGGCACTGAATCTAAACAAAACACAGGTTTCCCAGTTCCTAAAATTATGATGGGTTGGTTTACTTATCTCACTGTATCAATTAACTCATCACACAGGAACAGTTTTATACCCATGCAAAGCCATCTTTTGAAATAGCCAATCAACTTTTTGGTTGGCTGGGAAGCCTCCCTGTGGGCCCCCAATGGCAATCTATGAAAATTAATACCTCAGGATATGAAACAATGGAGGAAGTTTGTTTGATATGGCATGATAGTTTAGAGGTCATGAAGGATTTATGCTCTAGTATAGTGAGTTCTTTACAGGGACCCATGCATTTGCAATTCAGGTGAGTGACTGGTAACTACATACTAAAGTGCTCTGAATGACCTGTTTATTGCATAACAGGCACAGCTCCTCATTGGATCCACCATCATCCCAATCATTCTTGCATCAGATAAAATGCCAGTCACATATCAGACAGGAGGCCTCAAAATGCATCCCCTTTTCCTTACCATTGGGAATATTTAATCAGACATCCAGATACAAGCAACATTGCATGCATGGCATTGTATTGCATTCATTCCCTCACCCAAATTCAACATTCACACAGACTTTCAAACAATCCTTCTAGCTTGCATTTTTCACTGGTCACTTGATGTGGTCACTACATCCTTGAAAGTTGCAGCAAAAGATGGGACTGGTCTTGTCAATCCTGGTGGAAATATCTGAAATTGCTATACCCCCCTCATCACATATATTGCAGATCTTCCTGAGCAGCAACTCATTGCAGGTGTAGCAAAGAATGCATTCCTGGTGACCATGGCTGAGCTATCTCAGTTTGGTGACCCCACTCCCACAGCTTCTCAAATGTGTGAAAAACTTTGTCAGATACAGGAGGCATGCAGCAAGGCCCATCCCTAGGACCTTGTTGCCTTCCAGAAGGCCACAAAATCTTTTAAATTACTCAGTGTCCATCTACCCTTTTGGTGCAACTGGATGTTTGGCAACCCATCATACTTCCTCAATAGAGAAATACTCCACACTGGACACAAGTTTTTCTTCAACCATGTTCTCAGCTGGTGCAAAGTTGCAGCCAGTTCCTCTATACTTGACACTCATTTCAGCAGCTTACACCAATGTGTTTCCTTCCACCACTTTTCATCTGGTGTATCTTGACCTCTTCAAGTGACTGGATGCAACCACCATGACATACAAAGGGCAATAGTGCCAATTCTGGATGGTGCCAGTACTGTAATGGATGGGTTTATTTGTGCCATTCATGCATTAGTTGAGTTCATTTATTGTGCACAGGACCCCATCCATACTGACTCATCAATAGCTGCCATGCAGCAAGCCCTCATGGACTTTCACTCTACAAAGCAAAGCATACTTGATCTTTGGGCCCAAAAGGGTAGCAGTGGTGCTATTAACCACTTCTGGATCCCAAAATTAGAGCTCATGATGAGCTTTTGGCAGCAAATAAAGGCAAATGGCATGCTCATGCAATATAGCACAGAAGTTCCAGAGTGTCTGCTCATCATGCATTGCAAGACAGCCTTTCAGCAGACCAGTTGTAATACCTGTACTTACATGGACCAAGTCATAGAGATCCTCAATTATGAGGAAACCTTGTGCCTTTTTGACCTCTATGTATTTCATTCTGCACCAGGCAGGACACTCTGTGATTGAGAACATGATTGACTCTGAGAACAAAGAAGTGACTACCATGGACCCTGCACTTAAATTCATCTGACTAGTGGCACCTGAGAACAAGTCCACATTCAGAGGTCCTTGCCCATTCCACAACCACTTCAAAAATCCAAATGGCTTCATGTCAGATCTCAGCAATGTCACTCTTCATGTTACTGTCCAGCCTGATCACAAGACCTTGTCCATGGTTGACATGCAGGTGCTCTACCAATTGCCAGACCTCCCAGATCTTCTATCATACTATATTCAGAGTAGTTTGATGCATAGGTGGGATGGGCATGGAAATCTATCTACATGGAACAAGTTTTGCATTCAGTTACATTCTTTGTTTCATGCATGCTTTGTGGAGAAAGGCCAGGTGGTCCAGGTGTATCTACCTTCAGAAGAACATCCATTTGGCTATTGTGACACCATCCTACTCCACCATCCTGGAAATGGTCACACTTGTGGTATGGGTTGAGTACTTCTTCACCCATTTTCTATTCATAATTCTTAGATGTTGCACAAGTTCATGCAGTGTTCCAACTGAAAGCAATGAATGGACTGCTGGGACATCTCACTGCTACTCCCCACTGTTATGTCCACTAGTTCCATGTCCTTCTGTTGGATGCAGGTAGGTGTAGCATCAGGTTATATCAGGTTGAGCATGTACACCCATTGACAGGCCATGTGACAGGTATTGTTGCCATCACCAAAGTAATCCAGGCTTTGGACTTCATACCCATCTTCAACACTGCATTCTCAAATATGCCTCTGAGTAGCAAGATGTGCATGAAAGGATATGCATGTTATTATTTGAATACATTTGCAGACAAAGAAACCTTTGATGCTTTATCATGGTACATGTACAATATTGTTATGATCCTTCCTCTTCCCCATGCCAACTCCTATCCCTTTGCACTGGATAACACATTCACAACTCTGCTCTACTACCATGAACACCATTGTCAATACATTTTCTCTCAACTCTGGTGTATACAAGTGGGTTGTATCAACTTTGTGTTTGGGCAACTGTGTTTGGATGGACATCTGTAGGTACTGTTTGTTGTGGCACATTACAGTGCTTTTCACTAGAACAGGGAAAATCCAAAATCCAAAACTTGATTGGTGGGGATTGCCAATAAGGACCCCAGAAGTATCTCTAGTACATTTGTAATTACTAGTAGTAGAGAAAATTTCTTCATCAAGGTATCATGTCATTGCCTCCTCCAGAGGATGATGTTGGTCAACATTTCTCAATCTTGCTGACAGTCTACTCAGAGGCCATGTACCTACTTAGGCTGACTTAGATGGCCAGCAGAGGGTGAAAATCACCCATCCTTCATGGGCCAGCAGACTGAGAGCCATTGTGGCTATATCACCATCACAAAAGGATGGGCCACAGTACATATTTTTACTATGTAATATGAGGGGGCTACATAGGTGTAGATGTTCTTATGCAATGGTGCAGCTGCAATTGCTAAGTGTCAGCTGACATTAGAGAGCTGCAGGATAGGGTATTGCTATGGGAAATCATTGCAGGAAATCATTGCAGAAAAGTCACCAGCAGCTTGCCTTCTATGGCTCATCTGCCCCACACCATAGGTTTTCTCACAGGTAAAGTCACTTGTGGTCACACATGGGTATATACACTACCCACTTGACCTCCACTACCTCCACTACCTCCACCATCATTACTGCCACCACTACTACCTGGATGAGAACAACCACCAACAACAACTGCAATCACCACCACCATGACTGTGATCACCACCACAACATGACCACCACAATCACCACCATGGCTGTGACCACTGCCACCACTACAGCTGTGACCATAACCACCACTACAACCATGTCCACAACCACAATCACAGTCACTACCACCATGGCTGTGATCATCACCATGGCCATGACTGTGACCACCACCATCACCATGACTGCAGTCACCACCACCATGGCCATGACCACCACTACCACTACAACCATGGCCACATCCACCACCACCACCACCACCACCACCATGGCTGAAACCACCACCACCACTATGACCATGACCACCATGACAACCATGACTGTGACCACAACCACTGTGACCACCAGTGGCTGCAACCACAACCACCACCACCACCAGTAGTGACTACCCATATTACTTAGTTTACATCACTATCTAGTCATATAGTATGAATGTTATATTTTAATTTATAGGGTTGAGTATGGGTTAACCTGTGCATGAAATATGGCACACTGTACCTGTACCTGTGTGGGTTGTGGTGTGTATGGATATGGGTATGGTGTAACCCATGCAGACCTGTGGTGTGGCAAAAACCCATGGGTTGTCAATACATGAATGAGGTGAATTTATTAATGTTAGCATACTATATCTCATGTAGTCATAGTAGAGTCCATCTCAGCTAATTTTCTCTTCTCTGGTTGCTTTACTATGGATACTATGTCTTCAACAATAGTGGCACTCACAGTAGCATTGGAATGACTATGGATGGGCTATGGATGGGATGATTTTTACACTTCAACAGTGTTCTGAAGCTGGGCTGTCAATACGCTTTGTTCAAACTCTTGGTAGTGCAGGTGATGGACAAGGTAGAATATAGATTCTGTGATGGTAAACATATAGTAAATTTGAATGTGTACACCCTTCTGTCCTGCAATCACCATCCCCAATGCCTCAAAGATCTGAGAGAGTTGAGCTACTAGAAAAAATTGATGAGTTAGCCCTGAAAGTATCAGAGGAGAGAAACAGGTACTTACAGCAACAGGTGGACAGTTTTGATGACAGGTAATCTGATGATAGCATTGAGTTGATCATCCTTACCCCCCCCCACTTCAATAACCTCACTACCCCCTGATCTGGAAGTCAAGTCAAGTGATGGCCTGATCACACCTCTTGAGTGGAAAGAACAGCAGTATTACCACTTTTGTAATGTGATCTGTGCCCTACATGATGAGGTGGCAAGGGCCTACATATTACATCCTATAGGTGTACCAATGCTCTGTCACCTTCTGGAGCACTATGCAGACTACCACTCTCATTTATTTCACAAAAGGTTGCATGTCAACCCCAAAATTTCCAACTGCATCCTGGATCAGACTAGTGATCATCCAATTTTTCAGTTGCAATCAAATAACTCACAGCTGGCAATTGCTATTCAGCTCACAATCTTCCTGAATTAGGTTGGCCACTATGGAAATGGCTGCACACCAAACCACATCTCTGAATGGGCAGAAGTTAGTGTTGACACAATTACTATCCAGTGTCACAAGTCATGCATTAGTAGAATGCTGACACATTCCAGGATGATTATATTTCTATCACCATTTACTGATTATCACATGATCTGGTTACTTACTACCTGGATACATTCACGTGGGTCCAATACTTCAGTACTCTCATCTTCTTATCTACATGTGTTATCTCATGGTCACTCTATTAAAAAAGTACTCTTTCCATACATAATAGTTGTAGATATAATGCTCTGGATTTACTCTGAGTGCACAGACCACCTGTACTTCATATATAGGATAGGTCTGAGAGGGCAGAGTCCCTCATTTCAATTCACTCTTACAACTCATTCAAACACAGCAAGATCTTTACCTTTGGTAATCTCCAGCTTCAACAAACTCCAGGTAAGCCATACAGTCATTAGTATATCCTGCCTCTGTTTGTTAGTTAGTGTCAGATCAGTGATCAACTGCACCAACCATGTCATGGTGGCCATCCTGGATTAACACAATGACTTTGTTGCAATCCCAGCAGGGGATTCTGAGGACATGGAGAGATCTCATTGGTGGGTGGAAGATCAATCTTGTAGAGGTGGTGAAATAGCATTATGGCAGCTGATGGGTTGACAATCAATTTATTTCAAAAACCATCAATATATAGTGGCTCAAAAAACTGTCCACATGTTTGCATGTTTTACATTAGCTATGACTAAATGCAATAACCCCTAACCCTAGCCCTACCCCATGAGTGTATGGAATGGCATACTTACTCTTGGCTTTCTATTGGTCCATGAATCAAGTGATTTGGATAGGAATTGATAGAGTAGCAGCCATTTGGAAATGACATGTCATGCAGACAGTTGTTTGACTTAAAGTTTTGATTATATATATTGACCCTGGCATGCTGTGATATCATTACATACATCCATCAAGGGTTCTATTATGTTACCTTTATGTAATGAGTATGATCCAACATATATAAACCCCACCACCCTCTGCTCATTTTCTCATCATCATCATGAAATCCATTTCCACCTCTCAAAGACAAAATATCATCTCTCTTGCCTCTCTTGGCCTGTCTACTAGGAATATTGCCTCACAGACTGGTCTAGGGAAGTCTACAGTATCCCAGGTTCTTCAGGAAATCCAACCAGAGAGGCCTAGGCTTCATGGTGGTCGCCCTTCCAAGCTTTCCTCCATCAACAAAAGAGCTATTGTTCAGCAAATCCTTACTGGCAAGGTCAAAAATGCTGTTCAAGCCACTCATTTCATCAACTCTATTGTTAATAGTCCTGTTTCTTCTCAGACAGTGAGGAATACCCTCAAAGAAGCCTCATTGAAGGCTGTGGTGAAGAAAAAAAAGCCATTGCTTTCTACTGGTCACAAGAAGAAGAGGTTAGCCTTTTCTCTCAAGTATCAGCATTGGACTGTGGAGGACTGGAAAAGAGTTATATGGTCAGATGAGACCAAAATCAACAGGATTGGGTCAGATGGACAAGAGTATGTGTGGAAAAAGAAGGGTGAAGGGCTTATTTTTAGAGAGGTCAAAGGTACAGTCAAGTTTGGAGGAGGTTCACTGATGGTTTGGGGATGTATAGGGTGGAATGGTGTTGGGGTCTTGAGTGAGGTTGAGGGATGGATGGATGCTGAACAGTATGTGGCCATTTTGGAGCAAGGGTTGCTTCAAACCATGGAGGAATCTGGAATTCCAGAAGATGACATTATCTTTCAACAAGATAATGCCCCCAAGCATACCTCTAGAAGAGCCCAGAAATGGTTTGAAGAGCAAGATATCAAGCTTCTAGACTGGCCTGCACAATCTCCAGACCTCAACCCAATTGAACACACTTGGAATCACCTCAAAAAATCTCTCTCAGGTTATGAGAGTGCTCCTACAGGAGTTCATCAATTGTGGGAAAGGGTGGTAGTGGAGTGGGGGAAGATTTCTGTGGAAGAGTGTCAAAAATGGATAGGAAGCATGCCTAGAAGGGTTGAAGCAGTTATCAAGGCCAAAGGGTCTCATACCAAGTGCTAGATAGTTGGATTTTTGTAAAGTCAAAAAACTGTCTGCATGACATGTCATTTTCAAATGGCTGCTATTCTATCAGTTCTTATCCACATGAGTTGATTCTTGGACCAATAGAAAGCCAAGAGTAAGTATGGTATTCCATACACTCATGGGTTTGGGCTAGGGTTAGGGGTTGTTGTGTTTGGTCATAGATAATGTAAAGCATGCAAACATGCAGATAATTTTTTGAGCCACTGTAGTAGGCATAATGGTATGGGTTGGATGGATAAGCTCATAGCAAGTTAGAGTTCAGATATACTGTTAAGACTGGTTCTTCTTGGTCTAGGGTCAAGCAGGCAGAGTAGGTAGCATTCTACTGAATTGCTACATAGCATAGTGTAGTTATCTGAATGAAGTATCAAATAACTAAACAGATAATAACTAGTCCAAGTTCAGTGCACACTTGTGCACCCTTGCTCAAGTTCAGGTTGGGTTGGAAGTGAGTTCAGAGACAAGAATGAGTATCAGAGAGGAGTGTTATGCCACTAACATTTTCTCTACACATAAATGATGTGATTGATTACTATCCAACAGACACTTCATGGACTATGAGTACATTTCCCTTTTGCCTCATTTTACCTTACACATGTATAGAGAAATTGCCCTTCATCTCTTTCAGTGCATTCCCCCTTTCCATTTTATAAATCATGTGACCAATGCATTGTGTCATGCTGGACTTATTATAACTCATTCCTCCTATTTCATATCCAACAGACATGTCACTGGTTCCTATGACTCAAAACTAATACATGGACTATGTGTACTATTATCACAGCACACTTATGCATATGATTTCCATGTAGTATTTAGTATGCAAGCAGAAGATGGAATCCCCATCTTTTGTCTCCTTTGCAATTCATGCTGTCTCTACTCTATTGTACCAACTGAGGACTTAAGGCTTAGAAGAGGGCCTCTGGACCAAGAGTTCCACCACAAGAGAAGTGTCTGTACCATTAGACCCATAATAAAGGTCTGGGACCTTAGGGTTAGGGTTAGAACTTGAGTGCCAGTTCTGAAGGCATTAACTCTGTCAATTCACCAGAGCTTAACAGAAGACAAAAGATACTTTATCAACCTGTTGACATTTTCATATGACAACACTCTGTTGCTTCAGGCAGTAGTCACCAAACCTTTGTCTATCAAGGCAGTATAAACCCCTATGCCCCAACAGGTGTAGTACCCCTATCTTCAGATAGTCTCTAACATAGTTTTACCACCTCTAGCACTACTGCTTTTCACCTGGGTAGTACCTGCTAGTCACCTTTCTGACCCACCATGGTTAGATAGTTTACCATCCAGTTGAGTTCTAGCTCTAGCAGCAAGTTCCAACCCCCTGTCCCCAAACAGACAAGTCACCCTTCATCAACCTTTATGAGACTTGAACTTGGACTTGGACTTAACCCTCCACTCCCACCAATCTCTAGTCTCCCAAAATACAATTCCCAACACTCAGAAACCAAACAACATGTCTCAGGAGTTTTTCTTGCTGATACAACATCCTGTATCAAAGTCAATGTTGATTCATTAGAGGAAGGTTCTAGCTTCTCAAAGTACCAAGAACAGAAGGATCCAGATTTGGACAACAACTCACTAAACACCCTGATCACTGATCCACTTCAGCACTCAATCATCTCAGAGAAGTCAGACTTCAATTTTCCAAGTATTGGAGAAGAAGCAATGGCCAATCAACTGATGGAAGCTCTATGTGAGGCTTCAATCTTGGACCCATTCCAGGGCCAACAGCCATCTCCAGCTGAAATAGCATACTGGTATTAAACACAGGTATTGAGTTCTGCCAAGAAGGGTAAAGGCCACTCCCAAGGACCCACAGGATTGGGTCATGACTCTACAGGAGGTGGTAAGGCCAAGGGCAGAGAGCTTGGGCTCAACAAACCCACCATATTCAATGGCAACCACCAAATGTATTCCAGATGAATAGTCTCCATAAAGCTCTATCTCAGAATGAACAGCCACATCTATGACATGGACAAGAAGTGAATAGGCTTCATTCTATCATTCATGGACAAGGGCTCAGCCCTTAGTTTTAAACAGTCATACATCACCCAATCTACTATCAAAGAAGACAGAGTGGTCTTGTATGACATGCTAAAAGAAGCTTGAGGATTGTTTCCAGATTGGTGACATAAAGGCAATGGTGTTAATCATGCTGTCATTGATTCAACAAGGAAAGCATTCTCTCAATGAGTACATTACTAACTTCAAAAATCTGCTAGCTAAAGCCAGCTTGCTTAAAGATGATGTAGCAGCTGCAACCTTTTTTAGAAAGGGGCTTCACCCCTCTATTAGCTGAAGAATATTAGGACTGGGTCTAATCCCATCAATTGTCATCAAATGGAAGGAGGCAGCAACACATGTCAGGACATTAATGGTGACCCTGAGAATGTATGAAGGCAAAGCATTGGAAGCCAACAAGAACTTCTTGTGGAAAAATGAAGGGTATAGTACTAAGACTAACCACTATCATAAGAAGGAAAGGGACCCAAATGCCATGGACATGGACATGGCAGTCAAAGATGACAAACACCATGAAAGAACAAAAACAGCACATCAGTGCTATAATTACAACAAAGAAGGTCACTTCACACATGACTGCAAGGAGCCAAAGAAAGAACAAAGGCATCCACCCAAAAGCAGAGGAGCATGCATCAAAGAGATGGAAAAGGAATTAGAGCATCTGGAAAAGAAAGACACATCTGATTCATCTTTTAGTGTGTCTTTGAAGGATTTTTAAAGGGGTGAGCCACCACTGCAGCTCATGCCCCTGCTATTGAACAATGTAATTTTAGGTTAGGAAGGCTTGAACAAAATGTTCAAACTATGTATCAATATGAACAAGATTTGTGCATCACTTCCATCAACAGATCAGCCTACCTAATCAACTGTGGCAACTCTCTGGTGAAAACCCTTATCAACTCTGGAGTGGAAACAAATATAGTCAATAAATGAACAGTAGAAAAAGAAAAGCTGACAACAAGGAAGATCAGCAACCCCTAGACACTAAGGAGTGTAACCAGAAAAACTGACCAAATAGTGGACAGAATCACCACATTCAGAGTCAAGATATGGGGTCAGAAAATGTGTATTTGCACTTATGTCACCAGGATGGGTAATGGAGAAGGGCTTCTCCTCAGAATCCCCTGGCTCTGAAAACATAACCCAATCATCAATTGGTTTACCTGCAAGCTGCTCAGCTGAGGAACCAACAAAGTGGAAACAGCCAAAATTAGAAAAACAACAATCTCAACAGAGCTGGAGGCTGCTGCAGAAAAGAAAGAGATAACCCTTCCAAAGGAGTATGCTAACTTCAAGGAAGTGTTCTCAGAAAAAGAAGTTCCACTTCTGGAACATTGACCATTCCTGGATCACAAAATAAAGTTGAAAGAAAACTTCATGCCCCAGAAAGGAAAAATTTATAAACTAACCCCTGACCAATTAAAGGAACTCAACAAGTTTCTAGAAGAAAACCTTGCCTGCAGAAAAATTCAGCCATCAAAGTCCCTGTAAGCAGCTCCAGTTTTCTTTGTTGGAAAGAAGGATGGAAAACAATGACTAATCCAAGATTACCAGTATCTCAACCAACACACAGTATTGGATTCATATCCCCTCCCTGACATCAAGGAACTACTTTGATGACCTAGCTGGATCAACATATTTCACAAAGTTTGATATCCAGTGGGGTTTCACTAATATTAAAATTAAGGAAGGTGATGAGTGGAAAGGATCTCCCTGAGTCACAAGGCAATGATGCCATATTGACTATCATGGATCAAGGACTGACTAAAGTGGTAGTTTTCCTCTCCACCAACAAAACTGTTGATTCACTAGGGATTGCTAATGTTTTCCACACCCACATCTACCCTAGGTATGGCATACCTGAAGCCATCATCTCAGATAAAGGCCCACAGTTCTTGTCTGCCTTCACAAGAGGTCTCTGCACAGCAATAGGAGTGGAAGTGAAGGCAACCACAGCATATAGGCCTCAATCAAATGGTGAAGCTGAACAAGTCAATCAAGAAATTCTAACCTTTCTAAAAATGTACACAGGCAAGGACCTGGACAACTGGTCTCAGAGTTTGTACACAACTCCAGAGTCCATTCAACTCATGGGCAAACACCCTAGTATCTCCTATACAGGTATGAGCCTACCCCCTATCCATCTAACCCCCTCCAGGATGTGCTGCTTTTGGAAGAGCACCTTGAAAAACTCACTGCCACTTGCAACATGGTGATCATTGCTCACAAAAATGCACAGGAGGAAATGCTGAAAAGACACAGAGGGTGTGGGTACTTGGAATTTGAAGTCAGTGATAAGGTTTGGCTGGAAGCAACCAATTTGCATTTAGATGTCCTGTCAAAGAAGCTTTCCCCAAAAAGGTACAGCCCCTTTGAGATTACTGAAAAGGTGTCACCAGTCAACTACTGATTGGAGCTTCCAAGATTGTGGTGCATCCATAATGTCTTTCATGCCAGCAAACTGACCCAATACATCATCACCCCCATCAATGGGAATACCCCTATCCTGCTACCACTCAAAGTCATCAAGGGTTACAACAAATGGGAAGTTGAGAAGGTGCTCAAGCACAAGTCATCTCAGCAGAAAAGGAAGTATCTGGTCAAGTGGCAAGGGTACCCTGATTCAGAAAATACCTGGGAACCCACTGAAAACTTTAAACACACTCCCCAAGCTCTCTTGGAGTATCAGCAAACCCACAACCTCCCAGTGTCTTTCCCTGAAATCTCTTCCTCATTGTAATGTTGTCTGGCTATATTACTCCTCCAAACCAACATGATGACATCTATGATGCCTTATTATCTGCCAGCCACCTCAATGATCTTGCTGACCCCCATTTTGCCTTACCTCTTCCCCAGATATGGTCCACCTGCCATAATCAACCCCTTCACCACCCCCAATGAACTGCAACTCTTGTAGCTCCTCCATGGTTCTTCATGGGCACAGTCATGGAGAATGAGTGGGCAGCATGAAACAAGAGTTATTCCCCCTCAGCCTGCTGCTACCCTCTTCCTTACAGGATGGGACCCCACCCTGTATTATTTCTCAAGCTCCAATAAAGCACCCACTGATGAGCATCCACATCATACCACCTCACCCCTCTCCACCAAACCTGCCCCAAATGTCAGCCAGTTCATCAGCTACATGCAGGTGCTTAATAACTTTGAGTTGTGGGACTCACTCAGATGGAGAGCACACACAGAGCATGAGTGTTTATGGGTGCTGTCCCAGGTCTTTAGGGACTCTGAGAAAATAGTAGGACAGGTGAGTAGCATAGTCATATTGGAACTAACAGACACCTCACTCCCTCAAGGCAAGTGAAAGTGCACCAGAGAAGATGTCATCAACACTATGAAGGTGCAGAAAGGAGTCATAGGTCCTGTCCATGATATCTTTGGACCTAGTTTACTAATTACATTTGACTCCTTTCTTGAGCAGTTCTGAGGAAGTACCCTGGTGCTTCCTGCAGGTACTCCCACACTGCCAAGACCTGCTACTCCAGCTACTTGATGAGTGCAATGCCCTTCATGCCACCAATGAGCTCACCTGGGTGGACCTTGCATTCCCTGACTGGTGGACTTCTCCTCAGATGATGAGGATTCTCCAGTTCCTTGAGTCTGATCCCTACAGCCCTCTGCTGTACCACCCACCACTGCATCCACCTCCCACTTCTGAGCATGCCCCACTGCCACTTAACCATCCACTTCCCAACTGGTCACCCCAGTAGTCACTCACAACCACATGACTCATCTGCCCCTCACAGATATTACCCTGGTTGGAGAAGAGACCTGCCAAAACCTTCTGTACATATGTAAGAAGCACCTTGGTGGCAGTTGACACAATCTGTGCTATCACTGGAGATGAATGTGCCCCCTGAGTGTGCTTCTTCATGGCAATAAGGGTGGACCGACCAAGCCAGTGACTCTATAACATCACCACTACTGTCACCCCTATCCTGGACCAGGTGTTCACACTGGACCTCCAGTACTACTTAGCCAGAAAGAAAGTCATCCTGCTGAGTCACCCACTCTACAGGTATTGGTGCTTCAACTGCAATTGGCTAGGACATTGGCAATGGGAGTACAATGAGTCCAGGCCCTATTGGGAGCCTGGAATGCCTTTCATAGGTAGGTGAGGAGCCAGCACTGCTTGGGCTGAACAGTCTTAGAGGGGGGGGTGATGTTATGCCACTAATATTTTCTCTATGCATAGACAATGCAATTGATTACTATCCAACAGACACTTCATGGACTATGAGTATGTTTCCCTTTTGTCTCATTTTACCTTATGCATGTATAGGGGAATCACCCTTCATCTCTTTCAGCACATTCTCCCTTTCCATTTTATGAATCACATGACCAACATGTTGTGTCATGCTGAACTCATTACAACTCATTCCTCCTATTTCATATCCAATGGACACATCACTGGTTTCTATAACTTGAAACTAATATGCAGACTATGTGTACTATTATTGCAGCATGCTTACATGTATGATTTCCATGTAGTATTTAGTATGTGAGTGAAAGATGGAATCCCCATCTTTTGTCTCCTTTGCAATTCACACTGTCTCTACTCTATTGTACCAACTGAGGGCTTAGGGCTTAGAAGAGGGCCTCTGGACCAAGAGTTCTGCCACAAGAGAAGTGTCTGTACCACTAGACCCATAGTAAAGATCCAGGACCTTAGGGTTAGGGTTAGAAGTTGAGCACTGATTCTGAAGGCATTAACTCTGTCAATTTGCCAGAGCTTAACAAGGAGTATCTAATTCAATATCCAAACTGGAGAGCACTTCAGTGAAAGTACAGGGCTTTTATACTATAGAAGAACAGAAATGCTACAGTGACTTCCAAAACCATTGCAATGTTTAACCCTAACACAGTGCACAAAGCACACTGCAATCACCTGTGGGAACTTCACTTAGCCTTGGTGAGGAGAAATACACTACATGCTCTTGGCTATGATTCACTCCCTTGGGTCATGTGATTCCATCCAATAGATGTGGAGATATACATATTTCAAAACAGTAGTACCATTGCAATGGTTCTGCACTTTTTGATTTGAAAGATAAAATCAAAGGATATTTGATGTTGTTTGGTGATATAAACAAAGATACACACTTAAACAATATGTCTAAGTTCAAAAAAGTTCCCACACTTCTTTATTTGCAACCACCATCATCATGTGATCCCTTTCTCCTACTTAAAAGACATCCATCCTCTCTATGCTGGATGCAGGACAATCTGCACACTCTATTGCCTCATCTACTGGCATTCATGTCTCTACCATATCCAAACTTCACTCCAAAGAGTGTTCTACCCTTCAGAAGTCTGCTGGAGGTTGTCCAACCAAGCTTTCCTCTGCCAATGTTTGCCATGCTATTCATCTTATCTCTTCTGGCAAGGCAGAGAATGCTTTTCAAGTGACCAAAGCCCTTACAAGTGTTGTCAATGAATCCATCTTTACCTCCACAGTGTGCTGGCACTTGAAGAAGACTGGAATGAAAGCTGTAGTCAAGTCCAAACACCCTCTTCTCTCAGCCAAGCATTAAAAGGCTTGCTTAGACTTTGCTTATGCCCATAAGAACTGGACTGTAGAAGACTGGAAGAAGGTTGTATGGTCTGATGAATGCAAATGGGTGTGGAAAAAGCCAGCTGAAAGGTTGAATGACAGGTTGGTGCAAGGGGCTGTCAAGTTTGGGGGAGGTTCTGTGATGATTTGGGGGTGCATGACTTGGAAGGGAGTTGGCTATGCTACCAAGATTGATGGTAGGATGGATGGAGATCTTTACCTTCAGATTTTGAAGGATGAACTGTTGAATTCTTTGCAGTTCTATGATTTTAATTCTTCTGACATCATCTTTCAGCAGGACAATGACCCCAAGCATACTTGTAGGATTGTCAAGACATGGCTGGAGGAGCAGGATTTTAGGACTATGGTGTGGCCTGCACAGTATCCTGACTTAAACCCCATTGAACATCTCTGGGGTTACCTCAAAAGAAGGCTAGCAGATCATGAACACCCTTCTAATGGGATTCATGAGTTATGGAATAGGATTCAAGAGGATTGGGAGGGGATAGCAGTGGAGGAGTGTCAGAAGCTGATTGAGAGCATGCATAGAAGGGTTGAGGCTGTCCTCAAGGCAAAAGGAACCTATACCAAGTACTAATATACCTTGAATATCAAAAGGTGCAAAACTGTTGCAATGGTATCACTGTTTTGAAATATGTATATCTCCACAGCTATTGAATGGAATCACATGACCCAAGGGAGTGAATCATAACCAAGGGCATGTAGTCTATTTCTTCTCACCAAGGCTGAGTGAAATTCCCACAGGTGATCGCAGTGCACTTCATGCACTGCATTAGAGTTAAGCATTGCAATGGTTTTGGAAGTCACTGTATGTAGTTGGTACATTCAGAAAACCAAATGTGCAGCAAAGATAACTAAGACAATGACTAAGAGTATGACTAAGGTATGGGAGGGGCTATAACCAAGTGTCTGAGATGAAGATTACCCTAAAGGAGCCTAGTACTCCTGAGGCAGCAATATTTCTCAAATTAGAGATTAAAAAACATAGGGGTATGTTCAGCAAACAAAGTAAAACCAATTTTGAAATAAAATAAACATATTCAGAGACATTCTAAACAATTTGGAGACATTCTACATAATTCAGAAAAGAGCCAAATGGCTTGAGACCATATCTAGGTCTGTAGAATGTCACAGTCATGACAATGCTCACCTTTTGCACCTGGCAGCAAGTTTCTTCAGCCATCCAATTTGGTTTTAGGGTCACCACATTGACTACATTGTGAATGCCTGTCCAAGACTTCAAGGTAAGTAACTTCCTTCAAGTTCAACTTCTCACACTTGGCTGATGATTCTAGGTCAAGTTGTTGTTGTTTAGTGTTGACATCTCATCCTGAGAATGTTGTAGAAATGCTTTGAAGGTTCTGTGAGTGGCTCAGGTGACCCTGGTAAGTTGTTTTGTTGCCAGCTTGCATTGTTGTGTCTGCAGCTGCTTCAATTCATTTTGAGTTGACATCACTGTCACTGATCATTCCATCCCTACTGCCAGCTGTCTTGCTCTCTGCACTCATCACAAGTGTCTCAACCATGCCTAATACCCCTACACCTCATCCAAAGATGATTTTTCAACTTCATATAGACAGGGTCTCAAGTGGCATGTTGTGCATATGTGTCTGTATCAATTCCTTTGTCACTGATGTGTTTCCATTGTCTAGGACCCTTCTGTGATTTGATCTCAAGCCTTAGATGTGATTCTTGCATTTTTGGCCTCATTTAACACATTCTGACAATTTTGCTTGCATTTGGGGTGCAACTTCATTTGTTCTTGCCTGGGCCTTCCTTTGTCTTCTGTTGATGGTTGTTCTGTACTTGGTCACTGTCTGCCTTGCCATTGCAAACAATGTGCAGTTCTGCCCCATCCAAACACTTACATCCCTTGCCATACTTCTCATGTTGAGGCAGGAGGACATTGCCCCACTGTTGACTCACCTGGGATGTGAGATGATGTCATGACTTCTCAGTGCTCACAGACTCATCATTGCAGGCTAGTATCCTACTATACATTGTCAATGGCATCAAAGGGCCTTGCTGTGGAAGAACCTGGTCTCTGCAGCTCCCATCACAGTCAGCTTGGGCAAAGGGCCCACCACAGAACAGCAACTCTTCACCCACTCCACTACAACTGCAATAAGATGTCATGTGGACTACATATATAAGGATGTGTAGATAGTACCCATTCTTGCATAGTATATGATATTTTAGACTCCTGTAGTACTACTCACTGGGTTACATTTTGTTTCTATGTGATTAGTCAACTTAGAGTCATGAAGCAGCAGCTAGCTGAGCCAAGTGAGTCACAGATCTCATGCATGGCATGACTACAAAGTTCTTGGCTAACTGAGTCTTGACTCTGGTTTCAGGTTGGCTCTGAGTTGGAGTTGCAGCAACACTAGTTGAAGAGGCAATGGTTGAACTTATTTTTGATGCCTAGAGATGGTTTAGTGGGTCATCAGCAGGCAATAGCATACCTGGTTCCTTTGACCATGGCATGGGTGAGCTGTTCTTTAAATCTTAATTGTTCATCAATGATTATGCCTAAGAACTTGTGTGACTGAGAGAGCTGGATGGTGTGGCCTGCAATGGTGATGGGGATGCATTCAGTTGGGACTGTTTTCCTGCAGTCTGTTTCTGATTCTTGTCTTCTGTGGGTGGCCTGGACAAGGGCAGTTTTATTGATTTCAAAGATGATGTGGTGGGATTTGCTCCACTCAATGCAACCTCCTGGGCATTCCATGATTAGTACTAGTTTTTGGTTAGAAGCAGTGAAAGAGGGGCCTCTAGCTAATAGGCATATGTCATCTATGAATCTATGTCAGAACTTGGAGCCTTACGGTCCAAGAAGTGTCAAGCACGACTGCAGATATGTTTACTTGATGTTGTTTCACTTTGATTTGACTTGACTGATCTGATCTATTATTCATTTGTTACAATGTACCTTGCCATGTAGTTCTGGTATGGCTCTCTGAGCTCATTTTGTGTAGGATATTTAGTTTGTCATATTCTGACTTGAACACCTCAGCCTTCATCTCTGAAGCTGAGGTGAGACCCTTATCTGTCATTTACTATGAGTACAATACTGATTATGTTGTCTAGCTTCACTCATTGTACTCATTATTAGTGCCCCACTACACCTCATAACTCTGATAGGGTTATGAGCCCCGCTGCTGCTAATATGAATTCTGATAATACCCATGAAGATCTGTACACTGTCCTGAAACTCGAACCTGATGGCCATAATTGGATCATCTTCAAAAATTGGATCGAGTGGGCACTTGCTGCCTGTGGAGTCACCTCACACCTGGATGCAAAGAAGGCCCCAAAGCCATCTCCACCAGCAGACCCTAAGCAACAGGATGCCTACAAGGTTGAGTTTGCTGCCTGGGAGAAGACCGAGTTTACCTGTCATCAACAACTTGCTCAGGCCTTACCTGACTCTACCCTGTGGAAGATTCTTCATGCAGAAACCATTGCTGACATGTGGACAACCATTGTCATGGAATTCAAGTCTAAGACTGTTCTTGTCCAAGCTGACCTGCATGCTTGCTTTCAGACCCTCAAATGTGCCAAGAAGGGGGATCTCCAAACTCACCTGGATAAACTCCAGTCAATGCACGAAGAACTTGCAGCTGTGGGAGTCAGTCTGTCAGATGACAAGTACACTTCTACCATTATTTGCTTCTTACTGGCTCACTATGCAAACTATATCACTCATCTATCTGTGTCAGCCCATCTCCTTAAACAGACCTTGAAACCAGATGACACAATGCGTTACCTAACTCAGGAATACAATTGTTTGAATGCTGGGAAAGCCAAGTCATCAAAAGGAGATAAAGGGGTTGCCTTCACTGCTTCAAGTAATGGTTCTGGTAACCAAAACCAGAGGCCACCACAAAAGAAGGGGACCTGCTGGAACTGTGGTGGCATCAGCCACAAGAAAGATCAGTGCCCTAGCCCAAGCCAGGACGGCAAAGAGAAGCCAAGCACCAGCAAGAAGGACTCACCAAAGGACCCAAAATCAGGAAAGGACCAGCCAAGCACATCAAAAGGGAACTCAGCCAATGCTGTAGAGTTTGACAAGGATGGTGCCTGGGCTGTGACTGCAATTAGTTCAGATGATGGAGCTGATGAACTATTCAAGGGAAGTGAAGATGTACCAGCACTGATGGATTGTGAATCATCTGACTCAGAGTTCTGGTTCTCTGAGGAAGAGGACAATGAGAACACCCCACATGTGGTCAATACAGGTGAGAGTGGTGTGACATTGGTCACCACAGTAGCCCCCTTGGTCACTGAGAGTGTGGATGGATATGGCCTGGCTGCTGCTGCAGGCCCTGGACCTCACAATTCAAACCGAGTTATCAAACTCTACAATTCTGGTACTACCCACCACCTATCACCCTACCAAGACCACTTTGTCATGTTCTGCCCTATCCCCCCAAAAGGTTTTGATGCTGCGAACCAACAGTCGTTTAGTGCCACTGGAATCAGGAACATGTTAGTTGAAGTCCCTAATGGCAATGAGGAATCAACCATACAACTTATGGAAGTATTGTACTCCCCTGAGGTTGGATACACATTGGTTTCGATTGGGCGGATTGATGATGCTGGGTGCACAACCACCTTTGGGAAGGGTGTGTGCACAATCTCTGCCCTGAGTGGCAAGGTCCTAGGTCAAATCACAAAGATGTCTTGTGGACTATATAAGGTGGTACATGAGGACTATACAGGGAGTGCAAATGCAGCTGCTGAAAGACTCACCATACTGGAGTTGCACCACCACATGGGACATATTGCACCAGAAGCTGCCAAACACCTGGTTACAAAAGGCTTCATGACTGGACTAGTGCTCACTGACTCTGCTGACGGCTTGAAGACATTCTGTGAGCCCTGTGTTGCTGCCAAATCGAAACATCAACCTGTGGCAAAGGAACAACAGGGGGAGCGAGCAACAACTTATGGTGGCGAAATCCATTTGGACCTGTGGGGACCAGCCCCAATTGAGTCACTAGGTGGCCGCCAATACTATGTCAGCTATACAGATGACAAGATGCGCAAAATGACCCTTTACCTCCTGCAGGAGAAGTCAGAGACCTTCACGACCTATAAAAGGTATGAAGCCTGGGTCAGGAACCATCATGATGCTGTCATTAAGGTTCTATGCACCAATCGGGGAGGTGAGTACCTTAGTAATGAATTCACAGCCCATCTTGAGGACCAGGGAACTGAGCGAGTACTCACCATGCATGACACACCACAGCAAAACAGAGTTGCTGAACGGCTAAATGGGATCTTGGCTGAAAAAGTTTGGGCTATGATGCATGACTCTGGGCTACCTCATTTCCTGTGGGGAGAGGCTGTCAATCATGCTACTTGGTTGAAGAATCATACCTCGACAAAAGCACTTGATGGCAAGACGCCTTTCAAAGCTGTACATGGAAACCCACCAAACCTAGCTGGATTGCTGGTCTGGGGTTCGTGAGTATGGGTCCATGATGCGGATGCATCGAAAATAGACAGCTGTTCCCAATTGGGGCACTGGGTTGGCTACGATAATCAGAGCAGGGGGCACTGAGTTTATTGGCCTGATAAGAGGTCAGTAACTGTTGAACAGAACGTTTGATTCAAAATGGGTGAGGTAGACTTACCTCCAGTGCACAAAAACATCACGTTTGAGGGGGAGGGTGGTGTGGCTGACAACTGCAACACTCCCAGCGCTGAAAATGTTTCGAACAACCTGAATTTTGGTGAAAAACCCGCTAGAAGTGATGAAAACCCACCCATATGCGAAACTCGACCCCCCAGCTCGAAATTGGATGATCACAGCATGAAACCAGATGCAACAGTGACGTCTGGACACCCACAGTGTACCTGGAACCCATCATGATACGTGTGCGATATCTTAGCTGGTGTAGGATCAGCAACTGGACCCAATTCACAATCTGGCCTACCTCCTGGAATCCAAGCACCATCTCTTCATAAAAACTCATCGAATGGTGAAGGGAACACCCTAGGCAATGCTGTTGAAGAGTCCAGGATGGCTGCTGCAGTCACTGAGTCAATTGGCCTTGAACCGAGGAGTGTGGAAGAGGTGAGAAAGCATCCTGACTGGCCAAAGTGGGAAGAAGTGGTAAATGCCAAATTATGTCAGCTGGATGCAATGGGAACTTGGGAGGCTGTGGACAAGCCTGCAGGAGTGAACATGGTCAGGAGTAAATGGGTATTCAAGGTAAAAAAGGATGCAGCAGGGAATATCGAATGGTACAAAGTGCAACTCATTGCTCAAGGCTACATGCAAGTACCAGGAGTCGACTACTTTGATACTTTCGCACCCATTGCCAAGCTTGCATCAATCCAAACCATCCTTGCCCTAGCAGCCTGCCATGATTGGGAGATCCACCAGGTCAATGTCAAGAGTGCTTACCTCAATGGTGAATTCGAAGATGCTGAAGTTATCTACATGCGCCAACCACCTGGTTTTCCCATCTCTGATGACTCTGGCAAAGTCCTATGCCTACACCAACCCCTCTATGGACTTAAACAAAGTGGCTGCCGCTGGTACGAGAAGCTTCATCAGCTTCTTGAAGAGGTTGGATTCAAACATTGTGAATCCGATCATGCTGTATTCCTCAGGCATACAGGTGATGACCTAAGCATCATCACTGTCCACGTTGACGACATGATGATCGTTGCCAGCTCAACCCATCTCTTGCAGGAGATCAAATGCCAGCTGAAAGGTAGGGTCGAGATTCACTGGCTGCTTGGTTTTGAAATCCAGCACGATCGAGATGCATGCACTCTCTCTCTCTCACAGAAATCCTACATTAATTCTATTGTGAAATGGTATGGACTTGAGGATGCTAAACCACTCTCCACTCCCATGGATCCCTCTGCCTGACTCTCTAAAACCCATTCTCTGACCTCACCCAATGAATTTGCCAATATACAAGATGTGCCCTACTGTGAGGCGACTGGTTCCCTCACCTATGCAGTGATCGGAAGTCACCTGGACATCGCCTATGCCACTACTGCTGTATCCTGTTTCAATGAGAACCCTGGACAGGTGCATTGGGAGGCTGTCAAATGCATACTTCAATACCTGAAAGGTACTGTCAATTGGGAGATCACCTACAGTACTAAGGTAAAGGATCTAGAGGGATATACTGATGTGGATGGCAGTACAAATGAGGATCACCACGCAATCTCAGGATACATGTTCCTGATTGATGGTGGCCTGATCTCATGGTCTGTCAAGACACAGGAAATCATCACATTGTCCACAACTGAAGCCAAATACATTGCAGCTACTCATGCTGCTAAGGAGGCCTTATGGTTATGCTCCTTTCTCACAGAAATCATTGGCCCTCTTGATGGTGCAACAACTCTCTACTGTGACAACCAGTCAGCCATTGCCCTCTCCAAAAATGATCAGTTCCATGCTCGTACCAAACACATCAACATCCGTTATCATTTTATTCGCTACATCATCCAGAATGGTTCTCTCAGTCTTGAATACTGTCCCACAGATGACATGACTGCTGACATGCTTACTAAAGCATTACCTAGCCTGAAGGCAAAGCACTTTACTAGTGCCCTTGGACTGCATCTGGCTTGAAGGGGGAGTGTCAGAACTCGGAGCCTTACAGTCTGAGAAATGTCAAGCACAACTGCAGATATGTTTACTTGATGTTGTTTCACTTTGATTTGACTTGACTGATCTGATCTATTATTCATTTGTTACAATGTACCTTGCCACGTAGTTCCGGTATGGCTCTCTGAGCTCATTTTGTGTAGGATATTTAGTTCATCATATTCTGACTTGAACACCTCAGCCTTCATCTCTGAAGCTGAGGTGAGACCCTTATCTGTCATTTACTATGAGTACAATACTGATTATGTTGTCTAGCTTCACTCATTGTACTCATTATTAGGTATTGAATATACAGCCTTCATCTCCGAAGCTGAGCTTCACTCATTGTACTCGTTATTAGTGCCCCACTGCACCTCGTAACTCTGATAATCTGAGTATCAGTTCACAATTCTTGTGGTTTGCAGTATCTAGAAGGTCAATGTTGTAGAAGAGAAAGGCCAGTGCTGACAGGGGACAGCCTTGGTCAATGCTGCTGTCAATGTTGAAGGGGGTTGATGCATAGTCATTGAATTCTAGGATAATCTTCCTGTTTGTTAAACATAGTTTGTACTAGTTTATGTATTCTTTTGGAATGCCTCTCTTGCACATGTTGTGGAAGAGTCATTCTGGTACTATGCTTGGGAAGGCAGCTTTGATGTCTAGGAAGAGGAGAGAGACATATTTGTCAGTAGGGTGGGCCCATGCATCATGAACAAACTTTGTTAGTAGGTATAGCAAGTCTATTGTTAATTGTCCTGGGAGACCTCCAAAGTGTGTGTTCAGGAGTAGGTTGTACTTGTTTGTGATCCAGGCTAGGTCTTCTGCTACACATGTTGAGAGACTTTTTGACATGGTGTCAAGGAGCATGATTGGGCAGTATGCTTTGGGTATGCTATAGTCAGGGCATCCTGGTTTCCATATTACAACTGTTTTGGAGGTCAGTCATTTGTCTGGGAATATGTTGAGTGAAAAGGTTGCTCTGACAAGGTGTTCCATCCATGGTATGAGTTGGGTGGTTCATTTAACAAAGACAATGTTGCTGGTGCTATTGGGGCCTGGGGCTTTCAATGGTGAGAGTCATTTGATTGCTCTGTGTATCTGGTTGTCAGTAATTGGTGTGAAAGTGCATATGGGGTCTGTGTAATCAAAATTTTTAGGTAAGTCAGCAAGCAGGTTTTCTGGGGGGGGAGGAAAGAAAGTTTCATATAGGAGTTTACACTTTTGGTCATTGTCATCTAGTTCTTTGATATTTCTGTTGTCTTGTCTTTTGAGGGTGGGGATTCTGGATTTGCTGCCATCTGAGGGGTCACTGTTTGCATACTTGTGTGCAGTCCATATGTTGTCTGCATCTATGTCTTCTAGCCAGTCTTCCCAGTGTTTGCACTTGGCTTTTTCAAGGTGGGAGGCATAGTCATTGGCAGCCTTCTTTGCTTCTTCATGTATTGGGTGAATCTTTTGAGCACACAGGCATTGGGGTTTGGCCTGAAGGTTTCTTTTGCATTGTCTTAGTTGGGCAAGTTCCTGTGTCCACCAGCATTGTGTACAGCAATGTTTTGGTTGTAGTTACATGTTGGTCCATGGTGCTCTATATGGCAGCTGTCAGCAGGGAGAAGACTAGGAGGAAATAATTTTTATCATTGATGGGGCAGGCAGCCCCATCTCTTCAAGGTTTGCTTCTAAGGTTTCCTTGTATTTGTCCCATTTGACCTTTCTCCAGTTGAGGTGTGAGGGGGGGGGTTGTTCTGTCTGGAGTGAGGTTGATGATGGTGTGTTGTCAAATACAGGTCTTCTCCAGGGATTTCCAGGCACAAGTCCAGTCAGATAGTGTACAGATGTGGTAGAACAGAAATTGAACTGTTTGAGTTCAATGACTTGGAGACAGAGCATTGCCTCCTTGCATGGGTCCCAATCCAAGGGTGAGATCAGAAGAGAAGAGACTGATTTGATTTTCAGACTAAAGTCTACCAGACAAAGTATCTATGGCTTTTATACTACTGGGATGCACAGCAAAGCACAGTCTGGTAAACTGGGCTAAAAAGTACAGTAAGAAGTTAGTAAGAAGTGAATAAGCCAAAAAAAGATTGAGAATAAAGATGACAAAGATTAGTCCAGGATAAGAAAACATACCATGGCTGGATACTGCATGTAGTGACAGAAGTGCACCAATGACATGCACTGCCACACACAGTAGTGTACTCTTATGGTTAAGTAGATCAGGGATGTGATAGACTGTCCAGAGATATGATGTACCAGCCAGGGATAAGATCTATTGTCCAGACTTGATGACTGTCAGCCAGACATGGTCATGACATGTGTATGGGGAAGTTGTTGGTGTAGGCAGGGCAGAGTTCTAGTTTAGTGTCACATTCAATGAAGGCTGGGAGTAGGTTCAAGCTGCAGAATACATTGTCAGGTCTGGTGAAGGTGCCATTGTGAAAGGTTTCTAGCATTGGTATTCTGGGTGGGAGTGACATTTCCATGTCAAAGAGTTCTGTGAGATTGATGAGTGTGGCTGCATTGTCAAGGTTGGAGCAGGTAAAAAGTTGCATGTTGAGCAGATCATCCCAGAGTGGGTGGTGTCTGTTGAAGTCACCTAGCCAGATCATCTTTGCTTGGTCATGTCTTTGATTATGAGGGTAGCATGAGAGCCAGTGAGCCTGTGGAGGGTGTCAGATTGTTTGCCCACATTGTAGATATTGTAGAAAGAAATGGTTCCAGTGTCATGGCTGATTTGAATTGTAGTGACATCATTGCTCTGGATGGGGATTTGCTTTCAGTTGTTTTTGAAAAGTTTGGTGTTGACTAGTGTTACCAATCTTGTGGATTTGGGAGTGTTGAGGTGTGGAGTGGGGTAAACTATGGTCCAGTGTTGGTTTGCCCTGGTAAGATTTAAGAAATCAATGTGGGGTTCTTGGATGAAAGCTAAATCAAAGAGCTCAGGGTTTAGTTGATTGAGTAGGTCTAGTTGTGCTGTGAGGGACTTGTTGCAATTTTGCTGCCAGAAGCACATGGGCTTGGGTGTGAGGATCAGTTGTTCATTCATGTCAATAAAGTGTCATCAGGGCTGTCAATGGGTTGAAGGGGGGTGGAGTGCAGAGCAGAGCATGGGGGGTGGGCCTCCCATGGGTGTGGTCTGGCGTTGGGTTGGTTCATCGGGAAGGGTCTGGGCGCTTGAGGGGGGGGGGTGGTGCGTTGCCGCCCGTGATTCTCTGTCTGTTCATTGCCGTGTGTCCAAGAGGGTTCTGCGTCTTGGTCGAATTCCCACGTGCTTGGGTTGTCGACTTCTGGTGAGACAAACCTTGTCTTACATGTCTGCACTCGCCGAGTCTTTGCTCACTAGTACCGCTTCGATGGAGAGGAAATGCCGGAATTTCAATGCCATTCAGCCCACTTCCTCCATCCTAAGGCGCAGATCCAACGCGGATCCTCTCATGAGCGCTTGAGCGCTGAGTCCTTCCAGGTCCAATTGCGTGATTTGCTATCTCAGTACCGGTACAGCAAAGACAACAAACCATGGATGTGCCCTTGTTCCTGGACCATAATTAAGCTGTCCTGGTCAGGACTGAAAACCCTATACAGTAACTGCACCACCGTTTGTGAGAGTACATTCACATTCTGTTTACCACACATCGCGGATTGTGAGTACAAGTCAATAATCAGGACCACGAGAAACACCACCCCCACACAGGTTGCAAGAGTACTTATAGTCAACTGCAGGTTGCCGACAGGCCTTAAAACAAGAGAGTTCCACTAGTGGTACATGGAAAAGAAAGCACATAAACATTTCACTAGTGTTACCTAAGTGCTCGAGGATTGGGGCCACCGGGTGCGGCCCACAGAGAAAATAATAGCTCTCAGCGTACCAACAATCCCCGTTTGGACAAGGGTATTAGCCGCATTGATAGCATTGTTCAAGTGCTCAGTGATTGCCGCGTGGAGTTCATTAGCAGCTTTGTCAATGTCTGCGGGATCATCGCCCTGGGAATTTGGGTACCATTCGAATGAGGGGCCAGCATGTGGAGTGGAGTTGGTGGGAGTCTGGGGTTCGTACGGTTGCTGGACTATGATGTCGGCTAAAGGATTCATGATGTCGATCATGATGGAATGTGTATTGGTAATAAGAGCGCGACGTTGGACGAAGTCGCTGACTTGGAATGTCTTCTCGATTGTGATCAAGAGGTAGCAGTAAGTAGCGTTCGACGCAAGCGCCAGCTAGTGAAACTTTCGTTACCACCAGTCCGTGTAATAATATCGGAGTCCTTACCTGATACACAAACGGGGTATTCTTGTAATCATCGGAATGTGGTGAGGAAGGGACAGGATAGCACTCCCAGTCGGTTTGTCTCTTGTAGAGCTCTAGGAACATCTGGTAATGCGCTTCTGCGACGCCCACGCTACCCTCGCCTTGGTCAATTATCGTCTTGATTGCGTCGTGAGCAGTCATGTCGTCAACAACTTGGGTCATCAGATCACCGAAGAACTCCTGTGGAGTATATTGGAGATCTTTATTTTTGAAATCGATGTACTCCCTGGAATACAAAATCACTGCAACCATGTTACAAAAAAAAGGTTTCAGGGACAGATACCTACTCTGTTCAAGCTTGGAATAAAACTCCCCAATACTGTTGTATTCGGCAATTGCTTGTGAAAATAACGCGTGAGGGTCAGGGGCTGCTCGCAAATTGGCAGATTCCTCATCCTGGGAAAGCTTCAGAGGTGCGATATAGGGTGCCTCAATCTAAGGTACATCGGGCGTCAGGCCATGAGGTATGCGGTGCAAGGTTGAATTCAAGTTACCCTCAAAAAGCATTCAAGATTGTCTTTCTTGCAGGGCTCAAGCATCATTGGAATCTTCGAATAAAGGATGGTCTCTTCTGGGCCATATGTCGGTATATCACTTTTGATGTAAAGGCGGGGACCAGAATCTATCGCAGTCAAGATGTTTCCAGCAAGTGCTAGATGTAACATCTCTTGACGGACGACAACTGAATCCACAAGTTAAAACTAGGTCAACTGGCTTAGATATTAGCTACCTGAGATCTTGGTCCTTGCCCGGGGGCCATCTATGGCACCAGGGGGAAGGAGCGAGTCAGTGCGTACATCTTTGATGCTATAAATGGAGTAAAGGTATAGCTGTACAGGCGGTCGATGGGTATGCAAAAATCTCAATGCAAAAATGGCCTACTGGAATAGTAGATAATTCTACGTGGACGGCATTACGAAGCAATTCCGTGATCGTGTTCTTGAACCTAGTTCGGTCAGTTTGGGTAGGCATGGTAGTAGGCAGGATGACAAAATCGAGGAGAGAATTCGATGGATAGCGGGGTTGTCACCTCTGGATCGTGACGGGCTGGTCTTATGTGAAGGGGAAACGCGTCCACGAGTACCACATTCGGACTCTTGACGTTATCGCTCGCAAAGTCTGACCTGGGTACCGATGATAAGAATCGAAATATCTGCGACACTATTCGATATACCAGAGTTCTGAGATCACAATGATAACGGGACACGGACCTCCTGATCTCTCTCTAGTCCCGACAAACGTTTCTCGGTTGAAAATTGAACATTGACCTTCGAGCTCAATGCACAAACCAAGAAATGAGATCTCGTGCTGATGCACCAGATAAGTAGCGCATCCTTACCTGAAATTGAAATACGAATGATTCGATTGGACATTGACGAGGATGGGTTTCCTCCGCGGTGGCACGGTGCGGGGAAATCCCTGAATAGTATTGGAGATAGAGCCTTCGGAATGCTCCACAATGACAGATCTCTTCTGAACCGGACAGTTCCAATGATCGGTGTCTTCGACCACACTCTGATTGGCCTAACTCTGCGTGATGGAGAATCTCGAACACACATGTTCTACCAAGATAACTTATCGAGGCATCAGAGCTACGGCTCATGGGGTGCCATCTCGCCTTAGGCTGGGCCGAAATCTAACTCGGAGATATCCAACAGCTGAGCGATAGGCACTCGGGCCAAGTATAAGTACGTATGGCAAAGTTCCTTTAATCCATCCAACCTTCTTCCTCAATCGTCTCTGAAGCACTCGCGACATTGCCACTATGACTGTCGACTATGACAAAATAAGCTACATACAGATATTTCCTCCCATAGGCGTTGCCCGCCTGGGAGACTCTGGATTCGATCTTGACACTGGGAAGCCAGACGGCGACATACAATGGTTTCTCCCCTCAGAACTTCCTGGAACAGACGATATGCCTGCTAGTCTGAATGGTCAATTCAGAGAAGGTGACAGAAGCAATCATCCTTACCGCATCAAGCGTCAGGTGAACGAATTTACCCCACATACGAGTGTATTCAGTTTCAGCTTACTATAATTGATCCTCGTCGTAGGCCGTCTGTTTCCGAGTCTATGCATATGGGGAAAAGGGGGAAAATCTTGGGGAAATTACTTCAGGAACGGATTCCCCTTACCAGCTCGATTGGACTGTCCACGTTGCCAATCACAAACCCGCCTACTATCTATTTGCAGGTACATATTTCTCCTTCGACGCACATATCTGGATCTGAAACTTGGTTAGGCGAGTTCCAGGTAGATCTAAACGACCAGTCAAGGTTGTCAAGCGGCGAAAAACGAGAATTGAGAAATCCAGATGTGCAAGGTGGTACGGTACGCAATCATCGCTTTTTCAAAGAGCATGAACTGATTCTATCTTATAGGCCGAGAATCCCATGGACCCAGCGGCCCGAGATAGGTTACTGATTGATGCTGGGGAACAACCCATATCGAATGTACGGGGGTCAGACCAACCAGCTCAGCCAGTTACTCTTTCGGGTGACTTCTACGGATCCCAGTCGAACTCAACGACAGTCCACCTCGGGCAACTACGCACGGACAAGAGAGGACGCCTCATTTTCATTGGAGGTGCTGGTTATTCGCGCTCTGTTGGAAAGCTTGACACTACTCCTCACTTCCAACCTGACATTATGTCCGACTTTGACAGTATTGACTGGGTTGATGATGTCTGTGATGGCTGGGTCACCGTGGAGGTCCAACATCCCAACTTGCGAAAGAAGTGAGCCACCTTTCTGAACTGATCGTCGTCCATTTTTAACACATGCATTGACAAGCCTGGTCCCTGTTCACAAATCTACCGTTGTCAGTGGCCCTCCGAAGTTTGCGTGGGGCATCAATGCCCCCACCTCGCTGTTTGACCTTTGTGAGAGCATCTACAGTCAACATGGAAATTGGAAGGATCATGACAGATCCAATTTCTATCTGGACATATGGCCTGTAATGCACTCTGCTTATGCGTTGTCTTGGGTCAACAGGGACGCATACGAGGGACATGGTGCGTGGATCTCAACTTATTCACGTGAACTTTAATAATTTGAGAAATCAGGCGTGGCCGGGAAGGGGAATTTCTTGCCGATGGAAAGTCAACTAAAGTCGACAGGAGAGGACAGTCAGTTACTTCGCGAGCATGTGTTCCATCGTCTGAGATGTCCGGACTATGAAAAAATAAATCAGGCTAACACCATGTATATGCCTCGCCTCTCTGGAAATAAGTGGGTGCCATGGATCCTCTGACGATCTTCAACTGATGCTCGAATCCAGTGGCGATTCGATCGAGCCTGGAAAGAATCTCTGGCCAGGAGATACCGAAGTTCCCCCGATCAAGCGATACTCAGCGCTGACCAGGTTGCAATATAATCGTTTCAAGGCATGGAAAGAAGGCGATTTCGTCACGACTCCCTTGCCATGGAGCCAATACACGAGCTTTGACAACGTTCCTCTTAAAGACCAGCCTGCATTCTTAACTCGTGCTGCCCTCGAACACACCATTGGAGAGCCTTTCTTCCCTGGATTAGAGATGACATGGATCTCAAGGTTGTCAGAGGTGTATATTCTTGACTCGACTACGCCGGACAATGATCCTCCTTTCCGCGTCAACCACGACAAATATCCGCCGGGCCACCTTGGTCGTGGCCTTAGTCTGCCGTGGCAAAGTGACTATGCCTTCTGCGAGGTTCACTGGTATGTCCTGTGGCTCCGTCGCTCCTTCATCGTCGTCAGACTGATTGTTCCTCAGGTGGCCATCTGGCAGACCCGATGACGTTATTAATACCATCTTCTTGACGGAGCAAGCGTCAACCGATGTCATTTCAGAGAAGGACTTCCTGAACGATATTTCACCCAAGCGAAGGAAGTGGGCCCGAGGCATGCGTGTGACTCCACACTGTAAGTTTGACTGGAACATGATGTGTGCAAGATTTGATCACCTGGACAGATCCGGTTAGCTACCTTCCCGGATGCACGGACATGGTTCGCCACTGGAACAACCTTGGATTTATTGCGAAGGATCCTAGGTTTGTGATCGGAGATGCGAGGTTGCCTGTATGGGTGGAGAACGAACGGATGCGCATTAATGAAGACGTTCAGCGTGCTGAGTCTAACGAACTTCTGCTGTAAGCTAGAGGAAGAATGTGAATGAGTCTGAGTAACTTCATGTATGTATCAGTGTATGCAGAGCAATTCAAGTCTACCATTCGTACAGTTTGAAAAGTTAATCAGGGTCAATTATGTAAAAGCCCAAAAAGCGAGACTAAATTTATACATTTGCAAATTGCAGGGTGGAGGCCATCACAATCGACACATTTAGTGGGAAGGTGCTAGCAGCTCTCCTGTGCATTGGCTGTAGGGGCAGTTCGAGCATATGTATTCATCTTCGTGGTTCGGGCCCACACAGATGTAACATGCTAGTCCCTTCTGACATTGGGATGTGTAGTGATCGAGTGCCGAGCACTGCTTCAAGTAACTAAGTTACACTGACGGACAGATCTTGTGTCCTGGAATCGAGTGAGTGTGGCATCCAAAGCCCAAAGACTTTTCAGGACGATACTACAGCATTATACTGGTGAATACAACATTTTCCATGCCCACTCCAGTTGAAGCTGCACAGCTACCGACAGTCCACACATTTCATTGCATCTGCATTGGTGTTTTGGCAGTATGAGGTCTGCCGTCGTCGTGGAGGCAGCGAGGGAGTGCTGGCTGAGGGTACAGTTCGTCACCATCTGCTCACGTAGTGCTCTTACTCGAAGGGTACGAAGCGATTTCACCTTATGGCCGGAGAACCCTATCGATCGCGCAGTCCGAACGAAGTTACAGGTTGATGCTGGGGCACAAAATATATCAAATGTAAGAGGGTCAGGCCAACCAGCGCCAGTTACTCTTTTGGGTCTTTTCTACGGATCCCAACCGAACCCAGCGACAGTTTACCTTGGGCAACTAATACGCACCGACGAGAGAGGACGCCTCATTTCCATCGGAGGTGTTGGTTATTCGCGCTCCGTTGGAATGCTTGATACTACTACTCATTTCCAACCTGACATTACGTCTCGAAGTCTGACAGTATTAACTGGGTTGATGATGTCTGTGAAGGCTGGGTCAACGTGGAGATCCAACATGCCAACTTCTGACAGAAGTGAGCCACGTTTTCAGAACTGTTCATCGTCCATAATTGATGTGTGTATTGAAAGGATATCCGCGGTGCACAAATCCAGTTATTAGTGCGCCTCCGAATGTTGCATGGGGTACATATCAATTCACCTATCTCTTTGTCTGACCTTTTCAAGAAACATCTACCCCGCACATGGACGTTGGACGGATCACGTTAGAACCAATTTCTATCTGGACATATGGCCCACTTACGCGTTGTCTTGGATCAACAATGACGCACACAAGGGTCATGGTACGTGGATCTCAACTTATTCACATGGTTTTTAATGATTTGAGAAATCAGGGGTGGGTGGGAAGGGGATTGCTTGTCGATGGAATGTTAACTCAGGCCGACAGGAGAGGACAGTCGGTTACTTCGCGAGCATCTGTTCCACCGACAAAGACTTCCGAACTACGAAGATGTAACATCATGCATATGCCTCGCCTCTCTGGGAATAAGTGGATGTCATGAACCTTCTGACGTTCTTGAATTGATGTGAGAGTCCAGTGGCGATGCGATCGAGCCTGGACAGAATCTCAGCGTAGATGGTCCTGAAGTTCCACTGATCAAGCGGTTCGCATCGCTGACCACGTTGCAATATGACCGTTTCAAGGCATGGAAAGAAGGCAAATTCATCCAGGAACCTTACCATGGAGCAATTATACGAACTTTGACGAAATTCCTGTGAAACAGTAGCCTGCGTTCTTAACTCGCGCTGCCTTGGACAACCTCTGTCTTGGAATAGAGATGTAGTAGAACGCGACGTTACCGGAATTGTATATTCTTGACTGCCTACGCCCGACATAGATCCTCCTGTCCGCATCAACTACGACAAATACCCACAGGGTCACGTTAACCATGGACCTACACGTCAGAGTGGAAAAGTTATATCCTGGATGTCCTAAAATGGCATTTAACACTTAGGGCCCAAACAGTACTCTAATTTGATATATTTCCCACATCCTTGTGCACAACATGTCCAAACCAAGTCTGTGCGGAGTTGGGCGGACTTCCAAGTTGATAGTCGGCTGTGGGCACACCAGTATCTATGACCGAGAGTTGTTGCTTTGCCATGGAGGAGGATCCCATGGAAGATCAGGCCAAGAATGGAGAAGAGAGGAATTCCAGAGATTTCATTTGGAAGGCACTAATTGTGCAGCAGGTCCAGACCAACAGCATGATCAGCACTGCACTTGCTTTATGCAGGCTTGGGATCACAATCACTCAAGACACTCCCAGCCAGGAACCTTATCACACATCTGTGCTTTCAGGACAGGGTTGGGTAGATGAGTTACTCAATGGACACCCCAAGTGGATCAGAAATGAGCTTGGTGTTCACAAACACATCTTTTACAGGCTTATATCCATTCTTCAAGAAGGGCACCTTCAGGATTCAAAGAATGTCATGTTAGAGGAACAGCTTGCTGTCTTCTTGTATGCAATTGTGACAGGCTTGTCAGCTTGGCACATTGGTGAGCAGTTCCAATGTTCGACAGATACTATATCATGGTGAGTGTACAGTAACTTAAATCCTCTCCCCTGTGTGTTTATCCCAAACTTTCCAGGTATTTTAAATGAATGGTCTACACTTTCTCAGAGGGCCCTATCTACACCACCTATCTTTGCCTTCCCAGAGCTGATTCACTGATCCCCACTTGTATTGCCAACAATTCCAAATTCTATCCATTTTTCAAGGATGCCATAGGCACTATCAATGGTACACATATCATGTGCATGCCATCAGCAAGTGAGCAGGACCTTATGTGCAACTGCAAGGGTTTCTTATCTCAAAATTGTCTCATCACCTGCTCTTTCAATGGACTCATCACCTATGTTCTTGGAGGCTGGGAGGGATCAGCAGCTGACGTGACAGTCTACCACAATGCCTGCTTGCAGGACTTTGCAATCCCTGATGGCTGATTTTATCTCACTGATGCAGGGTTTCCATCAACTCCACAATTGCTTGTGCTGTATCATGGCCAATGCTATCATCTGGCTGAGTGGAGGTGCACAAACCTATTGTGAGTACCCCTAGATTCTGTCTTTTGATCCTCACTTATTCTCTACAGGCCGAAAAACCACAGAGAACTCTTTAATCTTCACCATGCCATGCTTTGCAATGACATTGAATGAACCTTTGGGATTATAAAATGTCACTTTTGTGCACTTGTTCTCCTGCCTGAGTACAACATGGCAATCCAATCATGGATACCTGTGGCTGTGTGCTGCATCCACAATATCATCTGCCTCCATGATCCTGATGACATTGATATACTGGATCCAGATACAGTCAATGAAGATGATGGGCCACTCCTAGCATCTGAAGAGGGCAATGTTGGAAGTCTGCAAGATGTTCTGTTGAACGGTGAGTTGTGCAGGCAGATGAATGCCTTGTGTGACATGATTGCAGTGCAGATGTGGGATGACTACTGTGCTGAGCACATGAGACAGGGTATGCTTCAAATCATCAAACAATTGGACTAATATTTGCGATACTATCTCATACTCTTTGTTGTACTGTAACTTACCACAATGACTTGTCTTTTATCCATGCTTCACACCAATACAGAATACAAACTTGATTGCAGCGTAAATGAAAATACAGGCAATTTAATTATCCTCCAAGTTCATGTACTCTGAAACCTCACAGCTGACTGATTCTAGCCTCATCTTAACCCACCACATCCTCTGAATGTCTGAGTGGGCAGCTGCAGTCTTGTAGCCCATGGTGATGAAGGGTTTCTCCTCAAATAGCATCTGTAAACAAGCCAGATTCTTTGGTGAAAGGTTCTTCTCAAGTGAGTACATCATTTTGCATGCCTCAGTGAACTTCTGCTCCTGACTTGTTGTATCTCTGAGCACAGCTAGTGCTGCATTGTTAGTATCATTCAAATTAGACATGATACCTTGCACTGCATCTTCAAGGACATCCAGCTGAGAACATCATTTCCATGAGGGAGTGGTTCCTTGGGCACTGGATGCTGCTGTGGATGTCATGTCCAGCTCAGCAGTGGTGTCACTCTTGCACTTCTTGCCATGAGAGAATAAACTTGAAGAAGGTTTGATAGATGAGTTGATTGATGCCATCGCAGAAGATGGCAGGGAGATGGGGATAGATGAGGGAGAAGATGTGGGGACAGGTAGGGCTTGAGAGTTAACTGCTGGCCACATATTTTGAGCTGTCTGTATGATTTGGGCCTTATTAGGGGATCCAGGCTGATATGGCACAAAGGCAAATTGTGGTGGCAGTTGATACTGTGTGCAGGAAGGTATGGAAGGTGGCTGATACTGTATGCAATGTTGCATGAATGGCAGCTGGCACTGTACACTAGGCAGTGTGGATGATGGGTGTATAGAAGGCAGTGCAAATGGTGGGATGGGCTGCTTGAATGATGAGATGGGCTGCATGAATAAGACAGGCTGTGTGAATGAGACAGGCTGTGTGAATGAGACAGGCTGTGTGAATACTGGGATGGACTGCATGGAACTGGAGGTTTTGGAAGATGTGGACATGGGAGGCTGAGACAGTTGAGAAAGGGGGTGAGTATTGCTGGAGTAGTGCGCATTGGAACCCTTTTCCTTGCTAGGAGGGATGAACTGTTGCATATGCTCCAAGTGTTTGAAGCCCTTGCTTTGGAACTGGCCAATGTCTGGCCACATCTAGTGAATGGTTAAAAATATTGTATCTGGAGAGAAACCGAGACGTACCTCCACAAGGTCATCCATCACAAGCTGCCCCACCTCAGTTACAATGTTTGCACCTTTCTCTGCCAAATACACAAGTCCTGATCCACTTGCAATGGTTGATGCTGCATAGTATTCCCACTTCAGCTTTGTATGATATGAGTTATGTGAGTATGATGATAAGGTGAATAGATGCATGCTCTCCCACTTATCATGACACTTTTGACATTTTATGGTGGCCATTGGGTTGGATGGGTAATTGAGGCAACAGATCATTGAAATGCCCTTCTTGAAAGGACATATGATCACCTGCCTTGGATTGGCTTTCCTTCACATAATCGATAAGCATACAAATATCTACCTCAGTCCATGTTGCTTGCAACTTCAGATGCTTGAAAGGTGAGATGGTAGATGGAGCCTTTCCTTTTGACCCAGAACCCCTACCTACCATTCTGTTGCAAAGTTGGGACAAGTGGTGGGTTGGAAGAGGGGAGTGAGCTAACCTGTGAGAGTTGTTGTGATGGGCTGTTCTTCAAGGTGGCATTGCATTTGGGTGACTGGTCAGTGTATAATATCACCATGTATCACCTGATATCAGATCAATCTCTGAAAGTCCATGAGTACAACTTCTGCAGATTTGGTTTGCACATGTTGTGCACAAGGATGTGGGAAATATGGTGCCATTTGAGCCCTTAGAGCTAGTTCAGGAAGAAAGTCCTATGATAAACCTACCTAGAAAACCCACAAAAAAATCCACGGTGCTCCTGACATAAGCTCAGATATTCCAGTGGAGTTCAACTAGGTAAGGCTCAGGCTGAGATGCCGTGGCAGAGGTGGGGTTAGCATCAATGCCACACAGTATGGCATACACATCACTCTCTTTCTTTCTGTCATGGCCCCACAGAAGTCATCACATTCACCCACCAAGGGTACATCCACTTTGCACCATGCAGCCATGCCACAGGCATCATGGATGGATGGAGATATTGACACCCTTTTAGATCTAGTGATTGCTCACAAGGCATTGGCTGGTGAGGGCATGAATTTCAAGGCCATTTTTTGGAACACAGTTTCTACTACTCTTGCCAACCCCACCAAAGGAGGACCCAAGACTGCCAAAGTGTGTAAGGAGAAATGGAAAAGGGTAAGTAAGTTGTTGGCCTAAATAACAGAATAGCCAGCTGATATCGCCTACAGCTGAGAAAGATGTTTGATGTCATTGATCACATTGCAAATACATCTGGATTTGCATATTCACTTCAGTCAGGGGCTAATATCAGTCTTGAAAACGAGGCTGTGTGTAATGAATTCACCAAGGTACAGTGGCTCAAAAAACTGTCTGCATGTTTGCATGTTTTACATTAGTTATGACTAAACACAATAACCCCTAACCCTAGCCCTACCCCATGAGTGTATGGAATGACATACTTACTCTTGGCCTTCTATTGGTCCATGAATCAAGTGATTTGGATAGGAATTGATAGAATAGCAGCCATTTGGAAATGACATGTCATGCAGACAGTTGTTTGACTTAAAGTTTTGATTATATATATTGACCCTGGCATGCTGTGATATCATTACATACATCCATCAAGGGTTCTATTATGTTACCTTTATGTAATGAGTATGATCCAACATATATAAACCCCACCACCCTCTGCTCATTTTCTCATCATCATCATGAAATCCATTTCCACCTCTCAAAGACAAAATATCATCTCTCTTGCCTCTCTTGGCCTGTCTACTAGGAATATTGCCTCACAGACTGGTCTAGGGAAGTCTACAGTATCCCAGGTTCTTCAGGAAATCCAACCAGAGAGGCCTAGGCTTCATGGTGGTTGCCCTTCCAAGCTTTCCTCCATCAACAAAAGAGCTATTGTTCAGCAAATCCTTACTGGCAAGGTCAAAAATGCTGTTCAAGCCACTCATTTCATCAACTCTATTGTTAATAGTCCTGTTTCTTCTCAGACAGTGAGGAATACCCTCAAAGAAGCCTCATTGAAGGCTGTGGTGAAGAAAAGCCATTGCTTTCTACTGGTCACAAGAAGAAGAGGTTAGCCTTTTCTCTCAAGTATCAGCATTGGACTGTGGAGGACTGGAAAAGAGTTATATGGTCAGATGAGACCAAAATAAACAGGATTGGGTCAGATGGACAAGAGTATGTGTGAAAAAGAAGGGTGAAGGGCTTATTTTTAGAGAGGTCAAAGGTACAGTCAAGTTTGGAGGAGGTTCACTGATGGTTTGGGGATGTATAGGTGGAATGGTGTTGGGGTCTTGAGTGAGGTTGAGGGATGGATGGATGCTGAACAGTATGTGGCCATTTTGGAGCAAGGGTTGCTTCAAACCATGGAGGAATCTGGAATTCCAGAAGATGACATTATCTTTCAACAAGATAATGCCCCCAAGCATACCTCTAGAAGAGCCCAGAAATGGTTTGAAGAGCAAGATATCAAGCTTCTAGACTGGCCTGCACAATCTCCAGACCTCAACCCAATTGAACACACTTGGAATCACCTCAAAAAATCTCTCTCAGGTTATGAGAGTGCTCCTACAGGAGTTCATCAATTGTGGGAAAGGGTGGTAGTGGAGTGGGGGAAGATTTCTGTGGAAGAGTGTCAAAAATGGATAGGAAGCATGCCTAGAAGGGTTGAAGCAGTTATCAAGACCAAAGGAGCTCATACCAAGTACTAGATAGTTGGATTTTTGTAAAGTCAAAAAACTGTCTGCATGACATGTCATTTTCAAATGGCTGCTATTCTATCAGTTCTTATCCACATGAGTTGATTCTTGGACCAATAGAAAGCCAAGAGTAAGTATGGTATTCCATACACTCATGGGTTAGGGCTAGGGTTAGGGGTTATTGCGTTTGGTCATAGATAATGTAAAACATGCCAACATGCAGACAGTTTTTTGAGCCACTGTACATATGTATCACTGTGTTGTAATGACTAATGTTCAATAGTCACATGGTCAGACATACTGAAATGTTTATTGACAACTTTCATGAGGAAGTGCATCACTTTTCACCCTCTCATGCTCTACTATTCTCACTATGGTTTATTTGCATGTAAATATTTTGCACTACCAGATTAAGTGTTGCCCTGAAAGGCATTCATTGTGTATATACATGGCATATGTAATGATATGGATATTACTGAATCAATATCCAAAGGGTATCTGCAGGGTGTGATTGGGCAATTATTGAGCAAGGAATTTTGGTCTGGAGCAAACTTGGAATTTTTGATGACATTTTCCCCTCAGTTTAAATTTTAAAAATAAACCTGCATCTCTATGCTAGTCAAATTTGCAAGATCAGGCCATTGTTTAGGCAACCATACAACAATATATTTTATTGCAGCCTAAATATGAAGTCCAAACTATAGGTCTTCATGTGTGTGCTATCTGCTGCTGTACTTAAGATTTGCACCAACATTTGGGATGTGACTGCACAATTGTGTAAACTTTGCATTTTCACTGACATTTAGACTACTGACAATACTTTAAACTCTGTCTGTACCAAAATATTATAAAAATCTTAAAGTTTTCTCTTCACATTTTTCACTACATTTTTCCCAGTCCTAAATATTGACTACCATGTTGTGTCACCTTTGTTTCCACTTGCTGCCCACCACTGTTTGAACTCATCTTGTTTGCAAACTAGTTGGTCTTGTGACACAGCTAGGCATGCCAATGGAAGGTATTTGATCCATGGCACTGCTAGTGTGAGGAATTTGATGGTGGGGCAGTTTCACAGGAACATACCTGGCATGACATCAATGACTGCTAGTTTGACATGGGCATCAAATGCTGGGATGAAAGCAATGGACATCTGGAGGGACTTCATCAACCAAAGATGTGTTGAGCAAATAGAGTTAAGTGTCTGGCTTATCTAACACACACTCACTGTTGCTCTAGGAGATTTGTCATGTGTGGAGTCACTGATGAAGATACACTTGCATGTGTTTACCACTGCATGTGATTGTATGACCAGCTATGGAACATTACTGGTGTTGTTCTTACACCTTCTCACATGTTCTATGAATATGTACTTATATGTAACAGTCTAGATGCTATGACATTGTTCTCTCATGTTCCATCATGTTCCATGCTTACTCAGTACAATCCCTGAGTGTTCTCTTTATGGAAGGTCATACTTACCTTATGTAGCCCAACCCACAAGTTGAGGCAAATACATGTACCCATGCACAGACCATGTCTGAGCATATATATATGAGGTCCTTATGACCTCAAATAGTAACAGTTCTTTGAACAGTCCTTTACCTGCAACACAGAAGATCTCCCCAAGTGAACATCTTTAGTAAGTATCTACAGTCTTACCTTAGAAACTTCCAGTGTGTAGTAGAAGTAGTTTTAGGCTTAGCCCAAGCCTACAGAACGTCTGTTCCACCCCTCCAACTACCATACTTCACTTTAGGTTATGAGCCCCAAGCTCATCACCTAGGTCAACATATATAATCCTACACTGGCCAAGTAGGGGATGCAACCTAACAATGACTTGCAGTTTGCCTGGAGGATCTTGTTGGGCCTCCTCAAGGTGCTTTCCTTTTTCTGAGGAGTCCAGTGGATGTATTTGCAGCTGCCAGTTTGGCAAGCTGAGTTTTGCTTTGCCATCACAGCCATTGCTTTGTTCACACTTTGTATTGAGATGCACATACACCTGTGCATCATTGTACTTATAGAGTGGTGGCTGCAGCAAATGACAGGTTTAGATCATGGCAGATCCAGGTGAATAGGACCATTGGTCCACCTCCTGAGGATATTGGAATGCTGGAGGACCTTACAACTCCCCCTCCATATTCTATGCCACCACTGCTCAAGTATGAGCCTTGGATGACTGAGTTGGTGGTCTTAAGGTTCCTAGAGGCAAATCCAGGAATTTCCCTGAAAGAGTTACAAGTCAGACTAGATTAAGCCTTTGATGTAGCAACTGATCATATTGTCAGCTCAGTGAGGTGGCAGTGCATGATTTGCTCAGCACAAACTCACTTGACTGAAGATCAAGTCTGAGACCACTTAGAGCAGACCCCTCTACAGCCTACCTTCTTAAGGCTAAGAGGTCAAAACTTTGTGGCTATGTCCACCTCCTTGCCTTCTAGTTCTCATGCTACTGGAAATTTTATTGGATATGTGGATGTTTACAACAATCCCATTCCAGTTCCATACAAGGTAATTAACCTTCAAGACAATCCAGTACTAGAATCCACTCCACTTCCCATTCCACCATCAACTCTCAGTTCTACCTATGTATCAATTCCAGGCTCCCCAGCTCCCACAAGAAATGTAACTCCCTATCCTGTTGACTTTCAACAGTCCCCTTCCATCACAGTATGGGGATTGGAAAACTCCATCTCCACCCCTATCAGCTCCAGTACCAGTCAGGCCAGGACATCTCCTGAGGCTGAGAACTCCCTCCTCAGTCCTGACCATTCTGAACACTCCAGAATCTATTCCAGCCTCAGACTGGAACCTTTATGAAACTGGAGGCCCTACTTGGGAACCCATGCCAGTACCCTTGGAGGAAGAGGAATTAGATCCAAATGATTTCATTGGACAGTGGGAGATTAATTTTCTTGAACAGAGGAGAAACTGCTCCATCATGGAATGAGAAGATTTTCTGTTTGCAAACTATGAAGTGGAATGGTATGTTACTCAAGGAGAAGCTGCTTTTGTGTGAGAGGATTATCTGTGGCAGGTGATGTACAGACATCAGTATCCAGCTGCCCCAGGACTTGTCATAATCAGGAAATGACCCACCACAGCTGAGATTTTTGCCCTGGATTATGGTGACATCTTTTCTCTCTTCTTTATAGCAAACAACATCTATCTACCCTGGATGAGAACTTATGGCTTCAAGGTTATGTGGAACAAGTACCACTTTGAGCCAATAAATCCTGGCAATGTTTTCAATACACACCCCTTCTTCCACACCTACTACAGCCACCCTTACTGCATTATTCAAGAGCAGTTCTCACACTTCTATCAACAGGTAAAAGATTATGTCATTGTCCCTCATGACCTGTGAGATCACCTTATGATCATTAATCTTGAAGCAATGTACCCTATCCTCAGTATGGGCCTTGATGAATCCAGAGAACTGACACTCTATCCAGATTTATCAGAGTATTTCCACATACCAATCCCATGGAGTCTATCCTCTATCATATTACATTCCAGTACCTTACACCACTGACTTACAATTTCTTCTCTCCTTCATTACTGATGATGAGAACTTTCATTCTATCCTGATGTGGAAAAGCATCTTTTCTCATGATGTATGTACACTACCAACACATGCTCTTCCCTTTTATCTTTGTACAAAAGGTTGATCTTATTACATATGTCTGATATCCATTTCACTGCCCATCCTCTATACTTCCATGGTTGAATTGCCAATAAAGAATTCAACCCCTCCATCTTCAAAACCCCTTTTCCTTCATGCACCATCTGAGCTTGGGAAATCAATAGAAGTGTTTCATCTTCAACTCTGTTCTAGACACAGGAAAACAAGTCAATAGAGTCAAGAACCCACACTACTTTCCCTACCTATGCTTCAATGTCTTAGAAGCAAAAGCCAGATCAGGATATCATAGAACAGGAGGAATGAAGTACTGGGAAGTATTGAGAACAAGGGAGAAGAAAAATAAGAGACAAGCAGATGTCTGGGATTGAAGGAAGATAAAGCAACAGGAATGAGTGCTACTGTGGCAATAAGGATTGTTGGGACCATGAAGAAAACCTGGAATGCACAATGGGAAGCATAGAACAGGAGGAAAACCAAAACCAATTGTTCAAGCTCCACCCTTTATTCCTTTGGTAATATCTAAAGATTTGAATGCCTTTGCTGACTGGTTTGCTTTTAATTCTTTATTCTAGGAAAAATGACAGCAAAAGACATACTCACTTTTATACCCCTCCTTAATGGAAACAACTACAAGTTATGGCATGACTCTCTTGATGCCTTCACTATGGCCATGGGTTTTTACAGAGCCTTCACAGAAGAAATTCCCATCCATCCTGCCACTGCTGAACAAATTCAAATCTTCAAAGATAAGGATATGCAGGCCCATGGAGTTATCAAACTCTGGGTTGCACCCTTCTTTTATCATCACATGAAGGCAACTCAAGAAGACCTTAGAAGATATTGAAACAGTATACAAACAACCAGGCAAAATTGGAGCACTCTCCAAGATGTGGTCACTTTTCCAACACCACATTAAGGCCAACATAAACTCCTCACAATGGCCATTTTGATGGCTTTACCTTCTGACTGGGAGAACACCATTTTCATGATCATGAAAACTGTCAAGGACACAAATTTCAAGCTGTCCACAATTATTCCCCATATTCAGAAGGAGTATCAGAGGAGAACTGTCAGAAAAGGCAGGAGTACTATTGACCAGAAACAGTATGAGGGACCACACCATACTGCTAAAAAATCTCTTATTTCCTGACTCTCCAATGTAAAGCCTGCAATGAACCTGTTGTACCCCATTTGTAGCAACTACCCAAGGTGCTTGTATGGCAGATGCCAATGAAACCACATACCTGGAGAGTATTGTCCTATCAGGGGCCAGAAGGTATACTATGATGGCAGCAGGCAACAGATTCACTGTGTGCCACAGATCCATTCTGGTGCTTCTAAAAAGGAGAGAAACCCATCCCACCAGGGTAACCAGGAAAAGGGACAAGGAAATAAGAATCCCAGTTGAGGGAATCATGGTACCCCTTGAGGACAAGGTGGAAAAAGACCACAAGGACTGAACTGTTGTCCTAATAAAGGAAAAAACCAAATGATTTGCAATGATGAATCAATGGCTCATACATATTGAGGAATATGAAGAACCTCCTTACATCAATGAGGAAGAGTTCACATATATCCTTCAGTCCATCAAGGATCAGGACAATGCTAGAAAGCACCAGCATCAGTGGTCTGATGCCATGGATGAAGATCAACCCATTTCCAGCTCCTTGAAGCTCACCATTCAACAGTTGGACCTGGAATTAGAGCAAATTCATCAGGGACATTCAGAGCCATTCACATCAGTTCCTGAGATTGATATCCCTGAGGAGTTGTATGAGGACATGGTCAATCCCACTACATGCAAGGACTATGACTATGATGGGGATAAAGGCCCCATGGAAATGTGTGAGTCTTATTCTCAAAGGAAGTACAAAATGTCTTACTCCCTTCTTGATCCAATCCCAGAGTATATTGAGATGGAGTCCAAAGGAATTGTGGAGGTAGACAGGTACTACCTTGTATGATGAGTAAATGCTTGGGATATTCAGTGCCCAGCATCTCAAGTGTATAAACCTTGAGGACTTGACTATCATGATAGACCTCATCATGTTCATAGCAAAGTCCCAGAGTGGCAATGTCATCCTGAAACATTCCAGATATTTTACTGGTCCTATGACCATGAGATGTATTCCTGGGCCCCAGTATATTACCTCATAAAGTACAGGATTGATGGATATGATATGAATGGACAACCAGGCAATGTGTACCTCTATGAGGGCAAGGATGATTGTGATCAGTGCCCATCACATCATCCTGTATATACCTGGCATAGTTTGGTCATTGATTCCAACCCTTTGGGATACTGAGGATATGCCCTAATTGCACAATGACTTGCTCAGATTCATCCACTGTTACCACCAATTCCAGAACAAGAAGAACCATCCATTGTTGCTGATGGATATGGGAATACCCTCATCAGACAAGATGGAAAACTTGTATGGATGGACCATGCCATCACTGATAAAGGAAAGGGAAAGTGTGTCTCCTGTCATTTACCTATGAATACTCAAGCAACCATGTGCTTGGTATGCCAAAAAGGGAAAGGGCTCAAGAGTCAACTGATTTTTCTTGACTCAGGAGCATCTGTTTACTGCACTCACAATCTAGATGATTTCATGTCATACAAACCCTACCAGACACCTCATCTCTCTCAAACTGTGGATGCAGATATGGTTGTAGAGAAATTAGACATTAGAACAGTGATGTTTTATCACAATGAGAAGTTGACTAAACTATTTGGAGTAGAGTTTTGCCCAAAACCCCATATGAGAGTAATATCAATGACACAGTTAATGAATAAGGGCTACTCCCTGTCATCAAATGTTGAAGGCACCCAAATCTTTGCACCTAATGACAACCTCTATTTGTGGTCATGCCCAATAGCTTCTAGAGGGTCCCTTCATTACATTCATGTATTTTTGCAGTTTGTAACTGATCAGATTCAAGTCATTAGATCCAAGGAAACTTTGGACTTATGGCATGCACAGATGGTGGTGAGCACATAGAGTTAAGTGCCTGGCTTACATAACAGACACTCATGATTGCTCTAGGAGATTTGTCATGTGCTCAGTCACTGATGAAGAAGTACACTTGCACATGTTTATCACTGCATGTCATTGTATGATCAGCTATGGAACATTACTGGTGTTGTTCTCACACCTTCTCACATGTTCTATGAATATGTACTTATATGTAACAGTCTAGACACTATGACATCATGTATGATATCATTGTTCTCTCATGTTCCATCATGTTCCATGCTTACTCAGTACAATCCCTGAGTGTTCTCTTTATGGAAGATCATACTTACCTTATGTAGCCCAACCCACTGGTTGAGGCATTTACATGTACCTGTGCACAGACCACATCTGTGGCATATATATACAAGGTCCTTATGACCTACTGCCTCATTGCCTTCTAGTTCTTGATGGACTGGGACTTTTATTGGGTATACAAATGCTTACAATAATCCCATTCCAGTTCTGTACAAGGTAATTAATCTTCAAGATGATTCTATACTTGAATCCACACCTCTTCCCATTCCACCACCCACTTCCAGTTCCACCTATGTATTGCTTCCAGGCTCCCCAGCTCCCACAAGACCAGCAACCCCCTATCCCACTGACCTTCAATGGTCCCCTTCCATCACAGTATGGGGATTGGAGGACTCCTACTCCACCACCAGTGATGGTCCTGCTCCCCATTCCAACCTTGCCACTCCCAGCTCCAGCACCTTTCTGGCTGGAATACCTCTTGAGGTTGAGAACTCCCTCTTTAGTTCCAACTGTGCCAAACACTCTGGAACTACTATGAAACTGGACACCCTACAAGGCAACCCACACCAGTTCTGCTTAAGGAAGAAGAGTTGGATCCAAATGATTTCATGAGCTAGTGGGAGATAAATTTTAATTTGCAGAGACTTCATTGCCCCATACTAGAATGAGAGGATGTTCTGTTTGCCAACTATGAGGCAGAGTGGTATGTTACTCAAAGAGAAGCAGCTTTCATATGAGAGGATTATCTATGGCAGGTGATGTATGGGCATCAATACCCAGTGGCACCAGGACTTGTTGTTGTCAGGAAATGTCCTACCACAGCAGAAATTTTCACTCTGGGATATGAAGATGTTGTTTCCCTCTTCTTTATAGCCCATGACATCTATTTGCCCTGGATGAGGGTGTACAGGTTCAAGACTATGTGGAACAAGTACCACTTTGAGCTGATAAATTCTGAAAATGCCTTCAACACACATCCTTTCTCCCATACCTACTACAGTCACCCCTACCATGTTCTCCAAGAACAATTCTCACACTTCTATCAACAGGTCAGGGACTATGTTGTCATCCCTAACAACCCACAAGACTGCCTTACAGTCATTAATCTTGAAGCATTGTGCCCTACCCTCAACATGAGCCTTGATGAATCTGGAGAACCAACACTTCATCTGGATTTACAGTGACTTCCAAAACCATTGCAATGTTTAACCCTAACACAGTGTGCAAAGTGCACTGCAATCACCTGTGGGAATTTTGCTTAGCCTTGGTGAGAAGAAATACACTACATGCTCTTGGCTATGGTCCACTCCCTTGGATCATGTGATTCCATCCAATAGCTGTGGAGATATACATATTTCAAAACAGTAGTACCATTGCAACAGTTTTGCATCTTTGGATTTGAAAGACAAAATCAAAGGATATTTGATGTTGTTTGGTGATATAAACAAAGATACACACTTAAAAAATATGTCTAAGTTCAAAAAAGTTCCCACACTGCTTTATTTGCAACCACCATCATCATGTGATCCATTTCTCCTACTCAAAAGGCATCCATCCTCTTTATGCTGGATGCAGGACAATCTGCACACTCTATTGCCTCATCTACTGGCATTCATGTCTTTACCATATCCAGACTTTGCTCCAAAGAGCATTCTACCCTTCAGAAGTCTGCTGGAGGTTGTCCAACCAAGCTTTCCTCTGCCAATGTTCACCATGCTATTTGTCTTATCTCTTCTGGAAAGGCAGAGAATGCTGTTCAAGTGACCAAAGCCCTTACAAATGTTGTCAGTGAACCCATCTCTACCTCCACAGTGCACTGGCACTTGAAGAAGACTGGAATGAAAGCTGTAGTCAAGTCCAAACACCCTTTTCTCTCAGCCAAGCATTGAAAGGCTCACTTAGACTTTGCTTATGCCCATAAGGACTGGACTGTAGAATACTGGAAGAAGGTTGTATGGTCTGATGAGACCAAGATCAATTGCCTAGGGTCAGATGGATGCAAATGGGTGTGGAAAAAGCCAGGTGAAAGGTTGAATGACAGGTTGATGCAAGGGACTGTCAAGTTTGGGGGAGGTTCTGTGATGATTTGGGGGTGTATGACTTGGAAGGGAGTTGGCTATGCTACCGAGATTGATGGTAGGATGGATGGAGATCTTTACCTTCAGATTTTGAAGGATGAACTGTTGAATTCTTTGCAATTCTATGATCTTAATCCTTCTGACATCATCTTTCAGCAGGACAATGACCCCAAGCATACTTGTAGGATTGTCAAGACATGGCTGGAGGAGCAAGATTTTAGGACTATGGTGTGGCCTGCACAGTCTCATGACTTAAACCCCATTGAACATCTCTGAGGTTACCTCAAAAGAAGGCTAGCAGATCATGAACACCCTCCTAATGGGATTTATGAGTTATGGAATAGGATTCAAGAGGATTGGGAGGGGATAGCAGTGGAGGAGTGTCAGAAGCTGATTGAGAGCATGCCTAGAAGAGTTGAGGCTGTCCTCAAGGCAAAAGGAGCCTATACCAAGTACTAATATACCTTGAATATCAAAAGGTGCAAAACTGTTGCAATGGTATTACTGTTTTGAAATATGTATATCTCCACAGCTATTGGATGGAATCACGTGACCCAAGGGAGTGAATCATAGCCAAGAGCATGTAGTCTATTCCTTCTCACCAAGGCTAAGCAAAATTCCCACAGGTGATTGCAGTGCACTTCACACACTGCATTAGAGTTAAACATTGCAATGGTTTTGGAAGTCACTGTATGAGCTGGACATGGTTATGACACCATGGAACATTACTGATGTCATTCTTACATCTTCTCACATGTTCTATGAATATGTACTTATATGTAACAGTCTAGATGCTATGACATCATTATGACATCACTATGATATCATTGTTCTCTCATGTTCCATCATGTTTCATGCTTACTCAGTATGATACCTGAGTGTTCTCTTTATGGAAGGTCATACTTACCTTATGTAGTCCAACCCACAAGTTGAGGCAAATACATGTACCCATGCATAGACCATGTCTGAGTGTATATATATGAGGTCCTTATGACCTCAAATAGTAACAGTTCTTTGAACAGTCCTTTACCTGCAACACAGAAGATCTCCCCAAGTGAACATCTTTAGTAAGTATCTACAGTCTTACCTTAGAAACTTCCACTGTGTAGTAGAAGTAGTTTTAGGCTTAGCCTGAGCCTACTGAACATCTGTTCCACCCCTCTGACTACTGTACTTTGCTTTAAGATGGAATCCTGAGACTAGGTTCTTGAACCTTGAGGTGAGCCTTGCTGTGGGTTTGCTGCTGATGAATGCAGTAGTGCTCATAAATGACTGGCATCCAGTCCATGTTGGATGGCCCAGAGTTATCAAAGCATTGATTGCCTCTTCCTGGAGTGCCAGGGTCAAGCATCAGAGAAGCATCAGTCCTCCTCAAGTTAGCCTTCCAACTCAAACCCACAGTGAAGTTTTTGCTCCACTTTTCAGCTGATTTTCATGAAGCCAACTTTTAGCAGCCTCAGATGATCTCTCTTGCAAACAACAACATCAGTTCAGGGAAATTACTTTTGATGCTTGCACACTTGCTTCTGCAACTTGCAAACCTCTCCCTTCAAAATAATAACTCAAAAGTGTGGCATGATATATTAGGGCAGAAAGGGAAACTGGAGCATCTTCAGAAGCTCATATTGCTTGGGAATCCACTACATGAACTTGAGACAAAACCCTTTCCCCTTTAGTTGTTTCTCCCACCATCTTTTCCATCCCAGTTGTATACTTCAACCCCACCACCTCAAAAAGGAGAAGTTCATTTGTGCAAAACCACAACCAATCCTGCAGTAAGGTCCCCTACTTGTTCTGTGTCACCATGACACATATTCTGATACTCACTCCCCTGTCAAGACATCTAACCTTTCTAAACATCTAGGATTTGTTGGGGCAATCATTCAGCACACTGTCTGATCCTTCTCTTAAGTTGAAGAGCCATCCCATACCCAAGGCTTGTTGTCCTGTTGTCAATCCAAATACTTTGCCTATGATACCACAACTCTCATGCACTCTGAATACACCAGGGATCAATGAAGATGTTGAGTTGCTGCCAGGGGAGGAAGACAGGGATGATGCAAACCCAGCAGATCTCACAAGACATCAGTCTGTGCAAGACAGACTTAAGGCCATATTACCTGTGCTTACTTGGGTTGCATTGCCTCCACCATTACCTATGCCTTTACACACATAAACTTGACAGAGAAAGAGGCATCCATTGAGTGCAAGAGTAGGAGACAGTGGCTTATTATCTGTAAACACTAACATTGCCTCATTGATGCTTGGCTTTCATGTACATCCACAGTGCCTGTACACATGGCATGGTCACCCACATGCAGGCACAGTGCTTTTTTTTGGCTGTTTTGTATAGTGGAATGTTCATTTCTGTGTAGTTGATTTATTGATTGTACTGTAAATGAGATTTGCAGAGTTGTCAACCAACTATTCCCACTAAACACTGATGGGATGAGAGTAATGGACTTCTACAATCCAGCCAAGCTGTGTAATAGTAGGTACCTTTCTGTAGGCTCTGTGCAAGTCTGTGTAACACTGCACAGGGTAGGGCTTGTTTGCTGATAGGCTGAAGAACTAGTAGGTAGGAAATACTGACTACCTGGTGGATATGGGCTACTGAAAGATGGATGGCCTGACTTACTGAGGTGCTGTTATTCTGCTTGTGCCATAGGAACAAGCTACTGAAAGATTGATGTGCTAACTTACCAAGGTGCTATTATTCTGCTTGTCCTGTAGGAATAGGCTATTAAAAGACAGATGTGCTAACTTACTGAGGTGCCATTCATCTGCTCATCCCATAGATATAGCCTACTGGAAGATGGATGTGCTAATTTACTGAGGTGCCATTCTTCTGCTTGTCCCATAGGTATGAGCCACTGACAGATGGATATCCTAATTTACTATGAGCCTATTATTCTGATCATTCTGATTCTCTGATTCTTCTGATTTCCTGATTTCCTGATTCTCCTGTTTTCTGATTCTTCTGATTTCTTGATTTCTTGATTCTCTGATTCTCCTGGTTTTCTGATGCTTCTGATGCTTCTGATTCTCTGGTTTTCTGATTTTCCTGCTTGTCTGATTCTTCTGATTTTCTGAAATCAGAAAATCAGAAATCAGAAAAACAGCTCTGCTGCTATTCTGGTGTTTTGAATGTCTGATTTATCTCATTTCAGAAAATCAGGAACCAGAAACACAGCTCAGCTGTAACTCTGGCAGTCCACTACTCTAACCCTCAGACATCCAGTGCCTCATCCAACCATCTGTCCTATGTACAGCATGTTAGCATTTATCAGATGTATAGAAAGTCAGGTAGAGTGTCTGTGCAGATATATCAAGTATACAGAAAGTCAAGTACAGTGTCTGTCAGATGTATCAGACATACAGTATGAATTTCAGTGAAGCTGTAGTACCTGTGGTCAGAAATTCAGGTCAATCAGAATCACTAATTTTTTGACCTCTCAGCAATACTACCAATCAGCATTGTCAGATAAGCAGCAGCAGAATATCAGAATAATTAGACAATATCAAAAAAAACAGTATCAGACCATCAGCTGTTTTCAGACATTCAGGAAAGTTGCCAGTTACCTGATGTTCTCCTTGATGCAAAAAACCCATGGCCATCCAATGAAGCCTTGGATCACTTCAAGCACTTGCAGTTTGGCTGTGTTGGTGAAGACTGTAAGAGGCATATGTTTTCTAAGGTCATGCTTGTAAATGTACCACTGGCCCATTTGCATCATTTTATTACTCATGTTAGGGACTGCTTGGTCCAGAAACTCATACATACATAGATTACACTTTGCAGTCCTTGTTACTCAATTTAACAAATGTATCTCACAAGTCTGGGTGTCTAGGACTGAGACTTGGTGGAGAGTTGATCTCATTGCCTTCTGCTATCACACAAGCCTAGGGCATTGATGACTTATTGTATTTCTCTCAATTTCTTGTATTTACATGCAACTATTTACTGGGTCCTACATTTGATTTAATTGTACTTGTTCCCCTTGTCATCTTGCTGTGCTTGTGTGAATGAGGTAGTTAAGGATGAGTGTGGCAAGTTGAACACAGTTGTTAAGACCAGTTCTCCTCAGTTTAGGGTCAGATGGGCAGAGTAGGTAGCATACTGCTGGATTGCTATGTAGTGTAGTTTAGTTATCTGAATGAAGTATCAAATAACCAAACATATAATGACTAGTCTGAGTTCAGTGCACACCTATGCACCCTTGCTTGAGCTTAAGTCAGGTTGGAAGTGAGTTCAGAGACAAGAGTGAGTATCAGAGAGGTGTATCTAATTCAATAACCAAACTGGAGAGCATTCCAGTGAAAGTACAGGGCTTTTATACTACAGAAGAATGCAAATGCTATGTAGTCAGTACATTTGAAAAACTGAATGCACAGCAAAGATAACTAAGACAATGACTAAGAGTATGACTAAGGTATGAGAGAGACTGCAACCAAGTGTCTGAGATGAAGATTATCCTACAGGAACCTAGTGCTCCTGAGGTGGCAATATGTCTCAAATTAGGGATAACAAAATGTAGGGGCATGTTCAGCAAACAAAGTAAAACCAATTCAGAAATGAGACAAACATGTTCAGAGAGATTCTAAATGATTCAGAATCATTCTACATAATTTGGGGAAGAGCCAAATGGCTTGAGACCATATCTAGGCCTATGGGTTGTCATGGTCATGACAACAGTGAGTTGAGTGCTGTTGAGCAAATAGAGTTAAGTGCCTGGCTTATCTAACAGATGCTTGCTATTGCTCTAGGAGATTTGTCATGTGCTTAGTCACTGACAAAGACTACACTTGCATGTGTTTACCACTGCATGTGATTCTATGACTGGCTATGGAACATTACCAGTGTCATTCTCACACATTCTCACACATTCTATGAATATGTACTTATGTATATGGAACAGTCTAGATGCTATGACATTGTTATGACATCACTATGACATCATGTGTGATATCACTGTTTGTCATGACCACATGACTCTGCAGCACTCTCACTACCCTTCTAGCTCACCTCTGCTAATACTCTGTCACCTCCACTCTTGTACTATGCACCTCCACTCCACTTTCCCATGTATATCCTCCATTTGATATCTTTGTAATACTCTTACATCCAGCCATTCCATTAACCTCTCCATTCCACTACTATTCTCTATTAGGACTACCCTTTGATCTGTTTACAACTTATGTACTAACCTCAGTTCATCCTCCTCTGTTAATGTGCTATGTATTTCCAATATGACTTCCTCCTTTGTATGGTACTCTTCTACTACTATGATCTCTGCAATCACATTACTCTTACCTCCACCTTGTACCTTACCTCCACTTGTTGTATATAAGCTCTTGTACTCTAAGGGATTATCCCTCAGTTTGAATGTTGACTTCAATTCTCCTCCTTTACCTCCTCTGAGCTTTCTTTGCTCTCTCTAAGATCTCTAGTCTATGTCAGACCTCTGACTAGCTAGTTACACCCTCTGCTTCAGCCCCTTGACCTCTGAGGGCTGGGATATTGCAAGGGAATAGCACATAAGCTGAGTCCAACACTCTCCCCATCCATACCTCAACTCTGGTCACCTCTTGCTCACTCCATTAACCTCCAGAGGTCCATTTGTAACACTGTTCCATCATGTTCCATGCTTACTCAGTATGATACTTGAGTCTCCTTTATATGGCAGGTCATACTTACCTTATGTAGCCCAACCCACCAGTTGAGGCAAGTACATGTACCCACACACAGACCATGTTTGAGTGCACATATATGAGGTCCTTATGACCTCAAATAGTAACAGTTCTTTGAACAGTCCCCAACACAACAGAAGATCTCCCCAGTCAAAAATCTTAGTAAGTATCTATGGTCTTACCTTAGAAACTTCCACTGCATAGTAGAAGTAGTTCAGGCTTAGCCCAAGCCTCTTGAAACACTCATTCCATCCCCTCCAACTACTGTACTTCACTTTAGGTTATGAGCCTCAAGCTCATTGCCTAGGTCAATGTCTACAACCCTACAATGGCTGAGTAGGGGATGCAATCTAACAATGACTCATGGTTTGCCTGGAGGATCTTGTTGGGCCTCCTCAACATGTTCTCCTTTCTCCAAGGAGTCCTGTGGATGTATCTGCAGCTGCCAGTTTGGCAAGCTGAGTTTGTCTTTGCCATCACAGCTATTTCTTTTTTCACACATTGTATTGAGATGCAGCATACACCTGTGCATCATCATGCTTATAGAGTGGCAGCTGCAGCAAATGACAGGTTTGGATTGTGGCAGATCCAGGTGGATAGGACCATTGGTTCACCTCCTAAGGATACTGCAATGTTGGAGGACCTTACAACACCTCCTCCATATGCTATGTCACCATCACCAGGGTATGAATCCCAGCTAACCAAGGAATCAGCAGTCTTGAGGTTCCTAGAGGCAAATCCAGGAATTTCCCTGGAAGACTTATGAACCAGACTTGATTGAGCCTTTGATCTCACTACTGATTGTATAATCAGTTCTGTCAGACAGCAGCATATGATTTATTCTGCACAGGCTCACTTGACTGAAGGTCAAGTGCAAGACCATCTTGAGCAACCCCCCCTCCAACCTACCTTTTTAAGGTTGAGAGGTCAGAACTTTACAGCTATGGCTGCATCTTTACCTTCTAGTTCTTGTCATTCTGGAAGTTTCATTGGATATGTTAATGCTTACAACAATCCAATTCCAGTTCCATACAAGGTAATTAACCTTCAAGACTTGAATCCACTCCACTTCCCATTCCACCACCAACCTCCAGCTCTACCTATGTATTGCTTCCAGGCTTCACAGTTCCTACAAGAGCAGCAACCCCCTATCCTTCTGACCTTCAATGGGCCCCTTCCATCACAGTATGGGGATTGGAAAACCCCAACTCCACCTCCCATGGAAGTCTAACTTCTGACTCCAACTTCTCCTCTTCTGGCTCCAGTGCCTCTTAGACCAGGACACCTATTGAGGTTGAGGACTCCCTCTTTAGTCCTGACCATACCAAACACCCCAGAATCCATTCTAGCTCCAGATTGGAACCATTATGAGACTGGAGACTCTACCAGGGAGCCAACCTCTGAGTTAGTCTACCCAGAGGAGGAGGAAGAACTGGACCTGAATGGCTTCATGGGACCATGGGAGATAAACTTTAATTTACAGAGACTGCACTGCCCCATGTTGGAATGAGTGGACTGTCTGTTCACCAATTCTGAGGCAGAGTGGTATGTTACTAGAGGAGAAGCAGCTTACATATGGGATGACTACCCATATCAGGTGATGTATGGACATCAGTATCTGGCAGCCTCAGGACTTGTCATAATAGGGAAATGTCCTACCACAGCAGAGATCTTCACTCCAGGCTATGGAGGCATCTTTTCCCTCTTCTTTATAGCTTACAACATCTACTTGCCCTGGATGAGGCTGTATGGCTTCAAAATTATGTGGAACAAGTACCACTTCAAGCCACTTAACCCTGGCAATGCCTTTGATTCACATCTCTTTTTCCATACCTACTACAGTCACCCTTATCACATTCTCCAAGAACAATTCTTATGCTTCTATCAACAGGTCAGGGATTATGTCATTATCCCTCATGACCCACAAGACTGCCTTACAGTCATTAATCTTGAACTGTTGTACCCTATCCTCAACATGGGCCTTGATGAATCCAGAAAACTGACACTTGATCCAAGTCTATCAGAGTACTTCAACATACCAGTCTCATGTGGTCTATCCCCTACCATATTGCACACCAGTACCATATGTTGTCAATCTACAATTCCTTCTTTTATACATTACAGACAATGAAAACTTTCATTCCATTCTGATGTGCAGAAGCATCCATTCTTATCATGTACAGTATCAACATATGGTCTTCCCTTTCATCTTTGTACAAAAGATTGATCTTATCATTTCTTCCCTTCATTTTATTACTCACTCAGTATATTTCCATGGTCAAATTGCTGATAAGGAATTCAACCCATCTGTTTTCAAAACCCTTTTTCTGTCTTGTGCCATCTGAGCTTGGAAAATCAATAGAAGCATATCATTCTTCAACTCTGTTCTAGGCACAGGACAGCAGGTCAACAGAGTCAAGAACTCACACTATTTCCACTACCCACACTTCAATGTTCTAGAAGCAGAAGCTGAATTTGGATATCACAGAAAAGGAGGAATGAAGTACTGGGAAGTGTTGAGAACAAGGGAGAAGAAGAATGAATGGTGAGCAAATGTTTGGGATCAAAGAAAGATCAGGCAACAGGAATGTATGCTACTGTGACAACAGGGATTGTTGGGACCATGGAGAAAGCCTGGAATGCACAATGGGAAACATAGAGCAGGAAGAAAGCCAAAGCCAGTTGTTCAAGCTCCACCTTTTATCCCTTTGGTAAAATCCAATGATTTGAATACCTTTGCTTACTGGTTTGTTTTTGGGTGTTTATTCTAGGAAAAATGGCAGCAAAAGATGTGCTTACTTTCATACCCCTCCTTAATGGAAACAACTACAAGATGTGGCATGATTCTCTTGACACCTTCACTATGGCCATGGGTTTTTACAGGACCTTTACAGAAGTGATTCCAACTCCTCCTGCCACCACTGAACAAATCCAGCAGTTTAAGGATAAGGATATGCAAGCCTGTGGAGTTATCAAACTCCAGGTTGCTCCTTCCTTTCACCATCATATGAAGGCAACTGCCAAGGAAACTCTGGAGGATATTGAAACAGTGTATGGACAACCAGGAAAAATTGGAGCTTTATCCAAAATGCAGTCCCTGTTCCAACACTGCATCAAGGCTAATGCCAATCCCATCAAAGAGGCAAATAAACTCATCAAGTGTGCAGATAGGCTTAAAGCTGCTGGTTTTCCTCTCAATGACAAACTCCTCATGATGGCCATTTTAATGGCTTTATCTCCTGACTGGGAAAACACTATCTCCATGATTACAACCACTGTCAAGGATGCAAATTTCAAACTGTCCACCATTATTCCCCATATCCAGAAGGAGTATCAGAGGAGAACTGTCAGAAAGGGCAGAAGTACTATCAACCAGGAACAGTATGAGGGACCATGCCATACCTCAAATAAATCTCTTATTTCCTGACTCTCCAATGTTAAGCCTGCAATGAATGATTCATGCCCCATTTGTGGCAACTACCCAAGGTGCTCATTTGGCAGCTGCCAATGAAATCACTTACCTGGAGAGTATTGTCCTGTTGGAGGACAGAAAGTATACTATGATGGCAGCAGGCAACAGATTCACTGCACACCACAAGTCCTTACTGGACCTCCTAAAAAGGAAAGAAATCCATCCTACCAAGGAAATTCCAGTAGAAGATGAGGAAATAAGAATCCCAGTCAAGGGAATCATGGTGCCCCTTGAGGACAAGGTGGAAAAGACCACAGGGACAGGGTCACTGTCCCAGTAAAGGTAAAACCCAGATGATTCATGATAACAACAAATCAATGGCTTATATCAAAGACTACAAAGAACCTCCTCATGTTGAAGAGGAAGAGTTCACATATATTCTCCAATCCATCAGAGACCAAGAAGATGGTATGAGGCACCAGAACAGATGGTCTGATGCAATGGATGAGGACCAACCCATTGCTAGCTCTTTGAAGCTCACTGTCCAGCAATTGGATTTGGAGTTAGAGCAAATCCATCAGGGACATTCAGAACCATTTACAACTGTTCCTGACATTGATATCCCTGAGGAGTTATATGAAGACATGGTCAATCCTGTGATGTGCAAGGATTATGACTATGATGGGGATGACAGCCCCATGGTAATGTGTGAGTCTAATTCTCAAAAACAGTACAAAATGTCTTACTCCATCCTTGATCCAATTCCAGAGTATATCAGAATGGAATCTGATGGAATTGTGTAGATAGACAGGTACTATCTTGTATGAAGAGTAAATGCTTGGGACATAAAGTGCCCTGCATCTCAAATGTATAAATCTTGGGGACTCAATTATCATGACAGACCTCATCATGTTCACAGTGACATTCCAAACATGAGTCATCATCCTGAAGCCTTTCAGGTATTTTACTGGTCATATGACCATGAGACATATGCCTGGATCCCTGCATATTACCTCACTAAGTACAGGATCAATGGTTATGATTCAAACAGACAACTTGGAGACATTTATCTTTATGGTGGTGAGGAAGATTGTGATCAGTGCCCATCACATCATCCCATGTACACTTGGCATAGTTCAATCAATGAGTCTGACCCTTTGGAATACAAGGGTTATGCCATTATTGCAGATCATCTTGCCAGGGTTCAACCACCATTACCACTGATCCCTGAATGAGAAGAGCTGACCATTGTCACTGATGGTTATGGGAATACCCTCATCAGGCAAGATGGACACCTTGTATGCCAAAATATGGCTGTTACTGATAAAGGAAAGGGAAAATGCATTGCATGTCATTTACCTATGAACACTCAAGTGACCATGTGCTCAGTATGCCAAAAAGGAAAAGGTCCAAAGAGTCAACTGATTCTTCTTGATTCTGGAGCCTCTGTGTATTGCACTCACAACCTAGATGTCTTTGTGTCCTATAAACCTTATCAGACACAGTTGTAGAAAAACTTGGCATTGGAACTGTGACATTTTACCACAATGGAAAGTTGACTAAATTATTTGGAGTAGAGTTTTGCCCAAAACTCCATATGAGAGTGATCTTGACAACACAGTTAACAAATAAGGGCTACTCCCTGACATCAAATGTTGAAGGAACCCAAATATTTGCACCTAATGGCAACCTCTATTTATAGTCATGCCCAATAGCTTCTAGAGGGTCCCTTCATTACATTTGTGTATTTTTGCAGTTTGTAACTGATCAGATTCAAGTCATTAGATCCAAGGAAACTTCTGACTTATGACATGCATACATGGATGGGCCATTGCTCACACAATGCCATGCACCAGTTGCCCAAAGCTACCACTGTTCCTCCTTTTGAAATTTCACTGGTGAACAAATCATGTTGCAGCTGTGCTTTAGGAAAGATGACAGAAAAACCTTACCTCATCACTTATAAGCATGCCACCAAACCACTCAAGCTTATCCACACTGATTTATGCAAGTTTCCCATGAAGTCCTACTATCACAAACACTATGTCGTCACTTTTATCAATGACTTTAGTGGATATGCATCCACTGTCCCTCTCCATTCTAAGTCAGACACTTTTGATGCCTTCTGTTCTTGGCTTGCCTGGGCTCAAAATGCTGTCTCAGGATGACTTCTCCAGATGTGCTCAGATCATGGGGGAGAGTTTAGATCTCATGAGTTTGCAAGTTTTCTACACAAACATGGGATCAAGCACCATCTTACTGCTCCTGATACCCTCAACAGAATGGTTGTGCTAAGCAATTTAATCACATGATGGTTGAAAAGGAAGAAGCCATGCATCATATGGCATGTCTACCCTCCAACCATTGACAACATGCATTGGAGACTTCCATGCACATCTACAATCATCAACCATTCAGACAATCTCAGTGGAAAACTCCTATTGAGTTATGGCATGGTAAAAAACCTGATATTTCTTATTTCAGAGTTTTTGGATGCTTAGCATGTGTTTATCAAGAAAGAACATCAGACAAAATTACAAGCTAAATCAGCCCCTATGGTTTTCCTAGGATATGAACCAGGATCCAAGGCATACCAATTTCTTGATCAAACAGGCAAAGTCATCATATCAGTGAATGGAATTTTTGACAAAGAAGTTTTCCCCAGATGTGCAAAGACTGTACCAGAAAATCATAGCACCAAGGAAACTGAAGACCAACCTCATTAGGATGCTCTCATGGAGGTCACTCCTCCAATGAAAGCACAGCCATTCAAGAACCTGCATACAGTTCATCCAACTGTTGATCCAACCCATCCACAGGACACTGCAAACCCTGGTGGAGGTAAGACAGAGAAAAGAACAGAAATGACTTCAAGGAAACTAGTGAAAATTCCCTTAAAAGCAGTTCCTTCCCCTCACTATCAACCTTATCCTGATTCCACCATTCATCAGTCCACCTGAGTGAGTTGTTCCTCTTAGACCTGACAATGTGTATGGAGAACAAACTCATCCTGTTGATGCAGAACACCCTGCATCACAACAGATGAACATGGATAAAGCCAAGGAAGCATTGGATGGGGGGAGCTGATGATTGACTTACATAAGCTGAGCCACAAGTGTGGAACAGATTTCATCAATTATCTCCTTATGCAAAGGGTTGAGACAAAGTCAAAAACACCTGTTCATTATCAGGACACTTTGAGACTACCAGCCAAAGAAAGAAAGGCTTGGGATAGTGCCATGTGCAAGGAAATCACAGCATTAGGCAAGAGGAAAGTATGGGAACTTACACCTCTACCTCATGGACAGAAGGCAGTTAAATGCCAATGGTTCTATGCTGTTAAATCTGACAGTCACAAAAGAGCCTGTCTAGCAGTGAAAGATTTCTCTCAGGAATATGGAGTAGACTTTGAGGACATCTTTTCTCCAGTAGCAAGATTCAAGTCAGTTTGAATTATACTTTCCCTGGCTGCCCAATTCAACTGGGACCTTAAGGTGCTGGACATCAAGACAGTGTTTCTATATGGAAAATTGGATGAGGAAATCTATATGGAACAGTCAGAGGGCTTCATGCAAAAGGGCAAAGAATGATATGTATACTGTTTGCTAAGAGCACTCTATGGCTTAAAACAAGCTGCCTTAGCATGGAACATTGAACTAGACAAATCCCTTAAAGCACTTGGCTTCACCTGCATCCATTCTGATGCTGGGATCTATGAAAGAAGATAGATGGACAAGAGGTTATAATCATCCTTCTGGTTTACATCAATAACATACTCTTCACCAGCAACAACCACAATTTTCTTCAACAGATGAAGAAGAAGTTCATGACAGTATGGGAGTGTTGTGACTTAGGACAAGCCCATGAATATCTTGGAATGAAGATCCAGCTAGATCATTCTTCAGGTCTCTTGATTGTTGATCAGGTCACTTACTTGAACAAAATCCTTTGAAGATTTGAAATGGAAAACTGCTGACCAGCAAATACTCCACTCCCATCCAGGTATGAACCCACAAAACACACTGGTGAGACTACTTCCCAGTTATGCTCCAAATACCAATCTGTAATCAGCTCTCTTCTGTATCTCACACTGGGAACATGACCAGATATAGCTTTTGCTGTCATCAGGATGTCACAGTTCATGTCAAATCCTACAGAAGATCACCTCAATCACAATCTCTACATATTCCATTATCTTTGAGCTACTAGGGAGAAGGGTATCACTTATCAAAGAGGAAAAGAGTATAAGGTGGAAGCATACTGTGATGCTGATTGGGTGTCAGACAAGAATGACCAGAAGTCCACTACTGGTATGGTTATTTTAGCCAATGGATTGCTGATTACATGGCTATCTCACAAGCAAAAGACTATCACTCTGTCCTCTACAGAAGCTGTGTACATGTCTTTGTCAGATACATCAAGACAGGTCATCTGGATCCACTCTATGTTTACCAAGTTGAGATTTCATCCAGACCCCATTCCATTGTACAGAGACAATATGGGCTCAATATTCCTTGCACAGAATCCAGCACAGGAAAGACAAACCAAACATATTGATATTCAATACCACTTCATTCACAAATGCATTGAAGATCAAAAAGTACTTATGGTCAGACATATCACAACTGACAAACAGCTTGCAGATATTTTGACAAAGAATCTGGGACATGTCAAGTTCCATGATTTCACTCAATTCCTATTGACCAATTTGGCACATACCAAATCTGAGGGAGTGTTGAGCAAATAGAGTTAAGCACCTGGCTTACCTAACAGACACTTACTATTGCTCTAGGAGATTTGTCATGTGCTTAGTCACTGATGAAGACTACACTTGCATGTGTTTACCACTGCATGTGATTCTATGACTGGCTATGGAACATCACTGGTGTCATTCTCACACCTTCTCACATGTGCTATGAATATGTACTTATATGGAACAGTCTAGATGCTATGACATTGTTATGACATCACTATGACATCATGTATGATATCACTGTTCCATCATGTTCCATGCTTACTCAGTATGATACTTGAGTCTCCTTTATATGGCAGGTCATACTTACCTTATGTAGCCCAACCCATCAGTTGAGGCAAGTACATGTACCCACACACAGACCACGTTTGAGTGCATATATATGAGGTCCTTATGACCTCAAATAGTAACAGTTCTTTGAACAGTCCCCAACACAACAGAAGATCTCCCCAGTCAAACATCTTAGTAAGTATCTATGGTCTTACCTTAGAAACTTCCACTGCATAGTAGAAGTAGTTCAGGCTTAGCCCAAGCCTCTCAGAACACTCATTCTGTCCCCTCCAACTACCATACTTCACTTTAAGCACAGCAAGTTGAGCACAGTGGTGCAACTGCAGAAAATAAATGTGCAAATTTCACACCATATAACAAGGTATGTAAATGTAGTGTTAGGCCCACTGAAGTGCAACATGCAGGATTCAACTGCCAGGACCTAGGGCCTTGACACAATTAAGTGAATACATACCTCTCATAGATGAACAAATGCCACCTAGGAATATAGGTGATAAAAGTTGTGAGAGCCTCCATCAAGTGGGGGCGGAGGTTGGAACAACTCGTGGCTCAGGGTCAAGCATTTGTCTTCATGTCGCGCTGGAGGAAGGTCCGGTTCACAAGAAATGTATGGGGAGGGGTAGTGATGAATGCCCTTGGAGGATTCAGCAAAACGAAGAGGTCATTGGACCAGCCGTCTTCAATTCATTTGTCGATCCACTGTTGTTTGACCACACAGGCCCTCCGTTCGAAATCCTGTCAAGTTCTGTTGAAGGGTTTCATCTGCTGAGTTGTCTTGTTGACCATAGACTCTAGCCTGATGGCCAAGGTGGTGGGTTTCTTGTACGAGTTGGGAGAGTTCGTCCATTTGTCCTTCCAACGATCATCGCAAGCTTATGCCAACGATTTGTCGTCTATAAAGATGGCACCATATCTATTGTCTAGGTGAGCACGAAATGATCTCAGTTAAAGATCTACCTGTCAGTTCTTGACATGAGATTCGATGGTACAGCTGCATGGAGTTTCTCCTAGGCAGACCATAAAGATAGTCGCTCCTTCTTTGCTAGCGCACTAAGTCCGACAGTGTAAGGGGTAGATATCCCTTCGACGTCGTACAATATGAACGCATCGTCTGATACCTAGTCAACGAGTTGTTAAACCTTGAGGGTTAGGTGGTCCTAGTGTGGACCAGAGTGGGTGGACGTTTCAATGATAGTCACTGGAGATGACGACAGGTGCCCTTTGCGGTAATGAGATCGACCTATCCAAAATCCACTCAGTAGGCTTGCCCTTACCATGTGGACGGAGAAAAGGGGGTGGATGGATCTCTGTCCCCCTGTTAGAATGGATTAGGGTCTGTGCCTCTCAGCGGTGTAACATGCAGCGACAAGTTGGACCCATCCAAACATCCCTTTAGCTGGTGAGTCTCACGCCCGTAAGTGATGGCGAACAAACAGGTCAGCCTCTTAGTAAAAGACGAAGGTCCACTATATGATGCATTGGTGCTGCAATCTAACTTTCTGCAAGCACAGACTCCTTGTCTTACATATCTGCACTCGCCGAGTCTTTGCTCACTAGTACTGCTTCGACGGTGAGGAAGTGCCGGAATTTCAATGCCATTCAGCGCACTTCCTCCATCCCAAAGGCATGGATCCAACACGGATCCTCTCATGAGCGCTTGAGCACTGAGTCCTTCCAAGTCCAATTGCGTGAGTTGTTGTCTCAGTACTGATACAGCAAAGACAAATCATGGATGGATCCATCGTAGTGCCCTTGTTCCTGGACTATAATCAAGCCGTCCTGGTCCGGATTGAAAACCCTATACAGTAACTGCACCACCGTTTGTAAGAGTACATTCGCATTCTGTTTTACCACACATCGCGGATTGTGAGTACAAGTCAATAATCAGGACCATGGGAAACACCACCCCCACACAGGTTGCAAGAGTACTTATAGTCAACTGCAGGTTGCAGACAGGCCTTAAAACAAGAGAATTCCACTAGTGGTACATGGAAAAAGCACATAAACTTTTCACTAGTTTTACCTAAGTGCTTGGCCATCGGGTGCGTCCCACAGAGAAAATAATAGCTTTCAGCGCATCAACAAACTGCGTTTGGATAGGGGTGTTAGCTGCATTGATAGCATTGTTCAAGTGCTCAGTGATTGCCGCGTGGAGTTCATTAGCAGCTATGTCGATGTCTGCGGGATCATCGCCCTGGGAAGTTGGGTACCATTCGAATGAGGGGCCAGCATGTGGAGTGGGGTTGGTGGGAGTCTGGGGCTCATACGGTTGCTGGACCATGATGTCGGCTAAGATATTCATGATGTCGATCATGATGGAATGTGTGTTGGTAATAAGGCGGCGACGTTTGACAGAGTCGCTGACTTGGAATGTCTTCTCGATTGTGATCAAGAGATAGCAGTAAGTAGCGTTCGACGCAAGCGCCAGCTAGTGAAACTTTCGTTACCACCAGTCCGTGTAATAACCTCGGAGTCCTTACCTGATACACAAATGGGGTGCCCGTGTAATCATCGGAATGTGGCGAGGAAGGGACAGGATAGCACTCCCAGTCGGTTTGTCTCTCCCAGAGCTCTAGGAACATCTGGTAATGCGCTTCTGCGACGCCCACACTACCCTCGCCTTGGTCAATTATCGTCTTGATTGCGTCGTGAGCAGTCGTGTCGTTAACAACTTGGGTCATCAGATCACCGAAGAACTCCTGTGGAGTATATTGGAGATCCTTATTTTTGAAATCGATGTAATCCCCGGAATATAAAATCACTACAACCATGTTAAACAAAATAGGTCTCAGGGACAGACACCTACTCTGTTCAAGCTCGGAATAAAAATCCCCAATACTGTTGTATTCGGGAATTAACTCGCGTGAATATAACGCGTGAAGGGCAGGGGCTGCTCCCAAATTTGCGGATTCCTCGTCCTCGGAAAGCTTCGGAGGTGCGAGATAGGGTGCCTCAATCTAAGGTACATCGGGCGTCAGGCCATGAGGAATGCGCTGCAAGGTTGAATTCAAGTTACCCTCAAAAAGCATTCAAGATTGTCTTTCTTGCAGGGCTCAAGCATCATTGGAATCCTCGAATAAAGGATGGTCTCTTCCGGGCCATATGTCGGTATATCTGATTTGATGTAAAGACGGGGACCCGAATCTATCGCAGTCAAGATGTTTCCAGCAAGTGCTAGATGTAACATCTCTTGGCGGACGATAACTGAATCCACAAGTTAACACTATGTCAACTGGCTTAGATATTAGCTACCTGAGATCTTGGTCTTTGCCCGAGGGCCATCTATGGCACCAGGGGGAAGGAGCGAGTCAGTGCGTACACCTTTGATGCTGTAAATGGAGTAAAGGTATAGCTGTACCAGGCGGTCGATGGGTATGCATAAATCTCGATGCAAAAATGGCCTACTGGAATAGTAGATAGTTCTACGTGGACGGCACCACGAAGCATTTCCGTGATCTTGTTCTTGAACCTAGTTCGGTCAGCTTGGGTAGGCATGGTAGTAGGCAGGATGACAAAATCGAGGAGAGAATTCGATGGATAGCGGGGTTGTCACCTCTGGATCGTGACGGGCTGGTCTTATGTGAAGGGGAAACGCGTCCACGAGTACCACATTCGGACTCTTGACGTTATCGCTCGCAAAGTCTGACCTGATGATAAGAATCGAAATATCTGCGACACTATTCGATACCAGAATTCTGAGACCACAATGATAACGGGACACGGGCCTCCTGATCTCTCTCTAGTCCCGACAAACGTTTCTCGGTTGAAAATTGAACATTGACCTTCGAACTCAATGCGCGAACCAGGAAATGAGATCTCGTGCTGATGCACCAGATAAGTAGCGCATCCTTACCTGAAATTGAAATACGAATGATTCGATTGGACATTGACAAGGATGGGTCTCCTCCGTGGTGGCACGGTGCGGGGAAATCCCTGAATAGTATTGGAGATAGAGCCTTCGGAATGCTCCACAATGATAGATCTCTTCTGAACCGGACAGTTCCAATGACCGGTGTCTTGGAAGCCAAGAAGTCATAAGGTATCAGGAAAGGGGCACATCGTCACAAATAGGATTAAATCCATTGGATACCACCTGGATTCCAGGACAGGTTTGGTTGATGATCAGAGTGGGGTGTCCCCACAAGCAGTATTTGATTGATCTTATAGATCTTCCATACCTGAAGTGAATACCCAAAAAGTTTGGCCAATCTGCTAAATGAAGTTGGATCTACTATTGGAACCCATAGCACGAAGATGGACGACTTGCAGAGGTGAAAGCTAGTGTACTGATAAAATAATTAATCAGACTCGGACTAAACGTTGATCAACATACCGTCCATTATTGGAAGCTCGTATGAAATCATCCGGACTTGCATACACATGCATATTCATCGATCCTCTCGCATCGGCAAGGCACTTCAGCGATTTCAAATTGCAATGCAGCATGTGATCGGATTACATGTTCACCAGGAAGTTCTCCTCCCATTGGTATGACTTTTGACCACACTCTGATTGGTCTAACTCTGCGTGACGGAGAATCTCATACTCCTGATCCGAGTGAACGATCTCGAACACGCATGTTCTACCAAGATAACTTATCGAGGCATCAGAGCTACGGCTCGTGGGGTGCCATCTCGCCTTAGGCTGAGCCGAAATCTAACTCGGAGATATCCAACAGCTGAGCGATAGGTACTCGGGCCAAGTATAAGTATGTACGGCAAAGTTCCTTTATTCCATCCAACCTTCTTCCTCGACTTGAAGTTCGTCTCTGAAGTACTCGCGACATTACCATCATGACTGTCCCCTATGACCAAATAAGCTACATACAGATATTTCCTCCCATAGGCGTTGCCCGCTTGGGAGACTCTGGATTCGATCTCGACACTGGGCTGCCAGACGGCGACATAAAGTGGTTTCTCCCGTCAGAACTTCCTGGAACAGACGATATGCCTGCTAGTCTGAATGGCCAATTCAGAGAAGGTGACCAAAGCAATCATCCTTACCGCATCAAGCGTCAGGTGAACGACTTTACTCCACATATGAGTGTATTCAGTTTCAGCTTACTATAATTGATCCTCGTCGTAGGCCGTCCGTTTCCGGGTCTATGCATATGCGCAAGATGGGACAAATCTTGGGGAAATTACTTCAGGAACGGATTCCCCTTACCAGCTCGATTGGACTGTCCATGTTGCCAATCACAAACCCGGCTACTATCTATTTGCAGGTACATATTTCTCCTTCGGTGCACATATCTGGATCTGAAACTTGGTTAGGCGAGTTCCAGGTAGATCTAAACGACCAGTCAAGGTTGTCAAGCGGCGAAAAACGAGAATTGAGAAATCCAGATGTGCAAGGTGGAACGGTACGCAATCATCGCTTGTTCAAAGAGCATGAACTGATTCCATCCTATAGGCCGAGAATCCCATGAACCCAGCGGACCGAAATAGGTTATTGATTGATGCCGGGGAACAACACATATCGAATGTACGGGGGTCAGACCAACCAGCTCAGCCAGTTACTCTTTCGGGTGATTTCTACGGATCCCAGCCGAACTCAACGACGGTCCACCTCGGGCAACTACGCACGGACGAGAGCGGACGCCTCATTTTCATCGGAGGTGCTGGTTACTCGCGCTCCGTTGGAAGGCTTGATACTACTCCTCACTTCCAACCTGACATTATGTCCGACTTTGACGGTATTGACTGGGTTGATGATGTCTGTGATGGCTGGGTCACCGTGGAGATCCAACATGCTGACTTCCCAGTCAAGTGAGCCACGTTTTCAGACTGTTCACCGTTCATTTTTGATGCATGTATTGCAAAGGTTATCCCCTGTCCACAAATCCACCGTCGTCAGTGGCCCTCCGAAGTTTGCGTGGGGCATTAATGCTCCCACATCGCTGTTTGACCTTTGTGAGAGCATCTACAGTCAACATGGAAATTGGAAGGATCATGACGGGTCCAATTTCTATCTGGACATATGGCCTGTAATGCACTCTGCTTATGCGTTGTCTTGGGTCAACAGGGACGCATTCGAGGGACATGGTGCGTGGATCTCAACTTATTCATATGAATTCTAATAATTTGAGAAATCAGGCGTGGCCGGGAAGGGGAATTTCTTGCCGATGGAAAATCAACTCAAGTCGACAGGGGAGGACAGTCGGTTACTTCGCGAGCATGTGTTCCGCCGTCTGAGACTTCCGGACTATGAAGATATAAATCAAGCTAACACCATGTATATGCCTCGCCTCTCTGGAAATAAGTGGGTGCCATGAATCTTCTGATGTTCTTCAACTGATGTTCGAATCCAGTGGCGATTCGATCGAGCCTGGAAAGAATCTCTGGCCAGGAGATACGGAAGTTCCCCCGATCAGGCGATACTCAGCGCTGACCAGGTTGCAATATGATCGTTTCACGGCATGGAAACAAGGCAATTTTGTCACGACTCCCTTGCCATGGAGCCAATACACGAGCTTTGACGACGTTCCTCTTAAAGACCAGCCTGCATTCTTAACTCGCGCTGCCCTCGAACACACCATTGGAGAGCCTTTCTTCCCTGGATTAGAGATGACATGGATCTCAAGGTTGTCAGAGGTGTATATTCTTGACTCGACTACGCCGGACAATGATCCTCCTTTCCGCGTCAACCACGACAGATATCCGCCGGGCCACCTTGGTCGTGGCCTTAGTCTGCCGTGGCAAAGTGACTATGCCTTCTGCGAGGTTCACTGGTATGTCCCGTGGCTCCGTCGCTTCTTTATCGTCATCAGACTGATTGTTCCTCAGGTGGCCATCTGGCAGACCTGATGACGTTATTAATACCATCTTCTTGACGGAGCAAGCGACAACCAACGTCATTTCAGAGAAGGACTTCCTGGATAATATTTCACCCAAGCGAAGGAAGTGGGCCCGAGGCATGCGTGTGACTCCACACTGTAGGTTTGATTGGAATATGATGTGTGCAAGATCTGATCACCTGGCCAGATCCGGTTAGCTACCTTCCCGGATGCACGGACATGGTTCGCCACTGGAACAACCTTGGATTCATTGCGAAGGATCCTAGGTTTGTGATCGGAGATGCGGGGTTGCCTGTATGGGTGGAGAACGAACGGATGCGCATTAACGAAGACGTTCAGCGTATTGAGTCTAATGAACTTGTGCTGTAAGCTAGAGGAAGAATGCGAAAGAGCCTAAATACTTTCATGTATGTATCCCTGCACGCAGAATTGTAACAATGGTAACATGGTGATGCGCAGTCAAAACAACTTACGCGGGCGTGGTTGCTAGTGATCTCGACTCCTAGGCGATGACCCTCATCTCTACATTCAATTGCACCTGATACATTGAAGGTTGAACAATATAATGGGTATCTGCCGCTGGATGATCCTATGTCATCAAGCACCAACTGCAATAAACAAGACACCTGTTTCGAATCATAATTCATAGAAATCTTTCGTATTTAAATGTGCAATTGGCTTAAATCTCTGAAAGTCTCTGACCTCGCCACGCACTCATGATTCCAGGAATGACGTGACGGCAGGATAGATAATGGGTTTGTCACTCTTAAAGCATCACCTTCTGACTCAGGGTGCCGTCAACCAAAGAGTCTGATTTGATATCCTAGTCTTCCCTAGAGTCGTAGAGAGTATGAAGGAAAAGTCCACTAGGCAGATGATGAATGTCGAAATATAGCATTAGTTAGATGCGTCATTATGCAATAGTGTGTCATACAGGTAACATATCACCAGCTGTGGCCTGAGGTTTGAGACGTGGTGGTTCATCGGCGAGGATAGGTTATGTATAGGGACAAGCAGTAGTGGAAGTCTAATGCATAAATTCCGTTGGGTCAGATGATTTTACAATAACACAGCGGACCTTTCCTGATCTAGGTAGGTCTGCGAATGTTACTTTAGAGGACATCCCGTGATACTGCCCTCTGGCTGATTCCGCTGAATCGAATAAGCACAGCGTAGGATTCGAGAACAACAGACATGAGGTTGGATCCATTATAAATTCCACAGCACGAAAATGAACATAGAGATAATCCCTGCGGATTGACACGTGGAGGAGCTCCTCTAGTGTTAAAGCACAGATAAACTTATCATTAGCACCCGACCCTTGGGTGCAAGATTTGTGAAGGAACGGCCATTGTCCTTCGAAGTAACACGGTTTACCTAGGGGAGACTAATGTTTATGGGAACCAGATCCCGATTAGACCATGTTCTTACCGTACAGATAAGAGTCCATATGAACGACTTTGGATACTACAATGGTGTCACTTGGACAATCTAGTCTTCCAGCTTCTTCTTTGTTTTTACTTCGGGGCGGAAGGAGAGCGAAAGGAGGAATTTGCGGCTAAGCTGTATGAGTCTTGATGCTCAGTAGGCAGCAGTCTGGTGACACTGCACTGGGAACAGTAACGATGCAAAAGCATCTAGCCCTCCCTTTTAAGTAGCTCCAGAGTCCAACGAAGAAAGAAAAGTCGTTCCCGAGAGGCCTCGGCGAGAAGACACTCTCGCATTGCTAAGAGGAAATATGGAAGTAGCTGAATTCAAGGACTCGGGCGAGGACTAAGATTCTACTTGCCCCTAAAAATCCCTGGTAGTTTGTGTAGGAATCCAAGTGGAGTCACCAGTTCGGAGGCCTCATGAGGCATAAAGATAAAGTACACAACAGCGGCACCAATTACCATCTTCCTTTGAATCCAGCGTAGACTCTCAAAGCCAAACGGAAGTCTGGTCTGCTCAGCAAAGCAAGCACAGCCACTGAGGAAGCGCAGTTACTCGTTGTCGAATTCATCACTCAGACAAAGCCTTCAAGCTACCACATTTTAGGCCACCCTCCACTCCCGTACCCAATATGCCTTCGAAGGGCTGGCTTAACCTCGAGTCTGCGGGGGGCATGATCCCTGAGACCCAATTCTTCGAGGGTGACTCGGCATTCAAGTTTCTTGGCCTTAGCCGCACGCAACGACTGTATGGTTTCGTCGGGTGGTGAGTCGCCACAAGTCCTTGAGATGCATGAATGTTACAACATGTCCTCCTGCCATACAACCCCTGCTGCATGCACATAGCCTTATCATCGGATTCGCACTGAGTATACTAGGCAGCATACTCTTGTTCTTGGGCCAGTTGGGCAGTTTTGCAGGTAAGCATCCATATGTGACAAGAAGGCCGTTCTCCCAACTTACAACCTTCTTTTCAGTGCTGTACACTATCGGTATCCTCGTGTCACTTGCTGGTACAGGGTTTCTGATTGGGGTATGCTACTTTGCTTCTTTTCCGGTGCTGTCAGTGGCTTAGTTTCAACTCGATGCAGTTCGTCACTCAGATTAAGCTGGTAATGTCCAGCCTTCTATTGGATGTTGATAGGCATTGACTGTATTATGAAGATGTTCAAACCTGTGCGGCTGTTGGCCACTGTTCTCTTCTTGGGTTCCATAGGCTTGGTCTTCGTTGGCGCGTTTGTGCTTGGAAATGAGGTCAGCCAGTCATCTCTTCTCAGATGATCCGATCGTAAACTCTTTCTACTACAGGTTCTTTGTATTGGTAAGTGCCCCATACCGGTCATCTTAGCTCCGCCTCAATCCTGTGATAGTGTTTGTGATCATTGAGTACCTCGCGTATACCTGGTATTCGCTGTCGTACATCCCTTACGCTCGGTCGGCAGTGCTCAAGCTAGTGGGCATGAGTGGCTAACATAGTCGACGAATAACGATAATTTACGGCTTTCCCTTCAATCTGCCATTTACAGACCAGGGCTAGTATGCTTCATCAGGTCATGGGGTGTAGAGAGGACTATACATCTATCACGAAACAAAAGACGATTCCGCGAGACATCTTGTATTTGACCACGCCACGATGCTAAAGTCGGGGGCGTCTGATAGATAAACTTGGTACTCTTAAGACCACTAGCTTCCTCCTCACTTACCCCCTGAAGCTGTTCTTCATTTCTCGAAGCTTTCTGACGATGGCTACACCATCGCCTGTCAATCCAGTCGCTTTCCTGTGAGATGACAATCAGGGATCGTGGAGTCTATGCCAAGTGAAACCGTACTTGATATCTTCACTTTGGGGACGCATGAATACGTTCCAGCTTTTCTCGTCGCCGATTGTGAACTTGCCAGTAGTGACCTTGTTCTCTTGACAAAGACGAATGAGACGCGTGATATCAGGATTCATGGGCTCAACACTTTGTGCGAAAGCGGCGTTCTTGGCAGTGTATTCGTGGCCGACGTATGTGACGGTCTCGTCTGGCAATGTGCCCAGGTAAGAGAGAGCAGCATGCATATCCTCGGCAGTACCCTCGAAGAAATTACCGCAACCCCCTGATGCAGTTGTCAGAGTCGGAACAGAGATAAATACCGGCAGTGCTTACCTATGAAGAGGGTGTCACCGGTGAAGACACCGCCAGGTTGGGATTGTTTCGCAGTGTCGGTGACATGGTAGGAGATGGAATCTTGGGTATGACAGGGTGTCGCCATACACCTATACAAGGATGTGGGACTAGGAATATACTCTCTTGTAGGAATACCCACCTGACCCGGATGTTCTCACAGACGACGAACTCGTCCTTGTCCTTGACAAGGTTCGTTAATCTGGGGATCTTATCACTGCCCCCGTAAATGGGTGCAGTGGGGTACTTTGTATTCTATATATCAAGGGCAATGAGCAATGCTCTCGCTTGTGAGATCACCACATACGAATTCCTATGCATCAGAGTCAATATGAGCGTTTGGCCAGTTGCTGGAGAATTAACTTACTTCATTCCCTCCACTATGGTCGAAATGATGGTGTGTCGTGATGGCAGCAACGATGGAGACCCCCAGTTGATCTGCAGCTGCTTGTATCCGTGGCACGTCATATGGGTCGACAGCAGCTGCCTTGCTGGATGGCTCATCGATGAGCAGATATGCATAGTTATCCTCGCGAACTGGCACGGGCACGACCTTCATTCTGGTGGACGCTGTCACAGAGAAGTTGCGGCGTGGAATCAAGCTGATGATACGACGGACGGCGGTATGACACATATGACCTTGGCCTGCACTGGTACTCCACCACAGGCGTAAACGAGCCGTTAGCAAATCGAGTTTCCCAGCACCGCAAAGCTGATGGAAACCTTGCGTCAAGCATGTTAAAGTAAGTGTGGTATCTTGATAGGACACCACCCGACTCCATCACATCTACTGAGATGGAGTAGTCGCCCGACGAGGCACTGCTTCCTGTCACCCTTAATGCTCTCACAGCTCCTTGCCTTCCCCCTCCATCCCCTTCTAACCTAGCACTGTCCTCCTCGGTGAGTCATCCCATCTACCAATACGCTTGACCTTGACCCTCCCCTAAGCTCATGATCTGACGCCTCGACCCCTTCTGAACAACGACTAGACCTTAGCTTCATCATGTCTAGCTCATGCGTGTACTTCTGTCGATCCCAGCCGACCAACACTGCGACATCAAGCGACACTAGTGTTTATTCCACGCCCACAGACTCCAGCACGACAACGACATCCACCTCACCCACAGCATCGCCGCAGAACCAGGCCCAATCTTCAACATCCATATCTAGCTCCTCCTCGTCTCATGTTGGTGCAATTATCGGGGGCGTCATCGGGGGTGTGGCATTCGTCGCATGTATCGCCTTCGGTATTTTACTTTACCTCCGCCGACGTCGGCGCAAGCGCATCGCGCCATCCTCTGAGTTTATCAATTCTCTCAAGCCAGGCGCTACCCCTGTCTTCAGGCTTGAGCCTACTACTGCCCGAGATCCAGAAAAGTCAGGGCTTTCACATTATCTCCCCACCCCACCATCCCCACCACCCCCGTTCGCGCAGACCACATATTTTTCTAGTCCAGCCATGAGCAGCATGGAATTCCCCGACTCAGTGATGCCACCAAACCGTTCCTCGGCATCTCCAGGGGTGGAAAAGCCTCTTGAGCCAAACCGTTACTCGACACAACCTGCATCTGGAGTGGCAGAAGTAGCCCATTCGCATGATAACCATGGCCAGGACGACGACGATCGGAGTAACGACCAATGGGACGGAGACCCTATCATTCGGGCGCCAACCATGCCTCGTATACGGAGTCGCCGGCCGGAGAGTGCACCCGCATCTGCCCACCGTCCAAGCTCCTCGCAGCGGTCGCATCAACAGCCACAGAATTCATATCCTGGCGTCTCGCGACTGGCTGTGTCGCAGATGTCCGGTTTCGAACCAGATAGTCGGGATTCTTCTGTACAGCGTGCGACATCTTTACGTCCCTTGCGTCGCGAAGACCATCACCGAGAAGTTAGCTGAACACTACATAATGTGCATAGCACTGATTCAGTCGTGTTATCGGGTATCGCCTTGTGACATATTCTGCAGCATGGGTTCATATTTATTGGAGAACCAACGAACGACCAGCATGCCACCATGTACCACTATTGACTGATGCTATTAGGACAGTTGTGTAGTTTATGCTCAAAAAACATACCTCTTGCTTATGTAAGGTGTAGGGTCGTACACCGCAGACATGCTTGACCATTGCTCGATATCGCATAAAGGTATGGCTAACTGCGACACAGACCAGCTTATTCTGACACTTTCAAGGTGGAGTTGTTCTCTGGTCGCATTCTTTTACCCCAGAGGCCTCCCACATAGCTTCATCTGCCTCCTCGCCGGTTAATTCACTCATTCGTGAAGCGCTAATCGAAGGAAGAACCGCCGAACAGAAATACGAAAAGGATGGATATGCAGTGAAGTGGACATTCGTGAACGACCTCGAGTTGATCTTTGTGGTATGCTTGACATGCTTACCATTGAACTACACTCAGCTCAGGCCTGCGTAGGTTGCATACCAGCGCATTCTCCAGCTTACATATGTCGACGATCTCTTGACCGCGATGAAAGCCCTCTTCATCAAGCTCTTCGAACCATTCTTGACCACCTTCGTTGCCTCGCTGCATGCCATGAGCAAAGGGAAACCGGCCACATCAGACAATGGTCAACCCTCATGGAATTTCGCCAGAGCGTTCGAGGGATGGGACAAGCTATTTGCTAACTTGCTCAAAAGCTTCGAAGACAAGGTTGCACAGGTACCGAATCGATCGTGCTGAAGGACTGTGGATTCATTGTTTGTAGGAACGGAAGTCGAGGTTCAAGCCGCTCACTACGGCGGATCAGGCTGAGCCCGAAACCCCCTCAGACGATAGCAGCACGAGTATGTTACAATGTCGCGCTTCTCATTTCTAGGTTAAGTGTAATGCGCAGTTCCGACGCAGTCCCCTGAAGCACCTCAAGACGAGCAACAAATAGCAAGAAATGTTCAAGCGCTGAAAAACAGGCTTCGTGGACGGGGTGGTAGGCGCGGGGGACGAGGGATGTCGCGCATAGAGGGTGGGCGTGACGGCGATCTTGCCTCAGAGTTAGTCTGCTCACCTTTCCATCCGGCCATGCGTGTCTGATTCATCTATCTCAGCAACGAATCAAACAAACGCAAAGCCAAAGCCAAGACACAGCGCAAATGGGGTGATGAGACTCCAAGTGAGTCAGATATGGCGTCCCTCGATTTCAGTGTCGACAAACTTGAGCCTGGTGTGAACGGGCGTCTCTCGCATGATCTGAAGAGCCTCGTTGATGCCACGTCTCTGGGCACTAGAAACAAAGATGGTCTATACGAAGTAAAGGATTGGGACTTTGGCAGTGGTGGGGAAGCGACAGATGACGTTATCGCCCGTGCTTTGAGATCAGAGTCCACTCCGCAGAGCTCTCTCGGTGCATTAGGCTCTGTCTTTGCGCGTTTGACGGGTTCCAAGGTATTGACAGACCAGGATTTAAAGCCTGTCCTCGAGGGGATGAAGCAACATCTCATGAAGAAGAACGTTGCAATGGAGATTGCTGACAAAATCTGTGAAGGTGTTGGTGGAGGCCTCGTCGGGAAGAGAGTAGGGGGCTTCCAGAGTAAGTCGTTTCATCTACAAACCCGTCCGATGCTCATGGGAATGATTAGCTACCAGCAACGCTGTTCGCACCGCGCTCTCCGCTTCGCTGACGAGGATCCTCACTCCCAAGACGTCAACTGATTTGTTATTGTCTATTCGGACCAAGTTGTCCTCCCCCCTTCCCTCTTCGCAGCAGAGGACACCGTACTCCATTACTTTCGTGGGCGTGAATGGTGTAGGGAAGAGCACCAATTTGTCCAAAGTCTGCTTCTGGTTGATCCAGAACAACCTCTGGGTTCTTATCGCTGCATGCGATACTTTCCGGTGAGTAGTAGCTTGACCATACCTTTTCATCGTGCCAAGCCCGTAAATAGGAGCGGTGCAGTTGAGCAGCTGCGCGTGCACGTGCGTAACCTGAGCATGCTCGGGGTCGATGGGGCGATGGATAGTAAGGGCCGGGTCGAACTCTTCGAGAAAGGATATGGCAAGGACGCTGCTGCCATTGCAAAGGAGGCTATTGCATATGGTGATACCTTTCTTTCTGTATCCCTGTGAGCTTACTAATTTCGTTGTGCTATTTAGCCAAAGAAAATAGTTTCGACGTGGTTCTCATTGACACCGCGGGACGTATGCAGGACAATGAGGTGAGTGGTCCACACTCTCGCCTTGTAGCAGTTAACCGAGTCGGATTCTCACAGCCATTGATGAGAGCGTTAGCCAAGGTCTATTTTTTCCTACGTCTTGCTTGAATCTATGCTTACATCCAGACAGCTTGTAACGACGAACAACCCTGACAAGATCATTTTCGTCGGGGAGGCGCTAGTCGGTAATGAAGCTGTCGACCAGCTCACTAAATTCGATCGAGCCTTGCGTGATTTTTCGTCCGCTTCGTCAGGGAAGAGTCGCGGTATCGATGGTATGCTCGTGACCAAATGGGATACTGTAGATGACAAGGTATGTCACTTGTTCCTACTCCACCAAAAGACACGAAATAGAATCATTTCTCCTAGGTTGGAGCCGCTCTTTCTATGACGTATGTAACTGGTCAGCCGATTATTTTTGTCGGTTGTGGACAGGTGCGTACCCCTTCTTGTTGGTCGGCCAGCCTACTTATCATTTACTCTAAGACATACACGGACTTGAGGCAGTTGAAAGTGGATAACGTGGTACAAGCTATATTGAGTGACTAGGACTATCGTTATCCTAGTTGTCGGCTCCTGCGAATTCGAATTATGCGCCACTTGTTCAGCCCCACTGAATGCCAAAGAATGTGCTTCTCCTGGTGTACCCTGCAGGGTACTGTATTATTTGCCTGGGGTTCCGTACTATGCGAACTCCAGATCAATTCACATGATCTGTCTCAGCTCCTTTGGTTCGTTTAATTCAGAGCTTACGAGAATGTAGAGGCCACGCAGGGTTGCATACCCCGATCGATATAGTCTGAGCAGTTCCCAATTAATTTTGACAGGGGAACCTACCATATCATCCACAGGTTTCACCTATTTTCCGCTATCCACACACCCTGTGTGGGGAAGACGATGATGTCATCTCTATTCGCCAGCTTTCGGGGACCCTGAGTACAACACGAGCCAGATGACCATGGCCTAATTTAAGATAAGTTTTGCGTTTGTCCATTGGTCGACTAGATACCAGGCAGAGGGCGGAAAAACGGATGGAGCTCGGTGGCGGACATTTCCCATTTGATGACATCACTGCCCTAGAAGCCCCCAGCTTTCTCCGGAGAAGTTCATCATGATGCGTCGTGCGGAAAGTCAAAGATGGACTGAACACATCTCGCAGCCGTTCGAAGCCAAGCTAGGTCTGGTAAATATTGATGTTGACGGCATGTAGAACAATGCCGTTTCAAGCTAGGTCCATTTTCGTAGGTATCCAAGCATGGACGAATGTCCGTGTGGTGCATGCATAGGCTGATCGACAAGTTGAATATGTGGCACCTCTGTGGACCACATTGGGCTGTCGTGATGCGGTGCTGACGGTGGGCATGATTAGAATCATTCGCAATGTGGTGCGTGATGATGGGATCTATGTCGTCTTCTGATTCCCATTCCCATTTTTTACCCGTCATATGTACGTACGCGTGTTCTCAGTATTCGGATCCGAGAACCAGGGTGTTGATGCTGGAGAAGCCGCACAAATATCCGACAAGATGGGTTGCTAAATGTCTCTGGTAGTATATCGGATAGTACACCCGCCTGTCATGAGACGTTTCGTGGTGCGCGGGAGAGCGGGGTTCGACTCCCCGCCAGAGAGACTTTTTGCTACTGTCTACAGGGTAAGCTCCATCAGACTATTGCTAGTACTTGGGCTGCATTATCACCGCATACCAGGAGAGGGTTATACATAGTACATCATAAACACGGTATGAGTATCACTGTTGTTGTGGCTGCTGTTCTTCCAACCATCTTCTAACCTCTTTCTTATTTATCATGCGCATCACCCTGTGCTGTTCCTCCACCGTCCGTTCGCGGTACAGTCGCATGATATGCCCGCAGACTATCCAAACATCCTCCCAAGGTGCGTCGAACAGGTCCCACCAGGAATTTTGGGGTGATGATGGGAGTGAAATTCCGAGGTGCCGCGTGGCAAGGAGGATGGCTGCACTGACGATAGTCGGAACAGCGTATATTGCATATACCGGGGTTTGCAGTCTAGTGGAATGGTCACCCCGTACACGGATCGATTAGCCCAGTGATGCATGTGTGCTCCAATATCCGAGACCACGGAATAAGCAGAAGACTCACGCGTCGTTGAGGTACCCCCACGCCTTTGCACACGCTTCCTTGTGGTTTGTAAGCCCGAGAAGGCGCAAGTAATTGATGAGCGTGCCGTAGGGCAATACGATGTGGACGTTGAATCCAAGGCGCTTGAGGATCTGCATTTCAGCGACGACCAGCGCGTCCTTGAGATCGTAGAATGTGTCGCTGAAGTATGTCATGGGCGTATACTTGAATTTGGCTTGGCCTTGCAAAGGAGTCGAGGGGAAGACTTGAGACTGGCTGTAGACACGACCCTGCCCAAGCACGTTGGGGTGCAAATGCGGTGATGACGGGGGTGGGTGCACAGCGAGTGCGTGGGCGTTTCGCTGGAGAAGGAGGTCGTACACGTTGATGAGATCCCTCATTCGGACGGGGCACTCCTCCAACTTGGAAGCAAGGTAGAGTGCACCCATGCCAATGTCCTGTATGTACGCGGTGCGGAATGAACAAAGCACACGCGACAGATCCGGAGTGATTCAGACGGACGATGGAGAGTGAAAAGTATCGCTGACCCCAATGCTAAACTGCTTCATGGATGTGACAAACCAGAAGCGATGGAAGAGGATCTGGGCAGTGGCCACTGCGACTTGTTTCCTGTTGGTGTGAGGTGTGAGCGAAGAGAGACGAGAGTGTTCGAGAGACGTACTGGTTGAGGAGAATGCCAGCCTGGTGTATGAGTTTGCATCCAAATGCTCTGAGGTCTTGTTCGAGATCCTGGGGCAGTCCATCTTCTTGTGAGGGTGTGTTTTCGATCTGAGCGAATGTTGCGAGTGGGACGAGTGTCGGCGTCATCGGAGGAGGAAACAAATATTCACTCTTTAACTTTCGACATGCAGAGTCTTCCACCCAAACCAGACTTTCCTGCTCTCGACGACAGACGCACAAGCGGAGGCCGTTCCTCGCCAGACAGATATTATCCACGCGATGACCGGCGAGACCAGCGCTCGTACCGTCCGCGCGACCAGCCTCGCTCACCGCGTCCAATAATGATGGACAGCTACATCGCAGACTCTCCTCTCCCGCACCCAGACACAGGTTCGCCGCCGCCACCACCAAGGGATTCGTCCCCTCATCCACCCCAGCGGGACAGCTGGGTGCCTGGATCTTCTGCTCACCGTGATCATCATCACGGACGAGACCATCGCAGCTACGAGGACTCGCGCACGATAGATGACCGTGGAGAGCGCAGACCCATGTGGGACAGGAGAGGGTCTGGTAGATCCGACCACTGGACGCCTGACCGTGGCCGAGACAGGGACAGGGATCGAGACAACGACAGGCGGGACGGCGATTATAGAAGAGGGCCCAATTACTCAGGGAGGAGACGGCCGTTTCCCAAGTATGACTCGCGCGACAGAGACAGAGACAGAGATGGTAGGAGGCGTTATCCCTCCCCTGACTATCGTCGGGACTCGCGGTCCCCGCCTTCGCGCCGTGGCGGTATGCTCGCCAACCCATTCAGTTTTCTATTCATTCACTAACTGTGGCATGTACTCTTTGTAGATCACTACTCTGGGCGCGGACACTCCCCTGTTCGCCGTCATGCTTACCATTCTCCTCCGCATGGTCATCGCTCACCCTCACCATATCATGCACAACCCGACCGAGCTTCAGAGCTTGGAACGCCACGACATGATCGTGACCGGACAAGGGAGAGGAGAAGCATCTCCCCGCCACGGCGCCGGCGATACAGTCGGAGTCCTAGTCCGTACCGTCGTCCCCCTCGTCCGCGCTCGCCTTCACAGACACGTCTGCGGCCCTCATCCCCCCGATATAGATCCCCCAGTCCGACTCGACAGGTGGATCGTGAGCCATTGGACGAACCAGGGTTAGGGGACACAGACGAAAGACATCGCGCTTCCTCGCCCTTGCCTCATGTCAGAAAAGAGGGGGACGACGAGGAAATTGGTCGAGGGCTGTCACCTCACAGACATGGTATTAAGGACGGGGCATCTGGCGAATCCACCCACGTGCAGCAGCGGCTGTCACCGCCACCACTCTCTTCACATACACATGCACGCCCACGATCGTTCTCGCCTACGGTGTCCGAAAAGGAAAGGGAACGTGAAAAGGAGAGGCAAGTCGAGAAGAAGCCAACCCAGCCTTACCTCCCTGTCATACCCCGGTACAACCCCGGACCCAGCTTCAGTAAAACGCTGCTAGTGAGTGCCGACGTGAGTGTCTCATTTCCCTTGGCTTGGTGTTCTCCATCGACCTCACTTTGCGTGATAGTATGACCGCCTTGATGCTTATCGTGCCCATGTTGCTACCGAGCAATGCAAGGCTGGGAAAGCGTGGCGTCGTGCACAGCACGAGCTTGAGATGGCGACCCTTGAGTTGAAAACGGCGCAGCATCGCCGAGAACTTGTAGAGAGTCTTAGGAAGCGGGCTCATGCAGGTGTGCTGGGGATTGATGCTGTTCCAGTGCAGGAGGAGGCCGTATCTCTGTAAGGGTCGAAGATCTAAAGTAACCGGGTCGATACATTTTGTTTCGGTGGGTGAACGCCCCACAGCTAGCACATACACAATGCAAGTCACTGTTACTAATCTGTGGAACAATGGAACGTGATCACTTCTGAGGTAGCCTCCTACAGACCATATGTGTCCGTGTAGGGTCCGACGGGAGGGCACAATAAAACCCATATTTCTAGTATGTGGATCTCTTGGTCAGCACTCAGCTGCGGCTGAGTAACATATACATGTAGGAATGAATTGGAAATGCTGTCTGAGCAGTCAACGTGCAGCGTTTTTCAAAGACGTGTGGTCAACGACCAAGCCCCTATCTCGACTGAGATCCGAAGCCCAGAACACGCAGCACGTTCCATAATGTTGGATGAACAAGCAAAGTGATTTGGGGTAGGCTACACGGTCTTGGACTGTACTCACCTGCATCGCCTCGAACAGCTGTGTGGGATACATCTCGAGCTGCGGATATATATCAGTATCGGACAGTTACGTGTACGCAGATAATATTAATACAAGGCTGCTGCACTCTTAGTTGCAGTGGTGTTAGAGTCACTGATATGATATGATCATACCAAGACTGGGGCGACAAAGATGCGATCAAAAAGATGAAATCCGAGACAACTGCACAAAACGCGAGATTGCTGACAGACTTACGACGACACACTCCTTTAGCTTCCCTTGTCCCGCTTGCTGACCCACTGTTAGGTCTTCTCGACAAATTTCTGAGCGCGGTGCGCCGCGTTCGCCGTCGAAAATGTACACCGCTGACGGATCTTCCCATGCACGGGTACGCTAAGCACATGATGAAGCGTGATGCCGTACTTTATGACTAGTACCCACCTCGAGAAAACCGTGCAGAGATGCATCTGCGCTGCTGGTGGGTTTCTTGTCTGGCATGGTGGTTTCAGATCGTCGGCGAGTCGATGACGTCTGGTCCGCCGCGGCCCGTGTTTAATTTAGTTTATTTTATATTGGCCCCTGTCATAGAAACATGCCGCTATCGATTAGTTTAGTGGAACGCCACAGGGCGCTCCACTTAGTTCCGTAGAGAATGGTGGTACATCACTCGAAACGAGGATGGCGCTGGTATGTATGGCGTGGTACCTATCACAAGCCTATGCAATAACAGTCGAACGTGTCATGTGTCAAGAAAATGTCCAACTTGTTGTAGTTCGAATACCAAATGAATGAGGATGACGGTGACGTGATAAAATCTGTGGATACAATATTGTGTCAAGTGAAAAAAAAATAAAGAATTTATGGTGCACCAAAGTCGCTGATTAGTTCGAGAGTAACATACTAATCTGGGTTGTTGGCCTCGTCGTGTTTGACGGCCAAGGGACTTAAGCTTAGTGCCTAGGCCCCTCATGAAGGGTTTAACCGCCAAGGTATGATAATGCGTGCTCGTCAGGGCGACTTCGGCGCCCCTGCTTACATATATATGGCAATCGTCGCGTCACCTGCTCGGTAGAAATAGGTATGAGGGTGTGTACAGATCGGATTCTCTGATTCTTCGAACGAAGCCCAACTGGGAGGAGTGCGGCATATGGATACAAACCGAGAGCCGATGTGGGCGTCTAGGGAGTGTAATATATCACCAAAAATGGACTAGAATCCCGAGTTAGACTTACCTGTACTGCAGGGAGGTAGTAGTGAGAGACAGGGCAGAGATCGCGTGATAGACAATTTCTAGGACACTGCATCGGCGGTATTTTCCGCTTATCCCTATCTCGCTACACACACATACACCCCTCCCCATCCGAATATGGCCATCACCGATTGGCAACAAGATGGGGGGAATCTCAAGGGTGGTGGTGCCACCCCAAGGGTTGATCGGCGGAGAAGGAGAAGCCGGATGATTTATTAGTGGACGCCAAGGGTGGTGGTCGTAATGAAACGTGATGATGAAGAAGTTGCCGTTGGTGATACGGGGAATGTAATTGGCGGAGAGGCAACTGGTGTTCGCGACACACGCGGGACCGCCATGCATGTATGTGGTGAACACGGCGTTTGGCAGGTGGGGGCGATGGCAGATCGTCATGGATCTTGGGGTCTTTGTCGTTCTTGTCGTCGCGTTTGCGTTTTGCTGGTCTGTGTGTGTAAGGGGGATGGGAGAGGTCTTCGTCTGTGTCGGGGAGGTCGAACTGGAGGAAGGTGGGGGAGTGGTATGGGAGTGGCCGTGGTGCGACCACGGGGACGTCGCATACGGAGAGACGGATTGGACTTGCAGGTTCGGGGGGGGAGATGGTCATGTCCGCTGTGGATAAGGAAGAGGAGGAGTCAGATGTCGAGGGAGAGGAGGAGACTAATATAATCAGGTCAGGGGTGACGGAAGAGGGCTGCAACGCACAGAGTAGGGCGGGCAGACGGGGGGTAAGGTAGTTTGCCCTGTCCCGCAGGTAGGTGGTTGGCCTGCACGCCAGTGGTTGTGGCCAGTCGAGGGGAGAGAGAGGGAGCTCCATGGTTGGGGTGGACATGGAGGTGGGATCTATTAAATAGACGGGAGTCTAACATTAATATGGATCTCCTTTGTTTTTCAAATCCAGCATGCTGCCAGCTCTCTTCCGCAGGTCCTTTTCATCCCTGCAAGCCACTGCTTCATCAGGCCAGTTCTTTGTCCGTCGCAACTCGCGGGGCTCTCTCCCCGTCTACACCGACATCCGCAATGGCAGAACACGCCATCTCATTCTGATACGTAACATACAAGGCCAGACACAGGTGAGGAGCTCCACCCGGTCGTGATGCCCAGGCTCACTCCGCTCTCTGCAGGCACTCGCAAACGAGCTCAGGTCGTCCTTGTTCAAGCCGGACTCCCCAGAGGCAGCCAAGCTCAGGGTGCGCGTCCATGCACAGAGGCACGTCGTCATCTCGGGGGGTCGATGGAAGACAGACGTGATGGCCTGGCTTGCTGACAAGGGCTTCTAATCACCGTGGTGCCTATGCCAACTCGGGAAGCGTGCCATCCATGTCCCGCGCGCTACGTCCACTGTCCAGAGACATGTGGACTCCCCTCCCGAAGAAATGTGTACACCCGACACGCGTGTTCTTTACAGTAACAATAAAAAAAACTCGTGATACTGTCTAAAAGCCACCGCGCGCGTGTGTTTCGTATCACAATCACAGCCCACCATAGCGTGAAACAGATCCACCAGTACCTACCTCATCTGTCCTGACTTCTGACTGATGCCCTAATGACGACCCTGGGTCCTAGGCTGCCATTAACTTGGATATTAGTTGGCACAGCGACAGCCAAAGTCGACCGCACCCGCTATCATTTGGGTGCTATACTTGGGCATATCCTGTCCTTTTCCTTGGACAAGTCATATACTCACTGCTCCGCGTTCAGGACCCAGGTACAGGGACGTCCACGGCTAATGACACCCACTCACTCACACCCAGGGCATAAATAGTATTTCGCAGTTGGAGTGTACACGTTCTGATTGGACACGATGCTGCGCCTTTTCCGTGCTCCAGCTGATGCTTCTGTGGCCGTGATTAGTATCAGATCTGATTAATGATGTGTCATCTCGACGGCCAAGTGCAGAGCGCCGTGGCATGCTTGGCCACATATGCAGGAAGTCCTCAGCCTACGTACAATGGAAGAACGTTGGACCCAAGTGCCTCCGATAGACCCTGGGCGCGATGCTGAATATTAGGTCTTATGCGCACATTTGAAGGGACTTTGAGCGGCTGATCAGAGCCTGATTCATTACCGGAACAAATCGTGGGCAAACCATACCTGCCCACCTTCGTGGCTGGCCATATGAGTGCTTAGAAGAACCAGCCAAGGTCCGAAACATGAGGCTGCCCGTGGTCGACTCCACAAGTCGACCAAACTGCGGTATTCCTAGCATACCAGTCAGTTGACCCAGCCCGCTGTTTCCCACAAAATGTCTGAAGTGCAAGTTTGACTAGTCGGCCTTCCGAACCAATTCCGTTCCGAGACGGTATTATCGGAGGATGCCGTTATCCTTTCCATATTTGGACATACCAAGATAATCTTATCTAGAAAATGACTCCCTCAATTTTCGACTCTCGCTTTGGAACTCGTACAACGTCCTCGAGGAGGACACCTAACCTATTAATAATAACTATACAAAAAGGCATATGGCCGCAGCAGCATCCACTACAACACCCGCAACGAACGGTGCACCTCAGGGTACCGCAAGCGGACCGAGCGTTGCTTCTGGTCCTGCACCCACTCGTGCCGTCCAGCGGGACGGCGGGAATACGAGTCTGGGCACATTTGGGGTTAGCTTGTTCATTTTTTCTATTTCTATGACAGCTAACACAACGGACGTCTCCACTCAGGTCAAATCGGGCCTTGCACAGATGCTCAAGGTCTGTCTTTCCTTTTTGCACATGCACGTTCGCCGTCCCGAGCTACGCTTGGGGCTGCGCGTGTCACATACGACGATGTACTGAACGAAATGTATGTTGGCTGTTCTCGCTTTTTGTTTTTTTGTTACGACCGTTGTTGTGCAATTGCCATTCACGTATGTAGGGAGGCGTTATCATGGATGTCGTGAATCCAGAACAGGTGCGTTGTCCCCTCCAAGCTCTTCCTCTTGCGTGAGCACGGAGAAGAGCCATAAACAATTGGACTGATCTGAAGACTCATTTCTCGACCCCTCTTCTCATTCACCTTTGCGGCCGATGTCCCTCCGATTTGACTCTACGCCTCTCCCGACTGAAACCCGAACGGAACACACACCCCTCAGGCGCGTATAGCCGAAGAAGCTGGCGCATGCGCCGTTATGGCTCTCGAACGCGTGCCTGCAGATATCAGAGTTGCAGGAGGCGTCGCTAGAATGGTTAGTCAACTCATTACGATTTTTTTTTGTATAGTACTCGGCTTTTTCCAACCTTTTCACCTCTTCGACTCCGCATAGTTGTCTGGTTTTGTCCTAGCGTTCTGTGAACTCCGTACTGTCCGGCGTTCCTCCATTTCCCGTCTTTTTTTATTATTACCAACTTTATCTGATTACCCTTGACCCGAGATGTTTCCCCATTTTGTTCTTGCATTATACATCCTCCTATTCTTTCGTCATCCCTTTCAGCTTGTTTCGTACTAAACCCATCTTCGAACTGCGTGAGCTAACTTCTTGATGGGACCCAATGTGACAGAGCGACCCCGCGATGATTAAATCGATTGTCGAGGCTGTCACTATACCCGTCATGGCTAAGGTCAGGATTGGGCATTTCGTCGAAGCACAGGTACGCTACCATCCACTATCATTTACCTCATTCATTCTCGCTGAAGCTAGAATGTGTCTGGCATACACACATGTGCATTACAGATCCTCCAAGCCATCGGGATAGACTACATCGATGAATCTGAAGTTCTCACTCCCGCAGACGAAGAGTACCACATCAATAAACACAACTTCAAGGTTCCCTTTGTCTGTGGCGCGCGAAACCTCGGCGAGGCTCTCCGGCGGATCTCCGAAGGTGCCGCGTTCATCCGCACAAAGGGGGAAGCCGGGACGGGCAATGTCGTCGAGGCCGTCCGCCACCAGCGTGCTGTCATGGCCGAGATCCGAAAGGCAAGCGTCATGAGCGAGGAGGAGCTTTATGCATACGCAAAGGAGATTCAGGCGCCATTCCACTTGTTGAAGGAAGCGGCGAGGCTGAAGAGGTTGCCTGTCGTGAACTTTGCAGCGGGCGGTATTGCCACGCCAGGTACGTCTCTCACTTTGGCGTGCTCGAAGCAAGCGAACTGACATACATCTAGCGGACGCTGCGCTGATGATGCAACTCGGTTGTGACGGAGGTAAGATGCGCATTTCTCTGTTCATAGTGATATTCGATGACCTTGTGCACCATAATAGTTTTTGTCGGTTCCGGAATCTTCCACGTGTGTACTTGATTGCAAATAACCATGTCTTCCGGTGCTGACGTTCTCGATGAAACAGGCTGGAGACCCGGCGAAACGTGCACGTGCTATCGTACAAGCTGTTCGTACCCTTATAACGTGGCTGTTTATATCCCACTTACCGTTACACATCAGGTCACACACTACAACAATCCCAAGGTTCTTGCAGAGGTAGTGCAGCCTGTCGCGATGCAGATTTAGAATACGCTGCTCACTGTTGTCTTCTTTACAGGTGTCTGAAGACCTTGGTGCGCCTATGGTTGGTCTTACCATGTATGTCGGTCCTCTGTTTCGCTCTTACTTTGCGACTGAGAATATACTCCTACAGCAATTCAGATATGAAAGGTGGTCGACTTGCAGATAGAGGGTGGTAATACATCACAGCAATGTATGATTTTGTATTACACTTGTTAACCAAATACATTCAACTGTACACCTCTAAGCATCCAACATGAGATATTCGTGGTTTCTTCAGCGCCTCTTACATGAAATACATCTTCCCGGCCATACTGCCGTGCGTCTTCTGGTATCCCTTCTCCCATCTAGCGATATCGAAGGAAGCGCCACCCGAGACCGAGGATCCCGCACTATCATCATAACGAAGGCTTGGTTCGAAATGGAAATTTGCGCGAGCGCAAACAATCTGTGGGAGGGTCAGTCTCCACATAAACCTAGCGTTGTAAGACATACATCTGCATCTGAAAGGTGATATAAGCCCATCTCGTGTATTGAATTGGAAGGTTTCACTTACAGTAAACCGGCGCAGGAATGGATACGGAACGAGTTGCTCGAGCATATGCATGGCACAAACCAAATGAGAGATTCTGCAGGCTAAGGTGGACAACTAGTTACTTGTCACGAAATTTAGCATTACTAAACCACTTACATATCGAGATTTCCTGAGTAATTTTCATCCAAGAGAACAATGTAATGACTGGGTCTACTAGCTGTTGTGGGTGAAGACAAAGTGAGTAAAACCACAGGTGATAGACAACTAACATACTTCCGAGGAGGCCTCCGTGCGACTGCAGATAGAAGTCTCTGGCCACTGGATTGCCAATGCCCCTGTCAGCGACAAATCCTGCAGGACAATTACCAGATTTGTCTCCATCTCTCCTATATAAGTAACAGTCATCAGGCCACCCCATGTTGATGAGCCAGAGAACTTACTCTGACTTGGGGAAAAACCTGACATGGTGCCTGTTGACAGCTCAAAAGGGGGTATAATGTGATCAAACAGATTTCACTTACTTCTTTCCTACAACAATGTAAGTTAGAAGAGGCTTCTTGGCAAGTGCCTTCTTTTCCACCCATAGAGCATCAATAGTGTCTTTGTTGTCATATCAGACCAGAAATCAGAACAAAACTCAGTTGACTTGCCCTTGATTGCTTTGATTTCCATTTCTGCTGCTCTGGCATATTCACCCTCAGACAACCCATCTCTGAATAGAATGAGGCTAGAGGGAGGAGTTTGGTGCTTCCTGACAAATGTTTCTATGGCATGCTGCACCCACAGTTTATATTACCATGTCAGCAATTAGTGAACACATTCACTCACTTTCATCATAGGGCTCAAGTTCTCAACAATCTCTAACCTGGGACGTTGTATTCTCATGACAGCCTCATAACTCATGCCCTTATTATCAGAGGAGAACACGAGAGAGGCAACAGATGGCTGATCTACCACTCCAGGAGCAGGATGTCCCACATCCACGCCTAAGCAGGTGTCAGCATGTTCATATGTCCACAAGTGGTATCCCCACCCATGATCATGAAAGGGTTCTTTCTTAGCCTCTCAAGGGCACTTGCAGAAGGAACGGCATTAACACCTCCAAGTTTTGCATTGATCCTGCTCGAACATTACTCACGCCACCAGGTGTCAACAATCCTACGTACTTCATGGCCACGTTATTGCAGTATTGATTATTGGCCCGGGCGATCTTGTCCTCTCTCTGCAGAAACAGTAAGACATATATACAATTTGTGTAGTCATAACCTTACAACACATTGCGTAGGAATCTGGAAGAATTCAGGAATTCAGATTTAATGATCACAATTATATACTTACTCCATTAAGAACATCCCCGAATCGTTTCACAGCGAACCTTATGTCAGCTGCAGAGGCTGGCAGCACGACCAGAAGTAAGTCTGATGGCGGTTTCTTGTTGGCATTCCCGTTGGCTTCCCTGTGGGCTTCAACAGCAGCAGAATACAAGTCCTGGATGTCCAATAAGCTAAGGAATGTGCCATAGAAAAGGGATTACTTACCCGGTCAACATTCTGACTTCCTGTCTTATAAACCTGTGGTGGGCAAACACCTTGCCAAAGGTCCGGTACAGTTCAATAGCAATAAGAGAGGACTTACTCATCCCTGAAGTACATGTAAGACTGTAGACACAAATTCAAACCAAGATACACACCTAGGTGTCGACAGCAATCCACAAGCATCCCGACAAACCTCTCCGTATTGGGACGGGCTCGGTTCTTGTTGAGACTATAGTCAACTACGGCCCAAATAGAGATATTTTTGGGGTCATGGAACTTCTGATTTACTACGTTCCAGCCGCCATTCCTCGGAGTCTGAGGATAGATATTAAATGAAACAAGAGTGGAGGCACGAAGACATACAACGGGTGGCCCGTCTCCCCTGTATATCATGTTTGGAGTTGTGAGAACGTGGCCTTCTATCAATGCAGGGGTCTTTGCGACTGTGAGTCCAGCTTCTTTGACAAAGGGAGAGTTTTCGTAGTCGAGAACCTGTATGGATAACGGTTCAGGTGTTGCATGATATGCGAAACCGACACTCACTGAGTTTGACCTCGAGGTTCCCATACCGTTTAGAATGGCTTCCATACGGGCTCGAGGCTTCTCGGACGTAAACTCTACCATCCCCTTCGTGTATTCCTGGGGTAGTTTGCGTGTATAACGCTGGTTCGGAAGTACACTACATAGCTCAGCAGGTACAACCGTTTTATTTCCCCCCTTATCGTTCAGCACAATCCCGATAATGTCGGGATACTTGAGATGGATGTTGTACGTCTCTCTATAGTATTGCTAACCCGACCCATGAGCAATAGACATAGTTTTATGATAAAGCCATACCTGGACTGTCATTTGTGCGGAGTCGTCCTTCTTAGTAAATTCATAATGTCCACCACGCGGGATGATGTCTGTAATCCTCTTCCTTCTCTGTTTCAGGTGATCCAAGCCCACAAAAACATTCTTAAAGAAGCTCTTTAACTTGCGAAATGCAGGAGACGAGGCATCCAGTCGCAGAGCACGGACGTCGGATTGCTCCAGGACACTAAGAGCCACGTCGATGAACTTACCATCCCGGTACCTTGTAATATCATCGTAAGTCGTTTTTTCAGTTATATAGGGCAACATACATGACCCCGGACGTTACGTCCACATTGATGAGAAGTTGTTTGAGTGATGGTCGAACACTCCTGGATTTGGGTCAGAAGCATGCCGCAGCAGCCGTGATGAATAACCTACTGATAAAACCCTTTCCATATGTCTAAGCCGCCCCCGAGTTTCCGATAACCTGCCTCCTTGGTGAAGAAGGACCTCACATTGTTGGGATATTTTCTGTTCTATGACGTGTGACAACCGCGGAGATGAGGCGCGAGACACATACAAGTTCGGAGCTTGTCGGACGATGAGCTGTAGTAGGTTGATAGCCCCGATGACTTTGGGAGTCTGCTGGTTGATGTGGCCCTCGATGAATGCACGAAGCTCGCTAGAACAAATTTGAACGCGTGACATGACATGACACGAAATGGAGACAAACGTGAAGTCGATCACAGCAGCGTCGACGCGCTTCAGGGTGACAACAAAGCCTGGTTTGCTAGAGTCACGACCGGACATGTTGACCTCGAACTGTGAGAGATTTCTGAGCACATTTTGTCGCGTGGTGAAAGTAGTTGCCGCACCGACTGAGCCTGTCCGAAGGCCAGGACACGTGAGGAATATGCAATTGCATCTCCATCATATATAACTTTCGGGGTGAAGGTCACCGGCTCGGTGTGATTCTGAAGACGTTCGAAGACCTCAATTCGACGACTCGCCGGTTTGAGTTCGGGTTGGAATGCTGTATGGTTGCTCGTCAGACCACACCCAACGGGCCTCACAGTCGAATACTCACAAACTGCGGTAGGTCCAGTGCATGGCGTCATGAGTGCACAGCTAGGGTCCAATAACCAAAGGTACATTACCATCATATTGGAAGTATTGCTTTTTATCATTAATGCGTTCGATCTTGAATGAATTAGTGTGAACTACGAGGTTAGTACCATGTGAAGCCATCAGCGCTAATTCGATCGATCAGAAATCTATCTGTTGGAGTTGACCCGTCAGATCAGCGTTGGTGAATGGTAGTAGTAGTTTTTATACCAGCAGAGGTGCGTGTCTGATATACACGGGATTAGTGGACGCAATAGAGAGGAAGTCTTATACCGTCGGGTCACACGGGAAAGCTCATCTTATCGATGCATCGTGGCAAGCTCGTTGGCCCATTTCACTCCATTTGTCCCAGCATCGTGATCGACTCAAAAGTCGAGTCACTGCGCGTGTGCTTTAGCATGATCATAAGATTCCAAAAGCACAACTTAAAAAGATAGAAGAGGTAATAACAAGTCCACTAAAGTCGGCAAGGGGAGTATGTAACGGATATCGCTCGTAAAAATGCTACGTGATATTCCCTGACGGCGACGATATCCCCAAGTGACGATGTTGCCGGCATGATAAGCAGGCTACTGATGCACAGGCCACCCCATTCAGCAGCAACCAGATTGCTGCTGCTGCACGGACTGGCCAGGGGTGACTGTTGATGATTTGGCACCTCCAGCAGGCGTTGACGTAGCTCCCATTCTATAGGAAACGTAAGTGATCGGAAAAGGTAAACGAGTCAGAGCGGCATTACCTATCCTTGATCTGCTTCGCCATCGTCAAGAACGCTTGCTCAACGTTCGTTGCATTCTTAGCCGAGGTCTCCAGGAAAGGAATACTCAATTGGTCCGCAAATTCCTGTAAAGGGGTTTAAGGGCAAAAATCAAAACGAAAGTTACACGGAGACATACCTTTGCCACGCTGTATTCAACGACCTTCTTATTGGTCAGGTCTGACTTGTTGCCCACAAGCAGCTTGTTCACACCCTCCGACGCATACCGGTCAATTTCCTGCAGCCATTGCTTGACGTTCGTGAAAGTATCTGGCCCAGGGTGAGCAAGGAGGGAACGATGAAATAGGAGTGCGCGAACCATTGTCGGTAACGTCGTAAACAACGATGATACCATGGGCACCTCTATAGTAAGAGGATGTAATCGTGCGGAATCGTTCCTGACCTATATTGCAGACCATCAACTCATCGTCGGCATCACGAGGGAGAGGAAACACACCAGCAGTGTCCCACTGCAGCACGTAAGACGACCAGGACAGTCAGTTCAGAAGCAACAAAGGAAAGAATAGGAGGATTGTGGCAAATGACTTGGGAGAGACAAATACACTCCCCGAATGTAATAAAGGGCAAGAAGGAAAGCCACCACGCACAATCTGCAATTTCACGGTCTTTCCTTCCAGTTCGATGGTTCGAATCTTGAAGTCGACACCGATAGTACTTATATAACTCTCTGTGTACGTGTCGTCTGCAAACCGAAGGAGGAGACAAGACTGGAGCAAATGAACACCCGTCGACCATTCAGACAGGAATAAAAGCAAACCTTTCCGACGCCAGAGTCGCCGATGAGGAGAAGCTTGAAGAGATAGTCGTACTCGCTGGTGTGCATGACGGTGACGACGGTGCTGTTGGCAGAGAAACTGAGAAAGGGCGGCGCTGCTGGTGCTGTGTGACGCGTGGCCAGGGCGTGACTTGGCCGATTCAGTGTCACGGTCACACCTTTTATGGAGAAATAATGGTCAACATGTCAGCAACCAAGGTGAGTCTGCCTTGTTGGACATCCTCGGCTGAATGACAGCTCCCATGCAGGATGCTCTTCTGTCCGACCTGTGCAAATTTACTGGTCATATCCGCTGATACAGGATACAACAAGTGGGCGTGTAACACCTGCCCGTATGAATTTCCGATCGCGAAACAGGTTTGATTGTGCTTCAACCACCAATGGGGTCTGACGGGCTGCGTAGATGACATCGCGGACGCGCATGAAGCGCAAGGAAGTCGACGATGTTTTGGGCGGTGATGAGATGTGGAAACATGCGGACTCCACCGACAGTGGGTGGTACCATCTTAAAGCCCGTCTCAGCCTGTACTTCCTTGCCTTCTATAGCCTCGTGCGACAAGTGCAACAACCGGAGGGCATTCTTCTACCAATTACAGATCAGGTCTGCTGATGAGCCTATGACTACCTGTGCGTCCATTTATTCAGCGGTTGACCAAACGTTGACCACGTTCCGCGTCCTTAGTCTACCGGTACGTCGACAGGATGACATAAGTGGACTACTACTGATCGATGTGTCTGTCAGGTGTACCAAGTGTCACTACCAATGGCGAGAGAACTGAAATATTGGCCACACGATATTACCTAGCGTAGTGTATTCATGCACACACGACATACATGCTCTTCAAATTTACCCATTGAACAATGTCCGATCGATCGCCATCCCCAACCAATTTCAAGTGCCCAATGGCTTCATCAAGCGCAAACCCCTCAAACCAATGCTACCCCTCTCTCACCTACCTGTTTTTCAACCATGAATACACTTGCCCTTCGGGTCGCCCAAGGGTCCAGACTTCCCCTGAGCAGTGAAGCAACGTAAGCCCTTCGATCCAGTAAGGATGGCGCCTAATAACCATTCACAGCACTTACCTCGTCAATCTAGAGTAAGCATGTCAGTGTCAGACAGCGTTCTTTAGTCTTACCTCCCGGAAGCATTGGCGGTCAAAAATTTTGGGTCACCCTCGACACGGGCTCCTCAGACCTGGTACGTATTCGTATGGATTTGGGATGATCTCTATACCTCATTCGTCCCCTAGTGGGTCGTATCAACGAAATGCAGCACTTCAGAATGCCAGGAAGTCGTAAAATACTCCCCAGAAAGGTCGCATACCATGAGTCTGTCAGGAAAACCGTTCAATATTACTTACTTGGTAGGATCCGCTTCGGGCATCGTTGGTACAGAAACTGTAACACTTGGGCCCTACCAAATACCCTCCCAGACATTCGGTTAGACACGACTATCCCGATACACTATTAGTAGCTCATGCGTATTTCTCCTTTTAGCTCTGGCTAATCGAACGGATAACCTCGATTTGGTGCACACGAAGAATTCTGGCATTCTCGGTCTCGCTTTCCCCTCACTCGTATCAATAGAGGGGACAACTGTTCTGGATAACGTCTTCGACCAGCTCAGCTCGGCAACGCGATTCTTCGCTTTCAAATTGGGTCGTTATAATTCGCGGACAGGCATCAGCAGTACTTCTTCTTTCACAATCGGAGGGCTCGATCCCCTGATATCAAGTGATGCGAGCCAGATGGCGTTCTTCCCCGTTTTCAGGACGCATGACGGTCCATATGATTTCTGGAAGCTCCCCATACGAGCCATAACGATAAACTCGCAGCCTCTCCCCCTCTCTCACACCGTTGTCCCTGGTGCGGATACTCCCATCGGAGTACTGGACACAGGAACGACATTAATACTTGGACCAAGCAACGATATTGAGGTATTCTGGAATGCTGTGGGTACTGGGAACTCTGTTCGATATAACCAACAGTCTCAGATATGGGAAGTACGGTGTAATAGAGCCATTGATATCCGCATCAAACTTGGGGACGGAGACAGCACCAAGGAGTTTGCCCTCCACCCAGAAGATATAATCTGGGACCAGAACAGTGGTGACGATGGCTGGTGTACGGGCGGCCTACAGGCCAGTAAGGTATGCATATTTTTTGGTTGTTCGTCACTAGACTTATTATATCTGAGGTGAACTCTGGCGACTGGATTTTAGGAGACGCTTTCCTAAGAGTGCGTCTCCTTCGTTGCTTCTGTGCCATCATTTGTTCCTATCTGAATCTTGTCAGAACGTGTACACTGTGCATCAGGGTGCGACATCGTCAACACCACCCATGATCGGTCTATTAGGCGTGACCGACCCCCAATCCGCCCTGGCAGACTTTCAAAGTGTTCGAGGCCCGGACCCGGCGCCAGCACCAAATATACCGACTATTCCTTATTCTGATCACCCACAGTCCGATGTTTCTGCAATTGTGAGTATGGCTTGCGTGGTCGGTGGACTGGTCGTCGCCGGTTTGGTGATTTTTATTTATAAGACTATGCGGATGTCGAAATGGGAGAAGGCTAGAGTGGTCCAGGTATAATTGACCACCCGTCAGCGCATATTGTTAGGGGGGAAATAGGAGTAGCTATAATACACAGCGAGAGATAAGTAAAGGAACAGATAATAAGAACAAATCGACACATGAACTATCACGGTTGTATATATCCCGGCTGGTAGCCATAGGGTACGTTGGGGTGTTGGTACCCCGGCTGCGCAATCGCAGGTTCCCAGCTGTCTTACCCCGTTAACATGCACACGCGAAATGGTGACGCAAGCAACGTACCCTGGCTGCATCTGTGTCTGCAGCTGACATATCCCGCACATCCAAACATGCTTAGAACTCATGGGGATGAGAGGTACGAAGCAGAACTCAAACCAGGTGCGAGATTTGGCAGCAAACATGGCGGCTGGAATGAAGGCGCTCGAATGCGGAACACATCAATAACGCTCAAGAAGCGATAACTCACCATTATGACACCTTGGACAGATTCTAGGAGATTGGTCTCCCTCTGGGTTTATTTTAGTAGGACACCCAACTGTAGGACGAGTAGAATGTCTGTGTCAGTTCATTTGCAGTGCCTCTTAGGTTTCCACCTCACTGACATACGAGTGGGATACAAACTGGGAACATGGTTAGAAGTAAGAAGCGTAGGACTCGAATGTGTGCTCAGCACGCACAGAAGAAGTCCATGGCTATCCGGTGAGTGTGATGCAATCGAGAGCAGTAGACTAAGGTGTGGCAACTAAAGGGTAGATGAGTCTTATGTAAGTCTACACGCTCAGTGTGGCTTGTGTGGGCCGTCAGAACCATGACAGCGGCCGCAGCCCGCAGTACATGCCCAGGAACACTGGAGGGTACTTGGCCAGATGTGCATGCCGAGAACCACATCTCGTAGCATCGGTCTGTTTCTTAGGGGAAGGACTGTCTTCCGGGACAGTCTGGCTTAGGGGACTACATAACCTCGTTAAGAAACCTTCGTCGGGCGTAACCTCCTATTCAAGCCCCAGATGAAGGAAGCTCTAAATGCCTTCGGTGTTGGCGACAAGGTGGAAATCTCTCGGTAATGAAAGGAGCCAGACTCGGAGAAGTGAACATTGCATCAGGAGACTCCACAAAGTAATGAGCAAGTCGAAATTAGGTATACACTGATTTATCAATCGAATCCTGCCGTCATTCATGGTGCCATAATACAGAGCTATAAAGGCCATCAGAATTATAAGAAGATGTCGCTCGCTAAACTATACCCACCTTCATAAATTCTTCGTAGTTGAGTTGAACCCATCCATCATTGTCAGTGTCGACCCTTTCAGAGAAGGTGGTACGTTGCGTCTGTCGTAAAGAAATGAAAAAAAAGGTCTTACCTCTGGAAAGCTTCGGTGAGCGTCTTGACCGTGACGCATGCACGCACGAACCGGTCGAAGGTAATTCCAGGTGGAGGACCATACGCAGTTGTTGCTCCGGATGCTAATGGACAATAAATACATCATTATAGTCTTACAGGACAATGTTAATCACCATATTTGCGCTGAACGAGCGTCAATAGAGTGGGCGAGAGGTGATAGCCGAAGGTCCGTAAAGCTTCCGACAACTCTCTACCTTCTATAGTTCCCGAGTGGTCACGATCGAAGTGCTTGAAAACCTCTAACCACTCGGCAATGTACTTCCATAGCCCAGCAAACTCTGCTTTGGGGTATAAAGAACACCAAGCTCAAAAAAATTATCCAAACGGACCAGAGAATCCAATTGTTCCATTACGATCCACATCCTGGTCAAACAACGTGACTAGGGCAAACACAATATTAACTGATATGAAACTCACAAATATGTTCATCAGCATCTTGACGGTGTCTAGATCGAATCCTATGAATTGATGGTTGAGCTGATCACAACCTGGACGGATATGAAACAACCTACTGGACCAGTTTCCTGATCGTCCATATTTGTCAGTGCACAAAGATCTTGAAATAGCGATCATTGATCACACCATTGACCAAAGCATTCTGCAACTCAGTTACGCTCAAAGCTCCTGAACGGTCAGTGTCGACGGCATTGAACATTTGCCATAGATGCGGATCTGCTCCGGCTGGTGGATATGGCGTACTCGCCTGGTACGAGTGTGATGACCGGTGGTGATGACTTGAGCTTGTGGGCGCATAAGAACTTGTACTGGAGGGCGCATAAGAGGTTGTATTTGAATGGGTACGGTGAACGTGGCTGCTGCTTGGCTTGTAGTAGGACATCTCTCTATTCAATGGAATTTGGGAGAGAAGATGGAAGGATCGATGACTGGGCGCGTTAGATAAAGAGCAGTTGAGCTCCGCTATCACGGAAGTGGCTGTGCGATGACCAAGTCAGCTGCAGGACCTTTGAAGCTGCGCTCGAGTGCCACGAGATATATTTCCTACTTCCTGTGGTACTGCGTTCAAGAGGAATGCACTGCCCAGATATGCCCAAAGTTCATGTCGAACAAATCCGATCTCACCGGCTTAGGAGAACCACGTTCTCCGTAACTGCGCAAGGCCCCAGGATGACCTTCACAACCCATCAACACTCCAATCCGATAACCCGCGTCACGAAGCTACTGCAAGTATATCAAATATTTCGACCTGGGAAATGGTGCATATATTGGGATCCATGAACCGTCTTGTCGCAGTAAGACCAAAAGGGTGCAATATAGTATGCTTGACAGCGGAGAGAATGAAGCTCGTTAGTTGGCTGCAGTGCAAACCCAGACCAGATGCTTGGTATGTACTGCCAAGAACACTTGGCTGTCCTCACGCAGGGCTTCTCTGCTTAAGTACCTAGCACATACAAACTGGCAGCACGGTTTGATGCCATCAAGGTTTCCTCGTCCAGATTCCGGAACTGGGCTCGGTGGCTAAACACGTTCACTGAGTGCTTCCGTGGGGGAGTCTTTACACTCCACTCTGACGATAATACGATAATAGCGGATCACAAATCATATTACCCTGCTTGTCGAATATCCTACCCATGTACATATTTGAGAAACGGGGTACAATGGGACTGGCCCCTGAAGCATAAATGATCACGCCTGCAAGGGTGGGTAAGGAAGGTATCTTCCCTTGGGTCTGATCTGCCTATGAAGGGTTAGTGAGTTATACCAAGTATAGCATGACATTAATTCTTTCATTGTTACCAGGGCCAACTGCCAATCAAGCGCCTTCTAAGCAAACTCAAAGACAAGATAAACTTGAAGTCGGACGGAGTAGTAAGTACAGGCCGTGGGTTTGGATTCTGTGGTACTCGTTATTCAGCTTGGCGTCTTACTGTAGTCATGGACACCAACATTGAACGCCATCCACATACCCTTCAAAATTGTTACTGTGGAACTCCTGCCCTCATAGGAGCTGCTATCAGAATGGAGCGCCTAGTCAGGCATAGTCTGAAGCTTCCCCTCTTTCACGGCAAACGAAAAAAAAAAAAAAATTATCCGTGCGAAATCAGATCATCCTGTCTGATTTGATTATTGATGACAATGGAAGCTCGAGTGGAGACTAGGCAGGGTTACCACACGATGATAGTTCCGTCTATGTACACTGATCGTATCTATTGCGGGCGGCACCATATTATTCAAGATATGGATGTCGTCCCAATCCTGATTAATGTTCACTCGACAGTACATCCAGGGAGTGTGCGGTCAGCCAAGGCAAGGGCGTAATGAACTTCCTCCACACCCAATTGCCAACCAAATGGGACATACACGGTCCTGTCGATAACGGTCACCTCAGAGACTAACTTGATTTTGTAAAAAGTCCGCGATCGTTCATGGCATACACGCACTTTGCGATGGAGATGGTCTCGGCCATACAGCCCTTATCCCTACACCTCAAGTTGTCTCACCCCCTGTTTCTTCGCGTTGCGCCGTCCCTCCCGCTAAGGCGGCACCAATGACAATGAATGTGCCAAGATGAACTGTGTGGACAGCCGGTTTGATTCTCTGATTTTACGTCATGTTATTTTTACCATACAAGAGGCGTATCAAAACATCACAGAGTAAAATAAACAATATAAGCTTTCTGTCACACACATGAGGCGTCCTCATTGCTTCAAAGTACTCCCATGTGCACTCCCGAAACATCTACTTATCGCCGAGATCTACTAATGCCTACAAGGGAAGAAAAGGGAATAAATAAAAGACCCTGTTAAATGGGGTTCCAGAAGCTCTGCTTGATTTCTGTTCTTTCATTGATAATAAGAATTTTTTGCCAGTACCTCAACCATACAATTCGTGATTCTATGTCAAAGGGTTTAGATGTATGGAATGATCACACATGGACTTACGGATTCAGCCAACAGGGACGATTGTATAAAGTTGTGCTTCAGCATCATCTGATGTAAGAGTAACGGATATCAAGGCGTACACGGATCTAGCTAGCACTACTAGGACGTACGGGTATAAGCTGCGGGATTACTGGAAAGCAATACATAAATGAAACCAAAATTGATTCTACTCAAACAAAAAGGTCGCGGTATTTACTTGGTCGAGTACGCATCATTATGTCATAAAGCGTAAAACGTATAAAAAAAGTAATGAATGACATGATGGATCGGTCGAATGCATTGCTAGCATACGAGGGGAAAGAAAAGGGTCAGAAAGACGATCCCAATGGTGAACTGTTCAATGCAAGAAGAACGGAGAGTATGCACTAGTGAAAGTATCCCTGACAATCCGACCCAAAGTGAGGACAACCGTCCTCACTGGAACGTCCCAGGACAGCATCAGATCCTGAATAGATTACTCTTGGATCCAGGTACCCATGGCCATTCCCCTGGCTGGCCGGCTGGTTGTGGGAATATGGTGACCACGTATTGGATACACCTAGACCAGGCACGGCCATGTTAGGTCCATTTGTAGTGTTATCGACAGAAAAAGAGAAGGGGTCTAAGTCTTGGATGCTGTAACAGGTTTCTTCAGTTTTAGGTGGGGGAAGGGTGTGTTGCATGGATCGGAGAGGCGGGGGAGGAGACGCTGGTGATATACTGCGTTGCGTTGCAATTGTGCTTGCCATTGAGCCAGATGTTGTCGGCGGAGTGTATGCTGACCAGCTGCCATTTCCATCATCAGTCAAGGCCGTGTCCGGCCCCCCTTCGCCGCGTGGAAAGGACATCGAGAGAGGAGGGAGATGTGGTCGCACCTGGCCGCCAGCAGAGATGAGAGAAAGGGGGCGGGGGAGTGTCAACGAGGAACTAGAACGTGGTAGAGGTGTCTTGTCAACTGTGTATGGCGAGTGGTCTTGGGATGGCGGATACTGTGAGGGTGAGCTTTGTCTACCTACAAAATCACGAGAGTCATTTTGAAGGCATTCATTATCGCGGTGGATGCGGGCTTCCCAATGGGCTCTTAGTGACTTTATCTGCTCGTGGCTGTTCGCGTATACCCAGGATATCTGTCCAAGAGCACGGAGGCAGACATCCACGCCTTCCTCTAAATCAGTGTCCCACCGTGTTCCATCGCTGCATTTGATATCCACGCCCGCATCCCCTTCCAGATCGCTCTGGGTGAGGAGCATGCCTGCAAAGAAGCAACCATCACGGATCAATCCGGTATCGTGTGCGAAAAATCCGCTTGATGAAAAGGCGAGATGGCGTTTCAAGATATCGATGACACGAGGGAGAAAGACCCGGCACCTGCGGACAGCATAGGCATGAAGATTGACGGCGACCGCGCGATTCGACGGCGTAACGCGACCATTATGAGATGAGGAAGATGTCTGCACCTCCACACGATGCTTGAGCGCCTCACGAATGACGTTAAGACATTGGAAGATGAAGACCTGCCAGCCGCTGACGAAGCGCTCAATGTCTTCGCCGCGGATGAGACCGCCACCAACGGTGCCACCGGCTTCACGGCGCAGGCCTTCGAAGTCATCCCAACAACGTGCGAGGTTGTCCCAGATGTTTATCATTTCATCTTCACGAACAAGAACACCATCTTCTGTGCATTGACGAGCGCGGGGTCCCGTTAGATTGGCATGCACCGCCCGGGATACCTTGGAGACAGCGAGAGTGAGAGAGAGATAATGTTTTGCGAACATGTAGGCAAGTGATGCTCGTGAATGGCCAATTTCTGGAGTTGTAGGGGAGCCGCATGTTGGGGAAGACAATGAGGATTCTGGAGTGGAGGGACTACTAGGCGATACAGTGCCATTGTAGTGAGGAGGAAGGGTGTTTTGAAAAACGGTAAGATCATCCTCGTTGCTGATGAAATCATGTTTCAACACTCCCTGTCAAGTACTGGACAAGGAGCACTTACAAGAAAAGTCGGCCACCACGCAAACCTATTGTAATGCCCTCATGGACGTAGGCATACCAGAAGATCCTGGCACGGACTAGCGCATCACATAAGGGGCCTTGTCCGCTGTTGACGGACGAAGTACTGGTAAAGTGACATAATGCATGTATCTGCGATAACGTAGCCTCATAAGTAGTCTGTTGAGGCGCATTAATTTCATAAACGGCGATTCTGATACCAATTGGCTTACACGGCGCTCGACTGAACTTTGTACTCCTAGCGGACAAGGTGAGTATCGAACTAACTAAAAGAAGTGAATCTCAACTGACCTTCTGTCAAAGGGAGTAGAAGTAATAATACCCTGACTCCATCCCACGAGGGACGGCGCAATATACCATGTGTGTCGACGAGTGAGAGTATTTCTCGTGTCATAGATTCCGTACGGAGTGTCCAGACGCGTTGCTTTGGGTCCGAAAGTTCATCATCACTGTCACAGGCGAATTTCGGGCTTGTCGGACTGTTCGGAGCAAGCTCCTGGTCATCGATTTCGACGCCGTACTCGTTTATTCCGAACGAGGCGGCCCAGATGACAAGAAGCATGGCAAGCATCTGACCTTCGATATTAAGTGGGGCTGTACCATTGGCATGGTCCAGATACCGAGACGTGAATTCGGTAGGTTCAATAATGGGGCCTGGAAATAGCACATCAATCGAGAATGCTAAACAGGGGCATGGGATTGAACAGGCATACGCTGCACGCAGAATCTGCGGAAAAAGGTAGAATTAAGGAAGTCAGGCTTAAGTTGGGGAATAGGTGATAGTTTGGGGGTAGGAGTTGACGGGTTTTGTGGAATGGCAAGATCACTTGTGACTTTGCCATATACTGCCCTATGCAATGATAAGAAATAAGTGGTTGATGAAGTTTGACAAGTACGCACTCGACTTGCTGCAGTCGGCGGCCGCGTCTTAGTAGTTTAACAGCTTTTACTTCGGCAAACTCGTCCCTAGAAACATAGAGATGAGGGATGGAGAAGGTGGATGAGATGGCACATACACGCATTTGATGTTGCGTTCTTTGCAATTTGAGCAGGATGATTGCTGGGGTCCGTTTGAAGTGATGATTGGAGGGAGGTCCTTTAGATCGCAGCGAACTCTACGAACGTGGTTCGCGTTGCAAGTCGAGCGCGACCGAAGGAGGGACGCACCTTCTCATGCGACATGCACCGCAGGCGGAAAATTGCTGCCTGGTAGACTTGGGTTGACCAGCGTTGCGCCGCGGGTAGGGTGAGGACGCGGAGGCGCTCCGATGAGCGGAAGCGGTACGGGGTGACATGAGAGACGGGCGGCGGCCTATAGTGATGGGAGGGGGAACAGTGGGTATCCGGAATGGGGACGTCAATGAGGGTTATAAGCGTGAACGGAAACAAATGGGACCTGCTGCCATGTACGGATTGACGTTGAGGTATCCGGTAATTGCATGTTCGACTGTCTCACGATGCGAGGGGAGCTGAGCTTCAAAGATCCACTGCCAAATCAGCCAACAGACGGGAAACACATACACGAGAACTCCGGATGTCGTAAGTCGAAGTCGATCCTGAATTTCAAAAATTCGATTCGGGGGTACACAACCTTTTTGATGGCAGGACATGGGATCTTGACTCATCCAATAGCTGCGCGTATCAGCACAACGTTGTTTCACTTACATTTCGACTATCATCGCCTGCTGGTCACTGCTGAATGCACGTGAACAAGCGCTAAGCTTGTATTAATTTTTTTTTCTTTTCTTCCACGCCCATGCTGTGAACCTACTTTGACCAATGGGGGACAAAGTAGCCGTTACCCGGTGGGGAACGAGTTTCCACACTTGATGAAATGAAAGTCAACCCCCCGCCGTAAGAACAAAAATAAAATAGAGAGAGAGATGACTTGTCCAGTTGATGCCATATTGACTTTGACATTTCATTTGCTAAAGTACGTTTTCGAATCTTCCGGCGTCCGCGCTCTCGTTATCGCTGGAAGGTTTGTCTGATTCAGCTGATAGAACGCCTTGTCACCTCACGTATAACTCATTGTCATTTGGATACTTTATCCCATTAGCTGCCTCGTGTTGAAGAACTAGCGCTGATATGGGAGGCAGACGCGCCCGAACGTTCTTCTTGCCGTACCAAATAGATCGACAGAAGGCCCCACCACAGCCTTTGGAGCACCCCCATATCTCCGGGTGTGACACCTGTCACGCAATCTACCTTGATCCAGCGATATCCGGTCACCCACCATATCCGTCAGCCATAGCTAACAATGTCTCCGGGTATGGTCTGCTTGCCAATCTCCGTGTGTTTACAGAATACACAGTGCCTCAATTCCTCCTGCTCTCGTCACAGCCCTCTTCAACTCGCCGACAGTCCTCTGCTCTGGGTTCAGTCGCCGATCCCGTCCCATGCGCTCATAGTCATCGCCATATCTCCTTACCAAGCGCGCCAGATACAGCTTTTCCCCTTCCGAAGTATGCCGTGCCTTTTTTTGTCCGCTGGCTACCAAGACTTCAAGGCCTGTATCAAGTGATCAGTCCCTTGCAAGCCCCCAAATCGCCACACCAATCGACTTAATGAGATGGCCAATCACTAAAACGCAATATCCCCACAAGACTCACATGGCCACTCATCTATTCTCCGTGATCAAGTAAACACTCACTTTCGATAACATGATTCTCCTCGGGCTTCATCGCATTTTCACCCCCGCCTTGAACCCACGCATGTTGACCAACATCGATACTGGCAGGTCCTGGCATTTCGATACTCCCTGAAGTCGACTCCACTTCTGGCTCTTCTTCCTCCGCAAGCTCTACTCCGATTACCCTGCCACTCTCGTCCCGTATGATCCTTCCAAATCCCTTCCGTACATCCTTTTTCACAGCAGAAGAGAAACCGATTTCCTCTTCACGACAACTGTGGCTAGGCAATTGGCTCTCAACTTCTTTTGGAGTATATCGTATGTCCACCTCGGACCCACCAGTTGAGATCGGATTAAGCGTATGCTGGAGACCAAGTGCTAGATAACTGCGATGAAAAAAGGAATTCGCATAGCGATGCCAGTTAGAATCGTAGACCAAGGGTATGGTTGCAGTAGCCAAACACCAAACAGGCGGATGGGGTCACTTACTTTTGGCGGACTGTTTTTGTCTTGTCCCATGCTTCTTGTAGCGCTTTCGGACCACGTATGGCTGGAAATACCCATGTATCAGTAAAATCCGTAGAACGACACGAAGGTTGGGGACCCTTGGAGTTATCTGCAAAGAAAGTATTTCATGAGCCCACAATGCCACTCACTGGGCATCTTCTTCAGCAGCTTCTTTGCCCGTTTCGATTGCGATACAGGCTTATGGCTCGATTTTCTTTTGCGGCGCTGCCGTGGATTGGCCATTGGTCGTGCAATGTATGTAGTGTCAGTGTACAAACCTTGAAGAGTTCAAGGTAGATGACTAAGCATTACCAAAAACAGACGACTACAGGATTGATTCCGTGATCCGAGTGAACGCTGTGGAGGATTGGTAGATAGTTGGGTGTACGCCGACCCGAGTAAGTCTCCTTGAAGGATCCGAATTTCAGTGCCACCGGCGGCAGCGAGTTGGTCTCTCAACTTTAGCATCCGTAACACGTTTCATTGGATCGCAGTCGCTCGGGTTGACTTCCGCGACCTTCCACACGCTCCGAGTCCGTGTCGGAATGCTTAAGAAGGGTTGAACAAGCCAATTCGCATGTCAAGTTAACCCTCATTCAACCGTCATCTTCCATTCTACCTGCCGCCGGATCCCTGAGACGGAGCTATAGGGACGTGGGCGGCTAATGACTTGGCTCTGGGCAGCATGGCAACATCTACGCTGTCATATATATTCGACGTGAGTACTTTTACTCCGTCGTATAGATCCCTAATTTCAGGATTGTGGACAAATCGGTGGTGTTGTACTCCAGAATCATTTCATTGCGGTTGCAAAGTACAACCCAACCATCCCAGCAGTTTCATTTTCCTCGTGAACATGATCATGGACGTGGTAAGAGTCACCGCAATGACACTATCCAATTGTTCCCATCCAGTCCAAAAGCCTGACGCCACGCCCATGTGTACCAACCTTACTTACGTGGTAATGTTGAGATCAGATCAGGATGAATCCCGGCGCTTCACGGGAGGGTCACTTTACAGTGACGTTTCATCTCGCGTTGAGGACTAAACCTTTTTTTGAGCCCGCAGCTTTCTTTGTGTTTGACAATCCCTTTTTAGGACGAATGTTGCTAACCGCGGCACCAAATGATATTCATGTCGTAACCACATCGCGGAACTTCAGTGCTAAGTGTGCAGTACTTGCCATCCAACAGTATTACTTTCTTTTGACGAGTGTGTGGTGGTTATATATGATGCTTGAACAGCTTTGGATTACACGGGGCGAGTACCGGAACAAGCACTACAATGTCGTTGGGAAGAAGCTCAACCCCCTGTGGCGAATAAACGTAATGTTGAATGTAGGCTCGGTGTCAATAACCGCCATCATCAGTTAACGGAATACCTGACTCTGAAATCCACACCTTTGATCTGAGGCCCCGAGCTATCTTCATGAGCTTGTTCATCATTTCTTTGATTCTAGTGAGATCAGCCTTTGGTCCATCAGTCGTCTCGCTATCTCTTACTCCTTTCCCCATCAGGCCTTCATTCATTCGGGGAATCGATTGATGCATCTATGTAATATGTATTCCCGAACCGCGGAAACGGGCCGATATGAAACTCGATCCCAAAATCAACAGAGAGAGCGGGAGTCGTCCTCATGATGCCATCTTTTTGGTCGACATCGGCTTGTGAGCTTCCCTCGGCCATTATGAGAGGTTTTGGCACCACTCTTGGCCTGTCAAACTCAAGGAACATCAGGGTCCACCCAAAAGGCGTACACACAATACGTGAATAAGCATCGTTTGTTTATCGGTGCGCCCCGGCAAAGAAGAAACCTCAAGCTTGCTGCATGCTTTCGCCAGTGCATCGGAATCGTCCGCTTGCCGTTGTGTTCGGAGATGTCATTTATCGTGGAGCTTTCTTTCCTTTCTATTTGACCCCCATACCGCATACGCTTCATTGGCGGCGATCGACCAAGAGGGCATAATGTCCGCGCTAGTAACAATTCTGAATTATGACCGAGTCATCAGTAGAATATAAGCCACTAGGCAAAGTTAGCGGCAACCTGTCCAACTTGGACTGCAAGAATGAATATAGTCGTGGAGATGATCGATCATATAAAGTCGTGATCGTTTATTCTTAGCAACGATGTGATGTATGGGCATCTAATCGTGGTGGTGACATTGGCATTATAGGAATGCATGGAACATTTTCACAAGGCAAGCGTCATACTCCCATAGCAATGGAAAATGATGAATTGGTCTTCATTTCGATCTCGGCCGCGAGTCTCTGCACATCTAAGGCGCTATCTGGGGAGAAGTCACCAATTGTTGAGATTTATACTACAGCACACATCCCTGATAATGACAACATGGGAGGAATCTTACCGGTATATACTCGAGCAACAAATTACGTCGATGGGAAAGTCCGGGATGCGGAACTCGAGGATAGTGCCAGACTCAAATATTAACGCTGGCGAAGATGGATACCATCCGTTCAAATATATTTCAACCGTAGACTGGGGACTGTAGAACTGGTCTTATTGCATGTGGGCAAGTGTAAACACATCTAGGGGGGACTCAGAAAGGTTTGTCCGACGCGGGAGTCTTGTCTTCGAAGTAATCTCCGATCTGCAAAAGAAGACAGCGAATCAGACTAGAAGGTTGAGGGTATTAGATCAAACTTACTATTGGGACGCGAACAAGGAGACCATTCCGGACAACTGGTGTCACGGACAAAACCTAGAGGGCAAGATGTCAAATTTGACCACCACGAATGAAACAAAGACGTACGAATAGTGCGGCAGTGCCAGCACCGACTCCCCACATACCGAGAGAAGGTCCCCAGTTCCTGAGGAACTAATAACAGTGATTCCGACCGCGTCAGAACCACCCTTACTGGTGATATGCACAACACCAAACTCACCATTTTTGGCTGACCCAGTGGAGAGGTGGATTGGAAAACAACGCGAGCCATCGTAAGTGTAGTCTTTTAAACGACGGTGAGTCTAGTGTCCTCAGTCCGGACAGTGGTACTTTGTACAATGCAAAACGGTGTATGTTTGCTTCGGAGACAAGCGGAAATGCGCTTTCCCACCTCACTCGTCGCGGACTTTGAAATCTTTTGGCGTTCGGGACCCGCTAACGTTAGGAAGGTTAGCGTCGAACACAGATTAAGAACTATATGTGCAGGTGCTAGCTGGCTAGTGCCATGATGAGTGGGGATACAGTCATGATATGGGTAGGATTAAATTTCTTTATTGTTATTAGTGAAAAAGAATTTTGCTTCAATCTTACGGCGAACTCGAGGCATGCCACAAGCCATACATGTACTATATTGTAGAGGCGCACAACGTCCTCCAATGCATGCCGAAAAGAACATTTTAGGGGGGGTCTTTCGGCTAGCTGTCGGCGGACAAGTCCACAGGAGAGAGATGTTATGTTCGAGGAACTGTAGTATCTGAACGTACTTTTACGGATTCGAGTTGGGAATAACGCCAGAGGGGACACGGGATCCCAAGGAGGATTAGTGAAAGAGGGGAAAAAAAGAAGCGCACCCACGCCCGTGCATCAGGAAAAATATAGCGAAAAGAACAATTGTTGCTGGCCCCTCATTCAAACCACGAGATGAATATATCTGACCCATAATGGTTGCTTTATTTAGTCCAACGGGAAAACGACGACTGTCATTGCTACCCATTACTCCCCAGAGCAGTAGTGAACCCAGACTTCCTGGACTGCCAAACTTTGCGACAGCAATAAGCTTGTCTATGTCTCTTCAGTTACCCAGAATGCTGACTTCCAAGAGGGCTGGCATCAAGTGTCGTGTGAGTATATTTGGAATAAAATAAGTTGATCACCTCGTGACTAGGCAATCTGACGGGCAACTTAGCACAACGCCGCTCGTTAGGCATGCATGTCAAGTTTTATCTAGATTGACCTGAACCAAAGTTTGATCTGAGGATAATCTGCTTTCAACGTCTTCAGCTACCTAACGGGGACAGCTAGGTGGACACCAGACACCGATCAGTTGATTAGCGCAAGATAGCACTTATGAAAAGCCTGAGATTGAGTCGGATGCGTAAATATATGAAGATGATCGTTCACAGGGAAGTTGCTCCACGGCAACATAATTGGAGATAGCAGGATGATGCGTAGAAGGTTTGGCGTGAATTCTATCCGCTTCTGATGCTTCGATCCACAGACAATGGAAGTCAGGTGGGAAGGTCTAGTCCTCACGAGGAAGGCCACAGGCAGGCAAGGCACAGGGTGACAGCCCCGTGTAAAAACGTTCCTTCCAAGGGGTGCGCAATTGCTCCTGAAGGAAGTTCCGCCATTACACCACAATTCCCTCCTTGGCGTATCACATCGTTTGATATACGCACGTCACCCTCTCGATGAAACAAGGCCGTTCAGGTGATCTTTCACGACAATAATCCAAAGGTGGGGCCTCGACACTCTGCCTTCATGTCCATGACCTGCCAGAAATCACAACCTTTGCCATCATTTTCTGCGCCAGCGTAACACGTCCACCAGTACCTATCGGCCCTTCCATCGTGTCGATTCTTCATGTCTGCCCTTAGGATCGTAGGAACACCGCATTTGCACTTTGGAGTGGATTTTGGGTTAAAATCTGGGCGATAAAATCTGAACGTGATGTTGATCCTGCAATTGGTGGGCTGTGGAGGTGATGATGGTCTGGATGGATGAGGATAAAGTGGTTGATGAAGATCTAGAGCTGATTGGGGAGGAATGGAATGCTTGAACGACTCCTGTGTTGCCGCGTGCATGATAATCAGCTACGAAATTGCAAATCAGAGTCAAGGCATCAGTGAGATTGGGTAGCTGTTACCGACAGAATTGTGCGGTAGGGGGATGTTGAATGTCCTAGCATGTCGTTTGTTGCTTTCGTCCAAGGGTACTACTTCGCGCAGTCGGAACGTCCTTGATGTACCTGAAAGTAATCAGTATCCCTTGTTCGATTCCAGGAAAAGGACTGCTACTCACCAAGGCTCAAAGATGCGATAGTTGGATACGGTCCAAGGTACGTGAGCTGGTCGGAGTGAAATCCGACGCTGTCCTTCCCGCCTTCATAGCAATTGGCGGCCGCGACATTCGCATGCCAAAGTTGGTCTCCTGGTTTATGTCCAGCCCACTCAAGAGGGAACCTGTCGCGTTTCGACATCTCTTCGTTCACGATTTTCTCGACATAGTCACACGCAGCCTCCATGAGCTCCGGGAATACTTCCGGAAGCTCTGTTTTGCGGCCGTTGTACCTTCAGACTTCATCAGCATCTTTCAAAACGAGATTACAAAAAGAACACCACTTGCCAGTATTGAGCAGCCTCATGCCAGCATTCATCTGTGCCGTATTTTCTTACAAAGAACGATGTTCGGTGGGGGCTCTCTACCACGCGGTCAAAAAGCCACCAACGGTTGCGCGTCCAGGAGCGGGACAAGTCCACCATAGAATAAAACAACTTGCACGCGAGTTCCGGTGGTAAAATGGAGAGATGCTGAGTACAAGGTGTATGTTCTGCCACTATAGCAGGGCTGGAGAGAGTAAGAGGAGGCAGTCGAAGTGTTGAGGGTTTGGTGGGAGGAGTTTGCTGCAATACTTCCATTAAATTTACGGGTCGCTTCGACGAAGAACCAGAGGAATTTGCAGGGACGATAATCTTTTGTGGCGTTTTGGAATGGAAGTTAGCGCGCTTCTTGAAGCTTGGCGGCTTCCTCGATGACGGTCCAGACTCGGCAGTGAGCCAGTCGGTCAAGTCAGATGAGTTGGCCTTTCTCTTTGTTCCACAGACAGATGAACTTGAGTTATCGTTGTTATATCTTGCGGTGATGAGGTCGGCGGACGCTTGCGCGTCTCCGTCACACTGGACGAGCGCGTCAAGGATGACAGCGGTCTCCGGTTGAGGCACCATAAGCATGCTAAGGACCATGGCAATCAATGTATCTGTGTCTGTACCGTCCATGGTGCTTCCTGTACTTCGTTGGACAGGGCAGTGTACAAAGTCTGAGAATCAGAGGACCACATGTAAGTCGTGCAAAATACTTGCTGTAGAATTCAATTTACTCTTATTCTTTGACGTCGACGTAGCCCAAAGTTGAGTGAACGAGATGGGGAGAGCAGAAAGCACTCTCCTTCGCAGCCCGATTGTTTCTCGAGGATCACACACTCCAGCACGTCAGCTGTTGGTACGTCATTTCAGAAATACGTTGTCTGCTGTACACTGATATCGAACGCAGGTATTTTTCCTTTTGGCAGCCCTACTAGGACGGTCTTTCCTTGCTTTGCCAACTAAGCTTTTCCGTGTCCACCAGGACAAGGACCCATGGGCAGGACTCGCCGATCACTGCAAACACACCCAGCCTATCCCAGGATCGGAGTTCTTGGAACGCCAGTACAAACTTGCACAAGCTCTCCACGAGTTGAATGCCTCAGCTTACATTGCAGAGCCTGGCGCTAGTGCCCAATTCTTCGGGAATATCTCTGCCGCTTCGTGGGACCTATCTGAGCGGCCATTATTGCTCATCGTATCTCCGATCGTTCACGCGAACCAGCTAGTCCCCAAGGTCACGGTCCTTGCTCCCTATTTCGAGGAAACCCGTGCCAAACTATTAAACATCCCTGGTGTGGACGTTATCTACGTTTCGTGGAAAGAAGATGAAGACCCTTACACCATTGCTATGAAATCCATCTTTTCATTTCCAAGGCCCCGAATATATCTCGATGGAATGATCAGACATTTCATTGTGGATGGCTTTCAAAATGCCGCGCCTGGAGCCGATGTGGGTTTAGCGCCGCTGGAGATAGTGTCCTTGCGTTCACGTAAATCACCGACTGAACTCGCCTTGCTTAAATGCGTTAACGAGGTATGTCAAATTCCTATCCACGCTATCAATCTTACGAAATAATTCAGGCCACTCTCCTCGCCATACAAGCAGTCCAGACACAAATGTATATTGGGATCCGGGAGTCACAAGTGAGACATCTGATAGATCATGCGCTCGCATCAGCTGGTATACAGAATAGATGGGCATTAGTCCTTTTGGGGGGTAAGAGAGTTCCTGTCCTCAATTGCACCCTTGTTTAATTTCCAGAAAACTTATCCCAGAAAATGCTGCACTTCCCCACGGATCTGGGTCGGACCGCGAGCTCGGGGTGTCAGATTTCGTCCTCATTGATACAGGGGGTACACTATTCGGATATAATAGCGATGTGACTCGAGTCAGTTCCAACGTGCTTGATCTGTATAGATCTTCCCCTGACCTCGAGTCCAGACGTTCATGTTACCAGGAAGTAAAATACCGAATGAGCATCGTGAGCTCTGGTTCGCCGTGCGTGATGCACAAACTGCAGTCTTTGTTGCCGCAAAGGCAGGTGTTGTTACTGCTAGCGTCGACAGGGCGGCACGTTCAGCCCTTGCTGAACGTGGATTGGGCAAATATTTTACCCACAGATTAGGACACGGTTAGACAATAATGTGCCTTTGTGATGTTGAAACTTTGATTGACATTTTCCACAGGGATTGGTCTAGAAGATCACGAAGCACCTTATCTTCGAGGGGGATCGCATGATATCATTCAGACTGGCCATACATTTTCAAATGAACCGGGTGTATATATCGAGAGCAAGGTACGGGTAAATCATCTTCTTCGATGGTGATACTAAGCAACTCGGGTTGAACAGGTTGGCATCCGTCTGGAGGATTGTTTCTACATCAATGAGGATGGAGATGCTGTACTCCTAACGGCCAATGTTGGTGGCCAGGCGCTCGATCCCCTTCACCCGTAATTTGTATCGACGTAACCAGACGGAGATGAATTTCATCTGAATGACATAAGCTTGCACCTATGACATTTCCAATAAGGGCTAGATTAGAAGGTAAATTAAGTGATGCGTCGATGCCGGAAATCTTGAGGAAAATAAGAATATATTCACCATCCAAACAAACACTCACTAATTGTAGCAGGAGCAACTGTATTATTGCACTAACATACATGACCATGGAATCCATAAAGGTACTACTACAATTCATTAATAAGAACTAGGCTCTGAGCAGATACTGTCCAAACCCAAGCGTGGTAAAAGGCATGAAGAAATTAAAGGGACAAATCCAGGAAGGTTAGGATTCTCTCGGAATAAGAACCAGGGCACGTAATGCAAGGGAAAAGATGGTAGCTGTAACGGTTTAGCATAGGCGTGCAATAGCGTACTGAATAAACCAAGTCCAGACCGCATGCATGCAAAACTGATTGATGAAATAATATAACAGAGTGACACCCACAAGGAGAGAATGGGCTGGCACCCACAGTTAGAGCATTCCAAGCAGCTCGTCCGGAGATGGCAAAGGCAGCGGGACCGCTGCAGGGGAGACTGGGGCCGACGACATGGTAGGCGAGGGGTGGCTGGGCACAAACCCAGTCAGCATGACATCCTGCGAAGCATAACGTGGGAAAGGATTGCGAGTATGCATGCGGGAAACAGGCGAGGCTATGTATTGAATATGATGTGAGTTTGCTAGAGGGTAAGACGAAGATTATTGCTAACCTAGCACTTGAGCATGCCATCTCGAAGTTAATTCAGAACAAGGGCTGTCCCAATTAGCAGTGAAGTTCTCATTAAAGGGTTCTGGAGAACAGGTTGGAGTATGTTTCGCAGTATCATTATCGTCCGCCAGGTTCACACTACAGTGGTCTCCCTTTGACGGCGTGACGTCGAGTTTGGTCCTAGACCTCAACTGAACGCCAAAAGCGGGTAGCGAGACGGCAGCGTTGCGGCGAGAACGTAAAATTGGGGAGGTGGGTTGAAAAATAGTTGGGCGTAAGATGGAAAGAAATTCTTCGAGAGCCTCCGATGGCAGGCTGGAACTGCAAGATCAGTAGAACCGATTAGATAAATATAATCACAAGACAGACGATCAGATCGCATCGGACCATCGTGCACTTGACGATGGTGCACAGATTGGCACAATAGGACCTGAAATAAATAAAGATACATACAGGGGAGATGCTCTAGATGAGCACGGTTCCTTATCAGTAGAGGGGATACGAGAGGGGGATTTGTGTTCTTCGATGTTCTCATTTTCCTCCGGTATGACTAGTCGTTCTGTGTCATGTGCAACGCTAGCCAGCCTAAGATGGGAGGAACGAGAGATATGAGGATAGACGGGGGTGACACGGACAGGACGAGGTGCGACGAGAACTGGATTATCAGTGACATTAAAGTTCATGGTTGGATGACAAGGCGTGCAGTGATGCAGATTTATGTAACTGTGAAGTAAGATTAGTAGCAATGGACGGCGACGACGACGGAAGCAACAGCACGATGCCAACAACAATGATGGTCGCTGTGAGTTTGTTCATGTTTGTTCACCTCAGCTTAGTTAATTTTACAAGCTATACTGCGAACAGTTACGAACAGATCAACTTGATGTTGTCAGCTGTGGGGAGTTCCTCACACTAAGAGGCAGCATGTCTCTGCAGGGCTCATTTTTTGTCCCAAATCCTCTAAAGAAATTTTTGATGGGAAGTATAGGTCTAATTAGCATAAATCTGCCCTTTGATTACATAATCATTCACTTTTGGGATGGAAAAAAAAACAAACAGGGAATTTCACTAGTGATTAGGGAATAGCACCATTCTAGGGTACATATAGACAGTAAATTGTCCAAATGATGTACTACAAGTACTAAATATCTATTGTCATTGTGACAACTGTAGCATGGTGTGTTAGCTTGTATGTGGGTTAATTACATAATAATGTGTGAAACTGAAATGCTGACCCTTGCTTGATGGTATGGCCAGTGACTGGAGTAAGCTGTAAATCTAGTTCAAGCCTACTTGTGCTGGGAGTCAAGTCACCCCTCCACCATGTTCTCAATATAATTACATCCTTTCAGATCAACTCTTCACATGGAAAAGATTAGATATGTATTATTGCACTCACAGTGTGTCCAAAGTACCACTGGCACTCATATTTGCCTAGTCCAGAGCCACTTGCACCCTATCATCAAATGGCTCCTGTCCACATGTTTTATTCCCATCATTTGACTCATCTCTCAGGTTTTGTCTCTTCCCTATGTTTATTCCACCCAAGTACATTTGTCTTATAGCTCTCCTGGTTCTTTCAGTTGATGTATTCCTAGCCTTTGGTTTGTAGCACTGCCTTCTGACTCATCCCTATGCCTGCAGAGGTCCAATGTGGCTGTACACATGCCAAATGCCTATGTGTCCCATTCTTCCTTGAGTGCCTCAACCCATTAGTGAATGATACCTTTGTCATTACAGTTTTCCTAAGGCAAAAATTTCCATGGTGGACCCCATGAATTAAGGAAGTCCCAGAGCCCTTGTCAAGCAAGGTACATCAACTGACTTGCACACTGTGACATTAGTGTCAAGTGGTGAAATGATCATGACCATCATGGTGGGGGTGGTTGAGGTTAAGGGGATGGTGGTCAAAACTAAGGTGGTGATATTGTCCAGGGTCAAAGTTGTGCTGGTAGCTGTTGTCACTCATGCTGGTGGTTAAGAAGGTAGTGTGGTGACTGAGATGATGGTTATGGTGGTTGGATGTTAAGGCTGAAGCACAGCTAACACACATTATTGTCCTCATCAATGGGGTTGCTGGAGGTGTTGTCACTCTAACTCTGATGGCCAAGAAAGGTATCTCCACTCACCAAATATGGTAACTCCAATAAGCTCCACTTCGATATTTTGAGGATGTTCCCCTTCGAGGATGTCTGATTTTCCAAATTTTGCTCATCCCATCCGTTCCAACACATCGTCTAGAGATGCATATTACTTGAGAGCACTTAATTTTCGGAAACCCACACCTTGAAAGCAGAGCTCACGCGAACTCTACCTAATTTCTAGATAAGCTATTACATAAATAGACTAGCGTGTTCATAAATGCATCCAAAGTTTGTATTCATCAGCTGATCAACGGCGTCTTCTTTGCCCACCATAACTCCCTATGAAGACATGGGCATACGCCCGTCCACGACAAACAATCAGTGTCTATGGCTGTTACCGGCGTGTCGCTCTGAACGAGTCGCACACGATAGCGTCCACATCCCGCAGGATCTGCCACAACCACTTTTGTTTCGTGACACGTAAAATCGTGCTTCAGATTGTTATCAGCATAGTATTCGTTTGATTGCTTGCGATATCATCCCAGCAGTCCGGTCCGATTTGAATGAAACTACCGTCGCCTCTCATGGAAGTTCGTAATCCAAAGTATGTGTGACCTTCCCTTTCGATTGCGGATCCCCTCTTGGAACGGTTGTAGACCAAGGCGAGTGACTGGGAAACCATAAATTTGCTGCAGTTCGACTATTCCTCCCGCCTCCCTTCCTCCCAATGGCCTCAAGTGATGCAACCGTTCACAACGAGACATGCCCCCTCCTTCACCACTCCCATGTCGAGGCTCAAACAGTGGTTTTGCCGACACCCCTCCCAAAAGGCCAGTTTGCAGCCCTGTGCGCTGTAAGGCTGGTTGATCCACTCACGTTCACTCAATTATTCCCATATGTGAACGATTTCATGAGCGATTTGCACGTCACTGACGATCCTTCCCGCATCGGGTTCTACAGTGGGCTAGTGGTAACCATGGCCTCTTTGTACTCCATAAGATGGAACTTTAATCCCATATTTACAGGAGAGCATCTTCGCAATATGCCAGCTTTGTTCTATATATCCCTGGGCCAAGATATCTGGTATGTCATCTGCTAACTCTGTTGCTACATACTTACTATTCATTAGATGTGATCGGCCGCCGAACTGTTATTCTTGCGGGCCTATTGTCCACGGTAGTTGTAACATTGGCATTCGGTTTGTCGAAATCCCTGGAAATGGTTTTGATCACGAGGTGCCTGGGTATGACTCCCTGATTTACCCGATCTTCCTGGATGTAGCTTATCGTTGTTCAGGCGGTCTGCTCTCTGGAACTGTTGCCGCTGTCCTCTCTGCGTTGGGGGAAATGACAGATTCCACAAATCAAGCATATGCGATTCCTATCTTTGGGCTGATGTGGCCGTTTGGTGCCATAGTCGGGTTTGTGGTCTCCGCTCCAGAAACACATTCAATCATTTGACGTGTAAACTGAGAACTTCAGGCCACTTATCGGGGGAACGTTCTCACACGGAGCATCTAAATATCCGCATCTGTTTGGCTATACCATTTTTGAGGAAAACCCCTATTTCTTACCATGTCTTATATCTTCCCTTGTCACATTTATTGGTGTTCTGCTCGGCTTCATATTTTTGGAGGAGGTACAGTGTTTATTTAGCATTCCAATAGTCCTCTCACCGACACTCGACAGACTCACCCTGACGCGCGACAAGGGAGGGATGGAAAATGCAATTCAATGAAGTCACATCGAGTGGCGGATGACATTCCTGTTCCAGAACAAAAACCTATGAGTGTGAAGGATTTGATGGCTTTACCAGCTATGTGTGCTCTGGTGACATCTGGTTTCGTACTGAGTTTTATTTCCACGGCTTTCGATGTCATATTCGTTCTTTTCTGCTTCTCATCGATCGAGTCAGGTGGTCTAGGCTTTTCGGTGAGAAACACAACGCAAAATACCTTGGCACTTAAACCAAACCTCCACAGGCTTCACAAATAGGCTATTGTCTCGCCATCTCGGGCTTTATTGCGGTTGGGCTCCAAATATGTCTAATGCCCTATCTACTCCGATGGTTCGATTCTGCGAGGTTATATGTCTTTTGTATGGGACTGTGGCCTTTTGGCTACTTATGCCTCCCCTTCCTTAATGCCATTGCACGTGGCGGGTTGGTTGGTGACAATGGCTTGGATGCCTCTACAATGGGAGTACTCTGGATTGGCATTGCGTTCATTTACCTGGTGGTGAGGGTCTCAACACTTGCGTATTCGTAAGTATGGTGCAGTGTTGCATGCTAGCAAATTCTTGACGTCATGGAACAGACTACACCTGATTCTGGTTAAGGAACGTTCTCCTAGTCCGGCCTCCTTGAGCCAATCACATGGCGTTGTGCAGTTCGCTATGTGCTCTGCCCGTGCATTTGCACCGTTCCTGGCCAGGTATGTATCACTTGGCTATGAAATAAAAACGGTACTGACCTCTCTTAGCTCCCTATTTGCTGTATCCATTGACAACGACATCCTCGGAGGATATCTCTGGGTTATTGTTATGGTCATTATATCTGTTTTTGCTAGTGTCAGCTCGCGCAACGTCTTACCGGACAGAAAAACTAACGTTATATAAGGAATGAAGGCTGTACGTGCATACATGACTACCACAGTACCCAATACCAAACAAAGAGAATGGAATCCAACGTAAAGCAACTGCACGGCGAGAGTGAGTTTCGTCACCTTATCGGTGGGACAAAATATGCAATTACGATCTCAACCTAAATCACAATCTCCGGCGAAGCAGAAGTGAATAAGCCCTTCGGATTTCGATGATGTTTTCAATGATATAAGCGCAATCGTGAACGTCGAAAAAATAGCCCTAGGGCATAGAATACCAATGCCACTTCTGGCGAGTAGAGACATTACTTCCATTGAAGACCATGTGCGGAATGGTAACGAAGGGTGGTACAATTAGCTCACGCACTTGTTGCATTTACCATCTACTGGATATTATGCAGTGTTTTCCGACGTTCCACGTTCTCCCACTGCATGAGAGAGGGACTCCTCAAGACAAGGGTGAATCTTACTAATCTGCAAAGCATGGCCAACTAAAAGTGCCCAAGGAGCTCCGTTTGGTTAGGCGTTTCGTACACTTGCCTCGCTCACTCGGTATTCAATAACCAGCACATGGTATCATTAGGCTTTTGCAGATGCCATTTGGGGCGGAACTTCGGCGGGGCATTTGACAACAGCGGCAGGGTTGCAGAAGGACTTTTGGTGACACGTCAAAGTCGCTGGCAGTTGTCGTTCCACCATGATGTGATCTTGGATGCACCTGATCTTTAGTGAGAACCACCGTCAAAAACCCGTCTGAGTGAAGAGTTTTTACTCTTTAAGTTGCAGTGAGAAAAAAAACGTCGGACCTCAAGGCCTCATCCTGCGATCACATATGCTATGTTGTCTTACACACGATAAAGGTGATCAATAATATTACACGGATAGACACCAACTGTAAATCAAGGTGTGGCCTCAACATATCAACAATTGGGATGAGATAACGTTAACAAACAGGAACCTCGGTGAAGCAACAGCACCGATTCGGTCCTCAGTTACAATTTTGATGACACACCATCAGTGGGTTCACCAAGTGCATAGAGGGCGTCGATTTCCTTCTTGAACTTCGCGTAGGCATCCCTGCGTCGCAATTTGAGAGTCGGGGTCAGAGTATTCTCCTCTATAGTAAAGGGATCCATCGTAACATAGATGCGCTTGACACATTCGAACCTAGCTAGGGGTAAGCACTTGAGACTTTTGGGGTTGGCAGTCAAGAACGCACCCAGCAAGCTTATTCCTTCTCGCTTCTGCATTCAATAAGTTAACCACTTCTTGGATAACTCGAGGGTCCTTTACGGCCTCTGCGAGCGCCAGGTTGTTGGCAGGGTCCACTTTCGTGCCGAGAATAGCAGATACTACAGGTGCCAAGACCAAGGGATCAGGAACAACGACAGCGATAAGGTATGATTGTAAAGAGTCTCCGTGGACAAAGATTTGTTGGATGATGGGACTGGCACCATAGATATTTTCGACTTTTTCGAGTGCCACGTATTCGCCCTGCGATAGTTTCATGATATTCTAGTCGAAGGCCCCAGTATGTGAGTATCGATGGAATTTGGGCGTCGAAGGAAATGAACGTGCCTTTACTCGATCGATGATCTTAAACCGCCCACAGTGATCAATTTCTGCAACATCCCCGGTGTGTATCCATCCATCCTTGAGGGTTTCCTGGGTTGTCTTCTCATCTGGAGGAGGTCATTGCCCTCGAAGCCCGACATAGATAACAAAGAGGCGGCCACATACCCTTATAATAGCCCTGGAAGCAGGGCGAACCACGGACGCACAACTCACCGCGCGGGTTCGGCCTGTCCTCCGACGTGTAGTTCATAGATGGTAAGTCAACGAGTTTAATTTCGATGATGGGTTGGGGGGCCCCAATGGTGCCCCCACCAGTAGCGTCACCGTCAATAGTGTGGGTACATATACCGCAGTTTTCCGTCATGCCATACCTATTCAACTCATCAGTAATAAGCATCTGTGAATGCATTACCTTGCTTACCCTAGAAGAGAATTAGCCAATGACCCACACAGAGAGTGCATGCCTCATACCTTCTGCGACGTCGCAACCAAATGCGATCTTGAAGAAATCAACGACTTCGCCACTGATAGGCGCAGAACCCGTAACCAGCAGAGAAATATTACCACCAAGCACAGCACGAATCTACGTCAAGGGAATAAGTCTACCATAGCTCAATGTAAGTCCACCACATGCCTTGCGGAAAACAAGTGCGTCCCAAAGCGCATGTGTTTTCACTCCAGTTTTATGCAGTTGATCTAGCTTTGTCTGTAAGGCTGTCCGGAAGATAGCGCCTTTAACTCCTGGCACGTTTCCAGCGGTCATGGCAGCTTGGTAAACTCGATTCAGCACTCGCGGCACTGAGGGGAAGAAGTGAGGCTTCAGGGCTTGTGCATCATCCATCAAGCGGAGAGGGTCTCCAGAGAAGTATCCGATGCATCCACCGGTAGCTATCATCGTCAACTCACAAATCCGCTTTATAGTCAAACTATTTAGATAGCCATTTCTATCACGAGATCTACGCACCTCATAGATATGCGCCAAGGGAAGGTATGAGATGACACAGCAAGAAGGTGGGAAAATAATGCCAAACATATTGGAATAAGCTGCGGTCGCGAGGTTTCCATGTGTGAGGATTGCTCCTGAAGTAGAATGAAGTTAGATGATCTTGACTCCGGAATAGATGTTACCTTTGGGTCTATTGGTTGTTCCCTTGGGAAAGTCAACACGGTCAAGAAACAAACCTAGGCCATGGTAGCCAACATACTGATGTATAGCATAGAGATGCAACTTGGTCGGGGGACGCCGGAAGTGGCTCGATGAGATGTTCTTCACCATAGTGCTCGACTGTGACAATGAGATTGGACCCATCGTATGAAAGGAATGGTGCGTACTCTCGTTCAGATGTATTATCCGGATGCCAAGGGTTTCCGCCCAAGAGGAAAGCACCTTTCTAACTTCGTCATCTAAGAGGTCAAAAGAGACGATGACCTTCAAATCTGGAATCTTTGCAGCTAGCCTGAGCAGTGGTGCTATGTGATCTGGAGTCGTAAATATGATTGATAGTTGTGCATGATTGATACTGTCAAGTAGGGTCAGCCAGACGACAATAGGTATGTAGACGAAATAGCTTACATATACTCTGCAAACGAAAAACATTCGAATCAAGATTTTTGTAGTACGAATGCTCCTCACCTACTGAATCCCTGCCCAAGGTATCATACAAACTAACGCCAACTTTACCATAAGCATGTAGCGCAAGCTCGACTAATTGCCACTCTACAGACCCCTTCGTCAGAAATGTGATACATGTGACGGGAAGAATACCAACCGGGGCGATTCTGTGACCATATTCCGACTACATCCAGATCTGCTGCCTTTAGTTCGCCGGTGCTGAACATACGATGGAGAGCGCTGCCAATACGACGCCTCCTCACATCAACTTGACGGTATGTCTGCCATACATATGGGCCAAACTTCAATGGCGTTTTCGATAGAAGTGGTCTGTGCCCAAGGAGTCTGGCATCTGGATTCAGGGCGTAGCCATTGTTAAATATTTCCGGAAGAGTCTTCAGAATACCAGGCGCGTTGGTATCTACCAAGCCATAGACAGCTGCAAAGGGATGAGGATAGACAGGCTCTAACCGAGAGGGGGGGCCCACCATTTCGGTAGTGAGCTGTGTGGCAAGCGCTTCCTTAATGAAATGGAGAGACGTGAAGCAAATGCATAGGACGCACCAGTCTGTCCAGGTTGCTTGGTACCCGGAACAGCAATGGACTGCTTGTTGTAATCGACGTTGTCAGGAAGAGGTATACACTGGATGGGCATAACGTCTTAGTGAATCCTCGATGTCCTGTACGAAGGTGGAAGGTGCTGGCAAGTATTTGAGTAACAACCTCAAATGCTGCGCTGAGACTCCGGCAACTTCTTCCGCTTATGCTATCATGTGCCGGGATAGATTCTGGCTCTTCTCAACAACACACGCTTCGAAACACTACTAATGGGCACTTTACATACTGTATACAACGAGCTCAGCTCAAGCAGAGGCGCTGTACGAGGGTCAACAGTAGGGACCGCACAGACACTGGCATACCACAAATGGGTCGTAAAGTGTTCCGACATGTGATTTTTGGAGATATCACACTCTTGGACAATTACAAACTCGCTGGTCTTAGCCTTAGAATCACGGGATACCTTCTTTTGAACGCTGGAGACGAAAGACTGTCTCAGGCTCGTCATGGCCTGCACGTGAGGCCAGATGCCAAGTGCCGCGATGTTGAAGTTTGCCCGCCATGCAGTCCGCATGGGGGATTCTTGTCCATCCGAATAGCTGCTTTGTCAAACTTCCTTCACAACGGACTTGAGACTGTCGACCATGTCCGTGGAATTCTCCCCATTATTGCGGTCATTGGGTCACCGTGCCCGCATAGAAGCTTTCCATCGGCTGATACTGCTCAGGCCCAGCGTGCACTTTTGTCTTCGTGAATTCGTAGCCGCCTACGACTATGTCACAGCTCGTGTATCTCTTGCTTTGTCCTGGTAATCTAACGCAACATCGACCACCAATGACTTATGGGAAATCGATACCACGTAAAGAGATGGTGCGCAATCGGGTCTAGAGAACATTGCGCAGAAATGGCTCAAACCTTCGTGGACGGGTTACTCGATCTGCTTCTCTGACATACTTTTCTGTATGCAGAAGGACTTTCTACGCCATGGACCCTCCCTGGTTCGCTGCATGCTCGAAACCGTTGATGATTCCATTCACTCGTTTAGGCAATCCTACTCTCCTTATTAACCGGAGATTACAGGGTCGCTGGTATGACAACTTCCGTACAAGTGACGAGGTAACTGTCTGCCATAGTAAGACTATGCTGTGAAACCCTCCTGTTGGAGCAGTATAAAGATGGACACCCTCATATCACCACTAAATATCAGACACGGGTGAAATATGTTCTCTAAACCTTACATTTCTCTTCTCATCACCACAACCGTCTTTGGTGCTGCACGCGCATGGTTTCGCGTTCCCTGCACTCTTCCACTTGTACAAGGTGCTTAGTGAGGTCCAATAGAAAAACCTTGGTCAACACTCAATATTGTTCAGAGCGTATAGATCCTATCGTCCAGCCTGGCGTATCCCCGTCACAGCACCTCCATGTTCGTAGATGTCCTTCTGAAATGTCTGATTATTGATATGCCGTGAACACAGACTGTTCATGGAGCCAGTAGTAAGTTAGCGTATTATTGGTACCTTCGATAATGAGACCTGATACCTCTCTTAGATTTTGTCGACGATGCTACTTACGAGTCGCTTCAAGCATCGCGTTGCACCTCTTGTCAGGTCTTGCAGGTCAGTGCAGCCGGAATATAAGTTGGGTTTCACCACACTAATGCATCTTGAAGGACATGTCCAATTATTGTGCGTGAACAGTACATGCATGAGCTGATGGCTCTCAACATCCCCCTCTGACAGGGGTTCCTACGTTGTACTTCCATGACAAAACAAATGACACCTACGAGCTAGTTCCCAACGGCGGTATGTGAACCATATTGAGGTCACCCATTTAGCTGTTTCAATTTCTGTTTAGGGCTGTTGGTATATTATCAAAATCGCGGTCAAGGGGATGTTAGTAACGGTGGCCCTGGCTTGAAGGCGTTTCCCGCCGGCTTTCGAATGATAAGTGGGAACCCCGCGCTCCGGACTAAGAAGCCCGTTTTATCCCGTCAAGTGCCAAACCCCTAATTGACCTGTTATCAACAGATATCCAGAGGGCGAAGGTTCTCAGGCAGAGCTCGCTGAACGTGCTATTGGGTGGTCTTGCCTTCGTTATTCCGTTAACAAGGCCAACTACGATGGGTACCAATTCTCTGGTCGCCTGTTTTGGAGGAACTAACCAACCTAATGCAGACATGGATTTCCTACCACGGACTGCGAAACTGATAAGTATCCCTTTCTACTTTGTTGTTGCATTGGTGTGTATTAATAACCCCAAACGCTTCAATGCTCATATCAATATGCCTGCGTGCTGGGATGGCAAAGTATGTAAAACACTATGCATACCACTGTAACTGCGATTGACACGTGCGTAGAACCTTGATTCAGCTGATCATAGATCCCATGTTGCCTTTTTGTCGGATCTAGACAATGGTGCTTGCCCGAGTACCCACCCCGTGACCACAATGATGCTCTTTTATGAAATCACTTGGGATGTGCATAACTTCGCTGACCGGTGGGATGTCAATAACCCGAATGCATGGCCATTTGTATACTCGACGGGGTCAGTGGGTCATCTAAAGAGATTTGTTTTACTCAACTATAAAACCACTCAGTGATCCCACTGGCTATTCCTCTCACGGAGACTTCTTTAGCGGATGGGATGTCACTGCTCTCCAGAATGCTATTGACCACTGCAACAACCCCAACGATGACACTGGCTCTGGAGATACCGAGGCCTGCTCTTACTTGACTGTCCAGTCCTCTGCTACTGCTAACAACTGTAAAATCAGTCCGAGCGTCAGCGAGATGACCACCGGAGTCCTCGACGCTCTCCCTGGGTAAGGCGCAAGCTAACTGTATTGTCGACGTGGAGAATTTATGATAACGGGTCAATAGCTGTAATCCTTTGCAGTTCGGCCCAGGCGATGCTACCATCTACACGGATAGTGACTGTCCAGGGCACTAATTTGGCCACTCTTTGCAGTTGTCTGGAATTTGATTATCGCTTTGTATTTGTATTTGTGTTGGGTATCTTGTTAGGAGATAGGGCCGTGTACTTCACAGAACGTTGACTAGACCAGAATCGAAGGAAAGCACTGGTGGCTTGGAATAAATAAATTCAGAATTGTTTGGAATGGGGACGCGGTCACGTGATGCCAATGACTACCACGACACATGTCAGTTGTCAATGCTCCACTAGACTCTATGGATGGCCATGGTTCATCCAATAACGTGTCAAGCCTTGTGGAACAAGTGAACAAACTTCAAGAAGAACTTGACGCCTTGAGGAAGCGCTATAACGAACTCAAAGAAGCCAAAGAGAGGGCAGCCTTACGCTACAAAGCCGACTACAGGAAGTGGAAAACCTTTAAACAATGGTACATTGACGATCTCGACAGAGACGAGGAAGTCCGCCGAACACTCAAAAGGGACGAATGGGCAGCATACAACAGGGCTTCGACCCTTGGAAAGCGCCAGCGGTTTGAGGTGTTTGGTCCACACTTGGATAATAGCAGTGATGACGGAAGTGGGAAAGAGAATTCACGGGGTAGGTCTTGTACAGCCGCTTCGGACACGTTCCTAATGCCAGGTCACAGATTCGAAACCTCGACGCAGGTATTCACACACAGACATGGGAGATAAGGTTCCGAGCATGCCGAAAAATGAAGATCCACCACCTTTACCTGAAACTGGCACAAACCGTGATATAAGCACTGACAATGGTTCGTATCATTGCAATTAATGACGTTAATTCATTCTGATGAGTGTGACAGATCACCTCTGCGATTCAAAGGACTCTCGAACGACACCGCCAGATACCAATGCGCGCAAGCGCCGTGGGCGATATGCGCAGATTCCATCAGCTGAAATACCCACCATTAACTCCAGATTCTCAATTAACAAGGACCATAACCGTGGTCTGGACTTCCAGTATGATACCGTAGTCCGTGACCAGGAAGAACGTCGACATATGCTGGGCAGTGACTGTGAATGTTGTCACGAGGTAAGTCCTCACATTCTGGAATGGCAAAACCTGAAGTTCTGCAGTACTATAAGGCTGTCGGGCGTGTTCCGGTACCGCAGCGGCCGCTCTGGCAATCGCCAAAGCGCAATACAGCTGCACATGCTCATCATTTACATGACAAGGGTAACGAAAAGGAGAATGCCGATGATATCGAACAGCATAAGCAGCGCATATCACGACATCGCCATCATTGGTATAGATCAAAGACACCGCCAGCTTACTGGGAGATTGGCTTCCCAGATACACAAGAAGCTTCCGAGATCAATCGGCGTGCCGCTGAGATGCACAAGAGGAAGCTGGTTGACGTTGAAACAGACGCAAGGTGGGGCTTCTTGTTTTCCAAGACCTTCGGGGTTGCGATCTAATGCGGTAACAGAAGTTCCAAGGGCAGATACCTGGAGCGAGATGCATGGATACCATGAATACCCATTGCATGCGCATATTATCGAGATGGTATGTGTATAGATGTATGAGTAAAAGTGGCAAGGATTTGGCCTTGCAATATCTGCATTCCTAATCGAATTGGATGATAGTATCCCACCAGCCGATGCCACAGTTCAGCTACAAATCGTTCAGTATCGGGAAATGAAGACAACTCAGTAGATGCCTCACTATACTGTGCAAAGATGGCAGTGAGGGGGAGTGGGCAGCTCTATATGATGGTGAGAAGATGCCACATAGCAGTACTAAAGCGCCACGTACCATCAAGGTAACAAAGCCATGACCTGAAGTCCTTTTTACTAACAGGTACGTGTCTCCTAAAACAGTCTCACTAACGTGATTTGCTATATTCCAATGTCTAACCTACCAGGCAGTCGCTGTGGATCCTTGATTCGCAGCATGAGTGAGAAGAGTGGGAAGTGATTCATAAAAGCAAGTAAAGTTTCGCCACTTGCATAAAGCACAATGAGCGACAGCCGGACCTGTCCCAATGTTCGTTAATGGCATCATACTCGAATCGAGGTGTACACTACCAGTGCAAAAACCGCATAATACACAACCACCGTTGGAAATAAATGAGCGGCCAGAGTGAACAGGATGGTACCAAGGAGAAGCTGATCAACGTCATAATCCCACGGATCGGTGCGATTGCGAAGTACGTTGTACCGCTTCCCTGGGAATAGTTAGTATGTCCCAGAATGTGCAGAAGTCCAGTTACCTCGAAAAAGGTTCCACAGTGAGCCTATGAGCACTAGAATGCGCTGGTATATTGTTGACGAAATCAGGTAGCATGCATAGAAATGGGCAGTAAGTAGACTCAAAAGGTCCAGAAACAGTGAAATCGTCATTGTCATCCCAATGAGGCTTGCATTCTCAACCATGAGGTTGAGAATTGGTAGATAAGGGAGATAGCTAGACAGAAGCTCTTCTGATCGTCAGCAATACACGAGGCAGCTACACACGATGCTTACTAGTCCACTGCGCCGTTAACCCGATGAAGCCGTGCGAATAGAATCTACTGAGCTCGGTATTGAGCTTTAGACCCGCAGGCCAGCTGTCCAGCCACAGTAGCAGGCTTCGGATGCGATATGCTAGTATGTCCTACCAATCCAGCTGTGGCAGATTTAATTCACAGAATAATAAGGCCATACCTCTAAATTGTCTATGACCACTTTGTTGAGGATGAGTCGATTCTGGAACAAGAACTGCCGGAAAGCGACGCCGATGATGATATCATTTAGAACTACCCAAAGGCTGTTATAATACCTAGATCATGGGTTGTTTCATATAAACATTTTATAATATGTTCAGACGTACTCGTTGTATTTTTTGCAGGATATGGTGATGTCATTGCCCTGATAAGTGGATTTTTGGCTGAACAAGAAACGTAGTACATTGAGCCTTGTTTCAAGTTGGCGGGCTGGCTTGTTCTAAGTTAGCCCAGTTCTCAATGAGGACGGGATATCAATAACCTGTGAAACTGAATTCTTTCAGCCTTAATACACCCCCTGAGGAATCGAACCAAGGGTTCGGAAGGACGTCCCAAAGCCTGGAAATTCCTATGTAGCTCATGCCATATGGTGTTCTCTCTCGTTCTCCGGAAATCCCGCTCTGATGTTGCTGAATAGCAGTTTCAAATACTTTCGCAGTATTCCACTGACCAAGGTCCTGAATGAAGGGTCAAAACAAAGCGACCTGCTGCGTACCTGATTGACAAGTTTCTGAAGCCTAGATGAACTACTGGACAACCGACCATGCGTAAAGTCGTGAGCGAGCCAGACATCCATTGGTGTCACTCCATTGCCTTGAGGTGCAATACTCGGACCACCATTGCACACGGCATAGTACCGTCGAGAACTAGCGGTATGACGTTGATAGTGTACGAAACGGTAAGGCCGTGCCCTAAATCTGATATCAAGGTCGATGCGCAATGGCATGAACGGCATATCTTACAAAATAGACTTGACATCCTGGATGTCTGCAGTGATGCCAGGAACGGAGGACGGGAATGTGCAATAGCCAAGGATGACTGGGATACCGCAAGAGGTCAACAGTGCCTTCATTCTCTCGGTACGAATTACATCGGCCAGAATGGCTTCTGCATCTGCAAGCTTTGACTGGTGAGGATCAACTTGGAGGGAACATGCCCACACATACCGTATCTGCATGCAATACTCCAGCTACACAGAGTGAGCTGAACTGAGCCCAACCGTACATGAACCCATCTCGAGTCACATCCGATGGCCAGAACAGCGTCGTCATTGCTGCTCAATCATTGCCCCGCGCAAGGCTGACTGGGTTCACGTGACCGAGACAGCTCGCTTCGTTCGTCCAACGCGTGTTCGATTGACCGCAATGGACTCTTCGTATTCAACATCCAATCTCGCTCGAAGGCCAGACGTGAAGAAGAAATTAGTGGTGGTGGGCGATGGTGCGCGGGATACTTTGTTCGTCCTTCTTGCTATAATTCAATAACACCGTACTAAGGCGGCTGCGGGAAGACATGTCTACTCATAGTCTACGCGGAGAATCGGTTCCCAGAGGTATGTCTCCTCAGTATTTTGAGTCATTCAGGCGGCGAGGCTCAATTGACAGTCGAGTAGTCGTATATTCCCACTGTGTTCGAGAACTACGTCACGCTAGTTCAGTTCGAGGGTAAGGTGGTAGAGCTTGCGCTCTGGGACACCGCCGGGCAAGAGGAGTACGATCGACTGCGACCTCTGAGCTATCCCGAGAGCGACGTCATTCTGATCGTTTTCTCAGTTGATTTTCCTGTCAGTTTGGGTAATGTTCAAGACAAGGTTTGGTATTTTCACTCTCCATTGATGATATCTCAATACCATTGCAGTGGTATCCGGAAGTGGCTCACTTCTGCGAGGGAACACCGCTCTTACTTGTTGGCACAAAGACTGATCTGCGGAGAGACGAGCAAACACGACGTATGCTGGCTGCACAGGGACAGGTTCCAGTGACACCAGAACAGGGCGCTGATGTGGCCAAAGAAATTGGTGCCAAATACATAGAATGCTCGGCCAAGACAGGTACAGGAGTGCAGGACGTCTTTAATCTCGCCCTTAAAGAAAGTATGAAAGGTCGGTGGGGGAAGATAGTGAAGCAACGACGTTGTGTGGTGGTCTAACCCCATCGCACAAGCTTTGAACGGACTACGATGCTCTCTCTTTAAGTATTTGTACGTACTGATATACATTGGATACACGGCTGGTATTGCTGTTGCGAGCAATGGCATACCACCATCTACTGCTGCTTGAAATGCTGAGCATGTAACTTGTTAGCGCATGTCCACGAGCGATAGAGAAGCCACAGGAATGCCAATACGACTACGGTAGCCGTCCCTGCTTCGACAAGAGGTAGATCATGTACCGAACCCACGGGTATTTCGAGTTTGGCAGCGGAAAGCAAGGGAGCGGTTTCGGGTACAAGAAAATGTCCAAATGGTCGAAGCATGTTGGACGAGTCAATTAGTGGTGATGGAGTAAAGGGTGACGATGCATCTACTGCAACAGCATCAGATACAATGGGGAAAGTGGGGAGTCTGTGCAGCGTACCAGATCGGGGGCATGCCCAAAAGCACATTGGCGGAGGAACTTCGATAGATTGATGTGTATCTCCACTGTGAGGGGGACCATAACGCACATGGACTGGCACATCCACCACCGCTTCTTGGAGGTTCGATGCAGGCTTTACATCCAACAGAAGAACAACATCCGACTGATTGACTGCGAATACTGGAAGCTCTAGGTTTGACTCGCCCCATAGCTCAAATGCGATGTCGCGGTCCGAGAGTTCATACCGGTCAACGATAATGCTTGGGGGTAGTGTATATAGCACAAGTGTAGAGCAGCCAGGTGGTGCATCGTTCAGTGCTATCCTCGTCGAGAGTGTGGAATGGAACCCGCGACTGGGTGACAAGGCGAAAGAGAGCAGAGCCGACATGCTAATTAGGAAACGCAAATCGCATTCAAATGATCTTCCCGGTTCTTCACACTCACGTCCACGTCGAAAGGCAGCAATGGGGGACCACAACAGGATCCACTTTCCTCAGAAACCGACCAAGGATGTCGCCAAAGCCATTGGGGCTATCGAAGACATGCGGGAAGACACGAACGTCGTGCCAGACATAGTTGGGCGCACCGATCGTGAACATCTGCCTGTTATCTTTGGTGCTGGAGGTCCGATGTACGTTCTATCATCTGGAGGATTGGATTTCTTACCATTGCCCGGTCAGGCTCAAGAAGTTCGATCAATCTGCTGCATCCAGTCGCAAGGGTTCTCAAGCTCCGACTCCTCCACGGTCCGTCGTGGGCATAGGCAATAAAGGTATTTCGTTTCGTGTCTTTTCACGCGAATGATCTCAGACAGTACACAGTTGCAAAACCGGATTATTCTGAAGCAAAGATCGTCCTTGCCATGGTGAGTATCTGCAAATACACTTCCGTAAAGCAGACTACAGATGCTCAACAGGTCGGTTTGCCTGCACGGGGAAAATCATACCTCAGTAATAAGCTTATGCGATACCTGAAGGCACGTAGTTCCATCTATGACACGGTTGTTTTGCTCAGCAGTTTGCAGTGGCTCGAATATGAGGTTCAGGTATCGCACTATCGCTGGTTTAGCGTGTCCAAACTAACAATGCCTCAGGTTTTCAACGTAGGTCAACTGAGACGTTCGCGTGCCAGACAGAAGGCACTCCAGTACGTACTGATTTGATTTTGATCGCGAGATTCTGATGATACCAACAGAAGTGGAATCCACGAGGACCATGGCTCTAATTACTTCAGTCACAACAATGCCGAGGCAACAAAAGTTCGCGAACAGCTCGCGGAAGATAGTCTGGAGATGCTCATCAATTGGTTGAAGAAAGGGGGTAATGTCGGCATACATGGTAATCAAGTCTTCACATCGTGAACGCTTTTTCATAGTGCCATAGATGCAACCAACAGTACACGCGCACGACGGTAAGTAAAACCACAACTGGTTAGTCTTCCAAAGGATTGACTCGCCACAGAGCAAAAATTGAAGCGCGTGTCAAGCAGGAGAAGGGCATTCAAGTTATATTCCTAGAATCTGTCTGCAATGATCCTGCTGTCATTGCCGCGAACATTGCTCTTAAGGTGTCTTCTGGGGATCCAGACTACAAAGATCTTCCAAAGCAAGAGGCCGAGCGTGATTTCATACGACGAATTAAAGAGTATGAAGCTGTTTACGAGACTATCACCGAACCACACCTTTCATACTTCCGAATCACGGATGTAGGCAATGAAGTAACGTTGTCGCGCATCAATGGTTACTTGCAAAGTCGCATCGCTTTCTACCTTATGAACCTTCATGTCAAGCCTCGCAACATATTTTTCTCGAGAGTGAGTTGTACCTGGTTAACGGCGGCGGGACTAACAAACTCGCCCCTCGATAGCATGGTGAAAGTCAATTCAACGTCGAAGGGAAGATTGGTGGAGATTCCCCTCTCTCAGAGCGCGGGATGGAGTATGCGCGGACGCTTCCGGAGCTTATCCGTAAACACGTCGGCGATGCATCCCTCACTGTAAGTCAAGAGTCTATACTGGCCATCAGGAGTAACACCACATCTTTGTTAGATATGGACCTCCACGCTCCAACGTACAATCCAGACAGCCCAATTCTTACCCTATCCGAACTTAACCTGGAAATCTTTAGATGAACTGGACGCTGGTGTATGCGATGGAATGACATACAAAGAGATCGAAGTTGGTGTTAGCTCCGAATATGGATCACCTTACTCGGCTAACATATTTCTCAGCTTGCATACCCTGAAGATTTTGCTAACCGCGATGAAGACAAGTTTAACTACCGTTATCGAGGGGGCGAGTCATACCGTGATGTCGTTGTTCGCTTGGAACCTGTTATCATGGAACTCGAGCGGCAAGAGAATATCCTGATATTTGGTCACCAGGTAATCAAGAACGCTAGTTTGTGGTCGTATGACTGACGAATTTCTGTAGGCCATCTTACGCTGCTTGTAAGTCTGTTGCACGGACAACTCCAGCTTTGGTGCTCATGCAGGCCCTGCAGATATGCATATTTCCATGACCTGCCACAGGTGGATCTCCCATATATTAAGATCCCGTTGCACACCGTCATCAAGTTAACCCCGAAAGCATACGGTTGTGATGAAGAAAGGTTTGCGTAGTCACGAATCATTGTGAGGTGGCGCTTACTAACAACTTAATGTCTGTCAGGTATACCCTGCCAATTGGCGCAGTTGATACTCATAGACCCAAACCGAGCAACCCCAACGTGGAATTACCAGTTGCCAGCAGTGGCCGGGAATATTTTGCAAGGAACGTTTAGATGGGTGGTTTCCCATTTATACTAGGACGATATAAGTGCTATATCTACTGAACAAAGGATGTACATTATTATTCCAGGGCGCGTAAGTAGTCCTGATCTAAGAAAACGTGGACTTTTCACGACTCACCGACGGATCGCAACCTTGTGGTCACCCCGCTTGTTAGGACTCCATGTCATATTAATATGGGATTCGATGATCTCCCTTAGTCTCTGATCTTCGGGATCCTTCGACTGGTAACACATACCCCTTAGTTATAGACACCCCGGACGCGGGCGACAGGCGGACCATTGGTTGGAAGCTCTCAGTGACAAGTCTTCACCTGATCACTTCACCAACGAGAACCAACGTCTTCGTCTTGGTGCCAAAAAAGAGGCTTGTTAATGATGCACAAAGGGCGTCAAATGCAGAGGCTAATCCAACAATCAGACGCCAAGTATAGGATAGTTGGATGCACATAATAGAGTCACATCTGTATGAACTTGCATGGTGACCCCACTTCCCGGACGATCTCCTTGGAGGTGCAATGGCGCATTATATGATGGTTATGACGAAATATTTTTTGATGAGTCAAGCAGAGAAGGAAGCCAACAATGAGTTGACTTGGAAGGGACAAACCTAGTTTGCATAAGGAGGAAATACCCAAAAGGATCGTAGTCGCGCGCAGACACAGTCACCAAGTACATCGTCCCATTCGGACTCCACAAAATAACCCAAATCCCCAAGCTGTCCTTGTAAGAGTTCGAACAGAGTCCGAAAGGTATGCTTACTCACCTTTATCGCATCAGTGGTGCTCGCGAAACTTCCAAGTCGATCCCATCGACAAGTAGCGTGAAGTCACTGGTTGAACTATGGCGTATTATAAGACCCCGCTGGATCCTTGGTGTCAATTGTAATACCAGTACCAATGAGATAATACACGTGCACGAGGAAGAATCCGCCTACCTCGACATTGAAGCTCGTCCGTTTACCTGGTCCATTGTAGGAGTACTAAAATGCATTAATCCTAACACCTGTCCTCCCCATGCGACGTACAGTTCGGGTTGATCCAGGGAGACTAATATGCTTGACGCAGATAGTAAGATAAGCGTCCACATCGAGAATGAGCCTCAGCCATGGATCGGGCATGTTCTGAACCTCTGACGGACATGTTATTGTATTCATATACCTTCGGCGATCATTCATTGGTAAGTTCCTCACAGACGTGAATCAAATCCTGTCCAATGCTCACTGTAAAGTGGCAGTCAGCCTGACTATTTGATGCAAAGAGGATTGGTGCTGGTTAGTGTAAATATGGTCCCTGTGAGTTCTGTCGCAGTGGGTAAAACCATCTTCGATGACCGCACTGTCATCGTTTTTGAATGTCATGTCGCGATGTGGTGTATCTGTAGACTTGATGGAAGTCTAAGCCATGGTAATCGGACTGGTCACCATAGCATGGTAGACCTAGATCTGCAAAATCAACCTCTTTTTTGCACTTGAGCGAGCGCTCTCATTGGTCCTCAGCGGTCTAAGCGACGTCTTACAGAGACGCTCGCCTAAGACAGGCTTAAGCTCCTGTCAACATGGCCTCGGTATCAAATCCTCCAAGCAACACGGCCCGTAAAGCTCGTTAACATGCACTTTACTGGTTATGATTGACCTAACACGCTGCAGGCTCTTCCAAAAAGCGAGTCGTGTCGGAAGTAGAAGAGACCGAGGCAGACGCAGAGGCGGACGGTGCGATGAACCCACCAAAGGTCACGAAAAGTGAGTACCCTATCCACGCGTCTTTCCAGGTCTGGTCAGTTGATTCGTCAACGCAGTCCATCCTTTCTTCACCAAGCAAAGTCAAGCGACCAGTGCAGCGTCGTCGCAGTTCCAGTGGCTGACGCCATCTCTTGGCCCGAAACGCACATGCTTGCATGGAATCAGTCTTTTTCCTCCATGTCACGCTAAGGTTGCCGCCCTTGATCTCGACGGCACGGTTATAAAGTGGGACAAGAACCGTGGAAAGGGTACTACATGGGAATGGTGGAGAAACGTGGTGCCATCGAAGATGCGCACTCTCCACCAGGACGGGTGAGTCTTCCAGATGATTATGAACGACGGGATGTCTTGACGCGCGCGAAATAGGTACTCTGTTGTGCTGATATCTAACCAAGCCCTGAAGTTAGAACGACTGACGGAATGGAAGAAAAAGATTCCCCAGATAGCTGCCGCTGTAAGGCTCACCCAAGTGCCATCGTACCATTATTTCCGACTGACGCGCGGGTAAACAGCTACCTGACGTTCCGTTCCGGATCCTAGCAGCCAGCGCGAAGGATGGGTATCGCAAACCTATGCCAGGGATGTGGACTGAACTCGAGCGTATCTTTAAAGAACACGGTGTGGAAATCAGTAGGTCTAAGACCAGTTCTACGATATCCTTCGGTCGACTTGACGTTCGTCTCAGACAAGGAAAGTTCGCTCTTTGTCGGAGACGCTGCTGGTCGTCCGAACGACTTTGCATCGACAGACAGAAAGTGGGCACTTAATGTTGGAATCCCTTTCTATACACCAGAGGTGCTTTGTGTTTTTTGTCTGTAGATCTCGCCTACACTAACATGGAGCAGGAGTACTTCCTTGACCTTCCATCTGCACTATACAAGTTACCTGGATTTCATGTATCCAGTCTACCTGCCAGTTGGTTGTTCTGCTACGCCACTGCCCCTATATCTGACTCACTTCACAGTGGAACCAACAACGCCTTCCGATGCAGTAATCTTACCGGATCCCCCCACACAGGAGCTTGTTATATTCACTGGCTATCCTTGCTTGGGAAAGTCATCCTTCTATCGTAGACATTTCTCACCGGCGGGCTACGTCCATATAAATCAAGACACATTGGGATCTAGACAGAAATGTATGAAGGCTGCTGAAGAGGCACTCAAGACTAAGAAGAGTGTCGTTGTAGGTATGGATATTCTGCTCCTGTCCAGACTGTTTGTGGATGGAATGTGTACAGATAACACTAATCGGGACGCCTCGACCCGCAAATACTATCTGGACCTCGCCAAGAAACACAAGGTCCGTGCAAGGTGTGTCAAGTTTCATGTCCACCGACCGTTTCCAACTGCTTGGATAGGTGTTTTTGCTTTACTGGCTCTACAGACCTTGCGTGGCACAATAACCTGTATCGTGCATATGTCAAGCCTGCTCCTGCTGGTACAGAGGTACATTTCTGCGGCATTCCTTTGGAACGCCACTTATACCCTACTTAGCCTCGAAGAGATGTGCTGCCTTACCTAGCCTTCATAGGGTTCCGAGACAACTACGAAGAGCCCCAGCTCAGCGAAGGGTTCTCGGACGTGATCAAGATTAACTGGGTTTTTGAAGGTGATGAAGACACACGTAGACAGTGGAGTATGTGGTTACAGATCGACGGAAAGTGATGTATACCATCAATCTAAGTGGTATGCATGCATGCGAGACTCGTGCACAATGTTATACACAGCGTTTAATCACCTTCTCCAAGACCGCTCAGGTCTTTCGTTGCCCTAAATGAGAGCTTAGAGACGAGTTGTTACGAATAGAGATATCCTCATACTCTACTGGAATGCCAAGCGCGTCGATGGCATCAATCCGCGTTTCATCCTCACCACCCTGATTCGACTCGACGAATATCTGTAAGAACAACAAGGGTTTGCGAAGGACAGGAACCGAAGAGTGATCGACGCACATGGAGGCTATTCACGCTCTGGAATCGCACGAATCGCAGAGGAATCGGCTTCCCTTTGAGATCATCCGTGCTCAGTTCTAAGACCTGGACAAACATGCTGTCCTCGACATCGGAGAAGCTGATAGCGGCCTTGTTCACACAAAGCTTGATGGTTTTGGGCCCATTACTTGGGGTTTTGCAGCGAATAATCAGCTTCCGAACACGGACGGCTTGATTGAACTACGCAGCAGCGAATGTCAATATCCCTGACGTAGAGAGCATGACGCATACGTGAATGTTGATCAAGAGTTGCTCATCGGCGTCGCTCGCCAGGTAAATTGATGATTCAGGAGGGTTAATTCTCCTGGACGCAACGATGGATTTGAGGTCGTGATCATGCTGCTCGTTGAGACAGTTGACCTGGGACACATCCAGGTGTTCCAACAGAGAAACCTAGGGAATACGTGGCTCCTCAGCACGATCGAAACCCGCAGATGCGAGCAGTGTCAACCTCATCTGTAGTCATCGCAGTGGTTGTGGTGTGTTAGTATTTCGTGGCGATCACTTCAACATCGACAGTAGACAGCAGGTATCAAACATATTACGGGGACGGGCGAGTAGTAAAGCTAGCAAATTACACACTCGTCCTTTGCCTGCTGGCGAGTCGGGCGTCCGACGTTGGATCGCTTGTTGCCCATCCGCTTCATCTCCGTAAGTCGGTGCATGGCACGCTTGTTGCCTTGGGCTGCGAGATGGCAGTCAGTAACACATGCAGCAGAGACAGAAAGGACAGAATACAACCTGCTGCACGCATATACCAGCGTTTCGCAAACTCAATGTCCTGCTTGATACCAATGCCAACTTCCGCATAGTAACCTACTGCATACTCTGCCGTGTTCAGACCCTTATTCGCAGCCTTTCGTGCCCATAGATATGCCTCCGAATCGCTCTGCTTCAAGACCCCTTCACTTCCTGTGAGATACCATCCGCTCAAGGCGAGCTCAGCCTCGGAAAAGCCTTTCTCTGCTGCCTTGGTGTACCATGCTATCGAACGTCTCGGGTCAGCTGGGCAAGTAAGAACGCCGTATTCGTAGCATTGCCCGAGCTTATACTGAGACTGGACATAACCAAGATGTGCCGCTTGGGTGAGCAGCGTTCTCGCATACGCCGGATCGTGGGGGACGAGTCCCGAGTTTGGCTTTTCATGCAACAGGGCCAACTCATGTAGTGCATGAGGATTTTCTTCATCTGCTTGCTCGGCAGCTCGTTTCAACCAGTTGATGGCCTCGCGGGGATTCCTTTCTACACCCAATGTCCCAAGCAAGAGAATCATGCCCAGCTTGTACATGGCAGGAGTGTCACCCAACGAAGCAGCCTTCCTGTAAAAAGCGGCCGCCCGCGGTGGCTCGCGTCTCGTCCCTGCACCAATCTCGTTACAAACAGCGACGCGATACGATGCTGCTGCATGGTTCTGTTTAGCCGCCTGCAAGTACAAAGCGTATGCGCGCTCGTGATCGACAGGGAGACCAAGCATGCCTGTACCGTGGCAATTGGCCAAGAAGAACTGTGCCTCGTCGTACGGCTCATTCTGAGTGGCCAGCCGGCGGACGGTCTTGAGTGCTTCCTGAATGAGAAGGTCACGATATTTCTTCACGACGCGTTGGTCCTTTGCTTCTGTACCAATCTTCTTGGCCGCTTCTATCAAGTACTTGGCATACTTGAAGTGAGCCTCGGGGTCTGGGTCTCCCTTGATGCGTTGACGATACTCGTCGATATACTCTTTGGTAAACGGAGGAGCATTCACATCCACAGCCTTGGTCTTTTTTGCAGATGCAGCTTGCACGAGCGACTGACTTGGTGTCCTGAGTTCGAACTCTGCTTCGTCGACGTTTAGACCCTGGGGAAGCGATGGAGCAGGTCCGTAAGGCGCTGCACCGGGTCCACCAAGCCCAGGGGGGCCTGGATGGTAAGGTGCCGGACCAGGCGGGGGAACATATGGCGCAGATTGACTCGCGGGAATGGGTGCTTGAGCAGGGTATGCTTGGTAGGGGATGTATGCGGTTGGACTCGTGTGAGACTGTGGTGGTGGGCCCATGCCTAATACATCTGATGCAGCGGCATAGAAATGATCATACTCTCCTTGTTGAGGTGGTGCCGCATGGCCGTAGTTTGGACCCATCTGTTGGCCATGCCAGGCCATCTGGTACTGGCTAGGATAATTTTGGGGGTGCGTAGACGAAGACCCTGACGGGGGATATCCACTAGATGGGCCAGACGCTTGGTCGTCGTAGGCATACGTGCTTCCGACGTCCGTTTCTACGGCCGGGCGGGATCGGCTTGCTGGGTAACCGTAGCCATCGCTGTTGCGCTTCGGCTGATAGGCAATACCCATGTCATCGACAGGGTATTGCATGTGAGGGTCAGCAGGTCTTTGGATCCTGGAGGGAAGAGTCGCATTTGGAGCTGATGGGAGTGACGGGTAGGGTGCACGATGTCTTGAATTGTGCATTGACATCGAGGTGCTCGGTCGGGGAACAAGATCAGCACCGAACGAAGAAGCACCAGAGGCAGGATCATGTAAACGCATGGCGTTCATGCTATCAGCAAGGGAGGCGGCGGTGCTATGGGTTGTCAATGGTGAAATCGACTCGTGCTCCTCGTACGCTGGTGGGGGATGCGAAGGCAAAGATGCGACGGAATAGTTTGGATGACGAGCAAATGCGCTTGCTGGGGATGGAGAGGTTTGCTCAGTGGAATCGTTAGCTGGGGAGGCCTGGGCAACAAAGACCTACTTGACCCGCCATAGAAACCGTCGTTGGCATCACCACCGAGCCTGTTGACGCCGTTTGGGGTATTTGAGGGCCCTTCTTCTGGCTGGTCGTACGCTAGGGCAGACATGGCAGACAAGAACTGTGTTCACTTGCGAAAGCAGCGTGCGTCTGTCAATTCAAAGAGGCCGGCCGCCGCTTGTGTTCCAGAGTCATACATACACACGGAATAAACAATTTGAAGACTACACAACACCATCCACCTTAACATCCTCTTCTCGCTCCTCTTCCTCCTGTTTCAGGCCATCAAAAACGGGAGTGTCAATGTCCATCTTGCCAGGCGGCGATGTTTCCTCCATAGTCACATCGGCATCAGCTGGCTCTGCATTGACTGGACGATCGTCCCACACCCATTTCTCGAACACCCTCTCGATGCGTTGTCTTTCCAGCCCACCATCTACACTTCGGATCTTGATTGTGACAGAACGTTTCCGTCCTACGGACACCGTACCACTGGCGTCGGTGACAAGTGGCTCATTCTCCCAATCAGACCATCGCTGCTGCCATCCCTCCTCGGATGGATATGGCGCCGCAACTCTCCGCGAATGCTCTTCGTTCGGCAGGTCCAGGACTACTTCCCATCCTATGGGTTGGAAGTTTTTGAACAGTACAGGCCCTCCCTGGGGCTCCAACGGAGACCGTTTCCGTTTGACACCGTGTCCGTTGACCATCGTTTTCTTAGCTGGTCGTCCCAGGTCCTCGTCATCACTGGTAGCGCCTGCAGTCAACCGGATCCTCCATCGCAGCTCTCTGGCAATGGCCGCTGGATCCTTGGCACGGTCACTGGGGACCTGATCCCTGGCATCGCGCTTCGCCGTCTCAGAACCCCTTTCCATGGCATGAACTTCAGTCATTAGGAACCCAGACAGGGCTTCCAAAGACTCTAATACCCGCGGGGAGAACTCTTCTTTTGCCTTTAGGTCTCGTAAGTACTTCTCGCCGACATACCAACAAAGCCTGTAAATTTACGTTAAAATGGGTAATAGATCAGGAATGAACGGTCTCACTTGGTAAATAACGGGAACCGGAACTTTTTGGGCACGTGGGTCGCCTTCTCGATTTCAAGCACTTTTAACTCTATAAAGAGTGTGAGGGAACATGAGAAGAAGGACTAGGGAGGGGACCGCACGAGTAGCGACATTATATGAATGTAAAAAGTTGCCACCAAACACTAGAGAGTCGACAGGAGTGTGCTAAAAGACCATGGTCATCAGTATTCCAACGTGCCAAAATTATTCCACTCACTACAGCATGAATCCAGCCAGTGGGAATAATCATTGTATTACCAGCAGTCAGCGTGACCTTAACCACATCGTCGACCATATCGCCCAACCACACGTTGGATTGCATCTCTGTCCCGGACCAGCGTTCGTATGCCGCAAGGTTGGCGGGAGTTGGTCGAATGAAGTAAAAAACCTATGAACTTGTTAACTAAGTCGAGGGAAGCACTCCTGGAAACCCCACCTTGCTGCCGCGGAGGATATGGTAGTATACTGATGAACCTGCAAAGTCAATATGCCAGTCCTTTGGTGCCTTAGCACTTTACGTTGTGTGTAAAAGGGGAAGACAGCTCACTGTCCATGCAGAGGCGACGCCCATCAAACAATAGAGTTGAACTTTGGGGTATGTGTGACATTTCCCTTTCTTCGTACTTGGCCAAAATTTCTCCACCCAATCCAGTTCTCGGACCAGCCGTGGAGGTAGCACTTGGTCTCCCAGCGGAGTGCCTGAGATCTCGAGTGAGATGACATTCCTGATCTTGTCCCTCGCAGATGGCTCCTGGTTGTAGTAGTCTGCCCATTTTCCAAGCGTCCATCCTGGAGAATTCGACTGGGAAGCAACGTCTGTTACCTGCACGTCAACATCCCAAATTGTGCATACTTGCATGACCTACCTATGACTTCAACAGGTGTCTCACGACCAACGATGTTGGCAACATCAGAGACGGTGCAATTTGGATCGGGCATTTTTATCCCGAGCCCTTCGGGGTTCTCGATGACTATGGGTTCGCGCATGGCACTCTCGTCGTTCTCGAGCCATTCTATGCCAACGTCCGCGCCTTGCATTCGCCTGAACTGGTCCGGTTTTATTGGCCTTGACTGAATGACGCGCAGCCATTTGGTCGGGTCGGATTCCACGCCGGAGTTGAGGTTTGCATAGTCGAGTTGTGTTCGTTTTCGAGTTGACTTACGCGCTGGGGGCTTGAGTGTGATTGTCCGGGAAGGCTTCTCGAGCACACACGACTTGCAGTACCTGCAGCAATGACCATACCACGATTGATTATGTCTGTTCCACATTGATGCTGTACTCGGCACACTTGCCATTTGTCTATTGCTTCAGGGTCTCCGCCGTTTCCTGCACACACCCAGTGATACCATGTCTTACATGCATCGCATCTTATCCAGTTCTCTTTTGCGCTCGGGTCAACTTCAGAGTCCTGTTGATCTTTGCAGTCTGGACAAGTGTCTTCTTCTGATCTTGTGAGGTCTTGTGGCACTGGCTCTGGGGCGGGCGGTTCGTCATCCTGTACAGGTGTGAGAGACGACCTAGTTGAAATTGGGGACGGTGGTGCTGGTCCCGACGGTTTTGCCTGTGCACTTGACCGAGTGACTCTGCGTTTGCTGCGAGCCATTTGGATTGCGTCCACAAGTAGTTGTGGGCAAGAAAAGCAACCAAACGTGCTTACGTGGTGCTACGCAGGAACGCAATCTACAAAGCTTTCAAACTACAGTAGGTCAATACTCGAGAGAGCGCCTTCTGGATACCCTTTGAACAACTTTGCCATCCACAGCATGCCTCAGAGCGGATGAGAAGTTGGATCCAATCATCATGCATTCATGAATTTATTATTTGATGATATTATTGCCAGGTGCTGAAAATGTGCTTTGCTTGGATCCAGTGGAAGGCGGTTTGTCGTATCTACCACTCAGGGTGTGTCCCTCACGTTCCCGCAAAACGAGTGAGTAGTTGGGTTTGATCATCATGGCTACACTGTGTATATTCTTCCATGACCAGTGCCAAAGGCTTCATTGACATAGACGTCACCAAGCCTGGCCTTGAATTACGTGATCTTGGTTGGTTCCACCTCGATTCTTGTTTTAAACGGAGCCATGTTCTTCAGTATAGAAGCGGATGTTCTCAAGGAGCACGATGGCGCGATTTGGCGCCGTTCTAACGGCCTTCCCAATGTCGCGGCCCACATAATCGGAGACAAATACCAAGGAGTCCCTGAAGTTTCCTCTGCGTTGGGTCTAAGGGAATGCTTTTCAACGACTGAGGTGTGACATGAGCACGACCGATGTTTGCGGGTATTCATTAGAATGCGGTAGCTGTACTGATACTTTTCGGTTCGAATGCGCATCTAATAGTCGGAAGAGCTGCTACAATGCGCCGTAGGATGATGAATACTTCCTAGAAAGAGGCACATACTGCGGGTGATGTATGGGGGCATTGGAGTCGACGCGGATGAGCGGGTAACACTTGCGTCCAGAATTGTCCGGATGCCTACAACGGCCAGTATCGAGAATATCGTCGAGCCACGGCGGTCACCACCGCCTTCGATTCACTGGGGGTAAACTTTTACGCGCTCAACCCGAGTCAGCATACGGAGTCGGGAATGGGACTGAGTAATCGGACAGGTGAAAACTGGAAGTCAGTTCAACCAGCCAGAGGACGGCGAGCCCCCAAGCATCCGAGAGCAGAAGAGAACCAAGGGATATTCATGGTGGCCCCACGGAGATCGTGAACGCGGTCAAGGAGACAGTCTGTGGGTGGGAGAACAGCGCGGTCAAGCACCTCAACCTCTCATGCAGCTCCTTCGCGACTTACTGATAATTCTGCTATCTTCACGTCTGTCTTGACCTCAGAGATGTTTTCGATACTGTCTACTCCTATGTAATGACGAATTAGTAAGCAACGTCTACTGTCCAACTCACTGCGAGTAGATCTGATGAAAAGATGGGTCGCGGAATTCTGCTCACTGCCAATTTACCTCAACTACAGAACCTCATAAAACGCGACCCCAGTGGATACAGGGAGGAATTTCTCCAACAGTGGAACCACTATAACAGCATACTCGAAATATTTCTGATAAACCCCGACGAGCAGGCCCAACACTTCCGAGAACTGGTCTCGTTCATATCACAGGCCAGTTCATTCAGTTGTTAAAATGAGATTTTCTGATCCACGCGTTTTTGTGTGTAGGTCGCCCAATGTTATCCAAAAGAGACCGCAGAGTTTCCCTCACAACTTTCAACGCTGCTACTTGAAAACTATGGGTCGCTTACGCCAGATATTCGAAAAACTCTGGTTCAGAACTTGGTGATGTTGCGAAACAAGAATGTGATCACCTCCATTCAGTAAGGAAAATCCATGCGGCTTCCTGGAGACATTTTAACGACATTTTAGACTTCTCAAGTCTCTATTCCCCCTACTTCCACGGACAACTTCGTCAAGTCTGCGCGTCTTCATACGCAAGACCATCCTATCGGATATCCGGACTGCCAACCTCCAAGCCAAAAATCACAAACTCAACCGTGCAGTGCAAGCCATGCTATTTGGAATGGTCGAACGTGGCATGGATGCGGAGGTCATTGGTGACAAGGGGAAGGTCCGCGCCGTCGTGGGACCTTCGGGCGAAAGCACCTCTAGCCGAGACGATGCCATGTGGGCGGTCATCTTGACGAAGGAGTTATGGAGGAAAGGTATTTGGTACGTTTTAATACCTTGGCCTTGGCGTGTATAAATAGACTGTTCTTAGGACGGACGCAAAGTCCGTTTCAATTATTGCCCTTGGTTGTTTCCACCCTGTGATGAAAGTGCAGAACGCATCAATACACTTTTTCCTGGGAAGCGATGACGAAAAAGAGGATAGCGACGACGAAGAGGACGAGGTAAGTAATCCCTTGTTACAGTTTATCATGTTTATCTCGTGAGTAGGATGTGGACGTCAAAGCATTGCATCACCGTCGCGAAATCAATAAGAAGACGCGCAGTGGTGACAAAAAACTTCAAAAACAACTAAAAGTTGCTAAAAAGGTGTGTTATCGTTTTTTTGAACATTCTTCCTTGCTGATTTTTGATACAGAAAAAGCAGTCGAAAAACGCACCCGCTACACCCAACTTTCCTGCATTACAGCTCCTTAATGACCCGCAGACGTTTGCAGAAAAGCTTTTCGATGCCCTTAGTCGTCACGACAAGCGTTTCTCTCTCGAGCACAAGATACTCTTAATGCAGCTCCTCTCTAGAGTAATGGGCTCACACAAACTATGCGTTCTTGGATTCTATACATACATTATGAAGTACCTCACATACCACCAACTCCGTATACCAGCCATATTGGTGGCTCTCGCTCAGTCCGTGCATGACCTCACACCGCCGGACGCATTGACACCTGTCGTGCTCAAGCTCGCCCAGGAGTTTGTGCACCCTGGGGTGGGAAGCGAGGTTATTGCTGCTGGAATTAATGCTGTACGTGAAGTGTGCCGACGGCAACCGTGGTCAATGGAAGAGGATTTGTTGGGAGATCTGGTAGAGTATAGAAAGAGTAAAGACAAGGCTGTTACAGCAGCCGCACGAGGTCTCATGCAACTCTATCGCGAGGTAAACCCTGGGATGCTCAAGCGTCGCGAGAGAGTACGTGGGTATCCGCTTCTTTGGTATTAGACTGACAATCTGGAGTTCAGGGCAAGGAGGCCAGTATGGGGTTGAGCGCAGGTCGTCAACCACTACCCTATGGCCACTCAATAAGTGCAGCCGTCGATATCGAAGGGCTTGCGGTATGTTCCTCGACGTCCATGAATGACAGTGCCCTCATACTTCATCACAGCTCCTAGAGGACCATTTGAAAAAACTCCGCGAAGAGGAAACAGGGATGGCTGATGAGGATGAGGACGATGAAGCTGCTTGGGCAGGTTGGGACGCGGAAACAGACTCTGATTCTGATTCTGAATCGGGAGGCTGGATTAGTGTCGAATCTGACGGCGATGACATAGAAGTGTCAGACAGCGAGGACGAGACACCTGCTAGGGACCCCACAGCCGCACAACCAGAAAGTCAGCAGGACCATAGCCGAGTTTCGACATTGGCAACCACCAAGGTAATTCACATGTCACGAGTGTTTCCATCAACCCTCACTCGATATCCTTCAGATTTTAACACCAGCCGATTTCGCACTGCTCAACGACTTACGCATACAGGCTGCTACTAAAGCCGTCGAGCACAGCGGAGGGTCTCGGGCGAAGCGCAAACTAGCTACTCTCGAGGCCAAGAAAAAAGCAGCTGAGGCAGACCCTTCGGCAGATGCCTTCATCTCTGAGAACGATATCCTAGGACCACGGAAGAAAGTCAAAGCCGACTACGCCGAGCGAATAGCGTCGATCGAGAAGGGTCGCGAGGGTAGAGAAAAGTTTGGCTCACTGAAGGGGAAGAAAATGAAGGGTGCTCCAAGCAGTTCCACGAACCGGGAAAAGGCACGCAATAAACCGGTAATGATGATCTTGAGCAGTAAAGCTGTACGAGGAAAGAAGAAGGCTTCTCTAAGGGAAAAACAGCAAAAGCTGAGGGCACATATTGAGAGAGCAAAAAAGGCATATCATTAATGCTACAAGTTGTATCTACTCCTTTGTCTGTTCACGCTAGGCTGTTCAAAAGAATGCACCGTCTCTAATCCGCTGCGCGACGTCATACCCAGCTGCGAAATAAGATAGTTTGGCATCCACAGCATACCCCTTTTGTGTGTTTAGCAGGTTACCTTCTGTGCAGTCTAATTTCTCACCTTCTCGTCATACTCTGAATTGAGATTTAGGCTTAGGTGAATGGAGCTTGATGGGTACACACGTACCTTTTAATGCAGCTTTGAGTTTGTCGAGAGGAATGACACGCTTCTCGATATGCTCGCCATCGTCCGGCTTGGACGGTGGTGTCTCGAGTTTGTTGTCCAATAGCACACTCACCACGACTAACTTCATGTTTGCATTGGTCATTCCTACAACTAGTTGAATAGAGACCGTGGATGGGTCGATGTACAACCTACCTGGATCACTAACGATGACAGGGGAGGAGTCCATGATCCTCTCAGCCTTATATCCGGTTTCCTCTTTCAGCTCGCGGATGGCGGCTTGTTCGGCCGTTTCCTGTGCATCGATTAAACCTAGAGTAAAATCAGAGCCATTCATGCGAGTGGCGAGACCTACTGACCTGCGGGGAGCTCTTTATGGACGATGTGAGGACGGCGGCATGCATGAATGACAAGTCTCAGACGTGCCTACGACGATCTTATCAATGGGGGGTCGGTATTGTTCGACGACGACGGTTGACAATGGGAATGCATTTGTCCTGGAGCGCAGGATAGCGAGAATAGAGACGGCTAAGTAGTGAGAGAGTCCTGCGTCAATGCTGGGTGTGGGTGCCAGCACGACACACACACCGTCTATCCCAGATTTACCCCGTGTCTTGCGTTCTGCGCATTCCCAAATGCGCTTCGAATGGCACGGTGAGTGTTAATGTGTTGCCATAGAAGTTAAACGAAGAGATCATCCACACGAACCTGTTTGCCGTCCTCGTCGGTATAGTTTATCTTCTTCAGTCCAATCCATCTATCCGACGGATTATCGCTGCTTTAAGGAGAATCGTGAGCGCCATACCTCGCATCGGAACTTCCCAGTGGGATGGTTGACGTGATCTTTGGTCTCATTGGCATCCTGGTTATAGCCCCTGACAAGCGGGGTAGTGGGTAGTTGGACAGTGACTTTCGCAACACTGGAAGCAAGTGTAGTGCAAAGCTGGAGGTATATATAATCTGCCGTCGACACTTGCTGTAGCCTGCTGTTTGTGTGGTCGAAATCTGTGCCCACCGCATTGAGATTGACATCATGCCAAACACCGAGTATGAAACACATTAGGAAATCCCCTGTTGGGTCGTCTACTATCAGACTATACAAAATACAATGTCGCTCATTGAATAGCTCCAAGAGTCGTCAAGTAATGGACTTCTGAGCGATCTCTCAGTCTCTGTGCAGCTTGCTCTGCAGTGAGATCGCGCTGTGGTTCGCCCATAACCTCGAAACTAAGGACCCATAAGTGAAGCACTGGAAAACGGATGGGTCAAGCCACACACCCAGCCATGAACTTGCGTACGCTTGCACTGCGCAATAAAGGTGGCTCGAAGTGGACATGGAGGTGTGCTATATCTTGCTCGTCTTCTTCGATCGCCCCGTTTGCTTTCCGAGGTGGGAGGGGTCGCTGGTGAATTCCCATCGCGTAAGCAAAGGAGCATGCAAATAGGTTATCGTATCGAATGGTAACCCTTCTCATGATGTCGGCGAAAGCAACTATTTCTTCTTCAGTGAGGTGAACCAGAGAGGAGATATGTCTTTTGTGCGGCAAGACTGCAAAACATAAAATGATGGAAGCAGATCGCTAATGCTACTTACTCATGATTTCGAACGGCCAGTATGCCCACCAGGGAACTAATGCAGCAAAGTGGTCATTCTTGACGACGATGCGCTCTGGCTCTGGTACACTCAACTCGTGATGAACATATTCGCATAGCAGACAGGGCTTGTTACCGGGGCCCTTTGGTGCGTCAGTGGTTACAGGTGTACCCTCAGCGTAGTTCCGAAGATTGGCAAGTTCCTTCGTTGGCAGCGTTGGGATTGTTGACAGGGACCAAACTTGGCTGTGTGGATGAGGATTCGAACAACCCATCATGGCTCCTTTGTTCTGTGGCCAGCGTTCAATTTTGGTATATAGCATCTGGGCATACAAAAGTACCTCAAAGATCTGGACATACTCGATGCCAGATTGAGTTCCTCGACGTGTATACACGCGTGTCCACTCTTCGACGATCCTCACTACATCGTCCAAACTGAGTGTGGGAAGGGAGAGGTCGTGTCGTGGGTGGAAGCACACTACATCGCATGCCCCCTGTATCGATTGAGCGGCGAGTAGCGGGTGGGGGGCAGAAGGGGCGGCGGGCCCTGGGTGTGGTAAGATTGCGGGATAATCGTTCTCAAACACCATAGTGTGTTCATAGTCATCGTTCTTCACCCCGCCTGCACGAATATTTCCTGGACAGAGGTAACACGACAGATCATATTGAGGGGAATCGGACGATGCTGTAGGTTCAGTCTGACCCAACCATGGTCGTTTGGTACGATGTGGAGAGACCAATATATATACATTCGTCAGGGGATTGTCTATGGCAAATCGGTGAAAACTGATGGACATGCGCCTGACGAAATGAAACGTACATCGTCTATGGGGGTGGTTGGTTGGATCGAACTCCATACTGGATTCCTGCTGTGCTTGAATCCACACCAAAGAGTGTTACTGTGACTATCGGGGATCAAGTTGACCGCATCGACATGGACACAGAAGAGACTCTCCCAAGACGACGACGCGTTCAGCGCTCACAGTCACCAACGTACAAGCTCGACGACACGGACGATGCGTATGAACCCTATGTCCCTGTAGCACAAAGACGCGAGGCAAAGCTTGCAAAACTCTCGTCTTTGACAAGCAACTCTGCACGGGAGAAAGCGAGGAAACAACTCGAAGAGCTATTGGCAAAGGAAGACGCAGAGCAGGAGGAAGAGCGTAAGAAGGAAAATGCTCGCAAGGAGAGGACACTCCTCTTGGAAGCACAGGAAGTGCACTCTCGCAAGGCTGCTGAAGATGCTAAGAAGACAGAAATCGAGAAAGCCGAAGAAGTCGATGCAGAAATCCTTGCAGCCATCGCCAGCAGACGAAAGTTGGCATCAGACCTAGAACTCGCAAAGGGTATCTCATACTCGGAGTCCCTAAAGACTTCGTAAGTACAAGGAAACTGGGCTCTTATGTCCTAACAACTTGGACAGATGGCGACCCCCAAAGTACATCCGTGATCGGACGGACGAGCAACACAGGCGACTTCGGGAGAAATATCACATCATTGTAGATGGCGAAGACATTCCACCTCCCATCGAGCATTTTGAGGTGTGTGTTCCATATCCGAAGACAGTCCTCGCAGTATTTATGTCGACACAGGACATGAAGATTCCTCAACAGATGTTACAGTTCCTCAAGTCCAAGAAGATTACCACTCCCACTCCCATCCAGTTGCAGGGCATTCCTACAGCGTTAGCCTTGTTCCTTTACCTGTGCATAAACATCACGCTGACATATGCTCAAGCTTCTCAGGACGAGACATGATAGGCATCGCTTTCACGGGTTCAGGGAAGACTCTCGCGTTCTGTTTACCACTCATCATGATGGCACTCGAGGAGGAGGTTAAGCTCCCCTTTGTTCGTGGCGAGGGTCCTGTAGGTGTCATTCTATGTCCATCTCGCGAACTCGCAACACAAACGTATGAAAACGTGCTTGCTTGGACAGCTGCACTTTCCAAAGATGCAAAGTACCCCCCACTGAATACCCTACTTTGCATCGGTGGTATATCCATGAGCGAGCAAGGCCATGTCCTCAACAAGGGACTCCATATTGTCGTCGCCACTCCCGGTCGGCTAATTGACATGCTCGAAAAGAAGCGATTTACATTCAACAACACCAAGTTTCTCTGCATGGACGAGGCTGATCGAATGATAGACCTTGGGTTCGAAGATGATGTGCGCAATATTATGAGTTTCTTCAAGGTGAGCTGGTTTGTCTTTGTCGGGGGTATGTGACGAGAAGTATTGTCTTCCAGCGCCAGCGCCAGACGCTGCTATTCTCGGCGACCATGCCACGAAAAATTCAAGATTTTGCTCAACAATCACTTGTAAGACCTGTTTTGGTGAACGTCGGACGTGCTGGGGCTGCCAACTTGGATGTGTTGCAAGTGGTGGAATACGTCAAACAGGAAGCCAAAATGGTCTATCTACTTGAGTGCCTTCAAAAGACCGCCCCTCCCGTGATTGTATTTAGTGATAACAAGAACGAAGTTGACGGTAAGTGACCTCACGATCACCTTTATGGTCCTCATCTGTGTCAGATATACAGGAATATCTCTTACTGAAAGGGGTTGAGGCTGTTGCAATACATGGATCTAAAAGTGAGTAACCGCTGAATGGTTCTCGATCGTTGATTCGATCGATCCCATTTGCAGCCCAGGAAGAACGACAGTATGCTATCAAATCCTTCAAGTCCGGCGCAAAGGATGTGATGGTGGCCTCGGGTGTTGCCTCCAAGGGGCTGGATTTCAATGACATTCAACACGTGATCATCTTTTCGATGCCAAAGGAGATCGAAGATTATGTGCATCAAATAGGACGCACCGGACGAAGCGGCAAGACAGGTATAGCGACGACCTTCGTCAATATGAATACCCCCGAACAAACGCTGCTGGATCTGAAATACTTACTCATAGAGGCTGGCCAAAAGTGGGTCCCCGTCGTTTGGTCCTAATGTCGATGACAATTTTAAATCCTACAGAGTTCCACCGTTCTTGCAAACCATCGATGATCCTCGTGTTACACAAGGCGGTTCACTCAAGGGTTGTCCTGTCTGTGGAGGTAAGATTCATCATTACATTTCATCAAGGCCATGCCGTTCATGTAGCAATTAGGTTTGGGCCATGGTATTTCGAACTGTCCAAAGTTAGAGGACGTACAACGGCGCCAGATGGCGTCCCAGAGAGCTGTACACGATGGTGGTGGTGGTTACTGATCGACTTACGGAAAGCCGAATGTGTTTAAGTTCTGTATATACTTCTTACATAATTCACTTGGGTGCTCTGGTACGTTAGTAGTATTTTTTTCTTAGCACCGAAATGCCAAGTCATGAAGACTGTTGTAGTTTTCCCGACGAAGTTGGTGTGGGTGTTCATCGATGCGTTGTCACTCTGCAGGACATTCCACAAGTGACGTTAAGCTTTAACCTCCGAGTGCTCATCTGCATAATTATGTGGAATGGACCGCAAGCGTAGCACAAATTGAGGTCTTTGCGCGTCACTAAAGGACTCGAGGATAAGTGACTACAGGGTAGTAAGTACAGTGAGACTGAGCAGTGCAGACGAGAGTTGTGGGTGAAGGCGCGTAGCACCTTCCAGCCTCGTGGGGAGTGATCTGCTGGCTGAGCGATAGCTGCGAGGGTGGGTGGGCTTCTCGCTGGGCTTGGCGGACATGACTGCCTGACGCGGCAGTAGAGTGAGACTAGCAGCGAGAGAAATTGGGAGAAGGGGGCTACTTCGACCAATAGGGGGCGTGGTGTGGTGGGCGAAAAACATGATGGCACGTGTGGATGTGCTGCTCAGGTAGAGGTGGAGGGCGGAAGACAAGAGGCGACGCCTCGTTCCTTCCGCTAGCACAAAGACATAGTTCTATTTACTCGCTTGTACCTCGCTATGTACTAGAATGACAATCTTTGCACGTCACTAAAGGACTCGAGGATAAGTGACTATGGGGTACTAGTAGGTACAGTGAGACTGAGCAGCACAGACAAGAGTTGTGGGCAAAGGTGTGTAGCACCTTCCAGCCTCGTGGGGAGTGATCTGCTGGCTGAGCATTAGCTGCGAATCCCAAGCTGAAGGAGGCTCGACACATTGGGCTAATGCTCAGATCCCAAAGAGAAGGAGAGACTCACAATGAGAAGAGGGCTGCCCATTAGTGGACAGGGGGCATGGCAATTCATGTGAACTCTGTAGCTGTGTGTGGTGGCATGGCCTGGATATAGGGTGCTAGGATTGATTGTGTTTGCAGAGGTAGACTTGAAAAGCATTGCTGGCCCAGTGTCCTTTGACTTACATTACTTTGAAAGGTATACCTCTGAGTAGATACTCAAGGGTGGCCCCTATGCAGATGCTGTGGCCTTGCATGGACTCAATGCCTGTGGTCTTGGCTGTGGCTTTGAGGTGTTTGATGAAAGCATGTCTGGTGAGGGGTTTGAGCCTTGGTCCATCTCTGTAGGTGAAAAGGGGTGTTGAACAAATAGGTGAAAGCCCTTGATCATGTAATCAGACACTCACCACTTGTGATAGAAAGAGATTTGTCATATGCCAAAGAGCATGTGAAAGTCACATCATGTGACAATGGCTCAGGAATACTGATATAGCTGATATACTGGTCAAGGTCTAGACCACCAGATCTAGGACTGACCAATATGCAATATACATATGAGTCATGAGAAGATGCATGACTGCAAATGACTCATTCCTTATCTCTTTATCTCCCTATCTAATTGCAAATAGAGTGATACTTATCTTCTATGCTTATATGGCAACAGGATTCTTACCATATGCTGCTCAACCCACGAGTTGAAGCAATTATGCACAGACCAGTTCCTTTATAGGACAGGTTGCCATTTACTATATAAACCACACACATATGGCTGTAACAGTAGAATAGTTTTCACACTATCTCTATACAGTGTTCTATCTCCACTCATACTATCCAGTGCTCAACACCAGATAGTATTGATTATCAAGCTCAACAAGTACATATCTACAGAAAGCATCAAGTGAACAACAGGTAAGTTCTGTGGTACCTTTACCTGGAACTTCCACTGCATAGTAGAAGTAAGAACCTGTAGCCCTGGTCCATGTGTTCCTTCACATCAATACTTCTCCAGAGGTTATGAATCCTGAGCTTGTCCTCTAGTACTTGTCTTATACATACTTGACTAGCCACTGAGTGATGGTACAGGATGACAGCTTATGGTTCACCTGGTGCATTCTGCTTGGTATCCTTCAGTCCCTCTCATTCCTCTAAGGGATCCAATGGGTTTACTTGCAGCTTCCATTATTGCAAGCTGAGTTTTTCTTTGCCATGTCAGCCATCACATTTTTCACATTATGTGTGGAAATGCAGTACACTCCTGCTGCTTGCCACTCTTATTGAGTGGCAGCTGAGGTGATGGATCATTACAGACACTGGAGAATCCAGGTTGATCAAGTTGTTTGTCCTTCTCTGGAGGGTCATGGTTTGTTGGTGGATCTTGATGACTCTCATGCTACTCCAATGCCACCTCCCCCTTATTGGGAGAATGACTGGTTCTCAGAGTTGAGAGCAGTACACCCACAGCTGAGTGTTGATGAGATTCACACCATGTTGTTGGACAGCCCCTGAGAGGTTTGAGCAGGCTTGATAGAGACAACCAGATGCTACCACATTGCAGCCTTTGTGTGCAGTAGTTCAGCCAATAGACAGCTTGAGACTTGTCTTGAGTTGATCCCTATCTCAGTACTGCTCCTATCAGTAACTAATGGTATTAATATGGAAGCTGAGCTATGTATGTTCAGCAGAGCAGGGTGATTGACATTGCAGGTCTTCATGCTGGCAGTATAGCATCAGGGCCAGCAGGAAAATTGGCACCATTATGCAAGTACAATCACCACCAGTGTGAGAATATAGTCCCTCAGGAATATTAGGAGGATAGATATCTATCACTCTAATAATAGTTGTAATTTCACATAATACTACTAATAATGAAAGCAAAAATGGTGCTAATATTGTGCAGAGGATGATGCCAGCATAGCATGATTGCTGGTAGTGTGGGCATGATGACTGGCAGCCAATGGTGATTGGCTGTGATGCATGTGCTGGCAGATGAATTGAGAGTGATGGTTGGCCATAGCCATGATATTGATGCTGGCTGCATATGAGTACAACCAGCATTGTGAATACAGCAGCCAAGTAATGATTCATATGCTGCTTGCACAATGTACCTACTGGCTGTTTAATTGGGACTACCAGCATGATCATTGTAGTAGGGGGCTTAGGGGAGTAGCAGGAGGAGAGGTCAGGTGATGCTTAGTCAGCAGTGGTAGGATACAGGCATGCATGTACATGCTAGAGTCATCTGGGACAACACAGACAATACCACTGTCTCATTGTGGTGAAGAGAGTGGGCTTGACCCAGACACTGATACTGAACATCCAGTAGCACCACACTGCACTGCACTACTGCACAGATGCAACTGAATGAATGCAAGGCCACCTCACAGTACACATGTGTCAGAAAGCATAAAGACCAGCCCAAGGAGCATGCAGACACCCAACACAGCCAACCTGTCTCATAGAAATCCCCCCTGTGACACCTGAGGCCACTTTGCACCTTCAAATCCAGCATCCCCACTGGCAGTCCCATCACTGCTGAGCACATCACTCACAGACAGCAACTTTGTGCTACCATCAGAGCTGCAGTCACCAACACAAGAGCTGTCATCACCACAGGAACAAGCATCCACTAGGGGTATACCCCAATCCAGACCAGAGTCCCCATTAAGTCCCATAATAGATGAGTTCCAGCATATAGTACCAACACTCTTTCCCCCCACACCCCCAGTATCAACACTTACACCAACTATGTGATGAGGATGAGCACTCACAGCCCCCACCCCAGCCATACCACCACTACTGATAGTGCCTTCCATACTACCAGCATCACCAGCACCCCCACTAATACCTCCAGCCATCACAGTACCCCCACCATGCTCACAACAAATGGCAGAAGTGGTCCCTCTGTTCTATGGGGACCAGGCCACATCAGAGAATGCTAGCAACTTCATCAAAGTGTTCAACAGAAGCATGATGTTTCTAAACCCACTAGCCACAGACATGCAGAAAGCTGCAGTGCTGTCAAACTACTTCAGAACAGGCTCACTGGCAGAGAAGTGGTATGAGGACTTTATGAAAACCAACCCTGCAGTGTGAAACAACCTGGTAATAGTGTTTAATACAAGATAGCCTACAGTTGAGAGCACAAAGCAGACATTGGAGGAGTACCAGACTGAGCTGCTTGAGCTCAAGATCTTGAAGGACAATGTGGGAGTAATCAAAACAGTAGGACAGCAGAGAGTGTGGACACATGTGAAATGGGCAGAAGAAGCAATGGAATTGGCAACACTGGCAGAGATTGAGAACAGGCCAATGCTAATCTGGCAGGTCAAGAAACAGCTTCCAAAGGCCATCAGGAAGCAGTTAGATGATGAATACACTGACTGGAAAAAATTCACTAAGGCAGTAAAGGAGGTGAACATGTTGAAATTGAAGCAAGAAAGAGAGGAGTTGGAAGAGCAGAAAAAGCAGGAAGAGGAAAGGGATTGGAAGTTGTTGCAGAAGGTAGAAGTGGTGAAGAGGGTGACAACAGTGGACCTCACAGCACAACTGCAACACCTAACCATTGGGCAAGTAGCAGTATTGCAACCAGCAGTGAGCCCAACCCCTCAGTCAGGGAACCCATCAGTGACCTGCTTTGCATTGCAACCAGGACCCAGAAGATCACAAGCATATGCACCACCTACAGAGGAACAGAAGGAGATGGTTCAACAAGCACTAGAAGCATACCCCCACCAATGACCAGATGAAGACAGCCAGAAAGTGTACCTGAGCCAGCTTACTACCTGGACCACAAAACAGCATGGAGAGCACTTTGTAACAGGACACTAGGACCCTTCAATAGGAATACTGCACAGAGTATCAGACTTGTAGCTTTAGAGGAGCAGGGAAACAATGTAGGGTCACTGTGACAGACAGCACAATGACCCAAGCATCAAATGTATCTATGATGACACTCAACAGCTTGCATGTATTGCCCCATAAATCTTGCACTATCAATCTCTACTCTGTGACATACAGTGACTGTAACTATTCAATTGATATGTCTGACAAAACTGTTCTGTTCTTCCATCCAATTGCATTCAAAAACCCAGACAGCACAAGGGTATGGGTAAAAGCCCTATTGGATGAAGGTACAATGGCAGGAGCCATGTGCTCCTCAGTATTCAACAAGAAAAAACACAACCTGCATAGCTGGCAGTCATCCAATCAAGCACTATGAATGGCAAATGGAATGATCATTCCATCAGAAGCAACCTGGTCAGGCATGATCTACGTAGAAGGGGTAGAGGCAACAGGGTCATTTGAAGTCTTTGATAGTGGCAGAGGATGGTCCTTCCTGTTCAGGAAACCACTCCTATGCATGTTCAAAGCCAAGCATGACTATGAGACAGACAGAGTAACAATCATTGATGACAAGAATATAGCAACCCTCCACAATTACCTACTAGAAGACAGTGGACCACAAACCACAAACATGATGCACTATACAACACCACAAACCACAAGTACATCAGACACAGCAGAAGCAAGGGCAAGTACAGAAACACCCATGACAAAGAGCACTGATAGTATCTTCACCAGACAGACAAACCCATTTGCAGCACCAAGGATCAAGTACATCATACAGAATGTCAAGATCAGCACCAATCTAACTGCAGGTGAAAGGGATGAGGTAACTAAACTACTGACAGAGTATGCAGACATTTTTGCATGCTCTCTAAGTGAAGTCCTACCAATACCTGGAGCACAAGTAGACTTAAACATACCTGAGGACATGACTTTCTGAACAATGGTACACCAATGGCCCATGAACCCACCACAGTGGCAATTTATGTACAAATGGGTCAACCAAATGTTGGATGCTGACCTAATAGAAGTTGCAGAGATACCATGCATAAAACACATTGCACCAACAGTACTAACTCAAAAAGCACATGATACTAATGGAGGCATGACAATAGATGACCTACAGCATGAATTAAACCAGCAATGCCTGAAAGCTAACATCCCACAACCTTTTCAGAGTCATAGCCAAAATCCCATGTGAGAACACATCAAGAAGAAACCACTAGATGAGATGCTGAAGTGGTGGGTAACCCAGAACTTCATGGAACTGAATAAGGCCACACAAATACCACCTATGTTCCAAGGAGACATCAGGGAGAAACAGCAATGCTTAAGTGGACACAAATATGTCTCAGTGTTTGACTTTGCTTCAGGTGTTATGATTTCTTGAACTATATTCCTTTTCTCTCCTATTTCTCCTTACATAACATGCTTATTCAATCCATAGACTCTTTGAGGACATTCTACTGTCTTCCATGACAATGACATCATATGTACATCATACTATCTGGGGCTGTACTTACCCACTCCATACTCCATTGACTCAGTCATGGAGCTTCTACTGTGGACAACCCCCTGCATGTTGTACCACCTAGTTACCCACTCATGTACTTATAAACCAAATGAGGAGAACTACAGTTCTCCATCAAAATTCTACCTTGTCATTCATCTCACTTCACTCAGTGACTGTCTTCAGTCATTTCACTAAGAGTCTAGAAGTCTCCCTCAATGAGTGTCTGTATTGTTCCTTGGCAACAACCTCAAAGTCTCCTTCAAGGTCATCTGTCTAGCCAAGTAGCATAGAAGGTCATTACACCATCATCATGAGTTGCTGGCATAACAAAAGAATTTTGATCACTGACTCATGGTATGTTCATCACCCCATGAACAATGCTTACCACATTCCAAAGTACTACCACCCTTGGAAGAAACAAGCAACTACACTCTGTGCATAGCCTCTTTACCATCACCCATTATGACCTCCCTTTGAGCTTTCTAGCCCAAAGTATCCTAACCATTATATCTGTCTGATGATGGGCCATCAAACCCTGTGTCAGTTGTCATGAGTTCTACCACATCCAGAGATGATAGACCACCCATCCCTCCCAGACTAGGGCGTATTGCTGGACCATCTACATATGAGGACAAGACCCATGCATTTCCATGTTAGTTTCCCCCTCCAACTTTAATAACTCCTTCAGTGCTGACAGTACAGCTCTTGCCTGAAGTAACTCCTCATCCCCTTTCCTACTGGTCACCACCACCACCTGTCATCAGTGAATCAGAAGACAACCCCAATTTCAGCTTGGAATCAGATAATCCCTCAGAAGATGTATACATCCCTACACAAGCCAAATTGCAAATGACCAAACAACTTGCCCAAGCCACTGCTTCTATGGGCCTCTCCAACCCTTTCACAGAATGCAACCCCACTGCTGTGCAGCTTGCCCAGTGGTACAAAACTACCTACACATGTCCAGGAGTGGTTTGAGGGCCCTTCCCTCCCACTCCCAAAGGAAAAGGAAAAGCCAGAAAAACAGATGACAATGACAATGATAAGCCCTTTTCCCTGAAAGAAATACTAATCAACAAACCTCCAAGCTTCAATGGCTTGCACCAAGAATTCAGCAGATGGCTGGTCACAGTCAAAACCTATCTAGGAGTCAATTGCCACATCTATGATGATGACACAAAAAGGATTGCATTCACACTGTCATTCATGACAAAGGGAAGCACAATGGGTTTTTGCAAAAACTGTGTTGTGGATAACTGGATGGATGAGACCAGCTTCTTCATACTCAATATGTGGACAACATTTGAGAACAAGCTTAAGAACCAGTTCCAAATTGGCAACATCAAGGTGATGGTGCTCATTCACCTATTGGTCATCAAGCAGGGAAAGAGGAGCCTTGATGAGTACATGGCTGATTTCAACAACTGTCTAGTGAAGGCCAGCTTGACAGCAAAGGATGCTGCTGCAGCAATGTTTTTTGGCAAAGGGTTAGACCCCTTGATGAGCAAGAGGATCCTTGATCAGGAAATCATTCCCCAGACAGTGCAACAGTGGAAGGATGCTGTGATCTCTGTTAGGGCAAGTATTGCAATGTGGAAGGTCTTCACTGAGAGTAGCACACAACAGGACCAGAGTTTCTTGTGGAGGAATACAAGAAAGGAAGAGCCAGCAAAGGATCCTAACACAATGAACATTGACAAGTCCCAACAATGTAATCCCTGTACCAAACAAGCAGGAGTGTGCTATGGTTGTGGGAAGACTGGGCATTACCAGGACAAGTGTCCTGAGGAAAAGGCTGCCTGCATCAAGCAGATGAAAGAAGAATTGAAGGAGTTGGAGAGTGAGGGCACACCCAACCCTTCACCTTCAGGTGCATCCTTGAAGGATTTTCAGTAGGGGAACAGGAGGCTGCACCTGGTTCCCCAGTTTCTAATAATTCATGTAAAGTAGGCATCATAAACAAGGTTTGCCAGTATGAGCAAGATCACTTCATTCCCTCACTTGCTGGCATTGTCTACTTAACTGAACATGAAAATGCAGCAATCTGAACACTTATTGACTTGGGTGGAGAAACCAATTTAATTGATGAAAGAGTCATGGACAAGCACACCATTCACAAATGACAGATTGAAGACCCCTTCAAAGTCCATGGAATTGCTGGACCAACAGGACAAATGATCACCCACATTGTCTTACTTAAGGTAAAAATATGGGGAAAGGAGACCCACCTCTGGGCATACATTTCCTGCCTGATGGGATGGGAATGTCTTATTCTTGGAATGCCATGGCTCCAAGAGGAAAATCCAATAATCAATTGGAAAACCAGAAAACTGATTGGATTTGACATGGATACTGATGATCTACAAAGGAAGCATAAGGATGCTCCAGTTTTTCACAATAAAACTTCAATTTCCACCCAACTGGAAGCCACCCAAGAACAGAAGATTGTTGGTCTCCCAGACAAATACCAGGACTTCACCACCATCTTTTCCAATCAGGACATTCCTCTCCCCCCTCACTGCCCCAGACTTGACCATGAAATCTGTCTCAAGGAGGACTTCATCCCCAAAAAGGCAGTCCCTTATTGGCTTGCCCAGGATGAGCTCACTGAGCTCAATGCCTTTTTGGCCAAAAATCTCAAGTGTCACAAGATCTGACCCTCAAAATCTCAACAAGCATCCCCCATTTTCTTTGTAGAAAAGAAAGATGGGAAGAAAGATTGGTATAGGACTATCAGTACCTGAATGCTAATATGATCACAGATTCCTACCCCCTACCTGATGTCAAGACTCTTCTGGACAAGTTGGCTGAGTCAAGGTACTTTGCCAAGTTCAACATCTGTTGGGGCTTCACCAACATCAGAATCAAGGAAGGTGACAAATGGAAATCTGCTTTTGTCACACCTCAGGGGCTCTTTGAGCCAATGGTAATGTTCTTTGGTCAAACAAACTCACCCCCCGCATGTCAGTGGTATATGGATCATACTTTTGCTGACATGCAAAAGGCAAAGAAGGCTGCAATCTTTATGGACAATATGGTCATCCATGCAAAAACCAAGGAGGAACTTCACACCCATGTCTGTGAATTCCTCTGAATTTCCCAACAAGAAGGCCTATGCCTGAAGTTGGCCAAGTCAACCTTTGAAACCAAAAGCTTGATTTCCTGGGGTACATCATCTCTCAGGGAAAGTATGAGCCCTCACCAGTCAAAACTGCCACCATCTGTGAGTGGCCTGTCCCAACCATGCTCAAGCAGGTGTGTAGTTTCATTCATTTCTGTAATTTTTACCAGATGTTCATTCCCAGGTTCTTGCAAATTGCATGCCCTCTTCATGATTTGAGTAAAAGGGGCATGCCTTTCAGTTGGGATACCCCCCAGCAGTCAGCATTTGATGAGCTTAAGTGATGGCTGATGGCCTTGCCAGTTTTATTGCTTCCTGACTTTACTAAGCCTTTTGTAGTCCACACAGATGCATCAAAGCTGGGTACTGGTGCAACCCTTTCCCAACATGACAACATGGGGGTTCTGCACCCCTGCACTTTTCTCTCCTAATCACTCATTGGTGCTAAGCAAATCTATCAAGTCTACAACCTTGAATTGCTCACCATCATCTGTGCACTCAAACATTGGAGGGCCTACCTCTTGGCCCTGGTCTCTCCCTCTTTGGTGTACACTGATCACCATAATATTCTTTACTTTCATCAGCCCCAAAACCTTACCCCTCACCAGGCCTGTTGGCAGGCAACTCTCCAGGAGTACCCCCTCCATTTTGCCTACCTCCCTGGCAAGCAGAATATTCCCCCTGACACCCTCTCATGCATGCTGCAGTTCAGCATGGAGGAACTGCTCCCTCAAACCCTGCTGCTGGATTTGTTGTGCCGTTTTCCAGCAGTGGGAGAGGGGGGTAGTGCAAATATTTCTTCCAAATTTTCACCTAATTCACTTTCTATCTCCCCACAAAGAAAAATAACATTCACACTTAACCCTTTAGCTCCTCCTTTTTACCCAAAGAAAACCCAAATATGTATACTTTCCAATCCTTTAAAAGAAAAAATCCTAAAACAAACAAATAATACAAAAAATAAAGACAGCCTTGTCTATGTCCCAGAGGATTGATGAAGAGAGGTGTTGAAAGAATACCACAAAGAAAAGGTCAATGGCCATCCCAGAGTATGAGCAATGATGAAGAAGATGTCCAAGCACATTTTTTGGCCCAGAATGCATACAGACATCCAGGAGTATGTCCAAGGATGCTTGGTCTGTCAGGCCAACAAGGTCAATATGCATCCCACTAAACCCCTGCTTATCCTAATTCCCATCAAAACTGGCCAGCTCCCCTTCAAATCCATCTCAGTAAACCTGGTAACTGACCTCCCTCCTGCCAGAGGATGTGACTTGGTACTTACAGTCATAGACCAAGGCCTCACAAAGGTGGTGATGTTCATCCTGACAACTAAAAATGCTGATTCCTTCAAGATCACACAGCTCTTCCATACACATGTGTACTCAAGGTTTGGCCTCCCCAACATGGTTATCAGTGACAGAGGCCCTCAATTCATCTTGGCCTTCACCTGTGATCTGTACTCATCACTCAGAATTGAACTTCATGCAACTACCACATACCAACTGCAGTCTAATGGACAAGCCAAATGGCTAAACCAGGAACTCAGAACTTTCCTCCAAATGTTCACCACAGCTGACCTGGACAATTGGTCCAAGTATCTCCCAGATGTAGAGTTCACTCACAATTCCTGCATTAGCTCAGTAACCAGAGAAACACCATTCTCCTTACTCTATGGATACAAACCAACACCTTATCCCTCCAATGTAGCAAATCCTGATGGACTGGTTGCTGAATGGTTAGAGCTACTAGCTCAGTCCCAAGATTGGGCTATTCTCACTTATCAGAAGGCCCAGGCTGATGTGGCCAAGAGATATGACAACACCACTTACCAAGAGTTTGCTGTTGGAGATAAGGTATGACTAAAAGAAAGCAATCTAAACATGGAAATGCAGTCCAGGAAGTTAGCCCCAAGATGCTTAGGCCCTTTCACCATAAAGGAAAAGCTCTCCCCAGTCAACTACTGGTTGGACTTGCCAAGGATGTGGAGAATCCATGATGTCTTTCATGGATCCCTCCTCACCCCCTATATCCAGACAGAAATAAATGACTCCACACCTCCACCACCACCAGACCTTGTCAATGGAGTCAACAAATGGGAAGTCAAATAAATTATCAAGCACTCCACAGATAGGCAGAGTGGGAAAGTCTGATATTGGATTAAGTGGAGAGGGTGTCCACACTCCAAAAATACCTGGGAGCCTGAAGGGAATTTAAAGAATGCTGAGCTGGTCCTTCACACTTATCAGAAAGATCATCATCTCCCACTAACTGTCTTTCAATGAGCTCAGGATACACAACTCCCCCCAACCTGTTCACTTATGACCTGGTCTCCCATTCCCTGTCCCCCACTCTCTCTGATTTCTTGGTGGCATCCCTCTGCTGGGGATCCAAACCTGTTCTGCACTCTGCCAGATCCTGTTCACTATCTATCCCCTCTGCAATCACCAAAGGGAAGTCTCATGCCTCCCCCCAACATTTATCTCCAAAACCCAACTCACTTCCACAATGCAAGACAACCCCTAAGCCCCCTGTTGCCACTTCCTTGAAGCCCATACATAAACACTTGGCAGCCTGTGTCAAACACAATGATCTGGCCTGCCAAACTACCTCTTCCTCTACTTCCACATGACCCCCTTGCATTATCATTACTGATGAAGACCCCATACTGGACATTGCTGCCACCACCTGTGCCCCATTATCAAGCTTCATTCCTCCCACAAGCCAACCATCTGTTGATGAGTTCATCAGTTACAGCTGGATCCTTGCAGGCTATCCAACATGGGAGGCATCAGGATGGAACCCTGGATCAGACAACCACCACTTATGGGTGCTGTCTTCAGTCTTCTGCAATGCCAAAAATATAGGACAATGACTCAGGGAGCTGGCCAACACAGTGGATAGTATGTGGGAAGAAACTACAGGATTGAGAGTCAATGAAACAATGGAAAGCACAGTAATCAAAGCAATGAGTATCCAGTCTGCTATTGTTTCTATAGTGCATGTTGACTATGGAATACTGCTCATCCAGTCCTTTCTCTCATTTCTTTCCTGATGCACTGTCCCATTGGACTCTACCAACTTTGGTCACTATAGTCTGGGATCAGCTTATCAGAGCCCACCACATTTGGCTCCTGGCAAAGGAAAGAAGAAGGCAGCAAGTTCCCCATGTCTCCTCTCTCTTTCCCATCTCTCAATTCACCCAGAAACCACTGCATGAGTTGCAGTTTTATGCTCATTGAGGGATGTCCCAGGCATGGAAGGTACTAGAGATGACAAAGACACAACCACTACCCTCACACCCACCTTCTCCCAGTCTGCCTACAATTTCACCCACACCCTTTGTGACATCAGCAGTGCAACCATTAGGTACTGGCTCCCTTTCCTTATGAAACTTCACAACCTCCCATTGAGCAAGAACATCTCTCTCTCTCTTGGCTGCACTCTCCCCTTTCTGCAGGATGCATTCCTACCAGTTCTGCATATGACAAGTCTCAAAGTCTTACTTTGTGGTCACACCATGGTCCCTGCTAATCATCCCCTCAGGCCTTTCACCTGCTACCATTGCCACTATCTCAGGCATTGGTCAACTGACCATGACCCCAATCACCCACAGTGGACCCTCTTGGACTGCAGACCAGCTCCTTCAGAGCTTGGAGACTACTACCAGCACTGATTCTGCCTCATGGGACTTTTGGCCAAAAAGGGGAGGTAATGTTACAATTTTTCGAACTATATTCCTTTTCTCTCCTATTTCTCCTTACATAACATGCTTATTCAATCCATAGACTCTTTGAGGACATTCTACCATTTTTCATGATGATGACATTGTATGTATGTCATACTATCTGGGGCTGTATTTACCCACTCCATACTCTGTTGACTCAGTCATGGAGCTTCTACTGTGGACAACCCCCTGCATGTTGTACCACCTAGTTACCCACTCATGTACTTATAAACCAAACAAGGAGAACTACAGTTCTCCATCAAAATTCTACTTTGTCATTCATCTCACTTCACTCAGCAACTGTCTTCAGTTGTTTCACTAAGAGTCTAGAAGTCTCCCTCAACAAGTGTCTATATTGTTCCTTGGCAACAACCTCAAAGTCTCCTTCAAGGTCATCTGTCTAGCCAAGTAACATAGAAGGTCATTACACCATCATCATAAGTTGCTGGTGTAACATCAGGCTTCTATGCTGTGGAAATCCCAGAAAAATGAAGACCATACTTCATGTTCTTTGTAGATGGAAGAGGCTACTTGTGGTACAAAAGAATGGTGATGGGATGGACAGGTGCACCAATGGTTTTCTCAGCAGTAGTTGCTAACTGCCTGCATGACATCTTAGTGGATGATACCATGGAACTGTTTGTTGATGACAGCAGCTCTGGAGATGACACATTCTTAGGAATGATGGCAAAACTGCAATGGATCTTCCAACACTGCAGGGAGTATAAACTATCATTGTCACCTACAAAGTGTCAATTGTACATGACAGAAACCACATTTGCAGGAGTGACAGTTGGTCCCCACAGTGTGCAACCAGACCTTGCAAAATTATCCACAATAGTTGAATGGAAACAGCCAGACCACACACTCAACCTCACATCATTCTTAGGACTAACAGGTCACTTCTGAGATCTCATCAGGAGTTACTCCAAGATTGAAGGACCACTTGTGATCTACTAAAACAAGTTGACATACCTAAGCCCATCTCAAAGTCTACATACTGAAAAGCATTAACTAACCATAAGTTAGCAGATAAATGGGAACACAGGCATACAAAGGCCTTCCTAGACCTCAAGGTGGCACTAACAAGCCAACCAACCCTACATGCTCCAAGATATGATGGAATGCCCTTTATAGTAACCATGGATGGGTGCCAAGAGGGCTTTGGTGCTGTACTTACCCAATGGATCCAACTCCAGACTCCAAGTGGCAAAACAGTAGTAAAAACAGCACCAATGGCATTCACATCAAAACAGACATCAGCAGCTGAGTGAAACTACAAACCATTCCTACTCAAATTTGCAGTGCTGAAATTTGGATTAGATCACTTCTCAGACATAATATGGGGGTTCCCAGTTGAAATTGAAACAGACTGCCAGGCTCTCAAAGATGTTCTATCAAATGACTGCATATCAGCAGCCCATGCACAATGGAGAGATGGAATAATCACACACAACATTGTGGCAGTGTGACATGTACCAGAAAGACTCAACATTGTTGCAGATGGACTAAGTTGCCAATGGGACAACACAGAATGTGACAATGAAGACAGGAGCAACTGGTCAGTCAACCCAGACCCAGAGGCAACATCTGGCCTAGTCAACAACATGTTCACTATTGAGAAACTACCACATGACAACCAGCAACTATGAGAACACTTCAAAACAGAACCACTCTTCCTAGAGGTAATTGATGCAATACTCAACACAGATGCAAACATGCCCATACAGGACTGAAGCAGAGCCAGGCACCAAGTGAAGCAGTATATAATACACCAAGGTAAATTATGGAGACTCTATGGTGGCACCAGTGTCAGACCATGCCACAAAGTAAAATGTATTACCAGAGAAGAAGCTGAAGAACAGGCAAGACAACTCCACAAAACAGGTGGACACTAGGGACAGGATGCCCTGAAAATCGCACTAGCAGACCATTACCACTCACCAAAGCTAGACATCTCAATAATGAAAGCAATACAGGCATGCATGAGGTGCAAAAACTTCAGCACACCAAAATTGAATGCACTGCTGGAACCAATTACCAGATGGCACTCATTTGAATTACTAGTAGGCAACTATTTGTCAATGCCAACCAGCAAAGGAGGCTACCACATGCTGGGTCTTTTCTTAGATACCTTCTCACAACACTTATGGATCACTAAGTTTAAGACTGCAGGCACTGCAAAAACAACAGTTGACAGCCTAGCAAGTATATTCAACAACTTCACAGCAGCAGAGACCTTCATGATGGACAGAGGATGTCATTTCAACAACAAACAGGTCAAAGAATATTGTGCTAAGTGGTTGTGCACACATCACATATGTAGTAGCAGTGTACTCACCCTGGATCAATGGACTGGTAGAAGGCACAAACAAGCTACTACTACACATACTCAAACACCTATGTGCACCCAACCTTGGTGAAGACAACACAACAGAATATGACTGGGAGGAACTACCCAAAACATGGCCTGACAACTTAGACAATGCAGTCTGCACCCTCAACAATTGTTTATTGCCATCCCTCAAATTCACACCCAAGGAGCTCTTACTAGGTCTGGTGATAGATACCAAGCATACAGAACTGATGCACAGCACAACAGAATCATCCACCATTGATGCAACAGTACACATGGCATATGTAGCACAACAATGACTAGATGGCTATGATGAAGCTGTATGCCACATGATAAAATGGAAAATGATGTTCAACTGACAGGTGCTAAAACATCAACCTGCAGAAGTCACCTTCACCCCTGGACAACTCATACAAATATACAGAAATGACCTAGACTACACATTCAGAACAGAATGAAAAATCTTACCTAAGTGGTCTTGCCCTTACAAAGTAACATCATGACTAAGAAATTCATATAAACTAGAAACCCTTGTAGGTGCATCACTCACAGGCAAGTTCAGTGCATGGTGGTTACATGCCTTTGTTCCAAGAGAAGGAATACAACTACACAAGGACCAACAAGAACATATATGCACACTATCATTAAGACCAAGAGCAGAAGGAAATATAGAGAAGCAACAGACAGATGACAGCAAAAGGGAAAGAAGGGACAAAGAACAGCACTGGAATGATGAGGAACTGCCAGACCACCTGGAAGAGAAGTAGAGAGAGGAGGAGCCAATGGATCTACCAGAGACAGACAATGAGAGTTCTGTTGGTTGCAGACAACAAGGACATTGCCATTTTTTTTTAAGGGGGCACATGTAGTAGAGGGGCCTAGGGGAGTAGCAGGAGGAGAGGTCAGGTGATGCTTAGTAAGCAGTGGTAGGATATGGGCATGCATATACATGCTAGAGTCATCCAGGACAACACAGACAATACCACTGTCTCATTGTCCTATTATGGAGGGTCATACCAGGGGTACATCATGACTACCAGCATTATTAATTTAATGTAACAGCATGATTGGCAAGGCACAGTGAATGTTGGTATCCTCATTCATGCACTGGCACTATGATGAAACTATTTGCAGTGTATGATGGACAGGGGGTATTACATATGAGCAGCAGGCTATTTGATTCAGTAAATCACTAGGTGACTCATAATGTGATTGCCAATGTGTACTTGGCAGGCCATAATTCCATCAACATGGCATCTGATCAGCCAAGTGTCCTGTCCATAGCAACAGCTATTTATAAAGTATAATTCCAATGTACAAAATGGGCAATATTCACAACTATGCAATGTACACAATATGCTAATCTACATTCATGTCTTTGATCCCATTTTCCTCACCAATGTTAACAGGTACACCATCATTGGGAGCACTCACAATGATTGTCAGGGTAGTCAATACAAGTACAGCTTCAGCTGTGGGAGCACATGGCAGGTTGATGAGGGAATCTGATGTTGATGCCACATGAGAGGGCAGTGGTTGTGACTCTGAATGGTCATTAGAAGGGGTGCTGATATGAGAGGGGACTTCCTCAAGCATCATTGTAGGAGCTAGATCAACTTGCCTTGTACCTCCCATTGTAACTATGGCCATGGAAGTCACATTATATGGTGTGGATACCAGCAATGAGGAAGGATGTGGTACAGTTGTGTGCTGCATTGGATGGATTAACCCTTCTGGTGTGAGATAATGTTGCTGCTGAAGAGTTTTGACAACTTGCTGGAGACTTGAGACCTCATGCCAGGTGTCATCAAGTTCATGTTCCTTCAGCACAAGGTCCTTCTTGAGTGCCAGAACCTTGGCCTCCAGCACTTCAATCCATGCTGTGTTGTTGTTGCCAGCTGTTCCTGTGCTAGATGGCATGGTTGAAGGTGTGGAGCCAGTATTTGCTGCCACAGACCCAGGGATAGAGGGGCAGGTCCTTGATGTGAGCCATGATGGAGTGACTATGACCACTCCATCAAGTACTGTTAGATTCTATCAGCATATCAGAATACAGAGGGAAAGGGACTTACATTGCTGGCATAACCTGGGAGGGTTGCTGCCTGATGTTCTTGATGTACTGGGTGTGACACTCCAGCTTCATACAGGTCACTTATGCAATGGGCCAGGTGTTGATGGGAGAGTGGATGATGTGACCAGGGTGTTGCTGAGAGCTGTTAAGACCAGTTCTCCTCAGTCTAGGGTCAAACAGGCAGAGTAGGTAGTGTACTACTGGGTTGCTACATAGCATTGTATGGTTATCTGAATGGAGAATTGAATAACTGAACAGATAAAGACTAGTCTGAGTTTGGTGCACACTTATGCACCCTTGCTTGAGTTTAAGTCAGGTCAGAAACAAGTTCAGAGGCAAGAGCAAGTATCAAAGAGGAGTATCTAATTTGATATCTGAACTGGAGAGCACTCCAGCAAAAGTACAGGGCTTTTATACTACAGAAGAACAGAAATGCTATGTAGTTGGGACATTTGGAAGACTGAATGCACAGCAAAAATAACTAAGGTATGGGAGAGACTACAACTGAGTGTCTAAGATGAAGATTATCCTAAAGGAGCCTAGTGCTCCTGAGGCAGCAATATTTCTTGAATTAGGGATAACAAAACATAGGGGCATGTTCAACAAATAAAGTAAAACCAATTCAGAAATAGTTAAACATGTTCAGAGAGGTTCTAAACAATTCAGAATGATTCTATATAATTTGGGAAAGAGCTGACTGGCTTGTGACCATGTCTAGACCTATGGGTCGTCATGGTTGTGACAGGGGCACATTGCTTTCAGGATGGCCAAAGTGTCTTGAGAGGTTGAGGGCCTTGGGGGGCAATTGGCATGGCAACATTTGATGTGCCTGGTGTGATACTGGGAGCATGCCACTTGCAGGATGGTTGTGTGAGGGGAGCAGGTTGCCCTCCCTCTGAAGCAGTGGGTGGGGTGGAGGGGTGTTGGGGAGGGTGTGAACAGGATCTTGATGCAGCTCTAGCTGCTCCAGAAAGGCTGCATCTGTACTTACCACAGTTGCACTACCAGCAAGCTCAGCCTGGCTTCACCAAACACTCCATGTCTCTCTCCCAGCACCTATCACACCTCTAACCCTCCACAGTGTGAAATCCATCAGTGGGGGTGTTAATGAAGGCTACAGCACAGCCACAGGTGCTGGTTGTGGCCAACACAGTGGCTGTTGACTCCATCTCCACTGGCACATCACCACCACTGTTGACAGTGGGCATAGATGGGACACTCTTGCAGTGCTTCTGAGAACAGCTCTGGCCATGGTGTTCCCTGCATGGCAGTTGAGTTGTTGTCCAGCCTCTGTGCTCTTCAGCAGTATCAAGAGACCCATGGCCATCACCTGCCATAGTTGAATTCACCTCACTCTCAGATGGGGTAGGGGGTGGGCCAATTTCTCTGCCCTTGCCCTTATTGATTTTTGCTGGCTGCTCACCTTGACCCAGGAAGCACAGTTGGTACCACACATGGTCTGCCAACTCAGCATCAGGTGCATCCACAATCCTGTCCCAGCCAGGTCAGGTCTTTGTCTGCTCCACCATTACCAGGCTAGGCATCCAGAGGTCAACAGCAATGACATGGTTGGGCATGACAAAGCTGGGTGGGAGCTGCTGAATGACTGGATGCACACAGCACTGACAGTGGATCAATACCTTGATACAATCAATGGTTAATTACTCACAAGCTGCTCCAATACAACATGCACAACCTCTCTCCAGTACTATGTGTTTGGATTCTCCTGCAAGCTGTGGAGTTTCTCTTTGGTGACCTCTGCTGCAGCAGCAACAATCTCTCTGACATCAAGGATTGGTGAAACTGCCACTGGTGAAAGAGAGGATTGATGGGTATCTGCCATCATGTATGTGAGTTGAATGTGGATGGGAAGGGTGTTAGAAAAAGTGCAATGGGTGAAATGATGGAAGGACCTGGTGTGCTGAACACACCAAACACATACCAATGCTGCATTGTCTGACCATGAATGTATTGGTGACATACATATGGTATAAGATTTCAAGAACAGTGTGCTGGGGAATTCAATGTAAGGTTACGGGGGTGGTACAATCATTGTCTGTGAGTGATATTAAATGCCAGACTGAGTGGAAAGCACATGGGGTCCCACAAGTGGGATGAGCAACAATTACTAGAAACACATGCCAGCAGGGATGACAAATGCCAACTCAGCATGGAGAACAATGACTAGATACAAATGGAAATATGTGGACACAGGTTGGTCCTGTCATGTAAAATTCCACACAAGAAACCACATCCATTCTGTTGACATGATACCTATTTGCATCTACAGGTCATATACATATTATTGACCAGTTCTTTCTTAGTCAGTTTAGTAACATGGCTATGACATCATGTGACCAGCTACTACAGGTACCCAGATTATCACATGGAACTATTCTATCAATATCCTTCTTTCATGTTCTACAACATTCTACTTATAGATAGTGCTCCTTCCTTTAGTAGCAGTTGTAGTTACAATGTGCTGAGATTACTCTGGATGCACAGACCATGTACAGTACATATATATACTGTACTCAGAGGGCTCTTGTCCCTAAGTTTGAATCTACTATTCTCTCATCTCTACTAAGCTCTCCAGTGTCTAACACTGGATAGCTTTGTTAGCAACATACTCACACTTCAGTACTCAAGCACAAACCTTCAGGTAAGCACAGAGTCACTGCACTACTTCCTGCCCCTTGTTTGTTACATTCCACTCAGTTCCTTTAAACATCCAACTGATATGCAAGTAATGCAAGATTCATGGCACATAGCCAACAATGATTATATAATCACCTCATTTTTTGTTGTTGGTGCCAACCAAAGTTCAAAGTCTCTGAGTTTCTTCTAAACTTCCAGGAATGCCATCAAAATCCAGAACCACAAAATCTGTCTGCTTCAGAAGTGCCACTTCTGATACATTCAGTATGTTTTTGTCAGGCCAGAGTACAGTTGATAACTCTTTGCAGTGATTTCATCTAGGGTTATGTCTGAGTTGCTGTTAAGGCTTTATTGGACAGACAAGCCTTGAATGCCTTCAAAACCAATGCTCACTAACCCTAACCTTAGAGCTGCTTAGGTAAGCACTCTACAGGCAACCCAAGGGTCCCAATGCTATGCTAATCCAGCTGCTTACTAAGCAAGCCCCTGAAGCCTTACAAGTTGTTGCATGGAGTGGCAAGGATCCTTCTCTCCAATGAATAGAGCCTGAGGTCAGACTGCTAGGAAAGCCAAAGGGGAGTAGTATATTTGTGGGAGATGCAAAGGAGACAAAAGATGGGATTATCCCACATCTTTGTCTGGACTATATACTACTATGAACAATGGCATTTCTATGTAGGGAGAACAATGAAAAGTGCCATATGAGGCATACAATGTCTGTTCATAAAGGTAGAACAAAGGCCATGAAGAAATGGGCCTGTTCTGACTGCAGGACATGTAGGTATGAGTCTGTGTGAGTAAAGTGATGCAATCATGTGAAAGTCACGTGATGCATAAGTTGGGGGTTTGCTCTGGGAAGTGTGAAGGGAACAAACTGTGTATAGTACATGTATCATAACAAGAGTAAAAGGTAAAGAAACATATGTAGTGATTGTGGGAGCTACCTGAGTCCACTGAGCACATCTGTTGGATTGGGGAGTACCCCTGTAGGTAGAGGAACAAATGTCTGCAAGGCACATGATTGTGAGAATGTCACGTGATGAGAAGAAAAGGAAATTGGTCATAACATCACCCCCCCTCTAAGTTTCTTGGCCCAAGAAACTGCCTACCTCCAGGCCATGCCTGATCCACTGGCTTTCAGCTGCTGAGGGACATTGCAGGCTGGCATGCTGGGCTCCCAGTAAGGCCTCTGCTCATTGTGTTCCCATCTCCAGTGCCCAAGACAGTTGCAGTTGAAACACCTGTAGCCAAAAAAAGGGTGAGATGGGGGAATGTCCATCTTACCTGACAGGTAGTACTGGAGGGCAGGAGTTGCAGGAGTTGGGTAGAACACCTCATTGGGGACAGGCTGAAGGGATCTGGTAATGTTGTAAAGATGTCAGTTCTCCAGATCATCCTTAATGGCCATAAAGAAATGGGCCCAAGGGCCTCTGGTGTCACTGGTGATGGCCATGATCTTGTCCATCATGGCTGAAGTCATTCAGACATAGGTGAGATCACAGAGAGTGCAGGCAGGAATGGGGTTGTCATGGGAAGGGGTTGCAGGGACTCCAGGGCCTCACAACACTCAAAGTCAAATATTGAGTTGACCCAGCTGTGAATCCAGGCCAGAGTCAGAGGTGGAGGAGGTCTTGTTGGCAGAAGATGAGGAGGGGGAGGGTATGGGGACAAGCAGGGGAGTATGGAGGTCCACCAGAGGGGGTGGGCAATGTCCACTCATGTGAGGGCACCCTCTGCAGAGTGGGCATCTTGCTCCCTGAGGGCTGCTCTGACCAGTTTGGCCAGCAGGGGTATTAGCTGTGAGAACAGCCAGAAGTCCCCTGCTTTGGTCAAGAAATGTGTCAAAAGAGATGAGGAGGGCCAGGCTGCAGAGCTTGTGGGTGAGAAGGACCATGTCAGCCTGGGTCTTCATGGCTTTGATGACCTCCTGTCCTATGACAGCCAGATCAGTGGCTCTCTGAATTTGGCCCATTACCTCACCTAGGACTCTCCTTGAGACCTTCATCCCTATTTGCTCCAAGTCCCTGAAGACCTTGGACAGCAACCATAGACATTCATGGTTGCTTGGTGCTCACCATCTGAGAGCAGCCCACAATTCAAAGTTAGTAAACACCTGCACATAGCTGATGAACTTGTTGATGGATAGGCAGGGGGAGGGATTGTTGGATGGTGGCATAGGGGCTGCCCCATGATGATCATCCAGGGATAGGGGGAGAGGCGAAGTCATCAAACTCTGGAAGTACTGATGCATAGATGTCTTCATGTCAGTTATCCTCAGAGAAGTAATCAGAGAGGTTGGTCATCTTCAGGGGGAGAGGAATATGGGGAATGACAGTGGGATGCGATGGGTTTGTTGGTACTCTGAGAGCAACTCAGGGCTGTTTTTAAGGTTTTCCACTGATTCTCATGTATTTTCTGCATCAGGATATCCTCTCCACTTGATCAAGTACTTGAGTTGCTTTCTGATTGTTCAATGTTTGAGGATTGCTTCGACCTCCCACTCATCATGACCATCAATGAGTTCCAGGGGCTGGGGAGTTTGCTCTGTTCCATTGATCAGAGTGATGACATAGGGAGTTAATTTACTGGCAGGGAAAATGTCATGGATCTGCCAGGATCTGGGGAGGTCCAATCAGAAGTTGACTGGAGTTACCTTTTTGGTGATTGTAAAGGGGCTGTAACATCTGGGGGCAAGCTTCCTGGATGGGACCTGTAATCTAAGGTTTGATCCATCCAGCCAAACCTTAGTTTCTACTTCAAATTCCTGATAAGCCTTTCTGGGCTGCTTCTGGATCATGGCTTCCTGTGTGTTCTTGTGGGCAATCACTGCAGCATCACATGCTGCAGCTAGTTTTTTGAGTCTCTCCTCCAAGAGCAGGATGTGGTTTGCAATGTCAGAGGGGTAGGGAGTCAGTTTGTAACTGTAAAGGAGGTAGTAGGGTGTTTGCCCATGTGTGGAGTGGATGCAGGAGTTATGAACAAACTCTGCATTGGCCAGATAACAGGACCAGTTATCTGGGTCCTTGGCTGTGTACATTCAGAGGAAAGTTCCTACTTCCTGATTGACATGTTCAGCCTCACTGTTGGACTGTGGATAATAGGTGGTAGTAGCCTTCATTTCCATGCCAAGGGCCTGGTACAAGTCCCAAGTAAAGGCAGAGATGAACTGGGGACCTCTGTCAGAGATGACAACTTTCAGGATTCCAAACCAAGGGTAGACATGCATGTGAAAGAGGTTGGCAATGCCAACTGAGTTGACATTCTTATTGGTGGGAAGGAAAATGGTGGCCTTAGTAAGGCCCTGATCTACAATCATGAGAATAGAGTTGCTTTCCCAAGAATTGGGAAGATCCATAACCAGATCTATGGAGATCTGCTTAAAAGGGAAAGGGGACCTAGACACATCATGCAGGGTGATGGGGGGCATTATGGGGTGTGTTATCACTTTATTGGCCTGACACATGACACATCCTTGTATGTATTCATGAATGTTGGTGTGCATCCTTGGCCAATGCATGTGTTTGACCATCTTGCAAGTCATGGCCTTGACTCCTGGGTGGCCCAAAGGCCAGGCATCATGGTATTCCTGGAGAACTTCTCACCTTCTTCCAGGATTAATATAGATTCTTCCCTTGTTCCATGAGGAGTTTGCTTCTGACTGGTTCTTCATTTGTTCCATGTTGGAGAGAACCTTGTTCATGAGGTCATTTGAGAGACTGAAAACTGACCTTCTGTTAGCAGTGGTCTTTGACTTTTCCTCAGTTGGGCACCTATCCACTGACAGTTTGCTGTCAGAAGTGCTCTTTTCTTTGGTTTCAGCCAATGCCAAAGTTATTTTGGAGAATTCAGGGAAATTGAAGATTTCTCTACCCCCCCCTCAGGTCAAAACCAAAGGGAGTCAGGCAGCAATGTGGTTGATGGCTGTGCTTTGGTGGAGAAGTTCACCATCCTGGAAAGGGTGTGTGGGAGAATGTTCTGTGAACCCTTAATATAGGTGAGAATGATCAGGTAGGCCTGTAATGTGGCCTGCCATCTTGACTGCCATGGCATAAGCTTCTGCAGTTCTCTAAAATAAGTCATATTCTGGTGATCCATGAAGATCACTGTCAGTGCAATGGGTGAGAGAAAATAGAGCCACCACTCCTTGAGGGCCCTTACTACTGCCAACAACTCCAGGTCATACACCTGGTAGTTCTGCTCTGCTCCATTTAGGCTTTGTGAGAGGTACACACAAGGGTGGAGTGTCCTCTTGTCATTGGCTTTGGAGAGGACTGCCCTGGTGCTGAGCCTTGAGGCATCTGTGTGAATGATAGAAGGTTTCTTCTGATCCAGGAGTTTGAGAACTGGATTGGAAGTTAGCAGGGTGTGGAGGTTTTTGAAGGCCCTCTGCTGAGCCTCATCCCAGTGGAACAGTATGTCCTTCTTGGACAGGTCATGGAGGGGCCTGGCCACTTGGGAGAATCCAGAGATGAACATTCAATAAAAGTTGCAGAACCCTAGGAAGCTGCAAACTTCCCTGAGGTTCTTTGGGATAGGCCAATCCTGAATGGCATTAGTTTTTACCTTTGAGGGTTCATACTGGCCCTCCTTAATGACATACCCAAGGAATTCCAATTCCTCAGTTTCAAAGATACACTTTGAAATTTTGAGATGTAATCCTTCCTTTTGTGCAATCTCCAAAAACTCCCAAACATGCTCCTTGAGCTGTTCCTTGGTTTTTGCATGGATGGTCACATCATCCATGAAGATTACTGTCTTTTTTTCTGCAATTAAGGATCTGAATTTAGTATTCATATATCTCTGAAAGGTAGGGGGAGAGTTTGTTTGTCCAAAGAACATTACCAGGGGTTTGAAGAGTCCCCTTGGAGTGACAAAAGCTCCCTTCCATTCATTGCCTTCTTTGATCCATATGTTGGTAAAGCCCCACTGGATATCAAACTTCACAAAGTATTTAGACTCCATGAGTTTGTCTAGTAGCACTTTGATGTCTGGAAGTGGGTAAGAGTCCTGGACAGTATACTTGTTCAAGTGGACATAGTCCTGGACTAGTTGCTGCTTTCCATCCTTTTTTCCAATGAAAAACACCAGAGCAGCCTGTGGAGAGTTTGACAGGCAGATCTTTCCACACTTGAGGTTCTCATCAATAAACTTGTCAAGCAGCTTCTCCTGCTCCAGAGTTAATTGGTAGTTTTTCCCTTTTATGGGAAAGAAGTCTTCTTTCAGCTTGATCTCATGATCAAGGAAAGGTTTGTGGGGTGGTAAGGGTGCTTCCTTTTTGGAAAATACTTCCTTGAAGTTTGTGTATTCTTCTGGAAGGAGAATTTGCTTCTTCTCTGCTGTGGCCTCCAGCTGGGTTGAGATGGTAGTCTTGCTGATGGTGATCTCTGGGCTGCCCCACCTGATCAAAGACCTCTTGTTGCAGTCAATGATCAGGTTGTGGTCCTGGAGCCATGGCATTCCTAGGAGAAGCTGTTCTCCATTTCCCATTCTGGTGACATAAGCATGAATTCTCATCACCTTACCCCATAATTTTCCTCTAAAGGTAGTAATGCAATTGACTATCTGATCTGTTTTGCTGGTGACACTCCAAAGAGTCCATGGGTTGCTGATCCAGCAAGTGAAGATCTGGTGATCAGCCACTGCCTGTTTATTGATAATATTTGTTTCCACTCCTGAATCAATCAACATTTTGATTTGGGAGGTGCCACAGTTGATTAGGTAAGTTGAGCTGGTTAGAGACTTAAGAGATAGAGAATCCTTGTAGGCATAGTGGGGAATTTCTGTAACATTGTGCTCAAGTTTTCCTAATCTAAAAGTACATTGTTCAATAGTGGGGGCAGGAGCTGCAGCAGAAGCTCCCCCCTTTAAAAATCCTTGGAAGATGCACCAGAAATAGAATTGGATGTGCCTTCCTTTTCTAGACACTCCAGTTTGCTCTTTAGCTCTTCTATTTTTGCCTCCCTATTCTTAGGTGGGTGGCCACCTGTTTTCTTCAGCTTCTTGCAGTCCCTAGTGATGTGGCCTTCCTCATCACAGTTCCAGCACTTGATGGCTGTGCAAGAGTCTCTTGTGTTTGGTCAGTGCCTTGATATCTTATCAACATCCATCACATTGGGGTCTTACTGAGGGTGGCTTTTGTTATAGCCTTCATTTTTCTAGAGGAAGTTCTTGTCAGAGGCAGTGGCCTTTCCTTCAAACATCCTCATTATTGCTAGGGAGGCCCAAACCTCCATAGCTGCCTTTTTCCATTCTGATACTGTCCTTGAAACAACTCCAAGTCCTAATATTCTTTGGCTGATTTGAGGATTTAGGCCCTTTCTGAAGAACATGGCAGCTGCCACATTGTCTGGGAATAGCTCAGCTTGTGCCAGAAGGTTATCAAAGTTTGTGATATATTCATTGAGAGAATGGTTCCCCATTTGGATAGAGGAGAGTGTGATCAAGGCCATAGCCTTTACATCACCAATTTGGAAACATTCCTTGAGCTTCTTGATAAATTCTCAGAAGATGTCTAGGAACTTTATGCTGTCAGTTGGGGTAACCAACTGATTGATGTACAACTGTTTAAACAACAGGGCTGGGCCCTTGTCCATGAAGGATAGTACAAAGCCTATGCACTTCCTATCTGTGTTATAGATGTGAGAATTCATTCTGAGGTAGTTTTTTTTACCAAGATGATCCATCCAGGGTAAACCTGATGATCACCATTGAAAATAGCTGGCTTGTTGAGGCCAAGCTCTTTTCCTCCCTTGGAGTCTTCTTCATTGTCAGGCTTGGCTTTTGTCTTGCCTTTTGCTGTGCCAGACACAACCTGCATCTGATACCAGTGGTCAATTTCCACTGGGCTAGGGGTGTGACCATAAAAAGAGTCTGTGATTGAAGCTTCTCTGAGAGCTTCCACAAGTTTGTCTGCCATTGTGTGATCTTCTATTCCAAGTAAATTGAAGTTGGACTTCTCCAAATAGATAGAGTGTGATAGGGGATCTGTGACAGGGGTGATTAATAAATCCATGTCTGATTCCTCTTCCTTCTTTTCCTGATAGGTGGAGTAAGGATCTGGAACAACCAGATTGACATCTACTTTGATTGATGAGGCAGTGCTGGCATGAGCAGTGGAGCTTTCTGCAGGCTGAAGTTGAGAAAGGGATGCCAAAGGATCTTTGGTGGAAACTAGGGGTGGTAACAGGATGTTGCCTCCTAGGCCAAATCTTGATGGCAACTGGAGGGTGTGTACTGTCCTCTTTGGGACAGGAGGTCTAAACTTGCTAGACAGGCTAGAGCTTGACTGGATTGAAAACTTCTTGACTGTACTGGGCAAGAGTATAGACTAGCAGGTACTACCCAGTGGAGAGTAGTAGCACTAGAGGGTAGATGGGCTAGAAGTAAGAACATATTCCAAAGGATAGGGGAACTACACCTTTTTGGTATAGGGGTTTATACTGCTGAGGTTATCAACAGAGGTGGTGACTGCTGCTCAGGGCAACAGGAGATGTCAGTGTAGGATGATGCTGATGGGGGACAGAATATCTTTTGTCTTCTGTTAAGGCTTTGTTGGACAGACAAGCATTAAACACCTTTGAAACCAATGCTCACTAACCCTAACCTTAGAGCTGCTTAGGTAAGCACTCTACAGGCAACCCAAGGGTCCCAATGCTATGCTAATCCAGCTGCTTACTAAGCAAGCCCCTGAAGCCTTACAAGTTGTTGCATGGAGTGGCAAGGATCCTTCTCTCCAATGAATAGAGCCTGAGGTCAGACTGCTAGGAAAGCCAAAGGGGAGTAGTATATTTGTGGGAGATGCAAAGAAGACAAAAGATGGGGATTATCCCACATCTTTGTCTGGACTATATACTACTATGAACAATGGCATTTCTACATAGGGAGAACAATGAAAGTGCCATATGAGGCATACAATGTCTGTTCATAAAGGTAGAACAAAGGCTGTGAAGAAACAGGCCCATTCTGACTGCAGGACACATAGGTATGAGTCTGTGTGAGTAAAGTGACATGATCACATGAAAGTCACATGATGTGTAAGTTGAGGGTTTGCTCTGGAAAGTGTGAAGGAAGCAAACCACATATAGTATACATATCATAACAAGAGTAAAAGGTAAAGAAACATATGCAGTGATTGCAGGAGCTACCTGAGTCCACTGAGTGCATCCATTGGATTGGGGAGTACCCCTGTAGGTAGAGGAACAAATGTCTGCAAGGCACATGATCATGAGAACATCATGTGATGAGAAGAAAAGGAAATTGGTCATAACAGTTGCTGCCCAGCTGCAATAACAATTATGCAATGGCAATTGATGAGCCACTACTGAGACTGTCATCCCTCACTGCCAGCTCTCTACCTTGGGAATTACCACTACAAACCCCAATCACCATCCAACAAACTGTGGAGTCACTGGCATGTGAGTGACTGGCAGTCCATAGCAGTGGAGTTTGCTTGCACCTGCTCACCACTGTTTCAGCTTACCTTACTGGCCATCACACACTCCAACCATTGTGTGCCCTTCCTCTGACATGGGAATTGCCCCCCCCTCATCACTAGCCTCAATGCTGACATGCCCCACATCAGCACAGCCTCCATTGACATCTCTGGCCCCAGCATGGAAATTGCCAAGTCTATCACTGGCATCAGGTACATGCACACCTTCCACAGCACCCTTACAAATATCTGGTGTAATATCACCACTCCAGCTACTACATCTAGTGAGCACATCTACATGCCCACAGATATCAGTATCTAGTTCAGCACCAGCATTCTTTGCAAGTGTTGGGGCAGCCCCAGCAGTACAATACCCTGATGCCCATGGTAAGCATTCAACCCGAGGAGTATGCTATGGTGCAATCTCATAATCAATAGAAAGACTTATGCACATCAACTATAAGTTTTCAAATAATTTCAATACCACCTGGATGAATACTGAACATCCAACAACTCAATGTAAGTTACCCTACACCCCACTGTCCTGTCACTGAATCACAACCAGTGGAGAAGGCCTGGCAGTTGGCACTGCTGTCAACTGATGTGTCAACACCATCACCAGCCCCACTTGATCTGGCAGAAGATGGATCAATCATTGCAGCATATGACTACTATGCAAATACTTTAGTGGAGGCAAGGCAGCAATACCAGGTTCTTCTTGAGAGGAGGACCAAATTGGAGGCTATGAGGGAAGACTTACAAGATGACAACATCACAAGCATAGGCACACAAGAGATAGATAATTTGTAAACAAAACTAGTCCCATATGTGGTTGCTTTATTGGAATTAATGAAATTACATGCTGGCATCACCCAAGTTGAATGCAGCTGTCTATCCAGCAATGGTATAATATGTCCTACTTCCATCTCTTTTTTGATGGGCTTGGTGTAGGAACATCATCATCAGGCCTTTTTGGAACCTTTCACTCCCTCTTGGACTGCTAGTGAGATGTTTTGCTATGTATGCTGGCCTCAGTATTGCCCTGCTGCCCATGCTGCATATCTTTTGGTTGATGGCATGCTGTGGGAGCAATATGCCCCATGATGTTAGAAATTTATCTGCCATATACATATATACAACCCTTTCATACCATTGCATGTAGGTGGTACCTGATTTCTCTTTATGTTGGCAGCATTGGCTGTACCAACCACTTCACATTGGTGTGCTGGGCCACTCCCACCATGAGTATGTTCAGCATTTGAAGTCCCTGAATCATCACCAGGCATACATATATGTGGCATCTGAACTGCCATGTTACTCTGGAATAAACCCAAGATCCCTCTGCTTACCTGTTGTTGGTGCAGGTGCCATTATCAGCATCAGCCTTGGCTTTGTTGATGCTGGTGGGTCATCACACTTCTCTGATGGAAGAACAGATTGTGGGAATGGTGTTTTGTTGTGTGAGGTTCTTTGTGATACTATGGAACATTTGTAGGAAACTCAAGGGTAGCATGCATGCTACATACCTGGTTGAGCCTTTGATGCAATTTGAAACTTGGGTACATCCACTTCTGCATCATATTAGACTGGCATGTAACCAATATTGATTGTATTACCTGCAGTGTGGGGCTGTTTGGCATTTATGGACCTTCTCACTGCCTGTGGCCTTGTATGCCAATCAACCACAGGCTGCTCTATAATACAACAATGTATGAGTGCCAACATTGTGACACAAGTCCACATACCTGGCCAGCATTGTTGAATCTGCCAGTTTGGTGTTGATGACCTTTCACCTCTGTTGTCCTCTTGATCATTGCTGGAATCAGAGGTCTCTGGCCTGGCTGTGTAAGAAGTTGAGCTCATATACACACAAATAGCACTGGCTTACCTGGCTTTCTGTGCCTTTTCTGATGACCCCCATTAGATGCAACCTTCTGGGTGTCAGTTACTGGCATTTGTAATGACCCATCAGCATCCTGCCACCAGCTGAAGTGGAATGTGTCATCAGGGTTGTGCTCATTGCAGTCCCTCCACAATTCCAATATTTGAGTCAGTTTGTCCCAGGTAAGACAAGTTGGTTCCTTGAAAGTGACACCATGTGGCAGGTATTTGGGTGCTATGTAAGTGGAGGTGTTGCCAGCAACAGCACCCCAAGGAACAGTAGCAGTTGGCTTGCCACACACCTTCCCTATTATAATTGTCAGACACCCACAAAGTTAATCATGGCCCACAAACTGTAATGAAAGGTCATGAATGCCCTTATGATGTTCTTCATTTCTGGCACATGCAAGTTGAGAATATTTGAGATGTATGGTGTGCCATTCTGATAGGTTGGGAGTAAGATCTGAAGCCTAGCCTTACTCTTTCTCACCATATGTCTTGATTCATCATTTGAGCTGGACCCCTTCTCATCATTATTTGTGGTGAAGATCATTCTGGAGTATTGGGCAAACTTCTGCTGGCAGTGCTCCAAGTCTGGAAAGCACTTGCTGTCACCAAATTTATCATTGAAATCATGGCTGAGAGTATATTAGTGTTTTGCCATACACAATGGAAACCAGACTTGCCCTGTGACCATGACCTCTCCATCATTATCCTTCCATGCCACCATTACTACCACCCTGGCTTCACAGCACTTCCACATTTCCTTTGCAAACTCTTTGGCATACTGTTGACCCTTCTTGGCATTTCTGAACCTGATGAGCACTGGTCTACATCTTTTGACAGTACTTACATACTTGGCTTGCACCTCTTGTGGAGGGTGCTGTTTATTCCATTCCCCAGCCAACTCCTCTGCCTCCTCTTTCTCCTCTTCTGTGAGCATCTTCATGACTTTGTTCATAGCATTTTGATATCACTTGATCATATCAGTGAATCCTTGCTTGATGCTGGCCTTCTCAAGTACCATATTGATATCCTTCTTCCATTGATGCATGATCACAGTCCTTGTGGTCCATGCCCTACCATATGTAAGTAAGGCCTTTTGAGCATGACCTCAGCTATGGTTGTACAACCATGACTGGATAGCCTACCAATCATTAAGGTGAACCCAGTGTATTAGTATTACTTGGACTCACCTTTTTCCTGACCCATTCATGCATTTTGAGAGTCTTGTTTGCCTCCAGGTTTTTTATCTTGCTTCTGATGTGAGTCATTATTGTAGTCCTCTTGTTTTTGTCAGCATGTTTCCACTGATCAAGGTCTGCCTCCAGGATCTTGATCTCTTCTTCCCAAAGCTTGACCCCTTTTGCTGGTGGAGAATCTATGTGGCCAGAAGAGTAGTCACTTTCATCCACAGAATTTGTGTGATCAGAGGGAGAGTTGTTAGAAAAGCCAGTAGAACTCATTGCTGGAGTTGATACAGTTTCCATGGACAAGGTCCTTCACACTTCAAATACAGAACTTTGTTGAATCAAATTCCCTCAGCCAGATTGCTCCTATGTCAATCAAGGTTAAAACACTTGCTGCTTTCTATTCCAGGTTAGGGCTTGACCCAGCTGATTGGTTACATTACACAAATAGGTAAAGTGATTTGTCTATCTGCAGATCTGCTTGCATTGAGCTTATGTACATGATCCTTGTTCAGATCTGGCACAATTCCAGATCCACAGATCACACTGTTCAGTGAATAATGCATTGAAGCATTGCCAGCCAAACTAGCTCTCATCCCACAAGTTGTCACATACTGGTCATGAGTAAGTCAAAGACAGCCCCAGCAGGGCCATCTACCCCAGTGACCCATGTGACTTGGAAAAGAGTGAAAACAACCAGAGGATCCAGAGATAAGATGGTCAACATCATGCCAAGAAAGAAGACAGGATATGGTCAAGTGAATGTGGATCAGTCCCCTATCAGGCCTGCATATGTTTCCATAGAGCAGCCAGACTGCCTGTTGGATAATGATGAGATCCAATATCCATACCTGAACAATGTGTGTCCTTCAGGACATTTGAAAATATCAACAGATCAGGTATGTTTGCTAGAGTAATGTCTGATGTCTAATTTTGTTATGTATTATGGAATTGCAGAATCAGTATCTCTAGGAATGATTGCCCTAACAATAGAGATATCTCTCCATCCTCCTAGACATAGAGGCTCCACCTGCACTGAGGATTTGCATGTCATGTGGAGGTGATGGCATCTACAGGTGCAGGGAATGTTCTTATCAACCAGTCTTCTGCACTTCATGTTGCTGGGCTGAACACAAGTTAAGGCCCTTTCACAGGGTGCAACAATGGAATGGGACATTCTTTGAGGGGTCCTCCATGAGGCTTGTAAGTTGTTCCATGCATAATTAGCACACCATATTCATGGTACAGGCTGGCATTGTGATCTATCTGGGGCATGCAGGAGAGCCCTGTCCAACTGGTGGTGACTTCACCCAGGAAGTCACTACTGAAGATGAAGATGAATGAGAAGATGTGGAGGAAGACAGAGGACCAACACATCTAAGGTCACCAAAGGACAGAAGCTGTCTTGTGGTGCACACCAATGGGATACACTATTGCAATGTGAAGTACTGTACATGCCTGAATGCAGAGGATTCACATCTACAGCTCATCATAGCTGGACTCTTCCCTGAAATCACAAAACAGCCAAGGACAGCCTTTACATTCCAGGTGCTTGATGACTTTATCAGGGATAATGTAGAATGTGGGACTTTGGCAATGAATTACTACAGCAAGCTCTGGAGAATTACTTCCAATGCTTTCCACACCTTGTGCTGGTGAGCACACTACACTTGATCACATCAGTGTTATTGGTGCCAAGCCTACTGACAGGATAGGTACTGAGAACTCCTGTGAGTTTCCAGAATGTGGAGGCTTTGAAATGGTAAGGCTTTCATACTAGTCCCAAGGATGCTGGGCCAGGTGAACTGGTTCTGTTCTGCCTAGCATGCCCACAGCTGGGGGTCAATATACCTAAGGAAGGCATAGACTTGTCACAGTGAGTAATGCCTTACCCAATAAGCAGGCATGTACACACTGGTAATTGCAGATGGAAATTTACAAGAACTCTTGTGATGGATGGGAATTTCAAGGCTGAGCATATGCAACCCAAAGACCCCAGCAATGAAGTATGGCTGATGGATGGCAAGGGTTTCATGGTGGAATCCATGCCATACAAGGAATATCTGAAAAGAGCAATGAATGTGATGGAGGTGAGTACACAGTATGGGAGCAATTGCATGTGACATGATGGTGACTGCAGAGGTTGGACTGCAGCAACCACCAGGCTGTCAATCATGCAAATGCCAATAGACATCAACTGGCATTGACCAGCATTGGTGGTTGTGCCTGTGCAAGGCATTGGTGCTTTGTACCACATGCAATGGTAGACTTCCAAAAGAGTGAACAGTATGGACACTGTTGGTCACCTCATCACATGGCTGACAGACATCATAGGCAGGCCAACATGGACTATGCCCTGGTGCATGCAGTCAGGCATGGCTTGGAACCTGGTCAGAGGGTAATCCATTTTTATAACATTAACTGCCAATATAGCAAGAACCTGTCTCACCAGCTGAGAGCCAACCAATTCATCTCCATGCCAGCCAGCTTGACCATTCAGCCTGGCATTGAGCTTTGGCATGTGCATGGTCATCAAACAGAATGCTTTGTCTGGTATGCACCCAATTTCATCCCTGGCATAGGTCATGTAGATGGAGAAATCATGGAGACACTGGTCATCTCTGAACATCATCTCCCCATTGGCCCAAGGCATGACAACATCCCATCAGCAGGAGTTGCTTGACTTCCAGATGAATGACAATAACTTCCTCAAAATGGTCTGAATGCATGAGCACACATAATAAATTGGCACATGAGATATGGCTAAGTGTCTACAGCATTGTCACTGAACAAGAAAATCAAAGTTGCACAGTGATCATGTGCTGTGGCAGAGGAAGCCTTTGCAGCATTGGACAACAATGTGCTAGATTCAATCCAGCAGGTGTGGATTGACCAAGCAGAAAGGGCCTTTGCTGAGCAAGCATCCAAGCCAGAGGCCATGGACATATTTGAAGTGCAGCTGGAGAAAGGTACAATAAGGACTGTCAATGTTTTGCATATGACTGAAATTAATGAGTACAGCTCCAACTGCAAATCTATTGAAATGAATCTCATATACAGCCAAGGGCCAAGCTGGCAATGGGGATCAGCTACATGGATATTCAGGGCAGTGAGGATTGAGCAGGCCCAAGTCCAGCTCATGGTGAACTCTCAGAGGACTGACACAAGGGAAACAGAATCGCAAATGCTTTCAATAGCCTGCTGGTGTGATCAATTACAGCCACAAATCAATGGCCTCATAGAGTCTGCTACACAGACTGTTGGGGATGATTGGGATGACCTATACCTTCAGGCTTTATCAGTAACATTGATAGGGGGTGATGCCAATGGTGATGTGTTCATGCTGACAGAGCCAGGTCATGCTGAGGGGATCATGATGCCACTACCATCCATTATCAGCAAGGATCACTTCAATTGATTGGGCTTTTCTTTCATGGTCCATCAAGAACTGGAGCTGAGACAAGGCCAGGTGAATGATTGTCTTCATGAACTGCAGCTTGCACTGGCTGACAAAGCAGTCATCTTCTGCACCAATATCAGACATGGCAGAAATTACAATATGACTACATAAGCATGGGGGCAAGATTGCCATGGTGGAAGCTGGGATCCAATGTCTAGTAGCCATGTATGGTTGGTGCCATAAACAAATGATGGTGTTAGATGCTGGGCCTAATATCCTGGATCAATACAAGGAGTTGAATAGGTCTGACTTGAAGGTTAGTATGGCCATCACAGAACCTAATGCCAGAGGTCACAGAGATGAAACCTTGGTGTGGTTTTGAACAATGGATGTGCCCCAAGATACAGCTGCAAGTGATTGGATGTCTGAATGTATGTAACATCTGGCTGGCCTATCATTTTATGACATGCAATGAATCTGTTTTACAGTTTACCATGTCAATTGGCTCAGGACAAAGGCACTGTGTGAGAGATGGCAAGAGGAGGTGCAGCTCCTCACATGTGAGAGAGAATGGACTAGGAATTTCTTTGATAACAAGGTACAGCATTGGACAGACCAGCACTCTCAAGCAATATCACAGGGGAATGCTGGCTTGGCATGCTATGCAGCCAAGCAGTGTCAGATGTATGGCAGATTGGGGCATCCTCTCTGAAAAGTAATGGCTTAACATTATTGAGATGAATCCCAAGGTCAGAAGTGTTCTCTCCTGCTTGCATGCAGTGACTGACAGTGTTAATTCTTTGCCAAGCTGGGTCCTGCCATACAATTGCAAGCATTCTGGGAAGGTTGCCAGCCACCTGTCAATAGTTCATTCACTTGGACCCAGTGATGATGCAGGCATATTTGAGAACAATATTGGGAAGAAACACAGATGCTGACAATGAGGGCACAATTGATGTTTTGGACTACCTGTGTGTACAGCCAGCTTGCCCAACAGCATGTAAATACAATGGCTAGATGATTTGTATGCTTCATAGATGTTTACAATACAGGTACATCACATGTATACACCATGCTGTACATAATTGATCTAGGTGCTCCAAGGTGCTGGAATGTACAACTTGCCAGCCTATTGTCATGTTACCAGCATACATTATTGTAGGAACAATGGAAATGCTACAGAGATCATGGGAATGTCTACTGTCAATTGACATGTGGCATCATCATATATGTGGACATTCCATACACATCACCTCATCATGTCTTCATCCATCATGGCACCTGAACTGTCTCTAGCCCTGCAATATGTGGGTGTTTGATTTCATCACATTGTACACACCCTCCAACAGCAAGATAGGCCATCAGGCTGGCATCATGATTGGTACCAATATGTTCTAACTAAAGTAGTGAGTGGCATGTATACCAGTGCATTTTCAATTGCTACAAGTAATGTAGGCTATTTTAGAGCATGTACTGGGGGCATGTGCACTAACCAATGTAGTGTTTCATGTCTCTTTGGCTGCTTGTGCTGTCAGGTCCTATGTAAACATGGTCAGCATCACCCCCAGCAGTCTACTGCAGTGTATCACAACAATCAACCCCTTTAAAGCCCTTTAACTGGAGTGCAATGTTCAACTCCCAAATGAAATGCCTTATCACTGGTGGAGCAAGGATACTGGCAAGGTTCACTTGGGATATGAGTGGTGGCCAATTAGGGCCATCATTGCCAAAGCCATGGGGTTCTTTACAGGTGTTGGGGTATGTGCTCCTTGCCTATTGACTACAAGACATTGATCTATTTTCAGAATGACAATATGGCCATGCCACTTCTCTTTTACTCTGAGCTCAAGCTCAAAGCTGAGAGGGACAGCCTCTATATGCAGCATCTGGAGGAGACAGATGCTGAGCTGAGCTGGCTTGCCATGGTGATTGTGCAAACTGAGCAGCAGATGAGATTTTTGGAAGCAGTCACCAAGTCCAGGGATGCATTGCAGGAAGGTTGGGTCACATCAGTGCAGGACCAATGGTTACACAGATTAGTACAGTAATGTAGGACATTCTGTTGAATGTGTCCTCTTGCCAATGATCTAATGTGCTGGTTGCATTCAACTGGCCAAATGGCATGCTACTAGATTTGTATCCCTACATTATGACATTAATATGAATTAATATCATTCACCAATCCATGGATTAATAATAAGGCCACAACCATACAGAGTTTGCCAGTGATTCACTGTTTGCCTGCCAGATATTTCAACCTGGCAAGGCATTTGCTGTGCCAACAATGGCCAGCCCAGCCTGTGAAAACCTTTACATGGCCAGCTATAGACCTTTTTGCAAGGAGCATGTGTTGGGTGTGATATACCCCCTTGATAATAATCTGAAACAAAGCATCTTAGACCACTTCTGGTGAACATCAAGCAACTTCTTCACACAGGATGAACACAGACTTGCCAGCTGCCTCAATTTCTCCCCAGCCAGGCATGAGCTTGGTCATGCTGTGACTCATTCCTTTCTCTATTTACAATTAGAGTTAATCATGTGGAAGATGATCCAGCCATTGCTTCTGCCCTTTCCACAGACACCAGTAGGCAATGGCTCTCTGATATATGTCTGCTGGCTGGCATCTTATCTGGCACACTCTCCATCATGCATCCTCCATTGTATGATGCTGGTCTTGAGGTGATGAAGGCACTCAGGCAATGGTCTGCTGTTGCTGGCCATGCCATGTCTGATGCACTTTTCCAATTGCCTACAGTCTATACTAATGTTTCTGTCATAGCCAACTGTTTGGCACCTCTTCATTGTGACCCACATTCCCATGCAGACTGGTATGATCTTCTCATTAGTATTGGTGAATACATGGATTGTGTCCTGGACATTCCAACTCTTGGCCTCCAATTGGAATACTGTCCTGGCACTGTAGTTGCATTATCCAGCAGGTTGCTTCAGCATGGGGTCAATGCTGTCACTAGGAATAGACATTCCTTGGCCTATTACATGAGAGACAACATCCATAATTGGCTCAATGTCCCAAGGGGAGATTGGATGAGGGTTCACACAGTCCAGAATGCTTTAATGTCTATGTAATAGCATTATATGTCTGATTTCTTTGTGCTGGCCCAGCACCACATACTTGGACCCATCCTGTAATTTTTGTAAACATATTTGATAGTTTGTAAGTCATCACAAATGAATGAAAATGTGCTGGAGGTTGCTCAGTTTGTTAACTAGGATTCAGGTTTATTTTATTTCATTGCCACACCCTGTCATTACAGCATGGCTAACAGCCCTCACATATGTTATGTTATGTGTCAAGTCCTGTCATGTATGACCTGTAACACCCTGATAGAAATCATTACACCACCCTGGTCCACTTGTTGCCCACAGCATCACCTCACCACAGCCCAGATCTATTGAGTGAGATAACATGGTAGTTGATTATGAGCACATTCTATAGTCACATGATGATCCAACCATGGCCTGGCCATGTACTGTGGATGTGCAGTATCCCAGCCCAGCTATGGCAGGGGGGGTGATAGTGTCCATAGCTGGGGCATATGGCATGGTAGGTGCACTATCAGGCTCTATGGAGTGTTGCCTGCCAGGCTGGCCTATATATCACACAATATGAGGTCCCATGCCAGGCCTGGCATCACAGGATATTGGGACCTCAGCTAGCCAGACACCATGGAACATTAGGATCTGGGCCCTCCAATACCATGTGCATCACAAAGCCCACAAATCTCATGCTCAATGATATCCCTCCAGCTAGCCTTTTGGTATTGTTAAGGCTTTGAAGTGTTGAGTCTTCAAGAGCTGAAAACATTCCTTCAGAACTGGCACCCAAACCCTAACCCTAACCCTATGAGGTCCAAGACCTTAGTTGTGGGTATGGCAATAGCAATTCCTCTTGCAGTGGAACTCTTGGTCCAGAGCCCTGGTTTCTTCAATGGCAGTCCTCAGTGGGTACAGATGATGAAGCAGAGGTGAATTGCAAAGGAGATGAAAGATGGAGAACTCCTCCATCTTCATCTACACTACAGTGGCTCAAAAAACTGTCCACATGTTTGCATGTTTTACATTATCTATGACCAAATGCAATAACCCCTAACCCTAGCCCTAACCCATGAGTGTATGAAATAACATACTTACTCTTGGCTTTCTATTGGTCCAAGAATCAACTGATGTGGATAAGAACTGATAGAATAGCAGCCATTTGAAAATGACATGTCATGCAGACAGTTTTTTAACTTTACAAAAATCCAACTATCTAGTACTTGGTATGAGCTCCTTTGGCCTTGATAACTGCTTCAACCCTTCTAGGCATGCTTCCTATCCAATTTTGACACTCTTCCACAGAAATCTTCCCCCACTCCACTACCACCCTTTCCCACAATTGATGAACTCCTGTAGGAGCACTCTCATAACCTGAGAGAGACTTTTTGAGGTGATTCCAAGTGTGTTCAATTGGGTTGAGGTCTGGAGATTGTGCAGGCCAGTCTAGAAGCTTGATATCTTGCTGTTCAAACCATTTCTGGGCTCTTCTAGAGGTATGCTTGGGGTCATTATCTTGTTGAAAGATAATGTCATCTTCTGGAATTCCAGATTCCTCCATGCTTTGAAGCAACCCTTGCTTCAAAATGGCCACATACTGTTCAGCATTCATCCTTCCCTCAACCTCACTCAAGACCCCAACACCATTCCACCCTATACATCCCCAAACCATAAGTGAACCTCCTCCAAACTTGACTGTACCTTTGACCTCTCTGGAAATAAGCCCTTCACCCTTCTTTTTCCACACATACTCTTGTCCATCCGACCCAATCCTGTTGATTTTGGTCTCATCTGACCATATAACTCTTTTTCAGTCCTCCACAGTCCAATGCTGATACTTGAGAGCAAAGGCTAACCTCTTCTTCTTGTGACCAGTAGAAAGCAATGGCTTTTTTTCTTCACCACAGCCTTCAATGAGGCTTCTTTGAGGGTATTCCTCACTGTCTGAGAAGAAACAGGACTATCAACAATAAAGTTGATGAAATGAGTGGCTTGAACAGCATTTTTGACCTTGCCAGTAAGGATTTGCTGGACAATGGCCCTTTTGTTGATGGAGGAAAGCTTGGAAGGGTGACCACCATGAAAGGCCTCTCTGGTTGGATTTCCTGAAGAACCTGGGATACTGTAGACTTCCCTAGACCAGTCTGTGAGGCAATCTTCCTAGTAGACAGGCCAAGAGAGGCAAGAGAGATGATATTTTGTCTTTGAGAGGTGGAAATGGATTTCATGATGATGATGAGAAAATGAGCAGAGGGTGGTGGGGTTTATATATGTTGGATGATACTCACTACATAGAACCCTTGATGGATGTATGTAATGATATCACAGCATGCCAGGGTCAATATATATAATCAAAACTTTAAGTCAAACAACTGTCTGCATGACATGTCATTTCCAAATGGCTGCTACTCTATCAATTCCTATCCAAATCACTTGATTCATGGACCAATAGAAAGCCAAGAGTAAGTATGTCATTCCATACACTCATGGGCTAGGGCTAGGGTTAGGGGTTATCACATTTAGTCATAACTAATGTAAAACATGCAAACATGCAGACAGTTTTTTGAGCCACTGTATATACTACATGAAGAACTATGCAGGCACCTCCTGGCTGCACTAATAGTACACAGAATGTGAGTACATGTGCTGCAAGTCCACAGTCAGCTATGTCTATTGGATGAGTTGTAAATTGTAAGTATGAGTCAACATGACATGTAAGTCACATGATTGCATAAGTTAGGGGCTTTCACTGGAAAACCAGTGAAAGGTGAAAGCTCACGTAAGTATACATTGGTAACTGTAAAACAAAGGGGAAAACAATACAGGGGGAATGTACTGAGGGTCCATGAAGTGTCTGTTGGATTTGAAAAGGCAGATACAAGTGAAAAGAAAATGTTACCATGGGATCATAACAGGTATAACAAGATCAGCCCACAGCCAATCCTCAGACCAGAGGCAGTCAATTGCAAGCCTCCCCATATACCATGATAAAGCTAACATAGGCCAGGCCATGCCCCTTAGTACAACTAAATGGTGGTTATCTCATATAATATGCTATGCTAGGGCACTGGCTGACCAATATCACCTGGCAACACAGCTAATGTAGGCCAGGAGGTGACTCATGGAATGACTTAATCCAGGCTGCTGATCACTAAGGCATGCCAGTAATTGGGCCCACTAGCTACATTCCAATGATGGGATTGAAGCCCCACCATTTCCTGCCATGAGGTAAAAGCCCCCCTATGTCCCACAACATAGCAGATATAGGCCAGACCATGGGCCCTGAGATGATGGTATCAGGGCCCACCCTATGCAACATGATGTCAGTATCCCAGCCTGCCCATGTGACAAGTCTTCATGCCTTCAAGGCCCCATTAGAGATAACATGGTAATAGATGATGGGCAGCACTATGCACTATGAGATAACATAGTCTGGGCCCCACCATGTACTGTATGTCAGAGAGTTGAGAGAGACTATTAGCAGGGCTGTCACTGAGGACCTTTTCATGGTGGACCTGTCCAACACCTATGAGACATTTGTTCTACCTCTGGTACTATGCCCCATTCTGGAGAGAGAGAAAGTTCCTTCCAGGAACTACATCCATTATTGGTATATCACTGATGGGAAGTTACCCAACCAAGGTGGCTCAACTCCATGGAGATACTTCATAGGACATGAATACCTCAGAGAGAACCAGGAAGAATAGTTTGTTCTCATTGGCAGGAGGCCTACTCCAACAGAGTTGTTTCTGGAGCATCTAAATGGCCTTGGTGATATTTTCTCACTCTTCTTTATCACCAATGACATATATTGTTCCTGGATGCATCCCATTGGCTTTAATGCCATGAGGAATGCCACTGCCTTCCAACAGGTAAATCCTGAACACTTACACAACTAATGGGATTATGGAGGACCAACTTACTATGTATTTCTATCCATTCCTCATGCTACAATGCAAGTTCTCACAATTCATTGATAGTATTTGCTTCCATGTCATCATACCTCACAACAAAACTCAGGTGATTATGATCCTTGATCTTGAGGCATTGTGCCCTATCCTCTGTATGGATGTTAATAAACTTGGAGACTGGTCTATCCTGGAGAATTTTAACCTCCACTTTAATATTGCCAACCCCTGAGCAATATCTGCTCCTGTACTTCACTCTGATGTCATATGCAAATGAACTTTGTTTCATTTTCAGTCCCATTACTTATGACAAAGAAAATATGAGACCTGTAGCAATCAATCATTCTTTACCTTTCATCTCATGTCATATCTACTCCCATGGATGAATCACCAATAGGGAGTTTCCTCCCTCCACTTTCAAAACCCCTTTTCTGTCCTGTAGGATTGTTGGCTGGGAAATAGAACTTGAGAAAAAGTCCAATTTATTGGATTCAGTTCTGGGGATTGAACCAAAGAAAGATCACTTTCTTAATCCCCATTATTTCCCAGACCTGAGGTTTTCAACAATCCTAGGAAAAGCAGGATCTGGATACAAAGGGAAGAACATCCCTCTTTACTTCATTGATTCAAGAACATATGAAAGAAAGAGAGAAAGATGACTAGCTGTCAGGGAAAGGAGGTCTTTGTGAAAAGCTCAAAATGTATTGAAGCATGCTCAGGGCTTGCTCCCTCCTAGAAGGGCTTTCAGAACTCATAATGGGAAACATAGACTCTCAAGAGTTGTACCTGTTCCACCTTAGGTTGTTGCAGCATCAATTGCTCCTCATGTTCCCTTCATTCCCTTTGTAAGCACCAAAGGAGAGAACATGTTTGCTGACTGGTTTGCTTTTGTTTCATTGTTTTAGGAAAATGGTGGCAAAAGACTCAGTCACCTTTGTCCCTCTATTTGATGGCACAAACTACAACTTATGGCAAGAGTCTCTTGACTCATTTGCAATGGCAATAAAGTTCTACTGCATCTTCAATGAAAGTGTACCTGCTCTAAATGCTGCTGGAAAAAATGCACAGGATATTAGTGAGTTCAATGCATATGACATGCAAGCTCACAGTGTTATAGGCCTCTGTATTTGTTGCTCCTACAAGCATCATATTAAGGCCACTGTGAGGGAAACCCTCACAGAACTCAAGACACAGTATGGAAAACCAGGAAAAATAGGCACACTTGTGGAAATGAGATCACTTTTCCAGCATAAGATCTGTCCAAAGGATAACCCTACTCATGAAGTCAATAAACTCATGGAGTGCTTCAGATGACTCAAGGATGCAGGATTCCCTTTTGACAAGAAAATCTTTGTCATTGCCATTCTTATGGCTCTTCCACATGACTAGGAACAGGTTGTTTCCTGGATTTTAACCAATGTCAAAGATGTGAACTTTACAGTCACATACATCATTCCATACTTGCAGCACAAACACCAGCAAAAAGTTGCAGGAAAAGGCAAGGCCACAATTAATCTACTTCACTATGAGGGCCCACAACATACAGGAGGATCAAATCACTCATTACCCCTTCTCAATAGACTGTCAAATGTCAAACCAGCTAACAATCCCTCCTATGAGCCTAGAAACACCTATCCAAGGTGTGTCTTTGAGGGATGTCACAAACAGCACTACTCTGGCAAGTTTTGTTGCATTGGCCAGTAGACAGTATATTATACTGGCAGTGGGCAGCAAGTTTGCTGTGCCATGCAGGTTAAGACTGGTGGTCCATCTGGAGGACAGATGAGAACACTGTCTTTGCCACATCAGGGTAGAGGACAGCAGAAATGTGGGTGAGGTAGAGGATGTGACAACTCACATGGATGAGGAAGAGCCCAAGGACAATAGATGAGTAATCATCCTGCTGGGAAAACTCAAATGATTCAGGATTATGAATCAGATATCAGCTATGAACAAACATCAGAGGGTTATGGTGAAGAAGACTTTACCTATATGGTACAAAATACCAAGTCTGTGGAACCAAGATTGGAGACATGTCTATCTTGGGCTGACCAAGTAGAACAAGAAAATGCTGGAAAGTGGACCTACTCAACATAGTATAGAGACCACCATGGAGAACCCACTGCTGAGTGGATCAGAGGTCCCTCCCCATTATTCAATAAATCTCCCACCTTTCAGACTAAGGAGATACCCATTGCAACCTCTTTGCAAGTCATGCTAGAGGAACTAGAGGAACAGTTGGACCTCATATCTCAGGATGTTCAGGAGGCACACTTGTCTGTGTGCCCCCTCAAGAATTTCTCTGATGAGCTATATGAGGATACAGTCAATCCTTCTACATATGAGGATTACAACTATGACAAACTGTCTCAGATGTGTGAGTCATCTTCCACATCAAATGCATTCCATTCCCTTACTCCTATCCTAGAGGAAACTCTAGAGAGCATGGAGGAGTATGTGAATGATAGTGTATACTTATGAAGACCTGTTCACAAAGCAGACATTGAATGCATTGAATGCATGCTTTATGATTCATGGCAGATAAATTGTGACCTGAATAATCCAATCATCCATCATAGACAAGGATGGCAAGATCTCATTTGCTACTTTGCACAGGAAAAAGTTACTCCTTTCTTCTGGGGAAGACAGTACAGTGGAAGGTTCATCCCACTCTACTACATCCTGAGAATGTGGTTTGACAGATATCCACATGACAGAGAGGAACCACCCTCTGACATATTTGCATCAGAAGGAGATGAACTCTGTGATCACTGTGGCAACTTCCATCCAGATGTAAAACTAGTTGGCTTCAGTGCCAGCAATTCAGACCTTCTTGAGTTTGCAAAGGAAGCCATCTGGTGAGCTTCAATCAAGCCTACTGTTCCTCACAATGACCTTACCATGGCAATACTGTCATCAGAATGAGATGAGTGTGTCATATGTCATTTTCCTATTAATGGCAATGCAACTATGTGCTTAAAGTGCACCCAAAAAGCAAACAAGGAAGGGGAATTAATCTTATTAGACTCAGGAGCTTCTGTGCACTGCACTAACAACCTCAATGACTTTGTTTCCTACCAACCCTATCAAACCCCCAAACTCTCTTAAACAGCAGATTGGAACACAGTTGTGAAAAAATGAGGTGTTGGAATGGTTCTACTCAAACACAAGGGAATAATCATCAAGTTATTTGGTGTGGAGTATTGTCCCCAACTTCATATGAGAATTATATCAATGACCCAGCTGATGAACAAGGGCTACTTGCTGTGGTCAGGACTGCAAGGAATCAAGATCTTTGCACCTAATGGTGACCTGTACATGCAGTTGGATAAGATCACATCTACAGGATCTCTTCACTACATTCAAGCTTCATTGCACATTGTAGCTGATCAGACTCAAACCATTAGATCTGTAAAAAACTCAGACTTATGGCATGCTCACATGAAACACTGCTCCAAAGCAGCAGTGCAGCATCTGCCAAAAGCAACCCTTTGTCCTTCTTTTGAGACCTCATCAGAGACCAAACCCTGGCCAGGTTGTGCTCTAGGCAAGATGATAGAGCAACATTTCATCATCAGCTACAAGAGAGCAACCCAACCACTGGAATTGATTCACTCAGATCTATGCAAATTCTCAGTGAACTCTTACTACCAAAAGTACTATGTCATCACCTTTATTGATGACTACTCTGGTTGTGCATCCATTGACCTGCTGTCATCCAAATCTGACACTTTTGCAGCCTTTCATTCTTGGCTTGCCTGGGCTGAAAGTGTACCTCCAGGACTCTGAAGCAACTCCATTCAGAACAAGGAGGAAAGTTTAGATCTCATGACTTTACTGATTTCTTGCATTCATATGGCATCAAGCATCACCTCACCTCACCAGACACTCTGCAACAGAATGGTCAAGCTGAAAGATTTAATTGCACCATGGTTAAAAAGGAGGAAGCTACAAGGCACTCAGCTTGCCTACCCTCCAGCCTATGGCAGCATGCACTCAAGATCTCAGTGCACATCTATGATTGACAACCATTCAGGAGAGCACTGTGGAAAACCCCAGTGGAGTTATGGAAAGGAAAGAAACCAGACATTTCATACTTCCAAGTTTTTGATTGTTTGGCCTACATATTCATCAAAAAGGAACATCACTCAAAACTCCAACCCAAGAGCACACCAATGATATTCCTGGGTTATAAGCCTGGCACCAAGGCCTACCATTTCCTAGATGAAACAGGCAGAGTTGTCATCTCCACAAATGCAATTTTTGATGAAAGAGTTTTTCCTAGATGTGCAAAGAGAGATACAACACAAAACACAAAAACTGTGAAGACCAACAATGAAGAGGAATCTCCCTTGGAGGTAGCTCCCCCAATGGAGGTGATACCAGTGATACCTGTCACTCATCCTAGTGACAATCCTCAACAATCACATGAACAACCAGTGCAAGTTCATAGTTGAGAAGAACCTGAAGGATCACAAACAGGAACTTCAACAAAACAGCCTATGATGATTCCCATTAAGCAGGCTGAAACACACTTCACTCTGTATCCTCACCCTTCTAACATTCAGTGATTGACAAGAGAGAGAATAGTGCCTCTTTGACCCAATAATGTATATGGAGAAAGGACTCATCCTGTAGAAGCTGAGAAGAATGCTTCCAGGAGTAATGAGATGAAGGAGTTAGAAGATGAGCAAGAGGAAGCTCTAGTAGACCTGCACAAGCTAAGTGCTGAGCATGGTTCAGATTTCTTGAACTGTCTGCTTATGCAGAAGGTTGAATTGAAGTCCCAAATCCCTGTTCAGTACAAGGATACACTAAAGTTGCCAGCCAATGAACAAAAGGCTTGGAAAAGTGCAATGCAAGAGGAATCTGCATTGGGAAAGAGAGATGTATGGAAACTTGTCTCTCTACCTCAACATTGTACCCCTATAAAATGTTGATGGGTGTATGCTATAAAATCTGATGGCTGCAAACATGCACATCTGGTTGCAAAAGGTTTCTCTCAAGAATACAGAGTTGACTTTGAGGACATCTTCTCCCCAGTAGCTCAATTTGAGTCCATTTGAATCATCTTATCCCTGGCTGCCCAATACAATTGGAACCTAGAGGTGCTGGATGTCAAAACTGCTTACCTGTATGGAAAACTGAACAAAGAAATATACATGGAATAGCCAGAAGGTTTCATGCAAAAGAGAAAGGAATGCATGGTCTACAGACTACTATGAGCACTGTATGGGCTCAAGCAAGCCACACTTGCCTGGAAAATTGAGCTTGATAAATCCATAAAAGCACTTGGCTTCACCCACATATGCTTGGATGCAGGCATATACATTTATCAACAAAGAGAAAAAGAAGGAGAGAGATCCATAATAATCCTCCTCATATATGTGGATGATGTACTGTTTACTGGGAACAACCATAAACTTTTACAACAGACAAAACAGAAGTTCATAAAGGTCTGGGAATGCAGGGACCTTGGACAAGCCAACAAATACCTTGGAATGTGACTCCAGATGGATCATTGATCAGGTCACATCTTTGGACAAGATTCTCAAGAGATTTGAGGTGTAGGTGTGCAACCCTACATACACTCCCTTACCTGCACCCTATGAACCTGTCAAGCCAACTGGAGAGTCTAATCCCAGGTTGAGGTCAAGATATCAATCCATCATAGGGTCACTGCTCTACCTCATGCTAGGAACAAGACCAAACATTGCCTTCACAGTTATCAAGATGTCACAGTTCTTAGCAAACCCTATTGAGAATCATCTAAACCATGCTATGCACATCTTCCAATATCTTTGAGCAACTTGAAACAAGGGCATTATCTATCACAGAAAAGCAGAGTTGAAGATGGAAGCATATTCAGATGTGGATTGGGCCTCAGACAAGAATGACTGGAAGTCCACTACTGGCAGGTGATATTAGCAAATGGTTCACCAGTGACATGGCTGTTGCACAAGCAGAAGACAGTGGCATTATCAGCAACAGAAGCTGAGTACATGTCTATATCAGACATGTCACAACAAGTTGTTTGAATCCACTCTATGCTCACAGAGTTGGGATTTAATCCAAAGCCAATTGTCTTATACAGAGACAACATGGGATCAATATTCCTTGCCCAAAACCCTGTGCAAGAGAGAAGAACTAAACATATCAACATCTGCTACCATTTCATCCATGAATGTGTCAAACAATGAAAGACCCTGGAGCTTTGTCATGTTGGCACAGATAAACAACTTGCAGACATATTCACCAAGAACCTTGCTAGAATCAAGTTCACAGGATTTGCAGAGTTCCTCATTCATGATTTGGCACATTCCAAATCAGGAGGAGTGTTGAACAAATAGGTGAAAGCCCCTGATCATGTAATCAGACACTCACCATTTGTGATAGAAAGAGATTTGTCATATGCCAAAGAGCATGTGAAAGTCACATCATGTGACAATGGCTCAGGAATACTGATATAGCTGATATACCAGTCAAGGTCTAGACCACCAGATCTAGAACCAACCAATATGTAATATATGAGTCATGAGAAGATGCATGACTGCAAATGACTCATTCCTTGTCTCTTTATCTCTCTATCTAATTGCAAATAGAGTGATACTTATCTTCTATGCTTACATATATGGCAACAGGATTCTTACCATATGCTGCTCAACCCATGAGTTGAAGCAATTATGCACAGATCAGTTCCTTTATAGGACAGGTTGCCATTTACTATATAAACCACACACATATGGCTGTAACAGTAGAATAGTTTTCACACTATCTCTATACAGCATTCTATCTCCACTCATACTATCCAGTGCTCAACACCAGATAGTATTGATTATCAAGCTCAACAAGTATCTACAGAAAGCATCAAGTGAACAATAGGTAAGTTCTGTGGTACCTTTACCTGGAACTTCCACTGCATAGTAGAAGTAAGGACCTGTAGCCCTGGTTCATGCATTCCTCTGCATCAATACTTCTCCAGAAGGGGGCCTTCAGCAGGTGGGTTGTTGACAGTCAAGTGAGTAGTAAAAGTAGTGAGTGGGTCTGTTGGGCCATTTTGTTTTGCCCAGTTGACTTCTTTGCCTCTAGGGTTTGACTTCATCCATGGGAGAAAGAAGACCTTGGTGAGAAGGCCATTCCATTCAGTATCATCACAGATGTTTTTCAGGGTGATATGCTCAGTGGGGTCAAAGCAGTCAAGGCAATGGATGATGAACTCTCCAACTTGGGCTATGGCATAGAAGGTGGTGGTGAGGCAGGCAAAAAAGGCTGTGTTGAAGGGATTGAGTTCTCTGAGATGTGCTTTGATGATTTCAATAATGTCCATGGTGATTGGTGCCCTGAAGACTTGTTTAGCAGATGGGGGAGCTAACTTAGCAGTGCCCTTGAGGATCACACTTATTTGCTCTTCATGTAGGGCTTATGGTAGATTGTAGAGTGTATGCCATGCATGCACACCATAGATGTAGTTTTGAATGGAGCCATCAGAGTAGAAGCCTGCAAGACATGAAATGAATGTGGAGATGAGGTTAGAGCTGGCTGGGGCATGATCTTCCTCCAGTATGGTTTTGCTATCACAGAAGACATGGTAGACTAGCAGTCCTGCACCATAGGCTGCTTTGATTGAGTCAACCCATCCTAGCAGTGTGATTGCTTTGATCCATTCTTGTACATTTTTGAGGAGTGGAGTGGAGAGGTCAGCAAGTATGCTTGGGTGAGGGTGCCAGTGGGCCAGCCTGTCCTTGGCTGGGCAGGAGGGATGGAGATCAGATGAGAAGGGTGGGAGGTTTGATGAGTAGCAGATGAGTGTTGTGGCTGAGGGAAGGTCAGTGCCCTGAGCATTGATCCATGACCTGGTTGGGGGGCTTGTGGTGGAGGGGACAGAGCTGAGATCAATGTTGGACATCAAAGGTGGTGCAGAATGGGTAATCATAGTCATAGATGAGGTGGTTGATGTTGGATGGGATTGGGATGCATGGGAAGTTAGCATGGGTGGTGGGATAAAAGTCCCAGGAAGGGTGGTCTGCTGGGTTTTGCTTGCTGGGTACATACTGCACAAAGACACACCTGGGGGGGAATGCAAACAGGCATGTATTCTGCAGGTGGCATTGGTGGGCTTGTTCTTGCTCCAACCCTTCCTCCAGGCATTGATGACTCCTTGGTTGTCTCCATAAACCAATAATGGTAAGCTGGAACTGTTTAAAATGAGTAGGGTTGCAATGAGGAATTCAAAGCCAATGCTTTCCACCCACCTGATGTCTTTGTCATCTCTGTTCCACTCTGGCCATAGCTGCCAGGCATGCCATCTGTTTCTGATGACAATCACAATACTGAAACTGGAGCTGGCATCAGAGAAGGCACTGTGGTCAGCTGCTTTGAGGTGATGAGGGATGGGGATGGGGTGTGGGGAGTTAAGAATGGTGAGCCACCAGCTTAAATCTTCTGGAGTGCCTCAAGGCTGGGTGTGTGGCATGAAAGGATGGTTATCAAACATGCCTAACATGGTTTGCAATGAGGTGAGATAAGCTAATCCCTCTGGGATAACTAGTGAGGTGTGGATTAATTTCCCATGCAGACTCTCTACTTCAGCTAGAGTGTGAGCTTGATTCCATAGCTGATCTTGTATGGCATTTATGTATTTCTGGCATTTGACTTCAGTTAATCTGACTGTTTTGGAGATCAAATCCCATTCAAAACTGAGAAAAGTTGGATGCAGTGAGAAGGTGGTATCTTTGGATGTTTCCCATGGGATTCCAAGTTGATCCAAGATGGTGTTTGTGTTTAAAACCATATGCATGCAGATCAGTGGGGAAATTCCATTGTCTGATTGGGAAGGAGCAGTCTTTGGCAAATTCTTCATGGTCTCTGTCTGCTAGAGGTTGACTCTTGAACCAGATCTGGCCTTTTTCTGTTAGTAAACTGCTATTTTCATGTATGAGATTGGCTAGGGAGAAGTGGGCTGCATTGTATCAAGGGACATCTTTGGAAGGTAGCCACAAGAAAAGGTAGTCATCCACCCATGCTACTATTTGGCCAATCCTAGTGGCCCACATGATGTTCAGGCCTGCATCCCCAACCTCACCATAGACTCCAGCTGAAGGTCCATACCCAAAACAAAGTGCTGTGTCTACTGCATAGAAAGAGGGGTCATTGCTAACCTTGACCATAAAGCTGGGCCATTGTGATGGTTTTATTGGGATAGTTCAGTAGGCTTCTGCAACATCTCTGGTAGCACCTTGGCATCCTGGAGGGAGTGAGGCTATTAGTGTGCATACAGTGTTAAACATTCCCCAGGTGCATGGGAAGTCAGCAGAGTCCACTTGTGAGTTGATGAAGTGTGCATCATTGTAACTAGGTACATGTGGGTAGGATAGGTTCTGTATCAAATGATACTTTCCTGGCTTGCCAGGCTTGGGGATGATGCTCAGTGGGGAAGACTGGACAGGTCTCAAGGTGTTCTCTAGATCTGAGAGAAGAAAAGGGCCAATGTAGTGGCCCCTTGTAAATTCCTTACTAATGACCTCATGGAAGGCCTCATAGTGGACAGAAATGGAGAGGTGATTAGAGGGGGTGAAAGAGCACAATATCTGTGGGGCATGTACATCAAAACCATTAAGTAAGGATTGTGGTAAGAGGGGGTAGATATGTGCAAGTTTATATTGACAGGAGGTGAAGCCAGGTGCTTGCTATGTATGTAGGGCATGCAGGCTTCACTGTGAAACAGTGCTGTGAGGGTGCTGAGCATGTGGGCATTTGTTTGCCCCATGCCATTTGTCCCTGCAGCCTGTGGGGTGCTGGAAATCCCAACAAAGGGTGTGGCCACTCTTGTTGACAAGGTATCCATATTGGTCACAGGTGCAGTGGGTGGGGGCCAACTGGTCCTACAGCTCAGATGCTTTGCAGTTCAAGATGTCATGTTCATGGCATCCAAGGCACATGAGGCAGGGGGGGAATCCTGCTGAAATGAGCAGGTCTGTTTTGGTGATTTGGACCTGTTGCAAGAGGAATGGGAGAGTTTGTGAGGGGAATGCAACCTCTGATTGCAGGCCAGGGGATGGTATGAGCATGATGTGGACATCTGGTGGTTAGGGGGGCACCTGTTGTGCACTTGGCCTCTGTCACCTGAGTCAGGTGGGGGTGATGCAATGAAAGGAGGGTGGAAAAATGGTGATGGTTGGGTGGGGGGGATGTTAGCCATTAAGCATGGCATTGAGGGGAGGTAACATTACCTTAGAGAGGCCAATTTGGATGTCTTTTGAGTCTAGCTGCTGTGTGATTTTGTTCAGGAGGTTTTCATTAATGCTGGCAATGTTGTAGCTGCATTTCTAAGTTATCTTGTCATGCCAGTCTTGGCATATGTGGGTGGTATAGTGGACTAGGGCCCTCTCACTGCACTTGCCTTCTTGTTGAAGGTTGTGGACCTTGAGTCTGTGGAAAAACCAGTTGAACAAGTCTACAACTACATTACCCCATTTTGCTTCCTCAATGCAGTGGAGGAAAACATTCTTGACAAAGAGAAAATCAGTGAAGGAAAGGAGGGCATCAAGTCTGGCATTTTTGGACAGGCCTACTGCATGGGCAGGCTTGAGGGTGACACTGCCCTCATCCTCTTGGGCAATTGTGAGTGGTTCTGTCTTCTCATCCACAATATGGATGATGGATGCTGCTTCTGCTAGGCCTTCTCTAGTGAAGTACCAGAGTGGGACATACTTGAACATTTCTAAACATCTAAGTGCATAGTTGAGTGGTCTGCACTGCAGGGATGAGGAGATGGATAGGTCCAGGTTGAAAAGGAAAGGGTTGTTGCTATCTGCATCAGGATCCATGTTTGGAGGGAGTCACCTCAGAGCTTCATCTTCCATGCCTCTGTGGTTCCATGAGGCCCACATTGAGGGTCCATGGCAGAAGAGGGACGAAAAACACGATGGCACGCGCGGGCGTGCTGCTCAGGTAGAGGTGGAGGGTGGAAGACAAGGGGCGACGCCTCGTTCCTTCTGCTAGCGCAAAGACATAGTTCTATTTACTCGCTTGTACCTCGCTACGTACTAGAACGACAAAAAAGTATGCACTCGTCGTGGTCGACGGGGACCAGCTGCGGTGATTAGGGCTAATGACCATCCAGAGGAATGGCTGTCTTGCAGATCTCAGTATGTAGCTTCATCCTTCGTGATAACACAAAGGTTACAAATATGTTTAGTTTCTATGCTCGAGTGCATGATCATATTATCCATTTATCATACAAACATTCAATGTAGGTAGAACTACTGAAGAACGTAAAGCTGATAGTACAAGACAAAAGTGTTCGTGGGCATGGCGACCTATCATAACGCTGCCTCCGTTGTCAATAGTGTTGCTAGTACCACGATGCGCTGCGATCACGAGATAGTGATCCGATGGGGTTGCTGTTCTGGTGTAGCCTTGGGGAACGTGATATCCAGGAGACCATTCTCCATCTTGGCCTTGACGTCCTCCGGCTGGATGTTCATGTCAGCATATGCAACGGACTGGTGTAATTTATTCTCACCTTTACACCGACAGGGAGTTGAATAGTTCGCGAGAACTTGCCCTGTCTTCGCTCGCGAATAGCGTACCCCTCTTCCTCACGGGACTCCGTCTTGTGGAACTCCCCAGAAACCGTCAGACGATTCTGGTGGACTTCAATCGAAACGTCCTCGGAATTCAATCCGGGCAACTCAAAGGTTGCAGTGATGGTGTTTGTATCTTTGTTTTCATGAACGTCCATCCTAGAGGAACATTTCAGATGATATGTGACTGCGATTACCGCTGTGGTACGTACCTGGGACGGAACAGCTGTTGACGTTCATTGTTATTGGTACTCTGACCCCTCTCAACCGCAGTGCCCGAGGGCGAGAAGCGAGCTACAAATGCGTCCTCAAAGAGACGATCGAACTCGGTGAAGGGGTCGTAGTAGAGGCGCACGGGATAGGACATGATAGAGTAGTAGTTGCAGTGGCTGTAGTGGTCGGTGGGTTATATTTTCTGTAAAGATCAAGACGAAATCTACCCGTCTTATATACCCTGAAAGCCCCTCCATCAAGAAGTGGCTTCAATGTTCTCGATGCGGCAAACATAGTCCAGAAAAGCCAAGCACGTTCCAAGGCATTCAGGAAAGTTCTGGCGTTGAGTGCCCATTTTGGAAAGAACCCTATTTGGGGTTATTTGGTTTTGTTCAAACAAGGGCGATCAGCAAGCATCCAGGCTCAACGGTTCATCTGTAAGATGGCCAACTTCTCGCTTACTGTGTCAAGGCAAGCTTGGCTTACGTGCAACTTACGATAGTTTCAGATCTGGTGATCCAACACAGTGATTGGTGGAGACTACACGAGTCTGAGATAATCAAGTGCTAATATTTATCAGTGGTTTGCTGTCACGATAATCTGACTTTGATAGCGTAGACAATGAATAATCACGATTGTAATAGTATGTTATGAAAATGGGTACAACTACATGTCGTCGCTGTGCTGCGTGGTATAGTACCACTCTTTATCTGAGAAGTTATTGAGAAAAAATTCGTCATAAAGCTCCAGGGACATCTCCGATTCAACATCGCGCCTGGCTGATGCTCCGTACTTGGGTATCAACTTGATTCCATGGAGGACATCCAACATTGAAATTATAGAGCCCACTCGGGATGGACTGCCATCTGGATTGCTGAGAAATAAGCAATGCATGGTATACATGCCAACATTGGGTTGATCGGCTGGGGTTGCCACGAATGCTCAGAATGAGGTGTAGACCGAATCAATACCGCATCACACTTTCCATACGCATGGTTGCTCGAAGGTGGCAGAGCCTGCACTTGTTGGCTAGGGATCAAGTTGCATGGCTGAAGTTGCAATCAGAGTTGTATGCGGAACTTGAGCCATCCTTTAAGTAGATGGCCATTGAAGTGAGAGGAGTCGCCACGAATGGTCGCAATATACACCTGAAGGAGAGTGGTGAAGTCGGGAAGGTGATACGTGGTAGCAACATAATTGGACAGCTTGTCCGCAAAATCAGATTTTACTGTCACATGGAATGCAACCATAGCATCGTCAGAAAGAAGTCCTTTCAAAAAATGATTATGGACGGTTCGAGGTCCATGGAAGCAGTTCATGTCTGCAAGAGACACACACTGGATCCAATCTAGGGTGGGGTCAATGTATTTGGGACCATTGTACTCCGCAGGTAGGGTGTTCGTGAGGGAGAGTCTCTTCTCGTAGAGTAAGGCATATAGGTTGAACTGCCGGATGGACTCCTCACGATCGAGCAGTAGCATGATTTGTTGTGTAAATTCTGCATGTTGGTGATTAGTACGTGAGAACAGATCCTTGCAGTGCATGATCAAGGAGGTGTTCGCTGACATCCACCATATACTGTATGAGGCTGCCTACGTTGCATATGGTGCAACCAAATGATTGGAGTAGCTCGAGTTTGGGGATCCAGAAGTGGTCGATTTCCTTAGATTTCCCTCATCGCATGCCTGCTTGTAGGATGGCACCTTTGTACTTATGGAACTCAGATAATGACCCCTCCATGTTGCAGATAGACAACTCAGTAAACGTTGGAGACTGAGCTTGGTAGATGAAGTTGATGAGTGCGCAGATAGCGTGGACAAAATCCTGCTCCACAATGCCTGCTATAGTCGCAACAATGGTGCACTGGAGATCCCGATGGTCATGTCCAGTCATTTGCTTCACATGTGACACCAAGTTGAAATGACGAACACCAACGTGCTTATGTTGGATGCGATAACGTACGTCCAGTTCATCACTGCCCAGCAATTCTTTACACCATTTGAATGGGTGGTCAAAGAAGAATTTATGGCAAGTGTGTAATATCTCCCCTGTAAGGAAGATGGAAGGGTCTGAGAAATGCCAGTCTCACCAGAAGGGAAGCTGAACACCACTGAGGTGGGCAGCCTTGGCCACAGCCAGGAATTCCTGGAGCTGCCAGGGATCCAGGCCCTTTTCACATAGATCATATAATACCTTCAGTGTAGTCTCGCCCTTGCATGGTGGATAGGGGATGACATCACCAAATTGACTCTGCTCAGCAAGGGTGACCAGGGAGGCAGATTTAGAGACACACACAATCATCTGTTGCTCTGGAAGATTGGCAATGTAGCCAGTGAGTGGTGTGAAAGCATATCAAGTGCAGTTGTTAGAATCTGTCATGAATGTGCCTATGGAGGCAGTGACTTTCAGGCCCAAGCAAATGATGTCAAGACATCAGTGCCACAGGCAAGCCTCTAAGATGGATTGGAAATTAGGGTGGATGCAGAACTCTGGGGTCAGAATGTATGCAATACATGCCCATGCATGTGATGTGGCCTTCATATGGACATTTGAATGAATATTGGCAATAGTGATGAACAGAGGGTGCATTTCAAGGTCACTGGTCATTCTAGTGACCAGGGCCTTATTGGAGGCAAGGAGAATGGGGACTATCATAGCACTCTCTGGTAGTTGGTCCTACATATGTACTGTTAACTGCAGTGGATAGCATGGTTGAATGAGTAGACTCACCTGAATCCAATGTGCTTCATTGCTGGACATCCATTCACTATACTCCCACTCAAGTCCATCAAAAATAACATAAGGGTTGTACTCCATGTGCAGGGAGAATATGGGATTTCTGAAAAGTTCCTGTACAACCTCTAAAGCATTATGCCAATAAAGACAGATGGGTTCTTCCATTAAGTAACCATCATAAGAAATTGTTGTGCAGTGCCAGCTTGGGCCTTTGGGGATTGCATCAATGATCTCAAGCTGATTGAAAATTGGGCTGTCTAGACCTGACCTACAAACATTGTTTCATAATATATCTATATGATACAAAAGGAGTCCCTTACCCACTTGAGCTTCAAAAAACCATTGATCTGACTCTGTGTAAAGTTAGTATAAAGAAACTGACCTAACTCCCATTCATCTCTACCAGAAAATGGATAATACAGATTTTCTTGTCTTTGTAACTCATATTCATGCCATTTCATTCAGTTGAATGTGTTTGGTTCACTTAAATTATATATGTATCCTGAGTTGGCATGAAACTTGGCTGTCCATGGCTTATTGGGGGATTTCTGAGGTATACAGAAGGCAGTGGGAGTGGGTAAGAACCTTTGACAACATGTTGGGTCTTGTTGTAGATGGTTGCAGACAGCAATTGTTGAAGGAAACATTTGTGTACATACTGGACATGGTGTTGGCTGCCTATACAATTTGTTGGACTCTTTCCTAGGAAGACAAAAAGACTTACTGATCATCAGATAGTGATGCCCACTCAAAGTTGTCTGAGCTGTTTTCTGCTGAACTCCCTACTGGTTCTTCATGCATGATGCACAGCACAGAAGGGTAAGTGAGTGAGAAATCTTCTAAGTCTTTCAAACTCCATCCCAAACTCATCACCCCTTCACCTTGTTTTATCTTGTGGTTAAACTCTATAACAAATCATCACTATAATGAACTCTGGACATGAGGGTAAGTTCCACATTTGTTTGTTGATACTACCTTTAGTGATGTTAACTTATAGTGGACTGTGCCAAGACCAAGCCACTCTCTCCCAGTAAGAGTGCCTGTCAGAATAAGTCATCACCATATCTTCCCTGCCAGCAGATCTTCCCTACACTTGCCTTTTCAGGAATGGCTTTGAGGCACCCTCATGCTGATGAGGATGACAAGGACCACCAGGTGACCAAGGTATGTTGCAATTAATATTGATAATGATAATACACTCCACTAATGTATACTTCAAGAATATTATCAAAGATTCCTTCATGGATATCTATGAAGGAGTGCCCAAGGATGTCCTCTGTGAGGCCATCCTGGCTCAATACACGGAATGTGAGGTTACTTGTTACTGGGCTCTGTCATCAACTTGGGAGCTCAAAAAGCACAAGAGGTGGAAGTGCTTCCACTCTCATTGTCTGAACCACTTCAAAGCACAGAATAATGATGGTCAACACAAGTTGGAACTTTGGAAGAAATGGTGTACTATGATGGGCATAGATGTATGCCCAGAGGAGAAGGATTTTGTTTGGGACATGCTGCATGAGGAGACTTCAGCATTAAATGATTTACAGGAGCATTACAAGCATGCTGAGAAGATTGGGATCGCTAGGGGAGTGATCCGTGGTTCACTGCTGGGGGATCAGGCAATCTCAATGAAGGATCATTCTAGTGATTCTGAGGTCTCTAGTGGTAGTGATATGGGAACACCTGGTGATGATCCAGAGGTCCCCTACTCAAGTGACCCAGAGATTTCAATTGATAATGATGGATACACAAGTAACTCAGACATTGCCATCTAGAAGGATGGCTCATTGAATGGTACATTATTTTCCCCACCTTGAGGCATTTCTCCATGGACTCATTGTAGCTGATTGGCAGAGATTTGATCCCAGAACCACCCTATTTCCATGTGCCATTGATAGCAAATATGTACTCTCAGACTTGAATATAAAACTTTGTATTCATATCAGTTATTGATAGATTGATAAAGAGGCCACCAATTGGAACATGACACACTTGCTGACACCAGATCCACTCTTGTCACTCGTTCACTGACCTCTCTCTCACCTGTAGACTCTTGCCACTTGTTTGCTGGCCTTTCCTGTCTATCAGTCATGAACTCATTGAAGAAGGCAAAGCACAGAGGGCAGAAGGTACATAGATCAGGACTAGTACTCTAGGTCTAACATTCATCACACCACAGCAAATGAATAAACTGGGTAGGGGCAGCAATCTCATGCCCTCTCACCTCCCCAATACAATGCAGCTTGGTGTCATGGCTGAACACCCACAAGATCCAGCATGATATGAATACCCTGTGTTAACCATCACTGGGGCTGAATCCAACTACACCCACACCACCTTTGCCCATCCACACAGCAGGGAAGCACATGCGGAATCTAGCTCTGCCCTTGCCCACTCCTCTATCAGAGAGTTGAATGTTGCTGGGGAAACCCATGGTATTGTCCCCACTCATGAATCATTTTTCCAGTACCTTATGTTCCCACAGGACTACAGGAGCAGTTTGCCAGGTTAAACCAGTGGAATCACCTTTCTACCCCAACAGCCACATCTGATTTATCAGTTTCAACTGTGTCTGCCCAGATCCAGCCCACACTTCAGAATTTCAGCTGCCCACAACCATATCTGCTCAGCCAAATCTGGGGCATTGTTGCATTTGGACCACTATGACACAATGAAGCAGATTGTGGTGCAGCAATGCAGGTTGGCATGATCTGGGTAAGTGATTTCACATTAATATTCTACTACTACACCCTAAAGTCATATTAGACCAGAGACGAGGTCTTTGTTACAGGTTCCAGTCATCACATGGTTCCAACCCATTCTAATCAACCTTCATCTGATCCAGTCAATGAACCCTCAAGCACATCACAAACCTTGGATCCCTGCCCCACCCAGCCTTTCAAAAGTGTTGCACCAATGGAGAGAGATATTGCAGCTGATGCCAAAAGAGTCATGCTCTGAAAGGTAATTGTTGGGGATATATTCCCTGATCAGAGGAGCGCCAAGGAGCTTGCCCGATGTTCATTGAGTGAAGCACTCGTAACAGAAAGTAAGTTCAATACAGACTAATAGTTAACTTGTATTGTTTAGCTTTCTATAGGAGAGCGTCAACTTTGGGAAGCTGACAAGACTGCAACTAATAAAATCATCTCGCAACTTGCACAAGCGCTTGTACTACTCCGCAAAGCATTCAAAAACACTGCATGCAACCTCATCAGAACAGCTTACACACACTTACTCCCACTTCAAGCGGAAGCTCTGCCCGTACTCGCGATTCCTACAAGCTCAAAGTTGCCCGGCTGCTGGAAGGTCACAATTTCTTGTACATGCCGGTAAGTACTTGATTTCTGTATCAAAATCGCTCTTGATTCGAAAACCATGCTTAGGATCAACCCGAAATATTTGGACATCAGGCGCTTTTGGATCTCACTATTGCAGCCTTAATCCTGACTTCATTCCATGGTTTTTTTCACCCTCTCTGCGACGAGATCATCGGTGGCCTGTTTGCTCTTAGCGGTACTGCACTTTTCAGTGCGCTGCAAGAGTATCAGTCCGGGCAGTTCATTCCAGTTGATTTTTCGCAGACTCAGACAGGATATACACATGTCCAAATCAAACAGATTGTGATGAATGCGGTGACGAAGGACTACTCTCGCTATAATGATCTCCGTACTACATCACATTCTATAGTGGAGGCAAATAGTGCCGCAGCTGTGTAGATAACATGTAATCTTACCGAAATTTGCTGTGAACTTCTTAGATCTGGTGACCTAGTTAAATACGGAATATAACAGTAGTCTTACTCAACTCGGCAAATATTAAGCGTCGAAACAGCAGGTGTTTCGAGCTTAGCAATTGCAGATGTTGGAGAAGATGATCCATGGTGTCACTTGAAAATCATATTGTTGATGGTCGACCAGATCATCTATCGACGAGTGCTGTTTGTAGCAACATAGCCAGGACACACTTGAGAGCTCGAAGCTCAAAAGATGGGGCCAACACATCTCAACATTACTGCATCCAAGCCTGACGAGCCAGCTCACTGAAGATACAGACAAGGATATCAATGGAAATTTTCGAGTGCAATAATACGATACGGTACCTCGGGAATCTACGTAATGGTACACTGCACGCGTATAAACGCATCCCCCAAGGGAGAGAAGCTAAGGGTCGGTTTGATTCATGAAGAAATGGGGCTATACTAGGTGGGTTCTTCAGCTATGAACTTATCGCAATAGGGATCGAGTTCCATCTTGGCAGTAAAGGTAAACTTGAGTGCTCCAGTGCCCTAGAGGGAAGGCCAACTTTTATCAAAATGAACCTGAATACTGAAGCACTGATATGATCCCCTCCACACTCGAACCATTATAAAGTACAGTGTCTGCGTATTTGTCAAGCTTGACATGACGTTTCCAGAATTATTCCCTTTTTGCTCGTACGTTCTCGTCTCTTTCTGTGCTGTGAAGAACTCGTCAACTCCAGTAAGTAGGCCATTTAGTCGCCCGGCCCACCAATAGCTCGTCTCAACATCAACACGGGACACAATGAGACGAAATTGCGTCTGGCAGATGCATATAGTCTACGTAAATCAGTTCGGCGTTTCACCGTCAGTAATGGCCATTATATTGGGTGATGCAGAGTAGTGTTGGACGTGCAAACTTCATATGATGACATGCAAAAGGACAACTTGAGGGGGAGGGAGATAAAGTACAGTAAACCCAGGGTATTTAGAGGAAGAGAAGAAAGACCAGCTCGTGTTGGTGTAGTATGATCTAGCAGTGCTTCCCCAGAGCAACAAATGAAACGGACGAAAGTAAATGGATATATCCTTGGAGAACCTTTTTACACAACGCAACGTTATTTAGTAGCTGTCGCCTGCATCCAGGTCATAAGCTCTTGTTCGAAGGACCGATCCGACGATGGACAACTCACGGCTAACCCACCTAGCATTCGGCTGGAATGTTGCGAGGAGAGCCCATGAGACTGCGAGGACCGGTACGTCCGCGACGATGGTCCGACCGAAGTTGCATGGATCAGGGTCCCAGTAACGCCGTTTGCCAGGGTCGTGGTAGTCGTGCGAGTCGTGCGGGCAGTCAAAGGTGTCGGCGCACTGATCTGGGACTTCTTCGGAGTCTCCGTCACCTTGTTCCGTGATCCTGCGAGGCTAGAAGAGGACAGCAACGCCTTTGCAGTCGCAGGCGAAGGACTAATAACCTTCGATCGTCGTCCAGCCTTAAGGAAGTTGTGCTGCAGAGCGGTATGCGGCTTCATGCGCCGTTCGGGGTCCCAAACGAGGCATCGCGCGACGAAATCAACAAAGTCATCGTCCTGGCATCGAAGGACTTGAGCAAGCGTCTTCGTACCAGGTCTTCTTCTCCGACCCTTGGAGTTCACCACAGGCCGCGGCGCTCCGTTGTTGTCTACGAAAAGGACTGAGCCAAGACAGCTCAGTATAACATTTCCCACATACCAAAGAAGAGCCGCTTTCTCGAGCTTCGGTTGATAAACTCCTTATCCGGGGGCCCAAGCACCTCCATGATGCACGATAATTGTTCCTGCTCGTTTTCACCAGGGAAGATCGGGAAACCGGTATACAGCTCCGCAAGGATACAGCCTAAACTCCACATGTCGATGGCCATGTGGTAGTTCATGCCAAGGATCACCTCCGGAGAACGGTAGAACCGACTCTGGATGTACGTGTAGACTACACGGGGATAAGATATCGAATTCAGTCCATTCAATCGACTCACTCTTCTCATGCTCAAAACAGCTACTACCAAAGTCAATGACTTTGATCGCGCTTTTGGTCGGGTGTTTCAGCAGAACGTTCTTGAGGGAGATTCAAAGTCAGCATATAAATGGCATAAGTGATTTGGGAAGTACCTCGGGCTTCAGATCACAGTGGACGATCCTATGGTGCCGCATCAAGCACAACGACATAATCATCTGGCTGGTGAATCGGCGTATCAAGGCAGTCGTGAAACCAACAAATCCGTTTGCCTTAATCAGCTCATACAAGTTGATGCTGAGCAACTCCATAGCAATGCACAGATGATTCCGGAAGTAGAAGTGCTCCGTCATCTTAATGACATGGTGCTTCTCCTCGTGATCCTACATTAAAAAAAAACACAGTCAGGGCGCTGGTTGATTGTTTCCTAGATACACACCCATTTGCGAAGGTTATCTAAAATCTTGATCTCAACCAACGCCTGGTGGTGAAACCGTTTCTTGTTGCGGATAATTTTGATCGCAACGGATTCGCCAGTCTGGTGATCACGGCAGTTCAACACCTGGCCGAAAGAACCTTTGCCTAGGGTATCCGTAACTTCGTAGCGATAGGCAAGATGGTCACCTTGCACTACGAGATAGTCGCCCCGATCATCATCATATCCGAAGTTGTTGGTGGAGATATCAGGGTCAGCTAGTTTCTTCTGACTGTCAGCACCGAAAAAGTGAACCGAAGAGTAATTGAGGACCTCTTCACGTTCGTAGGCGGACAAGTGTTGCGCTTGAGAGCTCTTCAGCAACTCTGAGAAAAACAGCGTTAGCAAAAGTTTTGATCTTCTGGACAGACGATACCATACCTGCAGGCATCACACCAGGGGTGGGTTGGATTGGCTCAGGGAATTTCAACATCTCATCCAACTCTTCCTGCGTGGCACCATGCGCCATCTTTTTCGCCTGCTGGCGTCTGATGTACTGCATCATCTCCTCATCACCAAGAATTTCTTCCTCGTCCACCGTATCTGGAATGGGCGACGGCGTCGAAAGAGATTGACGGCTCGATGAAGGAGTACCAGCACGTGCACGCTGGACGCTCGATGCTGACGAGCTGTTGTTATGAGAAGAGCGAGTGACAGGCAAGGAAATTTTGGGAGTCAAAAGCTTGAGACTCTTGGAAGGCGACAGCGCTGAGAACCGGTGGTGAGTGTGGGTCGGCTCAGTGGGCTGGGCAGCACCAGACACCGAAGAAGCCACAGAGCCCGTAGACGCTTTCCGCAACGAAGTGAACGACACTGAGTCCCTGTTGGATTTGCGTGGGATCCCGCCAGCGGAGGGTGGACCAGAAACCTGTCGAGGTACTCTCGAGCTGGATGATGGCGAAGTACGCAGTGATTGGCGCCTTGACAGCGGTGCATCAGGCGCAGCTTTCCCGCTTTGAGCATCGCCGTTCTCTAACACACCAAACTCGTTCGTGGTGGCTTCTCCAGGAATAGGCGAAGGATCTGCAGAGGGAGCAGTCACGTTGAGGCTGACACGTTTGTTGACCAGGGTATTCTGCCCAGTGCCAAGTCCAGGCGAACCTGCGGCGGACGTTCGGCTTGATATACGAGGTATCTTGGTAGGTGTCTCTTTGGAAAGGCCACTGACGGAATTAAGGAGTACAGAAGGTGGGTGGTCTTTGGGCTCCTTGGACGCGCTATAGCCAGTCGTGCCAACAGAGGGAGAGCCGGCAATGGTAGGGAGCTGATTCCTGGTGCGAAGCGAGGCATCCGACTGTTTCTGCATAGAGCTGACAGTTTGGGATGTCACACGAGAAGACGACGGGGTTCTAGTAACAGCGGAAGCTGGTGTAGACACGGAATTGTTCAGCTTGAGATTGGCGACACGTTGTGCAGTGGTAGCGGGAAGCGCCGTCATCTGCATGGGTGGCATGGCTATCACAGGAGCCGCCTTCCTTGGATCAGTAGATGACAGTGTCTGATGAGCCTTGTCAATGCATGCAGGGAAATGTCGATCAACGACGATACTTGCCTTGCCTCGCTTCCTGCCCATGAGTACTGATATCCTGCTCTCGCTCCGATCCTTGTGGTCCTGCTTTGACTTGTCATCTCTTGACTTGTGACTGTCCTTGGTCTCTTTGCCCGTGCCACCATCGCTCTTATCACCGAGAAGATTCCTTCTCGAACTAGACCCTTTAAGCAACGAAGGTAAGCCTAAACTAAGCACAGACGACTTCTTGTGTGCCGAACTCGGCGTAGTGGGTTGAAGCCGAGACGACTCTTTAACGGGCGAGCTGCCTGCCTTGACACGACCCTGTTCGGAACTAGCCGGTGCGGACGGCGTAGTGGGAGATACTGACGATGGAACAGGATTTGAGGTCGCGATGTGCACGCTCTGCGACGAAGACCGCCTGAAAAACGGGATGGAAGATGGCGTAAGGCGCTTTGACTGGTGGCGTCTGACGGAAGATGCAGGGCTAAGTGGGGCATTATGGGTATTGGATGGCATCGAGGTTGTAGTATTGCTGACGCTAGAGCCCGTCCCGGGACGACTGGAAACCCCCCTTTCACGATCGGGTGTTTTTGAGGGCAAGGCAGGGGACTTTGGTGTTCGGGTGGACCCAACAGAGGACAGTGACGCGAGAGATGCTGCAGAAGCCATGGCGTCCCGCTGGACGGGAGACCAGGAAGTATTGTTAGCAGCAGGAGGGGACAGTGCCTGTTCCCTGGACGCGCGTTTGCGCAACTGTTGGCTGAAATTATGCATAGACCGTGGACTTAATGGGAAGCTCGATGATTTAGTGGCATCCTTGTCCTTCATCGATGCGACCGATGGGGAGCTCGTCAGCTTGATATTCAGCGCGTTTGAGAAACTCCATTTCTTGGAGGGGGTTTTGTTGACGGCTGGTACGGACTCGGGAGCAGATTGACTGCCATGAGCGATCGATTCGTGTAGATGAGCACCATGAGACTTGGGAACCTCGAGGGATACAGTGCGTGCGATGTCGGGATCGTCCCCAGCGGATTGAGGGAAGACGACGCCATGTGAAGACTGTGGAGGTGAGCGGTAACTTGATAAATCCTTTGGCAGAGGAGGTACGGGAGGTACACGGTCCTCCTCCAGTGCTTCAGCGCCGGCAGCCAGCGAGCGATCTTTAAGAGCAGCACCGTCACCTCCAGAGTAGACACTGGAGATATCACTTCCTGCGCTGTTCCGTCGACCCTTGCCAATACCAATTGAATGCCTACCCGAACCAGAAGGAGCAGAAACAGAAGTGGCACTCGTTGCGATGGATAATGATGCTGAATCACGTGAACTTGTTGGGGTGGTCGTGTAAGTCGTGGAGGATGCAGATCCTCGTTTGGGCGTGAAGCTGAGACGGGCACTGATGGACTTCTTTGGTGTTTTGTCATGACCAGGTGGTTCGTCGCCACTAGTGACGGCACCGACGCGTGTGTCGATGGTGTCTTGACTGCCATCTACTGAGCCCGAGACGACATGTACGCGTGAGGCGGCATCCTTGTCCTTGGTGCTTCCTCTGCGGCTAATTTTTCCGCTCTCATTGACGCTGTCCCAATGTAAGCGACCTGTCGTGCTTGCTGGGGTGCCCGGTCGACTCATGCGATTTAGACTGCTGATGCTTGCACGGGCACGGGCGGTCTTTGTGGATAATCCGTCTAGTTTTCGCAATGCCTCTGCATGGGCGTCATCGTCCATGCTGGACCAGCCCTCCTGCGTCCCGCGGAGGAGTGAATGAGCGACATTCGATGAGACATGGGCTGCATCCTTGTTGGATGAGGACGATGGGCGGAGGGGAGGGGTAGTGGTAGTGGCACTGCCTGCATGCCGACGAAACGGTTGGATGGCATTGGTAGGTGGGGAAGGGGGGAGATGAGAGGTGGTGTGTGCACGTTTGGACTGTGCCAGAGCCGTGTCGTGGCTGACTGACGAGCCTGTGGAAAGCTGTCGGGTATGCACGGCTGGGGCAGATTCGACCGGAGGCTTGATGGGGACATTGACGAGGCTTTCCCTGCAACGATCCCGGTTTCTGGTAGAGGTGGACATGGACGTCGAGCCAGAGGTACGATGTTTGCGTTTGTCATCCTTGAGGAGCAACTTTGTGGTGGGATTCTTCGGGGAGAGGGTGCCCGACTGATCCAGTTCGAACTCGTCGGACGTGCGTTTTCGTGGCTTGCGAAGGGGGGTAAAAGCACTCGGAGCGGACGAGGAGGCGGATGCGTCGCTGAGAAGGGCATGCTCGCTTGGGAGCGGGGGCACGAGGGGGGAGGGGGGTTCTTCGGGAGAGGGGGACGAGGGTTTGACGGCGTCCGAGGGGTGCAAGAAGCCAGAGGCATGTGGCTTGCGTGGATAGAGGATTTCCTCGCCGCCGCTTTCTTCGGCCACAGAGCGACGCTGGCGAAGGGTGCGGGTTGGATTCACCTCGAGCTAATGGAATGGTGAGAAGGGGTGATGGGAGAGGATGACCATTACCTCGTCGTCCTCTCCGTCGACGGCCTCGATGGTCCAGGGGCTGTCGGGGGGGTCGCTCACGACCACCACGTCGTCGGTGTCATCGACCTGCGATTGCCTGCGCGGGGTGGCGAGTTCTCCGAGGCCGACAAGACCCCTCCTGTCTGGGGAATCGCCGGCGCCAAAGTAGTATGGATCGAGGGACGAGGTGGCTGATGCTGGGCGTGTGTCGTCATCGTCTGTGGCCTGTCGCTGCATCGACCCAGACATGCCAGAGAAAAGAAACAGACGAGCCTGGCTGACCATGGTGTGTGTTTGGCTCTGTTTTGTTTGTGGCTGTCGAGGCCCCGTCTCCCCTTGTCTCTCCGCCCCACTCAGCGAACCCATAAACGTTTAAGTCGTGTATGAGCCCTGACTTCATCTGCTACTAAGACTCAAACACCCGCACTCTCCTTGGTGCTCGCTCCATGTCGTCTGCTGAGCGAAACCAATCACCAGACGCCGATAATGACATCCAGGATCCCCAATCCAGCGACCTCCAGCCTCAAATGACCGTCCACCCTGTAGGCGGTTACTCCAGTCCAATGCACATGTACCCCTTCGCTCCCGGCCTCGTCCCTCCCCAACCTCCCCGCTCAAAGCGAAGGCAGGTCAAGAATGCTTGCACCAACTGTCAGAAGGCGTGCAAGAAATGCGACGATGCCCGTCCCTGTCTCCGCTGCGTCAAGTATGGAATCGCCGAGGAATGCGTCGATTCCCAGCGCAAGGAGAGGAAAAAGGGTGTGAAACGGGGTCCCTACAAGAAGCGCGATGGAAAAGGTGTGTCTCCCTTCCTCTCCTCTCTTCGCTTCGTTCGCTCGTTTCTCACCATCCTGACTTTCGTTGAGATCGCGCAGGCAGCAGCGCCGACCATGTCGACGCGCCCGAGCAACCCAGCATGCCGATAGCTCAGGGCGTGCCACAACCCTCCTCGTCACCACCCATGCCGCCCTATCTCGCGGCTCCCGTGGGCTACGCGACGAGCTTTTACGGCCAGTTCCCAGCCCCTCCCACCCCCAAACCTGGTGACGCTCCTGCCTACTACCCCCAGTTCTACATCACTCCGATCCCCCCTCCCCACAATGGGCATTCGGGTCAGGATCCAGAACAGCAGGGGTACCCTCAGCCGGCCCAATTCTATCCGGCTTTCCTCCCGTATGCCCCACAGGCATACGGCCCCTACATGGTCCATCCCCATCGTCCAGATGGTCAGATGCCCATGCCACCCTCTCAATACTCCCCATTCCCTCCACCATTCCCAAAGCCTACCTCATCCACAGGTCAAGTTGATGCAGCCAATGTCAATGGCAGAAATGACCATGGACAGGGGGATCAGAACTAGCAGGATGGTCCTGATCTGCGTCGATTTGCCTCTTGCACGCTCCTCACTTTCTTTTTTTTTTCTCCTGTACATTTCTTACTCCCATGTCTCACCGTGTATGTAGTAGCACAAGTGATGGATACCTATGTGATCCCTTTGTCGATTGCACACCACGTAATTAGGTCACTCTCCGGAAATGAATCCAGCATGGGTTGCGCATGTACAATGTACTAATGTCAGTACGCGACAACACGCAACGGCAACCAACCGCCGAACTGCCACACCACCATCATATCCCGTCCCCGACTACCCATCGTATTCGCTGGATCTCAACGCGGACTATCGCTGACATTCATCGTCAACCATACTCAGCGGCGCTTTCCCCATGGGCAGCCCGACAAGATCTCAGGTTCCGCGCCTGTCCAACCAAGGTGGAGCAAATGGAGCCTGTGCGCGGAGACATCGCGGCCACCGTGTGAGCATGATCTTCGTCACATATAAAAGGAAACCTCCAAGAGGTAGACGCTTTGGAACCTCTGAAAGCCCCAAGGAGCATTTACGTGGAACCAAAGCACTGAACACAAGCAACTTGAACATCCAAGGAGAAATCGGTCGCCGCTTTGATCGGCTGAGACACGACGGTCCAGGACAACGGATCCTGCTAATGGAAGACTGCTTGGAGATATTTAGACCATGGCGTGACGCCCCTCCGTCCCGATGGTGTCATCCCTTATCCGATCAATGTCATGGAGCCACGTCCAAGTATAGAGAGATTGCGTACGCGGAATGCAGATTCGGGGTGGACCACATTCGCAGGGACGTCTCCGCGGAAAAAGTTTGCCCCCTCCCCTCAGGGACCCTACAGGTGAGTGGTGTTGTCGTCGATCCTGAATGATCCTGATTGCCACTTTCCTGTCACTGGACCCTGAGAGTGATCACCCCTGCCTTGAAGATGATGCGAGGACCATCACATTGATTTCATCTGTGCCATACTTGATCATGGGTACCCATTCAATCAAGCTTCAGTCTCTCATCATGCCGGTACGATATTAGGTACAACGTACGAGATGAAGAAGCTCCTATTGACTTGAGGAGCTTCTTGTGTGGACGCCGCCTACGTATCTGAAATGAATGGCTATGAATTGGGTTACCGCAGTGATGAGCGCCGGTTTGCCACAGAGGCCATCAGTATGCCGTGCGTACTTTTGAATTCGTGTCGCGTGATTTTGCTTTCTTGAGACATCTCGTGTTACTCGACACGGTATGCATTCTCGGTAGAACTCTATCAACTGAATTGTGGTGCCTAACATAACTTCTTTTGACCCCGAGACTAATGGGGTACAACTGTCGTTAGTCGCTCATCTGTGGCCGGGCATTACGCCCATTCGTTGTCTGTAAATAGCCCTTCAGACCACCATTGCTTTCGTGATTCCACATCCTTTGTACGCTCGCAGGCCTGCAATACCTAGCCGTGTGGTGACCGTGAACCGCCTTCCTTCTCCCCTCCTGGTAAGTGTGTTTAAGTAACTTTCGGGGAAACGCGGAACGCACAATCTCGGTGCAAATGCATGACGTTCACTGTGGTCATATCGGGAGTGTGTGGATCACACGACCACGGACAGTCTGGGCAAGGGTGTTTACAAGGATTTCACCCTCCGGTGTGTGGCAGAGCCGCGGTTGTGCATCTATAAGATAAATGCCATGGTTATATCCGCTTCGGCATGTTGTATCCACTGTAGGACCTTTCTTCGATAATCCCGCAAACGGATTTATCGCCGTCCCACTGTCCGTCCACGGTGTCGTGAAGTGGTCCTAGTGTGCGAGTGGAAGCTCCTGAGTACGATGGTTGTGTAAACAAAGCCAAAGCTGTGTGTAGTCGAGCTTGCCAATGGATAGCATCCTGCAGCATTCTCTTTCTTCTGTTCGGGATCTAATTGGCCTTCAACTTGTCTCGCGGCTGTTCACATTCGTACTCAATCAAGGTCTCGTCCGACTCGCATCTCCTCGCGCGTATGGCACCGTTGCCGTTCAATTCGAACTATTCACCAGTACCATCCTGTTTCTCAGTCGCGAAGGCATCCGAAATGCCCTTCTGCGTGTTTGGCCGCAGAAAAGAATGCATCCGCAAAGCAAGAAAGATAAGATCCAGGCAGCTCAATGCGCCAACTTAGCAACACTTCCCGTTCTACTTGGCATACCGATCACTTTCCTTGCTGCGGCGACATATATGTGTACAGTCAGCGAGGACGCTCGTCAGCAGCCTCACTTCAACCTTGCATTGTTCATCTACGCAGCTGCAGCAGTCGTTGAGCTGTGTAGTGAACCTATGCACAATCGGTACGTTACCTTTTCAGCTGAGTTTCTTTCATATCTGATGTTGACAGAGCCATGGGTGAAGGCTGTACTAGTACCAGAGTGAGAGCCGAAGGACTGGGGATATCCAGCAAGACGGTAGTCACCTATCTTGCTCTCCTGTATGACACTCGCCTAGGCGAGCAAAAGTCCACGTTGTTGGCATTCGCGTTGGGTCAGCTCACGTATGGAGTGGTGGTATTCGTCATGTACACAGTGAAGATACCTGATTCGCGTCTCTGGCCTACTCGATTACACCTGGATCCCTCTGAGTTCGTATGCGTCGTTTATAACTGATCTGCCATGTACTCATCTGGTGGTTCCAGACAAACTTCTCGGCGTCAGTGGCTTGCTGAATTCTTCGATCCGACCACATTCTATCTTTCGGTGACCATGACGTTACAGTCTATCGTTAAGCATTTTCTCACGGAAGGAGACAAGCTCCTCGTGTCATATTGGAGTCCACTGAAAGACCAGGGCGGATATGCAATTGCTGTTAATTATGGTATAGTCTTTTGCGACCATCATCGCTACTAGGTTAACCAATCTTTCTTCTGCAGGCTCTTTGATAGCACGGATTGTTTTCCAACCGATCGAAGAAATATGTAGAGTTTATTTTTCGAGGGTACTCTCACACTCGACAGGCCCCAAACGCAGCAGCAGCGATGGAAAGTCAATGACAGACATGACACTGAAACAGGCGTCAGATGCAATTGAAGCATTACTATCGATCCAGATAGTATTCTCTATCCTTGTGGTGACCTTTGGTTCCCTATACTTGCCAATGGTCGTGCAAGTCCTGCTTCCCTCCCAATACCTGGCAACGAGCGCTTCACAGGTTTTATCTGCATGGGTATGGTACATCCCGTTCCTTGCCATCAACGGTGGGCTTGAAGCATTTCATTCGAGCACCGCTACACCGGAGGATTTGCGCAAGCAGAGCTGGTACGCTGGCCCTTTCATGATTTCCTCCTCGGTCTCATGGACTTGCAGGTGGATGCTAGTCTATTCTAGTATGTATATTATCTCCGCAATTCTGTTCTATCGGCTTGGATTCGGCGATGCGTCGCTCGTCTACGCCAACGTCGTCAACCTGTCTGCTCGCATAGTGTATACCATGCTCTTCACCCTACACTTCTTCAGGAAGCACATGAATTGCTCTGCGCCGTTCGGCCTCGCAGATGTACTTCCTGACTGGCGGTTCTTGGTTGCAGTCGCAGTGTCGTACGTGGTCATCTCAGTCAACGAAAGCAAGCAGCATGTGATGGAGTTGCGAGCCTTGGTCTCGGTATCTGTTCTTTTACATTTCTCATTGGGCGTTGTCATGGGACTTGTATGTGTGGCAACTTGGTGGACCACGGCTGGCCGACGGATGGTCATTCAAGTGAAGCCCAAGGTAGATTAGGAGACTTGTACTACTTACTAGTGGCAAAAACCATTACATAATATAACATACGATCTACTGTCTCGACTCCCCTTCAAGCTTGTGTTTTCCCTGAGCACATCTGCACGACTGGGAAGCAGTGCACGGTGTTTAACTGATCATCGGTGAATGAACAACGATGGCACCCGAGGTTGTCATTGAACCTATTGATGAGGTACGCCGGACAGCATGGGATTGTGGCATGTCCTCACTCCAGTTTGCAATCAGACTCAACTTACGAGCGATAATGGGGAAATATACCTGTTTCAATGGCTTTCCTCCCTACAAAAGGGCTTGGGGGCAGCGACCAGTGTCAGTTGCAATGCGTATCATGTAGATCCATGACTGAACAGTCCTTCCAGGATCAAATCAAAGCGTCACAGTCTTCTGTGGAAGAAACACTATTGAAAATCATATGCGGCTCGAATGGCTATCCATTACCTGGTCGTGGGATTCGTAACTTGTCTGCAAGATGCTTCGTCTTTCAATACTGTCGTGGAGAGACGAGAACACTATTCGACATCCTTCGTGCTTTGCTAAAGACCGCCGGAGACCTGAAATCCACGGATTCGGACAGTATTCGCATGTACGGCGCAGTGATTATCTAGTTTTCCACACACATACTCTAACTGTCACTAACAGAGCAGCTTGCTGGACTATCGGTGAACTTATGGCGATGTTCGGATCTCAGGTACGCGTGTTATTGGCCTCGCCTGCTTTTATCCAGATTCTCAGGATGCGGTAGTTCATGTCTTTCATGGCTGAAATAGCGACCATTTCGCTGAAAGCTTTTAGATCATCCAATGTAGGGTGTTTTTTTTCTCTCTTCCCCTTCATGTGTTAGGGGTATAATGTGTCCTGCAGTCACCTCAGATGCGTTTTCATGCGCTAACTATGCTTCGGAAAGCATTGGAAATGGCAAAAAGGTCTCTGACAGACTCCCTTTGCAAAGACATCATCAAGAACATGAAAAATGGCATAAGCGACAAGGCTTTTGCGGTGCAGCGTGCAGCAGCTGGGGTAATGCTACTTTGCTCTCACGATCCATTCTTGGCGTCTGATTCGAGATGCAGGTCTTGATGGTGATGTTTTCTCCAGAGGAGTCTGTTTCCTTGGCAGACGTCGAATCTGTCGTTTCACTCTGCGTCAAAACCCTGGATAACGTCGATCAGATTACATGCCAATCTCTTTCCCAGCTCGTTGGCCATGTACTGGCTGCAACGCAGGTTCCGCGCGTGGCGCCTATTCCTGACTCACAGAAAGGCAAGAAAGAGAAAGACGCTGAGAATACTGACATCTCCGTGCCAGCTTACGTCGCTTCCGAACACATGAAGGTGCTTCTCACTCCAGGCGAGATGTTGTGTCAGTTGTCCTCGCATTTCAATAAAGTACAGCTCTCTCGCAAAGCTCGTGCGGGCATTTTCGACTTTTACTTTGCTCTCTTAACGAAGTTAGGAGCGGAGTTCGTCGAAGGCAATTATGCGCTCATTGTTGGGCATCTCATGTCTGAAGTGGTTTCCCACCCAAAGAACAGTACGACGAGGTACGATAGGCTATTCATTCGGAAGCTTATTGGTGCTTTGCTTCGGGACCTTATAGCCGCGCGGATGCTGAGTGAGCAAGGTCAAATTGCAGCCATCCAGGAGCTGTCTTCATCGTACTTGAAGAGATGGCCAGCTCTTATGCCGGGTCAGGTATCCCCGTCATCTACTGTTCTTACCATTGCGCTCGCACAGGCTGCTGAATTGCTGCAGATGCTTGGGAATGCGCCTCCCGTAGTTCAGGTTAGTACGACGTTAGACCATCTGAATTTCATCCTAACACCTTTGATGATGTCTCATCCAGGATGCCGTTGTGGAACCCTTACTTACTCTCCTCACCCATCCTAGTCACTCCGTTCGCGTCAATGCGAGCCGGACACTGAAGTACTTCTGCTCCTCAACCCCCTTACATTTGCCTAAGACGATTCTCTCCATCCTGGAGTCGCTTAATCGTGACGTTGAATCATTACAGTCTCCAGCTGCGCCATCGGACATTGATCGACGCGCGCTTGGTCGTGCATATGGCCTCGCAGCATTGGTTGCGACTATACCCGATCGGCCCTTATATGTTTCTTTCGACGTTGCGTCGAATGTCCTGGACACGGCGACACAACTCCTGAAACGCGCAATTGAACATGATGTCCGCATTGCTGGTGTTGAGGTCGAAGTGGCATGGATTTTGATTGCCTCTTTGATGCTTCTGGGACCTAATTTCGTTCGGTCACATCTTCCTCAACTCCTGGTCTTATGGAGAAACGCGTTGCCGAAGATAGCTAATAAAGATAGTTCACTGGGCCGTACCGCCAGTGAATGGGAGTTCCTCTTGCATGTTCGAGAAAGCGCTTTGGGCGCTGTCTTGTGTTTCCTGCTCCATAATGCCCCGCTTGTGACTCTCGATGTTGCTCGCAGGATTTCCTCCATGCTAAGCAATGGACTCGCATTTACGAATGCACTTTCTTCTCAAACTTTTGAAGAACCTACCGTACTGTCCAACGATACAGAGCCCACCCTGCGTACGAGGGAATGCCTGCTTCGCTGTCGCGTGTACCAGTGTTTCGCTGCTCTTGGGACTTCGACGCTGACCGACGCAGTTCAATCGACTCTACTGCAATCTGCCTTAGCGGTGTTTGCTGGCCAGGAGGGCGACGGAATGTCAGCCATCCAAGCTTCCATCGCTTCGTCTTCGGGTTTCACATCGGTATGGCAAACTGCTGATGGTTTCGGTTATGGAGTGACTACTATGGACATCGTGGATGACGAAGGCGAGCCATCCGCGGGTGGTACTCATACTGGGCAAACTGAAAATGAACAGGTCGAACAACTCACAGCCCTGTTTGTGAGTGCATGCTATTACTTCTACAGACAGAGCCTTAACGACCCTTAGCTACGCAAACCAGTTCTAGGAGCATGTGAACACGATACATTGTCGCTATGCCTCACGGGCCTATCCGGAACTGATACTCCATGGCTTGATCCTCCACCACCTCCTTCTGCCGTAGTGAATGCTGCAATTGATTTGTTCGCCCGATTACTCCCTGCACAGGACCTTACCACTACTACGCGTACCGTTTCACAACTTACTGAGTTAGTCCGGTCACCTAGGCTGGACAAGAACGCTGGTCGCAAGGCTGCTGTCCTTATTAACGCCACCCTGGCTATCGTACGGAGCTTGAGATACGCTACTGCAACTCATTATCGCCAGGCGAGGGAGACCCTTGGACACGCTCAAGTGACCACCGTACTGGCGGCTCTCCTCAAAGTTTGTGTACTCTCCTTCTTACTCTGTATTTTGTAAACACTGCTTCTAGGTGGCGTTGATTGACGGGGATGCACTCCTACGTCGGGCAAGTAGCGAAGCGATTGGACGTCTGGCAAATATATCTGGCACTACATTCCTGACAAGCCAGGCAAAAGTCTTCGTTGATCATATCGTCAGCAACCGCGATCCCCAAGGGCGTGCTGGGTGTGCACTTGCGTTTGGAGCGCTATATAGCCATGTCGGTGGGCTTGCTGCTGCACCTATACTGAAGACGACGGTGAATATATTGATGTCCCTCAGCAACGACCCACACCCTCTTGTCCATTTTTGGTCACTGACTGCTCTGGCGAGAGTCATTAATGCCGCAAGCTTGGCGTTCACTCCATTCGTACCGAGCACACTTGGAATGCTGGTAAAAATTTATATGTCAGAACCTCATGAAGTTGAGGGCGGCACGTTGAACAATGCAAATATCAGTGGTGACCTACAGGCATTCCCGGTTGTTTGCCGCATTATCGACGCGATTATTACAATATTGGGACCCGACGTTCAAGAATCGTCGAGAACCAGGTCTCTTGTGCTCGATCTCGTTCAGGAGTTCTCAGCCGAGGAGGACGAGGATATCCTTATAGAGGATATCAAGTGCACTCAACACCTTCTCATGTTCGCACCTTCGCACGTAAACATTCCCGATACTGTGACCCGCTTCAGGTCACACCTAACTTCCAGCAGGCGACAACTAAAGCTTGCTGCTATAGATGCTTTGTACCAACTTGTCCAGAAGGATGCCTTAGTTATGTCCAGACTTGGTGGCGACGGTCTTGTGGAAGACCTCTTTGCTATGCTTGATGGTAATCCTGGTATCCAAGGTGTTAGAAGTGTCATCAGGAGTTGGCTTTCCCAGACTGCCATCCACAACCCTTCTGCATGGATTGACTTGTGCCAGAGAATCATGTTGCGGACCAATGCGTCCCAGAAAGCGGTCAATGCAGCCAACAATCTGGACGACGAAGGGCAGTCACTTAATGCAACTGTATCGGTTGACAATGCAGCACAGGAAGGGTCATCCACATCGAGATGGAGAACTCAGCTCTTCGCGTTGGAATGTTTGCATACTATTTGCACCATCGTAGCTCGCTCAGGGAGGAAAGAGCATACCGATGTTCTTTTCGCAAAAAGCAACGGATTCCCTGTCCACGGCCTTCTTGTTTCCAGGATACCAGATTTAATTAAAATGGCGTTTACAGCATCCGCTGCATATGTCATGGAGATTCGCCTCGAGGGACTGGTGGTTCTCCGTGACATCATTCAGGTGAGCACGGCGTGCAGCGTTGCAAGGATCTTTTTTGATCATTCAACATCAGGTCTTTTCTAAAACTCCGGATCCAGAATACCCAGAGGCGCTACTGCTTGAGCAACACCAAGCACCGATCACAGCTGCTCTTACTCCTGCATTTTCCTCCGACTCAGCCCCAGAAATATTGTCCTCAGCCATTGATGCTTGTGCCCTTTTTGTTGGGTGTGGCATCGTGAAGGATGTTAACAGAATGGGTCGGATTCTGAAGCAACTAACGAGTGCCCTTAGGGAAGTTGATGGTAATTATAATTTCTTTGAGGCGTTCGCAGCTGATCATTCTTCAAGAGAGCACCAATTTGAAAATGGGGACCCTCAGCGAGCTGAGTCCAAACGCATCGGGTATGCTACGAGTATCCATTCTGGCCGCGTGGGCCCGACTAGAGATCGCATCGGCTGAGCAAACGTATCTTCTTGATGTTATTAAACCATATCGAGAGATACTTGCTTCGCAATGGGTCGCGTGTTTGCGCGATTATGCTACTATCCGTGCAGATTCAGAGTTTGTTCATGATTCGTCACTTCTTTCTTTGGATCCATCATTCGCGAACCTTGGTAAGGTGGTATTGTTACCAGTGAGTGGCTTTGCATTATCCCTAATTTAATCTCACGATCCACAGTATTATGCCGATGCATGGGCCACTATACTGCAGGCTGTTGCCAATGCCATGGGCCAGTCTGAGAGATTTGTATCCGCTGCTATCCTTAGACAAGATCCGAGCCAAGTGTCGAATGTCAACGGTGTTAACCCATCTTCCACCGAACCTGCCCCACTTTTCCACGTTATTTTTGGTCTCATATACGAGGCACTGGTAACGCCTCCTACTCAGCCGACTGGTGTAGTTGGTCCTGGAGTTGATCCTCATTCGAACACCGGGATAGCCTGCTTGAGAGCTCTCAAATCTCTCATTGACCCCCGCTACTCTGGAAAGGCGCTCCTGGAACCTGCTGTTTTCAAGGAGTTTTTCAGTCTATGTCATCGTATGGCGATGGTTGAAAATGCTAGGACTCTTGTCCACCTTCTAGAAGTCATCCGTGCCTTTAGCGAACACTTTGGTCATCTTGGGACCGAAGGTGTCATAGCTCCGTAGGTGAATTATACGAGTTCTGAGATGAACCTGATGAGATTCTAGCAATGAGGCAATAACAACGAGTTCAGTTCGTGCTCACTGCCTCAAGATATGTGCATACATTTTGCGGCATGTCAGACGCACTCACGGAGCCCCTGCTATCTGTGAGTCATATGCCCATAGCTCTGGCTGTACCATTCACACTTCTAGTAGCTGGATCAATCCAAGATTTGGCGAAGATGGTGGGTGGTGCACTAAATAACTTTGAAGTAGTTGCATCGACTACAGATGGAAATATCCGTGAGGATGTTCGTGGCGTCGGATGTATGCTATATGCAGGTGCGAATACCTTGGGCCTAAAGGGATAATTGAGTTGAATCGCCATTTGTTACAGAGTTACTGAAAGATGAAACGTTGGACATGGACTTAATCACTCCGACCCTACCTGCCTTTAGGGCTCTGTTGTCAGTGGAGGTCAAGGAAGATGCCCGCGAACGCTATGGTAATTTGATACATGGACTGATATCGTCATGTCTGCTCAACATCGATGATATGCGGTTAGTCCACTATAACTGAACCCCTTCACCTACTGACACACTGCAGAGGACGCGAGGGTGCGGTCTGTTCAAGAAAGGTCAAGACCAATATGGTCGCTGCCGTACTTATTTTGACCAGCCTACCACCTGGAGTAAAACTTGCTCGTGGTGTTGTCGAGCATTTGGTGCACTTGATTTCTCAGAAGCTGGAGGAGAGCGACGACGTAAGCCGAACACTTTGCCCACGCAAACACCCTCATCATTTGTTTGTAGATGGCCATGATTGCAATTCACTGTGCCAAAACAGTAACAGTCGCAGCTGCTGGCAGCGATCTCCTTCGAAGTTGTTCACGACTCCTGCTACCTGCATTAGTGCAGTATATTGCCAGAATATCACCTCACCTGGATGATGACACCTTGTCGGAGCAACATTGCACCGCTATTGAGGAAGTATACAAGACATTTACGACACTCCTCCTACTTGTCACTCAAGAAAATCGTACGACTCTTCGTTATATTGTGGTATCTCTTACTCATGAGTGGTCACAGGTACTCGCGTCTTATGTGTAATCTTGCCGACCATCACCCTACTCTTGCGTCCTTCACGCCTTCCTCTGGCCAATGTCCACTCGAGTGCTGTGTCGCAACTCTTAAGTCTAGCAACGTCCTCACCTACATCCTTTAAAGAAGCAGCGGCCCAACTTGATCCGAAAGTGCGGGAAGTGCTCGAGTTGTCTATTAGAAAGGCAGTCGAAGGCACACCGGCTGCGACTCAAACTGTCTCAAGGCCGCAAATTTCGTTAAGATCCTTCTAATACACGTACACCTCATCCTAGGATGTGCAGATTATACAATAGTAGATATGACATTAGGACATTTGTTTGGTAGTACCACACCCACTTTGATTTCATCTACTTAGCGACGCAGAAACCTCTTCCAAGTGCGATGACAACTCCACAATGGTTATACGATTTTCCGGTTGAAAGGCCCAACATTTATCATGCACGGTTGCCCAAAGGCTATCTGTCATCCAAGGCATGGCTTCGGGCTCTTCCGGCCGCGGAGGTAGTCGTCTTGCTAAAAGGTCGTGCACCACATTGACATCACACTTCCGATGTGAATAGGGTTGTTTGAGAGTGAGCAGCTCCAAGATGCTCATACCGAAAGCAAAGATGTCGCTAGGCATGGTAAGTTTCACCTCTTCTGCAGCGCCTAATTCGGGGGCATGCCAGCGGATTGCACTTGTGGTAGATAGGATAACCACTGGTGCCTCGCCCACCACGTCCAAGAGAACTTGCGTAAGTCCGAAATCACAAACAGTTACAATTCCCTGGCGGCGGATAAGCCACTATGGAAGCAAGACAAGCGACACACGTACTTCTGAGGATACAAGGAGATTGCTCTGCGAGCGGTTGGTAAACGAGGAACTCCTACAAAGACGAGTTTACTCACACACTGGACTAGGATATGCGATTGTCAACAACGATGTTGATAATATGTAATCACCCTACTTACTATGGCCATGGACAATCTGATTATTATGTAGGTATTCCAGGCCCTTTGCTGCCTGTCTGAGCTACAAGATGATCAGAAAGGTTGGCGAAAAGTGACGGTTAGAGCTTACTAGTTTTAGCGGGTCAACATCGGGATTATTGCGCCGGTAACTGCAGGTGTCGTATCACACCATTAGGGGACTGAAAGGGGAATAAAGGCTTCCTTACGTCAACACAGTGCCATTTTCTTGCCAAGGAGAAATCTACGGACGTCGCTCAGAGTTTGACAGGAAAAACACAACAGAGAGCCTACAATGTGAACGGGACCCATGTTTGTGACGATTCCATAGAGTGTCAGCACGTTCTCATGCTTAAGCTTAGACCAAACGATTATTTCGTGTTCAAACCGCTGTGGATATCGCTATACCAATCCCTCAGTACCATTTGAATCAGGTACATACCTCCTGAAGGATCTGGGATCTGGGATTATTCCTGTCCACCAATTGCCAAGTTTTCAATGCCACCTTAGAGTATTAGGTTAGAATTTACAACATTCAGTGGCATCATCATTTACCTTCTTCCCGCCGAGCCAGGAACCCTCATACACAGTACTGCACCGACCCCAACATACAGGAACTGAGTTCACCCTCTTGATTTGGTTGTTGAGAATTGGTATGGTAGGAGGTATATTGGTTAAGCGATGCAGATCCAGAAGAGCCTGTTCAAGTTGGTTCTGGACAGTCATCACCGGAGATGGAGGGCAGCTCGATTCAGGGGATTCAACCACGGTCTCTCCGAGGACGTTCGTCGACGGAGTTGGAGTGGCCTGCTCACCCCTGATATGGACCAGACGCTGCGAAAATCGTCAAAATGTGCTGCAACGTTAGCTAGCTTTGCATTACTTCTTGCCCTATCCTCATCAGTTCTCGGGCTGCACTTCCGCCTTGGTTGTGTTGTTGTACAGCATATTCAACCTCACGAGGGCTGATTAGAAGTTGCTGAAGCCCTTCCTCCATCGTCATCTGGTGCTGACGCATCATGTCAATGGACTGTTGTTGCATCTTGATAATATTCATTGGGCTGCTTAACTACAATAGAAGAGAATAAGTGATGGATAAGGAATGCATGGAAACAGGTAATACCTGCAGACACTCGAGTGCTGCATTGACATCGGCATAACATTTGTCCAGATCACGCTCGATTTGCCAGCTCTTCACTGGACGGAGAAACTTAAAACGAGGGGAAATGTGAGGACAATCCTTACTTACGGAACCTCTTGACCTTGCCGCTTCCCGACCATCTTTGCACACGTCGGTGAACTCTCATGAGAACACTGAGCTGTCCTTCAGTCAGGGCGTTTGGGTGCGCACTATGTAACTCACGCCTCTGCCTCATCTAAATCTTTGGCTAGTTCCGTACCAGCAAATGCCGTAGATTGCTCGTTAATCGTGTTCAATAGCGTCGTACATCTTTGCACAAGTTGCGCGGACTTGGTCTGAGCCCACGGAGGCACACCGCGGCGAAAGCATTGAACTCAGCGATTGACAATGGGAACCAACAAACTAGTTACCTTATGCACAGCAACCTGTGAACACGCAGAACTGATTGACTGCACGATCATAACAGCACCAGAAGCGAAGGGCACCCCAGAGAACGTCGCCGCAATCTGAAGGGCCCCAAGCGTCGAATCAATCATCGAAGTAGGCATTGGTGATTGGAAGCGAAGGGAAGGGCGTTGGAGAGGCAGTTTACATGCCAGCCATACGGCACCTATATGTATAACAACGACATCCCAGAGGGGTTGCAGATGCGTGTTCAGATGAGAACATTTTGCTGTGCCCTAATCCCATGGACCCACAAGATTACGTCAAGTGCCCACAGTACATAGACTAGTATGTATCAGCAAACGGTCGTATTCCACTGTCGCACCAACATGGAGTTCGCTGGCGATCTTCCAATGGCTGATGCACACACTAGAATGTTAAGCACCAAAGTGATAGCTGCTGACTTACTGGTGAATTTTTTTGCGGTCGAGTTGCGCTGCGGCAACACAGGAAATGCCGAACTACTAGACGCCTCCACTTTGTTCCCCATATGATTTCCCTCCTCTGGGAATGGCGGTGTGGTCGAGGCCAACGTGAGTCACCACACAGCCAAACTTGGCATTTGGTGTATCGTGGCCTGGCACGCGGCGAGGCTGTTATGGAGGAAGTGCCCTTCTCCGTAATAGAACAAGTCGGACGTGACGAATGCGCGGAGGTCCGCTGACTCGCACTATTGGGTAGATGCAATCGAATCACTTGTACACGGAGTTTTGCCCCGCAATACAGTATGGTTGTTCCATTCGTGGACCGGGGGGACAGTGCTTGCGTGGACTTTTGTAACGGCAGTAGGAACAATTACCCCAGCATAGTCGATGAAGTGAACCCGCAACGATGTCTACACCAAGAAAAGGAAAGTCTTAGGCCTGTCTAGCACTAGCAAACTCAGAAGTCGCATCCATGTCATACAAAACTCGCAAACTCCGTCGGCGTTCGCAAGCATTTCCAGGGGACGACGAACAGCCAGTTGAGGCTGCAGAAGAGTCGCAACCATCGCACACAGATAACATCGAGGGTTCTCAGGTCAACGGATCAGAGGAGGGGCTTACAGACGAACAAAGGAAAGAACTCGAAGTTTGGGACACGTTCAGAGAGGAGAACCATGAAGGTGACAATGTCGTCAGCGTTTTGCTTGGGAGTCGTTCACAATTCGTTGCAGTCCTGGAACAACTACCCCTGTCTCTTCACCGACAACTCAAACTCATCCGCGAACTAGATGTCCAAAATGAAGGTGCACTCATACAATCATGGCCCCTTTCTTCGGCTCATTATCTCGTTAAAGCATTTCATACGCAACTTCTTTCAGCAGTGGCAAGATACGTTGAGTTCCGAAAACACTTCATGCGACAGAGGATGGCGGCTATCGACGGTCAACTGCAGGAACTCGTTAGTCCAACTAATCCACCAGCCGAGTCAAATGGCATCCCTCTGGTTCTGGGGTGCAGGAGTACTGCCGATCCATCCGGCAGTAGACATGTTGGCGCGTTGTTCCAACCTGAACCTGGTGAGACGACGCAAGGTATTCTCCAACATATTGCACAGGTCTCCGAGGAGTCACTGAGGACCACAGAGGAGAAAGTGAGCATAGCTCAGACAGCGTACGAAACTGTATGTGATCTCAAGATTTGATCAAGTCGCTCTCGCTCATAAGGTGATCCAGGTAGACAGGCATATCAGGCTTCTAGATCAAGCGATCAAGGAACAAGAAGCGGCCATATCCCTGGGCATGCGCCCTGGTACACACCTTGCTCCCATTCTCTTGCCCGACATAATAGCGGTGCCGAGATGGGCGCGTCCATCGCGTGTTGAACATAGTCCCCTCGCTCTTACACCAGAGCCCGAACTCCCTCTTCCCCCAATTGTCCCTGACGAAGAGGTTGCCGTTATGCCCCCCTTCGTAAAGAAGGGGAAAAAACACGTCTCTCATGAACCAGAATCGAAAGAAGAACCAGCAGCTGCTCTGCCCACAGAGACTCCAAAAACCCGGAGAGGTGTCAAATTGAAAATACCGCCCCTTCCTGGTCCAGGTGGAGGGCCATCGATTCCCCCCAATCTGAATGAAGAGAGGTACTGTTATTGCAACGAAGTATCATATGGGACGGTAGGTGTTACGATCGTAGCCGCTGATGGTGAGCAAAATTAGCTCACACCGCCGACTCATAAGATGATCGCATGCGATAACGAGAATTGCAAGCTGGAGTGGGTATGTTGACATGCTTTTCGACGAATGTTTACTCAGGAACATCTACTCCAGTTCCATCTCGTGTGCACAGAACTTTCCGACCTGCCTAGCAAGAAGTCCAAGTGGTACTGTCGTGACTGTGCACCAAAGATGTTGCACAAGGGCAAACCGCGATCATGATTAGAATCACTGTTTGTATTATTACATGTACCTGTTGTCCATTAGTTCTGACGATTATTGTTACATGGTGAAAGCTGCCAACGCCCATCGTACATCAATCTGAAGTGACGTTCATGTTGAGCTTATTTGCAAGGGTCTCCATGTACACTTCTGCAGCAGACAGGTGATTTGAGGTGTAAATAGAATGCGATGGAGTCAAACCTGTTTCATGTCGAAGTTTCCAGTATTCGGCGAGAAGCTCGTTTAGTTCTGCCTCGCTCTTCTTCAAATGCTCTGTCATCTACCAACATGTGTTATATGCACTCCTGCGCAACATGATATCACGGAGAAGCGAACCTTTGCTTCGACCCCATCAGCTTCTTTGCGAAGTTCCTCGACATGCTTGTCATTTTCTCTTCTCTCGATGTCCATCTGTTCATATTCGTGCTGCAGCCGTTCAATAGTCTGCTGACTTGCATGCCGCTTTTCTTCTGCATGTCTTTGAGCACGTTCTAGCTTATCCTGGGCGTTGGAAAGCTGCCTATGCACTCTCTACAGTGATGTTTCGTCAGCCTTCTGTATGATATGAAAGCATAGTTCACGTACTTCTTTCTTCATTTGCAATTCGCTACGTTCGATCTTTTTGTAGTCTAGACTATCTTTCACGTCTGCAAGTTCCTTCTGGGAGGCTTCGAGCAGCTGTACTTCTTTTTCTGTCGTCTGAAGCTGCTCTACACAAGCTCTCAAATCCTACAATCAGAGATGATGAATTGAATGCGGCCACCATGTCTAGTGGGGCTCACCTTCTCAATGGTCGACAGTGCTGATATCTTTGCTTGGAGGTCGCGTGCTCTGGCCTCTTGTTGCGAAATTGCCTTCTTGTCCTCGATGGCCGCAGCACCCATAGTAGTGATGTTGCGCTTAATCCGTTCAGGAGACTGGACTATACGTGATCGTGTTCGAGAAATAGTGTCAAGGAGTAGTGTCGTGTCGGCGTTGACATTCTCCTTCTTTGCGAGAATAGAGGCCTTCTCTACCTTGAGTGCCTCGATCTCTTTGACAACGCCTTGAGTTGTCTCTTTCGTGTCCATCAGATGGGCTGTTATCGCGACGTTTTCTGCGCGCAATTCCTCGCATCTTGGTTCATCTTTCGCTCTCTGGGCTCTTAACTAGCTTCAACACGGTTTGCGGCCTACTCAGGGAAAATGCTCACTTGAGGGTGGCGAGTTTGTGCTGGACAGTTGCGAGTTCTTGAGAAACTTGCTCTCGTTCTTCGAGAAGGGTAGCTGATTTATCACGAAGGCCACTAACGAATGGCGTACACTGTTCGGCGAACTTGACGAAGTTGATAAAAGCAGAAAGAATAAATCGGGTGCGTTCTGGATCTGGAAGGTGTACATCCTTTGCGCTGAAGTCCATGATACGTGCAGCATTGGCAAATCGTGTTCTATTTCATGATATATGGATCAGTTAAAACGCGTCAAAGCTGGAGATAGCCAACAGGTGATATAACATCAAGTTGTGCGATATACTCGTAGTATAGAGTTCCTAGAGGACAATCAGCACAGGTATGCGATGGGCAGGAACACGTGTGCGGACCGGATTGGGGTCTTCGAGGGAGGCAAACGCGTTTTGGACAGGTTCGTGAAGAGCACTGGGCGAGAGTGACGTTACTTGTTCGAGACACGCGCCGTACACACTTAACACAAAGTCAGAAGATGGTCTCACAAGCTGTTCATTGCTGACAGACAAACCCCATTCCGAGAGTGCAGTCATGATCTCTGGAATGGGCATGTTTGGGAACCAATACTGTCCCGACATGACAGCGAGGAGAGACGAGGGACGATCACGTGCAAGCCATGTGATTTGACGCGATGGAAATCAGTCAATCACAAAGAAACACTTGGCTCGTCACAAAGGTAAGCTAATAGATCTCTCTCTTACTTGGCTGCCTCATTGGTCGCACTTCACAGGAGAACGGTCTCAATGGGAGACCCTCAAAATACCCCAGGGGTGAGATCTGAGCCTCAGACCGCCCCTTCGTCGACAGCCAGCACGCTTAATTTAAGAAAGGTTGGTCAGCTTCATTGCACGCATAGAACGCTCTTCATACACATTTGTAAAGGCTAATTCCAAGTTTAAACCTGCCACCGGACCCGCCACTCCGGCTACTGGATCTGGTCAGACTACCAGTAAGTTACCGCCTCATCGAACACCTTGCATGCACCTCATGGCTGCGCAGTTCATAACAGAGCAACCCTGGGTACTGGTCTTGCGGTCTTTTCCACCCCGGGTTTTGGGAAGAGGCCTTCTTCGTCGGCTAGTACCCCAATTTCTGCACCACCCTTTCGTCGTGAAGTCATTGACCTTGCATCTGAGCCCTCCCTTTCGGACATCACGGGAAGCGTGCCAAGCAAACGCTCATATTGCGATTCAGGGATAACCCAAGGAAGTTCAATCAAACGTATCAGGTCATTCCCACCAATCGGGAAGAATGATGCCTTTCGCATGGATTCCTCAGCAGGGAATAGCAGGGCAACATACATGCCCCCAGAGCCAAAGTCAAAAGAGAATGTCTCTCGTGATGACACACAGCGGTCTGCTCAACTTCGGTCCTCAAATCTGGATGCAGTAAGTGTATTGATATTCGTATCAGCTAGGCTCATTTGTTCCAGAAAGCATTGGAATCGCTGCGACTCTTGCTCTCCCGAACTGCTGAATATAGACAGCTCGTTGCAGTCTTCATCGGCAAACATCTTGACGGCATCGAAGAACACGACTTCATAATGCTCGGCCAGATCATGTGAGTTTAAATTGCATTTTCATTTCCCGGTGTTTGACATTTTGATTTCTAGGGACTTCATCGATGACCGAAAACGCGCTATTGGAACACAGATCACTCATCTAGAATATAACGAACAGGAGACTTCATTCCGTCGAGCCAAACTTGGGACACCTGTGTCAACATTTTGGCCGTCAAATGACTTCCGAGACTTGGCCACGGTAAGCGTGTTGAGACCAAACTCACCCAAACTCACCCTGTCCTAGAAACCGTTGGAATTACTCCGATTTTTGTTGTCTCGGAGTCACCAGTACAAAAGAATGTTTTCCCCCATTGCTCGCAAGCACGTTACACAGTCCGAAGAGCATGATCTCAAATTGCTTTCACAGATAATGTGCATATCCTGTATATCACTTCTTGTCCCTGTAGCTGATCCTCCTGGCGTGTAGAGATCACATCGACAGTCGCATGCATGCTATTAGAAAGCAAATTGCAATAATCGAAGGCGTTGAACTTAGGCTCTTATCCCTCACCAATGAAACACGTCGGTCAGCCCTTCCTCCGGAATTCCCGCAGATAGGCATAGATAACGAACCGTCACCACCACCACCACCACCATTATCATTGTCTGCAGAGAATTCGATTTCTTCTGCTGCATCTATCGCGCATTCAACTTCCACGGAAGTCAGCGTTGTCCCAAGTGCTATCTCAGATGATACACTTGTTGCCCCGAATTCACCTCTTATCGTGCAAGATGACATGCTTGCAGATCCTGTGACTTCCGCAGATGGTCTCACACTCCACGACAGTGACGACAAACTTTGGAATGCCCTGGACGATGATACCCCAGATACTTTGATGGACCCTCCATCAGAGGCAACCCATGAACCTGTTAGAGCCACGGGATCTACGTCGACACCATCGGTCCGAAGACGCGTTGATCATACCGCTTCGTCTTACTACCCAGAAATTATATCCATCCTGAAAGGTACCTTCAAGCTCTCGCACTTCAGGAAGAATCAACTCGAGTGTATCACTGCCACGTTAGATGGAAAGGACGTATTTTACCTTGCGCCAACTGGAGGGGGCAAGAGTCTGTGTTACCAGCTGCCAGCGTTGTGCAGCACAGGCAAAACACAAGGAACAACTTTTGTTATTTCTCCTCTGCTGTCTCTCATCGAGGATCAAGTTTCGACGCTACGGAAGAAGGGCATCAACGCGTTTCGGTTAATTAATACGGTAGACGCAGATCAGGCCAACGATGCCATGCCTAGACTTCGGAAAGGGGAAAGCCTTCCCCTTGTGTATACTACCCCAGAGAAACTTTTGGGAAGTAACAACGTACAAGATATTGTAGTCCAGCTCTACAACCAGAAACAATTAGCACGGTTTGTCGTCGATGAAGCCCATGTCATCGGAGGATGGAGAGTTTGGCGAGAATCAGTGAGTTCCTGGTTCCATCATGAACATACCTTGACTAGAATATGTATTTCCAAGTACGCTTCACTAGGGATCCTTCGTAAACAATGGCCGGATATTCCTATCATGGCCCTCACTGGGAGTGCTAATATGTCCGCTATTGAAGATATTAAGGAATCTCTGGCGCTCCGGAATCCCGTATGCCTTAAACAGTCGTTCAACAGATCAAATTTATATTACAAGGTCAAGAAGAAGCCCAGTCAGAAAAAAGAGCTCCTGAAAGAAATTGCCGGATTCATTCAGTCGCACCACAAGGATGACACCGGCATCATTTATTGCTTGTCTAGAGATGATTGTGAAGACGTGGCCAGGAGACTTCGAGAGGAATTTAATCTGTCTGCTAGACATTTTCACGCTGGAATGGATCGCGATTCGAAGAGAATTAATCAGGAGGACTGGTCAAATGGAAAGTGCAAGATCATCGTGGCTACAGTAAGTTTTCCGATTATCGTTGGTCGGCTCATCTTCATCGCTCTCCAGATCGCATTTGGGATGGGAATTGACAAACCCGATGGTTCGAAGCGTTCAATTTCTGAAATTGCGTCAATACGAACTGAATTTCCTGGCTTCTTTAGTCCGATTCGTGATTCACGCCACAATGTCAAAAGACATGGATGGGTATGTGGTCAATCTGTTCGTACGTTTCATTGCTCTAAACGGAGGTAGTTATTACCAGGAAACCGGGCGTGCGGGCCGAGATGGAGAGCCGTCTGATTGCGTTCTTTGTGAGTCCCACGGTACTAAAGATGATGAGTCTCACAATTTCTAGTCTATGCATACTCTGATGCCATGAAGATCCAGAACATGTTGAAAAACCCTCATGACCAAAACAACAAGCCTCCTCCCGACGAGATTCAGCGCCAGTTGGAGAGACTGTCTGCGGTTGTAGCCTATGCCTCTAACGAAGGTGACTGCCGACGTGTCGCTATTCTCAGGCACTTCGATGAAGAGTTCGATGAAGCCGAATGTCACAAGAGTTGCGACAACTGCTGCAAACCCGGCACAGTGGTAAACGAGGACCACACCGAAACCGCACAGCAGGCCGTTCAGCTATTGAGGGATATGAGTAACTGCAGTCGCGAACGCGGGATAGCGTTGACTATGTTCAAAGATGTGTGGCGAGGCAAGAAAGGAGCGACTGTATCCGCCTACACTGGGTTACCTGGCTATGCGGCAGCCTCCAAGCTGGACCATCGCATGATCGACCGTATCGTGACTCAACTGCTATATAGCAATATATTCACGACACGGAGGACAACGTCAGGAAATGGCTTCGGGAACAACTACCTCGAGGTCTGCAATTTTTCCTTATTGTCCCGGCTCTCTGATTAACCATTGAATAGTTGGGCAGTAATGCGGAAAATTGTCGGAATGGCTTAACGCCTTTCCTTGTCAGCTACAAAAAAACCGACGACATACAACCTAAGTCTTCTAAACAACAGTGGACGCTAGCCAAGAAACCACGGTCGAGCACTGGGAAAGTGATGGTGGTTATCCAAGAACCCAAAATCAACAAGAATCAATACCAGAGCGACATCGACGACATTAGTCAGGCGTCGGACGATGATGTTATACAGGAAGCGGATGATTTCGGGGCATCAAGTTCGCGGATAGTTGGCCGTCCGCCGTCCACTAGAACTAACAAGGAAGGTATGGGCATGCTTCCGACCATCGACACAGACTCGCTTCTCGCTCAGTTGACCTCGATGAGACACCAGGTGAGTTTCCTGTTCGGACTGGCTAGCTCCTGACTGACTGCATGGTGACAAAGCTCGCACAATCAATTGGAGTGGAGGACCATGGCATACTCCTGGATGAAACTCTTCAATCTATTGCTCATCTTTGCCCTACAGGTAAATTGCAGCTCTCTGTGACAGTTCGGGATCGACTCTGATTATTTGACATAGATCAAGAGATACTCTGCGATATCATGGGTAACTTGGAAAACCAAGATAACGCAGACGAAAAATGTACTCTATGGAGCCCATATTTTCTTCGTGTTTGCCAGGCGTCGAGTGCTTCGATGTGAGTTCCTTGACATATCATCCAGTGGCGCCTGCCTGGACTAGCTTTGTCCACTCCAGCGGCTCGTCAAAAGCATTTAATTCCGCAAAAATGTATCAGAACTTTGCATTTCAAGGCTAGAAGTTATCACAAAAATGTTGTCAGTAACTAAATATATATGAGACACATTTTTTCTGAATAAGGAAATCAGATGCAGTTTGATGGCTGGTCCCAGCTCACCTTTTGTTGAGTGCTTATATGTGCAGTGTCAACCCCTTCAGAATCATCTATGAGTGATTTATCTAAACATAAGGCTGAAAGATGCCAGGATTCAGCTAAGAGACATCCTTTAAGAGGCAAATGACAGCTGTAATGCACCAGGAACAATTCCTTCAAACTTTTGGCTGATAAACTGCAAAATAAGGTGTATTCATTTACTTATGACAAGATCTAAGTAATGAACAGTGATGCCCAGCTCAGCTAACTGCTTGGTAGGTGGCAAGATGACTAAGGAAAATGAAAGGTATGAAAAGAAGTATTTATGGGTGTAATACAAGCTTGTATGCAGGGTGAAGAGAGATAAAGGTATGTGAAGTAAAGGTCCAAGTCTGGCTCATCACTGGTAAGTCCAGTAGTAATAAAGGCAGACATGTAGGTTTGCCTACTTGAATGTGTGTACTGGATATCTGGGCTGTAGTGTCAAGACTGGTTCTCCTCAGTCTAGGGTCAGGCAGGCAGAGTAGGTAGCATACTACTGGATTGCTACATAACATAGTTTAGTTATCTGAATGAAGAATTGAATAACCAAACAGATAGTGACTAGTCTGAGTTTGGTGCACACTTGTACACCCTTGCTCAAGTTCAAGTCAGGTTGGAAATGAGTTCAGAGATGAGAGCAAGTATTAGAGAGGAGTATCTAATTTGATATCCAAACTGGAGAGCACTCCAGCAAAAGTACAGGGCTTTTATGTTGACTAGATAAGTATTCCGTATTCGGTAGTATTACATAAGCACGGTAGTAAATTTTCCATTCTCGTCCGTAGCACACCTCAGTGACTTACAAGTACACTGAGGTGAGTAGAACCTTCACTAACCATTCATTATCCCTTACTCACTTACTGCAGACTTATAACTGCATTAGGTTATGAGCCCTGTGCTCACACTCTAACTCCAAGGCAAAAGTTTTACCAGTTGACCAAATATGATGAGTGTTCTCAAAGAAGAATCCATTAAGGTCCCAATGCTAATGGCAGATGGAAGCAACTGGATAAATTACAAAAGCCTAGTTGAGCTAGCTGTTGAGATGAAGGGACTAACTGGCTACCTCACTGGAACAAAGCAACTACCTGTAGATCCTTGTATCCTAAAGGATAGCTCCTGAACTCCTACCAAGGACAAACAGAAGCTTATCAATGAGTATGATAAGGTAGAACCTGTTTGGTTGAAGGAAAATGCCATGGTCAAATATATCATTGCAGTCTTGCTCCCAGACACACTTTACCTAAAGGTCCATAAACAGAAGTATGCACACAAAGTCTGGCAAACCCTCTCATCTGAATTCAAAGATCACTCCTGTGTTGTAGCCATAGAGCTCCACAGGAAACTACAGGGTCTCCATTGTGGAGACAAAGCAGATGTCTATGCTCACTTTGGCAAGACAGACTTAATGTGAGAAGAACTTGCCTCACTTGGACAATTGATCACAAAGGATGACTATGCAGCAATCCTCCTCAGCTCACTTCCCTTGACCTATGATCCTGTCATGTCCTCCATCAGTGCCACAGCAAGGATGTCCCAGTTGATGCTCACTCCATGAATCATCAAGTCTACTGCTACTGATGACTATGATACTTGCCAAGCAAAGTCTAGGAAGTCTTTGAACACAAATACAAATGATGATGCTGCATATTCAGCACAGTCTGGATCAAAGAAACACCTACACTGCACTAACTGCAATAAAAATGGCCATATGAAGGAGAACTGCTGGGTGGAAGGGGGTGGAAAGGCTGGACAAGGCCCAAAAAGTTGGTGGAACCAAGTCAAGGGTAAAGGCAAAGGCACTGAGAAAGCTGCTGTAGCTGCCCAGAAGGACAACAAACCTGATGGTGTTTGATTGACACAGGTAGACAACAATGAAGACTGGTTTGTGGAGTTAGCAGATGATGAAATCTCTGACCTCATCCATGATACTGAGGAAGCATTCATGAAGACTTTCAGCCATGCACTCCTTGCTGGTGAAAATATCAACTCTACAGAGTGTATGGAACTCTTTGACTCTGGAGCCTCTCATCATATGTCTTCCTACTGTGACCAATTCATCAATTACAAAGCAATTGTTCCAAAATCCATCACTGCAGCTGACAACCACACATTCCAAGCTATTGGAGAGGGCGATCTCATGATCTCCCTCCCAAACAGAAAGTCTCTCTCCCACATCTGACTTTGAGATGTCTTGTATGCACTGAAAATGGGTATAACCCTAGTATCAATCAGCAAACTTGACATTGCTGGCTGTGCAGCACTCTTTTGTGACAAAAGGTGTCAAATTTTTGATGTCAAGAAGAAGAAGCTCAGTGAGATACCACTCAATAAAGGCCTGTACTGTCTTAAATCAGCTTGTAAATCTTTCATTGGCCTTGCAAAGGCATAGAAGCTCTCACTATGTCCAAAATTCATGAACACTTAGGTCATCTTGCTCTCAAAGCCATCAGAAAAGTGCTGAAGGATGGCACTGTAACTGGAATCACACTAGATGAAGCTCACACAACAATGGGTGTATGTGATTCATGTGAGTATGCTAAGACCACACAGAAGCTGATTGGGAAGCTTTGCAATCCTCCCAGGCATGAAAATCTTGGTGATGAAGTTCACACAGATCTCTGGGGATCCTCTCCAGTGCAAACAAGCATGCACAGTTGATACTATGTCTCATTCACTGATGACTACTCATGGTACACCAAACTCTACCTGTTAAAGCTCAAATCAGATACCTTTGACTCTTACCAAGCCTATGAGGCATGGTTATCCACACAGCACAACACAAAGATCAAACATTTTCAATTGGACTGTGGGGGAGAGTATATGAGCAAAGAGTTTACAAAGTACCTAAAGTCTAAAGGTACAGAATGCCATGTAACTGTGCATGACACCCCCAAACACAATGGAGTAGCTGAAAGGCTCAATTGGATGTTAGCTGAACATGTGTGAGCAATGCTCCATACCAGCAGCCTACCAAAAACACTGTGGGGAGAAGCTATCATGCATGTGACCTGGCTGAAGAATTGGTCTTCAACCTGCCAACTTGGTAACAAAACTCCCTATGAAGTACTCTATAAAACAAAGCCTAACCTACAGGAACTACCTGTCTGGGGTTGTCAAGTAAAGGTACATGATACATCAGGCTCAAAACTTGATCCACAGGCCAGAGACAGCCACTGGGTGGGCTTCAATCCCAAATCAGATGGCCACTGAATATACTTTGCAGATTGTGGATCCATCAGCATTGAACTAAGTGTCATCTTTGCTAGACACATGGTGACAATTCCACCTATGTTAGCTAGTGTTCAGCACATGGGGGAGAGAGTAATTGACTCACCTGAAGACTTGAACATTCACTCAAGCACTGAAAGCCATGGAGCTAGTGCTCCACCTGATGAGCCTGTCAGTCATGAAACTGGTCAGCACACCATGCCAATGGACAACCCACCTGGTCATCTCAGTCTCAACTTTGAACCACCACTGCCAGAACCCATGCCAATTGACACACTGACATTTCAAATCCAAGTACTACAAATGGTTGAGAGCCAGTGAAGGTACAACAGATGGAAAACAAACTCACCCAAAGGAGACAGCAAGAGCTGTGATCAAAGAGCTGTTTGAAGGGACCACCTGAGCTGGTGAATGCCCAGATGATGATGATGATGAATTTTGCAATGGTAGCAGGTGTTGCAGAAGCAGAAGCCCTTGATCTGTTGACAATTGAGGAAGTGCAGTCAAGAGTGGATTTGGATAAGTGGGAGATGGCTGTGGAAAGCAAGTTGAAGAGCCTTGAGGATGTGAGAACATGGAAGGTGGTTGAATGCCCTGATGGTGTCAATGTGGTTGGCAGCAAATGGGTGTTCAAGATTAAACATAACACAGCTGGTGAAATTGATAAGTATAAGGCAAGACTAATCGCAAAAGGCTACTCACAAGTCCAAGGTGTTGATTATGATGAAACCTACACTCCCATCACCCAGCTGGCCCCTCTATGCACAATTCTTGCAGTCACTGCTTGTAATGACTGGGATGTTGAAGTCTTCAACTTTCACTCAGCATTCCTCAACAGCAAGCTTGATCCTGGAGAAGATATATATATGGAACTTCCACAGGGCTATAAAATCAATGGTAACTACAAACATCCAGTCAGTAAACTACTAGTTGTGCTGTACAGATCAAAACAAGGTGCCCTCAAGTGGTACCTGGAGCTGTGCCAAACACTCTGCAGTCTCAAACTCAATTGTGCTGAATCTGATTGGGGTGTTTTCTACTTACACACCCATTGCAACATATTAATTCTAGCTAGCCACATTGACAACTGTACCCTCACAGGTAGCTCACCCAGCTTAATCAAAGCATTCAAAGATGAGATTAAGTTGTGGTACAAAATCTCTGACCTAGGACCCATTAGTTGGCTACTAGGAATGAAGGTCACCTGCAATTGTGATACCCACACCATCTCTCTTTCACAAACAACCTATACAGATGCAATCCTTACCAGGTACAATTTCTTGGACCTCAAGCTGCTATCTATACCAATGGACCCAAATATCCAACTCTCATGTAACCAAGGTCCCAGCTTGCCCTCTGAAGCAGCATGCATGAAACATGTACCATATCACACTGCCATTGGATCTTTCATGCATCTAGCTGTGGGAACTTGACCTGACATTGCATTCATGGTTTCTACAGTTGTGCAATTCTCTAATGACCCTGGCATGGCCCATTGAGAAGCAGTAAAACATATTTACAGGTATCTAGCTGGTACAAAAACCCTAGCACTAATGTTTGGAGCTGGAAAGAAGGCACCTGGCTCTGCAGACTCATTGAAGAGGTCTTCCAGCCACTTGTGAATCCAACCGTCTTGTATTGTGACCAGGCAGCCATCACACTCACCAAGGATGGAAGCTTTCATGCATGTACAAAACATATTGACATATGGTATCATTTTATTCATTTCATAGTTGACAACAGTTCATTTCTTTTAATCTACTGCCCTACAAACAATATGATAGCTGACACTTTAACTAAAGCCTTACCTAGTGTCAAGGCAAAACACTTTGCTGCTGCTCTTGGCCTACATACCACTTCTGGGGGAGTGTTGGCTAGATAAGTGTTCTATATTTGGTAGTATTACATAAGCATGGTAGTAAATTTTCCATTCTTGTCTGTAGCACACCTCAGTGACTTACAAGTACACTGAGGTGATCAGAACCTTCACTAACCATTCATTATCCCTTACTCACTTACTGCAGACTTATAACTGCATTATGTTATACTACAGAAGAATGGAGATGCTATGTAGTTGGGACATTCAGTTTTCCAAATGTGTAGTGAAGATAACTAAGATGATGACTAAGAGTATGACTAAGGTATGGGAGAAACTATAACTGAGTGTCTGAGATGAGGATTAACCTAAAGAAGCCTAGTGCTCCCCAGGCAGCAATATTTCTTGAATTAGGGGTAACAAGATGTAGGGGCATGTTCAGTAAACAAAGTAAAACTGATTCAGAAATGAAACAAACATATTCAGAGAGATTCTAAATGATTTGGAAACATTCTATATAATTTGGGAAAGAGCTGAATGGCTCAAGACCATATCTAGGCCTATGGAACATCACAGTTGTGACATGTAGTCTGGGCCTGGGGTGACTGGACTTGCTAGAGAGTGGCTAGACATGTTCAGTTCTTGACATCTTATTGGCTGAATTAGAATATAGACAATGAAAGGGAGGCACAATACTGGTTTTGAAGCATGCTCTGGAAGTAATACCTATGAATTACCTTCAAATACTGATAAGCAGTGGATAAAATGTATCAATTTGGTGGCTTTCAACATATCTCAGTGGGACAGACAGACAGACAGACAAACAGAGGGAGAATTAAAATGTGGTTGGAAAACACCTCTTGACTCCACTCCAGTTGGCACCCTGGCAAGGACCCTGAAAAAACTTTTCATGCAAGGCCCAAACCAACTTGATGAAGAGCCCACTGATCCATGCTGATTGATGTTAGAAGAAGTGAATACAGCACACCTGCAGGAATAGCAGCTAACCAACATCTAATCCCACAAAATGGCCAGTACTGGCCACTTGGCAAAAAATGGGCCATCTGACCCTCAAAACACCTCTACAGCTGACAACCCAAGGAGTTCCATGCCTGACAATCACCCTAGCACTAGGTCTACACAGGTTACACTCCTGGGAATAATCAACCTGCCTGGCCAAGAAGTACAGGATGCAGAAACAGGCTGGAAGTACCTCAACCACATTGGTTATACTGAACTTGCTGAGCCCATGACCCCAACCCACCTGTCCAGCATTCTCTTCTACATATGTCTCACAGTCAAAAGGAGTCCCCCCCTCCACATGCTTGGTGGTCAGGGCAACTGCATTTCTGCTATGTGACATTACACTCTCCACTAAAGCTGACCAGCTAGTCTCCAGAATCTCCATCCAGATCAAACTATCAGTGCTAGAAACAATATCCCCACAGGTTGGCAAAGTCCTAATGGCTGCCAAACAACTGCTGAAAACAGATGAAAGCCTCTCTGTGGTCCAACAGAGGCTGTCCCAGATGCTTGACAGGCCTGACTTCCTCTTGTCCCTCATAGATGATGGAGAGAACACCAACATCCTCCAGTCCATCTCCAAGGAAATTTCCACAGTCAAGAAAGTGATGAAGGATATGAAAAACCATCTTGAATGCTCCCCCCCACAGCAACCACTCTCACCCTACAAGAATGCACTCCTCAGCCAATCAAAGATGAATGACACACTGTTCCCACTAAATGACTATGCAAGGGCCAAAGCTGCCATCTAAGAGACAGGTCTTCATAGACCTTGCAGAAATCACCTGGTTGCAAAGACACTTCACTTGAGGGAGGAACTAGTGGACATGTTCTAGAAAGTGCTGATGACAATTGCAGATGACTCCTGCCCCAACCCACTTATCAAATCCCTCTCTATACTCAAGAATGAAGGGATTATTCTAGAAATGTTAGATAAGGAGATGGCTGACTGGATGAAGAAAGACAAACAACAACAACAACTAGCAAAAGCTACAGGAGGAGACCTAAAGTTCAAAAACAGATCCTATACCATCATTGTCCCCTTCCTCCCCACCCACACAACTCTAGAGAACACAGACTCCCTGAAGAACATAGAGGAAGACAATGACCTCTCAACAAGGTCTATTGCAGAAGTGAGATGGATCAAACCCCCCTCATGCAGAGAAAACACCCAACAAGTTGCCCATGCAATGTTCTATATGACTGACTCTGAAGCAGCAAACAAGCTAATCAGAGACAGACTATATGCTAACTGTCATGACCATGACATCCCATAGGCCTTGAGCCATTTGGCTCTTTCCTAAATTATATAAAATGTTTCTGAATCATCTAGAATCTCTCTGAATATGTTCATCTCATTTCCAAATTGATTTTACTTTGTTTACTGAACATGCCCCTACATTTTGTTACCCCTAATTCAAGAAATATTGCTGCCTGAGGAGCACTAGGCTCCTTTAGGTTAATCTTCATCTTGGACATTCAGTTATAGTTTCTCCCATACCTTAGTCATACTCTTAGTCATCATCTTAGTTGCCTTCACTGCACATTTGGAAAACTGAATGTCCCAACTACATAGCATTTCCATTCTTCTGTAGTATAAAAGCCCTGTACTTTTGCTGGAGTGCTCTCTAGTTTGGATATCAAATTAGATACTCCTTTTTGACACTCACTCTTGACTCTGAACTCACTTCTGACCTGACTTAAACTTGAGCAAGGGTGCATGGTTGTGCACTGAACTCAGACTAGTCCTTATCTGTTTGGTTATTCAATTCTTCATTTGGATAACTATACAATGCTACACAGCAACCTGGTAGTATGCTACCTACTCTGCCCATTTGACCCTAGACCAAGGAGAACTGGTCTTAACACTAACAATGAATGTCTTTACCCCTTCAAAGACAAGAAGGAACCCATGTGTTGCCTCAAATGCCAACACTGGGGATACATGGTGAAAGTGTGCAAGGCCAACAGCAATACCTGCAACACCTGCACTGGAGAGCACAGAACAACCACATGTGTCATTCAACAGTCCCCCCATTATGTAAACTGCAACACATCAGGCCATGCAAGCTGAGACTGGAAATGCCCAGACTTTTCCAGACAATGTCTGGACCTCAATGCCCACATACCTGGTAACTAAATGCCATACTACCCAACAGAGGAAGCATGGATGCAAGTCCTACTCCCCCTAAGGCCAGCTGTAGAAATTGTGCCAACCCACCCTCATCACTCCCAGAAAACAACATGACCACAGTATAAATGGCAGACCAGGTTAGAAGATTCATGTGTGGACTACCCCACACACACAACACTGGTGCCCCCACTTCTGCAACTTCACAGGCAATGCCCATCAAAACAGATATCCCCCACATTGACCATCCCTCCTCCCATCAACCACAACATAAAGAGACCTAAATCAAAGTGGAAACCTGGGTGAGAGTCAAGATGTGAGTCACCTTGCTCTTAACAAAGAGTCAGGCATGGGGAACCCTGCCTCTTCACCACTGGCTATCTCTCCCTCCCCTCTCTCACAACCAGAACCCCAAACAATAAATGCCACTCCCACCCCCAGTGATGACTTATGAGTACCACAACCCTAACAATTAATCAACTGCATATCTGGCAACAAAATCTCAACAATTCCCTGGCTGCCCAACTAACACTCATTAATGGTCCAACAGTAATGCAGTGGGATGTACTAGCACTATGTTACAATCTCTTTTCTTTCTCACAATCACGTGACATTCTCATGATCATGTGCCCCTTACAGACTTTCCTAGGACTACAATTCCCTACCTACAGGGCTACTCCCCTATCCAACAGATGCACTCAGCAGACTCGGGATAACTCTTGCAATTACTACATATGTTCCCCACCCTTACTTTTCTTATGATACATGTACTATATGTGGTTTGCTCCCTTCACACTTTCTGGAGCAAACCCTCACACTTATGCATCATGTGACTTTCATGTGACTGTGTCATTTCTACTCACACAGACTCATACCTATGTGATGGAGAGTCAGAATGGGCCCATTTCTTCACAGCTTTTCTTCTACTCTTACAGACTACCATTGTATGCCTTGTATGGCACTTACCCATTGTTCCCTGTATGTAGTAAGGCCATTGTTCATAGTAGTATATAGTTCAGATGAAGATGCAGGATATTCCCCATCTTTCATCTCCTTTGCATCTCCCTCAAATATACTACTTCCCTCTGGCTTTCCTTGTGGTCTGTCCTTAGGCTCTATTTGTTGGAGAGAAGGATTCTTGCCACTTCATACAACAACTTGTAAGGCTTCAGGGGCTTGCTTACTAAGCAGCCAGATTAGCATAGCATTGGGACCCTTGGACTGCCTATAGTGCTTACCTAAGCAGCTCTAAGGTTAGGGTTAGCGAGTGTTGGTTTTGAAGGCATTCAAGGCTTGTCTGACCAACAAAGCCTTAACAGAAGATGAAAGATATTCTGTTCCCATCAGCATCATCCTATGCTGACACCCTCTGTTGCCTCAAGCAGCAGTCACCACCTCTGTCAACAACCTTGGCAGTATAACCCCTATACCCTAAACAGATGTAGTATCCCTATCCTTTGGGATACATTTTTACTCTAGCCTATCTACCCTCTAGTGCTACTGCTCTCAACTGGGTAGTACCTGCTAGTCAAATAACTCTTGCCCACCACAATCAAGAAGTTCTTAGTCAGGTCAAGCTCTAGCCCATCTAGCAAGTTTAGACCTCCTGTCCCCAAGAGGACAGTTCACACCCCACAGCTGCCATCCTGATTTAGCCTAGGAGGCAACATCCCATTACCACCCCTAGTTTCTACTGAGGACCCCTTGGCAGCCCTATTCCAACTTCAGCCCATGGAAAGCTCCACAGCTCACACCAGCACTGCTTCACCTATCAAAGTAATTGTTGATCTGGTTGTTCCAGATCCTTACTCCACCTATTGGGAGAAGAAGGAAGAGGACTCAGATGTGGATTCATTAATCACCCCAGTTGCAGATCCCCTATTGCACTCTATCTACTCAGAGAAGTCTGACTTCAATCTACCCAGAATAGAAGAGCACACAATGGTGGACAAACTTGCAGAAGCCCTAGGAGGAGCTTCAATCACAGACCCTTTTTACAGTCAACACCCCAGCCCAGTGGAGATCATCCACTGGTACTGAACACAAGTAGCTTTTGGTGCAGCAAAAGGCAAGGTGAAAGCCAAGCCTGATGAAGAAGAGGAATCCAAGGGAGGAAAAGAGCTCAGCCTCAACAAGCCAGCTATTTTCAATGGCAATCATCAGGTTTACCCCAGATGGATTGTCTCAGTAAAAAAACTACCTTGGAATGAACTCTCACATCTATAACACAGATAGAAAGTGCATAGGCTTCGTACTATCTTTCATGGACAAGGGCTCAGCCCTGTCTTTCAAACAGTCATATGTCAACCAGTCAGTTACCCCAACTGACAGAATAAAGTTCTCAGATACTTTTTGGGAATTCATCAAGAAGCTCAAAGAATGTTTCCAAATTGGGGATGTCAAGGCTATGGCCCTGATTATGCTCTCTTCTATCCAAATGGGGAAGCATTCTCTTGACAAATACATCACAAACTTTGATAACCTTCTGACACAAGCCGAGCTATTCCCAGATGACATGGCAGCTGCCACATTTTTCAGAAAGGGTCTAGACCCTCAAATCAGCCAAAGAATACTAGGACTAGGAGTTGTTCCAAGAATGGTATCAGAGTGGAAGAAGGCAGCTACAGAGGTTTGAGCCTCCCTAGCAACAATGAGGATGTTTGAAGGAAAAGCTACAACTTCTGACAAGAACTTCCTCTGGAAAAATGAAGACTATAACAAAAGCCACTCTCAACAAGACCCCAACACAATGGATGTCAATAAGATGTTGTGGTTCTGACCAAACACAAAAGACTCTCACATGGCAATCAAATGCTGGAATTGCAATGAGGAAGGCCACATTGCTAGGGACTGCAAAAAGCTGAAGAAGCAGGGAAGCTACCTGCCCAAGAATAGGGAAGCAAAAATAGAAGAGCTCAAAGAAGAATTGGGGCATTTAGAAAGGGAAGGCACACCCACTTCTAATTCTGGTGCATCTTCCAAGGATTTTTAATGGGTGGAGCTTCTGCCACAGCTCCTGCCCCCTTGATTGAACAATGTACTTTTAGACTAGGAAAGCTAGAATGCAATGTTACAGAGATTCCATGCTATGCATACGAAGACTCCCTAAGCCTCAAATCTCTGACTGGTTCGACTTACCTAATTGACCATGGCACCTCCCAAATCAAGATGTTGATTGATTCAGGAGCAGAAACCAATATTATTGACAAACAGGCAGTGGTGGATCACCAGATCACCACTTGCTGGATCAGCAACCCATGGACACTCTGAAGTGTCACTGTCAAGTCTGGGTCTTCTCCAGAGATTTCTGGGTGCAAGTCTGGTCAGATAGCATAGGTAGTGTAGTCAAGGAACAGATTAGGACTGCTTGAGTTCAATGACTCAGAGACAGAATGTTGCCTCCTTGTGTGGGTCCCAGTCCAGGGGTAAGATTAGGAGAAGAGACTAATTTGATTTTAGACTGAAGTCTACTGGACAAAGTATCTACAGCTTTTATACTACAAGTAAGCACAGCAAAGCACAGTCCAGTAAACTGGGCTAAAAAGTACAGTAGGAAATTACTAAGGGATGAATAAGACAAACAAAAGTTTGAGAATAAAGATGACAAAGATGAGTCTGGGAAGAAGAATATACAATGGCTGGTTACTGCATGCAGTGACAGAAGTGCACCAATGATGTGCACTGCCATGCACAGTAGTGTACTCTTATGGTCAAGTAGACCAGGGATGTGATAGATCAATCAGAGATATTATGTACTAGCCAGGGATAAGGTCTATTGTCCAGATTTGATGACTATGAGCTGGACAGGGTTGTGACAGTATCCCCCTCTTAGGGGCTGAACCCATGAGGCCACACTGAGGACAATGCTGAGTCTGAATGCATTGTCTGACCATGAATCTAGAGACCTGAAAAGGCAGGTCTGGTTTTCAGAGTCAGCCCCAACAACCCTTCCCTTCTCTTAACATGTCTGCCCACACATCTAAGTCCATTACCCTCAATGTTACTGTCCCCATGCCTGGCAACAACTGGATGAGAGCCAAGACACCAGAGCTCGAGTCTGATGTGGATGACAATGATGATGTTGCTGCAGCCAAGGCCAAAGAATGACAAAGGCACAAGGTTGAGAAAAAATGCTGGGAGGAAGAAGAATGACTATGCCAGGAAGAGGAAGAGAGGTGGTGCTGGGAGGAAGAAGACTGGGTTCACTGGGAGGAAGAAGAGGTTGAGAAGAAGAGACGTGAGGAGCAGAAGAAAGCAGAGAAGAGGGTGAAGGCTGCAGAGGCCAACAAGAAGAGGCAGAGAGAGGAGGTTGAGGCAGGGCCAAGCATAGCCCAGGATCTGGGTGCCCAGTGAGTAAGTCCAGTGATGTTTCCTGTTCATACTAACTGTTTCCTAGTTGCATATATTGCTCCAAGGCTAATGTTGCCTGTGAGGTGATCATGGACAGCAACAAGAGGAGGAAAGTGTGTGCGTGGTGTGCAGGGATGAAAGAGAAGTGTGAGTGGCCAGAGGTAGAGATGGCCAGGTCCAGGACAAGCAAGGGTAAGGGGAAAGCCACGACATTATTGCCCAGGGGGGGTGAAAAGAAGAAACAAGTGTGCAAGACAAGGGTGCAAGTAGAGGACAACAACAAGGTTGAGGAGGTGGTAGTGAAGGAGGCCAGCAGGAAGAAGGCTGGGGGTGGTCCCCTGGAAGGACAAATGGAGCAGTTGATTACTGTGGTGGAGGGAATGACAGCCCAGCTGGGGGAAGCCACCTGGGCTCACAAGGAGTCAGCCTGGGCATCCTACAAGGCTGCAAGAGCCTTGGAGACATTCATGGATGAGTGCTCATACTTCCTGGCATTGGGACAGTCAAGTGAAGAGGAGTTGACCAATGATGAAGAGGTTGATGTGGATGAGGTTGAGCTGGAGCTGGCTGGGCTGAGGGCAGAGCAGGAAGAGAGCTGGAAAGTGGGCAAGGGAAAGGGGAAGTCCATGTAGGGGAGTCTGGTCAAGGACTTTTAGATAGAGAATTGTTTCTATAGTAATGAAAGGGGAATTGTTAATTAAACAAAAACAGAGTGAAATAAGTGACTAGACAAGACAAGATATAGGAAAGCATAAGGGTTACTGAGGACCAGTTATAAAGAACTAAGTGGGCCTGGCTTGGTTGGGTACCAGACATGATATTTGTCTACTAATTCTGATGCATTGCCTAGTTTGGTGGCTAAGAGCCATGATGTCTCTTTGTCAGTTCCTTTGTAACCAGCCCAGCATACTAGGTAGAGTAGCTTGCAGGTTTTTTGTCTCCAGTCAATCTTAGAGTTGAGGATCTCAGTGATTTCAAACTCTAAGTCACCTTCCACTTTGATTGGTGGTGGTGGTGGTGGTGGTGGTGGTGGTGGTGGTTGAGTCTGGTTAGGTATGACATTGGGTGTGGCTGGTTCCAGCTGTGAGATGTGGAAGACCAGGTGAACAGCACACATTGAGTCCAGTAGCCAAATGGTAAATGAGTGGGAGCTGGCTTGGGCTACAATAGGGTAGGGACCAAGGTTCTTCTCAGAGAGCTTTTTGGAAGGGTGAGTTGACCTGAAATATTTGGCTTTGACAAAGACATTATTGCCAACCTTGAAGTCCAGAGCTGGGGATCTTTTGGCATCAGCTGGACCTTGGTATTGTTGTTGGGTGTTAGCCATTTCTTCATGGAGGTACTGGTGCAGAGATTCTAAGTTGACTGCATAATTGCAAGCCCAGGCAGAGGTGAGGTCACATTCAGGGAATACCATGAGGTTTGGATGGTAGCCCTTATTAGTGTAGAATGGTGATACTCTGGTAGTAGCACTAGGTGCATTGTTATAAGCAAACTCTGCTAAAGGTAGCAGTTCAGCCCAATTGTCCTGTTGGTAATTGCAATAGACCTGGAGATACTGTTTGAGTGTCTGGTTGGATCACTTGGTTTGCCCATCCCCCTCTGGGTGATACCCAGAGGTGAAGTGAAGATGCATATCTAACACCTTACCAAGTGACCAGAAGAAGTGGGACATGAACCCTGAACCCTGGTCTGAAGTGACATGGGCCAGAACACCATGCTTGGAGAACACATGAAGCAGGAAGAGCTTTGTGAGCTCAGGGGCTGTGATGGTATTGTGAGTAGGGATGAAGATGGCTTGCTTTGAAAGTCTGTTGACCATGACCAGAATGGCTGTGAAGCCTGATGAGGAGGGGAGTTGCTCTATGAAATCCATGGATATGGAATTCCAAGGCTTCTCCAGGATGGGAAGTTGCCTGAGCAACCCATAGGGGTGATGGTGCAGTGTCTTGGACCGGGCACAGGCTGTACATGACTGGACATAATTCTTGACAAATGTCCTGAGGCCTGGCCAGGTATATTTGCAATGTATTAACTCAAGAGTCCAGTTTTGTCCAAAGTGCCCAGAGAGAGGGTGGTCATGCTTGCAGCATAGTACCCAGAGATGTAGGTTGTCTAAGTCTGGTACATAGATTCAACCATCTAAGCATAGTAATCCAGACTTGTCTACTGACCATTTGGAATCAGATGTATCAGTGAGCTGGGCTTGAGCTATGGGCTCAGATGGGAGGGTGGAAAGGATGTCATTATGGAGTTTCTCAATGTCCATGATCTTGACTGCATGAAGGACTGGGAGCTCAAGGTACATAGTATGAAGCAAGGCAGAGAGTTGTTCTTGGGTGAACACCAGCCTGAGGTTCTGAGAGTTAACCCAGGAATAGCCACTATCCCCCTCTTTGGGGTAGACATCCCAGCATCTAGTGAGCATGTCTGGCTTGGCACTGAGTTTCCAGGGCAGAAACAAATGATTATATTGAATTGGGACAGAAATTCTGACCAGCAGGCCTGTTGCCTAGTCAAAACTTTAGATGTAGAGAAGTACTCCAGATTTTTGTGGTTGGTGACAATGTCAACCAGAGTGGCAGAGCCTTCCAGGTAATGACACCATGTCCAGAATGCTTCAAAGATAGCAAGCAATTCCTTATCATAGGTGTTATAATTTAACTCTGGGGCTGTCAGGGTGTGAGAGTAGAATGCTACAGGGTGAATCTGACCATCATCACAGGTAACAGAGAGTATACCAGTGATGGCATAATCAGAGGTGTCAGTCTCAATCATGATAGGGGGTCCTGGGGTAAAGTGTGTGAGGACAGGAGTGGTAGTGAAGGCCTGCTTGAGGTTATTGAAAGATCAACAACACTCCTTGGAAAAGTTCCAAGGGGCACCTTTTCATGTCAACCAGGTGAGGGGCACCACAATATCAGAGTAATTGAAAATAAAATGGCAGTAGAAGTTGGCGCAGGAAAGACTGGATGTCCTTCACCTTGCAAGGTTCAGGCCAGTCAACAATTGTTTGAATCTTGTCCAGGGACATTGTTAAACCTTCTGGGGAGAGATGATACCCAAGGTATTCCACCAAGTCCAAGTGGAACTCACACTTCTCTGGCTTGGCATATAAACTATGCTGCCAGAGGCAGTGAAGGACCTCCTGGACATGCTGCTTGTGAGACTTTTTGTCTCTGGAGTAGATCAGAATGTTGTCTAGGTAGATGATGATGCAGACGTCCAGCATATCAGTGAAGATGGTGTTGACAAAATGCTGGAAAGCTGCAGGGGCATTGGTGAGGCCAAAGGGCATTACTAGCCACCTGTAAGATCCATAGCACATTTTAACAGCAGTTTTCCACTCATTGCCAGGGGCAATCCAGACAAGGTGGTAGGCATGCCAGAGATCAATTTTCATATAGACCTTAGAATGACTAGGGGAATCTAAAAGGTCAGAGATGAGTGGTAGTGGGTATTGGTCCTTCTTGGTGAGTTTATTGAGACCTCAATAATCAACACAAAGCCAGAGTGATCCATCCTTCTTTTTTATGAAGAGGACAGGGGCAGTGTGAGAGGAAGCAGTGAGGCAGATAAAACCAGTGCTAAGATTCTCATTGATAAAAGTCCAGAGAGCTTCAAGCTTGACCAGGGATAGAGAGTAGATGGTTCCCAGTGGTGGAGTAGCTCCTTCTTCTAACTTGATCTTCAAGTCATGCTCTCAATGAGGAGGGAGCACAGAGGCCTTTGCTTTGCTGAAGACATTGGTGAAGTTGTGATACTCCTGGGGGACCTCAGATAGGTCCAGAGGAGTGGTAGCAGAGGCAGACCAGGCTTTTGCTGAGTCTTCAGGATGCAGCTGAAGCTGGAACTGTAGAGAACCCTCTAATTTACATGCACATATATACACAGCAGCATTAATTAGGGCAATAGGGGGAGCCTTCAGGGGGGTGTGGACTGGTGAGTCATCAGAAGGTACAGATGGCACAAGGCTGAAATCAGGATGGCTGGGAGAGGCCAGAGGTGTCGACAGTGGGGTTGGCATTCTTTGTGTAGATGTCCAGAACTCAAGACTGCCCAATACCCAGTCAATCAATGGATTGAAGCAGGTGAGCCAGTTATGTCCAAGGACAATTCTACATTCAGAATCCAACAGAGCAAGGTACAGGGTTACTGGAGTGACTTCACCTGAGTCCAAGAATAGGATTGACAAATCTATAGCATGGGTAATTACAAAGTTTGATGTACTGTCAAAAAGCTGGAGTGAGATAGGGGAGACAGGATAAGAGGGAAAAGAGTGTTCAGATGAAAATTTGTGATCTATGAAGCAGTGGGTGGACCCAGAGTCCACAAGTGCACAAAGTTGAGGTATGTCATAGGAAATGAGCAATATGTGGGGGGTCAGAGAGTTGGGATTAGAAAGAGTGAACATGTTGAGGTGAGCCTCTAGGGAGGCACAGCCAGAGTCAATGCAGCTCTCAGTCTGTGCAGAGGTCTGAGAGCTGCTCTCTATTTTTTTGCCTCAGTGGAGTCACCTGAGGTTGAGTCCAGCTTGGAAGAGCAGGACTCACTAGGAGTTGCTGAGGTAGTAGTGGCCCAAGCTTTCACCTTGGCTGCTTTCTTGGGACAGTTCTCAGCAAAGTGACCATTGTCACCACAGAACATGCAGAGTTTGTTTTCACGGCATCGCTTGCACTCTTCTGCAGTTAATTTACCATCCTTGCCTAGCTTACTGTCCAAGTCTGGCTTAGGTGTACCAGTCTTGTTCGCATTGGACAGTTTGGGTGTTGGCTGATTAGAGTCAGGGTTGTTGGATTTGGCCTTGTCTTGACCAGTCTTGTTAGACTTAGTGTCCCCTGAGTTTGAGGACTTATTGCTCAAGGACAATTGGGTCCTGTTAGCATGCTGAGTCTCCTCTTTGTGCTCCCAATAGCAAGCATTGATTTCTTGGGCTAGATGACGAAGGTCACCCAGCACCCAGGGTTTGCCAACTCAACATATTTCATCCTTAATCTGGTCTGGCAGTCTGGAGTAGAAATGATGGCACAGAGCACCATTGCCATAGTCACATACCTGGGATGCAATCCTGTTAAACTCGACCACATACTTGTTAATTTGTTGGGTCTCCTTCATTTGGAGGTGATTGAGCTGACTCTCAGCATCAGCAACTGGGTCATGGGGGCCAAAGGTTGTTTGGAGTTTGATGATGAACTCTTTCCAAGAGTCCATCCATAATGGCCAGTCATTGGCATTGTTTTCTGCAAGTAAGTCCAGTTTGAACCATTTGAGGGCCATGCCTTTTAGGAAAGACTGCACATAAGTAACTTTGGTGCAGTCTGCAAGAAAGGTGCAAGGCTGGTCCTGGAAGTTAAGCTCACATTGGACCAGAAAAGTCCAGAGTTCCTTGGGTTTGGTACCATTGAACATATTGGGTTCCCTGACCTTCACCCTAGAGGATGAAGATTCATTTTGATTTGAAAGCCTGGCAAGGTTCTTGATGGTGAATGCCAGGTTGCCAAAGACAACTAGTCTGGGATCCAATTCTTCATTGCCCTCTTGAGCATCAATGAACAGGTCAGAATTCTCTTCATTGTCATCGTCACTCCCTGAGTTATCTCCAGGATCATCTCTGGGATTATTGTCAGGGGTATTCTGACAGTGAGGGTGGGTTGGAGGCTGAGACCTCCAGGAAGATGGTTTGGTGGGGGTGATTGGTGCATAAGAAGCTGCACTTCTACTGGTGAAGCTTCTAAAGGTGTTTGCTGCTGCTGCAGTGCACCTAGTATTGATTACAGTGTTAATTGTGGCTTGTCTGCAAAGCTCAGTTGCTGAGCTGGATGCAAAGGCAGATGCTGATGTGGGTGCAGCTGCCTCTGTGGTGCAGGAGCAAAGGCAAGTTGTCATTGTCATGATGAGGTAGAGTTGGGGTGTTTGGAAAAGAAGAGTTAATGAACCCACACAAGAGTGAGTCTAAGATACTGTCAAGTTTGGGTCTTCTCCAGAGATTTCTGGGTGTGAGTCTGGTCAGATAGTGTAGGTAGTGTAGTCAAGGAACAGATTAGGACTGCTTGAGTTCAATGACTCAGAGACAGAGTGTTGCCTCCTTGTGTGGGTCCCAGTCCAGGGGTAAGATCAGGAGAAGAGACTAATTTGATTTTAGACTGAAGTCTACTGGACAAAGTATCTACAGCTTTTATACTACAAGTAAGCACAGCAAAGTGCAGTCCAGTAAACTGGGCTAAAAAGTACAGTAGGAAATTACTAAGGGATGAATAAGACAAACAAAAGTTTGAGAATAAAGATGACAAAGATGAGTCTGGGAAGAAGAATATACAATGGCTGGTTACTGCATGCAGTGACAGAAGTGCACCAATGATGTGCACTGCCATGCACAGTAGTGTACTCTTATGGTCAAGTAGACCAGGGATGTGATAGATCAATCAGAGATACAATGTACTAGCCAGGAATAAGGTCTATCATCCAGATTCAATGACTATGAGCCAGACAGGGTCATGACATGTCACAGGAAAAACAGATCAAGTTGTTGATTGCATTGCTACCTTTAGAGGAAAGGTGTGGGGTAAGGTGATGAGAATTCACACTTACATCACTAGGATGGGAAATGGAGAACAGCTTCTTTTGGGAATGCTGTGGCTCCAGGACCACAATCCAATCATTGACTGGAACAAGAGGTCTTTGATCAGATGGGGCAGCCCAGAGATCACCATCAGCAAAACCACCATCTCTACTCAGTTGGAGGCTGCTGCCAAGAAAAGAGAAATTCTCCTCCCAAAGGAGTATGTGGACTTTGAGGAAGTATTCTCAAAAAAGGAAGCACCCTTACCTCCACACAGACCTTTTCTCAATCACAAGATCAAGTTGAAAGAAGACTTTTTCCTGGTAAAAGGGAAAAACTACCAACTAACCCCAGAACAGGAGAAGCTCTTGGATGAATTTATCAACAAAAATCTTAAATGCAGAAAAATCCATCCATCAAAATCCCCACAGGCTGCTCTGGTGTTTTTCATCAGAAAGAAGGATGGGAAAAAGTGACTCATCCAGGACTATGTCCACCTAAATAAGTATACCATCCAAGACTCTTACCCCCTTCCAGACATCAAGGCACTATTGGACAAACTTGTGGAGTCCAAATACTTCACAAAGTTTGATATCTGATGGGGCTTTACCAACATACAGATCAAGGAAGGAGACAAGTGGAAGGGAGCCTTTGTCACCCCTAGAGGGCTTTTCAAGCCCCTGGTAATGTTTTTCAGACAAACAAATTCCCTGCCTACTTTCCAAAGGTATATGAATACTAAATTTGGAAATTTAATTGCAGAAAAGAAAATGGTAATCTTCATGGATGATGTGACTGTCCATGCAAAAACCAAGGAACAGCTCAAAGAGTGGGTTCAGGAGTTTTTGGAGATTGCTCAAAAAGAAGGATTATGCCTCAAAATATCAAAATGTATCTTTGAAACTGAGGAACTGGAGTTCCTTGGGTATGTCATCAAAGAGGGTCAGTACAAACCCTCAAAAATTAAAACTAATACCATCAGGGACTGGCCAGTCCCAAAGAACCTTAAGGAAGTTTGCAGCTTCCTTGGGTTCTGTAACTTCTACCAAATGTTCATACCCAGCTTTTCCCAAGTGGCCAGGCTGCTCCATGACCTGTCCAAGAAGGACATAGTTTTCCACTGGAATGAGGCTCAGCAGCAAGCCTTTAAAAACCTCTGCATCCTGTTGACTTCTGATCTGGTCTTAAAACTTCCAGATCAGAAGAAGCCATTCATCATTCACACAGATGCCTCCAGGCTCAGCACTGGGGCAGTCCTCTCTCAAGCTGACAAAAAGGAGGTGCTCCACCCTTGTGCATACCTCTTGCAAAGTTTAAATGGAGCAGAACAGAACTACCAGGTGTATGACCTGAAGTTGCTGGCTGTGATAAGAGCCCTCAAGGAGTGGTGACCTTACCTCCTTTCCCCCATAGCACTCATGGTGATCTTTATGGATCACCAGAATATGACCTATTTTAGGGAACCACAGAAGCTTATGCCCCACCAGTCAAGGTGGCAGGCCACACTTCAAGCTTACCCAATCACTCTCACATACATCAAGGAAACAAGGAATATTCCCCTCAACATGTTGTCATGGATGGCAAACTTCTCTGCTGAAGCACAGCCACCAACCACATTGCTACCCAACTCTCTCTGGTTCTGGCCTGAGGGGGGGGTGGAGAAATCCTCAATTTCTCAGAAAAATCAAAAAATCACTGTGGCATCAATCAAAACCAGCAACAAAAACAACACCATATTAGCAGACAGGCACCCATCTGAGGAAAAGTCAAAGACCACTGCTAACAGAAAGTCTATTTTCAATCTCTCTAATGATCTCATGACCAAAGTCCTCTCTGACATGGAACAGATGAAGGACCAATCAGAAGCCAGTTCCACACAGAACAAGGGCAAGATATATATAAACCCTGAAAGAAGAAAAGAAGTTCCACAAGAATACCATGATGCCTGGCTCACAGGCCACCCAGGAGTCAAAGCTATGACTCAGAAGATGATGAGGCATGTGTACTGGCCCCAAATGCATGCTGATATCTGCAGCTATGTGTGGGGATGCATTACATGTCAGGCCAACAAAGTCCTAACCCACCCCACACAAATCTCCATCAACCTTGTAATGGATCTTCCCAACTCCAGGGGAAGTGATTCTATTCTCACAATTGTCAATCAAGGCCTTACTAAGGCTGCCATTTTCCTTCCCACCAATAAAATGGTTGATTTGGTCAGAATTGCCAACCTCTTTCACATGCACATCTACCCTTGCTTTGGGATCCCAGAGGCTGTCATCTCTGACAGGGGTCCCCAGTTTGTCTCAGCCTTCACCAGGGACCTTTACCAGGCCCTTGGCATGGAAATGAAAGCCACTACCACCTATCGCCCGCAGTCCAATGGCAAGGCAGAAAGGGTCAATCAGGAAGTAGGAACATTCCTCTGAATGTACACAGCAAAAGACCTGGACAACTGGTCCTGCTACCTTGCTGATGCTGAGTTCATCCACAACTCATGAATTCACTCTACTCATGGTCAAACCCCCTACTACCTCCTCTATGGCTACAAGCTGACTCTCTATCCCTCCAATGTGGCCAGCCACACTCCTCTATCAGAAGAATGCCTTGAAAAGCTAGCTGCAGCAAGAGACACAGCAGTAATAGCCCACAAAAACACACAAGAAGCTATGATTTGCAAACAGCCCAGAAAGGCTTATCATGGTTTCAAGGTAGGAGATAAGGTCTGGCTGGACAGGTCAAACCTTAGATTACAGGTCCTGTCTTGGAAGTTAGCTCCAAGGCACTATGGCCCCTTTACCATTATGAAAATGGTAACCCCAGTCAATTTCTGACTAGAGCTACCAAGATCTTGGTGGATCCACAACACCTTCCATGCCAGCAAACTATCCCCCTATGTCATCACCCCAATCAATGGAACAGAACCAGTTCCTCCACCCCTCAAACTCATCAATGGTCATGATGAGTGGGAGGTCAAGGCAATCCTAAACCATTGAACAATCAGAAAGAAGATCAAGTACCTAGTCAAGTGGAGAGGGTACCCAGAAGCAGAAAATATGTGGGAACCCTCAGAAAACCTTATAAACAGCCCTGAGCTGCTCTCAGAGTATCAACAAACACATCACATCCCCATATCTTCCCCTGCCTCTCTCACTCTCTAAATGGCAGACCTATCTGACTACTGTTCTGAAGACAATTTCCATGAAGACATCTATGCCTCAGTACTTCCCAAGCTTGATGATTTCTCCACTCCCCATGTCCCCCCACCTCTTCACCACACATGCACCTCCCAGGGCAGAACACATCACCAACCTGTTCACAACACCTCTGCCCTGCTCCCCAGAGCTGCTCCACTCTATTCCAGGGTGATGCCCTCCCAGATACACAACATGAACTCCAACCAGAGGTCTAGGAGACCTCCCAATCCCCCTCCAGCAACTCCCCAGCCTTCACACCCCCACCCTTGATGACCAAGGCCCTCCACACCAATGATCTTCCCAAAAGACCCAGTCATCTATCTACAGTCATGACACTCCTCCCCACCAGATCATCACTCACCCCCTCCAGCCACACCTGCCAATGCAGCTGAACCCTACCTATCTGTCAATGAGTTTGTTGGCTATGTGTGGGTGTTTACTAACTTTGAATCATGGGCAGCTCTTGGATGGTGAGCACCAAGCAACCATGAGTGTTTATGGCTGCTGTCCAAGGTCTTCAGGGATGCAGAGCATGTAGGAATGAGGGTGTCAAGGAGAGTTCTCAGCAAGGTAACCAGGCAGGTAGAAAGGAGTACTGACTTAGCCATTTCAGGACAGGAGGTTATTGACACAATGAAGATGCAGGCTGAGATGGTCCTTCTCGCCCACAAACTCTGTGGCACCTCCCTCCTTCTCTCTTTCAACTCCTTTCTCAACCAAACCAGAGGACCATTGGCTGTTCCTGCAGCTAATACCCCTGCTGGCTGAGCCCATATGCACAGCTCTCAAGCTGCAAGATGCCTGCTCTGCTGAGGGCACCCTCACATGGGCAGACATTGCCCACCCCCTCTGGTGGACATCCACACTCCCCTGCTCATCCCCATACCCCCTCCTCCTCACCTTTTTCTGACAAAACCCCCTCTGACTCCACCTCCAATATTGCTGCAGCACTGGGTGGACTCAATTTTCAACTTCATGTGTTGTGAGGTCCTGGAATCCCCAGAGCACCCACCAACAATGCCCCCCTTCCTGCTCAAGCCCTTTAGGAGCTCTCTTATGTCCAAATGGCCTCAGCCATGATGGACAAAATAGTGGCCCTCACTGGCAATGCCTGAGGCCTGTGGGTATGTTTCTTTATGGTGATTAAGGATGACAAGAAAAATTGCCAGCTCTACAATGCCACAGCTACCCTCTGGCCCATCCTGGACAAGGCCTTTTATCCCACTCCCACCACACCAGCCCTCCAGTACTACTTGTTGGGTAAGATGGACATTCCACCCTCTCACCCATTCTTTGAATATAGGTGTTTCAAGTGTAACCATCTTGGCCACTGGAGATGGAAGCACGACAAGTGGAGACCCTACTGGGAGCCCAGCATGCTGGCCTATAACATTCCACAACAACCAGAGGCTAGCAGATTGGGCACATGCCAGAACTAGATGGTTTCTTGGGCTGAGAAACATAAAGGGGGGGGTGGTGTTACAATCTCTTTTCTTTCTCACAATCATGTGACATTCTCACAATCACATGCCCCTTACAGACTTTCCTAGGACTACAATTCCCTACCTACAGGGCTACTCCCCTATCCAACAGACATGCTCAGCAAACTTGGGATAACTCCCACAATTACTATGTATGTTTCCCCACCCTTACTTTTCTTACAATATGTGTACTATATGTGGTTCACTCCCTTCACACTTTCTGGAGCAAACCCTCAAACTTATGCATCACATGACTTTCACATGACTGCATCATTTCTACTCACACAGACTCATACCTACATGACAGAGAGTCAGAACAGGCCTGTTTCTTCATGGCCTTTGTTCTACTCTTACAAACTATCATTGTATGCCTTGTATGGCACTTACCCATTGTTCCCTGTATGTAGTAAGGCCATTGTTCATAGTAGTATATAGTTCAGACAAAGATGTGGGATATTCCCCATCTTTCATCTCCTTTGCATCTCCCTCAAATATACTACTTCCCTCTAGCTTTCCTTGTAGTCTATCCTTAGGCTCTATTCATTGGAGAGAAGGATTCTTGCTGCTCCACATGACAACTTGTAAGGCTTCAGGGGCTTGCTTACTAAGCAGCCAGATTAGCATAGCATCAGGACCCTTGGGTTGCCTGTAGAGTGCTTACCTAAGCAGCTCTAAGGTTAGGGTTAGCGAGTGTCAGTTTCAAAGGTGTTCAAGGCTTGTCTGACCAACAAAGCCTTAACACACTACAAGAACCAGCAGTGGATCAACACTCAGGAATATCCAAAGCAAACTCCCACTGGTGAGCTGTGTACCTGTCTCAAAAATACACTGCCAGAACCAACCCATGAGCCATTACATTTGTTAATGCTGAAATAAGTACTAATAACTGGAAACAGATTCCATTCCCATCAAAAGACATTGTAATTGTACAATTCCAAGGCATGCAAGAAACATGCATGATTATTAACATCTACAACAACAGCAAGCACAACAGAACCATAGAGGAACTAGAGCAATTCTTTATGAGAAACATATCAGAGGTACAGTGGCTCAAAAAACTGTCCACATGTTTGCATGTTTTACATTATCTATGACCAAATGCAATAACCCCTAACCCTAGCCCTAACCCATGAGTGTATGGAATAACATACTTACTTTTGGCTTTCTATTGGTCCAAGAATCAACTGATGTGGATAAGAACTGATAGAATAGCAGCCATTTGAAAATGACATGTCATGTGGACAGTTTTTTGACTTTACAAAAATCCAACTATCTAGTACTTGGTATGAGCTCCTTTGGCCTTGATAACTGCTTCAACCCTTCTAGGCATGCTTCCTATCCATTTTTGACACTCTTCCACAGAAATCTTCCCCCACTCCACTACCACCCTTTCCCACAATTCATGAACTCCTGTAGGAGCACTCTCATAATCTGAGAGAGATTTTTTGAGGTGATTCCAAGTGTGTTCAATTGGGTTGAGGTCTGGAGATTGTGCAGGACAGTCTAGAAGCTTGATATCTTGCTCTTCAAACCATTTCTGGGCTCTTCTAGAGGTATGCTTGGGGTCATTATCTTGTTGAAAGATAATGTTATCTTCTGGAATTCCAGATTCCTCCATGCTTTGAAGCAACCCTTGCTCCAAAATGGCCACATACTGTTCAGCATCCATCCTTCCCTCAACCTTACTCAAGACCCCAACACCATTCCACCCTATACATCCCCAAACCATCAGTGAACCTCCTCCAAACTTGACTGTACCTTTGATTTCTCTGGAAATAAGCCCTTCACCCTTCTTTTTCCACACATACTCTTGTCCATCTGACCCAATCCTGTTGATTTTGGTCTCATCTGACCATATAACTCTTTTCCAGTCCTCCACAGTCCAATGCTGATACTTGAGAGCAAAGGCTAACCTCTTCTTCTTGTGACCAGTAGAAAGCAATGGCTTTTTTTCTTCACCACAGCCTTCAATGAGGCTTCTTTGAGGGTATTCCTCACTGTCTGAGAAGAAACAGGACTATCAACAATAGAGTTGATGAAATGAGTGGCTTGAACAGCATTTTTGACCTTGCCAGTAAGGATTTGCTGGACAATGGCCCCTTTGTTGATGGAGGAAAGCTTGGAAGGGTGACCACCATGAAGCCTAGGCCTCTCTGTTGGATTTCCTGAAGAACCTGGGATACTGTAGACTTCTCTAGACCAGTCTGTGAGGCAATCTTCCTAGTAGACAGGTCAAGAGAGGCAAGAGAGATGATATTTTGTCTTTGAGAGGTGGAAATGGATTTCATGATGATGATGAGAAAATGAGCAGAGAGTGGTGGGGTTTATATATGTTGGATGATACTCATTACATAAAGGTAACATAATAGAACCCTTGATGGATGTATGTAATGATATCACAGCATGCCAGGGTCAATATATATAATCAAAACTTTAAGTCAAACAACTGTCTGCATGACATGTCATTTCCAAATGGCTGCTACTCTATCAATTCCTATCCAAATCACTTGATTCATGGACCAATAGAAAGCCAAGAGTAAGTATGTCATTCCATACACTCATGGGCTAGGGCTAGGGTTAGGGGTTATTGCATTTAGTCATAACTAATGTAAAACATGCAAACATGCAGACAGTTTTTTGAGCCACTGTATACCCCACAAATAATGACCACATCTTCTGGCTGGGGGATTTCAACAGACACCATCCTATGTGGGACAAGGAACAAAACAGGCACCTGTTCACCAACTCAGCACTCAAGGTGGCCCAAAAACTCCTTAACCTACTAGCTGAATATGGAATGGTGCAAGCCCTACTGAAGGACCTCCTCACACTGGAATCTTCTAGTACAGGCAATTGGATGCATCCAGACAACATCTTCTGCATGGATCACACAGAGATCCTGATATTATGTATGACTGATCCAGATCAACAGGAACCAAAGACTGACTACCTGCCAATACTGACCCACATAGACCTCAAACTGACAATAGCACCAGACCCTAAACTATGAAACTACAGAGAAGTAGACTGGGAAGCATTTAATGACCACCTAGAGGAACTACTTCAACAGGCATGGGGCACCACACAATCTAGTAGTGGAGGATGAGTTTCAAAGGGCCACAAGGAACATCAACATAGCTCTCAGAGATATGGTAGAACACCATGTCCTGAAACCAAACCCCACCCACACCAACAATGTTGGTGGACAAAAGACCTCACAAAAATGAAATGAGAAACCAACCAGCTAAGTTGCATATCATATAAGCTCTGTGCACTGCATGACCATCCCTCCCACAGAGCAAACAAATCCACCAAGAACAAACTGGTGGAAGAGATATTCAAGACCAAGAAGGAACATTGGAAAAACTGGCTAGAAGAGGCAGTGGGCAATGACATCTGGATGGCACATTGCTACATCAAAACACCCTCCAACAACAGCACCAAAACTTGCATCCCCACTCTAATTGGAAAGACCCATGACAGATCAACTATCATGGTCACATCAAATGAAGAAAAAATCCTCTTTCCACCCCCACCTGTCACATCATCTATCCCCACTGACTACAAATACCCAGACCCAGTGACATGATGGTCACCAATCACCCATGAACAGCTGGAAAGGGCCATTCACAACCTATGTAAGTCCATACAAGGCCCTGGGCCCAGATAGAGTGGCAAACATAGTCTTCAAAAGATGCCTGGCTCTTGTTGAACACCTCCCCCTTCTCAACACAACCTTTATCCTATGGACATATTATGACTCATGGAAAGAATTCACCACAGTAATCCTGAGAAAGCCAGAGAAGCTGGACTACACTACACCCAAGGCCTACTGCCCAATCACACTACTCAACACAACTGTCAAGATCTTATCAGCCATTGTTGCAGAGAGAACATTGTACCTGCTCAAATCCCATGGACTCCTTCCCAACACACACTTTGATGGCCAATCAGAACACTCAACCACTGACTCCCTCCATCTACTAGAAACCACTGTACAACACACCTGGCAACAAGGAAAAGTAGCACCAGCACTCTTCCTCAACATTGAAGACACATTCCTCAATGCCATGACTGACTGCCTACTTCACAATATGAAGACCTGTAGATTGCCAACAGCAATAATCTCCTATACCAAATGCCTTCTGAGAGGACATCAGATGAGACTAAGATTTGATGACCACACCTCTGAGTGGTTCCCAGTAAACAATGGTATAGGCCAAGGCAACCCAATGTCCATGATTCTCTACATAATTTACAATGCTGACCTAGTCAACATAGCCAAGGAGAAAAATGAACTAACTCTAGCATTTGTAGACAACACCACCTTCATAGCAATAGGTAAAACATTTCAAGAAACTCATGAGATCCTAACAATATGCTTGAGTGCAATGAGGGAGGGTATCAGTGGTCAGCCAATCACAACTCAAAATTCAAAACCACCAAGTTCACCATCATTGACTTCTCTCTCAACAGATCAAAAGACCAACCACCCATGCACATCAAGGACACAATCATCCACCCCTCACCATCTCATAAGTTCCTAGGAGTAATCCTCAACCAAGAACTACACTGGAGAGAACAGGCCAACCACATGCTAGCCAAAGGGGTGGAGTATATGCTACTAATGAAACAGCTATCAGCCACCTCATGGGGAATACCAGCAAAACTAACATGGCAACTCTATCAAGCAGTGGTAGTACCTAGAGTCACTTACATGGCCAGTGTATGGATGAGGCTGGTCTACTCCCCTGGCTCTGACTCTCCCTGGTGGAGCTCCATAGGGATTGCTAAACAACTCACAAGGATCCAACAGATGGCAGCCATCACAATTCTCAGAGCCATGAAATCCTCTGCTACAGGCACCCTGAATGTTCACACCTTCCTCCCACCTACACCCATACTCTTTCAGAATGTGCTTCACTGCTCCATGCTGCTGAAATCCCACCCCCTTCACTCCAAGATACAGTGGATTGAAAAGCATGATGTGTGACACCACCAGTCAGCACTTCACCACCTGATACACAACCTTGCTGTGAAACCCTCCAGTGTCAAAACCATCAGCCCTCACCTGACAAAACTGAGCACAACTCCCCCAATGTCCACCAGTATAGCATTGTCAAAAGAGAAAGCAGCAGAGGAGTTCCAGGGGCTCACCACCCACACATGGGTGTTCACTGACAGATTATGCACTGACAGAAAAGTAGGAGCAGCAGCAATTCTGTACATAGACAGCAAGCAGGTATCAGGTCTGAAGCTCCACCTAGGACCTGCAACAGACCATATGGTCTTCAAGGTGGAAATGATAGGACTAATACTCACAGCACACCTCCTTGACACCACCCCACAGCCAACATTCCCAGCTACCATACTGGTTGACAACCAAGCAGCCATCCAGGCCACTACGCTTTCCCCCTTGGGCACGCCCTGGTCCATGTGACCTGGACTTTTCCAATGTCGCGTGGTCAAAGCAGGACTTGGGACCAGGGTTAGCTGAGCACATCAGTGAGTATTGGGGGAGGGATTACTCAAGCTTCGAGAGCTTTTTTGTTGGACCCGTGTCGTTCAGACCCGTGTTGCTCCACCGCCTGACATCAGCCACCAGCAGCTGCTAGCCATACTTCGTGCCATGCGTGAAGGAATCAATCCTGCTGATGATCCGTTTCCTTCCCCCGAAGTTGTGCAGGCTGGTCGAGAACGCTATAAGCGTTATATGTGTCGAGGAGTGGACCTCCCTGTGCTGGCCACTCAGACCAGTTCAGCCCCGACTCGTACCAGGGCCAGCAACTGCAGCAGTCGGAAACGCAAAAGGGATGACGCCATTGGATCTATCGGTCCCAGCAGTCAGAGACGCAGGGTGGATGGCACCGGTGAATCTGCAAGTTCCAGCAGTCGGAAACGCAGGACGGAGAACGCTATTGGATCTCTGGGTTCCAGCAGGCAGAAGCAGTGATAGGCGGGTGTTTTCGCTGTGGGCAAGGGTAAGCCTGCATACTTTCAGAACATATTTTATTTCGTTAACACCGCCGTATTGTTTGCTTGCTTTGTATGGGCACCATGTACCCTGCACAGCAAGGAAAAGTGGTCGTCTGCCGCTCAAACATAGATAGCTGTACCGAGGATGTCAAATGTAGGGTTTTAAAATCTGTGTAGTTGAAATGGTGAGTACAGGTGGAATTTGCCTTGGATCAACTAGGATACACTACCATGAACTATTATGTAACACGAACAGCTGATCACCACAATAGAAGTAGAATGAGTGAATTAAATCTCGGCGTTACCAGCCTGGTCTACACTTCGCAGCTTGACAAACACGTCGCTCCCTACAAGCTCGACGATCAGCTAGGAAGTAAATAGAGATAAAAGATACTGACCCCATCCATCTAGAGAGAATAAATCCAGCGAACCTCCAAAGTAACGAGCATATAACCGGCTCATGGGTAGCCCGTAGCCCAGTCCTGCTATAGTTCCCAAACCAACTTGCACGCCTTTACCAGTTATTTCTCCAAACAAATTTCCTTCGCTCGTCGTTCCTCCGACTGCCGCACTGCCCCCAACCTGCTGTGCAGCATACGGTCCGCCGCCGCACTCCTCGGGAGTGGAATGGCCCGCGGTGGTGAAAGCATATGAAAAGATGCGTGCCATGTTGGACGGTGATACTCCACCACCTTGATCACGCACGCGGAGCGATAGAAAGGGAGACGATGGAGATGGCGGGGGAGATATTGTCACGGTCACTGGAGGAATGGGTCGTGTAGAACTATGGCCATATTGTTTGTGGTGATGTTCTACAGTCGCTCGGAAGGCGTTCTTGAGTATTTCAGTGAGTATATACTCGAGATGGATGGGGACATAACTTGCGAGTTCAGTCACGGTGTGTAAACGGAAAGTAGGACATGGTAACACTCACGCGAATGTGGTGTCTGGGTGCCCGTCAAGCACGACGGAGGTCGTCGCGCCAAGGGTGGCTTCGCACAACTCACTAACGAATTCACTGCACATCTTCACTGTGGCAGCTGGAGAACAAACCATATCAACTATACCGTAGTGAGACGTGAGACCAATTGCTTGCTGTGCCTCCAGCACTCGTGACAAGGCGATATGTTGCTCCGCGATTAGACGAACAGATATTCTATTGCGGATCGCACCATCGAGGAAGTTGCTGATTTGTACCGGAGACATGTATTTGACGCACTCCTGAAAGCTGCATTGAATGCCATCCGAAAGTGAGCGCCTGTGACATAAAATAGATGGTACCGAACTACAGACCCTTTGGCCATGGTGGGGATGTCATTGCGATGGCTTTCTACTAGATGGCTTAGCTCCGCTGTAAATTTCGCGTTTTCTTCAAGTGTTGTGACGGATGGATAAGTGGCGAGAAACTGGAAGCTAGTACGGTATGCTTTCAACGTCTTCGCCACATAGGGATTCGTGCCAACAATGAAGGGCAATGTTTCGAGTGCGCGCGCGCGCCTGGCAAGACGGCGAGGAATTTCGGACAGGACATAGGACACACTGCGTAGCAGAGATTCCGTTGTAAGTGGCTGGCCAAATGCCACGAGGGAGCTCAGTGTTATTGGATATGGGGGATGAGCAGCATACGAGGCTAGCAGTTGTGATATCTCGGCACTTTGGGGTTCGGGAGAATAATGACCATGATATCGACGCCGACGGACTTGGGTGAGGAAAGAAGTCGGCGGACGAATGCGGGACATGAGTGGTCTGAGCTGTTTACCTGCCAAGATCCAGCGGCTCGAGTCACTAATCACAACTCTCACAAAGATTTCACAACGGCGCTTATTCCACCAGCTCAAATATCAGATCTCAGTTAAATTTATGTTTCTAGTTTGATTACAGTCAGGGTGACGATAACAGCAAAACAGCGGAGAAGACCGCTGATTGCCCAATGCGGGCCTACTGAATAATAGCGTCAATCCGCGTGTCGCTTTCCACCGTTTCTTGGTGGTCTGTGCTCTGAGCCCAATCCATCATAAGCAACAAATTATCAACTTGAACGAAGTGGAATCGTCAACTCACTGGGTTTTGCTACCTCCGCGTCATCGGCTTCATCTGGTGTGAACGATGTGGATGAGGTACCGCTCACGGATATCGACGCAGAGCCCTGTCTACGCAATGAACGCCGTGGTCGTGTTTCAATACATGCGGGAACATCCGGCGCAGGAGAAACATTCAAGGGTGACTGTGACGTGGGTGGAGCCAGACTAGATTGAGCTGTAGAACTAACGGCGGACAACCGAGGCAATCGGATTTTGAGAGTGGGAGTGGAGGTGGCACCAGACTGGGTTATTGTCACAGACGCTTTTGGTGTTGTGGGAGGTGCAGGTTTCGATGCAGAACCCCGTACAGGCACCGGTGAGGCGACAGGATGTGCAGAGGGAACTTGCGTGGTTGCAGGTGTCGGTGTGACGGGGGGATGTGGTGCGGATGGCGCGGGGGCGATATGAACGAATCCAGTACATGCAGGCGGAACAATATCGCTATTCTTTTCTACTTGCCTTGCCTTGCGACGTGGCCGTCCTCTTCTCTGAGGCTGAGCAGGCGCAGTCTATCGGGGCATGAGGTAAGGAATACGGATCATAACATTACGCTCTCAAATCACCTTCACATTCTCTTGAGGTCGGGCTATCAAATCTTCGGCTAACTTAGACACATCGTCCTGTTCTTGCTTGAGCGCTACTCTCGCTCTCTTTGACCTTGTTGGAGAGGAATGTTCAGCTAGTGTCTGTAATAGCGACGATGTCTCAGGAAATGAAATTTCAGGGACGACTTTTCCAGAAGTCCTGGAAGAAGCTTTACGCTACCGAGAGATAAGGACTCCGTGGTCAGATGAATGGGCTGCTACCTGCCTTATAAGTCACTGGCTTAGCGCTGTCACTCGGTTCTGCTGTTCTTGGTAATGGCACAACAGGGCGCGACTCCAGCTCAAGATCCGTTTGTGTGCTCGAATCAACCAGAGTTCCTCGAGACCTATCAACGTCCTGTTGTTGTACTATAGATCGCTGAGCAGGGGTCGCAGTTCTCCGAACAAAGGAGTGATGTAGGTCAAATAATAGCTGGGGTATCAGATAATGAGAGAAAGACAGGTGATGTAGGAAGGAGACATACTTGTGCGGCATGAAGTTCATCCCTCGAGATGAGATCTTCAGACAGGGGTCTAGAGCCCTCATCTGTCTCGTCTAAAGAGCTTAACGATGTCAATGGCGAAGATATTTCCGACGGTGTGTCTCGACTGTCGTCCGATTGCGCATGAATGATCACCTTGCACTAAAAAACGGACACGTACCTATGACTTCTATGCTGATCTTTGCCGATTTTACTCCAAAAATCGAGCATGATGATGCGCTCTGGTACTCTATATCGCCTGCCATTGATAAGTACCTCATCTAAGACCAGCTTCTCAGTCATCGCTGCTGGTTGGGGGTGAATGACCTCTATGTTGCCGTTGTTCCACTGCATTGGCTTCATAATATCAACTGGGGCAACACTCTGCTTTGGGATACGCCGTTTCGGTTGCTGCATGAGAGAACCGAAAGATCACGTGCAAAACATCGTGGAATCTCACAAGTACTTACAAGGACTTGGTCTATGTGATTTGGACACATCCACTTCTTTCCATATGAGGGCATGGACGTAAGGGGTGGATCAAGACAGTCGAGATGCCAGTGAAGGTTACAGTAATCGCAAGATACCAGCCTCTTCCAGGCCTCTGAAGTTGCACTGTGGACCGTGGATGTTGACCGACGATAGTACCTCGCGGAAGAAGTAGATGCGACAACGCTAGTGGGCAACGCAGATTTCCCACAACAAAAACATATGACTGGAATGCCATTGCGGTCTTTCAAACGGTAGGGATCGCGATCTTCCAGCTGCCCGTGACGACTAAAACGATTTGAGGATCATGTTGACAGAAGAAATAAATTGACATACTTTAGGCGTAGCTGCTTTACCTCTGAACTATCAACGTACATGCCGTTAGTTCCTGTGGTAACTGTAGAAATACCTGAGTTATGTAACAGATTCAGAACTGAGACGACGGACCATCTTTGAAAAAATTCCTTATATCATCCGGAAGTTGAAACTCTTTGGGAATGCTTAATTGAAGGTGGTGGATGAGTGGCGACAAGAAAGAGGAACGGGTAGGTTTGGGAGGAGGGTGCTTGGATTTTTAAGTCAGCGAACCCTCACATAATAACTGCTGCGCATCTCACCTTCCGAATGGTACAACTTGGACAGTACCACTTGTCCCCTTCTGGTAGATCAATGGCCTCCATGGGCGGATCTAAACACCAGAGGTGGAATGCCTTAGGACAACTGTCGCAATATACCAGCGCGCCAAGAGACCGACAGGATGAACAGTGATCGTCGTTCGGCTAATAAATAAGAAATGAACAGACCTGGCAATCAGAGACAGCGAACGTGGAGACGTACCATGCCAAAGTAAGGCTCAGGTGAGAGTGAAACCTGAACAGGTTCTTCCTTGACGATCGATCTGTCAGTCTCCTTCCCTTTCCCTTTGTCTTTTCTCGCACTCCGCCCCCTCCCGTTTGTGTTCGAAAATGACACAGCACCCTCTTCGGTACCAGGCAGTGAGTTAGCTCGGGACAATGACATGGACGGGTCATCCGAATCGGGCTGTGCCAGCAATAAGTCGGAGTCTAGTATTAGTGGCACACTGGGTCGGCGTGAGGGAGCTTCTGGGATGACTGGATCTGAGGCAGGTAGAGTGCTGCTGTTCAGACTGCGAGCATTGGCACGCTGAGCACGGCCATTTGCGGTCCTGGAGAAGGGTACATGAGGCAGAGAATCAGTAGAGTTTTCAATGTATCGACAAGGGTTTAGTTCAGTGGCATGCGAGTGTAGTAAAAGCAAACGAGTGTTGATAGAGGAGACATCAGAAGCCAGGCGTACGAGAGAAAGAGGAGACGCACCCTTTGTCAATTCTAGCCCGTTTTCGACGAGGACCATCGATCTCTGGGCCAGTAAGCGGACCCGCCACGAGCCCCGAATAAGTGGAGCCAGGATCTGATGGAGGGAGATAGGACACAAATACAGATTTCTTCGGGTCGCGCTTGTGCACGACGGGGTTCTGAATGTCTGCCAGAGCTGGCGGACCTGGCAAAATTTCAGTGGAAAGAGTAGGATCTGAAAGTCCCTCCAAGTGGGGCGGTTGGAGTACAGGCACTCCTGCTAACAAAAACGGCGGAACCTCCGCCATGGAAGTCATGGGTGAAAAGCGAGAAAGCGGCCAAGCTGGCAGTGAGAGAAATGACTGTCAATCTGACACGCAAATGAGCGCAATCACAGCTAATGTCAACGATGCTCACACTGCAGTAGCTGGACCAAGTGCGCGTTTGAGGTCAAACGTCGCGGCACCGACATAACACCCGACTACTTTTTTTTTCAGACAAGCTTATACTACGTCTATAATTCCACTGATATCACTACTATCCCACCTACATATCTGAGACGCTCGTCTCCAGTGCAAAGATAATCCTCCTGCCGTGAAATGTTCGACAATAACCACTTGATCGCTTGCTGACAGAAATCGGTCGGCGAGAAGTGAAGGGCATGAATACGCCGGGAAACAAATTGTCATCGCCGCACCACCATGCTGTATGTCCCACAAAAGGCCTAACGTTAGGAGAGGCAGACGTAGACTTGATAAGGGACACCTTAATATTGAATGACGAAGACGGTTCAATCCCCAACCGTGGAGTCGAGTAAGTTCGCCGGCTACGCCTATAGGTCAGACAAAAGGGAATATATATCAAAGATCCTACCCATCCTTTACAAAGGAAGGTAGAAAGAAGCTGGTGTTCCCACTCTCCTCGTCAGTCTCTCGCGTTTGCTCTAGCCTATCACCTGGTGCATCACGAGACTGTCCCTTGTTTAGTTTCGAGGAAAGCCGTCTGTGCAGTCTAGTCTTCTGGTGGACTTCCCACTCGATGCCTTCCTCAACCATAACGGGTCTCGAGGGGTCGGTTGTACATATAGAGCAAACCATTTTGCGCCTAGCTTCAAGAACTGCAGTGGGGCTGCGTGACATCAAATATGGGCAAACTGACTTGGTGGAGGTCTGACGAACTTTACTGGTTTGTTAACAGTGACAAGCATCGCCTGAGCTAAGGGTGATAGTGTCGCCGGATCCGGGAGTTCCGACGAGTTCAAAAAAGCTGGAAACTGCCTTCAGCAAGGAAACACGTGTACCTTGTTGGACACGCACCATCCATAATCGCTTGGGCAGGTTGAGATACATTCAAATCCCAGGCATCACCCAGAACTAGGGACAAGTCATTAAGACCCGTATCACTTACTTGTAACTGATCGACTTGCCTGTCGCATCAAGCAGGTACATCGATGCCATCAGTTGGCTCTCTGCTGTCACACTCTGAATGGCAGGAAGTAATTTGTTCCGAAGCCACGACACTTGACGCTTAGCATACTTGCGAGTGGAGTGTTTCATTTGTTCGATCGCCCTCGTAAACGCCTCTTGCGAGGTGTTCGGATCCGTTAGGAATTCGCGAAATTCCTTGTATCCTACGGTGGTCAGAATTAGAGTTTGTCCTTACTCGGCTTGGTAACTGACCGATGCACTGGTAGATACCAAGCGTGTAGTCGGTCACTGGTTCCTTTGACTCAAATCCGCCGCCGAGATAAGTTTGAGGAGCAGTTGATGAGCGGGCGATTTTGTATAATTCACGGATTTCATCTACTAGGCCACCCTTGGGGGAGTTAGATAACGATTCCTTTCACATTCAGACACACAAACTCTAATCATATCATCGACCCGGTTGTCTAAACGTGGGTTGAGAGCTGACGGCTCAGCATATAGCCAAAAGCAAAGAGTGTGGTAACTATGACATATCATCGCATGAGCGAGTTAAATATTTAGAAAGGAAATGGCTCACCGAGGTAAATGCGCAGTGGTGGCTTGTTCGCTGATGATTTCACTTGGTATTCGTCCGTGTTCTTTGATAATCTGCAAACTTCTGAGAACTTTCCGCGTATCTCTCCAGTGCCATCTGGCGGCGACTGGCTCGTCCAGTGTCTGGAGAAGCTGATGTAGTAATAACGCGTCATCCGGGTGGCTAACTGCAGATGATGGCTGTTCTGGGAGGCTGTTTAGGAGTTCAAGAAGGTGCGGGGGGAGTTGCGAGATTCGACTCTTGAGTATAGATGACCGAGGGTGAATAGAGCGTTGCTCTCCTGGTCGAACGTTGATCGAATCACCGCTGGACAGCCGGTTGGGGAACAGCAAGTGCTGGATCCAGTAAGACGTCCCGCCAACAATGATAGGTATCTCGTGTCGACTGTGCGTCTCTTGGATCTTTGTAGGACAAGCCTAGTTAGCAGGGACATCAACGCAGCTCAGATGACTTACAGCTTCGATCGCATCTTGGACCCACTGTCCAACGACATATTGTTCCCCGGGCCGTTTAAAGTCCATGAGTAAATGTTCGACTCCCATCCGTTCTTCGAACGGAACCTTGTTGGTGATGACATTCATGCCCGTGTAGACCTGCATCGAATCTGCGTTGATGATCCTTGCACCCCGCCACTTGTGACTGGGGTTTTCATGTCTTTGGACTTGGGCCAATCTGAGAGCGAGCTCGATTCCCAGCTTTGATTTTCCGACCCCCGTTGTCCCGCATATCGCTATCACAGGACTGGTCATGGCCACGCAGTGGAGTGTCACGTGCACACTCAACTGCACACTCGACTGCCATGTCCTCGGTGGTGCGTGCGGGGACAAGTCGAATATCGCTCTCCAATCTTAGCCCGGCACTCGGTTCACTACACAATGTATGTTGGTCACGTTTCCTTGCTGCTCTGCTTCACATTCGTGCATAGAAAAAACGTGTCGGGCGAGGCCAAGGCTCAGGCTATGGCGGCACCTCCGGACGTGGTCACAAGGGTGCAAAGGCCCGCTCGGGAAACGGAAAACCAAAGGCTGGATTCGAGGGCGGTCAAACACCAATAACAAAGCGATTCCCCAAGAGAGGATTCGTCAATCCGTGAGTGCTGCATGATCTGCCAAGGTTTTCATCCCTTTTTCATTCCCCTTACTAGAAACCAGAAGGTTTATGCGGCTGTTAACCTGGACCGCATACAGCACTGGATCGACCAAGGCCGCCTGACGAGTTCTCTCACCCAACCCATTACCGCCAAGGAACTACTTCTAAGTGGTTGCGTACACAATGTCCAGGACGGAATCAAGTTACTGGGTGATGTGGGTGTGCAGCTTTGCAAGTAGTCATTTCCTAACGTATGCCATTTTTAGGGTGCTCAATTTTTGAAGTCCCCGATCCATATTGTTTCATCCAAAGCTTCAAAGACAGCTATCAAGGCAGTAGAAGCTAACGGTGGAAGTGTGTTTTGCCAATATTACAACCCCCTTGCTCTACGGGATTGTATAAAAGGACGCGCAGACCGCATATCAGCCGCTCCCACGCGCCGGAATGATATCTGTGAGTGCATTCTGTTTCTCGCGTGGGTCAACATCTAAATGACATATCCTAGTGTGGTACACGGATTGGAAAAATCGTGGATATCTGTCGCCAGAAGCTGTGGAAAAGATGCCACTCGTTTCTGAGCGTTGGAGACAACTCTCGAAACAACTTCTAGTCTTCAAGACACAAAGCTTCAACAAGAAGCCGGTCGAAAGTAGTGCATCATCTTAGAGAATACAACTAACATAGATTATGACTCCATTTCGTCAGATGAAATGCTACGGCTGCGTGAACTACGACGCGAGTGCGCGGGTGAACGTGAAGGCGACCGAGATGGACTGCGAGAAACGTAGCGCCCATTAACAGATGGAGAGCCGCTCCTTCTCTCGCTTCCTGCCTCGCTTGGACTTCTTGAGCGGTAGGGACTCGGAGTCCTTGTCCGACTGCCCCTCCGGTCCATGCTTTGACTGCGACTCGAACTTCGACTACGATCACTGCCACCGTGATCACTTTTTCCCTCCATGGCATCCAGTAATCGACTTTTACGCGGCCCAATTTCGCCGCTTTCTTCCAGAGTTTGTCGCTTGGGTAAGCGAGGGAGGATGATATCACATACTCGCTCTTCGGTGAGCAGCTGGTATACGAACTCATCGAAATAGACCAACGAGTAGCCAGCTGCAGCAAATTCTCAGTACCTGAATATGAATGACCACGAGAGGGAACGACAAACCCATGTCACGCCAACGCAACTTACGATAATCCTTCATGAGTGGCTCTAGAATCTCATACACCTCAACTGCTCGGAATGTCATACGAATGTACATGGCAGCCAGGGCTCTCATATACCTAAGATTTTGTGACGTGTCAGAACAGCCTCTAAATGGTAGTATACAGTTGGCAGACTCACTTGAACTCGTCTGCCTGCAGATACTCGATTAAGATCTCCTTCTCCGGTTGAATTTGAAGAAGTTTCAAGAGCAGACACAGAAACTCAGTGGGCCGCTGATTTCCGTAGACACCTCCAATGAAGCGTAGCTCGATAGCCTTGTCAATGAGGGACTCCGCTAGTGAAAACCATCAGTATGCCAAGACTTGGAGTGGTAACATGACCAGCAAACCTGTTAATGCGAAACAGTGCTCCTTCCAATAGACGGACTCCCATATTCTGTTTCGGATCACAGTCTCAACTAGAAACTGCAAAAATCAGATCCACAACGCAAATATCGATGGTTAATCTTACTTGGGGATTTTGGCCATGGATAGACGCTGCACCTCTAACCGTCGTATTTGCCATCGAAGTGGTTGTTTGTCCTTGTTAGAATCAAAAGGTGTCTTCAAGTTCCATCACGTTTAGCGACGCATAGATCCCTGCATTGCAGGGGATAATAATTCACTACCATACTTCACAAGCAGTATACAATGGTACACAACACTACCATGAGGCTCTTAGGAAAACACTCTTCAGTCCTCCATGGCCCACTGTGGCAACCACTCTTCCCAATTCTCCCAGGCCGTATCGACAACCTCTTCATCATCGTGATCCTTGTGGTCGCGATGATGGCAGTGGTGCTTCTTGAGTGGGTTCAAAAGGGTGGTGACGACATGGGTGGCACCATTGCGAGCCGGGAAGTCAAATGGAACAACCTCTCTTCCGTTCACCTTGAACCTAGTGAAAAAGCGTGGAGGACCAGGGAGACGCAGTTTGGATTTATAACGTGCGATATGCACGTCGAGTGTATGATTGGTAAGGAGGGTGGGCAGGGTGATGTTAAACTCGTAAATTAGTTCAGGAAGGGGGATGGGATTCCGTCGAGGGTGATGGTCATTATTATCTTTGAACATCGTCATGGGTGGGAAGACGGGAGTAGGAAGAGTAAAGAGTAGGTCATCAGTAACGAACCCAGTCATACCATCGTCCTCGGACGTAGCATGGTGTATGTAGTCTGTGGGGCAGATAAGTCATCTTCTACATTTGATACAGGAATAATGTGACATACCACTGAACAGGGCAAAATCAGGTACGATGTGGAATTCCAAAAGCTTCCTAAGAGCTCTCTCACCAAAGGGCGAAAACAGCCAGAATTGGAGCTTCCTTGGGAGGCGCCGGAATGCGGAGTTGGTCGGCGCAAAGAATGTAGCTGTCTTGGCTCCATGGAAACCGCCATGAGACTCATCCTTTCCATGGAAGTACCGCCGATCGATGTGTCCGGTGAGACCCACACGCTGGATGGCTGACATCTGATGGGGAAAAAATGAGTAAGGGCTCTTTTATGTGGATAAATCCGACATACAGCGCGAGAGAATATATCCTGGAGCAGGAAAAGTTGTTGAAAGATCGAGGGAGGAGGAATGAGGGGTCTATTGATGTGGTGGATAACACCTGCACAACAAAACGGTCTGAACGAAGAAAATTTTGACGAGACAGAAAAAAACAAACCATTCTTCGCCTCAATGTTACGGGCGGTTATGAACGAGTGCATATTAACCTTCAATCCAGGAGGGACAATAGATCTTTCAACGGTCAACCTGAGTGGCTGATAGTCCATGGACCCATCTTTCAGAGTAAGGTTTGTGGCGTAGGTGGAATTCTCCAAAAGTTCATGGGAGCTGTATCTCTCTGGCAGTATGTGGTACGCCAGGATACCACGCACGATGCGTGCAAAACACCTTTTGCGATCTTCCTTAAAACCTGAGTCGGGCAGGTCGTCCAGCTGCTCAACTTGGAGGACGAGGCGATCAAGATCACTGTGGTTGTGACATTCGTCACCATTCACATCCAACTCGCCATTGTGATCAGGGTCTCTTGGCTTCCGAGGTTTTGGCAAGCCCGAGTTGGGCACGGCAAAGAAAGTAATGCTATCATGACCGGTAAACACGAGGCTCACAAAGTGAAGGTTTTACTAACCTTTGAGAGGGATCATTGAGGAAGTCAACAACCCCATCATTCAATTCGATTGCCTTGACGAGGCGGGAGAAGCTATAATTGCCACGTATCAGTTGATTGTACAGTTGGAACAGAGGGTGCACTCACTGCTCGTCTTCCTTCAACAACTGGTAGACAGTTCTTTCTTCGTCCAGTTGAGGAGAGCCCAAGTAACTTATAATACTATCTAGTTGAATTTGACCAAGCCATGGTAGGATTAGCGTAGGCAGCGCATAAGCCGTTCCCAACAGGAGGAACGGCGTGAAGGTCAGAATTCGCATGTTGTGGAGAAACAAAGAAAGGCGATTGGTAAGACCACTGTTCATATAGCTAAGTGGCACTCCATCCATGTGGCAATCACCTATTCCGCAGCCGCAAGGTGGCAAGATGAGACTGCGGATAGATAGGATGCGCGTCATAGGTTTCATTACCGCCGTGAAAATGGAATTAGTTCGGTGATCAAATTGGAATGGGTTCAGGTCGGTCATAATTAGTGTGCACTCCCACCAAAGAACGAACCTGCAATCAAGATTCGAAATTGGCAGTAAAAATTCTAAGACCCCATTGACATACTGTAGAAACATCGAAACTGGTCGCTGGTGTAGCTTGGCCTCGCCTTTGAATAGGAGATAGAGATTTCGACGTTGCCTTCATTTTATCGTCTTTGCGCCCACATGTTATCAGTATTACAATCAAGTCACTAACCTGTATTCATATATGCGCCAGTGCATACGATGCAAGTCAGTTTATTTAAGCTATCGCTCAGTTCGCATACTCCACCCAAACAGCACGTCCAAACTCTACAACTAGTGGATCGCAGTCGTATCCCTAGTGTCGTCGCCACCAGAGTGTTGAGAACACATATGTTAAATCGGTTTGGTCCGTACAAGTTGAGGCTGTCTCCAGTGTTGTCATTGACTACGGCCAGACTGGACCGACCCGTGGCACTGGTCAACGAAAAGGGTCAGTCGACACTTGACTAGTGACTGGTCATCGATAGTAGTCTCCAGCCGCTATAGAAAATTTGGATGAATACGGGAAGCAGATGTCCAGCGCGGAAAATCCCGACACCAGAGGGCGCCTTCCCAGAACGTCTATAATATTAATAAGCTCAGGTCTGACAGGAACTTCACGGACCAGTCCTCATCAGAGGGTGGCCCTACTTTTTGAAGGGTTATACACTTGAGCTTCTACAAACCCATCAGGGATCTTAGCTATGCTGCCGAAGTTTGAAAAGTTTAGGGGTGCCATTAATAAAGGGCTACATCATAAATACTCAGACAGTAGAAGCAACAGTGTAGATCACTCGAAATAACTGTTTCAATACTGCAGCTGCTGAGAGAGGTAAGCAAAAACCTGTCTGTGTTCACTCTGGTAGGGCTTAGCTAGCCTACAGGTTTAGTTTTACTGCCCCTGATGTTGAATTAGGGTGCGGTAGCATATGTCAACAAACTAATATGAGGGACATCTGCAAATCACTAAGCTAGGGAGTAGTAACAAAGGTTGTTGATAGACAAGTCATGAGCTTTCTTTTCTTCGCGACTCACAGACACTGCAGATATAACTCATCGAAGGTAAGTTCCATTGGAAAGTTGGTACGCTACATCTTTCTTGTTGTCTTACTGCAAACAAAATCATGTTGTGATGCAAGTATAGAATCAATCCCAGAGGTTGTCGGAGGGAAGAGGGGCCCATCTACTCTACCATCTGGCGGAACCTGTCCTGAATTTCAGTATGTAGGTCATTAAGCGTCTTCATGATCGACTCCTGTCCTTGAGATGGTGACTGAAATATGAAAGAACTTTAAAATGGTTCTATTGCGTAGAGTTGCCAACTACCTACCTCAAACTTCATCTGTGAAAGTTTGAACATCAAATCACTTGCAGCATCTCTGATTTTCGAGAACGTCAAGTCGCCCTGGCCAACGGCTCTCAGAGCGGCATCATAGAATGCCACATAATTTCTGAGCATGCCATTCGTCTTGTAGAATGGACAGTAACGATCGTACTCGCTCATACCGTTTTGCTGCAGGAAATCATCTTTCAACATCCGAGCCACATCAAGGGTAATCTTGTCGTTCTCGCCAAGTGCGCTCTTTCCAACCAGTTGGACAATCTCAGCAAGGTCTTCCTCCTTCTGGAGAATTTCCTTGGCGCGCACTCGGAGATCGACGAAGCCGGCGAAGTTGCGCTCATAGAACGGCTCCAGCACTTTGGTATACTTGGAGTAAGAAAGGTTCCAGTTGACGGAGGGGAAGTGCTTGCGTTGGGCCAGTTTCTTGTCGAGACCCCAGAAGACCTGGACGATACCGAGTGTAGCAGATGTAACAGGATCAGCGAAATCTCCTCCAGGAGGCGACACGCTACGGCATCACGTGAATAAAACATTCAGGTATCCTAGAGCTGGTAACTCACGCGCCTACGATCGAGACAGTGCCCTCTCGTTGGGGGCTGCCAAGACATTTCACCCTGCCTGCACGTTCGTAGAAGCTAGCCAACTTTGTGCTCAAGTACGCTGGATAACCCGAATCTGCCGGCATCTCTGCGAGACGCCCAGAAATTTCACGTAGGGCTTCCGCCCAACGCGACGTTGAATCCGCCATCATCGCAACATTGCTGCCTTGGTCACGGAAGTATTCTGAGAGTGTGATACCTGTATAAATGGATGCTTCACGAGCGGCTACAGGCATGTTCGAGGTGTTGGCCACGAGGGTAGTGCGCTTCATGATAGGTTCTTGACGTCCATCGGTTTCCAAAGTAAGTTCAGGGAACTGCAAAAGAAGTAGGAACAAAGGGTATACGAGAACAACCCGAACCCTTACCTCCATTAACACTTCTGCCATCTGAGAGCTGTTAGTACAGAGTAGTATTTCAACATTCACAACTCACTTCATTTCCTCGCTCACCACATCCAACGTATATGATAATATCAGAGTTGGAATATTTAGATAGAGCCTGTGAGATGACTGTTTTCCCACAACCGAAAGCTCCTGGAATAGCAGTGGTACCACCTTGTACACAACTACGGACAGTAAGTACACGTTGAAGGAGAAGTACCAATCACATACGGGAACAGGGCGTCGAGGATTCGTTGACCAGTTAGGAGTGGATAGTTAGCAGTCAACTTCTCAGTCACCGGCCGAGGCGCCCGGACAGGCCAAAGCTGCATCATTGTGTGTTTGGATACTCGGCCTTGGAATTCTGTTTCGAGAACAACATCCTGGTCATGAAGAAGTCAATGTAAGCGAAAAAATGTATAAGCAATACATACGTCAACGGCATAGCTTCCCTTCTCTGCGATGGATGTGATGGTACCAAGGGCGCGGGGTGAAAGCATGATCTTGTGGCTGTTTACGAGTGAGTTCTCCCACACGGTGCCAAATATGTCACCCCCAGATATGTGATCTCCAACCTAAAAACATTGTTGAGAACAGACATCATTTAAGTAGAGTGAGAGGGACTACTTGGAGTGATGTTGGCGTGAAGTCCCAACTTCTTGAACGATCGAGAGCTTCTGTGTTAATCCCACGGGGTATATAGATGGACTGGGAGAGTTCTTGGATGGACTGCAGTAGTCATGGTTGTAGCAAAAGGACATATGGCATAGGAAGACGACTTGCCCTCAATGGTCGTTGTATGCCATCTACGATGTTCTCCATCAAACCTGAAGGCATAGTGAGGACAGACGACAGAAATGGTCTGTTCGATGCACACCTGGACCCAACTCTACAGAAAGTGGTTTTCCTGTCCTGAGAACAGGATCACCCACTGTTACACCAGATGTCTCCTCGTACACCTGGATAGTGGTCTTGTCTGCCTCTATTCGGATGACCTCTGTTGGAGAAATCAGGACCGAGGTTCAGCCAACGAATGCGCATGCGCAGCTCACCTCCGACGAGTTCGTCATGTCCGACGCGAACAAGCTCATACATGGCAGCCCCGGTCATGTTTTCTGCGATCACGACTGGACCGGATACACCAAACACCTGACCGAATTGCGATTCACGCTCCTCATCTGCGATCTTTGCAAGGTCGCGTTTTGCATTCTGAAGTGCACCAGCCATGGTGGATTTGACCTGACCTGAGATCACCCAAAGCGGGATTTCAAAATATCCGCAAGCTGCCGAGTCGCGTCCAATGACGCGTCCCATTCCAAGCCAACTCTTCGTCGTCATCGCTCACAATGCCACCCAAAGCGTAAGCTCGTTGTTTGGGAATAGACAGAACTGCTAACCACTCATTTCTAGTGACTGGGAGAAATGTACGTCTCCTCATTGCACTTGTCCAGGTCGACCCTTGACTTGTCCCAGATGGGAAGAAAGTAGACGAGAAAGAGGAGAAGATACATGGTATGTTTCGTCGTTGATCTGCATGTCTTTAATGGCTTATATCCCTGCTATAGCTCTCACAGAGGGCGATATCCAGATTCTCAAAACTTATGTATGTGTCATGGCTGCATGTCTCGGCCAAGGCTCACCCCATGCTTAGGGTCAAGGGCCATACGCCGCCAAGTTGAAGAAAATGGACACCGACATCAAAGAAGTGCAAAAGCGCATCGACGAGAAACTCGGAGTAAAGGAGTCCGACACTGGCTTAGCTGCGCCGAATCTATGGGACCTTGCGTCAGACCGCATACGCATGAGCGAACAACCCCTACAAGTGGCTCGATGTACCAAGATCATACCTGTGGACACAAAGAAGGCCGAGCTGGCTCGTTCAGTCAATCCTGCTGGAGCTGTACAAGGGCAAAAGGGTGCTGACGAACAGGACAAATATGTCATCAATATAAAGCAGATCGCAAAGTTTGTCGTGGGTTTGGGTGAACGAGTCGCTCCAACTGATATTGAAGAGGGCATGCGTGTGGGGTAGGTCATCCGTTGTGTCCGTGTCACCTTTTGACCGTGTGGGTAGGGTTGACCGCAACAAGTATCAAATACAAATACCGCTTCCACCAAAGATCGACGCATCTGTAACAATGATGCAAGTCGAGGAGAAACCTGACGTGACATACTCGGATGTTGGTGGTTGCAAAGAACAAATTGAGAAGCTCCGTGAAGTCGTCGAAACCCCGCTCCTCTCGGTAAGCACTCAGATCTGTTTTGTGGCGTCCCATTGATCACTTTTATCAGCCAGAACGTTTTGTAAAACTGGGCATCGATCCTCCTAAAGGTGTTCTTCTCTTCGGCCCCCCCGGTACTGGCAAGACCCTCTGCGCACGTGCAGTTGCGAACCGCACTGATGCTACCTTCATCCGTGTAATCGGATCGGAGCTGGTTCAGAAATATGTCGGTGAAGGTGCACGTATGGTTCGCGAGCTCTTTGAGATGGCACGATCAAAAAAGGCTTGTATTATCTTCTTCGACGAAGTGGATGCCATCGGTGGCGCACGCTTTGATGACGGGGCGGGAGGTGACAATGAAGTTCAGAGGACAATGTTAGAGTTGATTAACCAACTGGATGGATTTGATCCGCGAGGTAACATCAAGGTACTGATGGCCACAAATCGACCGGATACACTGGACCCTGCTTTACTTCGACCTGGGCGGTTAGATCGCCGCGTGGAGTTCTCGCTACCGGACGTCGAAGGGCGCACACACATCCTGAAAATTCACGCCCGGAGGTGGGTCTCATCACGCCATGATCTCTGTGCGTCGCTAATTAGCTCCCGCTTAGCATGAGCGTGGAGAGAGACATTCGATTCGATCTTATTGCTCGGTTATGTCCCAATACAACCGGTGCAGAACTACGATCAGTTGCAACCGAGGTGCGCTCTTCTTCCATTGTATTATACACACTCCGAACCAACTTTGGACTGTTAGGCGGGTATGTTTGCTATTCGTGCACGACGGAAAGTCGCAACGGAACGTGACTTCCTTGATGCAGTGGAGAAAGTAGTAAGACAGGGTACTAAATTCTCCTCGACGTGAGTCCTTTCTCTCCCCTTGTGTTTGTCCACTGACAGGGTTTCTGTAGCCCACTATATCAGGTCTACAACTAGTATCTTACATATACTTCACATTTGTCGTATCAATGTGTATTCTTCTGCATTTATGTTGTTTTCATGCTGGTATCAATAAGGTTTTGTTGCGAACCACATTGCGCCCACACCAACAAATAACCTGTCCTCGAAGTGTCCTGCCGTTGCAGGTGTGATTATGTAACATAATACCTTTTGGCGACTTGGCTGTTCTAATTCCGGTTCTGCTGCGCATTCAGCAAATTTTGGAAGCCGCATATTCCCTGAAGCATCAAGGATTGGCAGGTTCACGCCTCCTGAGAAGCTGTGTTAGCTTGGTCATCCTTTCGCCGCCCAAGTACGTGTCCATTGGTGAGAACAACAAACAGATGCAATAGATCATTATTTAATTAATGTAGAGGATGGCATTGAATGCACATGGAGCGGATCATTATTATTAACTTGGCTCCGTCGGGCCCGATCCTTCTATCACAGCTCGCAGCTATGCCGTCATTACGCTCAGCGCATCAAGAAAATTTTGGGAATGACACATGCCCGACTGCTCAAGGAAAAAATATACACAAAGAGTATAGACTGGTTCCAGAGGATATAACAGACTCTGCTCGGAAATGGAGTAGGTGCTTCTGATAAAGTTACGCCTCTTATGATGCGCCACGTCTCACCGAAATTGCCCACCGTACTCGAGCACCAGAGTACCGTTGATCTGCCTGGCTACGACCTATGGCTCCATTATGTACGTCCGTGCGGTTGTTCGCGTCGTCGGCCTTACAGGTATTTATCTTTGAAAGGTCGACAATGTCCATGTCCTCCCTGGAGTGATAGATTTGGAACGATTCAAGAATGCTCTCTCGCATACCCTTCAGTTATATCCTCATGCTGCTGGGCAGCTACGTTGTCAGGATGGACGTTGGTTTGTGAGTTGTTCCTTCCTGTGACTTGCTCTGCGCGTCAATTCACGGCTTCTTTAGATAGAACTCACGAACACTCATATACCCGTGGATGTAAGTAATGCCGAGGAGAAAGCTGCGGATTCAATTCTGCGGGATGACTGGGTCATACAAGAAGATTTGTCACCACTTCTCAGCCACCAGCCAGTCGATGCCAATCCCATTAATGGAACGACACCATTAATTCGCTTTAAACTCACCTTCTTTACGGAAGAGACTTGCATTGGTATATCTTGGCATCACACTCTAGGTCAGTAAGTGACTGTGTTCGGACAATTAACTGAATGGTACTAACTCCTTTTGAAAAGGTGATGCCATTGCCCTCTTTCGTTTCACCCATACTCTGTCACAATTCTACCAGAACAAGGTGCCCGAGTTTGCGACGCCAACGTTCAGGAAGCACTTCTTTCTGCCACCTTCGGAAGCTATCGCCACAGAATATTATCCCAAAATTCGTCAACTACATGATGCGTATCCCTTTGCCGAACTTGGTGCTAAATATGCGGAAGCCCTCAAGGGTGTTGAAAACCTCCAATGGCGATTCAGTGGCGAAGAGCTGCGCAGATTGCATGCGAGAAATTCAACTGGGCGACAAGAGCTCACGATCCAAGATTGCCTGACAGCTTATCTCGTCACGGTTTTGAATCGGTGTCAGGAAAAACCTATACGAATGGTTACCAACGCAGGCAGTGTAAGTCATGGACACAGTACGATCTGAATGATGTCGCTCAGTCCCTGTCTAAGTATCGAAATGTGAAAGCGCCATTCATCGACGAGAACGTGGCAGGAAATGCCATCCTGAATGTTTGTGTCGTGTTTCTATAATGATGACGAGCTTCTTGACACCTATCTGCAGATTATCTCAGAACAGCTCCCCTTAGATATGGTTGGGATTGCAGCTGCAATTCGTACCTCTATCATCCGCAGCAGAGATGCCCAAGATCTTGAGAATTGCCTGAGTACTATGAGTGATTGCATGCTGACCACCCTCAATTCGGGGAAATCGTTCTTCTTCGCACCTTGTGACGATGTGATGACCGTAAACTCGAATTCTTCGTAAGTTTACTATATTCCTGGCGCATCAAGAATGACATATGCTGCCTTCGTCTAGAATCGATTGGTGTAGCGCACACTTCGGCTTTCCGGACGGCTCGAGATTTCATACTTCAGGATTTACGAAATTTTACTTCCGACCATTCAAGTCTAACCCGGTGAAGGGGGTCGACGGTGCTTGGCGTCCTCGCCAAGGTTCCATAGACGTTTCGATGGGTGTTCCGATCGAGTTGAAGTCAAGAATCCTAGACATTCTTGCAGGCAGTTTCGAGCCGAATGCCATTCTGGAAGAAGACCCCCATTGCAGTTGTTGTGGTTTACTGCAGCCTTTCCTGTTCAGATCCTTCTTCCTACACTCTAAGTTATCAGCGAAATGACTTCGCGAAACCTGGCATTCGAATCGTTAATATGTTGATAGTCTTACGTGCACCATATTCACCCTGTATTTTTATCTGTAAGGAGTCAATATTGCGGTGGAACCAATTGGATCTTGTGCTGTCTTGTGGTTACGCGGGTCGGATCCACTGAGATAAAGCTTCGTCCTCCTTCGACTTGGCACTGACCTATCTACCACTGAAACCACATTGCGATGTCCATCCCACTGGAACAGCTTGTGAAGGAATGGTTGAGGCTAGATATAGTAGGTTTCTGATTGCGATAACTAGCCACTGGGCCACTGCTACCTGGCTCTAGAATCCCACTACCAGGGACGATATCCAAAAGCTATGGGACCAACAGAACACGGATGAGCTAGAAAAGAGGATGAGGTATCTAAACGTCACAAGGCGCCGCCTACAGCTAACAGTTATGTTACAGGCCTCGTATTCAGTTCGGAACTGCAGGTAGTGCGATCTCTGCCATCGTGTTGTTGGCCCTAGATAACGCTGATTGTGGCGTATAGGCCTCCGAGGGAAAATGGAGGCTGGCTGGGCGCGAATGAATGACCTGATAATCACACAAGCATCGCAGGTATGGCCAATTTCGACGACTCTCTCAGTTTGCTGCATCCCGGGATCTGCTTTCGCTTGACAGGGACTATGTGCCTACGTCCTTAAGAATGTTCCCGACGCCGCCACTAGGGGAGTTGTGGTTGGACATGACCACCGTCACAACTCGGAGCGGTGGGCACGCCTCACGGCGAATGCTTTCATTTCGAACAATGTCAAGGTCTATCTCCACCGAGGATTCGTACATACTCCTTTGTGAGTATAAGCGGGAAAGTAACTGGATGTTGTTGCTCATTTCACGACTACTTTCTTTTTTTATGTGCCACAAGGGTGCCTTTTTCGATGAAAAGACTGAACGCTGCTTGTGGGGTCATGATCACCGGTTTGTGTAAAACATACTCTTAGTTTCAGGCCACTGAGCTGTTCATTAGCAAGCCACAACCCGAAGGTACATTCAATGTCTTACTCTACATCCCGATATTCACTTTTGCCATAGGCCGACAATGGTTATAAAGTAAGTGTTTTTAATGCGTCACGGTCAATTTTACGCGCCTTGCACTACAGGTGTACTGGGAAAACGCAGTGCAAGTATGGTTGCCTCCTACCTACACGCGGATGGCATATAACGTCCTTGCAGATAATCGGACCCCACGATATCGGTATCGAGGAAGCTATTCTCCAGAACTTAGAACCCAAGACATGCGATACGTCAGACATTCGTGCTTTGCCGCTATGTATGGATTGTACGGAAGCTATGAAAGAAAGCTACTTTACGTCTATTCAAAGTCTTGTCAAGTCCGCCACCATCATCTTTACGGCGGGACATCTACTTATACCTCCCAACTAGCATTCGTGATTCTCTTCCATCGGTGCAGTTTGTGAACACCTCTATGCACGGGGTCAGTGACCCATTTGTTGCAGAGGCATTCAGGCGGGCTGGGCTGGCGCTTTATATCCCGGTTGAAAAACAGAAGCTCCCAGATCCTGACTTTCCAACTGTCAAATTTCCTAATCCAGAGGAAAAGGGTAGGTGGAAGCAGAGTGCCTGGAAAGTTCTTACTACTAGCCGAATCCTTCTAGGTGCTTTGGTAATATAACTTCTGAACTTCCATTGGGTCTTCTGATATATTTTTTTCGGGAAGGATTTGGCGATAGCAGCAGCTATCGAATCTGGCGTAGATTATGTTCTAGCACAAGATCCCGATGCAGATCGTTTCTCTGCGGCAGAGAAGGGGTAAGTTACGATGTTGCAAATGGAACTGTTGAGATATCATACAAACATATAGGGTCGACGGACAATGGTTGACCTTTACCGGTGATCAATTGGGTTCTTTGTTTGCGAGCCATGTTTTAGAGATGTACAAAGCTTCCGGCAAGCCATTAAGTGCGTATCATGCACACAAGGCAACGAAAGAAACTGACAGACTTTCAGGCAAAATGGCAATGATCGCTTCCACTGTCAGTTCCAAGATGATTGAAGCGATGGCTCGCGTAGAGGGATTCAAGTTTGTTGACTGCTTAACTGGTGATTTTTACCCTGCTATCTATGAGGAACCTATTAACTTGAACTGGACAGGGTTCAAGTTCATTGGAAATACTGCACTGGATCTTGCAAAGGAAGGCTATGAAGTCCTATTTGGATATGAAGAAGCCATTGGATTTATGTTTGGGTCTGAGATCAGAGACAAGGATGGTGTGGCTGCAACAGTGAGACCTAACGATCAATGTGCCTCATGACATTGAGGGAGTATACCAGCTTATCTTTGCAGGACTTGTCACAAAGTTGCGTCAACGGGGGCTTACTGTCAAGGGATATCTGGAAGAGCTCTATCAGAGGTGCGATTTGGGACCTCTGAGTATCCCTTGGCTATGTTTTTACTTATTGAGCGTTAAAGATATGGCTACTTCGAGGTATGACGTGATGCCCGTCGAACATCCCTTTCATGCTAGGTTTTTTTCTTTCACTAGACTAAAAACGGCTACTTTGTGTGTACGGACCCTGTAATGGTTGACCATATCTTTTTTGGACTTCGTCACTTCAGTGAACCCGTGAGTGCACTTTCCCATCTTCCTGTCATGTGCCTGTAAATTTTCATGGCCTCTAGACTTCGGATTCCATTGTTCATTATCCGACCTCCATAGCTGGTCTTACTGTCAATGCTGTCATTGACCTGACAGTAGGGCACGGCTATGACAGCACAAACCCACCAACTTATCGACCAAGACTTCCCCTTTCTTCTGGACATATGGTTCAATTCAGGGCACAATCCACGGACGACCAAGACATGAGCATCGTCCTCACTATCAGGTGTGTCATTATTCTGACGTAGCTCAAATAGAGTCAATGAGCCCCTTCAGAACCAGTGGAACGGAGCCAAAGGTATGTGATCTGGTTGTTTGCAAGTGACGTGACGAACATTTCACAGATCAAGTACTACCTTGAGGGCACTGCCAGGGCCTGTCAGAAAGTGTCGGGAGTTCTAAGTCTTGTTGTGAAGGATCTTAGGGAATTATGGATGAAGGCATCTGAGTACAACCTCCATAGCCCGTAATGACACTATGTAACTATTATACTCAGTCTCTTTGTCTGGCTGTTCCAAACCATCAGCTGAAAGGGGCATCTGAAATCAGATGTCCAGGCCTTCAGTCATTTTGAACCAATAGCTGGACAGGGACTTAGTGCATCTCAGATGAGAGCTCAGCCAGACACCTCCTTTCAAGACCACTATATTTGTCAGACAATCAGTACAACAAGTTACTATCAAGTATATCAGAGAATTAGCATGGCAATATTCAGTTTTTCAGCCATTCACACTGGTAGTTTGAGCAGTCCACCAGTTCAATAAATGGTACTATGTAGATCCCTAGCTACCAAGTTTCAATCATTGATAAAATTATCTCATGACTTCATTTAGGGCAAAAAATTCTGTTGTCATTTAATGAGCTTCCAGAGCCTTTGGCAAGCAAGGAAATGCAGGTTGTTGTGTAACAGTAAGCATGAGTGGGTTCAAGGGTGAACAAGATGACAGGAGGCCAACTGATCTGTGGGGGACAAGGGAAGTGGAGGAAAACAGATGAACAGCTGCTGAACCACTGTTCTACACTATCACTCCCACCACATTTTCTTACATGACAAGCCACCAAACAAGGTATGAGATACCACTATTGTTCCAAGACCAAGCAAAAGCACTCATGTAAGCATTTGTGAGTCCTTGTCTATTGACATGCAAAATTCTGTAAAACCTTGACAGTCAACACCAAAAAATCAATGGATGATGGAAGCTTGTTGTGGTTAGCAGTTGCAACACGGTTTCGCCATTAGGGTGTGACTGCCAGTTGTGATGGAGACTAAGTGCGACGATGGACAGATTATCGAAGGATGTAAATGTGTTGGACCAGCAACTTTACTGGCATTCTTCAACAAATATCTTTCCATTGGAAGTGTGGTTAAGTTGTGTTGCAAATCAATTCGTCCTGAAAAAAAGTATGTGCCCCCCAAATTATCAAGGGATGTCCTTTCCCAAGTTTTCAATTATTTGCCCTTACCATTCAACCTAACTTGCAGTGGACTGACTTCTGAAACAGCACGAGATTTGCTAAGGTACGATTCTGGGAACCACGATAGATTATACTAGTCGCGTTTTTCGCCCTGCCTCCAGTGCTTTTGTCTCCTCCCAAATTTCAATCGTCACCTCATCCAATAGACTAGAAGCAGCTAGCAACCTATGTCAAAGTCCATTTGTCAGATACAAGTAGATTGCGGAGGGAACGAAACAACCTCGCCATCTTCATCAAATGGATAAGATCATCTGCAGTCACGGTTTTATCTTTTCGGCGCTGATCGACAAAGTCTTCCTGAATGTACTAAACAGGGCTATTTATTTCAAGCCACTGATTTGGTGAGGATGATACCAACCTTGGACGTTGCCTCAGACACATGCACCCTGCCATTTACTGTTCTACAGGAAGCAATATAAGCTCGGAAAGACTTCAGCTTTTCAGATGGCAGAAAATCATGGATATCGTTTGATCGGTAGAGAATGTTGCCTGTGCTACATTGCAGGGGAACATTCAGACTGGTCTGTGTTGGCGTAAGGGATCAGAGTAACTTGATAATAAAGAGCGGTTTACCTGGAAAAGCGCGCTCTTTCGGCCCTCCGCAAGGACAATGACCGAGATATCGGTTTGAAAGGTGAAGTTGCTAAATGGAAAGGCGTACTCGAGCGTTTGAGAATTCATAATTTCTTGCATAGCCCGGATGTTTATGAGACCTGGACTACATGAGCATCCGACAAAAACCAAGGTAATTGAGGGTTACCTTTCTCAACCACCCTTCCTTCCTGCACCCCACTCTCTGTCAGGAGTGTAGTTGTTCCTGAAGGCAACTGCAGATATCCTGAATGTAAATCTTCATTTCGGCTCTCGGGAATGAATGCCTTTGTATTCAGTAATTCAAGCGATAGAGGGATAACCATGTATTGCGGAAGCAAGTCGGAAAGGGCGTGCGATATGATGGGTAGCATATCCGGCTGAGGAGGATGTGGAAAGTTCGAAATGGTTAGCGAAGGTGGAAGAAGTGAGGCAGCACGAGAGTGGCTATGAGAGAGTAAGTTAGGGATCTACAAAAATGCAAGGTGAGACGGACACCCTTGATGTAAGCTGAAGTAATAGCCACTCCGCCGCTAGATCATCGTCCCCAAGAGCATACTTGGATAACCAGTCGACGAGCTCTCGGCGAACATTGTGTGGCTCTGGTATATGTGGAATATCGGGAGCTGCAGCTTTGTGGCAAATCACATGAAGGATAGGGACTTCAACGGAAGATTCCAGCTCAGAGCTTAGCCTATACACATCAGGACAATGTAGTTGTTGAAAATGTTGACCTACGGCTCTGATGAGAGAATTCCAATGAATGTGACTACATCAGTTGTCCTTAGAATTTGTGCGCTCGCATTATCGTATATCTTATAGGCGTTAGCCGCTGAAATACCAAAGATTGGGCTGGACATGTTACCTTCACCTGTACACCAATATGCGGAATTTCTGGTATGGGGAACTTATGTGGTCGAGGGGGGACATGTGGTGGGAAACTTGCTACACATGCGTCAATGACAGAGAAGGGATGGATAGAACAAGCATACTAGGAACATATGGTGATGCCTCTTCAGCGTGCCACGGCGACTCCCCGGGAACGGAGACAGCCCACATTGTTGTTAATTCTAGTAAGTCCGAATATTCTACGCTGTCTGATGTTTGATCTACCTGCGAAGAAGACATTCCCCAACCCCCACATTTGCGATCGCCCAGCTTCGCAAGGTACAGCTCAGGGGATGAAGACGTGTCTTGTATCATGGAAGAGAAGCGAACAAGGGTTCCACTTGCGTACGATTCTGGGGGGTAGTGTAGGTCGAGAGATGGAAGCTAGGACACCCAATAAGTTTCAGAAAAATCTGTGTTGGCCGTACATCTGACCTGATTGACTGCGTCGGGATCATCTGGCTTGAAGAAAATCGCCGAAAAATGATCAGTGACCACAGAGGGAAAGCTGTCATCGCTCCCGCTGTAGCTGTCATAGAGACGTTGTATTACACGCGTCGGGTTGGATATCTCATCGATGGTCTGTGGAGACACCATGATCAGTGCTGACATAATGCCCTGGACAGTGTAAGCACAGCCAATGGCACGGCCAAGAGTCCCTCTCATCTACCATACGCAGTGACAACCACAACGATGGCCCTTTTCAGCCGCAAGAAGAAGCGTGAAGACAGCGGGAACGATGAGAATGGGGAGAGGAAGAAGGAGAAGGGCAGTTGGCGACGTCCTGCAAGTTAGTCTCATACATATCTCGTTCTCGCACCGTCTCAACTTGCGCCAGACACCGCTTTCAAACAGCAGCGTCTCAAAGCATGGCAGCCCATTCTGACACCCAAAACTGTCCTCCCAACGCTTTTCATAATCGGGATAATCTTCGCCCCAATTGGCGCTCTGCTCGTGTGGGGAAGCAGCTTGGTGGGCTGTTTATTTTCATTCCCGCTGCATCGTGTCATTCTCATGAAGTGGGTTCCATGACAAGGTGTCAGAAATGACTTTTGACTACACTGACTGCTGGAATCTCACAAATTCCTCGTCAGTAGACAGTCTACAATGGCAGAACATGTCGACATATTCATACAACCTTCGCTCTTCCAACGCCGATGCGACCATCCCTGTCCCGCAGTATGCATACTTCTTCAATGACTCCGCGCCCCAGGATCAGAAACACTCTTGTTTTATCCAATTCAACATCATCTCCGACCTCAGTCCACCGGTCTTTCAGTACTACCGATTGACTAACTTTTATCAGAACAACCGTCGATACGTCCAGAGTCTGGACACTGCGCAGTTACAGGGACAATACCGTGATGCAAGCTCGCTTAGCAACAGTAACTGCAAACCACTTGCAGTCACAAGCGATGGGAAGGTGATATACCCCTGTGGCTTGATAGCGAATTCAAAGTTCAATGGTGAGCCCTGGTCTTGCAACAATTATTCGGAGATATCCATCCCTGTTTGCAGATACAATCCTCGGATTCCACCTCGTGTCGGATCCTTCTGGAAACTCGGACTATAACTTCACTCAGTCTGGGATTGCATGGCCAGGGGAAGCTAAAAAGTATAGCGCTACTTCAGGCTATGTTGGAATGTTCGATCAGATTGTACCCCCTCCGAATTGGGCATTAATGTACCCAGACAATTATACCGACAACAATCCACCTCCGAACCTTCAAGCAGATGAACACTTCCAGAACTGGATGCGTACCGCCGGATTGCCGACTTTCTCTAAGCTCTATGGACGCAATGATACATCCACGTTACCTGCCGGACAGTATCAAGTGCAGATATTCTACAGTAAGCCCCCTTTGATGACTTGCCACTGTTGCTTGAATCATTCTCTTCAGACTTCCCAGTGCAAGGCTATAAGGGGACCAAGTCCCTCGTGATTTCAACCGTTTCGTGGATAGGTGGCAAGAACCCTTTCCTTGGATGGGCATATGTGGCGGCCTCTGCTGTGTTTGTATTACTGGCTGTCGCCGGTACCATTCGCCATCTTGTCAAGCCCAGGTCTGTCTTACTCTCTGAAATGCACACCACAATCTCAACTGTACTTTCTAGGCGGCTAGGTGATATGTCCCTCCTTTCTTGGAACAGATAGAATGGACGCTCGCTATCCATTTATGTGTATTATCCGTCTGACGCACCGGAATATATTATCAGTCTTCCTGTAATACAGAATTCCGTTGTATGAGATAGTGCTGTTGGACCAGCCAACGCTATCCGGATGGGAGGACCGCTGGCACAAAGCCAATGCCCTCACAGGACACCATGGTACTCCTGGTGAGCTCGTCCACACGGAACCGAGCCCCTGTCATAAGTTCAGCGATATGGATGGCAGTCCTGTGTAGATTCTCAAAAGTTATTTGTACGAGAGTCAGGAGTATGGCTCGCCTGGTATGATCTGTCATTGGACCAGCTTTGATTATAGAACGACCCTTTGCAAGTGCAAGAAATATGATGACTTGGTCCTGCAAACAGAAAACGAACTCAGCCTTTATATCCCACATCTCTAAGTTCCCCGCTTCACAAACCTGCAGATACTCGTCAACGCAACCACCATATTCTAGATTGCGCAACAGTTCTTCAGCGGCCTCCTTCCCAACCTGTTCCGGGGATTTGCCCTTCTCACTGACAGCTGAACCACCAATCCAACAACCTGCATCAGTTTCTGCCCACAGTACCGTTCCACCGCCGCTCCCTGTCACCTCGTCAGGCCGTTCTTCCACTGCAATGATTTGCATCTGTTCCAGCAGAAAGCCAGCAGCCAGCAGCCTTGCACAGGCAGCCTTCTTCATCCGGTTCGCAAGAAAATAAGGGAGGCCACCGACCCGCGCTTCGCCAAATATCCGCTGTACCTCTCCACGATCTGTAAGCACGACTGGTGGTAGAGGACCTGTTAAAGGCGGCACTGTGCACAAGATACTGCCACCACCCTTTGGAAAGTACCCACGCCGCTTGATTATGAGCTTGAGGTCCAAACCAAAGTGCTTTCGCATGAACGGGAGGAAGACGTGTACCGTATAATCGATCTGGGGAGCCTGTATAGCGTTGGTACCACCACGCAGAGTGAGTATCGATGAACTGGCATCGGAAGAAGTGTCATGTCCAAACAAAAGACAGGGGAGTGCAACTTGGAGGAGAAGCGTCGTCGAAGCTGCCGTGCCCGGATCTGCGGTCAGGATCCTAGGGAGTCGAACAACACCGGGACGAAATTCCAGCTCAGTAGATCCAACAGAGACACCGCTGGTGTTACCGTAGCAGATCTCTGCTGCTAGATTGACACCTGTGGTAAAATTAAATCTAATGTGTGGCCTCCGAGATGAAGAGACAGTTGCCTGCTTCATGCTGCTTCCTGAGGCCCGGTGGTCGTCGGTTGTGTCGTACATTGCGTATCGAGATAGGCGTGGAGAGGACAGCTGACAGTGCGACGGCGTTGCGTATCAGCTGCCCTCCACCCTCACAATAACCGCCATCGATGGGGATAACCTTCTGTGCGAGATTACTATCGTCCATAGTTCGAGCGTTCAAGAGGGACGACTAGTACCAAATCGCATTGACTTGACACCAATCCGGTGTATTTCGTTGACAGCACGTTGATATCACCACTAATACTGTATCTGGCAGGGACAAGTTCATATCTTACTTCCAATGTCTCACTGTTCTAAGATCCCCCGAAGCATGGCAAAAGTAGTCATCCCAATGTAAATTTCCCTTGGACTTCTTCCAACCATTGTCTGGCGATTTGTCCATCATTGTCTATAGACCTATCTGGCAACTGTCATGACTTCCAGCTGAGTGGTGTTACCTGGAAGTCAGGACAGTTGCTAGCTAGGTCTATCATAATCAGCAAATCACTGCAGGGAGTCAATTCATTACTAGTAAAAGTACTAATCAGTGATAATGATGCTCATGTGACACCATTGCCACTGAATTGTTGGTGACATCTTTTCAGTGTCCAGGTCAGGAGGCCGATTTTCAACTTTGCCTTAATTTTTGATGATATCAATGTTAGTACCTACTTTTCCTAGGCTACTAATGTGCCCAGCAAGCTATAGTATGCCTTAGGGTGATGTGGCATGTCACAATTACAAAAGAATTGGCAGTGGCCAACCAGCTTCATGTGGGGACATCCTGATTGTGTTCCTGCATATCTCTTCATGTTCACTGCTTGCAGATTCTTCATTGTATCTAACAGCTCATTAGCACTTCCCCAGCTTCCAGTTCTTAATGGTAGGGTTTGCCTCACCATTGTAGCTGATATCCCAAGTGTCATGCTGCCACTTTGCTCATCTAGCCACCAAGCCTGCTTTGCATGGAAGTGTGTGAAGTACTGATATCCATTGTATGAGAAATAGAAGTGTGTAGTAGGGGATATATTGACAAGTGTCTAGTATACTATCTCACTCAAACAGTTAATTGCTACCGCTGGAGAACGTGGCCGAGCTGTCCATCCATTAAGTCAAGAGTGGTCAACGAAGAGGTACAACAATGCAACAGCTGCTCACATTCTTTCGTTGCTGGCCAAGCCAAGATGCTGGTGCTTGTCGATCCTTCGCCGACACATTAGGCGAATTCCTGCATCGGAACATCCCAGCATTGAGTATGACCGCTGACATCTGCGAAAATTCGAACAGGTATTGTTTTTCTTGTTCGATGCATCGAGCCTGCGCCGAGCATGTAAGTAACGCGACAGTGATCTGGTAGATCTACAAACTTTGATACGAGCAACCTCTTCTGTGAGGTTCTTCACCTGAGTCTGCAGGTTACCTTCACCATCTTCTGAATTGTTCTACAAGACGTAGGTCGGAATCCTGGCTCAAATGAAACCAAAGCTTACCGATGACATCGAAGCAAGTTTTGCCTGTTCCTCCTTAAAAAGCTTGTCCTGTGATTTGATGAACTGATCCAAGAATAAGACAAACCGATGCTGATATTGGACGTTTAGTGTTTACCTGTTTTGCTTTTGCCAGCTTCTCTTGTGTAGTCTTCAGCTGTTCTTTCACATTCTGGCTCTCTTCGTGTAGTGCTAGCAGTCGCGCTTTGATGTCTTCGGGAACATCTCTCCCAGATATCGAAGCGCGCAGATCGCTAATCAAAGGATCACCATGAATTACACCACAAATAGGGGGCCATCCACATACCCGAAATCACGCTCACGCTGGAGCATCCTCTCACGCTGTCCAATACCCTCGCTCTGAAGGTTGACTTTCTCGAGTAACAAAGTATTGACATGTTCCAGCTGCATGCGGTTCTTTTCGGTGAGTTCCTTGATCTGCTTCTTGAGACGTTCTGCCTCTGCCTCAAGCCCTGCTTTGTCTTCGTTCACCGACTCCCGGAGGGAAGCGAGGATGTCAACTTGGTCTTTGTTCACAAGGTTGACTGGAAGTAGGGTGGTCAGCAGTGATTCAGATCGTTGAACTGGCATGCGCACGGTCAGATTTAGCGATCGTCAACTCGCGCTTCTGTGCCTCGAAGGTGACTTCAAGTTCTGCGTGGTCCTTCCGCAATACGTCAAGTTGGTCTACCGTCTCATTCAAGCGCTGACGAAGTGCTATCGCAGCTTCTGCACTGTAAACATCTTGTCAATCTCTAGAGAACGCCTAGAGTACGCAGACGTACCCATCACCTAAAGCCTTTCCACTGCGAATCTCTTCCAGGTCACGTTGTAAAACAAGCTTCTCCCTGTGAGCGGCAAGATAGTCGGTCTCATAACGAGACTTCATGCGATTCGCGTCGTCGAGCAGATTCTCCAGCACTAGAATTCGACTTGCATCAGCCTCGTTCTTCTTTGTCGATTGAAGCTCTCGCTGAAGCTTTCTAATTTGAAGTTTGAGATCTGTCATGGTAGTTCCAGCAATAGCATCGTCGAGTTCTTCATTCAATGCAAAAGACTCTTCACCGATGAGTTCTTCTTCCGTAAACTCTTTCATATTGGTCGCCGATTCTTCACCAGTATCACTAACTTTGTGGGGTGGTGGCGCGCGATGCGAGAGCAGCTCCAACTCGCGCATTCGCTCTTGATACAGTTCAAGCATCTCTGAGTCCTTTGCACGCTCTTCTGAAGTGATCCGCAACTTAGTTCGAGTTTGTTCCAACTCGAACTTGACTGTTTCCAGTTCTTGGGCGCGCCCAGCGACTTTACCTTCAAGATCGGCGATCTGGTTCTTGTAGGACTCCATTAAAGGCTTGAAAGCCGCGACTTTGCGGTACTCTTCTTCTATTGAAGCATTCTTGTCCACAAGATCAGCATTCTGACGTTCTAGAGACTGCAAACAGTTAAGTGGAGAAGCATATGCCAGATAATAGTTGACGGACCTTGACATGTTGACGGAGGTCCGCACTTTCTTGAAGTTTTTTCTTGTACTTTTCCATGACGTTTTCGGTCTTCTGAAGTCTGTCAGCAGCATGTCGATACCTGGCAAATTGGTAAGTACGTATTGAATTTGGGAATAGAGGAGGCGTACTCGTCCAACTGGTCTTTGAGACGTGCTGCCTGGTCGGCCTTCACTTGGAGTTCTTCAGCCTTCCGTGTAAGCTCGCTAGCCAAAGACGTCTGTTTGTCCAGCTCAGTCTCTGCCATGGCAAGGTTGTCTTCGCTCTTCTGGCTAGCATCTCCACGCATATAAGACATTTTTCGTTCTCCACAGCTACGATAGAGACTCACAGCTCAGCTCTTAACCGGTCGATCTCGGCACGCATGAAGGCGTCTGCCTTGTCATTGCGCTTATTTTCGATATCGCGCTGAGCCTCGCGGAAGCGTGCAAGGAGATCTTGCTTCTCCGAAAGGAGATCGTCAAAGTTTGTCTGCAGAGTCCGATGTTCTTCAACCAGGGACGAATAGACCTTTTCGATCGTTTCCTTTTCTGCAAGGATCTGACTGCGGTCGGATTGGATGCGATAGTAATGGTCGTCTCTACCATAAAATGAGAGTGTGACGGTCTCCGAAGGGACTCGGGAACTGACTCAGTCATGTTAGCCGCACCATTCCCATTATCATTGGGAGATGCGCTGATTTTCACCATAACCTACACGCTGTGTCAGATTAAGTTGTTTCGCAGATGACAAGTGCCATTCTGACCTCTTCGATAGCTTTCATGAGATAATGCTGCGCATCCTCGTCGAGGCGCTGTATGCGCTCGATGATGTCCCTGTTCTTCTCGCACTGGACAGTGATGGCAAGGGTCATGCGACACAAGATGAGGATCGCTCCGACATTGTAATCTTTCGCTGCAGCCTGAAGGTTTGGAACATCTAGCGCAGCCGTGGGTTTCTGCAAGACGTCTTCGAAGTATTGGGTGAGGAGACGGTAGAGACGTTTGAGCGAGCTGAAACGGAGGACCCAATTATCGGACAGCTGAGGCGTAGCGCGACTGGGTTGGCGGAAGTAATCGGCATCACTATGGGAGTCGGGGTCAGTGAGCTGGCGAATATGGAGAGCATCAATTGACGTACACGAGAGAAAGGACTTCGAACAATGCAGCCCCATCGCTGAGGTCGACGGCGGTTGAGATTGGTCGAGCGAGATCGAACGTTGTAAAGAAAGCGAAGAACGCTTCTATCTCCTTTCTTTCTCCTTCAGACATGGAGATGCCAGTGTCTCTTGCTAGACGTCGAGAGGAGTTGGCACCTCGCTCGTTAGGCTGCAGCTGCCACCCGCCTGTCCACTACGCGTTCTACCAATTACATCGATTATCTAATAATGCATGGTGCATACACACACCCCCAAGTTATGCAGTACCAGCTTGAATTCGTGTAGTAATTCTCTAAACTCAATGATCACGACATTCGGAACCGTAACAGTATGTTTGGTTCGACGATCCAAAGCGATCTTGGTAGCTCGTCTTATGTATAGGGTTTTGGTATTGGCTGCAGTGTGTTCCTCCCGAAACGATGGTGATCTCATCATATCTGTGGACCAGGTAGGCAAGAAAAGTGAGTAAATGTAAAGGGCACATAGAAAATGCAAAGACATGTGCGAACACCACCTGTGCATCCTCAAGTAAGTCACTAGTGTGCACACAGACCATCCATCTTTCTAACTCCGCACATATTTTCTAACCCCGCAAGTACGAGTCTAATAGATCAACTGCCTGTCTCTACACCGCCGTCGACAGCGTCAACGCCGCAAGATATTATTTGAAAGTGAGTATACCGCACTACCCATTCATCTCTCCGTTATTCAGGATGCTGGGGTGTCCACAAGCGGATTTTGGTGGTGGATGTGGATTGTACACTTTGGATGCTGACCACGCAGCTTTTCGTTCGTGAATCGGTTAGATGGGACTACAAGAATTCCAAGTCGTCGGGCGCCATCTACCCACTGAGTCGGATCCCAACCCAAAAATCTACCGTATGCGCATCTTTGCGCCTAACGAAGTTGTTGCGAAGTCACGATTCTGGTACTTCTTGAGGTGAAGCATCATCCGCTGGGCAATGCGCCGTTCCAGGTACTCATAATGCGGACCCCACCTAGGCAGTTGAACAAGGTCAAGAAGGCTAGCGGTGAGATCATTGGTGTCAACGTCGTATGTATCCACTTCACAGATTTTAAACACTGGATTCGCTCATGTCTCCTGTCCTCATTTGCATTCTGTAGATCTACGAAAAGAAGCCGCTGAAGGTCAAGAACTTTGGCATCTGGCTGCGCTACGACTCCCGTTCGGGCACGCACAACATGTACAAGGAGTTCCGTGAGCTCAGCCGTGCTGATGCGGTCAGGTCTCTCTACCAAGACATGGCAGCAAGGCACCGTGCTCGCTTCCGGTCCATCCACGTAGGTCGCCATTCCTTGGCGCTCCTGCCATCACTTATGTCGTCTCGTCCAGATTCTCCGCGTTGTCGAGATCAAGAAAACGGATGATGTGCGCCGCCCATACATCAAGCAACTTCTCGAGCCCAAACTCAGATTCCCCCTTCCACACCGGGTCAGCAAGTCTACCTCGACCTTTGTGTCGCGTCGCCCTTCGACATTCTAAGTGGAACCAGATCTGAGGAGATATTACCAGATACGGTGTATATCGGGACTGTCTACTCTATCAGATGTATATATGTCACGCTGCAATCTTCGATGCCTGGCATGAGAGAACGCGAATCATGGGTAGACACTAGGTTTAATCCTGATATCACTAACTATCACGAGTCCATCAAGTACTTCAGATATGCTCAGATTGTTCAATGCGATCTAGTGCATTGCACATTTACACCACATACACAACATACACAACAAGCAATGCAATCCGACCGATGCAGGAGCATCCAGTGTGACAGGTATAGTCAGACTTGCAACCGTCAGATCAGTTGGCGGCATTGTTGACAGCCATTAAGCTGGAAAAGGCATTTTCGTAAAAATCTGCTTCGTTGACAATTCATTGATCACCACGGAAACCATGAGAATACCCAGGTCCCATAACGTAGCATCAGAATCATGAAGCTGCGTCATGCTTTGCGTTATGGTGAATATATACCTATGGATGCTGTCTAGTCTGATATGTGTGTGGATGTACACACTGTATTAAGGCAGTGATATAGGGAGTGCAATAAAAAGTCATGGCATAATAGATAAAGGCAACCGAAGTCAACCCCTGTAGAGGCTCGAGAAGCACAGCGAGGTACAAAACAAAGCACCTGCAAACACGTAAAACACTCTGCCTTCCTTCACGGGGTCCCCATTTGCAAGCAAGTTTCGAAGAGGGAGAAACACGAGGCCGATGATGAAATTTAGGATCCCTGAAATGCAAAGTGCTAGATCAGGAAGAGGAGGAGAGGAGCAGGAAGTATGCCGTGCTTACAGTTAGCGGTCAAGGCCACGGAGGATATCGAGGATGAGGCCTAGAAGTCGGATCAGGACGCGTGAGAGGAACGGGGGGAGAAACGTACATGGGGAGGGGCAACTTCTGGGATGATAACAAAGGGCACGGGGCCCAACCCAATTGCGAAGGACCTCGACATATAGGTGAGATGTGAGTCATGTGCTATTGGAAAACTTACATTACAAATACGATTATGGCAATGCTGGGGAGAGTGACCATTCCCTTGTTGAGGCCATATCCGACAGCCAAATGCGAAATGAGAGCACCAGCAACAGAAATTCGCATCAGCTGTTTCCTACCGAGACGCTGGACGGAATTCTCGGTGAAATACGAATACAAGGAATTATGATGGACTTACCTCGATTAGGAAAATGGGAGGAAACGTCATTAAGAAGTTAACAACGGTGATTACCAGTGAGACGTATGGGGCAAGAGTGGGAAGGGCTTTGGACAGAATGGCATTGCTATAGTATAGTACTTGAATAAAATGATCACCTGGTGGAAGAAGGAAGTGGTAGGGTTGGCTTGCCTGCATTGATACCTGTGGATTCATGTGATTACTCACTCGGAGAAACAACAGGAGTTACTTACCCGACAGCTGCTGAGATGACATAGCAAACACAACGATAAGAAGTGCGCGGCGGTAATTGGAAGAAAGGAGGAGCTGCGGAAGAGTGACCGCGTTCCTCTCTTCCGCGATTGAAGGCGAGGGGGCGGTGTCTTCCGAAAGAAGGGGTTGTTCGCTATGTTCCTCTGCTATTCAAACACCCAGGTTTAGGAACTTCATTGTAGTACATCTAAACTTACCATCCCTTCGAAGGTCGTTTCCCCACAAATGTTGTACGGCATGTTTCTGTTGGTCGAGCAAGCCTAAGCGCTTGAGGTAGATAGGGGACTCTGTTACAAAGCAGCTGGTAAAGTACTGGAGGGCAGACAGCGCTGTCGAGAAGAGTAAGACTAGACGCCAGTGTCTGGGCGTTGCGAAGACAAAGCCCATGACCTGGGTGACCATGATGCCTATGACAATGGCAAGCTGAGTGCCGATCCCTGAACGAGACGTAAGTCCAAAAGCTAAACAATCATATAGAATGTGTACCAATGCTTCCCCGAATATCGGGGTGAGCAACCTCAGCAAGATAAATTGGACCGACACATATACCGATACCAGCAGCAACACCGACGAAAAACCTGACGAGGGATAAGTAAATGTAGAAAGCGTGAGTAATATCGGGGCACATACCTTCCAACTGCCATCAGTGGTACAGACGTGGCAACGGCTGAGAGCAGGGCGCCTACAGTGTTGATGACAGCGCTTAAACGAGAGGCACCCTTGCGACCATAGCGGTCCATGGCAATATTAGCGAACAAGCTACCACAGAGGCCACCCAGAGTGAAAAATGAAGTAACCAGAGAAAACGTTGCATCGTTCATGGGTATGCAGGTGGGAAGACCATAGTTTGTGGGGATGTCAGTTGTCCGACGACACGTCAACACGTCCTGAATCTGGTTCAGAGCAGATATGTGGTAACCATACTAAATAGAATGAATACAGAATACACTGCCAGTGACAACGAGCCAGGCTTACCTGGAATGACGCAGTGAGGACCCATAGACATACCAGCCAACCGTAGCGCGTGAAAGACTTCATTCTATTCGGTTCCAAAATAGGAAGGCGGGGATGGTCGAGCTTAACAGCTTCTCCGCATCACATGATCCATTACCTCACGACGCCAAGCGAATACGGTGTAAAAATATATATTAGATGGTATAACCCATGCGGGGTTTTTCTTCCTGCTCACTTTCTGACCTTCTCCTCGACCTCGGAGGCATAGGATTCACGCTCTTTCATTCCACACACGTACACGCTCCTTTTTGCTGCCCTTCGTTTGCCCCCTCCCCCATGTTTGCCATTATGTCTTTTTTCCGCTATGCTACTCTGTTTATACCCCTCGTTTTCGTCACCCTTGCCTCCCCTTCCTGGGCCGCAACCGCCGAACAATGGAGGTCTCGATCCATCTACCAGTCCGTATCTTCTTACCCGCTAGTAATAATCACACCTAACTCCATCAAAGGGTCCTCATCGACAGGTATGCATTATCCAGTGGGACTAATTCCACGGATTGTGGCCCTGGGTCCCGCACCTGGTGTGGAGGCACTTGGAATTCGTGGGCATAATTTACTTTTTGAGAGAGACACTTCCATTCACGTTCGATAGTCTTCGAGAAAATCTAGATTATATCCAAAATGCTGGGTTCACAGCCGGTTAGATTGTTTTATACCTTGTCATTTCGTACACATTAACCCACTCGACTCACCTCATCATAAAACACAGTTTGGATTAGTCCCGTCTCGCAGAATTATCAAGGACCTTCCACGCCTTACGGTGATCCGTACCATGGTTATTGGATCGCCGACGCCACAAAACTGAACGATCATTTCGGTACATCTGATGACCTCAAAGCCCTCTCAGACGAACTGCATCGTCGTGGAATGTCAGCTCTACGTGACTCTTTCACAGAAATATTTCTGACGCTCAGAACAAGGTACCTAATGGTCGATGTGGTCGTGAATGATGTTATGGCAACTTCGATCAGTCTGACTGACCTGTCTACTTACATGTTTAAAAATCCGGTTGGTTCTGCGTCGTCCCGTCTCGTCGCGCATCGCACTTGCCTAATAAGTTACCCTGGATAGTCACAATATCACCCATACTGCACAATAGACTTCAGCAACAGTACTTCTGTTGAACAATGTTGGCTTGGGGACACCGTCGTTCCTCTGCCGGATATCAACACCGAAGATCCCACTGTTGTGTCTGGATTCGGAGATTGGATTGAGTCTCTTGTACAAGAGTACGGCATTGATGGTCTTCGTATTGACGGTAGCTATTTCTCCATTTGTCCTCATGCAGATCTGACATCGTTTACCAGCTGCCAAGTACGCCATTCCAACCACTTTTATGGTCTTTCATTCATAAATTATAGACATGTAAATAAAGACTTTTGGCCAGTATTTTGCGGAAAGGCCGGTGTTTTCTGTATTGGCGAAGTCTACGGCTCTGACGTCAAGTAAGTACATTCCCGTGCATTATCATGTCTCTGCTTCATTCTTCACTTCAGTGAAGCCGCGTCGTTCCAGGGACCCCTTGACTCAGTATTACACTATCCGATGTATAATGCTCTCGTCGAAGCATTCACCATACCTGGCCAGTTGAATACCAGCGCTGTGAGCGACATGATGACTCAATCCAAAGCGGCATTTAAGGTGAGGTTGTGTTACGATAAATAACCGTTCCTTACAAATAATTAGGACACTGGTCTACTCGGGAACTTCATCGAGAACCAAGACATTCCACGCTGGTATAACATTTCTGTCGATCCTCAGAGTCTCTAGTCAGTTACAATGTCCAATGCACCCATGAACCATATGACTGATTTAACGTTTGAAGCAACGCAATGGTGTTTAACTTCATGTCCGACGGGTATGCACGCATATCCATCTTTGTTTGCTGGCCTTGACGGCTATGACAGGATTCCGATCGTTTATTATGGTCAAGAGCAGTACTCGAATGGAAATGCGGATCCTGTAGTGCTCTTCCGTTATTTTTTCGTGCTAGAGCTCATTTTTTCCTGTAGTACAACCGTGCGCCACTGTGGCCCACCCACTACGCGAACACTACTGCATATCAGTTGATTACAACATTGAATCAGGTATCCTCATAGATTCCTTCCTTCCTTCCTTGGTGACATTGGCCCATAGTTCCGTAGCTTTCTGGCCCAGGACACGACGTGGCTCCATTCTTCTGCAGAAGTTCTTACTGCAACCCAGTACGGCCTTGCGATCATGAAGGGGAATGTGGTCTCAGTTATGACTAACATTGGCTCACCAGTACGTTGTCTCGGTGTTGAAGTGTAGCCTTGGAGGTTCACTTGGAACTGTAGCCCCAGAACGTCAGTGTGCCTGTCTATACTCCATATTCACCAGAGACAAATCTTGTCAAGTATGTTTGCCAACAAAGTCGTAATACCAACCGTCTGACATAATTGCTTTCTTTCAGCATCCTCACCTGTGTTCAGTGGGTTGTGGGTAGTAATGGTACAGTTGACGTCGAATATACCCGTGGCGGACAACCCGTCATCCTTCTTCCAGAGACAGATCTTGCAGGTTCAGGCTTTTGTGGATACAACTCAGATTCATCCGGCTCAACCAAGTATGTCTCTGGCGCACGCAGTGCTTACATGCACAGCAACAAGCTCGTATGGATGTTTTCAATAGGGTTACTTGTGGTTGGTATGTTTTCTTGGTAACTGATACGTTGTTATCTTTTTCTTTGGTTTAGTTGCGAAGGTTTTTTTTTTCGGGTTGGTTGGTATGTCTTCTCGGTGATCGTGGTGTGTTTGTACTCTCCCATTTTCTCTTATGTCGTTGTCTTTTTGGGTCCTGTTTAGGAGGGTTCTTTTGGGTTGGCCGTAATCCTTAGGTTTGTAGTTTTGTGGTACAATTGTGATTCCGTTGTTGACCCTAGTTAGCCTACGTACATTGTGGTTCATGACAACCCATGGCACATACACTACGGCGCCAGAACGTGCATGAATACGCAGCTTTCGAGACAGATTGCACGGTGAAGTATTCGTCATCTCACCATCTAAATACGCCATTGTCTATTACTTTGTTACCCCACAAAGATGTACTCGTGAACTGGTTCATCAAGCCCTGTTCGACGGCACACCGTGGGTTGCTAGCACGTATCGCATCTGCCTCAGGTACTACTTCTTCAAGATGCTATTTAAATGCGGAGCATGAGACACCTGCGTGAAGACCAAGAACCAGAAAAACTTACTCTAATACGCCGTATTGGGCCAGGATGAGTGCGTAGGAATTCGATACTACTTCCACCGTGTGTGCGTTCATATTCAGCGAGCCGCAGGTGCATCCTGCAGGTCTTAGCATGACTCAAAGGAAAACTAATGACGGAGGTTGTGCTTACTCTAGTGCGGACCGGGGATCATAGCATGCTTGCGCAACTAGGCGCATCCCAATCGTATCCGCTTTCAAAGCCATCAAAAAGGATGGTGTGCTCACTTGCAAAAACATGATCCTAACCAGACATGCTCACCTTCCAATTCCTGCTTTCGAGAATTAGGGAGGTCTAGAAGTAGCGTGTTAATGATATTGGTGAGTCCCCAATCCACTCCAACAGACTGGAGGAGGGTGGCAACGAATATAAATATCTTGGATGAAGAATAGCGCTCTTGGGGGTGTCGGGCAACTGTCGACATACGGATCATTAAATTACATCGTGCGGCTATGAAGACAAAGATGTATAAGAAACGAGATAGATGCACACCTACGTGACCTATTTCTGTGGCGCGGCATAAGACCATAGACGAATGAGAGTAGAACAGGACGAACCATGGCCAAGGACCGCAGCAAGACCTTGTTCGTCTTTGCATATAGGTAATATACCGGTGAACACGACGATATTACCTGTACAGGCAAGATAGAATTAGCCCGTACAGGTAAACGCAGTGGGTAAGAACACAAACCAAATGTAGCCATGGCGTTGACGATACTGGGATCGTTGACAACTAACAAGTTCCATTCTTTTCCTCCACTCTCCGGGGAAGCATTCGTCGTCTGTGGTCTTGCAGCCCCATAGGGATCGTCACCCCAGAAACCGCCGCCAACGGACGACTGCTGATGGGGCTCACTCGAGTGAAGGGTACCCAAGTTGTTGGCATACAGAATGTCCGTGACGACTCGGCGCACATGACGTGTGATGGGATGGTCAGCGGGGAGGACTTTTCCACGAAATTGCGTAAGGAGCCCCGCATACTCGGCCTGTGCGAGCTTGCTTTCAAACCTGGGACTGATATCCATGAACCGCCATCGGCCAGTTTCTGGCACTTGCTCGAGGCTACGTGGAACAACAATTGGCCGAAAGGATACGGACACAAAATGTGAAGGTTGACGCACTGTGCAACATAATAGATTGAACCCGCTATGCCAACGAAGATGACGATTCTGGTTGCAGAGCCACGAGGTAGTTGACCATGGTGCTGCTGCTGGTTGGAGAAGCGCGTGTATTGGACATCACGTCTCGGTGTGGTGGACAAATAACGAGTGACAGTTTGAAGTCTCCGAGACGGCGGTGGATAGGGTAGCATCCCTTGTCTTAGAGATAGGAAAGAATTATTCGTCGATGCCACCCTAAGTGAGCGCGACCATCGGTGGTATGAATGATTGAACGAGTGAAGATTTCGAAACATCGTTCTTTGTATTACCAGGACAGTCGCCCCCCAGTGGTAGACGTCATCTTGCACTGCCACTGCCGTCTCTGCCACGTGCGGAATTCTGTATTATTCCAAAGATGGCTCAAAGACTCAAGCTCAGGACATCCTGACGACTTTCACTGGCTTCGCTTGGACGACATACGACATGTACTAACCGCTAGGGGTATTTCTGCCAACCCTGCCCGGCCCGATTCGTGTCGTTGGTTGGATTCATTGTAGGTGATTCTATCATGGTATAACAATGTGCGGATAGGGAAATCAAATCGGTCGTGGTCACCTGCACTCTTCTCAATACACTGTGGTGGGAACCACATGTCTAATCTGATAAGCAACGGAAGTAGTCAACCCTGCTGCCTCGTGTTGGTTTAGCCGACGGTTTGACCTGAAATGGCCGTGGTTGAACTCCTGGCAGGAAGTCAAGTTGAACTTGCCCCTCCAGACTAGCGTGTCTCATGCAAGACTAATCACCTCTGTACTACTAGCGACCGCTCACTAGCTATGTCTTCAGTCGACCAGTCCAAAGTCAGCAGCCATCGTACCAGCCGCTCAAATACTTCCTCTGCAGATAATTCTTCTCCATTTCTCCAAGTCCCGGCGTTCGCTTCGTCTTCGATATTAAACCCCGCGTCAAGACGTCGTCGGAGGTCCTCTAATCATCCTCACCTACGTGTCACAGCTAACAACGCCAGTTGTGACTCCCTTGTCGCGTCCAGTAGTACTACGAGACTTCCTGACACTCACGAACCACGCAAACTTGACTGGAAGCTAGAACAACCAAGTAATTCATCAACTACACTTCTTTCTTCCCGATCTGTTTCTCCAGCCATATCCCTATTTCAGTCCTCCTCCGACTTCCAGTACACCTCAACTGATTCTGCGGCGCGGGCCCCGTACGTCCAGACGCGGGAGAGCACACATCTCTTCGCGTACCCTCTACACCAGCCAGGCGAAAGAATCGCTAAGCGCACACAGATACTTCGTTCTCGTATTGCGATCATAATACAGTCTCTCCCGGCAACTGTAGATGACGTCGTGGATACCCTAGGTCCTTCACCCCCTAACACGCCGCCACCAAAACGTGCTGAATGTCATGGCGATCCGCTCATTGGCCGTTCATCGGTTGATTCGTGCAAGAAACTTCGACGAGTCTCTGGGTGTGTGAACTTGCGTGACAATTTCCGTCAGAGTATATCCCTCCAAAGAGATACCCCAGATAAGCCTGTCGCTGTACGTTTGCATCTTTCTTTTATTTATCCTTCTAGGTTAATGTTATATGAAGGCTCAGGTGAAGTGCCAGCTCCTCGCACTGCCTTGTCCACGGCCTGGTGCCCTTGGGCTATCTTCGGTCGACACTCTTGTGGAACCCTCCACCCCCCCTTTCCCTACCAAGCAGCAGTCAAAAGAAAAAGTTGTGCATTCAACTATATTATATTCCCCAACAACTCCTTCAAAGCCGTTTTCAACACCATCCTCACTCCCCTCCACTTTGCCTGCTAGCCGGGATCTACGGAAAAGAATGGTAGCTCATCCACATTCACCATCACCCTCTTCGTACCACCGCAATGGTCCGAAAGAACAATCATCATGTCGAGAAACGTGCGATGAATTCGGACTCGTTTACATTGGCGGACCTGTGTGGTCGTGTGCCAAGATTACTCGTTCTGCGGCCAAGCGCGCCGCCCGTCGTGCACCCCCCAAAACACCTAAAAAGAATGGTTTTATGCCCTACCCATCGATATTGGCCTTTGCCCACTCTCTTTCAACATAAGAAGGAAGATATACGTATATATGTCCCCATCTTGCCACGCTCTCATTTGTGTTCTCTTACGCGGATATCACGTTCTTTCTCATTTGCATTTTGTTTACTCCCGGCTTGTTTCTTGAATTTACTCGTGCTTTTTGCTTACAACATGTCCATCACTCCCTTCGCATAGTTTCTTTATCTTTACCCCATATTTCCAACATACTATCACCACCATATTTACGGACCTGGAAGCATCGTTATCCTTCTGTAGTATTACTTAGCCAACCGAGCTGGCTCAGTTGTTGTCCCGGGAGTATTACTGGAGATATATCCTTTCAAGCACCTTATGACTGGTGTTCGGACTTCAACTTGGATCTCCATATTCTGATCTGGAATTTATTTGAGCATGGCCACAAGTGGAAGCTGTATAAGGCTTTTTACAATTTAGCTGTGAGCGTTGATGTCCATGCTTTTAATATTTAATGTCCTATTACGTTGGTGGTCTTCATAGATTCAGACGCCCAGGAAGACAGTTGTCCAGCTTCTTGACCACGAAGAGCTGTGAAGTTGCACCAAACACTGCATACCACACCAGTTCTACTTCTCGTGTGTAATGGAATACAAACTAGGAGCGTTGTTTCGGAACATACCAACACCCTCATACAATGCAGGAACGACACAGGTCTCACTTCTTTCGCACCCCATGATCGGATATCTAATTTCTTCCGAGGGCTTCCATTGGGATGACATTGCAGAATCCGTCCTAGAAAACTCGGAAGCAATCCGAAGAACTCGGAACATGCATGAAATTCATCTCAATAAAAGGTATACCGCCCTACGCCATAATATCTCCACCTATAAAGAGATGATAGGCCCCATCTACACGAAGTTACAAGTAGAGGACGGGGAAGATCTAGGGGAGATACGGCGAACTAGTGAGGATTAAATGGTCTAGGCAACTCTTAAGGGCGTAAAGGATTAGAGCTCTCCTGGTATTTCTATTACTTTAACCATCTGAATCAGGTCACCCTCGCGAAGATCATCAAAGTCGAGCAGATTGATACCACACTCAGACCCTTTACCAACTTCTGTTACGTCTTTCTTGAGGTGTCGTAGTGTATGAAGAGAACCTATGCAACAAGTGTTAATAGGGGGGAAGGGGGTGTACCAGCGGGGTTGCCACATACCTTCATGAATTACCTGACCTTCTCTAATTATTCTAGCATTGCACATCTTCTGAACAACTCCGTTCCCAACCCTGCAACCGGCAATTTTCTTGGTCATTTTCCCCTTCGTATGGATATCGAACAGCTGAATCACTGTTGCCTCTCCCACAACCTTGGTCTCGTACGTGCAGGGTAGCATCGATATGACACAGCCCCGAATGTGATCCATGGCACGATATATGATGTCAGATGAATGGACCACAACGCTATTTTGCGATGCAATGTTCTGAATGGAACGGGGAATAGAAACAGAAAATGCAAGAACCATGGCTAGGTGTCACAATTTAATCAGTTCAGTTTCATCTACGTGTTAGTCAAAATCGACGACGAACCATCAATTGTCTTGGCCATCATGATATCAGATTCTGTGACGTCTCCTACGCCTGTAAAGACAACCCTAACACCAGCAAGGTGGTTTCCGATGCCTTCAAGTGCGCCGACGAGTGCCTCCACACTTCCACTAACGTCCCCCTTGACAACAATCTTCAACTCCTTCTTACCACCCTCTCCGTCCGAATGTGCCCGCTCACCACTCTCACCCGTCATACCTCGTTCTCTGTCTGCCCTTCGTGTTGCGTTTATAGCCTCCACATCTTGCAACACCTCGTCGGTATTCTTCTTCCTCAGCCGATTTGCCTTGGCCCTCTTTATATCTGCCTCCTTAGCGGCTAGCACTTCGTCACCGGCAGATGGAAGTGACTTCCAACCTGTGATGAGGACAGGTGTCCCTGGTCCGGCGGAAGAGAGGGGGTGTGAGGACGGTGACAATAGAAGACGAGTGGAGCAGATAGAAGTGCCAGCCAACAGGGGTGTTCCAGCAGTGAGAGTACCCCGGGAGATCAGGACTGTAGCCACGGGGCTGTAAAATTCCATAATGTAGAAGATTTCAATTAGTATGACTGGTAATAATAAAGACTCACCCCAACCCTTTCTGCACTTTCGACTCAAGGACGTAGCCTACAGCTGAACAGTCCCTCTCTGCACGAAGGTCCATAACGTCAGCCATCAATGCCAGCGTTTCAATGAGATCAGGCAAGCCTCTGCCTGTGAGTCCCGAAACCTCCACGCAGGGGACGTCACCCCCATACTCTTCAAGCGAGACACGGGCTGCCAGAAGGGCTTGCTTTGTCCTTTCCTGTATGGACCAACAGGCCACTTAGCACGAAGCGGACATTATTAGGGTCGTGTAACGCACCACGTCGGCAGCTTCTTTGTCGACCTTATTTATTGCCACCACCATTCCGACGTTGCCCCTATCCTTCTCACGATTTACGAGGTCAATGACTTCAAGGGTCTGAGGCATGACTCCGTCGTCAGCTGCCACGACAAGGACGACAATGTCCGTGACGGAGGTGCCTCGAGCACGCATCGCAGAGAAAGCAGCATGTCCAGGGGTGTCGAGGAATGTAATGAGGCGTTCATCGTTTGTGTCGTTGATTTGTGTTGCATCCAAATCAGACGAATGGGAGGAAGCCCTTACGGGAACACAAAAAGCACCGATATGCTGCGTAATTCCCCCTGCTTCAGAAGCTGCCACAGAGGACGAACGGAGAGTATCTAAGAGAGTCGTTTTGCCATGGTCAACATGACCCATAATGGTGATTACCGGTGGGCGGAGTGGAAGTAAATGAGGGGTTGGGTGAGGTGGCCTGTGTGTAAAAGTGACACTCGATGACATGAATCCATGCCAAGAGTAATCGGAACGTACGGTGGATATAGATCAAACGCAGCTTCATCATTTACTATTGGATTTCTTCCGAACTCTTCTGCAAGGAGTGCTGCATAGTCAGATGTGAGCACTAACACGACATCAGTGCATATATCGTAGTTTTCACAGGGTTGAAACTACCATGATCATACGAGGTTTCTTCTCGCATGCCCGCTTGCACCATCTTCCTCTGGAGTGTACCTTGTTGTAAAACGCATGTCAGTACTGGCGTAAGGAAACTACAGTAAGGACGCACTCAACCGCACGTTCAATAACCTGGCAAATTGACCCACGGTTACAACGGTGGGTATATACAGATCAGCTCTAACTTTCTGCGTTTCTGTATCTCTGATCTTTTTGTTATCCCTGGCTCTATCCTTTTTTATGATTAATTGCTGCCAATGACTCATGGACTTGTGTTTGGCTGATGGAATTGAGGTACGTGATGAATGAAGGAGAGAACCACGCTCCTTGAATTCCCCTTTCCGACCAGGGCGTTTGGGACGATGCCTATCTCCCAGACAGTCCCGAGAGCTTGACGGCGTCACAGCTTCCTCTGCAAAGTCTGGCACAGTATCCGTTTTGTGGAAAGCGTCTGCATCCACATCTCGATCAGGGTGGGTGGGTAGACTTGCACGCTGCTGTGATTGGTGGGTGCGAGGATCGGAAAAAAAGAGGGCAGGCTTTTTTACTTCTTGCATGCTAGAATGTGGGGCAGCATCACGTAAGAAGTTGGAAGTGTGAACAGGCAGTATAGTCCGAGAAAGGAATTTGGCTGATGTTGAGCGAGTGTTTTTTCGAGGGCCAGAGGTAGAGGTTGGAGGCGTGCGTTCCAAAGATCGAGTCAACAACTTGGAGTCCGGTGGTTTAGACTTCTCCTCCGGTAGCCATTTTGACGTTGATGTTTTGGGAGGGGGGGCACGGAGCGGCTGAACCACAGAGGACGCTCGGGTCAGAAGGGACGTCCCCGACGATGAGGGTGGTGGATGGGATGGCCTAGAAAGTGGTTTAGATGGCTCCAGTTGAGACCATTTGGGCAGACGGTAAGCGGTAGGAGCTGCCTCTCGAAGCACGAATTGCCGCGAAAGCTTCCGAGGGTCTTTGAATCACGAGAGAATATGACAGAGATGAACTGAATACCTGTGGACTTGCAGCCGATGCTGACGATCGAGTGTTTTCGAGGACCCGAAATGCAACTTTTCTTCTGTGCATCCTCCCGCTCAAACGGTGGACGGCAGAATGAAGCGCAGTCACGTGGTTGCGGAGGTCGTTGGCCGCCATCCCGATGTTGGTGGTCAGACTAGGTTGGTTTTCACAAACTTGTGTCAAAAGGAGGCCATCCTAAGACACTTTCTGAGGTTCAGACTTGGTAGAATTTGTGCAGAGGTGTCGGTCATCGGTCCATCTGCGGCCCGTCCGGCCCGATACAGCCTTGGCTGCGCTAAAGCAGTTGACATTGGTTCGACTTCTTGTTTGCGGTCAACGCGCTGCGCATCCGCACAACTACTCTTTCTTCACGACCACGCACGAAATGCCTTACTTTGATGTCCAGAACTCCCTGTATCCTAGAGATGTGCAATCAAACCTCACCCCAAATGCTACCCAAAGAGTTACTTTGATCGTGGCAGGATGTTATGTTATTGCAATTGCCATCTTGTGGTGGGTTTTCCTCGTTGTTCTCTCTCTTGAACTCTGACTGGACGAGATTGCGTAGGCATGTATCGTTTCTCAGTTGGATTAGTACGTACGAGGTGTTTACCCTTGAACATCGCAGCTAATCGCCTTCGCCACACCTTGCAGTATACCCTTTCAAGTAGGTCGAAGTCGAGCCCTTATTCCTTTTACGGTGACCTAACGGGCTTTCAGATTGCTTACAGTCGGTTTCCATGAAGTAAGCCGCCCGTCGCACTGCGGTCCATTGTCTTCTCATGATCGGAAACCTATTAGATGAGCCACGCGTTCGCGGGCATGTTGACCTGCGCAACTATCCACTCCATAGTTCTTGATCGTTAGTACCTTTCTTTGATGCCAAGAGTCAACACGGCAAGTGGCTCACGTCCCTTTTAACAGCGGACGAAGGAGGCGAAACTCGAATGTCTGGTGGTATACCCTGGATCAGTCTTCCCGCAGGATACCTCGGCTCGTCGTTTATAGGGGCGTCCCTCATAGCATGTGGATTCGATACCAATGCAAGCAAAGTCGCCTCCCTTGTTCTTGCAGTCTTTTTCTTATTCACCCTCTGGTGGGCAAGGAGAAATTGGTTGTGCGTCCATCTTCTATCGGGTGCGGTTCTACATACATGCTGATGCGGGCTGCAGATCTTGGGCCTTGATTTTCGGCATGTCAGGCTTGATCGTCTTGTTCTGGTTCGTTGCCGAAGGTGGAGCACTCCGCTATTTTGTGAGGAACTCTTCTATTCAGGTCTAGGCAATTCTCGTAACGCGTCATTCCGTAGATTCTGTTTATTGGTGTCATGTCAGATCTGTATGTTATTTGGGACGTGGTCGGTGCGTGTTCTCTGTTATTGTGTGCCAAACACCTAAAGACGTTCTTCTAGATGATACCATTGCACGTAAGGTGAATAACTCGGACGCATCTGCATTCGCAAGGATTTGTGGGTGCTTCCCTTCCCAAGGTGTGTTTTGTTTGTACCCTATACATGGAATACGGTCCCTAACGCATGTGTTTAGTTTGGGGTGTCATATGGTTGATCGTTGCTATCATCTTCTTCGCCGCTGGTGTACTGATCGGCATCGTTGCGTTTAAGGTATGCAATTCTCTGTGGTCTCCACGAAGAAACGCTAGATCCGCTCACTGTGGTGTAGGAGACAGCAGCCCAACAGAAACAAGACGCATCCGCTTTCCTCCCCGTCCCCGGTTCCAACGGTGCAGTTCCGGGGGTACCGGTGCCGACTTTCTTCCTTGTAGCCGTGACATACTTAGTGTGGAATCTGCTTGGTTGATTCAATCATTGGTGCGATATCTAGGACTGACTGGATAAGATGAACACTTTGGTGAATAGAATAATGTAACGAATACCACTCTGGTCGCCATCAGTTGATCGATGGCCTTTAGCAGAATACTTCACGTGCAATCTATGTACTTGTTGAAGAATCGGTCTTATATCCAGTTGCTGTATTACAGATTATAAGCAAAACACAGAAGCCATAGGACGCGCCTATTGTGCGACAGGATGATTTACTACGAACCCATCTTCAACGCCAATAAACCAAATACTAATAGTACCGCGACACTTTATCTCCTCCGGTCATACACTCTCTCTTCCGATCTTCGCCTCCTGCCTGGACTAGGAGACTTACCCCTGTAACTCTCACGACGCCTATCACTATCCCTCACAAAGTGTCCTCTTTCCCTCTCGCTCCGTGCGGGATAACGTTCACGTGAGTCGTCTCTCCGGCGCGCATAACCATCCTCGCGGTCTTTCCCTCGTTCGCGACCATCTTCTCGCGGACGAAGGGGTGGAGAATCCCGACGATGATACGGTGACGGGTCACGTCTCCTCGTTTCATGGTCCTCCCTGTATCGACGAAGTGGTGATGGAACACGTGGTGGAGGTGATGGCGTGCGCGAATCCTCACGCCTGCGTTTGTCCAAAGAGCGTCGAGCGCGGCGTCGGGAATCGATAGAAGACTCCGTGGAATCAGACGCTGAATCTGAATCTGAGCTGTTCGAGTCTGAGTCTGAGTCTGAGTCCGAGTCCGACGAATCGGAATCGGAATCAGAGGATTCTTGTTCCAGCATTGCACGGCGTTGTTCCATAATCAAGCGTGGCGCATTCTATGGAAAGTTCGTCAGTGGCCCAGGATTTGGGGCAGGACACCAAGCATCACCTTTAGGTATTCCCTCATATCCTCTGTTAATATCCCAAGTCCGATACTGGTGAAATAGTTGATAGAGAAGCGCGTGTCCTTCGGGTTGTCCGTAGGGAACATGTTCTTGCATGCCGTCCTAATCTCCTCGTCTTTGAATCGCTCCGCCAATGCTTTCAAACCCATACTCTCCATCATCTCTTGCATCATAATCTTAACGAATATTCGAGAACTGGAGGTCGTGTCATCTTCATTCATTTTGATGCAGCCAAGTATGACCCAGGAAATGGCGTCATTTGCGAACATATGCCCAAAGAACCGTGCGATGTTGCGGAGTCGGTTAGTCTCGTAACGATGGATAGTGTGGAAGTAGTTATTAAACGCTTCCTCGATACATTCCATCCACACGCGGTTGAGTCGGCTGAATCGTTCCCCTACCAAACCATAAAAATTTGAGTAAGAACGTTCCTGCGAGCAACACTCGATAATCATATTGATGAGCTCGGTCTAAGCATGAACACTGAGTTGAAAGAATTCCAAGACACAAAGCAAAATTTACCTCTTCGCCTTCATTGAGCTGGATTTTCAAGAGTTTGTGAACCGCTTCTTCGTAATTGAGAGCGTTCATAATTGTCAAGTATATCGTTCGTCGAAGGTTCACCAAGTTTGTCTCTGTGCGATCCTGGATACCTTCCTGCTCTTCAACTATTGAAACGTCAGAAACTAAGCCCATGAGGTCGCTGCCGACCTACCTTCTTCCTCCTCCTCACCGCTCGATTCTTCCTCTGAACCAGATTCGTCCTCGGAATCTTCACCGAGAATTTCGGCTTTAATAGCTTTATACTTTTCCTCGTTCTCTAAATAGTTAGGATCGAACTTGAAGATATCTATGACCCTAAGTTACGGGCATTCTAGATGAGAACAGACGAATACAACTTACTTAGTCCTTCCTGCACTTGCAACTCGTCCTCGAGACGTATGTAATGCGTAAACTGCTCTTCATCCTCCACCAGGTCCAGCCCCTCTGGTATGATCGGGTTGTCCTTATACTTATCTTTCCGGACCTGCATGAGTACTTCTATCATGTATTGGACCCGGTGACTGATCGTTCCCTCATTCAGGGCGGCACGGAAACGATCATATGCAAGAGCATTTCCTTTTGGCTGTCTTTCCATCAAGCATGCACCGACTTCACGCATAAGACCAACGGCGATTTCGATAGAATCGTCGGTTGGACGTTCCAGAAGAAAGACGAGGATTTCCAGCGCAACGATCTCATGTGAGACAGCTTGGTTGACGAGATGGGCCAAGAACGTTGTCGAGGAATGGCACACGGTCTGTGCAAGATAAAATGAATATTAAATCCAACACGAGTCAATGTCCACTCACTTTGTCGTTCCGCTTGTATGCTCGCCTGAACTGACTTATTAGTCGAGTAAGAACAAGTTCTCCCACTTGTGGAAGTTTAGTATTTATGATAGCGACCAGAGCTGCGAAGACGGGCGTAAACGGTAAACTGGCAGCTTGAGCCTTCATCACACTGCGTGCAAATAATCCTCGACCTCGGATAAGGTTTTCCGAAAACAATTCCGGAACAACTTGTTTAATATTAGCAACGTTGACGCGGTTGACGATACCGGTGATTGATTTGCGCAGGGCATCCCAGGAGATGCGCTGATATGCTTGGCTGGATTTGTCTGATGCAGCAGCAGCCTGCATAGCACGAAGTCGAGCAGGAGGAATGTATACGCCTCCAGACCGCGAGTTCCCGATTAACTTTTGAAATTCTGCTTGTTTTTCGGCTTGATCCTGTGCAGCATCCTGTTCTTTCGGCTTTGAGGCCTTTTCAAGCTCGACCGCCGCCATACGAGCGGCGAGCTCTCGCTCTCGCTGAGCACGACGAACCGGGTCTACATCTTGAACTTTGGGTAAGTCAAGCTTGGCCCGTGGAGGTGGTGAATGTGACCTCCTTCGAGTGGAAGGAGGATGGTCGTCAGATCCGTCAGAATGTGAGCGCGACCTAGACATGCGTTAGTAATGTAAAGCATGAAGAATGGCTTAGTATCTAAATGCCCACCTCTTCCTTCCGACGAGTCGGCCAGTGTCGGACGGCGTCAAGGTTGCAACTGTGGCCATTAGCTGTGGTGGTCGTTCCAATTTCACTGAACTGAGAGCAAGGAATCGTGGAAATCAATTCTATTGACACCTGTTTGCATCCTCGACGCAGACGCTGACAGTCTCTTTACTCTATTCGACCAGTTCTCCATTACGCCACGACCACCTGAGTATTTCACTACTACCAACAGGGCCGAATGATCCAATGCCGCACCGGCCATACCGTGGGGACGGTTTCATGCCCCCACGGCCATAACAACTAAACCTGATCATACATAAGGTAGTTGTCATTACAACTCTACCACAATCACGTGACACAGCATTGTTACATAAATTAACAATAATTTGTAGGGGGGACATCAAAAATTGCCTGCATCATTTTGTAGGTGGTGCCATGGCCAATATGGCAGGTGGTTTAGTCTAATCATACAAAGGAATTGCAAATGTGATTAACTTTGTCAACTATAATGGGCATACAATGTGTGCGAAATCCAAAATCCAAATGTTGGCTAGGAAGATTGGACCAAATACAGAATGCACTGAGCCCAGCCATAGCATATATCCAACTGATGGCATGAAAATGACAGAGTGACACAGCTCATGCTCAGATGAGCTAGACAAAGAAAAGGAAAAGGTCAGCCTCAACCCAGACCTCAACTGAAGGCATACTTGCCCATAATCCAAACACCAGGTATTTCTCCATCATTGAGTATAGGTATTGGGTCTATCATCAATGTCCACTCTGCTACACTAACAAATCTAGCTCTCTTATGTACCTATGTACATAATCACTTTAGATACTACTTGCATTTTGGCAGCTGCATCTTGATGACTATATTAATTTCTCTTGACAAAAGCTAAGGTAAGGACAGTGGTGTCCAGCTAGTACAGTGAGTTAAGTAAAGAAAATAAGATATAAGTGTGACATACCTCAACCAACTGCCTAGTAGGTGGCAAAACAACTGAAGGTGAAGAATATAAAGTGAAAGTATTTATGGGATGAGAAAAAAAGCTCATAAGTATGCAGGGTAAAGAGAAGAAAGGTACATGAAGAAAGGGTTGAAGTCCAGCTCACCATGGGCAAGTCCAATCTACTGTGGAGAAGTCCAGCATACACAGAGGTAAGAGGGGAAATAAGGGTAACATCCAGACTGGGTCCAGACTTGTTCTCTGGTGCCCATTGACATCTCTCTCCCTGGTCTTGCAGCTAACACTACTGATTGAGGACTTGCCATGCAACTGCATTTGCTGGCCCCTGACACAGCCACTCGCAAATGCATCTTCTCGACAGTGGTTTACATATCAATAGCCGAGTCACGTGCCAATTGTGAAGCTCGTGATTTACCCAGTCAATGTATCTCAGTTTCATGGTGCAAGCACGGATTGGTTCACAGACTCTACTCCGACATGCCGGGTTCGCTCGAGTCTCTGCGAGGAATAATAGTGGACTTCCAGTAGGGTTCACCCTATTTCCGAACTTTCTTGACACCCGCGAGCAATGCATTCTGTTGGCCTCTGCACTTAGCCAGCTCGATGCTCTCGAGAGCAAACGCATCCGCAAACAGCAGAAACAGCAACGTCATCTCCACACTCCTTCCAGGGATTCCGTGGAATCCGTATTTTTGCCAGAGAGATTCTACACATTCCAAAGCGTAAGGCAATTGGCGTTGACCAGGTGAACTCTGTGCTACCTTCCAAGTAGGGCCACTATGATAGCGTCATTCGAGATTACCGCGAAATGCACCTTACATCCTGGTGTGAATCAGAAGCCCCTGGACTTCCCCAGATTCTAAACCGGTTGCGTGCCATGTGCCCTTCGCAAAACACACAAACCCATATTCTTCATCTCGCTTCAACCGGTGCAATACTTCCTCATATCGACAATGTCTTCTCAAGTGGCACATGGATTCTGGGTGTCAGCCTCGGTGCAACGCGGGTATTACAAATAGAAAAAACCGATGCAGTCAATCCCCATAACAAGTTGGACATCGCCCTCTCATCGGGTAGTGTATACCTGCAAAGGTGGCGTGTTCACCCTGCTCATGAATGTCGCCTCACGAGGCAATAGAGATGACGTAAGGTACCATTGGAAACACGCTATTCTCCCCCATCAATCAGCTGTTGGTGGCCAGCGAGTTAGTGTTATTATTCGGGTATGCTATGACTCCTTTTGGTTGTCTTTCACTCAATCTCTTTTAGGATCGCCAACACCATTCCCCAGTGGGATGAATTTGGACACACGAAATTGTTGTCGACCTCTATCTCAGTTACCATACATTATTACCATGGATACACCGCGTGCAACAATAGCTTATACCCTTGCTCACACACCCCAAGTCATGACTCGTGCTAATGATTCTGTAGCCTATCATGCACACCTCCTCTACCCCTGACCTGTTTCTGTTGTATTTGATACCACGAATTTACCCAGCATGTCTGTCACCCTCCAAGATACCTATCGTATTTTGGCCGAGATTTATGTTGTATGTTTTCATGGTGAGGAAGAATGAATGTTCACATTTCCCGCATGATCAGGAAATGGTTATTAACCTGAGAAGTGTCCTTATTATATAAGCTTTACACTCCACAATAACGCTCCTTTTGCAGTCAAATGTTCTACGGTACAAGGGGGAGGCCCTCGAACGTTGCGCAGTATACGTATACCAGGGACTCGGAAATAAATTGCTGCCATGCGATTACAATGCGAGGATACTATACCACCGCTCTACCTGCTTACCCTGAGTCATATCTGCTATTAATGGTCCTGACAGTCGTGCCGGAGCTGTTATCATCCATGAACCTACCCCAATTTCACCCTAAAAACGTCCAAGGATAGAGGTTTACGCACTATCCACATGTAGCTTATGAGGTAGTAAGTTCCAAGGGCAAGCGAGTCGACCAGATTTATCAAAACCCGAATCCTTGGTTCTCATCAACTTACACCGGCGGACACCAAACCTAGTTGACTGACAGATGAGGCGTGAATTTCAATAATGCTGTGAGAACACGAGAACATCATCGATAGACCAGTCAACGGATACAATCAGACAGAAGATACAACATTTCGGGGCAAGGATGAGAATGATACAGTGAGGAGTTGTCGGAGTGAAGTCCATGCAGGTATGTGGATCTAATGAAAATCTACGATGCGAAGAATATATCTGCCACAGGGACAAATCGAGGCTAGTTGACTTTTGAAACGCTGGACACACTGCGAAGAGATTAATTGTCTAGAGAGAGAATCATTTGGCGGCGGTAAAACACTCACGGTAAGCTGCAGCGACCTTTGTTGTCATCGAGTTTAATATCCACTACCTGAGTCCTCTGGTGCCACATTGTTCGTCAGCGCAGTCTTTCAAACAACGTGGAGCCTTACATCAGCAAGACGACTTGTCCCCTCCACAATACCATATTTTATTTGGCCATTGGTATCCCAGAAGAAGACTTTTGTTCCGCGCTGAGTATGGAGTCAACAAGTAAACCAGGCCGAAAGTGGGAATAACTTACCGGATAAAATTCAACGTTCATAGCCGAAATAGTAGGGACGTCGAGTCCTGGGTGTTGCTGAGGATTGCATACCGTCGAGTGACCTCTTTATAAAATATCGGGAGATGGAAATACGCTTCTTCGATCGTTGTCGGATTGCTCCCAGTCGGTGATAGGAGTTGCGAGGCATTCCTAATTTGCTCAGTTATTGGGAACACTGTGTGTGCGTCAGGTGAGAAGGGTATCCCAATCAATCTTGAATTGCGAGGGAAGTGTGCGGAAGAGTGGCCAGCGAATCCGATATGTAACCGAATTGATCGATTCCTAGATGAAATCCGCGCGCAACTCCAACAATAATATGGATGATGAGTGTACAATCCAGTATAACCTCGTAAAGTGAACATTTTTTAACATAATGAAGCTAGAGAAGGATCGGGGGAAAGCAGCCGGGGGTCATGGAGGGTCCACGTAATAGTGCTGAAGGCCCGCGAAGGGACGCAGAATCTGCAGCGATGAATCATGTGCATGCTGCCGCGGGTTGTGCGTGGCAGGTAGAACGCACTCACAGCACACACAAGGTCATGTACGTCGTGTGAGCAGCAGCAGTGGGACCTGATGATCCTTGGTCTAGCCCAATCAACATTTCATTTGTGCGGAACTCTCTGGAACGGCACACAGAAGCAATCGGACCTCCGCTCGTGGGCCTTTGCAAAATGGGATGTAGAACTCGGATGTTAGAATGATGCACGAAGGTTCGATAATATGAAGGGGCGCATGCATGGGAATGTGGCGGAACTTGGACGGAACTAGATTATTAAATATCATCAGACATACCTCACATCTCCTGACACTGCAACCTCGAAGACACATATATGTCGGTCATTCTTGTCACAGGTTCATACGACCATGAAATCAGGTTCTGGGAAGCATGGAGCGGCATATGTTCTCGGACAATTTCAAGGTCTGGGGAAGCAGGGGTGAGCCTTTTTCCTCTCCAATGGAAGTGCGCTACTCAGTGGTGGTAATTAACAGCAAGTGAATCGTCTTGCCATCTCACCCGAGTAATATTCTACACTGTCTTGGAAAAATGAATATCGCTCATCCATATGGATGCTTAGCAAACGTTTGTTAGCTGCGGCAATTCACAAGAAAGTGTACATTTATGAGATAGCGAGTGCATCTTCAACACCGGTGCGCATTCTTGACCATCTTAGAATTTCTATTCATGAATCGATATCTGAATTGAAGTTGACCTGTCTCGATGCCCATACCATGAATGTTACGGCTGTTTCCTTCCATAGCGAAGGTAAATGGTTGGTTACCGGGAGTGAAGATGGCACAATCAGAATTTGGGACCTTAGGTGGCTGCGTTGTCTATATTCTGCCCTCATATCATTGATGTGTATGTTCAGGAGTGCAATGGTGCATCGGACCTATGATAACGGCGCCCCTGGTAACAAATTTCATGGAGCTGCTGTGACTCAGTAGACTAATGAGGGTCCACGGAAGTTAACGATGTTTGTGTCCATCCTAATCAAGGAGAACTCATCTCTTGCGATCAAGCCGGTTGTATAAAGCAGTGGGACTTATCGGAAAACCTGTGCTCCCACGAGTTGGTATGGACGCTTAATCTCCAACATATCTACTTGCTTGATCCCCTCTTAGACACCTGCAGGGGATGTCCCAATTCGGTCGGTCAGCTTGGCGTCGGATGGCTCGTGTTTGGTAGCTGGTAACAACAAGGTGGCTCCTTAATGGTGCCAGTGGTGTTATGCTTAGCTTTTCATCCCAGGGGAAATGTTACGTGTGGAAGATTAATGATGAGAAATCTGACCTTCCGAGATACCAGGCCGTGACAAAGTTCAGTGCACACAAGAAATATATCACCCGAGTACTTCTCAGTCCTGATGTAAAGTGAGGTGCATTTGCCGTATGACATTCAATATGTTCATATCGCCCCTCTAGATACCTCGCAACTTGTTCTGCAGATACGACAGTCAAGATATGGTCGATATCTGAAAATTATGAATTCAGACAAGAGAAAGTGCTGCAGGGCCATCAACGATGGGTGTGGGATTGTGCTTTCAGTGCGGACTCTGCATATCTGGTAACAGGTCTGCATTCTATGATTTCATAGGCACAGTAAAGCTTTTACACCCTTTCTCCAACAGCATCCTCGGATCACACTGCACGCCTTTGGGAAATGACCTCAGGGGAGACCGTTCGGCAATATAATGGCCATCACAAAGGCAGGTCACATGCTGATTTTCGGAAAGATTCTCACGAACTGTTGACTGTGCAGCTGCTGTGTGTTGTGCGCTCCATGATGGGCCAGGGTAGCTTTTACTCGTGGGCGTGAATTCCAGTTCATAGAAAAACACCTTGAAGATTTCCTAATGTCAAATGAAAGGATCTCGGGAATTACCTTCGCAAATAATCAAATCTTATGCCTTCCTGTCCACTTCCACCTGCTCGATTTTCTCACGTTCAACCTTGTTGTTGTCGACCGATTCTGCGACCACTCTGAGCCAACGCAGTCACCAGTGAATGCCAAGGTATGTGTGAATTCCCACCCCGACAAGGGCTGCGTGTATCGCGCACGGTTTGTAGTTGGTGTACTTCAGATGTCTGGAAGGCTGCTGCAACGTGGAGTTCACCTTAATCATCATGGGTTTTCAGCGCTTAAGCTTCAGCCTTCTACCTTTGACATTGAAAGGAACTCGGAACGGTGTCCCATGTTCTTTTCCAAAAAGATTTTCCATATTATTTGCTGAGGGTTTCCCATGGGTTGTCGTCATCTAGTTGAAAGGTGAGTATTTCCTCGGTCCATGGGTTCCGCTTACTGCGCAGTTGTTTTCAAATGGCATGACTGTTGTTGTCCGCCTGCCTGCAGTTAGGAGCTTGTATAGTATAACCTCTCATTGATTAGAGCATCGAGGATTCACATTAGATCTGACACCAGCAAGATTCTTACAAGCATCTCCGGTGAGTGCCACGGAGATCTGGATCAGGATAAGGTAACAACGCGACTGGAATCCACATCCTCGATGTCGGAGTTGATTTGAAAGTCTTATAATGCACACGTGATGAATTTCCATGCAGTGCAGTATACGTGTTGCACTCCACACTGCAGATGCGTCTGGCTCAGTAGTAGTTTCCCGTGAACTCGACGTGGACTTGAGAAGCGAATCAAGCAGAATGCATCGCAGTCCAGACCGATGGATGCTTCGTATGATATATAAAATTTACCTATTCAACTACAACATTGACAATATGTAATCAACCACAGTTCTCGCGGCCAAAGCATCCTCAAGTTCTGGTTTATCTCAGGCTGTGGTGTTACGTTTCCCCATGGGCGTAGTTTATCGTTCCACCTGGCTTTCCGTGAAACGATCAAGCGTTTGGGACCGCATACCGGTCCGCTCGCTTCTGTTTCAACTTGAAGGCGAGATGCCTACTTAATACTGCCACGATCGAGGGAAGAGGCCTCTTGGACAGGTGGGGAGACAAGGCACCGTTTACCGGTGGCACGAGGTGTGATGTCGTGATCAATTCTCATGTCGCAAGAGTGGCGTGTTCAAAACAACACTGTGCAGTTGTTGTATAGACAGTGGATGTCAATAAGAGTAATACTAGGAGGTACGAGGTTAGGATAGGGTGCAGACGGGAGGCCGGCGGAATGGTTCGGATGCTCGCAAACTCAGGGAGCTTATGCAAGTGCCACGACAGGTCGCTCAATGGCCGTGGAGCGCGCTTCGTGGTTGGCTAAATACGTTAAGGGCGGTGGATAGCACCAGGAACCGTACTGGTGTGGTATGGTCCATACACTCGAATTGTACTAACGGGTTGACATTCGATGACAGTACGCCGCATGTCACAACGTTCGCTGTCAATTTTGCGCACAACCCTGACCACGGGAGCCACCGGAAGCTCGATGAGCCATCGAGAGACAGGCACTGACTCGGCCGACTTAATGCCAGGACATGGTGGCAAGTGCTAGTACAGATACAGTAAGAGAATACTACTAGTACATGGACTAGTTAGTCGCTGACGCCATCAATCCCAAGCCGTCGGCCTCGGGTGACTTCGGTAATGATGGTACCTTCCCCTTTTGATAACAGACTGGCATTTGATTGTCAGCTTTCATCTCAGTATTTATCTCAATCATTTTCTCTTCATACTTGGCTCTTCTCTCTTACTGCCTCCCATACTCTTCTATGGAAACAACTGCTCCAAACACCTACGGTCAGTCTCAAAATTCAACCCTTGCTGAAACAGTCGACAATGGCTTCTATGCCGTTGAACGCGATCCTACATCCTGGGACCAATCCATGCCTGCTAGCCAGGGTCTTTATCTCTCAGAGTACGAGAAAGACGCCTGCGGCGTAGGCTTCATCTGTCACATCAAAGGCGAACCAAGCCACAAAATCGTATCCGACGCTCGTCAGTTGCTCTGCGCTATGACTCACCGTGGTGCGGTTGGTGCCGACGCTCGTGACGGCGATGGTGCCGGCGCTATGACTGGCATTCCTCATCATTTCTTCAAACGAGAAGCTGAGAGGGACATTGGGTGCATGCTCCCCGAGGTGGGAGAATACGCTGTTGGTAACGTCTTCTTCGGGAAAGGAGATCCCGTTCAACGTCAACGTTCTCAAACCATCTTCTCTGACATTGCCAACACTCTTGGCCTCCGTGTACTTGGCTGGCGTCAAGTCCCCACCGATGGAACAATATTAGGTCCCGCGGCAAGTAGTAAAGAACCCGAAATCTACCAGCCTTTCGTCGTCCTTCATACACATTACGGTGACGGTACCACTTCGCAGAACGGTTACTTTGATGCGAGGCACTTCGAGCGCCAGTTATATGTTTTGCGCAAGCACGCATCCCATACCATGTTTGTCTCTTATTGTCTTTAGCCATGGATCGCGCTCAACACCATTTGGATTTTCTTGTATATAAAGTACCCTCGCCAAAGGCTTTTATATTTGTTCGCTTTCCTCGAAGAACATTGTGTATAAGGGGCAGCTTTCTCCTCCCCAGGTATACAACTATTATCATGATCTTAATCATGTGTTGTATTCCTCGCACTTTGCTTTGGTGCATTCTCGATTCTCCACGAATACTTTCCCTTCTTGGGACCGTGCCCAGCCGTTGAGATGGGCAGCACATAATGGTTAGTACCCCCTACCACCCAGGTACTAGGTAAGCTCTGATGACGGAGTTTAGGTGAGATCAATACCCTTCGTGGCAACAAGAACTGGATGCGCGCCCGGGAAGGAGTCCTCTCATCAACACACTTCGGTGACCAGCTCGACCTTCTCTACCCCATTATTGAGACAGGGGGGTCAGACTCGGGTGCCTTTGATAACGTACTCGAATTACTCGTTGTCAATGGTGTCGTCACCTTGCCCGAGGCGATAATGATGCTTATCCCTGAGGCGTGGCAGGGTAACGACCACATGGAACCAGAGAAGCGCGCATTCTATAATTGGGCTGCTTGCCTTCAGGAACCCTGGGATGGCCCAGCATTGTTCACCTTCAGCGACGGGCGCTACTGTGGTGCCAACCTCGATCGCAATGGTTTGAGGCCATGTCGTTTTGTCGTTACCAATGAAGACATTATGGTGTGTGCTTCCGAGGTTGGAGCGGTCTTCATCCCCCCGGAAAAAGTTGTGCAGAAAGGCCGTCTCAAACCTGGTCGCATGCTTCTTGTCGACACGCTGGAGGGTAGAATCGTAGATGACAAGGAACTGAAGCGGACCACTGCAGCCAAGCAAAACTTCGCATCATGGGTCGAAACCCATGTATTACATGTTCCCGACATTATCAAGCGCGTGACGCGCAGCAATATCTCGATTGATGCCACCGTGGATGATTCGACATTGAGCACCGACGCTAGGCTCTTGGCCTTTGGCTACACTGTCGAGCAACTCCACCTCCTGATGCTCCCGATGATTGAAAGCGGGAAGGAAGCATTGGGTTCTATGGGTAACGATGCCCCGTTGGCTGCAATGGCAACTCAACCTCGTCTTATCTACGAGTATTTCCGTCAACTATTTGCCCAGGTCACTAACCCACCTATCGACCCCATCCGTGAAAGCATCGTCATGTCACTTGAGACTTACGTCGGCCCCGAGGGAAACCTACTCGAGATGAAGCCAGAGCAGTGCCATCGAATCCTTCTGCCTTCCCCATTAATTACAATCGAGGAGATGAATGCAATGAAAAACCTCAAACACGCCTACCCCTCCTGGCCTTCTATTACCATCGATATCACCTTCCCCAAGGAGGAGGGCCTCCCTGGATATCAGCTCGCTTTGCAGCGTGTTTGCGGCGAGGCAGCACAGGCCATCGAAGATGGCATGAAAGTTGTCATCTTGTCTGATCGTGCTGTTGGCCCTACTCGTGTCCCCCTTTCTGCGCTCGTGGCCTGCGGCGGCGTCCACCACCACCTTGTGCTTCAGAAGAAGCGCGCCAAAGTTGCTTTGATGATCGAGACGGCCGAGGCTCGTGAGGTGCACCATCTTTGCGTTCTTGTTGGATACGGTGCGGACGCTGTTTGCCCCTGGTTGATGATGGAAACCATACACAAGATTGGAAGGGAGAAACTGTGAGTTTTCGCGCATGTATCCAATCCATTTTATGAAATTGACATGTTCTGCAGTATCAAGGGTGACAAGACTGTTAACGAGTTGATCACTGAGTATTGCCGTTCCATCGATAACGGGATCCTCAAGGTCATGTCGAAGATGGGTATTTCGACGCTACAGTCGTATAAGGGAGCACAGATCTTCGAAATTCTCGGCCTTCACAGTGACGTTGTGGAGCGTTGCTTCATTGGAACTGCGTCCCGAGTTCAGGGTGCTACGTTTGATCTTTTGGCTCTTGATGCGTTCGAACTCCATGAACGTGGGTGGCCCTCTCGGGAAACGATCTTGCCTCCTGGCATGCCCGAATCGGGTGAATATCACTGGCGCGATGGCGGTGAAGCTCACATTAACGACCCCGCCGGTATTGCAAATTTGCAAGATGCCGTTCGAGAGAAGAACCAAACAGCGTACGATGCCTATGCTCGTAATGCGAACGAGCAAGCCAGGAGCATCCATCTCCGCGGCCTCCTTGATTTCCGCTACGAAAATGCCACCCCAATACCAATCGAACAAGTTGAACCATGGAATGAAATTGTTCGGCGTTTTGTCACTGGTGCCATGTCGTATGGATCCATCTCTATGGAAGCTCATTCCACATTGGCGATCGCCATGAACCGACTCGGTGGTAAATCGAATACTGGTGAAGGAGGAGAAGACGCTGAGCGATCCCAAGTTTTTCCAAACGGCGACACCATGAGGTCGGCAATCAAGCAGGTTGCATCGGGTCGCTTCGGTGTTACGTCCAATTATCTTGCCGACGCAGACGAGCTTCAGATCAAAATGGCTCAGGGTGCAAAGCCGGGAGAAGGCGGTGAACTGCCAGGTCACAAGGTCTCCCTATCCATCGCTCGTACGCGCCATTCAACGGCTGGTGTTGGTTTGATCTCACCTCCCCCTCATCACGACATCTACTCTATCGAGGATCTTAAGCAACTCATCTACGACTTGAAATGCTCTAATCCACGAGCACGCGTGTCAGTGAAACTGGTCTCTGAAGTTGGTGTGGGTATTGTCGCCAGTGGTGTCGCGAAAGCCAAGGCGGATCATATTCTCATATCTGGACATGATGGCGGCACTGGAGCGTCTCGTTGGACGGGGATCAAATATGCAGGGTTGCCGTGGGAGCTTGGCCTCGCTGAAACCCATCAAACTCTCGTGCTTAATGATCTTCGCGGTCGCGTTATCGTTCAGACCGATGGACAACTCCGAACAGGTCGCGATATTGCCGTTGCTTGTCTTTTGGGCGCTGAAGAGTGGGGTTTCGCAACTACGCCACTCATTGCCATGGGATGCATTATGATGCGTAAATGCCATTGTGAGTGCGATGCTTCATATTTGATGTCCTTTTACTAATGCGTCATTTTAGTGAACACCTGCCCAGTTGGCATTGCCACACAAGATCCTTTGCTTCGTGCTAAGTTTGCTGGTCAGCCCGAACAGGTCATTAATTTCTTCTACTACCTTGCCGAAGACCTTCGGCGACACATGGCGAAACTTGGCTTCCGAACGATCAATGAGATGGTTGGTCGAGCGGACATGCTCAAAGTAGACGAGAAACTTCGAACTACCAAGACTGCGCACTTAGACCTCTCTGCTGTGTTAAAGCCCGCATGGCAGATGCGGCCAGGCGCTGCCACTTATCGCATTCGCCAACAAGATCACAAGCTCTACATCCGCCTCGATAACAAGTTCATCGACGAATCTGAGCCTGCTCTAACGAAGGGTCTCCCAGTTCACATCGAATGCAACGTTACAAACACCGACCGCGCACTAGGAACATCGCTTTCTCATCGCGTATCTAGACTGTACGGAGAGGAAGGTTTACCGAGGGACACTATTCATATCCGCATGCGTGGTTCTGCTGGACAATCATGTGGTGCCTTCCTTGCTCCGGGTATCACCATTGAACTCGAAGGTGATGCTAACGATTACGTCGGGAAGGGGCTATCTGGCGGTCGCCTCATTGTCTATCCACCAAAACAATCCACTTTCAAGGCCGAGGAGAACATCATCGTCGGAAACGTTTGCTTGTATGGTGCGACTTCAGGAGAAGCATTTATCCGAGGCATTGCTGCTGAACGTTTCGCTGTTCGTAATTCGGGTGCCAATGCTGTTATTGAAGGTACCGGCGATCACGGTTGCGAGTACATGACTGGTGGTCGTGTCATCGTTCTTGGTACCACTGGTCGGAACTTCGCTGCGGGCATGAGCGGTGGAATCGCTTACGTCCTTGATACCGCTCATTCATTTGCTTCCAAGGTGAATATGGAGATGGTAGAACTCGGGAAGGTTACGGACCCCAAGGAAATCGCTGCGCTTAGGGGCCTCATCGAGGAACACCGACACTATACCGGATCTGAGGTTGCCAATCGTGTTCTTCATGACTTCCACCACTTGCTTCCACTATTCGTTCGTGTGATGCCTTTGGACTACAAGCGGGTGCTGGAAGAACAGGCTGTTAAGGAGAAGGAGGAGAAGTTACGTCACAGCTTCATTGATCTTGTTCCGTCCCGAACCGCAAGTCAGGTGGACCTCGCTTCCGAAGGCCTTGAAGACATTTTACTCCCCAAAGAACCTGTACCACAATCAACTGCTAAACGACACGAACCTGCAGTCGGTGATATGGAGGATTCGTTGGTTGACGACTCGACGACAAAGCAACGCCTCCACAAACTTGACAAGGCCCGCGGGTTCATGAAATACCAGCGTCTGAATGAGGCATACAGGCCCCCTCGCAAGCGCACCAAGGATTGGAAGGAGATTTCTACTCGGCTGACTGAGAGTGAACTCCAATACCAATCTGCTCGTTGTATGGACTGCGGGGTACCGTTCTGTCAGTCAGACACGGGTTGCCCAATCTCGAACATTATACCCAAGTGGAACGATCTAGTCTTCAAGGGTCAATGGCGAGATGCTCTCAACAGGCTACTTATGACCAACAACTTCCCCGAATTCACAGGTCGTGTATGCCCTGCCCCTTGTGAAGGTGCGTGCGTCTTGGGTATCAACGAACAGCCTGTTGGCATAAAGAGTATCGAGTGTGCCATCATCGACAAGGTATAATTGGTCTCGACCCTTCGCACATGTCAGTTCTCTGATCATTACTCGCGCAGGCGTTTGAGATGGGCTGGATGGTCCCTAGTCCACCTACTTACCGCACTGGCAAGAAAGTGGCCGTGATCGGATCGGGCCCTGCTGGCCTTGCTTGTGCCGATCAGCTGAATAAAGCCGGTCATCTGGTCACGGTTTACGACCGCAATGATCGCCTGGGTGGACTTCTCATGTATGGCATCCCAAAGTAAGTGACGCAGTTCTGATATCCTTCTTGTTACTGACTATGCTATAGCATGAAACTGGATAAAGCCATTATTCAGCGTCGGCTAGACCTAATGGAAGCTGAGGGTGTTGTAAGCCATCTGTATCACGTGGAATTCTGATAACGAGTTGACATTTACACCAAGACGTTTGTCGCCAATGCCCATGTGGGCGTCAATGTCGATGCGGCAGCACTTCGCGCTGAAAATGATGCAGTCGTAATTTGTACCGGAGCCACATGGCCACGAGATCTCAAGATACCTAATCGTAATGCGGATGGTATTCACTTCGCTATGGAGTATCTTCAGGTTGGTTACCGATGATGGAGAATTTCCCTCACTGACGTGTATATAGCTGAATACAAAGTCTCTCCTCGACTCGGAGCTGCAAGACAGCAACTACATTAATGCCAGGGGCAAGGATGTCATTGTCATTGGAGGTGGCGACACGGGCAACGACTGTATTGGGACGGCTATGAGACACGGCGCCAAGTCTGTTACAAACTTCGAGCTTCTCCCAAAGCCTCCTGGGTCGCGTGGCAGAGACAATCCTTGGCCTCAATGGCCTCGGTTCGTATATCCGTTCATATCAAGGTCTATAGGTATTTACCCTATTTTTATCCAGGATCTTTAGGACCGATTATGGCCATACGGAGGTCGCTGCACACTTCGGGCAGGGTGAGTGGGTTGCGTTGATATATCACACTCTACCTACATTTCTTGTAGATCCTCGTGAATACTGCATCTCCACCAAAGAGTTCGTTGTGGACGACTCCGGAAAACTCAAGGGCGTGAATACTGGTGCGTTACTCAACGTAGACCCGTCTATATCAGTTACTCAACAATTTCTCGTTTAGTACGCGTTGAATGGGCCAAGGATAGTGGTGGCCGGTGGAAGATGGAGGAGGTCCCTGGGTCAGAGAAGTTCTTCGCTGCTGAGCTGGTCTTTTTGGCTCTCGGCTTCCTTGGTCCTCAGTCTGAGGTCATAAGCGCTCTTGGGGTGAAGCAAGATGGCCGGTCCAATATCCAAACACCTTCCAAGGTATGAGCGCACTGGGCACTTGCATAGGGGCTTAATTGATGACCTTCGATAGAGATACTCTACAAACATTGAAGGTGTCTTCGCAGCGGGAGATTGTCGCCGCGGGCAATCGCTGATCGTCTGGGGGATCCAGTAAGTTTGGCATGAATTATAAGCCAGCCTGAATCTAATCAACACTCCACAGCGAGGGCCGCGGTGCAGCCGCGGAAGTGGATTCTTGGCTCATGGGTGGGTGTACCAGATTGCCAAATGCTGGAGGCTTCAAGACTAGAGTAAGTTTTCACCAATTCTTGAGCTTTGTCGATGACTCACTGTTTTTAGACCTTCGTCCCCCCTCCCACCAAAGTTGCACACACCATAAAAATGGTGGCTTGAGAACATGAGATATACCACGAACTGCCTTTCATGACACATTATCTATTCTATCCATGTACTTTGTATTGCATGACAATATACACCAATTACGTGTATACATTGGAATGCGAGTAAGTGAGACATCAGCGCAGCTTTATTGGAACTTCATGGTGGCGATCATGCGTTGACCAACAAGGCTCGGAGTTTAATTACATTTCTTTCCGTCTTAGAGAGTTGGTACGTCAATGAAGGAATTTGCTCGAGCATTTGGAATCAGCGGTGACTCTAAGACGAGATTCCCGATTATCTCTCCTTTGGGCATATGCACGTCATCTAATCTAGCCCATATTTGTCATGTCCGTCCGGGAAGGTGAAGTCGGTGCAACCAGAGGCTCCTGTATGAACTGAGGACGTAACATCACGTTGTACATATGATACTTCATTAAGATATTCTACACTGTTCACCAACCATGAAAGTACTCGCGGGCGCCATCTCATAAGTCATCCGAACACGTTGGATGATGAATGAACACAGATACCAATCATTCCTGATATATCCTCACAAATCCCTTACCCCAGCTTTGCATGACCGCATTTCCTCCAGAGGTTGGCTGTGTAAAGGCAACGCCCCCATTGAGAGGATCGAGCGGACATCCATGTATGAACGTCTTAGCAGCAGCATTCAGCAGGTGCGTCGCAATCCCCTGTCGCCGATGTGCAGAGGTGACGAACAAACGTGGAATACCAAGGGGGGTGGGAAGTGCTTCTGGGTAACAGAATAGTCCTGAACTCGTGTCAACCGCAACAAGCGGTATATGCCGTTGCTGCGTGGATGGTCGTCGTGCTAAAATTGCTTTCGGGTTCAATACGATGCTGGCTCTCAGTGATTCATGCACACCTGCCCCACTGTGGTCGTCCATTGATGTCACTGGGCATGCAGTGCCTGTCTCCACTGGCGATGCGACGGCCATTGCAGTGGATATACGCTGGGCTATGACACACCCCACGATCTTCTCTCTATGTGTGCTCGTCTGCGAAGGGACGAGAAAGAGGTATGCCTTAGAACAGTCGAGCACAGAGTTTGTCAGTGATGGTGATGCTAACGTGAGGTTGATCGTTTCGAGCAAGTTTGCGAACTGTAATGTTATATAGGGTATCAGTGACTGCGACGGGTTTCGAAGAACGTACACACGAACGAACCTTGGACCCGATCTTCCCACCAACTTTGGCAGGGAAGCAGATAATACGGCCACACGTGCCATTCTTGAGTCTAACACTGGTGGCAACCTCGGTCACCCCTGCCTTAAGACTCTCCTTCTCTTCTTCTTTCCCCCATTCCATTCCCCTCTGGACGCGTCCGCAGTGGGAGCGGTGGAGTGCCTCGTCATCTGGAGCACCTCTGGTGTATGAAAGTCCGCATAGGGAACAGGTACGCAGGACTGATGATTCGAGGGTGAAGTGCAGCTGTGTCAGTGTTTTCTGTTGTTGAACGCACCCCATACGTGAGGGAATAGTTCCTGGTTGTTTCGACTTTGGAATGGAGGAAAGGAGTCGCTGCTTCTTCCTGCGAAGGGGAGGGGTGTTCTCCATGTCAGCTTCGTCGTCGTCATGGCCTTTCCGCTTGTTGGCTGAGATTGAAGAGGAAGAAATTGATTTGAATCGGGCAGAGTAGGTGTGCTTGATGGTAGTCGTCATCAGGAGGGACAGAGTTATCACGCAGAGCAATACACAACGCGTCACGCACGTGAGAGGCACGTGACAATATAAGCCTAATGAAGGAAAAACTTGCGCACTTCCCATCGGGCCATGAGCCTTCCTGCAGTCCTTGTGTATATGGGCCGGGTAGGTATTTTACCCACTAAACCGCGAGGTTGGTGATCCAGCCGAGTACTTGTTACCATATGTCAAACTCACAAGATATCTGCTTGATAGTTAATTATTTTTTTGATATATGAGCTACAGATAAATAGTGTGTAATTGTACCCTGTACTCGCATCGCGTTTGGACCTGGTTCGCACCCATTCATCCATCGGAGTCACCTGTTTGTCGCCCGATCGCCCCAACACGCGAATTCTAACAAGTACATGAAATACTGCCTACTAGGCTGATGAAATATATTTTGGATTTTTAAATCGGAGTATTCACGTGACACCGCAGTCACGGCATTGACATCTGTCACGTGCCCGTGTCTGTGTCCAAGGATTTGTTTTTTGTTTTTCTTCACTTTATCCTCGTTCAGAAGGTGGCGGTCGTGCGAGCTTGAGATCGTCGCCAGTCCACCAAGTGAGTCCACGTGCTCGTTAAACTTTGTGTTTCCACACTACTAACGCGGCTGACCATCCCTAGAATACTGCACATCCTACTACCCACTTGAGTCCTCTCCGCCATGGCCCCCAACAATCCTAATTCTCCAAACATTCCTTACGATCCTCTCCCTCTAACAGAATTCCATAGATCATCCTTTCTCAATGATCCCCCATCCCCGCACGCTTCTGGACTCAGCACACCCCCCGACATGCACCACCCGGACGACCTAACAACCGATGTGCCGTCTCCACGCTTTCTTGCCGCCGCTCTATACGAAGGTGGTGGTCTCAGTAACCGTACTTCTTTCGCCTCTCAGAACACCCTTGGTAGCAACGCACCCTCCGCACCCAACTCGTCTGTATACGCCCTCAATGTCCATTCCAGCCTACCCCAAGACGATCTAGCTTATGACCAAGTGCCCTACGGCGAACGAGGCTCGGAGTCTGGCCTTCACTCGCCTCTATATCTTCCTGAAAAGCGTGCAGCTTATATCGATCCTTCTTCCAAATCCAAACGTAAGCTCCTCATCGCTGGTGCAGCACTGGCAGCCCTCGTCGTCATCGCCGCTGTAATTATTCCTGTCTATTTCACCGTTATAAAACCCAAGTCAGCCGCTGCTGTTCCGTCCTCTTCTGCCTCCGCTCCTGCCAGTCCATCCTCGACATCCACCAGCGGATCTCTTGCAGTTGTCACCGGTGGTAACGGCAGTAAAGTTACAACCGAAGATGGTACTACCTTCATCTACTCCAACCCTTTCGATGGTTTTTGGTACTGGGATCCAAATGATCCATTCAACAACAATGCACAGGCGCAGTCGTGGACCCCAGCTCTCAACCAAACGTTTAGATTTGGCATCGATAAGATCTTTGGGTCCGTCCCTATCTTTAGTTCTTTTTCCCACCTCTAAACTTGTAATTCTACAAAGCGTCAATTTGGGTGGCTGGCTTACTACTGAGCCCGTGAGTTTTCCATCTTCGCTTCGGAACCAACCCTCATTAACTGTTCCTACAGTTCATGTGAACTATTGTCGCTCATCTCCGTTTGTGCGTGCTAACATGGTTATAGTGCTCCTGCGCTTTATGAGAAATATCAGAGTACATCTCCCCAGGCAATAGATGAGTGGACATTGAGTCAGGCCATGGCGGCCGATACAGCCAGCGGAGGGCTTTCTCAACTAGAAACACACTACCAGACCTTTATCGTGCGTAATTCAAGGCCATGGTCCCCTCTTATCTTACTTCTCTTTATCATAGACCGAGCAGGATTTTGCAGAGATTGCAGGAGCAGGACTCAACTTTGTTCGTATTCCGTTGCCTTATTGGGCGATCGAGACTCGCGAAGGAGAGCCTTTCCTTGCCAAAACCGCCTGGAAGTGAGTTTCACCCAAGTCGTCCACTATTCGGATTTGACCGGCGTTGGACAGGTATTTCCTCAAAGCCATCCAGTGGGCTCGTAAGTACGGCATACGCATAAATCTCGATCTTCATGCCCTTCCTGGAAGCCAAAATGGCTGGAACCACTCTGGAAAGCTCGGCACTATCAACGTTCTCAACGGAGCTATGGGCTTCGCCAATGCTCAGCGTTCGCTTGACTACATTCGCATTATCGCAGAGTTTATTTCTCAGCCAGAATACCAGGATGTTGTTGTCATGTTTGGCATTACCAACGAACCCGAAGCACCCGTCATGGGCCAAAGTGCGCTCTCTAGATAGTAGGGATTTTTCTCGTGGCATCATTTATTTGCTTAAAAGTTCGCTAGTTATCTTCAGGCTTATACCAACGTGCGTGAAGCCTCGGGTATCGGCGCAGGCAAAGGACCATTCGTTTCGTTTCATGATGGTTTCCTTGGGCTAGATCAATGGGCTGGATTCCTTCCCAATGCCGATAGGACGGCTCTGGATCAACATCCGTACCTGTGTTTCACCACTCAGTCCGATAGCGCCATGTCCACGTATGCTCAAACTCCCTGCAGTGCCTGGTCGCAAGGATTCAACACATCTATGTCTGCGTTCGGCATGACGGCTGCCGGTGAATGGAGTAATGCTGTCACTGACTGTGGCCTGTGGGTCAATGGTGTTGGTCTCGGCACACGGTACGAAGGAACATATCCAGGGGACTGGCCAAAAGTTGGAAACTGTACTTCCTGGACAGACTGGCGTAACTGGGATGATACGATGAAGCAGGGCATTATGAACTTTGCCCTCGCCAGTATGGATGCCTTGCAGGTTTGTCTGCACCTCGCAGTGGATATCTGTGATGCTTAACCTATTGTACTAGAACTGGTTCTTTTGGACTTGGAAGATCGGTAACTCGTCAACCTCGGGTGTCGTGGAATCGCCCCAGTGGTCATATCAGCTTGGATTGCAAAACGGATGGATGCCCAAGGATCCCCGGGTGGCTTCGGGCACGTGTGCCAACCAGAATATCTGGAGTCCGCCGCTCCAGGCGTGGCAGACAGGTGGTGCAGGTGCGGGCCAAATTCCCGCTTCTGTCAGTGCATCATACGCCTGGCCCCCTGCCACACTCAGCAATGCTGGTGCCGTTACGTCATTACCTTCTTATACACCTACGGGTACTGTTGCAACCCTTCCTCCACCCACCTTCACTATTACTTCGGGTAAGTCGGTCAAGACGGCGGCGGCGGGAGACGGGTGGAATAACCCATCCGATACTGCCATGGAAATGGTTGCGATTGCTACTTGCAGTTACCTCGACCCTTGGATAGGTCCTAGTGCAGCTCCACCGTCACCATTATGTAGCTCTGCTGCTGCCGCCGCTCGAGCCGTTGCGAAGCCCATGATTACCCATCCTACTGGCATGTAATTGTTATAATGATTTTTTCCTTTTAATGGGCACTCGCTGTACATCGCGTTGTATCTATTTTCAGCCATTCCTTTACCACTACAGCCTACGGACTCGCGATTGCGCCAGACATACCGGCCATTGTCAAACTTGTTAAGCACCTATCTTGCTTGGACTCTCTTCTTTTTCAGGGGGCTTTTACTACAGGCAATGTACATCGCCAACTGTGTTACTTAGTTCCATCTACTCCTCGCTGAGTACTGGTACCCTACCGTACACATACCAGCGCAGAATCCATATTTTTTGTGGGTGTCTGGTGTGGAAATTCTGCAAGTAACTTCATTATACAGTAATCTACCTGGAATTGTTTGTGTTTTATGGGGCCCAGTTGCTGGAGTTCTGCTCATCGAGGATGATCTCCTTCCCACCAATTGTGCCTGTCCTGCCTCCTACACCAAATGTGAGATTGATATTACCGAGACTGTGGTTTGTCTTTTCCAGCAGGGTCCAACTACGGGTGTCTGACTTCTTCAGCTGCACCTCGACTTTAGTGCCATAAAATTTATAGGAAGATTCTTGAGGTAGCACAGGGCCGAACAGATTGACCGTTCGCTGGAATCTTCTCTGGCCAGGAAGGTATAAATCGAGGTGAACCTAGACATAGCGATAAGCCAGGTCTAGGCAAAGGGCACGCCGGGGTGTAACTGACCTGCGTCTCCTCGATAGTGATGCTGCTTAGTTCCTTGTCTGCTTGTTTTGCAAATACAGACACGTGTACTTCTCGTGGTGTCTGATAATGGTCGATGCGACAATCAGCAAATTGGTCAGCCTGGCATTTTGGTAGACAATGTCATTTTGCGGTCCGGGGAAGAGGATAAATTAACGACTACCACCAAATAACAGGATAACACATAAGCGTACCATTTTCTGGCTCGGCTGTAGTTTCGGCACAAAAATATGACGACCTTTGGTGCATCCTTCGATCTTGAGAAACTCTTCGAACTCGAGGACGCGCCGCTTGCAACATAAGTAACCCTAGGAACATATTGGGTCGATGTCAGCCTTTGCAACAGAACCATGCGAAGAATAGAGTCCCCCACCTTGCTTCCTTCTCTGAAGATGGGCTGAAACGTTCAACATTGCAAGTAAGCAAAGTAAGCAAGCAAATAAGCGGAAAGAGCCCATAATAATATATCAGTGATGACATGGTACCTACCGGCGCCGGATGGTACGTGCAGACTGTTCCAGGACCATCCCCGATACGGTTTTCATTATCACTCACGAACATCACACCACAGCTCTTACGCTTGCAAACTGTGTCAGGAGGGACGGAAACAGTTAAATCGTCCTCATCCGGTGGAAGCAATTCGATCGACGAAGCGGGGACAGCAGTGGTTAGCTTTGGGGTCACGCCAGGAATCGATGTATAATATATTTCGGCCTCCTGCCGGGATTCGGTTTTGGTTATGTTTACCTGAGCTGGCGGTTTGGGGGATTTATTGGCAATGGATAATGATTCTTCTGTGTGAAGACCAACTGCACAACCCTACAGCAACCATCAATAAGTGGGTGTAGTGTGCCAAGGCGAAAGATCAGTCTTGCTCACGGGTATTTTCATGAATTCATCGAAATCAAGAACAGGTTTGTTCACCGTCGAGCAACACGACCATGATTTAAGACCTTCATGGAACACCTGTGGAACGCTAGTTAGTAATCTTTAAAGCGAACCGATTAACAGATGATAGCCTCACTGGAGCTCCTGGGTGGTGAACGCAGCTGGTGTCGGTGTTTTCGGCCACAACATAGTCCTTCCCGCATCCTTTACGCGTACAGCGCGGCATAATTCGTCCCAGTGGTCTAAAGTTGTGCGAGTGAGCGGATTTTGCAGCACAGGTGGGTTGTAGGTGGCAGGCGATTCGATAATCCAGTAGAGTTGAATTGCCGTACTTATGTAATTGCTCGAAAACCGATTCAAAACGGCCTGGTGATTCTGTGTTTGCCAATGCTGGCTACTCCAGTCCCACTACGCACCAGCCTTGCAAGCTTTAGGACACTCCTAGGTCCTATATGTCAGAAGAATTTGCTTGTCCAACCACGACAGTCCCATTCGCAAACGAGAATATGGCACCAACCCCAAAGACGGTATGCACATTCCCGCTTTCCTGACAAAAGGACTGGTTTTGGGAGAGTTTCCGCTGCCAGTCGGAGATTTCAAAAGGAGCCAGGGTCCTCAAAATATAATGATTCCTTCAAAGGTCCGACATCTGCCAACTCTGAATCTGAGCCTTGGAGTTCTGTCATACCGCCTCAGTCTTCAGATGATCCTGAGGTTGCGCTCACACAATTGCTTGCAAATGATGTGCTTGTGGTTACAAGGTGAGGATTACAGTCTTCAACAAATGAATATCTGAGTGCAACGTGGAGCAGGCAACTTGAGATGCTAAACATTTTCGTTGGTTTTGAGCAATCCAATAGATACGTCATATGTACGTGCACAATTTATGTGTATTGCTGAGCTGTGTAGCCAATACACTACAACAGCCAACGTCGCAGGTGAAGCTCTTGGGTACATTGTCGAGGAACCACGCGGGCTTCTTTCGATGTTTTCTAGGCAGTTCTTTCGAACTCACCGACCTTTTCGTGCTCTTGTCATGGATCTGGATGGGTCCCCTATTTTATGGGTGCGTGGGCACTATGGTCGGTTCGATACCTTCGCTTACCTTTAGAGGAAAAGATCCGTCGCCCATTTGCGTGGATAAATTCCCGCATGTTCGTTCAGCGTCCGCAGGACTCCCAGTCACCTATGCTACATGTCGAACAGTCCCTCGATACATTTGCAGAGGTTCAGCAAGAATGGCACCCATGGCGGAGGAAGTACAATATGTTCTTGAAGTATATGAAACCCCATTTTTGATATGTACATCAACTCAAAGCATTCCTCTATGTACATCATACCTTGACTTCTCACGGTACATCTGCACCTGCAGAGCCGCACCGATACGCGTTCTCACACCCACTTCGGAATCGGAGCTACAACCAAAGGGTGCCTTGGAGCCCCATTTCAAGCAGTTCGCACGAATTGACGAAGGGCTCTGGGCGTGGCATTTTGTGGTCAGAGATGCTGATGGTGATGGAATGGCCACAATTAGCAGGGCGTTTCGGGGATTCGGAAGGGAGGCGAGCCAGTAAGCCAATGGTTGGAGTCATCAACTGATTGCTTGTACTAGATCTTCACGGACACCGGCCAGTATGTGGTGACTTTCGGTGGGGAAGATGAGCCTGTCTTACCCACTCCTGGACAGCCCTTGCGGGCCCCACATGAGGATAAAGTTAAGGATTTGACATGTGACGAGCGAGCAGTGAGTGTTGCGGTAAACAATGATCCAAGGTGATGATCTAAAGAACCTGTCATAGATAATATTGGCTACAGCTGGTGAGCATGATCTATCCCGTATATGAGATATGGTAATCTATTTCAATCCAGTGGACATCGACTACGATTATTTTTCCAGGCACTCTGATGGGTGAGTGGCCTTTCCTAGAGCTGCCTTGATACCTTACGCTGACGGCACAGACATTGGTCTGGTTTCCCGGTCTGGTGGAGTTCGGGAGAATTTAGATAGTTTCGCATCAATACATTGGGGGCTGGCTTTACAATTTAGGTGCTTGAATACATCGCCTAGAACCTTCCCTCAAATCAAAGCATCTTAATACCCATCTCCGGCCTCACATAAGGCTTCCAGAAATATTTTTAGATCTTCCTGATCAATTTCAAGCACGGATGTGTTGAATGAGTTATGCGATGAACGGGCATTGCAGCGATCCTTAGCGTTGATAAATGCCAGGCCAAACTCACTGAAGGACAGTCATAACCAATCATTTTCCAGGTATTGAATGATACCTACTTTTTTCTGACATCTCCAAATTCTAGTGCCCCCATAACACCCACGACAATATACGTGCCTGACTTTTCATTCAAGCATGCAAGGACGAATGGAAGGCTTTTCTTTCCCCGTGCAAGTTTTGTTCCTGGGAGTTTGTCTCGAAGGGCGTCAATAAGCCAAAGTGCGAGGCGGGAAAGGACCCCCGGGTGTGAAAAGAGGGGGAGATCAGGCCCTTGAGAAAGAACGACAACACGATGGGAGCGCATAGTACGGATGTCCTGTTTATCGATGATTGATGTTCCTTGGCGAATGATTGCACGATGAAGGGACATAGACAGGGCCAGAGCGTCGCGAAGAAGAGTAATGCTAGCAACGAGGGACAATGATTACGATCTCCGGTAGCCAGGATAGACGAGGTACATACTCTGTAAGTGCATCGTAGGCGGCCCAGAAGTTCTTCATCCACCAGGGAACTTCTGTACGTTCTTCTGATGCTGCGTTGTCCACGTCTTTTCTCTGAATGTCAGTATGCTCCACCTGTTTAGTCATCGTGGACTCGTCAGTATCTTGTCTCACAGCTTCCCACACGCGTCCCCCTCCGAACCATTCGCCACCGTGCCGTGCACCTTCTGCTTCGATCTCTATCCGGACACCTCCTGCAACGTCTAGCAGAGCATTTGCCGCCTCCACAGCGTCGGCGGCACTCAGAGGAAGTGTTCTATAACCATAGCAACGAACAAAGGAGGGGTAAGTAAGCTCAACGAGACCGTATTCTGGGGCAATGGCATCTAGTTTGGAGCGAAGGTGGTGCTTCAAGTCCAGATCCATGTGAGCATATGGTTGTTGAGTTTGAGGTATCGAGAAACTGTTGCTTTGTGAGGAGTTTGCGAGAATTCTCTCTATGAAAGAACTGACCCCATTTTGGCTAATAAACCGGTCAGCCGTTTGCGCCCTCGCTCCTTCCAAATACCGAGCTTTCCAGCCACGTAACTCGAGTGAAACATAGAGTCATATAGGGTCCAGTGACGGAAGAGAGTGAACCTAAGTTCCTCTGTTGCACGGATAGAGAGGTCGTCTGGGTTTAGAGTGATGATAGCGTCTGGATTGTTGCTGACACCTGCAGGTAGCGGATTAAGACGGGTTACTTCATCGTAGTATATGGCATGCAGTTTGTCATATGTATCTCGGGATATGCGGGAAGTCGTATATTGGAACGTCAGCCCAAGGATGGCGAGCCTGAGTTGTGTGGAAGTACTGCGTACAAATGTGTGGGAGGTCATACCATAGAAGATCACAATCGACGCGTTCGAGGACGGTTGCAAGTATATAGATCGTAGCGGATGCGCTTTGTCCGTACCAGGATCCACTTGTGTAGTGTTTATCTACCACTGACTGATAATGTGCCCATTGTTCTCGAGACATTCGGTTCGGCTGGGGGAGGAGTCGTAGACATAGGGGACCGTGCAGCGATTAGACTAACCTCATCTACTTTGCGTCGCTTCCCCTTCTTAGGGTCATCGACTCCTGGGAACCTGCGTTTGCGGGAGGGGTCCATTGACTGGTCGTCGAGATCGTGTTCTTGCTCAGACCATTCTTCATCCTCGGAGTCCGAGTCATCGGAATCAGGTTCGGGTTCATACTGGGGTGGATACTCAGAATACAGAAAGAATGTCGTGTGAGGAACCTACCTCCAGTGCTTCCCAAGCCTTCCGTTCCTCTGTCATGCCCTCTGCTTCACCATCATCCCATATGATTATTCGCTCTGCCATATCCCCACCACCAAACAAACTTCCCAAGTTTTGGGGTCTAGTAGAGTCGATGACGTGAACCGTGAGCCTTGTGGGGAATTCACCAAACCATTCGGGCGCGGGTAAATCGAGTATGGCACCCATGTTGATAAGGACGAGGGTATGCAACTAGTCTTGTTTAGTTGAGGGATGGGAGGGAGGTGTGGTTCATACCTCGTGATAGCTTGCTAGTTCATATTTCATGTTTTCGAGCTCTGCTATTCCTGAAACAGGGATTATTCTGTGCATGATGTCATCCTGCATGAGGAGTTCTGCGAGCATCTTGGCTGCACAGAGGGCATCGACATCAGGGGCCACCAAGAGTACGACAGACGACGCAGATGTAAGGGGAGAGCGACGGTGTGCTGCTATGATATCAGCATACGCTTCTGCATAAGACGGCTTTGAAGCAGACGCAAGATGAGGCGGGGCAAGGTAAACCATCCGTCGTGACCAGAACGCGTCGCGTTACTGAGAATATATTGCTTACATCAGCATCCCAATGAGGTAAACTTGTTCGCTTCTCCGCGACCGCGTGGAGAACGTACGTCCTGCAGCACGCACTGGCAATGCATATTTAAGGTCACTCCACAGCCCGAATATCCCTCCACCAAGGACGTATCATCGCCGCCAACCATGGCGGCTAACGAACCGCGCTCACCCAGGCAAGACGATCACGGTAAACTACCAGCGTTCCATTCGAGTCTGCAGCTGACGGAGCATCCAACAGAGACAGCCCCTCTGATGACTGGTAACGGGGACAACGACAGAGATAGAGAGTCCCAAGGCCATCATTCTGTCTCCAATCGCATTTCAGATGCAGTCCGGGAACCCCTCACTGGCCTCACCAAGGTCCTCCTCGTCGAAGTTCTCGTACTCCTCCTTATAAGCTCCGTTTTCATTGGATTGTTTGCTGGTGCACAGCACAAGCTCAATCTCAGGAATGGCGGAAGAGGTCCGGGTCCAGGTCCAGGTAATGGTACGCAGACCGAAACGGAAACCCAGACTGTTACATACACAACAACACGGGCTGCTTCTACCGTGTTCTCTGAAACCACTACAACTGCGGTTTCTACTGCATTTTCCACCATTTTTGATATCACCACCCTTACAGAAACTGCAACTAAGACAGCCACTACTACAGCTGTCTATACCTCTGTCTCCACATATACAACTACTGACACTAAGACTCGCACCGTTATTGTTGGTCCCGAACCCACTGGTCCTCCAGAAACACCGTCGCCATCCCCCCCTTCTCAGGTGTGCCTTCTCCTGCCGCCACATTGATACGGTCTGACATGAACATCCAGGAAACATGTTTTACGGCGGACTGCATAATTTTGTCCGCATCGATTCTTTCATCGATCGATACCTCCCAAGACCCGTGCGAGAACTTTTACGACTTCGCTAGTAAGTGGACCACGTGACTAAAACGTGCTTGACGCATTTAATACATGCAGATGGTGGTTGGATTGCAAGCCATCCCATCCCAGGCGACAAAGGGAGCATCAGCGCTTTTTCTACTCTCTCAGAGAAGAACTGGCAAGTCATTCAAAAGGTCCTCGAGGATGACGTAGATTTGTACGACGACTCCTGGGATACCCAATTACTCCAGAAACTCCGTTTGTTGTATGCGTCGTGCATGGACGAAGCAAAGCTAGACTACCTTGGTCAAGCCCCATTACAACGTTTCGTGAACAATATCAGGAGAATATACAGGGGGAAGGACACTGACTTCGTCCACACAATCCCCCGCTCAGGGTTGTCCAACGCACTTGGGTATATGCATTCTAGGGGTGAATATTACACCCACGTAATCGACCTCTAGTCCTTAAAATTTCCTCACCAGGTGTCGATGCGCTTTTTGAATTCTATGTCGATGGCGATGCAGGTGTCGACCCTAATGCCATGACTTTGTGGTTCAGTCAGGCCAGTTTAGGTCTCCCCGCCAAGGTAATAGGCTTAAAATGATTTTCATGTCTGGATCTACCTACATCTTCACAGGAGTATTACAAGGAACAAGGCATCCTCAGCATCTACCAGGATGTCATCGAACGCTTACTAGTTTCCCTCCGTGATGACGATGTCATAAACTCAGTAGACGTCAACCATTCATTACCTATTGTTCTCCAGGCAGAAGAACCAGAAGACGGCGAGCGTGTCTGGCCGCCATGGCCATGGCCACCGTGGGATGAAGAGGAAGATGATAGCGACAATGATGAAGATCGCAGACCACGATACGACCCGTTCTTCAAGGCACGCGCACTTGCCCAACAAGTAGTCAGGTTTGAGGCTGAAATAGCAGAGGCGACGCTGGATCTGTGGGTTCTATACTTGTCCCCTTTGATACTACTAATGACAATATTGCTAGCGACAAGTTAGAGCAAGACCCATTCGGGACATATAACCCTACGGGCATCAACACATTGAAGTCTGCCTTGCCTCAAATAAACTTCCCAGACTACTTCGCCACATTTACCCCTCGATTCTTCCCCAGTCGCGTTATCATTACCTACAAACCATACCCTAGCTCTTTGTCTGAGATACTCAAGCGCACTCACCCGGATGTCATCGAAGCTTATCTCGTGGTCAGAGCTGCCTTGGAATACGCCCCCAACCTGGGGACAACCACAGAGGCTTGGAAGGCGGTTAGACAATTGCGAGAGCATCTGGATGGCCTTCGGCCTGGCGCTATAGGGGAAAGGTCGGAATTCTGCATCCGCAAGGTCGAATCGGCCATGGGTTTCGCAACGGGAAGGTATTTCGTCAATGAAACGTTCCCCGGAAATTCCAGAGCAAAGTCATCAGAGATTATTAGCAGTAAGGGCGTGCTGGTTGTTAATACTCAACAGACGTTTATGGTCCATTGCAGATATTGTGTATGCATTCGAACGATCCCTGGAACGCATCGAATGGATGGACGGAGAGTCGGCACGTAAGGCGGAGGAGAAGGCGGAGGCCATCCGCAAGAAAGTTGGTTTTCCGCTTTCCCCCGACACTCGTGATCCTCGTTCGCTTGTGAGCTATTACACCCTCGTAAAGGTTCACGTGGATACCTTCTTTGAGAACATGCTCAGCGCTGCGTCAGTTGTCCTTTCTAACCCAAATCATGCACTTGTTTCCTACTGATTTTCAGCGCTTCTGATGTGTACAAGATGTGGCAGAAACTCGGAAAACCGAGAAATCTGGATGAATGGGAAATGACTCCGGCAACTGTGAACGCGTATTACAACCCGACGGGCAATGAAGTGGGGCAGCCCAACAATCGGTCGTACTTATCGTGCTCACAGTCTTTGACAGATCGTATTTCCTGCAGGCATCCTCCAACCTCCTTTCTTCTCGCATGAATGGTTGGCGTGTACTGTCTATAATGAACTATCTACTCAATACATTTTAGGCCGGGATATCTTTCATATGGGTCATTTGGCATGGTTGCAGCACATGAGCTTACGGTTGGTAACCATTATCAATCAATATTTCTGATGCTCACCTATTCCCGTAGCATGCATTTGACTCTGCTGGCCGCCTCTACAATCAACAAGGCAAACTTGAAGAATGGTGGACTCGTCAAACTAGCGATGCCTACCAAATTCGTCAAGACTGTATCATTAAACAGTACTCTAGTTGGGTATCCCTTCCAGGATCTTGTAGTATCCTGCTAACGTGATCATTAGTGTATACTATCGACGATGGCAAAGGAGGTGTTATTCATGTCAACGTAAGTGATTTGAAGAACACGTCGTGTCATGTCGCTGACTTGGAATGACAAATGCAAGGGCAATCTGTGAGTTTTCCTGCTGCAAGGAGCATTTCATCAGATCGTTGACGGCTCCGAAGGACTGCCGGAGAGAACATCGGGGATTCGGGGCTCATCCAGGCTTACCGAGCTTGGAAGGCTCAATACGAAGATTCCTATGATGCTGGCCGGGAATATCTTCTTCCGGGATTGAAATATACGAGGTAGTTTGTTTGATTTGTTGGCATCGTTGACTTCTACTTATCCGATGTGTGCAGGGAACAACTTTTCTTTATATCGTTTGCTCGAACTTGGGCAATGAATAACAGGCCCGCTGATGCTGTACGTCTTCTAAAGCCTTCCTATGAGCCACTGGAGTTCTATTTGTCTCTAGGTACAACGGATCCGGTCTGATCCTCATTCACCAAACCGATATCGCACGGAAGGTACTGTCTACAATATCCCCGAGTTTGCACAAGCTTTCAAGTGTTCAAAGTATGCCAAAGTAGGTGACCCAATTAACCCTCTGGAACTAGCGTGCTTACTCTCCCCCACAATAGCTGAATCCGCCTCAAGAAAAGAGATGCATATTCTGGTCATAGGAGCTTCGGGTCTAGTTGGTAACCATATGTACAGGCTCACGGACTTTTCTATGTAGGATAGTATCCGTCTTTATGTTACGCCCTCAGTCACGCACGGCTACTTGTCATCATACATATCAGAGCACTCCCTTGGTGCTTGGAACATCGGTCCCGCCAGTTCGTTCAATGGCCTGTCTAATGGCCAGTGCAAGTGCTTTGAATGCTGATTCGCACCTGCCACGTTAAAGAATGAAGTTAATAGTGTGGAAATCCTAACCTGTGCATACCGGTGATGGTCATTCTCTCCCCTTAACACGTCGATATGCAGCGTTACACCTGCAGCCATTGCGAAGGAGTAGAAGATGTGGGGTATCATTTCAGTCGATAGATCACCGATTTTTTCTCGCCGTAGCCCGAGGTCAGTGACACAGTACGGGCGGGAGCAGATATCGATCACTGCTCTGGAAAGTGCCTAGATCCGCGTGGGTGATTGGTTAATTCTCAGATAAGACAACCCGTACTTCGTCCAAGGGCGCAAAACCCGTTCCATATCGACGAATGCCACGGACTTCTCCGAGAGCCTGTTTGAAAGCGGTACCAAGGGCGATCGCGCTATCCTGTATGTCAAAGATCAGTATTCACACCAGTAAGGGTGACCTGTAACAGGGACTTATCCGCCGTGTGATGGTCATCGATCCAAAGATCACCTTTGCACTGCATCGTCAAAGAGAATCCGCTGTGTTTGGCTAGCGCATGGTACATCTATCACGCTGTGAACATCATCAGTCGCATAGGGAAGATCCGGACAAGCGTACGTGGTCCAAAAACCCAATACCAGTCGAGACTTGAATGGACTGTGCATTTCCCGTGTCAGGCGCACAGTCGAGGTTGAGGCTGATATTGATTTGTGTTTCGTTGGTATTCCTTGAAATAGATGCAGTCCTGGGGGGAATGCTTTCGACCGACGTCATTGTATACAAGTGTAGCGAAAATGGGAGACCAGAATCGCTATCATATCATTGTCGTGATTTGTCAGCAAATGCACAATGCGTGACTCGGAGACCGCTCGCGGTTTTACGCGTTCACGATGTCTGTGCTCATACGTTCGACGTTTCGAAGCGTTCTTAGGTGTTCAATGCACCCTAAAGTACCCAGAGCTGGCTGCCAAAGCGCTGGGAGCCATAGGCAATTCTTCAACCTATTTCGCAAATCCAACTCCAAGTGTGAAGATGATCTTTTCCACACGTTCTCACAGTCGCCTTTCCCCGCTGTCCGTGCGCGAGGAGATGCCGTCAGGTCGCATGCACCATGCCCGGTATGCAGTTCTACCCATGACCATACACTCAAGGAAAAACTGTCGCTGGTGAAATACGAGTGTCCTGATTGTGGGTGGCCGTCACACTGCTCAGAAGAACATTGGGAAGTCGACAACGAACATAAGAAATATTGTTCGCGCCTACGCCAAGTAAATGAGGATGAACATGACCTGAGGAGTGGGAGAACAATGCGCGAGTTTCAATTGCCAGGTATGAACTGTGAGTTGCAGGTAATGGCTTCGGGTTTGATATGTTACACAGGACCGCAGGCGTATGAGGAAGCCATATCATTCGCGAACTGGGATCTTTTTTGGTACACCCGTGGCTTCCCGTCAATGGACACTGAACGATCGAGGAGACATGCCAGCAAACTTCTCACTTACCCTCTCACCATAGGATCCGTTCTCCATCAAAACAGTGGCCTGACACTGAACAACCAGCGTGTCACGCTGGAGGGTGGCAGATCGCTGGCTGGTTAGTCATTTGCTTTGGGTTGTTTCTCATGTCTGAGGTCATTTGTAGCGTTGCGCACAGTGCTCCATGTCCCTCCTGGCGCTCCTGACACAGAAGAGGCGGGAGCCACTAAACCACAGATAAGGATCTTCGTCCTTGGCGCACGTGCAGAGTCCTCATTACCTCCTCATGTCTGGGAGCAGCTGTGCATGCTCTTTCCTTCCTGTCATTTCCACATATTTTTCATTGGCCCCCAAGTTTCCCTTCCGAAGCCAGCGGATCAATCCGTTGCTCAGAGTAGTAGCTGTTCACCATCGGGTAACACAACTCAGAAACCTGAAGTGAACTGGAAACCGGCTTCCGAGTATGTCCCGAATGTTTACGAACCTCCGACGCCGAAACCGATTGCGCGGCTGAAGCGTACTCGTTCCTCGATCCAGCTCTATGGTGTCCCGTCATATACCGTCCCGTATTCTCCTCAGCTTACTATCACAGGCATCCGAGCGAGTTATTCGGAGGTGCACCCACAATTTCAAGAGACATTTGATCCATACACAGATGCTTTCTTCCTCTTCTCTCCGGGGTTTGGCTTCCCATCGATGACATCGATGTCAGAGCTTGATGGGGAGCCTCTTCTGCAGATAGCATCCCCTTCGGAGTGGGGTGCGGTTGTTCCGGCGCTGTTAACGACTCGCTGCGCAATTTTTGTAACCGGTTTTTCACCAGTAGATGTGGAGAGAGATATTCGCTCTCTGGAGGTAGCACCAAATGTTGTGGGTGAGTTTGAGTGGGTCATAACCCCCGGTGAGAATGCATTTGGAAGTGAAAAGTGGGAGGTTGCAGACTTTGACCCTAGAGTTATGGTGAGGACGAATTGGGGACTGTGGGCGATTCGAGGGAAAAGTAGACAAATAAGAGAGAATGAGCAGCACCATGTGTTTTAACCAGGCTCTATGTATTTCCATAGTGTAATGGCAATCCTGGTTGGTACCACCTGGAGCCACTAGATGTTGAAGTTCCGAAAGGTTCCTGTCTGTGCAAGGTGTGAAAACTAATTTGAAGTTAGCCCCTGTTAGGCCTCACTAAAACAAACGTAAATCCTTGTTTAAGAGACTGGACACCAGAAGACAAGACTTCAGGGAAATGAGAGGGGAAATGATAGCTATTTGTAGACAGCTTGACAGTGATGTGTGATGTAGAGTAGTTAGGAAATTAAAAAATGCACCACATCAAAGTCTAGTAGTTGCTATACTACATGTCTCCACTTGCTGCTATCACACAGATGTTCTCCACATATGTATGATGAATCTCTAGTGACAACCACCAAGATTGTCCAGAGGATCCTGGCATGTTGAGCAAATAGGTGTAAGCATGTAATGACTGCATTGCTTTTCCCACTCTTTTCTGCCCTCCATATATAAACCCCACCACCCTCTGCTCATTTTCTCATCATCATCATAAAATCCATTTCCACCTCTCAAAGACAAAATATCATCTCTCTTGCCTCTCTTGGCCTGTCTACTAGGAAGATTGCCTCACAGACTGGTCTAGGGAAGTCTACAGTGTTGACATGATAACTATTCACGTCTACAGGTCATATTACTTGACCACATATATTTTAGTTGCATTATTATTGATGACTTACCTAACACATGATTGGCTATCACAGATACCTGGATATCACATGGAACCACTATATCGGTATCCTTCTATTATGTTCTACAACCTTCTATCTCCATATAGAAGTGTACTCCTTCCATTAGTAGTAGTTGTAGTTACAATGCTCCAGATTTACTCCAAGTGCACAGACCATGTACAGTATGTATATATACTGTACTCAAGGGCCTTTGTCCCTCAGTTCAAATCTTATATTCTCTCATCTCTACTGAGTACTCAAGCACCAACACTTGATTACTCCACTTAGCAACATACTTGTTCTTCAACAACTCAAAGCACAAACCTCCAGGTGAGCCAGAGTCACTGTGCTACTTCCTGCCCCTTGTTTGTTAGGTTATGAGCCCCACCAGGCTCTGATGTAGTAGATGATTGTATTCAGCCTAACAGGCAATTCCCCAATCCCATCTGCTATGCTTAGCTGGCTGGCAGACTTGTGCTTTGCAGTTACTTTCAAGTTACAGTATATAGCCTTTGCTCTTACTATAGCTTTGGCCTACTGGTTGTTAAATGACAATGTTCCTTTCAGAGTTGTACCTCTCTTCACCTACATGGTCTATGTCGCTGTTCATGTTGTATCCCTCTTCCAGTGGTCAGATGCCCCAGTGGCACTACCACATCCGATCACACCTGCTCTACCCTTCGATCATGGATTCCATCAGGCCTTTCAGGGTCTGGAACCTTTTCCTCTTGGGGATAATGGTTATCCCACTGGTTTTGATCGATCTGCACCACTCTTTAATTGGGCACTCCATGCCTTTCAGGACTATGATTTCAATTGCTTCTATGACTACCTACTGGTCATTGCGAGATTCATATTTCCTCAGCCTGAGTTCTGGTTACTGCAGCAGTATTACATGCAGCAGACTTTCTCGGTGGCACAATGGCTTGAAATCAGTTTTGCTGAGTCCTTTAGAACCTATATGTTCTATGCCCCCTGCAGATCTCTACCAGATCATGTCCTCTTTAATGACATGACTCCTTTTGATCTATTTCTCATGCAACATTGTCTCTCCAGAAATGATCTCCGATTCTTTGACAATCAATTTGTGGAACTTGTCACCCAATTCAGTCATGAGAATGGACTTTACGCCCCTACAGGTGATCAAGGAGCATCATGGTTCCAAGAGGATGAGGATGATGAGCATTAGAGTGGGAGTACCTTTAAGGATTTGGACAATCTCCAACTCAACAGACCTATCAATTGCGGATTGGAGGAAGAAGCAGGGATTAGGAGACAAGGAGCTGAGGGTAAAGGAAAAGGATGTGCCTTATAGGCACGGCCTAAGGTGGTCCAATTTTGTGGACACTACTGAGCCCGATTACCTCATTGCAGGTATTGTGTCTGGGGGAGCAAAGACCCACTGCATTTTCACTAGGGCTTTCTGTTGGGAAGCCTCTCAGTCCCCACTACCTTTCATCACCTCTTCCTTCTTGGCACCCAAGAACCCTTTTATGGAAATCCACTGGCTTTTCCATGGGTCTTATGAGGCACCATCGGCTAAGCTGACATGGTACTCTACCCCTCACAGCATTGCTAGTTTCTGGGGATTTGACTTACCAGTGCTGAATGATGAAGACCCCTCATTACTTACTATCCCAGCCTTCTGGATTGACATGCACCCCAATGAGTACTCACCCAACTTGATCTGGGTTCACCCTCTTTGGGATCCTTGACCATTTAGAGGAGCAATTCCTGCTGTCCATGCCTGGAACAAGTACCTTGACCAGCACTTTAGGGGAGCATTTAAAAGAGGAGCTTCAAATGAAAGCTCTTACTTACCCTCGTGCTTGGACCAACAGCCTGATTCCCACATTGGTCTCTGGCTTTCACAGGTCATCAATGCACAGTCTGATCCTAGGGTTCAGGCCACTCTGGACTCTTACAAGGCCTGCTCTCTCTCCCCTGTCCATGGAATTTCCTGGTGGCCTGGGAACATCACCAGTGACCATCCTAATGGACTCGTGTCTTGGCAGCTTGACCTCTGTTGAATCAACCTCCTTCCTGTCCCAGAAGATGACAGCTCTGATTTCACATCTTAGGGTTGATCCCAGAGAAATGGAGGGCACCTTCAACATGGTACTCCATCATACCTATCCAAGTCCAGTTTGGATAGAACAGCCATATTCCAGAGGAGGACGAGTGTATGATGATCTTTTGGACTTATCAATGGTCTCTTTACATACCTTTGCAAACCCTTCATATCTTATGATACATTTTCCTTATGAAATCTTTCCTGTTTTGCTCTTGGAAATGACTAACCTGGAATCATTGGGAATCCAACTTCCCAACTACCACTATTGTCCTGACTATGATCTAGGACATTTCTTTGACCTTAGGCTTCCAGATCCAACTCCGGTTGTAAGACCTATTGTCACTAGACCTAGGATTCCTCCTAGAGTTGTTCCTCCAGTGGTACTGATTCCAGTTATTGTTCCTCGACCTTTAGTCTTGATTCCAGATACAGATGACTCCTTTTTTGAACTATTGCTCTTACATGATTTGTAGTTATGGCAGACGAAAAATCTGGATTCATGAAAAACATCCCCATTTTCAATACTACCAACTACCCAATCTGGGCAATTTCAATCAAGAACTTTCTATGTGTCCAAGGAACTTGGCTTGTGGTAAACGGTACTATGACCAGACTGCCAACTGCAGCCACTGCTGCAGGACAACCTGACCCACCACCAACCACAGAACAACTTGCATGGGACACTCTTGACTCAAAGGCTCTAGGAGCCATTATGGGCCATTGTAAACTGATTGTCCAGATAGAAATGGACAGGTTTGTGACTTCCCATGAGGTATGGGAGTCTTTACTAAACACTTATGGCAAACCTGGTGCTGCTGGAGTTTATGTGCAGTTTAAGCACGCCATGAAGATCTCGATCAGTAACTGGGAAGATCCTCTCCCTAAGATTACTGAGATCAACAATTCATTTAGTTTCCTTGCCTCAAACAGCATGCCCTTACCAGAGTCAGCACGCACCATGATCATCATGGCAGCTCTCCCATCGGACTGGGAAAATTTCACCACTTCTACTTTGGCTATACTTCCTGTCACATTACCTGCTGGTCAACAGGGTCAGACCCTTACTGTTGACGCTATCCTACCTCACATAAAGGAGGAATACTTACATCGCCATGGAAGGACTCAACTTCCAAGGACTACTGACAACGTTGTGGGCACCTCTGCCCAGCATGTGCAACAGAACCAGTGACCCAAGTGTCGCAAGTGTGGTAAAGGTCATAAGACCAAAGACCATTGGGAGGGAGGAAAACCCCCCACAGTCAATTTACCAAAACCACAGGAAAAGAAGAAGGAAAAGAAGGTGAAAGGAAAGGGAAAGGGAGGATTGGGCAAGGCCCCATCCAATGATAAAGGAAAAGGGAAGCAGAAGGCTTCCACTCAAGAGGTCAATGAGGCTCAACTCGAGCCATATACCTCCAATGATGACTCTTCCATCAACCAAGTGTATGTGAACTCCAATATTGCAGAAGTGGGTTGGTCTAATACTTTCCCCTCATCAGCTCTCAATTCTTCTCTCACTATTCAAACTAAGGTTCGAAGAGAAATGGAGTGTGATAGAGTCTGGAATAGTACTAGAACCTATAAAGACTCTTATAATGCTTCTTGTAACAATGGACAGTTTCCACCTATGCAATATGATTCTGACTGTGATGGAGCAGCAGGTTTTTACACTTACATGTCTGACTGTGAAGGCTGTCATCAGAAGATTAATGAAAAGGATGACCATCTTTGGCTAATGGATTCTGGAGTGACAAGTCACTCCACCCCTTTCAAAAAGGATTTCCTTAGCTATGTTGAATTCAAACGACCAATACCAGTAGGCACTGCTGGTAGTGAGAAAATATACTTTCTGGGTATAGGGACTGTTTCATTCAATGTTACACTAAACGGAAAACAAGAATGACGAACGTTACAAAACATTTTCTATTCGCCCTCTGGAGCGAAACATATCCTATCCATACCATCCCTTACCACTGGACTGGGCTACACCTTTCAAGGTGACAAGACCCACACTCGAATCTACGACACGCGAAAAAGACTCTTCCTTGAAGGCACTCATGTGTTTCATGGCTCCAATCTTCACTGGTTTACAGGAAAACCTATTGGGAAATGTGATCAAAGATTGGTTCTTCTAGTGTGTTTGGACAACAAGAATATAAACACATTCTTATCTCTCTTTACTGTTGAATATTCTGATTTCTATAAACTTTGGCATTCAAGGTTTGGCCATCCAAGTGATCAGGTAATGTGGAAAATTCCCAACCATACTACTGGTCTTGATCATATTCCACCTCAACCTAAACCTTTCCCCTGTGGCAAATGTCTTATCAGGAAAATGCATAACTGTCCTTTCTCTCCATCTTGGACTCAAGCAACAGAACCTCTTGCATTGATCCACCTGGATCTCCTTCAATTTCCCATGGAATCTTATTATCATCATGTTTACTGCCTAACCATCATTGACAACTTTAGTGGTTACAGTTCTACTCTTTTGCTTCACACAAGGAGTGACATGGCCAAGTCATTTATTGATTGGGTCTCTTGGGCTGAACACCAATCTGGCTTTTCCATCAAATTGGTTCATTCCAACCGAGGGGGGGAATTTATGGCTACTGCCTTTAAGGAGTTTTTACTTTCCAAAGGCATAACTCATCAGTTATCAGTTGCTGATACTCAACAGAATGGTTGCACAGAATGATTTAACAGAACAGTTATGGAGAAGGAGGAAGTACTCTGTCATGCAGCTTGCTTACCCAAGCGCTATTGGAACTTTGCTCTACTCACTGCAGTATTTGTTTATAATTGCACTCCACTTCACCAAATTCAGTGGAAGACACCATATGAACTCTTCTTATGGAAGCAACCAACGATTTCATATCTTCGGGTCTTTGGTTGTCTTGCCTATGTCTTCATTCCAAAGGATCAGTGAAAGGACAAACTCTCTCTGAAAGCTGAAGAAATTTTATTCCTAGGATATCCTGAAGGAACCAAGGGCTATATTTTCTTATGTCAGAACAAGACGATTTATATTTCCACCACAGTAACATTCTTCAAGAATGTGTTTCCCAACTGTCCTGTAGAGAAGTTATGAGACAAAATTGATATACCTCTCCCAGCATCTGGTCCCTCAGAGGACTCTTCTGATGATCAGGATGGAAGCAAGTCTGATCCACCCGCTCCAGGTCCTAGACCACCAACTCCAGATTTTAATGACAACAATCAACCTAGGCCTCCAACACCAAGTCCACCCCAATGCAGGCAGTATCCACCTCCAGTCGCTGTAGAGGATTTAACAGATAAAGAGGAACCTGACTCTCCTGAGCCAGAGTGACTAGATCCAACTCCTGGACCTTCCTCACCTGCCTTACCCACTAGATGTGAACGTTTGGAATGTATTTGTACTCCAAATCCAGCATATTTGCAACCCTCACCACCACCTTCTCCACCAGTAAGAGAAACCCCTAGTCAAGGTTTTCCTGGACGAAGAAGACACGAACCACGTCCTATTCCATCATTCATTCCACCTGTTCATAACAGAAATCTTCCACCATTTCTCAAAAGACATCCATCTGAAGCTTCTGACCCATCTTATCCTCCTGCCCCTTCTGCCTTAAGAAGATCGGCTCGTGTACCTGTCCCAAGGGTAATACCCAACAATGTATATGGAGACAGACCACCAACTCAGGTAGAAAGAGAGTCAGATAGGAATTGGGAAAGAAACCTTGAAAATCCTCCACCTCCTCCAGCTGAACCATTAAACATTGATGATCTCTACAAGGACTCAGTCCCACCACCTCCACAGGAAGGGGGAGACATCAACTATTTAGTTCACAGGCAAGGTTGAGATTTCATTAAGTATCTTTTATCTCAAGCTGTTTCAGAAGTACCAAAGCAGTACAAAGACATCTTACACCTACCAAAGGAAGAACAGGACAAATGGAAAGAAGCTATGAAGGACAAAATCAAGTCAATTAACAACAGACACATCTGGACTCTCATCCATTGTCCCCCTGATTGTAAACCCATTAAATGTCATTGGGTTTTTGCAAGAAAATCAGACAGAAGACATAAAGCTCACTTAGTAGCAAAGGGCTTTTCACAGATATACAGAGAAGATTATGAAGAAACCTTTTCTCCTGTAGCAAGGTTTGAGACAGTAAGACTGCTCATGGACTATGCCTGCTCACAGGATTGGGAGGCTCATTGCCTTGATGTCAAGACTGCATTCCTCTATGGAAAGCTTGATGAAGAAATTTATATGGAACAACCTGAAGGCTTCATAACTCCAGGAACAACAAACAAGGTTTATCATCTTTTGCATGCACTTTATGGCCTGAAGCAAGCAGCATTAGTGTGGAACAAAGAGCTCCACAAATCCCTACTCAAATTAGGTTTTATTTGAACCAAATCAGATGTGGGAGTTTATGTCTACAAGACAAAACAAGGCCTAGTTATCTTCATCATCTACATTGATAACATTCTCCTCTTTTCATCCTCTGCTAAAATTCTGAAAGACAGAAAGGAAGCATTCATGAAGATTTGGGAAGTATGTGATATGGGAGAAGTGAAAGAATATCTTGGCATCCAGATTTCAAGAAATCACAAGGATAAAACCATGATTCTTCACCAACAACCTTACATCCTGAAAGTCCTAAAACACTTTCAAATGGAACAATGCTGCAGCATTTGAACACCACTTCCTAGTGGATATGTTCCTACTCCTATCCCATCTGGATATACCGCTACACCTGCACTACGTCAAAAGTATCAGCAGGTTATTGGATCCTTACTCTATGTCATGCTTGGAACTCATCCAGATCTAGCGTTTAGTGTTATTCGCATGTCTCAGTATATGTCGAACCCCACACAGCAACATCTAGACAAGGCAATGCATATCATCAAGTATCTTTCTTCGATGAAGGATTTGTTGATCCATTATTTCCAGAGCGAGTTATCTCTGGATTGCTATTCCAACTCTGACTGGGCTGGAGATAAGGAAACTTATTGTTCTACCTCTGGGTACTCCATGTTCCTTGGATGTAATCTCATTTCCTGGTGATCTCGTTGACAACCCACAGTTGCACTCAGCTCTACTGAAGCTGAATATATGTCCCTCTGTGATGCAGGTCAACAGATCAAGTGGATCACTACCCTATTCCAGGAATCCCATCTTCACTTCACCACTGTCATTCTTTTTGGTGACAATAAGGGTTCTATTCATCTAGCAAATAACCCAGTCATTGAAGGTTGTTTGAAGCATATTAATATCAAATACTATTGGCTTTGAGAGTCTATCGAAAACAGAGACTTCAAATTGGACTATGTGTCCACCGACCATCAAAGGGCAGACTCCATGACTAAGAGTCTCACCTGGCAGAAACATGACCATCATTGCTTGTTACTAGGTCTTTACTGAACCAGTTTAAAGTGAGGGGGAGTGTTGACATAATAACTATTCGCATCTACAGGTCATATTACTTGACCACATATATTTTAGTTGCATTATTATTGATGACTTACCTAACACATGATCGGCTATCACAGATACCTGGATATCACATGGAATTGCTATATCGGTATCCTTCTATTATGTTCTACAACCTTCTATCTCCATATAGAAGTGTACTCCTTCCATTAGTAGTAGTTGTAGTTACAATGCTCTGGATTTACTCCAAGTGCACAGACCATGTACAGTACGTATATATACTGTACTCAAGGGCCTCTGTCCCTCAGTTCAAATCTTATATTCTCTCATCTCTACTGAGTACTCAAGCACCAACACTTGATTACTCCACTTAGCAACATACTTGTTCTTCAACAACTCAAAGCACAAACCTCCAGGTGAGCCAGAGTTGCTGCACTACTTCCTGCCCCTTGTTTGTTATACAGTATCCCAGGTTCTTCAGGAAATCCAACCAGAGAGGTCTAGGCTTCATGGTGGTCACCCTTCCAAGCTTTCCTCCATCAACAAAAGGGCCATTGTCCAGCAAATCCTTACTGGCAAGGTCAAAAATGCTGTTCAAGCCACTCATTTCATCAACTCTATTGTTGATAGTCCTGTTTCTTCTCAGACAGTGAGGAATACCCTCAAAGAAGCCTCATTGAAGGCTGTGGTGAAGAAAAAAAAGCCATTGCTTTCTACTGGTCACAAGAAGAAGAGGTTAGCCTTTGCTCTCAAGTATCAGCATTGGACTGTGGAGGACTGGAAAAGAGTTATATGGTCAGATGAGACCAAAATCAACAGGATTGGGTCAGATGGACAAGAGTATGTGTGGAAAAAGAAGGGTGAAGAGCTTATTTCCAGAGAGGTCAAAGGTACAGTCAAGTTTGGAGGAGGTTCACTCATGGTTTGGGGATGTATAGGGTGGAATGGTGTTGGGGTCTTGAGTGAGGTTGAGGGATGGATGGATGATGAACAGTATGTGGCCATTTTGGAGCAAGGGTTGCTTCAAAGCATGGAGGAATCTGGAATTCCAGAAGATGACATTATCTTTCAACAAGATAATGACCCCAAGCATACCTCTAGAAGAGCCCAGAAATGGTTTGAAGAGCAAGATATCAAGCTTCTAGACTGGCCTGCACAATCTCCAGACCTCAACCCAATTGAACACACTTGGAATCACCTCAAAAAATCTCTCTCAAGTTATGAGAGTGCTTCTACAGGAGTTCATCAATTGTGGGAAAGGGCGGTAGTGGAGTGGGGGAAGATTTCTATGGAAGAGTGTCAAAAATGGATAGGAAGCATGCCTAGAAGGGTTGAAGCAGTTATCAAGGCCAAAGGAGCTCATACCAAGTACTAGATAGTTGGATTTTTGTAAAGTCAAAAAACTGTCTGCATGACATGTCATTTTCAAATGGCTGCTATTCTATCAGTTCTTATCCACATCAGTTGATTCTTGGACCAATAGAAAGCCAAGAGTAAGTATGTTATTCCTTACACTCATGGGTTAGGGCTAGGGTTAGAGGTTATTGTGTTTGGTCATAGATAATGTAAAACATGCAAACATGTGGACAGTTTTTTGAGCCACTGTATCACATGGTTTGTAGCCAAGCTTCTTGATCAGCTCTTGGATTCACAATTGCTACTTGTCAACAGTGTCTAGTGCTACAGATGCAGCATCACCATGGCACTTCATTTGCATTAAACCAGTTCAGTTCTTGTATCAACTAAGCCACCCTTCACTCAGAACAAGGTGTTCATCCTCTGGAACACTGGCAAGGTTGGCAAATAACCACCACTTTTGGCAGAGAACTTCACCTGTTAAGAAAAGTCCATCAACCATTGCTTTTGAAACCCAAAGGTCAAGCATCTCTGTAACCTCAGGATGCTGTGTCTGATGCACTCATTTGAGTGAATGAGAGTGACCTCCACTACTCTCCAACTCCATACACAATGTGGATTCCTTTTTGAGCCACTCTGAAATTTGTGGCTGTGTAAGGCAGAGGTTGAGATAGACTTAACAAAAATGTTTCACAGTCTTTGTTTGAACCTTGCCATTGACATAATGCCAGTCAAGAATCTCTATCCATTGCCAGAGTGTGGCATTCTCTTTTTTTATCAACTTGCTTTACCACAGCATGCTTTCTTTGGCTCATGGATGAGCTCACATGTGTGTCAGGACCTGCAAACTACTTAATATCAAATCATCAATTTAAAAAATCATACTACATTTGCATTTCTTTGTAGCCTGTACTGAGCCAGCAATTTCAATTAACTTTTTCACAATTGCCTCATCCTGTGGAGTTGAATTCTTGCAAGCAGCCTCATAATCCAAGGCAGTATCCAATTCATTGACCAGCCATTCTTTATCCACCAAATTCCCATTATGATCTAGCCATTCTTCATCAGCCTTTGAGATAGCCTGATTAGCCTTTAGGGTAGCCTTGAGTGAAGCCCTGCAGGTAAAAACTTGATCTTGTAGCTTCTTGAGTCCTTTTTTTAGAGTGGTGATGGGTTCCATATGGGGTTGCATAGCAGGAAGAACCAATGTTCCATCCTCAAACCACCCAAGAATACTGATTATATAATATAATATTTCCTAATTTGGTAATAATTATCAGTTTTTCCCTCAGAAATGCTATCAGTTATCTGTTATCTGTTATGCCCTTGAATTTACTATGAACCAACTTGGGAGATGCAAAATCTTATCAGTTTTCAGGGAGTATCTGATAAGTGCCTATCTGTTATAAGGGAGTTGACTGTAGTCCCATAGAAATACAACTCAAGTTTGCTGTGAGCCCAGTGTTCTCTTCACCCACACAAAGGTCCCAGTCACATCAGATATACAACCCAAGTTCACCCTTCATCACCACCATAGTTCAAGAATTCTGATATGTCATGTGTGAGCCCAGTGTTACATGCAGAGCACATCACAACTGACCAAGGAATTTGGGCTTCCATGTGAGCCCTTACACCACCTGAATCAGATCATCAGGTTGCCACTGTTGAGGTCTGCTCTGTAGAAGGTGCAGCAATGGAAAACCTCTATGCTGGTGCTCCACTGGAGGATCATATTGGCCCCAGGGCCAAACATTATAGCATGTGATTATTGATATAGCCAGTCTGCCCACAGGAGGGCTCAGCTTGTTCAACCTTTATGTTGTGTTGTCTTAAAGCTGAGGGCAATCATCAATACATTTGTTGCAACAGTTTGAGAATAAGGTGTTTCAGGCTTTGCACTGTATAGAGTTGCTGGCTGAGGATGACTGGCTGAGAGATCTGGATGAAATGACCAAGCATTGGTGGGAAAAAATGGGGTGAGCTCAAATGTTATAGACAGGTGTAATGTAAGATGTTTGTCATGAAATTTGTTCTTCTTAATTACAATGGATCAGTCAATTGTATTCATTTATCTCAGAGCACTGTCTCTTCCTTGCTCATTCTATGAGCTGTGAGAGGCATGATACTCTTGCTATGCTTCAGTCATCAGCCATGCCAAACAATCACATGCTACCAAACAAGGCATTTTTTTCTGTCATAACATGAATTATCAGTTTCCCAAACCCTTGCCAAGCAAGAGAATTTTAAAACAGCAAGTCCATGGAAAGGGTTTTTTCACTTTTGAATTGGTAACTAGGATCTTATTCAAAACATTCTATAACTTCTATTGTTTGTTGATAGAAACAAAGATACACATGTAAACAATATGTCTGAGTTTAAAAAAGTTCACACACTTCTTGTTTTCAACCACCATCATGGTCAGATCTCTCTCTCTTACTTAACAAAACACCATTCTCTCTTTGCTTGAGTCTGGCCATTCTGGTGAAGCAATTGCCAAGCAAGTTGGTGTCAGCCCCACTGCTATATCCAAACTTCACTCTAAGAAGTGTTTTACCCTTTCTAAGGCCATTGAAGGGTGTCCTTCCAAGCTTTCTTCTGCCAATATTCATTATGCTCAACATCTTATCACCTCTGACAAGGCTGAAAATGCAGTTCAAGTCACCAAAGCACTTGTCAATATCATTTACCAGCCTCTCTCTGCCAATACTGTTCATCTTTACTTGAAGAAATCTGGTATAAAGGCTGTAGTCAAGATCAAATGTCCTATTCTCTCTACTAGACATCACAAGGCTTGCTTGGATTTTGCTTATACCCACAAGGACTGGACTATAAATGACTGAAAGAGGGTTATATAGTCTGATGAGACCAAAATCAATTGCCTAGGGTCAGATGAATACAAGTGGGCTTGGAAAAAGACAGGTGAGGGGCTTAATGATAGGCTGGTACAGGGAACTCTCAAGTTTGGAGGGGGTTCCTTGATGATGTAGGGTTATATGACTTGGGAGGGTGTTGGCTATGCTGTCAAGATTGATGGTAGGATGGATGGGGACCTTTACCTTCAGATTTTGAAGGATGAGCTTCAACAAACATTGGAGCATTATGGTCTCAATCCATCTAATACCATCTTTCTTTCAGCAAGACAATGATCCCAAGCATACTTGCAAAAAGGTTAGAGATTGGCTAGAAGGGCAGGAGTTTGGGACCATGGTATGGCCTGCACAATCCCCTGACCTTAACCCCATTGAACATCTCTGGGGTTACCTGAAAAGAAGGCTTGCAAGACATGAAAACCCCCCTAATGGGATTCATGAGCTATGGGAGAGAGTTCAGGTGGAGTGGGAGGGGATATCAGTGAAAGAGTGTCAGAAACTGATTGAGAGTATGCCTAGAAGGGTTCAGGCAGTGCTTAGAGCAAAAGGTGGACATACCAAGTACTGATAATATCCAAATACCCTTGTAAATTCAAAAGTGAAAAAACCCTTTCCATGGACTTGCTATTTTAAAATGCCCATACATATCTCTGGACTGTGTGAATGAAATCACATGACTTAGAGGGCAATATTATAGCCAAGAGTATGTACTATTTATAACTCCACCAAAGCTTAGCATCAATTTTTATGTGTTTGGCATTAGGGTTAGTTATGGAAAGGGTTTTTGGAGTCACTGTATACTACAAGCCTCATGAAAGCCTCAAGGCATCCTCATGAGGTGATGTCATCTACACTGTCTAGCACAGGTGTAAGATAGATTGGCCATTGGCTACCACAGATGTAGCACTACACTGGTACAGTACAATGAGGCTGCAATGAGGAAGTAAAGAGGGAGGGCAATACACACAGCCCAGTGGAAATGAAAGAAGGCATTCCTATATGAAGAAAGATAATCATAAATAAAGACTGATGGGAATGGAAGAGAAATGAAGTGCTACATGAGGAGATCATGAAGCGGTCTAAAAAGGTGACATTAGAGTGATATCATAAGCCTAGATCATCATATTAAATAATGCTGTGTGATAAAATACATAAGATGGAAAGTATAAGTAAGGAAAAGTGAAAATATAGCATCCTAACAGGATCTCTCTCAATGCATTGTAAGACTTAGCCCTAAGAAAGCATCAAAATACCTTTAGGAAATCAAGAAGTAACAGATACATCACACCCACTATCTAGAAAACATACAAAAACTATATAAAAAATTACTACATTCAACCTCACTTCTCTTGGTAGGCAGAGCTTACCTTACAGGCCTGGAACACATGCTGTTAGTATGTACAAAAAAGCCTTTCATGCCACATCAGTCAGACAAGGCATAGCTAAAAACCTAACATGGTGATATAACATCATATTCATGGACACAGTCTTCCAACACATTACCCCTCCCTCACACTTTGCAAATCACTAGGCCTTCTCTGATGCTAGCTCTAGTATTGACCTCACAACCACCATCAGCCCCCAGTAGAGAGCCTGGAGACTTATCCCAGGATGGCAAACCCTCAAAAAAAACACAACATTGCCTGAGCAAAGGTAGATGTCTTTATGCTACTCATTATATCCCTCTCTAGGAGCCTTGGTGACATAGCATAGCACATTATTATCTATGGTGACAACACTAGCATTGTCAAGAGCTAGAGAGTTTGCAGGCATTGCAACAGAGCCATTAATGACATCTTCAAGCAAATTCCTTCCTTCCTCGCCTCCAACACTTCTTACATTCAAAGCATACATGCCCAATTCATTCCTAGTGGGCTCAACCCAGTCAATTACCCTTCCAGAGGTGTCTACAGGTCTACAAACTACTCACTCCCTCCTATCACCATCCTTGGTGACTTTCACAAACTGTTGATCAACTTTTCATCCCCCCTCACACCTGCCTCTAAATTCATTAACCATATTGGGCACAAGTAGAAAGTTGCCAAGCACATCACCTCACTCTGAGCAGAGGACAACCATACCATTAGAGAGCCACTCAGTGATCACTGAGGTAGCTAACAAGTGGTTTAGTTTTCCCCTTCCAAACCCTCACAGCTCTCTCTCAAAACCTCACCCATACAAACTGAATCTCACACTGGTCTCTTGCTTACTACATCTGCACTACCTTGTGCAGCAGCACCTTCTCCTCTGAGTCCCAGTGCACACACACCCAGCCACCCACACTCAATCCCTAACAGATGAGGAAGTCAAGCATATATATACTACAGGTCATTGGAGCCTTGTGGTCAAAGTTGATAGAATAGCAGCCATTTGAAAATGACATGCCATGTAGACAGTTTTTTGACTTTACAAGCATCCAACTATCTAGTACTTGGTATGAGCTCCTTTGGCCTTGATAACTGCATCAACCCTTCTAGGCATGCTTCCTATCCATTTTTGAAACTCTTCCACAGAAATCTTCCCCCACTTCACTATCACTCTTTCCCACAATTGATGAACTCCTGTAGGAGCACTCTCATAACTTGAGAGAGATTTTTTGAGGTGATTCCAAGTGTGTTCAATTGGGTTGAGGTCTGGAGATTGTGCAGGCCAGTCTAGAAGCTTGATATCCTACTCTTCAAACTAGATTCCTTCATGCTTTGAAGCAACTCTTTCTCCAAAATGGCCACATACTGTTCTGCATCCATCCTTCCCTCAATCTCACTCAAGACCTCAAGACCATTCCACCCTATACACTCCCAAACCATGAGTGAACCTCCTCCAAACTTGACTGTATCTTTGACCTCTCTGGAAATAAGCCCTTCACTTTTTCTTTTCCATGTATACTCTTGTCCATCTGACCCAATCCTGTTTATTTTAATCTCATCTGATCATATAGCTCTCTTCAAGTCCTCCACAGTCTGATGCTGATACTTGAGAGCAAAGGCTAATCTCTTCCTCTTGTGACCAGTAGAAAGCAATGGCTTTTTCTTCATCATCATAGCCTTCAATGAGGCTGTTTTGAGGGTATTCCTCACTGTCTGAGAAGAAACAGGACTATCAACAATAGAGTTGATGAAATGAGTGGCTTGAACAGCATTTTTGGCCTTGCCAGTAAGGATTTAATGGACAATAGCTCTTTTGTTGGTGAAGGAAAGCTTAGAAGGGCAATCATCATGAAGCCTAGGCCTCTCTGGTTGGATTTCCTAAAGAACCTAGGATACTATAGACTTCCCTAGACCAGTCTGTGAGGCAAGAGAGATGATGTTTTGTCTTTGAAAGGTGGAAATGAATTTCATGATGATGATGAGAAAATAAGCAGAAGATGATGAGGTTTATATATGTTGGATCATAGTCATTGCATAAAGGTAACATAATAGAACCCTTAATGGATGTATGTAATGATATCACAGCATGCCAGGGTCAATATATATAATCAAAACTTTAAGTCAAAAAACTGTCCACATGATATGTCATTTCCAAATGGCTGCTATTCTATCAATTCTTATCCAAATCACTTAATTCTTGAATCAATAGAAGGCCAGGAGTAAGTACCTCACTCCATATACTCATGGGTTAGGGCTAGGGTTAGGGGTTATTGCATTTAGTCATAACTAATGTAAAACATGCAAACATGTGAACAGTTTTTTGAGCCACTATATCTATGGCTTTTATACTACTGTAGAGCACAGCAAAGCATAGTCTAGTAAACTGGGCTAAGAAGTATGGTAAGATATTACTAAGAGATAAGTAAGACAAGAAAGATCAAGAATAAAGATGACAAAGATAAGTCCAGGATAAGACAACATACAATGGCTGGATACTGCACATGGTGACAGAAGTGCACTGATAACATGCACTGCTGTGTACTCTTATGGTCAAGTAGACTGGGGATGCAATAGATTAGTCAGAGATATAGCATACCAGCTGGGAATAAGATCTATTGTCCAAAGTTGATTACTGTGAGCCAGACATGGTCATGACACCTGGAACCACCAAGGTCTGCCAGTAATAAGCTTCACCTTGCTCATAACAAAAATGTTCCCCAATAGTGAGGAAACTTACTGCATATCCCACCCTCACCCATCCCTCATTAGATCCAGAGGCAGCAATCAACAATTACTTCATACTAAACCTGAGAAATGCCACATCAGACCCATTCACATGGAAACATCCCACAACAGGTTTACATCCACCATCCAAAAATGAGGTGATTAAGTGCATCAAATCAACTACCAAAACTCACACAGACCTACCAGACCTCAAAGGTCATAGCCTTCACATTGGTGGGATACTATTCTATCTCCTCAAAGGGATGCCTTTTGACATTGTCAAAACAATGGGGAGATGGTCCAGCAAATCCTTTGCTCTATATCTCCATCATCATGCACTGCTTCTGGCTCCCTTTCTACAACACCAACCAGGTGCCTTAGATGACCTATGGCAATATATCCTCCCACTGGTGAGGTAGACCCCCTCATCACATAAGTCACAGCTCCTACTATCAGGGTCTCAAGCCAGTGTAATGTGTTGCTCACCCCTATCTACTTGAGTGCACAACTTGCTCTCCCTGACAGGTTTGAATCAGTTTCAGACCAGAAAAAACCTCCAGTTTTTTCACCCAAGTGTCATCACTATCATCACTACACACCACTTACAGTGTACATTCACCTTAACTACTAGTAAATTTAAGATTCTCCCTTACACCTTCAATAGACATTGAAGCTTGACATGCAAAAAATGACTGCAGAGTCACATGGCCATTTCACTAAACCCTACTAGGTAGATGGAAAGAGTTGAGGAGAAAGGTTGAAGCCAATAGACTTAGGCCAAGAGACCAAAGTGAACTCAAATGAGGACTGTCACAACCACATAACTCCACAGTAACACTACTACCCTTCTAGCATACCTCCACTGATATTCTGATACCTCTGCTCTCACACTATGCATCTCTGCTCCACTTTCTCACATACATTTTTCTTTTAGTGTCTTTGTAATACTTTCACATCTGACTATTCTGTTAACCATTCTGTTTCACTACTGCTCTGTATTAGGACTACCCTTTGATCTGTTTGCAACTTATATACTAACCTTAGTTCATCTTCCTCTGCTAAAGAACTATGTATTTCCAATACAGGCTCCTTCATTTGTATGGTACTCTTCTACTATGATCTTCACAATCACATTACTTGTGCATATCTCCAGCCTGTACCTTACCTCCACTTGTTATATATAAGCTCTTATATTCTGAGGGATCATCCCTCAGCTCAAATATCAACTTTGATTCTTCTTCTTGACCTCCTCTGAGCTCTCCCTGCTCTCCTTAAGATCTCTAGTCTACATTGGACTTCCAACTAGCTAGTTCTGTGCTCCACTTCAGCCCCTCAACCTCTGAGGGCTGGGATATTGCAAGGGAACAGCACACAAGCTGAGTCTAATGCCCTTCCCATCCATACCTCAATCTAGATTACTTCCCACTCACTCCATTCCCCTCCAGAGATCCATTCATAACAAGGACACTGGTTGTTGGATTGAGGTTTATACAGTGGCTCAAAAAACTGTTCATGTGTTTGCATGTTTTACATTATCTATGACAAAACACAATAACCCCTAACCCTAGCCCTAACCCATGAGTGTAAGGAATAACATACTTACTCTTGGCTTTCTATTGGTCCAAGAATCAACTGATGTGGATAAGAACTGATAGAATAGCAGCCATTTGAAAATGACATGTCATGCAGACAGTTTTTTGACTTTACAAAAATCCAACTATCTAGTACTTGGTATGAGCTCCTTTGGCCTTGATAACTGCTTCAACCCTTCTAGGCATGCTTCCTATCCATTTTTGACACTCTTCCATAGAAATCTTCCCCCACTCCACTACCACCCTTTCCCACAATTGATGAACTCCTGTAGGAGCACTCTCATAACTTGAGAGAGATTTTTTGAGGTGATTCCAAGTGTGTTCAATTGGGTTGAGGTCTGGAGATTGTGCAGGCCAGTCTAGAAGCTTGATATCTTGCTCTTCAAACCATTTCTGGGCTCTTCTAGAGGTATGCTTGGGGTCATTATCTTGTTGAAAGATAATGTCATCTTCTGGAATTCCAGATTCCTCCATGCTTTGAAGCAACCCTTGCTCCAAAATGGCCACATACTGTTCATCATCCATCCATCCCTCAACCTCACTCAAGACCCCAACACCATTCCACCCTATACATCCCCAAACCATGAGTGAACCTCCTCCAAACTTGACTGTACCTTTGACCTCTCTGGAAATAAGCTCTTCACCCTTCTTTTTCCACACATACTCTTGTCCATCTGACCCAATCCTGTTGATTTTGGTCTCATCTGACCATATAACTCTTTTCCAGTCCTCCACAGTCCAATGCTGATACTTGAGAGCAAAGGCTAACCTCTTCTTCTTGTGACCAGTAGAAAGCAATGGCTTTTTTTTCTTCACCACAGCCTTCAATGAGGCTTCTTTGAGGGTATTCCTCACTGTCTGAGAAGAAACAGGACTATCAACAATAGAGTTGATGAAATGAGTGGCTTGAACAGCATTTTTGACCTTGCCAGTAAGGATTTGCTGGACAATGGCCCTTTTGTTGATGGAGGAAAGCTTGGAAGGGTGACCACCATGAAGCCTAGACCTCTTTGGTTGGATTTCCTGAAGAATCTGGGATACTGTAGACTTCCCTAGACCAGTCTGTGAGGCAATCTTCCTAGTAGACAGGCCAAGAGAGGCAAGAGAGATGATATTTTGTCTTTGAGAGGTGGAAATGGATTTTATGATGATGAGAAAATGAGCAGAGGGTGGTGGGGTTTATATATGTTGGATCATACTCATTACATAAAGGTAACATAATAGAACCCTTGATGGATGTATGTAATGATATCACAGCATGCCAGGGTCAATATATATAATTAAAACTTTAAGTCAAACAACTGTCTGCATGACATGTCATTTCCAAATGGCTGCTACTCTATCAATTCCTATCCAAATCACTTGATTCATGGACCAATAGAAAGCCAAGAGTAGGTATGTCATTCCATACACTCATGGGCTAGGGCTAGGGTTAGGGGTTATCGTGTTTAGTCATAACTAATGTAAAACATGCAAACATGTGGACAGTTTTTTGAGCCACTGTATATTCAATGCTGATGAGACTGGACTGTTCTATGTGTATGTAATTTCTATTCTCAGTGATTAGAAGACTTGTCTTAAGTTGACTTCAACAGCATGCCACCTGATCAAGGACTTTCTGACAAGCAACACTCAGGTATTAAAGGAAAAAAGAACAGGCTGACATATCTTGTTGTGATGAATACAGATGGTTCTAGAAAGCTACCTCCACTATCATTGGGAAGGCACACAAACCTCATTGCTTCCAGAAAAAAACTGGGTCTGGCCTTGAGTTCCATTATCAAAGCAATGCAAAGGGGTGGATGACAGCTTTATTATATCAAGAATGGCTATTAGATTGGGACTGTCAGCTTTGACAGGAGTGATGAAATGTTCTTCTCTTTCAGGACAATTTTGCAGGCCACATCATGCCTGATACTCTTGCAAATATTCACACTGAAAACTTTGAACCAAACTTGACCTTGCATGCTCAGCCCAATGACTATGGTATCATTCATTGTTTCAAAGCTCACTACCATGCAAAATTTATTGAGCATGCTGTTGATTGCTATGAATGTGAAACCTTGCCCTTACAAATCTATGATATCGATCAGCTCAATGCAATGTGCCCTGCAAACAAAGCCTGGAATGAGGTGGATATCACCACCATCTGAAACTGCTGGTGCAAAGCTGGCATCTTGCCAGATTTCAAGATGGATACATTTCTGAATCAGCCTTCTCTTTCTATTTCATCCCTTGTGCATCTGTCTGACTCTGCACCTCAAGCCAATCCTGGAGTTCTGCAAGTGGAAGTGCTTGTTCAGTCCACTCTGAACAAGTTGGAGGCCACTGGTGCTCTTCAGCATTTGAACTGAATGGACTTGCTGGAACTCCTGAACCCTGCTATTGAAGCACACAACATGTTCAATGCCATGGAGAAGGATATTTTTGATGTGGTCATGAAGTTGAAAAAGGTGCAGGAGGAGTTGGCTAGCACAAGTGATAATGATGATGAACCTATTGAGGCACCACCTACTCACAGAGAGGCACTCCAAGCTATGTTTGTGTTATGCAAGTACACAAATGTCATTGGTGATCCACTTGCCCACACAGTTGAGATGAGCTTGGGCTTGTTTGCACAGAAAATACATATGGAGGAGATGCATGACATGAAGGATACTAAAATAACATCATATTTCACTTGTAAGGAATGATGCATACACTGAGCAACAAAACCATCCCAATGTTGGTAGTATTTGAATTGCTAAGCAAATAACCAGAGCATCTTTAATCCTAGACTCATTAATGTGGGTATCATTTGAAAGCCCTGATCAAGGGCTTTCTAAAAATATATACATTGCTTATGTAATTCCTTCTGTATCGGACAATATTCTCAAATTAATCTAATGTACTCATTGGGACAGTTTTGTTGCTGCTATCAAGGGTATCCAGATCTAGGATGAAGTGTATCCTCCTTTGGCTTTAATGACCTCCTGTACCCTTCTAGGAATACTCTCAATCAATTTCTGACATTCCTCCACCCCAATCTTCTCCCACTCTGCCTGTACCCTCTTCCAAAACTCCATCATTCCTAAAGGTGGCTCTGAATACTCAGCCAGCTTTCTTTTAAGGAGAAACCATAGATGTTCTATGGGATTAAGGTCTGGAGACTGAGCTGGCCATACCATGACCTCAAATCCATGGTCAGAAAACCACTTCTTGGCCCTTTTGCTAGTGTGCTTGGGGTCATTGTCTTGTTGAAAGACAATGTCATCTGGAGTTAATCCATAATATTGAAGAGTTTGTTGCAACTCATCCTCTAAAATCTGTGTATAGAGTTCAGCATCCATCTTACCATCAATCTTACAAGCCATCCCAACCCCTTCCCAGGTCATACATCCCCATATCATCAAGGATCCTCCTCCAAACTTCACTGTCTTTTGCACCAGTCTATCACTTAGTTCCTCTCCTGCCTTTTTCCATGCCCATCTCTTGCCATCAGATCCAATGTGATTAATTTTGGTCTCATCTGACCATATAACTCTCTTTCAATCCTCCACAGTCCAGTCCTGATGGCTTAAAGCAAAGTCCATTCTAGCCTTCTTATGATTCTTGGAGAGAAAAGGGCATTTCTTCTTCATCACAGCTTTCATCCTAGCTTTTCTAAGGTGTCAATGAACAGTCTGAGAGGAGATGGAGTGGTTCTTGATGTCCTAAAGGGTTTGGGTGACCTGGACAGCATTTTCAGCTTTTCCAATTCCAATAAGGTGAATGACATGGGGCATATCAGTGAGAGTAATAAGGGATGGACAGCCACCAGAGGACTTGACCAAGTTGGGACAATATTTGAAAGATATTCTGTGGATAGTAGAGTGGCCAAAACCACTAGCAGCAAAGATTTGATGAATAGAATGGCCAGATTCCAGAAAAGCAATAATTTGATTCATTTGATCAGCAGAAAGTGGTTTCATGATGATGGATGTGGAAAAGTGATGGTATTTTGGTTTGTTTATACCATGTTGAACTTTTTATACATCACATGACTGAATGCTTATGTAACATCTTACTACAATGTTTGATTTTGATGTTACTTAAAGTCAGCAACAAAACTGTCCCAATGAGTACATTAGATTAATTTGAGAATATTGTCCAATATAGAAGGAATTACATAAGCAATGTACATATTTCTGGAAAGCCCTTAATCATGGCTCTCAAATGATATACACATTGATGGGTCTAGGATCAAAGATGCTCTGGTTATTTGCTTAACAATCCAAATGCTACCAACATTGAAACAGTTTTGTTGCTCAGTGTAGATCCTCAGTATGCTACTATTACAAATTGAAGCTATTTCTGGCTCCATATCTTGATCTCCACAAAACTGATACTCCCTGAAAACCAATAGCTTTCTGGTGGAATGGAGGGCTATCTGTTATAAGAGAGTCAACTGTATGTCCTAAAGTTGTGATGCATGTGTCTAAAAAATGGAGACATGATGGAAGCTTCTGAAATTTGACATTAGCTGTGGGGCCATGCCTGTGCCAATCTGCAAGCAAGGGTTTTGCCAGCACAGACAGCACTTTGAGTGCCCATATCTCTGAACTGTGTGAATGAAATCACATGACTTAGGGGGCAATATTGTAGCCAAGAGTATTTACTACTTATAACTCCACCAAAGCTTAGCATCAATTTCCATGTGTTTGGCAGTGTGCTTTGCACACTACCATTAGGGTTAGTTATGGAAAAGGTTTTTGGAGTCACTGTATATGTAAGTAATCAATCTTAGGAATCTATTCCCTAAGCTAGTTCTTTTGTGTCTTAGAACCTAACCATTATTGCTTGCAATCTATTCCTCTTTTGCTCTCTACTAGTCTAGTTCTGTGTGATAGAGCTTTTAGCAAGGACATTTGTCTTTGTTTAGTTGAGTCCTAACAGATCTCACATGAAAATTATTTATGTATGTATGTATGTAAGCAGTGAATTGGTTAAAGAGCTGGTTGTTTGATACCTCCCATGAGATGCTAAGCTGTTTCAAGATGACATTGATGTCTGTCATACTATATGAAAATGCAGAGTTGTGTGATGATCATGCTAAGCCAGTTGAAAGATCTCATATGAGGGAGGAACAGTCTTTATTAAACTGTTCTGTGTCTCTGATCATTGGCATGAGGCCTTCAAATCAAATTTGGCCTCCTGTCTATTGCAAACTCTTGATAGCTATGCTTCTGTATCACATGGCCCTGTCTCAGTTGTACAGTGAGCAACAAAGCCATTGCAATGTTTGCAACATTTTATTGTGTGGCTGATAACTTTGGATAGGCTATGGCTGTGCAGATGCCCTGGGGGGATTCTGATAGCTCTTGGTTTTGGCTATATTTCATTCCTATATGTTAAGATCTGACATACAGTGGGTGCTATTCTATAAACTAATCAAGAAGATATATACATTGCACCAGTTTTGTTCCTGATGTTCTGAGAAGTGAAATATATGTTGTTATGCTTATATTACTGGCAGAAGTGCTTATATAATGTGTCACATGATCTTCTAAATGGTTTACCAGTCACAAACAATGCCAAACATCAAACTTTTAGCTCACCACCATGCTCAAAGCTGTCTTATCTTCTACAACTGATGCTACTGTCTCTTTGCTTCATCAGGGCCACTCTCTTAGGGAAATCTCTAGCACTACTGGTGTCCACTATAGCACCATTAGCAGAATATGCTCTCAGCACTGTTCCACTCTTGAAAAATCCTCTGGTGGCTGTCCATCCATCATTACCCTCACTGATATTTGACATGCTATGTGACTAATTGGTTCTGAGAAGATTGAAAATGCTGTGGAGATCACTCAATCACTTCAGGACAGCAAGAACACACCCATCTCCTCTCAAACAGTATGTTGTCACCTAAGAAAAGCTGGTATGAAGGCTGTGGTGAAGCAAAAGCAACTTCTACTCTCCAAGCATCATAGACAGAACAGGCTAGACTTTGCTCAGAGTCATCAAGACTGGACTGTGGAGGACTGGAAGAGGGTCATTTGGTCAGATGAGACCAAAATCAATAGGCTAGGGTCAGATGAAAGGAAGTGAATGTGGAAAAAGCCAGGAGAGAGGCTTACTCATAGGCTGGTCAAGGGGACAGTCAAGTTTGGTGGGGGTTTCTTGGTGATGTGAGGCAGTATGACTTGGGATGGCTTGCAAGATTGATGATAAGATGGATGCTGACCTCTTCACATATATTTTGGAAGATGAACTCCAAGAATCTGTTCAGTACCATGGCAAATCCTCTTCAGATAACATCTTTCAACAGGATAATGACTGCAAACACACCAGTAAAAAGGTCAAGGAGTGGCCTGCACAATCCTCTAACTTTAACCCAATTGAACATCTATGGGTTGTATTGAAAAGAAAGGTGGCACCCTATCCAACACCTTCCAAAGGTACATATTCATAAGCTATGGAAGAGAGTTCAGAAGGAATGGGAGGATATAGATGTGTCTACATGTCAGGATCTCATTGAAAGCATGCCTAGAAGGGTTCAGGAGGTGATGAAGGCCAAAGGAGGATACACTACTTACTAATAATTGCCACCTTTACTATGTAGTACAAGGCTGACTGATTACAATGGAGTACAGTAGTCAGCTGATATAAAACAAGAGGACAAAGGGAAATTGTTAGGATGCATAGAGACATGTTGCATGTACAAATTCACATGACATGATGAGGTAAGCCCTAAATAATTGAGAAAGGGGCTGTCCTGATACATGTGTAAGGTAAAGCACAAAAAAAAGGGAAATGTACACATAGCAGCTAAGTCCATGAAATGTCTGTTGGATGATACTCAAGTGAAATGGGAAAAGGAAAAAAGAAATGTAGGCATAACATCCCCCCCCCTTAAGATTTGTCATCCCAGTGGAATCAGGCACAAGGGACCTTGGGCAGGGCCATCCTCTCATACCAGGCTTCCAATATGGCTTGTCATCCTGGTGTTCCCATGACCAATGGCCCAGTTGCTGACAATTGAAACACTGGGAGAGGTAGAGTGGATGCTGCAATGAGACATCCATCCAGCCTGTGAGGTAATACCAGAGGTTTGGGATGATGGGGACTGGGGCAAAAGTGAGGTCTGGGATCAGTGTGGTAGTGGCAGTGGCATTGTGAAGTTTCAGGGACTTCTTTGGGCCATTGGCAGCCATGAGGAAATCCAGTCATGAGCTATGTAACTCCATTTCTGGTGACATCATTAAGAAGTTCCACCCTAGTGTGGGCAGTTTGTAGGTAGACAAGTTCCTAGTGGGTTCTTGCAGTGACTGGTGTGATATCCCTGAGAGGGGTTTGGGAAGGGGTGGTTTGATTGGAGGATCCAGGGACACCAGGTCCTCATAAGGTAGATAGGACACAAGCTCCAATAGGAGTGTCATTGTTGTTGGTGATGTCCACCACTTGAGGTGTGCACAGTGCCATCATGTGAGATGTTCATCCACATGTCAAGCATCATGGTCATCAAGAAGTTGGACTAAGAGGTTGTGGCATTGTAGGAGTATGGTCAGGAAGGCCCACTGGACCTCAGTGGGTGCATAGAAAGGAATCAAAGGATATCAGTAAACCCAGTCTGAAAGATTTGTGAATGAGCCTGATAACTCCTATCTTCATAGTCATAGTCTCTATGATGTCCTGCCCAGTTAGGACCTCATCATTGCTGTCCTCCATTCTGGTGAGTTCTGCAATGACTTTATTACTCACTCTCTGTCCTATCTTCTCTGCATCCCTGAAGACCTGGAACAGCACCCATAGGCACTCATGGTCTGGGAGTGCTTGCCATCCAAGTGAGTCCCACAACTTGAAGTTATTAAGCACCCTAACATAGCCAATAACCTGGTCAACACTGGGGGTGGTGGACAGTTTGAAAAGCAAGCCTCCTTCAAAAGAGGATGTGGTAGGGGTGGAGTCTTCAGAGGTTGACAAGTAACCACCTGCTTGTTGCTGCAGATGGTTGAAGTCAACAGGAGAGGAGACAGGGGGTACAACATGGTGGTTGTGCTGCCTGCAGCCTGCAGCCCTCCTAGCCTGGCCTCTGTGGGCAGAGCCATGCACTGAGGGTCCTAGCATCAGTGGATGAGCAGCAGCAAGTGGGGAAGCTGTGCATGCTGCTGGTATGGTGGAGTCACAAAGGGATTGGAGATGGGCTGCACATCATGATGAGCAGACCTGGGGAATATATGTGAGGAAATCAGGGTTGGTGAGGTCATTGAGCTGGGGAAGTAATGCCTGGTAGACATCTTCATGGAGATTCATCAGTGTGGTGTATCCTGAGGACATTAGACAGTGGTTTCAGTGGCAGAGAAAGTCAATGTGAGTTTGTGAGCAGTCTGATACTCAGTGAGAAGCCTGGCAGCATTTTTGAGGTTTTCTGCTGGCTCTCACATCTGTTCTGAATTGGGGCACCCTTGCCACTTCACCAGATACTCCCACATTCAGTGATGTCTTTTGTGCTTGATAATCTTCTCCACTTCCCACTCATCATGATCATTAATGACTTGGGACAGTTCTGGAATAGAGATTTGGTCATTAATCACTGTGGTGATGTATGGGGTAAGTTTGCTGGCATGGAAAATGTTATGGATGCACCAAGTTCTTGGTAACTCCAATTGGTAATTAATGGAAGATAACTTTTCCATGATCATGAAGGGGCTATAGCATTACAGGGCCAGCTTCTTTGATGGTATGTCTAAATGGAGGTTAGTGGCTTCTAACCACATGCAATCTCTGACTTCAAATTCCTGGTATCCACATCCTTGGTGCTTCTTCTGCATTGCCTCCTGCATGTTTTTGTGCATGATGACTGTGGCATCACACATGGCCACTAGCTTTTCTAAGCATTCCTCAGATAATGGAGTGTGGTTTAGGGGAGATGTGGGATACAGCATAGGCTCATACCCATATAAGAGGTAGTAGAGCATTTGTCTGTGCATGCTATGGATTTTTGAATTGTGCATGAACTTGGCATCCAGCAAATACTGCAACCAATCATCCAGGTCATTGCCAGCATACATTTTTAGGAAGGTGCCAATTTCTTGATTGACTTGTTCTGCTTTACAATTAGACTGAGAGCAATAAGTGGTAGTGGCTTTCATTTCAATTCCAAGTGCCAAGTATAAGTCCCTTGTGAATGTGGAGACAAATTGGGATCCTTGGTCTGAAATGATGGCTTTGGGAATGGCAAACCTGGGGTAGACATGATTATGGAAAAGGTTGGCAATACCCATCAAATCTACATTCTTGTTCATTGGCAAGAAGATCATTGCCTCCATTAGTCCCTGATCAACTATCATTAGTATTGAGTTGCTCTCTGTAGACAAAGGGAGGTCCATAATTAGGTTGATTGAGATTTGCATGAAGGGGAGCAGTGGACTTCAAGATGTCATTTGGCATGATTGGTGGGGTTGTGGGGTGTGTATTAACCTTCATGGCTTGACACATGGTGCATCCACATACATACTTGCAAATATCTGCATGCATTTTTGGCCAGTAGATGTGGTGCATCATTTTCTTCATCATTGCCTTTACTCCTGGGTGACCTGAGGGTCAGATGTTGTGGTATTCTCTGGTTACTTCTTTTCTTCTTCCATTGTTTATATATATCTTTCTATTGTTTTTGGCTTTTTCTATTTCTGTTTTATCTTTTAGCCACTCAGTGTCTGCCAGTACCTTACCCATCAGTTTCATGGAGAGGTTGAGTACAGAATTCCCCTTAATGGCAGTCTTTGACATTTCCTCAGATGGGTACCTGTCTGTTAGGGTACTTGATGGAACCTGTGTAGTGTTGGGAGTATTATGTGGGTTTAGCTGAATATCAGTGCTCAATTGGGCAATATAGGGTTGCTCCACCTCTCCTTAGGCTGAACCAACATAGAGTCTAGGAGAAGGGTGGTAGGCAGCTGTGGCTTGGCTGCAAAATTAGCCATATGAGAAAGGGTATCAGGTGGAATATTACATGTCCCCTTAATATAGATCAACTCAATAGGGTAGGCTTGCAACATGGCCTGCCAGTGAGACTGGTGAGGTATTAACTTCTGTGGTTCCCTAAAATAGGACATATTTTGGTGATAAGTATAAATCCATGTAGGCACTGCAGACACCAAAAGGTAGGGTCACCACTCCTTGAGAGCATGTACCACTGCTAACAACTCCAGGTCATACACCTGGTAGTTCTGTTTCACTCCCATTAGGGACTGTGACAACTAAGTGGAGGGATGAATGACTCCATTAGAGTCTTTCTGGCTTAATATAGCACCTGTACTGAGGCAGGATACATCAGTATCAACAATGAATGGTTTCTTGAGATCCAGTAACTGTAAGACTAGGGAAGAGGTTAATAATTTATGTAGCTCATTAAAGGTGTCTTCCTGAGGCTTCTCCCACTTGTAGTGTACATTCTTCTTTGAGAGGTTGTGCAAGGAGCACATGATCTGTGAGAAGTTAGGTATAAACATGTGGTAGAAGTTACAGAAGTCTATAAAGCTTCACAAATTGTGGAGGTTCTGAGGGGTTGGCCATACATGGATGGCTTTGGTCTTTGTGGGCAATGGCTTGTAACTGCCATGATGTATGACATAGCCTAAGAATTTGATTTCCTCCATCTTAAAGACACATTTTGAAATCTTCAGGTGCAGCCCTTCTTTTTGAGCAATTGTGAGGAATTCTTGGACTCTTGTCTTCAGTTCCTCATGTGTTTTTGCATGAATGGTCATATTGTCCATAAAGATGATGCTTTTCAACCATGAATCATATCTAAAGATTTAGTGTTCATGTATTGTTGGAAAGTTGGGGGTGAATTTGTCTGTCTGAAAAACATTACTGTTGGCTTGAAGAGCCCTCTTTTTAAGACCAGATCTCCTCAGTCTAGGGTTAGGTGGGCAGAGCAGGTAGTGTACTGCCAGACCACTACATAGCATAGTTTAGTTATCTGAATGTATAAGGTTCTGTACAGACAGTGAAACTGAAGTGAGATTGAAACTGAAAGGTTGGCTTCAATGTCACATGTGGTCACATGTGGTTTTGCCCAGGCAACCACATACACACCCTGCTCTGCACCTACCAACTTTCCTTCCAATCATGTCTGATAGATTGACTACATCTGGCCACTCATTGTGCTCAAAAGGGCCTGTCATTAAAGCTGGGAGTAATACAAACCCAAAATCCTACAAGAAGGCTACCAACTGGTCTGATGGGGACACCAAAGCACTACTTGAGTTTCTGATTGAAGAATTGCCCAAAGTTGGCAATGGCAACTTCAAGAAATCAACTTGGATGGCAGCTTCATCTTTTATCTCAACTAAATTCAAGGTCACCAAGGGGGGGGGCAAAAGATGCTGATGCATGTGAGTGTAGGTTTTAGTTGGAGTCTGATCTGACTAGATCATCTGATTCATCACTAACAAGTGCCACAGCTGAAGAAACAGCATGATGCCATTGTCAATCTCAAGAATGCTTCTGGGTTTACATACTCTGATAAGGACAGTGCTGGGATCATGCTGCCACAAGCTGATGTATGGAGTAGGTATGTCAAGGTTTGTATCAAACATACTAGATTATTAAAAATGGTGTTGCTGACCAGTTGAACATTCCCATCCACATGCAAGCCCTTCAAGTCAAAGGGTTTTACTTATTTCAAGCTAGTTAAAGCTCTGGTCCTCAAGAAGGGCAAGGGGGAGTTCACCTTTCACCCCACCACTAACCCTATTACAGTGGATCTCAGTGGTTTACATGATGTCTCCCTCTGATACCTACTACCAGCAGCCCCTTAATCTTGAGCAACTTACTGCTGCAACAGATGAAGATTACTAGGGCCAGTCACTAACAGCTGGGCATAACTCCTCAGGGTGATCCACAGTCACCAGTATCAGTTGTACAAAGAGAAAGGTGTCTCCCTCAGTTGTCAACTCAATGGCCAACTTACAAAAGTGGTTGCACCCACTGTTTGCTGCAGCACAGGCACAGCAATTGGGTGGTACAGTGATGCAGGAGCTTGTGGCTGTGATCAAGAACATTTCCCATTCTATGGCTCCACCTGATGCCCTTGGCATTGCTATCAATATCCTCCATCAACACCATGAACTTACACCCATACAACAACTCAATATTGATGAATATCTTGTGCTCAGCAAAAACAAAAATCAAGCCATACTTTTCCACAGGCTTGGTGAAGAAGAGAGGAAGGAGTGGTTATTGTGCAGGTTGTCTGAGATCATGGCCAGTCAACACCACACTGCTGATATCATGGAGACTAGCTAGGACTGATATTATACCTCTTTTTTCTTGTCTTGTAGTCATCTATCAGTTCAAATGTATACATGCATGATACTAGTACAATGAAATATTGGCTTTGTGCCTTGGATTATGATACTTGTAGCCCATGATGGACAAGCTCCTGCTGATAGTCTTCCCACATCTCCTGAGTGATATTGTTGCAACATTGATCTACTCACCTTCTTTCTGCTGCATCTGCAGGCCCATCACCAAGCACCCCCAGCTCATCTTCTCCAAGCTCTGAAGAGATTCCCTCCTGTGAGCTCTGAGTCAAAAAATGTGTCTGGATCATATCAATGAATGAAATTGTGCACATAGTGCAATGGGAAGTCAGGCTTGGATGTGCATGTTGTACTCAAGAGGAATCTGGAGGACATGAAATTGGCACTTTAAAATGCCAAATATATATTCAATCACATTTTGGAGTGAAGTGTATCATAGGTTAAATAATTCCTCTTAATTTCAAGGTCTGATTGTGAATGTGTGTACTCTGTCACTACTGGTTAACTAGAATCAAACATACCTTTGACTTGCCTGACACCACTCCTTCAGATGATACCAAACCCCATGATATGGCACTAGAAGGGCATCTGATGTCTCAAACCCTGCATCAGCTAGCAGGTACTTTTCCTGTGGTATCTGCAAGTCCCAGGTATGTGTGTCATTCCATAGGTTGGCATCCACAGTTGAGCCATCCCATCCAGTAAGCATGTACTGTATACAAAGAAAAGATCAAAGTCACAGATAAACAAATAATTTTGTGAGAGATATCCCTTCTGATTGTGCATATAAGGCTGGTCTTCAAGAGCTGTGAAGGCTCAAATGTGCATGCTATCAACTGTGCTGATACAATCATGGAAGAAATGGAAGCATGAGTCATGAGTGACCACCAGTGAGATTGGCATGTTCTCTATTGGGAATTGTACTTGAGAGCTGTAGAACAGTGCACTTGAGAAATAGAATAACATCCATTTGAAGTACCTTGAAAAAGTATCAGCCTAAGGTGAGGAGAAATGTAGACAAACCATGATGCTGACTTTGTGATCATGTCTGATGAATGTTGAAACCCCTCTGCAACATGTCAGAATGACAGACCAGTGACACAGGTATATAGAAATATACCAAGTTGTGTTGAACAAATAGGTGAAAGCCCCTGATCATGTAATCAGATGCTCACCATTTATGATAGGAGATTTGTCATATGCTGAAAAAGAATGTGAAAGTCACACCACATGACAATTGCTTGGGAATACCAATATAGCCAATAAACTGGTCAAGGCCTAGACCTCCAGATCTAGGACTGACCATTATGCAACACATGAGTCATGAGAAGATGCATGACTGTGAATGACTCACCCCTTACTTCTTTATCTCCTTATCTATTTATAAATAGAACAATACTTATCTTTCTATGTTTATATGGTAACAGAAATCTTACCATATGCAACTCAACTCACAAGTTGAAGCAATTATGCACAGACCAGTTCCTTTATAGGACAGGTTGTCATTTACTATATATGTAAACCACTCACATATGGCTGTAACAGTAGAATAGTTTCACACTATCTCTATAACAGCATTCTACATCCTCTCATACTGTCCAGTGCTTAGCATCAGATAGTATTGATCATCAAGTTCAGAAGTATCTGCAGAAAGCATCAAGTGAACAACAGGTAAGTTTCATGGTACCTTTACCTGGAACTTCCACTGCATAGTAGAAGTAAGGACCTGCAGCCCTGGTTCATGTGTTCCTCCACACTGCTGCTTCTCCAGAAGTTGTTCCTCAATAGACATTCTCCTTTGTGAGGAGGAAATGCCATTATCCATCAATACTTGGACTAGTTTATCAAATATATTGTGCCTGACCCCAAGGCATGTCCAAATCCTATCAGGATGGCCATTCAGTAACACCAGCATCCACCCTTCACCAGTTAGTATTGATGTATGATATAATATAGGTGCAGTGGAAGTAAGAAAGATCAGGTTATAATAGTACACTACTTGAGAAACAATAAGGGTGATTAACACAACAAGGCAATGATGGTGGGCTTCCTGTAGTTATTGTGCTTCAAGGTCCATTGTGAGGGCAATTGCAACAATCTTGGCTAGTATATCTTATCATAACAATCTGGATGATGCTGTGTAGCAGTGCAAGGCCACATGTAACATTGAAGTCAACTTTTCAGTTTCCAGTTTCACTATCTGTACAGAACCTATGGACTTGTCCAAGTTCAGTGCACATCTACACACCCTTGCTCAAGTTTAAGTTGGGTTGGAAGCAAGTTCAGAGTCAAGAGCAAGTATCAGAGAGGAGTATCTCATTTGATATCCAAACTGGAGAGCACTTCAGCCAAAGTACAGAGCTTTTATACTACAGAAGAATGCAGATGCTATCTAGTCAGTACATTTGGTTTTCCAAATGTGCAGCAAAGATAACTAAGATGATGACTAAGAGTATGACTAAGGTATGGGAGAGACTACAACCAAGTGTCCAAGATGAAGATTATCCTAAAGAAGCCTAGTGCTCCTGAGGCAGAAATATTTCTCAAATTAGGGATAACAAAACATAGGGGCATGTTCAACAAACAAAGTAAAACTGATTTGAAAATGAGACAATCATGTTTGGAGAGATTCTAAGTGATTCAGAATCATTCTATATAATGCAGGGAAGAGCCAAATGGCTTGAGACCATGTCTAGGCTTATGGGTTGTCATGGTTGTGACACCTCTTGGTGTTACAAATGCCACCTTCCATTTGTTGCCCTCTTTGATACATATATTTGTGAAATCCCAGTAGATATTGAACTTTGCAAAATATCTTGACTCTGCTAGATTATTGAGGAGCATCCTGACATCTGGAAGTGGGTATGAGTCTAAGACCATATACTTATTCAAGTGTTGATAGTCTTGAATGAGTCTCTGTTTTCTGTTTTTCTTTCTGATGAAAAACACTGGCACTGCTTGCAGGGACTTGGATGGTCAGATTTTCCCACATGTGAGATTTTTTTTGAGGAACTTGTCAAGTTCTTCTAGCTAGGTAGGGGTTAGTTTATACATTGCCCCTTTGTCCAGATAGAAGCCTTCTTTAAGCTTAATTTTGTAATTGAGGAAAGGCCAATGCCTTGGGAGCAGCACTTCCTTTTCTGAGAAAACCTCCTTGAATTCATTATATTCTTCTGGGAGTTTCATCTCCACTTTTTTCTGGGCAGCTTCAAGTTCTGTGGAGATAGAAGTCCTGTTAGCATTTACTTTGTTTCCCCACCTTAACAGCTTGCTTTCTGTCCAGTCAATGATTGGGTTATGTTCCCTGAGCCATGGCATGCCTAAGAGTAGGCATTCACCATTTCCCATGTGTGACATACACACAGATGTGCATTGCCCTGCCCTACACACATGCTCTAAACATTGTGATTTTGTCAACCACCTGGTTTGTTTTTCCTGTAACACTTTGCAGGGTCCATGGGTGTTGAATTTTTCTTGTAGGAATTCAGTGCTCCTCTACCACTCTCTTATCAATGATGTTGGTTTCTGTGCTGGAGTCAATGAGAGTCTTAAGTTGAGAGTTGCCATGATTGACTAGATAAGCTGAACTGTTAATTGACAAAACACACATGTCAATTTCATATTTGTATGCTACAGCTTGGTTTACAGTACATTCAAGCTTTCCAAGTCTAAAATTACATTGTTCAATAGATGGGGCATGAGCTGTGGCTGAAGCTCACCTTACTAAAAATCATTAGAGGGTACACCTGAAGGTGAAGATGGTGTGCCCTCACTTTCTAGGCAACACATCTCTTCTCTAAGCTCTTCCATTCAAGCTTCTCTTGTTTTATAACTGATGTATTCCTTCTTCAGCTTTTTACAATCCTTGACCATGTGACCAAGCTCTTGGCAGTTGTAACATGTGACATCCTTCTTGCTGGACCTTGTCTTGCTTTTGATGTTAGCTGTGTCAACATCCATCACATAGATATCATGGTCTTTCATGGAGTTCCTCCTTTGGCACTTTCCAAAGGAAGCTGTTGTTGTAGTTAGTAGCCTTACCCTCAAACATCTGCATGGTGGTCATCACTGCTCTTGTGTGAGTAGCAGCCTCTTTCCAATGTGTAATGGTTTGAGGCATCAGTCTGGGTCTGAGGACTCATCTACTTATTGCAGGGTCAGACCCCTTTCCAAAAAATGTTGCTGCTGCTGAGTTGTCTTCAAGAAGATTGGCCTTGTTAAGCAAGTTTTCAAAATTTGTTATATACTGGTCAAGGGACATTTTCCCTTGCTGGATAGAAGAGAGTGTGATTAGTGCCATTGCTTTAAGGTCACCAATTCTCAAGTTTTTCTTCAAACTCCATAAATAAGTCTGGAATTAAATGCCATTGGGGGCCATTGTACTTTGGGCAATGTAGGACTGCTTGAAACTAAGAGCCAATCCCTTGTCCATGAACAAAAGGATGAAATCAATTCTTTGTTTGTCTGATAAGTAGATATGGGAGTTCATCCCTAAGTAAGTCTTGACTAAGGCCATCCAGCCAGCATAAGCTTGGTGATCACCATTGAAAACTGGCAGCTTATTCATTCCCAACTCTCTGCTACTGACCTTACCATCCTTGTTAGAGTTGTGGTCCTGTTCTACTCTAATGAACTCTTGAAGACAGTCTTTACCCTTCTTAGCAGAATGTGATACTTGGGTTCAGTACCAGTGAATAATTTTGGTGGGGGATGGATTCCTCCCAGTGAATGGATCATTAATAGAAGTTGCATGCAAGGCTTTGGATAAGATGTCAGCCATAGCTTGTTCTTTTTTGGTTGCAATAGGCAGGTCTGACTTCTCAGATAGGAAGGATCTTGATAGCAGATCTATCATAGGCATGGTTAACAAGTCATTGTCCAATTTCAGATCTTTTTCTCTATACTTCAAGAAGCTGAGATCTTTCCCTATCAGATCAATGTCAATAACTATTGGAGATGAAGTCCCTGCACTGGTGGCAACAGCTACTTGCAGGTTAAGTGAGGAGGATGCTCCTGTTGCTTCAGAGATTGAGGGCAAAGTGGGTTAGATGCCTAGACTAAAATATGAGGTTTGAGGGCCAGAACTTGCTGGATGAGCTTGCTCTGGCTTTGAGAAACTTCTTGACCATAGTGGGCAAGAGGGAATGACTAGTGGGTACTACCCCAGGGAGAGCAGTAGTGCTAGAGGAATAGTGGGCTAGTTAGAAACTACTGTTAAGCAATAGGGGTTACTACACCATAAGGTATAGGGGGATTTATACTGCTGGTTGGGACAGAGGTTGACTAAAGTGCATAGCCTCAGGGGGTGTTGACATAAGTCAGTTTATCTGGAAAATTTTACAAACAGCCACTGTAAATTCCTGGGGCAGGGTCTCAGTGCTGGAACCCAGTGATCAGACAGTGGCTCTGTAGTGGAAGTCAGCAGTGGAGAGTATGTGAGCACCATGACATTGAAAGGCTAAATGTTCTGCTCAAGTGACAGCACCACATAATAGTGTGCATATGCTGACAGCAGGGGAGATGGAGAGAGAACAGTGGGTACAATGGTATATTACAGTGCATGCAAACTGACTTAGTGGTTTATGAGCAATGTAGCCATTGGATTTTGCATGAAAAGGGTGTCTTAATATGATCCATCTATTGTACAGTGGGTGATGACTACTAGTAAGACTGACTTCTAGGTATACAGGTGAGTCCTTGGGAGGGTGCAAAATTTTTTTGTGATTCCAAGAGGGTGAAGTGATGAAATGCTGCACACCTGGGCACTCTCAGCCCTCCTTTGCTCCTGTCATCTAAGCATCCAACTGGCTCAAGATTTACAGCTCAAATTTACAGCTCAGGACTGGTTTACTTGTAAATCTCTCTGTAAATCTCCAGCTTTTCTCTACTTTACTCACTTTACTCCCCTTACTAGGACTTTACTGCTCAAACCAGTTGAGCTGTGTGGGTTGTATATCATTAAGCCTTGTGGTGCAGGTGTGCCTCATTGTAATTGCCTCCTACACTCTCACCATTGTTGCCTCCCACTCACACTTTCCTCATCACCCATTCTCAATGGCTAGAGAGCCTTCACTCACCAAGTAAGTTGATCTTGCCTTCAATAATAGCCTATGTAATGCACTTACACCTTTCAAGCATGTCATACAAGATGTTTCAGCAACCCATGTGGTCACCACAAATTTGCATCAATCCCATCCTCGTAAGTCAGGCTTTTGTTCCCTTTTCTGACCATTTTGACAGGTCATTGTTGTAAGTTAAAACCTCTAGTGAGCTCTGTGCATTTATTGAGAGTTGCACCAACTAACAGACCTACAAAATCATCAAGGCCACTAACTTGCTACAGCTCATTGTCATCAAGACCATCAGCTTGCTACAGCTTATTATCCAACACCAAACTACTGGTTGCAACATGAGGAACTCACATTCATTGAGCAAGCCCATGACAACCCCACAAACTTAAGTCAGTATCCTTTCATTGGCAGTGAGTTCAGCTTATAATCAAGTGTCTGCTCTTGACCCAGCATGCATTCAAGGAGGCTGGAATCAGGTTCTTCGACACCTATTATGAACTCATTCCATGCTACTGGTGGAGAAGACTGATGTGGTCAGTTCATTTGTTCTTTACCTTGTATTCACACCACCCATGATTTGTTTTCAGTATCCTGACCAATTACTATTTTTTGAGGCTGATAAGTGAGGTCTTTGCCCTGCATGGATCAACCCCACAGGCACTGAACCCCATCCCCCTCTCATGCACAAGGTTAGTCCTCAACCAGCTGACCTGCAAAGTCATCAGGGCTATCAACCTACTATAGCTCATTGTCCAATGTGAGCTCTGTGCATTTATTGAGGGTTGCACCAACCAGCAGATCACAGTGAGAGTATTGCTAAGATGGTCACAAAGCAGTGCATTGAATCCCACTATGATCTCAAACTCCATGCAGCTGTCATGCACAATATTTTGGATAGGATGCCAGAGTTGATCAAGCAAAACAAGGCAAAGATGATATTGCAATATCTCTCAGAGGCCTGGCAGTGCTGGAAGGCTAATATTCCATGGAAGGTCCCACAAATGCCCACTGCCATTGAAAACATCATCTTACAGTATGTGAAGAACAAGGCAGGCTGGTGGGTCAGTGTTGCTCACTATAACCAGGAATGCATCCAGCATGGTGCAACTGTCAACAATGCAGTCATAAGGTCATCTCACCTGTAAGTGGACTGTATAATTTCTGATTTCACCCTTGCTAATGTACTATTTAGGTCTCTACTACTAATTGTATTGGCTCTCAAAAAACTTAAAGAGGTGTATTTGGTGAAGGGTCACCTTAACCAGTTGCAACGTGAGGAACTGGTACTCATTGAGCAAGCATATGACAATCCCCATGAATGTATGTCTCCACCCCTTCTTTGGTTGCGAGTTCAGCTCATATGCATAAGTTTGTCACATATCAAGTGGCTGCTTTTGATCCAGCATGCATTCAAGAAGGCTGGAATTGAGTTCTTTGACACATATGACAAACTCATTCTGTGCTATGCTGGTGGAGAAAATCACTGATGTGGTCAGCTTATCTGTACTTTCTATTTACACAGCTCATGTTTTATTTCCAGCACCTTGATCAATTTCTATGTTTTGAGGCCAACAAATGAGGTCTTTTCTCTGTGTGGATAAAAACTGCAGACACCAAACCTCCTCCCCTTCTTATGTACAAGGTTAGTCATGTATGCAGGGGAATATATACTCACCTTATCTTTCCACAGTGGTGTCAAAGTATCAACAATCTTACTAATGTCTGGAAGATCAGTGAGGGTGAATGCATTGTCATAATGGAAACCATCTTCTCCAAGGTCTGCAAGAAGATCAACCTGACACCTCTCAACCATCTACTCCACTTGATCATGGACTACAATTTGGCAGATTATATTACAGTCAAGAACAACATTGACCTGACCTACAAGGACATGGCACACCAATGCATAGGCCTTATTTGTGGTCTGCAATTCTCTGCCTTTGTCTTCCAATATTATGGTCTCATACTTGATCTTCTCATCCCTGGTCTCCAGTGAGCTAATGAAGTGGCAGGCCTGCCACAGATGCCCAACAACCTCTTGCAATATTGTGATTCTGCCACAGAGACTCATCACCCCATCTGGCTGTACTCTTGTTATGTTGATCAACTTCACATCCTCTTCTGTTTCACTGCCAATGAAGCTTGCAATTTCATTTAGGGATACTGGAGTGCCAACCCTGATCCTACCAACAACAATGTCATCAGTTATAACAACAAGTGTTGCTGGCCTTAAGACTGTCACATGAGGTTTAACAAGCCTGATGTAAGCCTTGGGAGAGCAGTGTTCTGGAACGTCAAGCAGAGCTTACCTAGGTCCTTGATTACTATCAAGCAGGAAGACACCTCTGTCAGTGTCTACTTGAAGGACAACCCACAGACACTGAATAGAGGTCAGTTCTTGCTCAAGGGGCCTTCCTGTGCATGTCTGACAAAGATAAGTCATCAGCAAGTAGGGTATTTCCACTGATATGCCTTCCATTCAGGTATCCAGCAGTTCACCTTCTCCCCCAATGACATGTGATGGTTGAAACAGACAGATGTCAGAGGTTGGCCTCTTTTAATGACTATCTCATTCCCACTCATCTTCTTTGTCACAGCATTGAGATCCTTATTGATAAACTGATGTTGCCCCTGATTACAAATCAGTGTGGTATTAGCTTGTGCAGCAGCCCCTCAGGCCTCTTCAACACAACCATCATGGGAATTAATGGATTGTGGACAGTAAGTTGATTATCTCCACACCCAATTGTTTAGCTAACTATTTCCAGGCTGTTGCACCCACTGCAAGTCAACATATGCTAGACAAGTTTGTTATTAGTGAGGGCTTTCACCCATGCAATACAAATGGTACACCCCCAGCTCATGTGCATTGGATTTTATGCCAGGTAAGCTATTCAAGCCATCATTAGGTTGATTACATACTTACAATGATCTATACAGCCTCTGGATGCATGCTGTCTGCAATGTTTTCACATATAACCACACCAGTGCCAGTGAATCCCCTGAGATCCACACCATTTTTTATCAACTCATCATGATCTTGCAAATGTTACTACATGCCCATTTCATCTTCAATGGACCTCAGAAGCCAAAACTCAAGCATGAAAAGCAGGTCAAGAATGCACCCCACTTCCTTACACAATGCTTTCAAGAATTACTTTCTGCCTTTGGATTTACCTGGAATGAAATAAGTCAGTTGTTGTGGTGACTGCAAGTACTGACATCTTTTAGGCCCCAGGCAAAGCTGAAGCCAAGCTCACCAAGCTCAACACTGTTGGCATCATTGATGCCATCTTTTCAGATGATAGTGATATACTCCTATTTGGTGCACCATGTGTTATTTGAAGGTAAGCAAAGTCATCAGTTTCCAATGTCAACTGAGCTGACAGATAAATAGCTCCCTACAACATGAGCATTATGATGTCATGGAAGACACTTTAGAGCATGGTGCCCACCTTACACAAGGTGGCTTACTCCTCATTGCACAGATGAGTGGCAGTGACTATGACATATGTTTTTTATTTTACCCTTTTGTTATTTGTTAACATAAATCTTGGACAGGATGGTATTCAAGGATGCAGTTATGATATCACACAGAAGCTGGCCCACTATGGGTTGGGTGATACATTACTGCAAGCTCTTACTACTCTTCAATTAGTTGAATTCATGACAACATTTTGTGTTGACTAGTGCAATGAGGTGTGCCATGTCCTCACCTCAGACCCCCTTGACATCTTGCAGTGCAAGTATCACAACCTCACTCATATCATTCAGGCAACAACAGATTTTCTGAACCCAACCATTATAGCAAGCTACTTGAAGCTGGTGACTTTGTGGTCCCACAATCAACCACACTTTGACAGCATGGTGATGTCATGTCAGCCTGATGTGACCATGATCTCTTGATTTTGTACTCAACACTTTTCTTGGTCTGTGGAGACCATCCTCAACAAAATGAGTGGTGTTTGGACCATGGCAATTGTTTGAGCACTCTGTCAGGTATGTATGGATCCTTATTAATATGCAGCTGGCCTGACACTCTTTATGAAGCTTCCTCAACCATGAAACACTATGTTTGAATATGCCCCTTCTGATCTTTGTGTCATCACAGAACAGCAAAAGTTGACACCTACTCAATCACTTACCATTTACAATGTGTCTGTTCAGAATGTGACACTCTGTGCAGCAACAACTTTTGGTATATCCAATCAAGCTGTGGATGATAAACCTCTCATCACATCCTGACATGTTCACACAATGGAAGTTCTGGCTTGTCTTGTTGATTATGCTGCACCTCCACTTTCATAGACTTCCCTGGGCCACCAGAACTTCTTGATATGGATTGAATATGCTCAAATACCATTGTTGATGTCCATCTACAGCAATTGAACTGTCCCAAGCAAGAGATGGATATCATTACATCTAAGAAAGTGGACACAGTAGTGGACCTCACAGGTCAGCAGGATTTAGAGTTAGGCAGCATGGAAGGTCATGTAGATCATGTTGAAATAGACCTTACTGAAGATGATTAGTGTAGCTTGTCTTTCAAGTTTGGGGGTCAATCAATGCATTTCAAATATTAGAAAAATGTTTGAATTATGGACTGCTCTTGACTACCTCTAGGCTACCCAGACTACATCTACTGACATGGCAAGGCAGAAAAGTTCTCTCAACAAGAATCCCCTCATCCCTGAGTCTCCCAGCAAGAGAAAGATGCCCACCTCTGAGAACTCATTATTAGAAGCAGTCCACCACATTAAGAAGGTGGGTAAACAGGCTCACCTGCAGGCAGAAAAAACACAGAAGGCCTATGAAGGACATATCCATCAGGGATGTGAGTGGCTGCAGAGCCACACTGATAGCAGTTCAACTACCCCCACTAGAATTGTTGAAGATATCTATAACAACCCTGTATTGAAAGATGCATTTGAGAAGCTACCAAATCATTGCTCAGATAAGGCACTTGCCTTATACCTGTCATGGAGAGGGTTCCATGAGAACCGAAGTCAAAACACAGTGGAAGGTGTGGATGTGGCATTCAAGAAGCTGTGGGACAGTGTGTGAGTTTAGTTGCATTGTCTTTGGACAGCACACACCTTACTAACCCTGCCAAAAGTGATGGTGACATGTACCATAAGAAATGGCACTATAATGAGGCATGACAGCACTGGAAAGGGAATCCTGCAACATTTGCCAAGGTGGATGATGTCATGGCATCCATCAAACACAAAGTGACCATGGAGAGAAGTGACTGCATGCACTCATCAGCAATGAAGAAAGAATATATGGACAAGATTCTTACCTGGTTGATAACCACTTGTCTGGAATTAGAAAGTGTGCTGCACATGATTGGCCTAGTGCTAACCAGGATGGCCTCTGCATCAAGCTTGTGTGGGATTAGTGACAATATGAAGAAGCACATAACATGACACCTTGGACTCCTTGCATTTGCTTCAACAGCTTGGATTATTTGGACAAGGTACAGTAATAATCACCTACATACCTGTCACAGCTTACTAAATAGTCTAGGTGCTTTGAGCTTGTGAAGCTCAAGCAAGAAGACATTCAGATAATGGATGTTACATTGGTAAATCATGTACTCACCAAATATCTGAGAGGCAAGCAAGGTACTTTGATCACAAATGAGAGGGACATATACTATGAAATACACCTTAGAAACCAGAAAGGATGGCAAAAGAAGGTTGATAAGGGATTCAGGGAAATTGACTTATGAAGTGAGAGTTAGTTGATACTCCATGCCATCATCCCTGATGCTGCCACAGGTAATCACTACAAAATCTACCTGTGACCAGACTTGACATCTTGTGACTTGTTCTTCTGGCTCATGGTTTGGGTTAGACAGGTGGAGCACATCCATCTTGGAGAGGCTATGGTAGATGGCAACTTTATTTTCCCTGCAATTGGTGCAAATAGTGTTCTGAAGCCATGTGAGCCAATATCACAAGATGCTGTCCAAAAATGGATCAGCAAGGTGACTACAGGAGCTAGGATTGAAGGTACTTTCACAACTCACTGTTTCTGTTGAGGGGAGGCCCAATACTGGTTCATGTATGCACCTGTGGGGCAGTGATGGCCATTGTCAGTGGTTCAATGGTGGGGTGGATGGGCAGATGGTGAACATGTAAGTAGTTTCCTTTCTTGTCATCCAGCTAACTTTTTTCTGATGTGAACTGTGCTCTCAGCATGACACACTCATTCACTACCTTCTAGATGAACTACATAGCTATGAGAATGACCACAGCAATGCACTAGGACCTTTTCCATGTGAGACAGATATGTCACTGGCTGGTGAGCACACTCTTGCTGCACCAGCAACAAGAGAAGAGCTATGGATGTTCCAGATGTCAGTAAGCATGGAGATCCACAACCTGGACAATAACATCCAGGCTATACTTGAAAATGTAACCAACTCACTTCAAGACCTCACTCAAGTTGTCTGTTCAGGTCAGCTATCCATTGTGGCCAGCAGTCTTCCTCCACCATCTGGCACTGATGGTGCACCATCCTTTTTCATCTCTACTATTGTTGTTTCCTTATTTTTTCAGCCCTTGGCACATTCACAACAGAATGCACTGCTCTTCCGATGAATTTACAGACCTTCACCACTCATTCATCTGCTCCACCAGCCATCTTGGCACTCAGGACCAACCACCTCAGTCTGCACTATACATTTCCACAGCCATCAGCCACCTCACTGTCTCTAGTCACTGCAGAAGGTGACACACTAATGTACTCATTGCCCTCTCCTTTCATTCCCAATGTGCTGTTTACTCACACAGATGGGATGATAACCCTGAGGAGTCAAGCATGGAAGGACATCATCCAGCACTGGAAGGAGGGTGTGCTGGAGAAAAGATTGCTTTCACTCAAAGACTGGCCATATGAGTATACCCATGGGCCCAACCGCAACCTCCAGTCCAAATACAACCAGTGGCATGTTATTGCACTTGAATTCCTCAATCTGTGAGTACCTATCCACCCTTACTATCCATTTTCACACTCACATTCCACTCAGGTACAAAGGTGATGAGAAGAAATTTATTGAGGCATATGAGAGCAACATTCAGAAGAGAATTACCAGCCTACTCCATGCTATCACTGCCACCCACCAACAACAAGATGAGGCAGATATTTGACCCCATTGTCAGCACTCAACACAAATATGATCCCATTGGCCATGTTTCCCAACACACTGGATGGGTCAGATCTCTTTTATTTTGTGTACATTACAATAGGGCATATGTATGGCCAAATGGCCTGGGCCTGGTAGATAGTTGATGGGCAATATTTTACAGCAAATTTATTCTTTACTATGTACCATGGGCAGATGGGCATCCATGACAAGACAATTTACTAACAGCATTTATCTCTTGGTGTGATGCACTGACACAATCAAACATAATGACTACCTTACTAAATCAGGCCACCAATGTCACTGAGTGATGGCAGCCATGCCATCTCTGCAAGGCACCCCATGCTGACATTGCCTGAGTTTGGGCTCAAACCTTCAGGGTCCCACCCCAGCTTGCCTAAACAGGCAGTCACAGCTCATGCCCACTGTAAATTTCTTCACATAAGATGATGTCAATGGTGAAAGGGGTGATCTTTCATCTTCTGTTAAGGCCTGGCAAATTAACAGGCTGAAAACTACCCTTCAGAACTGACACTCAATCTTAACCCTACTGATGAGGTAATAGGCATGCTCTTGTGGCAAGTCCTCTTGGTTCAGAGCTATTTGACTGATAAACAGTCCCAAAGGTACCATAGAGCAGGAATGGGATAAATTGCAAAGAAGACAAAAGATGGGAAACATTCACATTTTCCACATCACTATATACTACAGGTGACATCTGTATCTGTAGAACAATGTCATGTCCATAATAGTACAAGGCTGACTGATTACAATGGAGTACAGTAGTCAGCCAATACAAAACAGGAGGACAAAGGAAAATTGTTAGGACATGTAGAGATGTGTCACATGTACAAAATCATGTGATGTGATGAGGTAAGCCCTGAATAATCAAGAAAGAGGCTGTCCTGATACATGCATAAGGTAAAGCACAAAGAAAAGGAAATATTCATGTAGTAGCTAAGTTCATGAAGTGTCTGTTGGATGATACCCAAGTGAAATGGGAAAAGGGAAAAAGAAATGTAGGCATAACAATATACTTGGTAGTTTTGTTCTGGTCCTGACAAGGACTGTGAGAGATAGGCATAGGGGTGCAAGATGCCATTTTTGTTGGCTTGGCTTAGCACACCCTGGTTCCTATTTTTGAACCCTTAGTGTGAACAACAATGGGTTTGGACATATCTGATAGTGAAAGCATGGGCTTGCACATGAGAAGTCTTTTGAGTTCATTGAACACCCTTTGTTGTTTGACTCCCCACATATAGGGGACATTCTTTTTTGAGAGGTTGTGTAGTGGGCACATGACCTGTGAAAATCCAGCCATGAACATCCAGTAAAAGTTCCAAAATTTGAGGAAGGAGCATACATGTTGTGAGTTTTAACTGGAGAGGGTTTGTACCTTCCATGTTTGATTATATATCCAAAGAACTTGAGTTCCTTGGTTTTGAAGATACACTTGCTGAGCTTGAGCTGCAAGTTTTCTTCATCAGTGATTTTCAGGAAGCTCCCTTGATAGAGGTCTTCCTTGATTTTGATGTGAATCATGGTGTGGTCCATGAAGATGATGACTTTTCTTCTTGCATGCATATCAGCATGTGGTATCCATATAGCACTGGAAAGTCAGTGGGGCATTAGTTTGCCTGAAGAACATTATCAGAGGCTTGAAAAGGCCTCTAGGGGTTATGAAGGCAGCCTTCTATCCATTGCCTTCCTTGATTCAGATGTTGGTGAATCCCCATCATACATTGAACCTGGTGAAGTACTTCAATTCTGATAGTTCATCAAGTAGTGACTTGATATCAGAGAGTGGGTAGGAGTCAATTACTGTATTCTTGTTTAGGTACTGGTAATCTTGAATTAGACATTGCTTTCCATCTTTCTTCAGGACAAAGAAGACAGGGGAAGCTTGCAGGGATTTTGAAGATCAAATCTTTCTGCACTGTAAATTTTTGTCAATAAACTTGTCCAGCTCCTTATGCTGTTCCAGGTTGAGTTTGTAAATTTTGGTTTTCTGGGGCTTAAATCCCTCCCTGAGTTCAATTGCATGGTTAAGAAACTCACAACATTTCAGCAGCAGGATTTTGTCTTCAGAGAAGACCTTTGCATATTTTCTGTAGCACTCTGGGAGCACTACTTCTTCCTTTTTAATTGCAGCTTTGAGTTCAGTTGAGATCATGGTCTTGTTAATCTTGACATCATTCTCATACTTTGGACTATAATTTCTCCATCAGTACCCCAACCAATTAGTTTTCTTGTAGCCCAATTGATAATGAGATTGAAGTCACATAGCCAGGGCATTCCCAGGAGTAACCTTTCTTCATTGCCCATTCTTGTGATGTAGGCTCAGATTCACATATCCTAATTCCAGATTCTGATCTGAAGAGAAGTGATCTGATCAACAACTTGATCCATCTTCCTGGTTATGCTATGCAGATCCCATAGAATTCCGATCTTCCATGTGGGAATGTTGTACTGAGTGACCATTCATTCATTAATAATGTTCATTTTGACTGCAGAATCAATGAGGATGTGAACTTGAGCCATGCCATGGTCTAGTAGCTTTATGGTTCCCTGGATCAACATCAGGCATAAGCCTTTTTTGTAATCATAGGCTTTAGCTTCATCAACATGTGTGTTAGGGTTTCAATACTACTAGTACACTTTTCAAAGGTTTGGCCTTGGGTGGTTGTGATGTCTACCTGGCCCTTTAAAAATCTGAGTTAGAAATACAAGGAGTACCTGTGGTGTCTTTGCCTGTGTCATAACCATGTGACTCTGCAGCACTCTCACTACTCTTCTAGCTCACCTCTGCTAATACTCTGTCAACTCTGCTCTCATAACTATGCACCTCTGCTCTGCTTTCTCATGCATGTCCTCCACTTGATATCTTTGTAATACATTTACTTCCAGCCATTCCATGAAACCTCTCCATTCTACTACTACTCTCTATTAGGACTACCTTTTGATCTGTTTACAACTTAGGTACTAACCTCAGTTCATCCTCCTCTGTTCTTGTACTACATATTTCCAATATGACCACCTCCTTTTGTACAGTACTCTTCTACTACTATGACCTCTGCAATCACATTACTCTTACCTCCACTTGTCATATATACATAAGCTCTTGTACTCTGAGAGATTATCCCTCAGTTTGAATATCAACCTCAATTCTCCTTCTTTACCTCCTCTGAGCTTTCTTTGCTCTCTCTAAGATCTCTAGTCTACATCAGACCTCTGACTAGCTAGCTACACCCTCTGCTTCAGCTCCTCAACCTCTGAGAGCCAGAATATTGCAAGGGAACAGCACATAAGCTGAGTCCAATGCCCTCCTCATCTGTATCTCAACCTAGGTCACCCCTTGCTCACTCCATTATCCTCCAGAGATCCATTTGTAACACTGTCATCTTGTATCCATTGGCATAAATTTGCTTTTCCAATGTCTCCAGCTCCATCTTGGGCTCTTTAACCTGAGCCTTGTGTGCACTGCTTTTTTGTGGTGTTGGCTTTGAAGTACCTCCATTGAGGTCCAGACAATCACACTTGAAGTGATCTCCTCTGCAGTTGAAGCACTTCCTGCTTTGCTATTGTATAAGTGTCCAATGAGACTTGAACTTGTTCTTGTTGACATCCATAGCATACAGGTCTCTTTCCTGCTTCTTGAGTTGGTGATATTTTCTTTCTTCTAAAGGAAATTTCTGTCAGCATCTAATGCTTTTCCATTAAAAATGAAAAACATAGCATTTGTAGTTCTAGCTTTGACTGCTCCAGTGACTCAATTGCTGACCTTTGACAGCATCCTGTCAGAGGCATCCAGGATTTTTCTGCATAGTCTGGGATTTAGATCTCAAGTGAAAAATGTAGCCATGGCCATGTTGTTATCTGTGAGACTGGCCTGGTTTATACCATTCATAAAGGTGATGATATAAGTGTCCAGAGGTTGCAATGCTTGCTTAATATCCAAAAGGTAGATTAGGGCCATGGCCTTGATGTCACTGACTTGGAAAATGGCCCAAAAGATTTCTTTGAACTGTTTGAAAAAGTCAGCAATATAAAGACTGTACTCTTGTATCCAGTTTTTCTTCATGTGGGACTCCTTGAAGGCAAGGACTGATCCCTCTTCCATAAACATTAGGGTGAACCTGATCTTCATGGCATTCATATGGTAGATCTTGTTATTGATTCCCATGTACAGTGGCTCAAAAAACTGTCCACATGTTTGCATGTTTTACATTAGTTATGACTAAACACAATAACCCCTAACCCTAGCCCTAGCCCATGAGTGTATGGAATGACATACTTACTCTTGGCTTTCTATTGGTCCATGAATCAAGTGATTTGGATAGGAATTGATAGAGTAGCAGCCATTTGGAAATGACATGTCATGCAGACAGTTGTTTGACTTAAAGTTTTGATTATATATATTGACCCTGGCATGCTGTGATATCATTACATACATCCATCAAGGGTTCTATTATGTTACCTTTATGTAATGAGTATCATCCAACATATATAAACCCCACCATCCTCTGCTTATTTTCTCATCATCATCATGAAATCCATTTCCACCTCTCAAAGACAAAATATTATCTCTCTTGCCTCTCTTGGCCTGTCTACTAGGAAGATTGCCTCACAGACTGGTCTAGGGAAGTCTACAGTATCCCAGGTTCTTCAGGAAATCCAACCAGAGAGACCTAGGCTTCATGGTGATTGCCCTTCCAAGCTTTCCTCCATCAACAAAAGGGCCATTGTCCAGCAAATCCTTACTGGCAAGGTCAAAAATGCTGTTCAAGCCACTCATTTCATCAACTCTATTGTTGATAGTCCTGTTTCTTCTCAGACAGTGAGGAATACCCTCAAAGAAGCCTCATTGAAGGCTGTGGTGAAGAAAAAAAAGCCATTGCTTTTTACTGGTCACAAGAAGAAGAGGTTAGCCTTTGGTCTCAAGTATCAGCATTGGACTGTGGAGGACTGGAAAAGAGTTATGTGGTCAGATGAGACCAAAATCAACAGGATTGGGTCAGATGGACAAGAGTATGTGTGGAAAAAGAAGAGTGAAGGGCTTATTTCCAGAGAGGTCAAAGGTATAGTCAAGTTTGGAGGAGGTTCACTCATGGTTTGGGGATGTATAGGGTGGAATAGTGTTGAGGTCTTGAGTGAGGTTGAGGGAAGGATGGATGCTGAACAGTATGTGGCCATTTTGGAGCAAGGGTTGCTTCAAAGCATGGAGGAATCTGGAATTTCAGAAGATGACATTATCTTTCAACAAGATAATGACCCCAAGCATACCTCTAGAAGAGCTCAGAAATGGTTTGAAGAGCAAGATATCAAGCTTCTAGACTGGCCTGCACAATCTCCAGACCTCAACCCAATTGAACACACTTGGAATCACCTCAAAAAATCTCTCTCAGGTTATGAGAGTGCTTCTACAGGAGTTCATCAACTGTGGGAAAGGGTGGTAGTGGAGTGGGAGAAGATTTCTGTGGAAGAGTGTCAAAAATGGATAGGAAGCATGCCTAGAAGGGTTGAAGCAGTTATCAAGGCCAAAGGAGCTCATACCAAGTACTAGATAGTTGGATTTTTGTAAAGTCAAAAAACTGTCTGCATGACATGTCATTTTCAAATGGCTGCTATTCTATCAGTTTGTATCCACATCAGTTGATTCTTGGACCAATAGAAAGCCAAGAGTAAGTATGTTATTCCATACACTCATGGGTTAGGGCTAGGGTTAGGGGTTATTGTGTTTGGTCATAGATAATATAAAACATGCAAACATGCAGACAGTTTTTTGAGCTACTGTATATTATGATGAAGATAAACCATGAGTTGAAGTATTGGTGATTGCCATTGTACTTGGCAGGCTTGTTTAGTCCTAGTTCCTTAGGAGTTCAGGTGTCCATGTTCTCATTAGAGTCATGGACCTTTCTATCTCCATTCATCTTTTAAAGATGGCTTTTACTCTTATCCTTACCAGAAAGGTTTTGGGTGTATCATCACATCACTTCTGCAGGGTGTGGGGTTTAGTCTGTGAACAGATCAGCAATGTTTAGCTTAGAAGTAGTTCCTGTGAGAAGGTCTGCCATAGCTTCTTCTTCTTGAGTGAGGATATGGATGTCTTCATTGACTAATTTCCTGTCTGATGGTTGATTCAAAATCACCAGGTGACTACATCTGGTGGTGATAGAATGGTTAAGTCTTCTGTATTCAAGTCTGATTCTTCCTTTTCCTAATAGGCAAGAAGGGGATTTACCAAGGACATCACTTTGACTTCTTTTGATCCAGTTGTCAGCAGCAGGATAGTCACTCCTAAATCAAAGAGTGAGAAAGGAGTAGAGGTGGAAGCCAGAATATGCTTAGATATGAGAGGCTTAGGTCATAGAGGAAAGTTTGAGCTTGATGAAGCTCTAAACCTGAAGGACTTCTGAGAAGGCATGATGGCTTCTTGGAAGAGGTTTGTTGATGACTAGTGGATACTATCTGCAGTGGTGGGTAGCACTAGAGGTAGGGGGCTAGAAATGTGGTGAGTGTGCAAATACTACAGCAGAATAATACACCATGAGGTATAGAAGGGTTCTCCATTTCTTCTGATGTGGAGGGTCAGGAGTGGTGGCAGAGAGTGTCAGCATAGGACAACATCAATGCACCTAAGAAGATCTTTTATCTTCTGTTATGTTTCATCTTGGGTGAAACAGAACACTTGAGTCTTTAATGCAATCTTCACTAACCCTAACCCTAGGAATAGACTTGAAGTTGCTGATGAGAGGACCACTTGGATATGAAATACACTTGAGTTCACCTAAGGGACTCATGAACAGAATCATGAGAAGAGTGAGAGACCAGGCTTGTACATTTGCACAAGTAGATAAAAGGTGAGGGGACATTACCCTTATTAAGATATTAAAAGAAGAATTTATGTGAGAAAGCAGAGTGGAGGTGCATAGTGTGAGAGCAAAGGTGACATAATACTAGTGAAGGCATGCTAGAAGGGTAGTATGATTGCTGCAAAGTCACATGGTCATGACACCAAGCAAAAATACATCATATCTACTAGTGGCCAGTTAGAGGGGAGTAGTCACCATGAGGAGCAGATTGATAAGCTCCAGCAATGGTAGAAATGTGAAATACACTCAAAAGGACCCCACAGTCCTGCCTACTGTTATTCTCCAGGGGTGGCAATTTCTGCTATCTGCTGACCATCAGCAACCTCAAGTTTTGGGCCCTACAAATAGTATGTTTTTCTTTGATTCAATTCTACTATCTCTTACTGATTGTAATAATCTTAGATGGAAGGGATAACACCAGTGGATGAGAAACATTTGAGGATCTCTGCCATTAACACAAGATTGCATAGCCACTTGACTACAGCCCTACCTCCTTAGGTGTAAATGCCAATGTATCCAGGGTCTCCCCTCACCAGGGGATATGGCTACCCTCTTGTTCTGCCCTCTGAACCCCAGCTTTATGATTCATTATCATCAGGTCACCATGTACCATCCCCACCCATTCAGACCTCAGACATTCTCAACATTGTCAGCTGGTTTTCCTCTCTTGATCACCATGAAAAATGCAACAAAGAGGGAATTATCTTTTCACCATTTGGGCACATTTTGAAGGCAAAGAATATCAATTAGCTAAGTCAACTGATGTCTCACTTTCTTCAACTCTAAGATCTGCAATATTGGCTTGATATCAAAGAAGGGGTTGTCATACTCATAATAAAGTATGTCAGGAAGAACTTAGAAGCTATGAGATCAGGATAATTAGTTCTTTCTCAGGATAATTAGCCTATTTCCCACCTCTATACATCACTGTTGCTGCTCTCTGGGTACTAGCACATACTGTATCTTGTGTTATCAATAGACCATCAGTTTGGTGACCTGATGTCTTTTTTCCAGGCATTCTACTAAAATACATAGAATAAACACTATATTGACTTGTCTACAATTCATCATGGCTATAGTAAGGTTCATTATCCTTGGGTGACCCAGATCCACCCACATTGCCAGCATACAACTTACTTATAATTGGGTTTACAATAGACTGAATCTTAGTCAACTTCTCCTTAAGTGATGGATACTTGCTGTCTGACTGTTCTCCTCTATCCACCTTGTTACCTATCTGATTGCTGCCAGCAGGGACTTCTTGTCATCATTGCTCAACTTTCTGTCCAGTCCTGACTGGTTACCACACCAAGACTTGAGCTCATAGATGAACAAGGAGAGTGAGTTAAGGGCCTCAATGCATTTATAGTTGGCTTCACCTTCTGAGGCAAACTCTGCTGCTTTGTGAACTATGCATTCAATGTCCTCCTTTGAGAGGTGTCCTTTCTTGTTGAGACCATATGTGATGACAGCAGTGGTACATTAATTGATAATACAAAGCACCTGGAGACCAGCACCTATGGTAGCCTGGTGCTGTGCATCATTAAAGTCTAGGATATCATCAGCTTTGTATTCTTGAATCCAATGGTACTTACAAGTTGGAACAGTAATGACCACATAAGCAACTTTCTTGGCAGTCTTCTTCATTTTGGTAAGGACCATGGTGGAAGCTTCCTTAGCTCAGTGCCATGCTATATCAAAAAAGAGAACTTATGAAAGCATGCAGCTTATGGGCAGTTTGAGAGAGACAGTGATTTCTTCATTGTTGAGCAGCCATAATAGTCATGTGATGATCCATTATATTTCAGAAGGGATCTTCTACCCTCATCATATCTCTGCAGAGCATTGTGGGTCAGTTATTTTGAAAGATAACATCTTGATCAGCTCAACATACCAATATCAAAAAACTTACCCTGGAGTGCTCCATCAATATTAGTCATATTCTCTGAATTTTTCCAAGTCCAATGGTATCTTTTTTGTGAGATTATTTCTATGTATTGAGGAGATATGATCACCTGAAGTTGAGGTGTTTTTTTTCATTTTAGTCACATGATCAACTTGCCTGAAAAGGACAGTGAATATCTTTTCCAGCTATGTGGGTTATTATCTTGAATGCATGTACCAAGATGAAAAATATGATGCATGATGAACTTGGTACCACCCAATTGTGTATCTTGTTCAGCCCTTGCACCATCATATTTCTTATCAAGTTGGAGATGCTGTTGGTTGGAATAGAACAACTAATCAAAAGAGACACTTTCCATTATGTATCAAGATTCTATGACTCATTCTTTGCAATAGAAAGCAAATGCTGTACAACCTCATGAACTCAATGACAAGACTGAATTCTAATAACAAATCTTTCAAGAGGATATCTATGATGGCAATTGCAGGAGGTTCAAATGTATGTGTTTGGAGTACTGACTCAAACCTGAATTGACAAGTGTCATGGTTGATGATCATGACATCTGTAACATTGTTAGAAGATGAGAAGTTGATGCTATGCTCAGTACAACTGAAGGAAACTACCTATTAGTGAAGTGTGATACTAGTACAATTTATGATAAATCTCACCATATTCAAAATTCCCAAACATCATGAGGTGAGCTGGAGTATGAGGCCAAATGTGTTGACCCAGTGTCCCCTTCAACCTATATCTGTGATGAATCCATGTCAAGACCAGTTCTTTTCAGTCTTTCCTGAAATCTGGGGGTCAAAATAGGAAGAGGATAAGGGGTTTATGATGGTTATGTAACTGTGGGTAACTCTTCCAAGGGGCACAAAATGAGTCTGAGGGTTTTAACATTTGTCCAATTGGGCATAGTCTAGTGCTGGCTTATACAAGCTTAGAATAGCTAACAGAGACTATCTGAAGATTCTGGATCAAGAGGATGAGGTTCAGAGGAGATGAGAAGTATCTTATTCAATATTTGAACTGAGGGGATGGAACAGAGAGTATCTACAATTTATATACTGAGGGAGATACATGCCAGGCTATGGTCAGGCAATCAGGTGCCTGACATTTACTAAAGGTAGCATATGGATGACTACAGTAAGGTTAAACATATTCATGATGTCATAGTCCAGCAATTACAAAGGCAATCAGTATTAATAATACAAATGGGAACAGAACAGGAATCAGGAAGTAGCTGGAGTGAGAACTAAATATAGTAATGTATTCACAGATGAGACAAATGAGGACTTAGCATATACAAAGGGGAGCTTGGGTGTGAGCATATTAGCTTAGGAATGGTCTACATTGGTCACAAGTGGTCTAGATAGGTCAGAAAGGCACATGGACTGCTTGGGTATGGTTATAGGGTGATTACATGTCATGGTGCATAACAGTATCCCTCTTTTAGGGCTAAGCCCTTGATGTGTCAATGAGATTCCACAACATGTACATGCTTACATTGTCTTTGAAAAATTGGTTAGTCAATGAATAAAAGGCTGAAGACTCACTTGGGGTTTTCTTCAACACCTTTGCTTTTGATTATCATATCCAAAGATTCATCCATCAACACTTCTGACATCAACTGAACCTGTGTCCCTTCACCCAAGGTTGTCAGAAAGGCAACTGACAGTATGCAAGTCAAACTTGTGAAGCTGGATGAATACACAAGATGACAGCATGAGAAGTTGGTGAAACAGGCTAAGGAGAAGAGATGTTGTGAGGCAGAGGAGGCAAAGCAGAGAGCTGAGAAGGAGAGGCACAAGGCTGAGAAGGCTGAGAAGATGCACATTAAACAGAAAAAGAGGCATGTTGAGGAGGCTGAGCAACATTGATGGGAGACTCTTAAAAAGGCCAAATAGGAGGTACAGGTGGCCACTGAGGTGGTGAGGCAAGGTAGTTGGGGAACAAGTAGGTCAGTCATGAGTACCCTGTCAAGTATCAATCACACCTATGTTGAAATCCTGCCCTACAAGCCACCTCAAGTTGGGGTGAGCTGGGCAAGTGGCTCATTATTGAGAATGATGAACCTCCATATGAATGGTGCACAAGGATGGGTGTGCTGTGCAATGTGGCTCCAAACACATGCAGTATCATCTGCATGAAGTGCCAGTTGTTTAAGGTGAAGTGCAGACCAGGGGCAGCATCACCAATGGTGCTGGTGATGGAGAGGTTGATGAGTGGTGAAAAATAGAAGGAGGGTGTAGAAGAGTTGCCAAGATGCAGGGAGAAGTGTAAAAGGGCCAAGAGAGTCATACCAGATGCCATGATTGAGGCCAAGATTGACCTGGTCAAGGCCAATCAGTTCACAGTGGGGCCATTGTATTGGGCTGTGACTGAGTTGGTCATGCAAGTGCTGGATCATCACCTGGGCAAAATCATCATGGCAATCAACTGCAACACTGAGGAGGTTGACTGTGTGAGTGAGAAGATGGATTGCTTCATCCAAGAAAACATGATCATGTTCCTTGGTCTACACACAGTGATTGGGCAGCTTGCTCATTCACAAACTGGATTGTCATTGACAAGTTATTCATGATGGGATTGATGCAGTGTGGCAATGGAGGAATCTGGAGCATGTGAGATTAGGTAGGGAGTTGCCTGAGAATAGTGCAGCAAGGCCAAGGCTGAGGGGAGTGACAACAATAAAAGTAGGGGTAATGGGGACAATGAGTAGTAGAGTTGTAGGACTTCTTGTTAGTTTTCTTTTTTCCTTTTCTTTGTACTTGGTTTTTTTCAGGCCATGATCTATCACTTGCTTTGTCAGTAATCAGTGTGATAGAATTTCTAAGGGGCCAGATTTGGTTGAGTAAGCCTTTTGATAGTCAGTGATGAGTTCCATAACATTGCCAAGCTTGGTAGCAACCAACCAGGACATTTTTTCATCAGTGCCTTTATATCCTGCCCATTGGACTAGATATAGAAAAGAGTACTGTCTTTATCAACAGTCTAGCTTGGAGTTGAGGATCTTGGAGATCTCATACTCAAGTTTGTCATTGATTTCAATTGGTGGGGGTGGAGACTGTACTCAATTTGGGATGTTGTTCAGGGTTGTGGGTTCAAGCTGTGAGACATGGAACATAGGGTGCACTGCTTGCATAGAGTTGGGAAGACAGATAGTAAATGATGTTGTTCCTACTTGGGCAATGATTGGGTAGGGGCTAAGGTTCTTTTTGGAGAGTTTCTTAGATGGTTAGGTGGACCTGAAATATTTTGCTTTGAAGTATACTTGATTGCCAACTTTGAAGTCAGAGGCTGGTGACCTTCTAGTGTCTGCAGGTCCTTGATATCACAGTTGAGCAGTAGCCATTTCTTTGCATAGGTATTCATATCACAATTCAAGGTTGACTGCATACTTGCAAGCCCAGGCTAATGTCATATCTCACTTGGGGTGCACAGTGAGGTTTGGGTGGTAACCTTTGTTGGCAAATAATGGTGAGACTCCAGTGGTTGCACTGGGTGCATTGTTGTAAGCAAATTCTGTGAGAGGTAGTGGGTCCAACCAGTTGTCCTGCTGATAATTGTAGTAGACTTGGAGATATTGTTCTAGGGTTTGATTTGTTCACTCAGTCTATCTGTCACCTTCTGAGTGGTATCCCAAGGTGAAGTGTAACTTCATTTCTAAGGCTTTAACAAGGGATTGGAAGAAGTGCAATATGAATTCAGTACCTCTGTTGGATGTTACATGTAAATCAAGAAGAGTTGTGTGAGTTCAGGGGAGGTGATGATGTTATGAGTCAGTATGAATATTGACTGCTTAGGGAGGTAGTCAACTATGATGAGGATGACTGTGAAGCCTGAGGAGGGTGGGAGTTGTTCAATGAAGTCCATTGAGATTAAGTTCCATGGTCACTCAGGGACTGGTAATTGCTTTAGCATCTCATAGGGTTAGTGTCTAGGTGTCTTACAGTGGCTCAAAAAACTGTCTGCATGTTTGCATGTTTTATATTATCTATGACCAAACACAATAACCCCTAACCCTAGCCCTAACCCATGAGTGTATGGAATAACATACTTACTCTTGGCTTTCTATTGGTCCAAGAATCAACTGATGTGGATACAAACTGATAGAATAGCAGCCATTTGAAAATGACATGTCATGCAGACAGTTTTTTGACTTTACAAAAATCCAACTATCTAGTACTTGGTATGAGCTCCTTTGGCCTTGATAACTGCTTCAACCCTTCTAGGCATGCTTCCTATCCATTTTTGACACTCTTCCACAGAAATCTTCTCCCACTCCACTACCACCCTTTCCCACAGTTGATGAACTCCTGTACAAGCACTCTCATAACCTGAGGAGAGATTTTTTGAGGTGATTCCAAGTGTGTTCAATTGGGTTGAGGTCTGGAGATTGTGCAGGCCAGTCTAGAAGCTTGATATCTTGCTCTTCAAACCATTTCTGAGCTCTTCTAGAGGTATGCTTGGGGTCATTATCTTGTTGAAAGATAATGTCATCTTCTGAAATTCCAGATTCCTCCATGCTTTGAAGCAACCCTTGCTCCAAAATGGCCACATACTGTTCAGCATCCATCCTTCCCTCAACCTCACTCAAGACCTCAACACCATTCCACCCTATACATCCCCAAACCATGAGTGAACCTCCTCCAAACTTGACTATACCTTTGACCTCTCTGGAAATAAGCCCTTCACTCTTCTTTTTCCACACATACTCTTGTCCATCTGACCCAATCCTGTTGATTTTGGTCTCATCTGACCACATAACTCTTTTCCAGTCCTCCACAGTCCAATGCTGATACTTGAGAGCAAAGGCTAACCTCTTCTTCTTGTGACCAGTAAAAAGCAATGGCTTTTTTTTCTTCACCACAGCCTTCAATGAGGCTTCTTTGAGGGTATTCCTCACTGTCTGAGAAGAAACAGGACTATCAACAATAGAGTTGATGAAATGAGTGGCTTGAACAGCATTTTTGACCTTGCCAGTAAGGATTTGCTGGACAATGGCCCTTTTGTTGATGGAGGAAAGCTTGGAAGGGCAATCACCATGAAGCCTAGGTCTCTCTGGTTGGATTTCCTGAAGAACCTGGGATACTGTAGACTTCCCTAGACCAGTCTGTGAGGCAATCTTCCTAGTAGACAGGCCAAGAGAGGCAAGAGAGATAATATTTTGTCTTTGAGAGGTGGAAATGGATTTCATGATGATGATGAGAAAATAAGCAGAGGATGGTGGGGTTTATATATGTTGGATGATACTCATTACATAAAGGTAACATAATAGAACCCTTGATGGATGTATGTAATGATATCACAGCATGCCAGGGTCAATATATATAATCAAAACTTTAAGTCAAACAACTGTCTGCATGACATGTCATTTCCAAATGGCTGCTACTCTATCAATTCCTATCCAAATCACTTGATTCATGGACCAATAGAAAGCCAAGAGTAAGTATGTCATTCCATACACTCATGGGCTAGGGCTAGGGTTAGGGGTTATCGTGTTTAGTCATAACTAATGTAAAACATGCAAACATGTGGACAGTTTTTTGAGCCACTGTAGCTCAGGCACAGGTCATACAGGACTTAACATAGTCTTTGATGTAGGTTCAGATACTTGGCCATGTATATTCATGTTGGATGAGCTTGAGAGTGCAGTTTTGCCCAAAGTGTTCTGATAGAGGGTGATCATGCTTATATCAAAGGACACAAAGTCTTATATTGTCAGTCTCAGGGATGTATATGCAATCATCAAGACATAGGAAGCCTTTTGTGTTGGTGGATTAGCATGGTTTCAAAGTGTTCAACAAGTGGGCTTAGGTGATGGGGTTATTTGAGAGGGTAGTGAGGATATCTTGGTGGAGTCTCTCAATATTCATGAGGGCACTTGCTCAAAGTACAGGGGCTTCTAAATATGTCATGCAAAGAGAAGAGTTAAGCTGTTTGGCCATGAACACAGGTCTGAGATTCTGGGGATTGACTCAAGCAAATCCCCTATCCCCCCTCTTTGAGGTAGACATCCCATTGTCTAGTTAGGGTATCAGGTTTTTCTTCAGGTTTCCCTAGTCAGAAATGAATGATGAGGTTAAATTGGAAGAGATATTCAGACAATCAGGCTTTCTCATGAGTCAGAACCTTTGATGTAGAGAAATACTCCAGGTTTTTGTGGTTAGTGAGAACATCTACTGGAGAGTCCAGGTCTTCCAGGTAGCATCACCAGGTTTTAAAGGCTTCAAAGATAGCCAATAGTTTCTTGTCATGAGTGTTGTAGTTTAGCTCAGGTGTGAAAAGAGTATGCAAGTAGGATGCTATGAGACAAATTTCACCATCAGGGCAGGTGATGGATAGTATCCCAGCAATAGCATAGTCTGAGACATTAGTTTCAATCATGATAGGTGTGCCAGGCTGAAAGTGAGTAAGGATCAGGGCTATTGTGAAGACTTCTTTCAGCTTATTGAAGGAGAGTTGACATTCCTCAGAGAAGTTCCAAGGGGCATCTTTGTGCATAAGCTGAGTCAAGGGGACCATGATATCAGAGTAATTGAAGATGAATCAACAATAAAAGTTTGTAAAGCCAAGGAAGGACTGGATGTCCTTCACCCATCAGGGTTCAGGCCAATTGCATAAGGCTTTTAATTTGTCTTTGGACATCATTAGTCCATCAGGGGAGAGGAAGAATCTGAGGTATTCCACAGAGTCTAAGTGAAATTTACATTTCTTGGGTTTGGCATATAGCTCATGCTTGCATAGACACTTCAGCACTTCCTAAACATCCCTCTTATGGTCCTTCATACTATCATGCTGACATCAAGCATGTCAGCAAAGAATGAGTTGATGAACTATTAAAAGGTGGCTGAGACATTGGTAAGGCCAAACAGCATTACCAGCCATTCATACAAGCTGTATTGGGTTCTGAATGCTGTTTTCCATTCATCACCATCACTGATGTACATGAGGTGATAGGCATGCCATAGGTTGATTTTGGTGTATACCTTGGCTTGGCTCAGAGAGTTAAGTAGGTCAGAAATCAGAGATAATGGATAACAGTCTTTCTTGAAGATCTTGTTAAGACCTCAATAGTCTACACATAGACATAGTGAGCCATCCTTTTTCTTCATGAAGAGGACAGGGGCAGCATGGGAGGATGAAGTTGAATGAATGAATCCAAAGGTTAGACTCTCATCAATGAATGTCCTGAGAGCTTCAAGCTTGACAGGGAATAGAGAGTAGAGTCTTTCAGGTGGGGAAGGTGTTCCTTCTTCCAGATTGATCTTTGGGTTGAATTCTCTGTGAGGCATGAGGACAGAGGCCTTAGTCTTACTGAAGACATCAGCAAATTTATGATATTCCTCTAGAATGCTAGAAAGATTGGGTGCATCTGTGGCTGAAGCAACACATAGCTTGCCATCAGCTTGTGGGCACATCTGGAGATTGAACTGAATGGATTCTTCAAGCTTACAAGCCCATACATAGGCTGTAGCATTGATCAAGGATATTTGAGGGGCCTGAAGACTGGAAGGCCTTGGTGAGTTGGTTGGGATAGAGTTGAGAGTTGAGAGCAAGGTCAAGGGGTCTGGTCCTATGATACTCAGTGAGGAAGGTACCAGGTCAAGAGGTGAGCTCAGGGCTAGCACTTGCTGCAAGGGAGGCCTGAACTTGATACTGCTCAATACCCAGTCAATCAATGGATTGTATTGGGTGAGCCAGTGATGTTCAAGAACTATCCTACAGTCAGAGTGTGGCAGGATGACATAGAATGTCATTGGGGTGATGTCACCAGAGGTGAATCAGATAGAGAGATCTCTAGCTTCAATGATGTTGTTTGTGATTGTACCATCAAATAGTTGGAGAGTGATAGGGGCCACAGGGTACATGGAAAGAGTGTGTTTATTCACAAATGATGAATCTATGAAACAATGGGTTGAACCAGAATCTATGAGAGTGGGGAAGTTCAGGGTGTCATGAGAAAGGAGTGTGATTTGGGGTTGTAAGGAGTTAAGGTCTAAAAGAGTGGCTATGTTGAGATGTGCCTCCTTGCTTGCACAGTCAGAGTCAATGCAACTCTCATCCTGTGCAGAGCCATGGGGGTTGCTGACTATTGTTTTGCCTTGGTGGAGGCCATTGGTTTGGCTTCTGACATATGGACTGTTGCAGCTCACACTTTAGCTGCTTGGGAATCTGCCTTAAGGCAGTCCTTTGCCCTATGCTTAAAAATGCTGCAGAACATGTAGAGGTTTAGTTCAAACCTGTGCTTTCATTCCTCAGGGGTGAGTTTACCATTCTTGCTGTGCTTGTCTGAAGGTTCAGTGGTCTTGCTCAACTTGTTATCTTTCAGAGTCTGATTGGACATGGGCTAAGACTGATTTGCATTGCCTATATTGGCTTTACCCTTGTTTGGTTTGCTTATAGATGACTTGTTGCTACCATTGTTGTTATTGGAGTTGGAGTTGAAAGCCTTGTTCTGTCAGCTAATTTTATCCTTTCATTCCCAGTAGGGGTGTTGACTTCTTGAGCTAGAGTGCAAAGCCCTTTGAGGGTGTAGGTTTTGCCAACACAACTTACTTCATCCTTGATGCAATCAGGGAGGCCTGTATAGAAGAGATGGTGCAGAGCACCATTGTCATAGCCTCTAATCTGGGATGCAAGTCAAAATCCACCAAGTCAGGCTCAACCACTCAAGGGCCATACAATTGAGCAAATGTGACCTTAGTTCATTCTTGTTTGAACACCTTCAGGTGATCTTGGAAACAGGGCTCATATTGGACTAGGAAGGCCTGAATCTTCTTGGGGTCAGTGCCATCAAAGGTGTCAGATTTGTGGACTTTTTCCCTAGATGATGATTCATCCTTGGTAGAAGACAAGGCTAAGTAATCAAGCACATTTGTAAGAGTGTGGAAGATCCTGTAGCCAGTATCATTGTCTTCAGCAGCATTGGCATATGTAGTTGTCATCATTCTCATCACTATCTTTGAGGTCACTACCATTGAGATTGTTCCCATTGGGATTATTCTCATCTGGGTTGTTGTCTTCTGGTAGTTCAAAGATAGTGCTGGGGCATTTAGAGGTGCTTCTCACAGAGATGCTGGTTCTGCAATCAAGGATAATTGGGTCTGAGGGAGCATTTTTGTGAGTGAAGCTTCTAAAGGGGTTGATAGAGTTTGAGGTGCACCTATGCTTGCCAAAGCACTTATGGCTGCTTTTCATTGCTGATTAACTGTGAAGGATTCTGCTGCAGCTTCAGAGTGTGCTCTGGAGTCAGGTTGTCATAGTCATAGTGATAAAGGAGGAGCTTGTTTAAGCTAGAATTCACATATACTGTCAAGACCAGTTCTTCTCAGTCTTTCCTAAGGTCTGGGGGTCAAAGTAGAAAGGGAATAAGGGGTTTATGATGGTTATGTAACTGTGGGAAACTCTTCTGAGGGGCATCAAATAAGTCTGTGAGTTCTAGCATCAGTCTGATCAGGCATGGTCTAGTGCTAGCCTATATGAGCTCAAGATAGCTAGCAGAGACTACCCAAATATTTGAGATCAAGAGAATGAGGTCCAGAGGAGATGAGAAGTATCTTATTCAATATTTGAACTGAGGAGACAGAACAGAGAGTATCTACAGTTTATATACTGAGGAAGACATACATATGCAAGGCTGTGGTCAGGCAGTCAGGTTCACAACATTTACTAAAGGTAGCATATGAATGACTAAAGTAAGGTTAAGTGTATTCATGATGTTATAGTCCAGCAATCACAAAGGCAATTAGTATTAGTAATACATACAAGTGAGAACAGAATGAGAATTAGGAAGTAGCTGGAGTGAGACTTAAATATAGTAATATATTTACAGGTGAGACAAATGGGGACTTAGCATATACAAAGGGGAGCTTGGGGGCAAGTGTGTTGGCTCAGGAATGTCTACATTGGTCATGAGTGGTCTAGACAGGTCAGGAAGGCATGTGGACTGCTTAGGTATGGTTATAGGGTGGTTACATGTCACAGTACATGACAATCCATCTTTATCATATTTATTACCATACTACATAGTTGTATTGACTTCCTGACAATAACACAAGCTACAATAGTGACAGGTTTTTGATGATTTATGATACAAATTCATGATTTTCTGCTACATCAGGAAAATGGTGGTGAAAGGATATTCTGTTATAACCAGAGAGTATAGTAGATAATGCTAGAGAATGGATTATCATTATATTGTTATTTATTAAAGAACTTCTACCAGAGATTATAATGGATTATCTCTTCTTCACCATTTTTCTGATGCTAAAATAATATATCTATGTGTTAAATTGTTTTGTAAGCAAAAGATATGATTTGTCTGTGGATTTTTGTAGTGACCACTTCTTATAAAGAATTTGAATAGTACAGTTTCATACAAGGTTTCAAAATCAGCTAGTCAGGTATCTTGCAAAACAGAATCCAAATGAGGAATGGCAGTGGTGTGACAGCTTAGATTCTCAACAAAACCTTTCTTCAGTAGAATATATCAACATAGAATCCTTGAAAAAAGAGACATTTAGCATCACTTCTGCTCAAGTTGACAATTATCTAGAAATTCACCAGCAAAATCACAACAAGATCAAGCAGATTGTTGCTACAGTCATGCCAGAGAATTTGAGTCTAGAATTAAACTAACAGGCTATACCAGGGGCATATGAGAAGTTATGAAGAACATCTAATAGAGGTGAGCAACCCACATACTCATTGAGCATGACTTGACAATGACTTATGCATTAAAATATTTGTGGACATTGCAGGTACACTCAGAGGTATCTGTCAGGTGCTTGCAAGATCTCACAAATCCAGTCAATCTAAGGACATCCCTGATGAAAATGCTCTGGATAGTCAATATCTGATTAACATACCTAGGAAGATGTTAGGACAAAAACAGAACTGTTTTACAGTGCAGAATCAAGTACAAGGATTGCAGAGCTATCCTGCCATTAAACCTATAAAAGCCATGCTACATTAGTGTAGAATGAGGAGATCAAAAGAAGGATTGCACAGAAACAGAGAATGACATCCTAGCAAAGAGCTAATAAGAGGATCAAGCCAGTAAAAGCAACCTTACTAGAACACAATGCTTAACAGTTGACAAAGCAAAGTGAGTTGATTCTGTGTATCAATATCAAAGGGTACATGCTAATGCATGTCTTACATGTCAAGACAAAGGCTGGATGAACATCTTTAATAGTGAGGATGATATGGTCAGCAACAATGACCCTTCCACTATTAATCTAGGTGAGTATATATCTGAAGCACAACAAATCAACAAATCATGCTGATGGTCTCATAGGCCTCAAGAATTTGACTGACAATGATAACATAGACATCAATACTCCTGTTGTGAATCCATTGAGGATGATCAATTCAGACAAAATGAGACAGAATAATAAGCATATATTAGAGACACAGTTGGTCAATAGACCACACTCAAATTCATACAGAGTCTAGATCCTCCACCAAAAGCAATGCAGATGTCATGAGATCTGCTCATTCCTTCAATGAACCTAGAAACTTGAAGCAATGGTCAATCAACAATGAAACTGACAGAAAAAGTCAATAGTATCATACTGATGTGGATGCTATGGATATTTCAGATGGTATGTACCACAGCTATAAGTTGTTTGATGACATATACAATCATTGATGAAACCTAAAATGGTGGCATTTACATGGATAGACTATTGAAATATGATTTGTTGCAGGGAAGCTAACCCCTTCAGCAAGATGCCAGCCCTCTTACACACTTTCTATCAGCTAATGTAGTAACACACCCATTATTGACTTATTTCCCAAAATGTACACAGTGATCTTGATCAGACTTGTGTCTTCTGCATGTGCCCATGTAAGTTTCATGTATTAGTAACTTAGGGCCTGTTCAGTAATTAGCCTAATTAGTAAATCTTAGGGTTTACATTGTATTATGCCTACTTCATGTCATAGCTAATCCTCTTTACTAGTGCTTAATCCTAAGATCTACTAATTATGCTAGTTATCAAATGGACCCTTAAGTAGTACAGTGACTCCAAAAACCATTGTGATGTTTGGAAGATGGGCAGTAATCAAGCTATAGCATGTTGGTGTGTGGGAATCTTGCTTAGTAGTAGTAAGATAGCCTGTAGCCTGGCATCCTGGTTACTCACTGAGCCCTTGGTTATGTGATTCAGATACAACTTGGTGGAGATATGCACAGATTAAGTGACAGATGTTATTGGAATAGTCTTTGGACATTTGACCAGAAACCTAAAATCTCATGGAAATGAGTTGTTAATAGCCATTGTTTTGTTCAATAAACAAAGATATGGCTATAAATAGTTGCCTGAGTTTGAAATAAAGTTTTGTATCTCAGTATTTCTCCCCTCTATCACCATGTAAACCTTATCTCTCAGGCTCAACACAATATCATCCTTTCCTTGCTGAATTCTAGTCACTCCACATGTTCTATTGCCTCTACTACTGGTGTACATGCCTCTACTATGTCTAGACTTAGGTCCAAGCATTGTTACTCCCTGCAGAAGTCCACTAGTGATTGTCCATCCAAGCTTTCCTTCTTCAATATCTGTTGTGTAGTCCACTCAATCACTACTAGACAGGCAAAAAATGCAGTCCAGGTGACCAAGGCACTCTCAGTCCCTCAATCCTACTACCAGCTGTGGACACTTGAAAAAGGCTGGGATAAAGGCTATTGTCAAGCAGAAATAACCTCTTCTCCCAGCCAAGCATCATAGAGAACATTTAGACATTATCTATGCTCATAATGACTGGATGGAAATGGATAATATGATTTTATGAGATCAAAGTACATCATCTAGAGTCAGATGAGAGGACATGGACTTGAAGAAAGAAATAACAGGGCCTCTCTAATAGGCTAGTAGAAGAGATGTTGAAGTTGGAAGAACATTTCTGCTTGACATCAGCCTCTATCTAATCCTTTTTCAAGTGTCCACAGCTGGTAGTAGGATTGAGGGACTGAGAGTGCCTTGGTCACCTGGACTGCATTTTTTGCCTGTCTAGTAGTGATTGAGTGGACTACACAACAGATATTGAAGAAGGAAAGCTTGGATGGACAATCACTAGTGGACTTCTGCAGGGAGTAACAATGCTTGGACCTAAGTCTAGACATAGTAGAGGCATGTACACCAGTAGTAGAGGCAATAGAACATGTGGAGTGACTAGAATTCAGCAAGGAAAGGATGATATTGTGTTGAGCCTGAGAGATAAGGTTTACATGGTGATAGAGGGGAGAAATACTGAGATACAAAACTTTATTTCAAACTCAGGCAACTATTTATAGCCATATCTTTGTTTATTGAACAAAACAATGGCTATTAACAACTCATTTCCATGAGATTTTAGGTTTCTGGTCAAATGTCCAAAGACTATTCCAATAACATCTGTCACTTAATCTGTGCATATCTCCACCAAGTTGTATCTGAATCACATAACCAAGGGCTCAGTGAGTAACCAGGATGCCAGGCTACAGGCTATCTCACTACTACTAAGCAAGATTCCCACACACCAATATGCTATAGCTTGATTACTGCCCATCTTCCAAACATCACAATGGTTTTTGGAGTCACTGTACTACTTAAGGGTCCATTTGATAACTAGCATAATTAGTAGATCTTAGGATTAAGCACTAGTAAAGAGGATTAGCTATGACATGAAGTAGGCATAATACAATGTAAACCCTAAGATTTACTAATTAGGCTAATTACTGAACAGGCCCTAAGTTACTAATACATGAAACTTACATGGGCACATGCAGAAGACACAAGTCTGATCAGGATCACTGTGTACATTTTGGGAAATAAGTCAATAATGGGTGTGTCACTACCTTTGCTGAGCCAAATGAGGCAATTTGCAATCATCAACAAGATAATGGGGTGTCTAAATGATTTCTAATCTTTAATGAGTAGCACAAAAGTTGTAGCTTAAGAGAACTTACCTTTGTTTTCTCATACCTTGTGAAATCAATGCACTTTACTTCTTTATTGTAAGACTGGATCTCAAGAATAGCCATGATATGAGCCTCTAGCTCTTCAGATGTGATAGCCTTGTCCTTGAGGGTAAAGCCACCCAGAGAGCACATCTTTGAGTCATTGATGAGTACAACAGCATGTTTCTTTATGAAACATATATATAATTTCCTCTCTTGCATCACCTCTGAATATTTGTATGATATGGCATAAAATTCTCATGGTATGGTGCACAATGTACTGAAATATGAGAGAGAGATGGAATTAAGGTGGCAGAAGCAATCCTAAATAAGCTGGAGCATCTCTAAGTTAGGTGACATGTTGTCGAAGTTGTCTCAGGAGCTAGAGATGGAGATGGAAAGGAAGGTAAGCTCTGTGAAGTTGAACAGCCTAAAAAACTCCACAATGAACTCAAATGGTGAGTCACACAGATCAAGCACTTTGAGGCATCTAAAGATATCACCCTTCTCAAGCTGACTAATGGACAAAGGCTGGCCATCAAGAATAATCAATAGGTACATACAGTATATGAGTTTAGAAAAGCACCTGAGGCACTCAATGAAATTCCAGCAGCATATTCTGCAGCTGAGTGACTCCAGGAAAAGAAAGTAGGGAAAGGCCACAATGAGTACAAGCACAAGGTCTTCACATCAGTCCCAAGGAAAGTAATTGCTGATGGTCAAGTGGCAGATGCCCTTCAAGAGCATTGAAAGGGGAAAGATCAAAGGAGCAATGGGTCAATGAACTTGAAGCTTCATTGGGGTGAGCTGCACCAGATTCTTGAGCCAATTGGCAAGCTTCTGCCTTCATTCTTCAGAGAGTTCCCAAAGATGGACAGAGGTCAATGCATTAAATATTAACAGCAACTGCAGTGATGTAAACAGAGTGGTGGGATGCAGTGCTTCCAAGAGACAGGTAAAGGCATTTAAGAGAAAGTAGGGATTATTCTCATTCAGGTAAAGATGCAGGTGTGAATCCTACTTGCTACCACTCTGAAACCAGCTCAGCACATGGCATTGCATAGGTGATGAAATTTCAGTTTATGCTTTGGAAGAGTTGGCATGCATGCTTACTGTGGTTCATCTGATTTTTGCATTGATATATAAAGGAATGGTAGGAAGATGGGCCAAACATCAGAGACGAGTTCCCAAATTATAACCACCACAGGACCATAGAAGGTCTGGCATGTCCTAGTAAGTACACACAGTGTGCACATAGAGGAGGATTTCAACAATGATCAAGCAGGGATGGATGGTTAGAAGGAAAATATTCAACAGAAGGAAGTAAGGAGATGAGGTTTAAAACACTGGAGGCATTTTTCAATGTTTCAGGACAAAACATAAAAGAAAAAGAAACTCATTTATTTGCAATTTTATTTAACAAAAAGATAAATATAATGCAGCATCATCTTTGTCATATTTATTTCTGACCAGAAACATCATGTGCATAATATCATTTTTTTGCACAACTCAATTGAAAAACAACAATTGCATTGTTGTGACACAATGAAGCAGTAATACCAGTTGAACCTTGACCAAGTTGATGCAAATAAGTTTTTGGAACAAATAAACAAAAGTGATCTGTAAAGTGGCATCAAATGCATTCATGAACTATTGTTCATAAAATCAAATATTACCAAATGTTATTGTGGATATCACCAGCCTACTTGTTCAATTTATATGTTGCATTGTCTCAAAGCCAAGGCAGATCCTCTATATGCTTATTGTGAAAGTTGGATAGCAAGGTGTTTCAAGCATATTGTGCTGAGCTACTAGTAGAGGAGACCATTGTGGGTGGAACTATAGAGATTGGAACCAAGCAAAACACTCAGATCTGAAAGAATCATTTGTGAGTAATGAAGTGTCATATTATAAACCTTCCTGAACAATAGCTTACTGCAGATATAATAAGAAATACAGTGGCTTAAAAACTGTCTGCATGTTTGCATGTTTTACATTAGTCATGACTAAATGCAATAACCCCTAACCCTAGCAGTAGCCCATGAGTGTATGGAATACCATACTTACTCTTAGCTTTGTATTGGTCCAAGAATCAAGTGATTTGGATAAGAAGTGATAGAATAGCAGCCATTTGAAAATGACATGTCATGTGAACATTTTTTTGACTTTACAAAAATCCAACTATCTAGTACTTGGTATGAGCTCCTTTGGCCTTGATAACTATCTCAACCCTTCTAGGCATGCTTCCTATTCATTTTGACACTCTTCCACAGAAATCTTGCCCCACTCCACTACCACCCTTTCCCACAATTGGTGAACTCCTGTAGAAGCACTCTCATAACCTGAGAGAGATTTTTTGAGGTGATTTCAAGTGTGTTCAATTGAGTTGATGCCTGGAGATTGTGCAGGCCAGTCTAGAAGCTTGATATCTTGCTCTTCAAACCATTTCTGGGCTGTTCTAGAGGTATGCTTGAGGTCATTATCTTGTTGAAAGATAATGTCATCTTCTGGAATTCCAGATTCCTCCATGCTTTGAAGCAACCCTTGCTTCAAAATGGTCACATACTGTTTAGCATCCATTCTTCCCTCAACCTCACTCAAGACCCCAACACCATTCCACCCTATACATCCTCAAACCATGAGTGAACCTCCTCTAAACTTGACTGTACCTTTGACCTCTCTGGAAATAAGCCCTTCACTCTTCTTTTTCCACACATACTCTTGTCTATATGTCCCAATATTGTTGATTTTGGTCTCTTCTGATCATATAACTCTCTTCCAGTCCTCCACAGTTCAATGCTGATACTTGAAAGTAAAGGCTAACCTTTTCTTCTTGTGACCAGTGAAAGCAATGGCTTTTTCTTCTTCACCACAGCCTTCAATGAGGCTTCTTTGAGGGTATTCCTCACTGTCTAAGAAAAAACAGGACCATCAACAATAGAGTTGATGAAATGAGTGGCTTGAACAGCATGGTTGGCCTTGCCAGTAAGGATTTGCTGAACAATAGCTCTCTTGTTGGTAAAGGAAAGCTTGGAAGGATAACCACCATGAAGCCTAGGCCTCTCTGGTTGGATTTCCTGAAGAACCTGGGATACTATAGACTTCCCTAGATCAATCTGTAAGGCAATCCTCCCAGTAGACAGGCCAAGAAAGGCAAGAGAGATGATTTTTTGTCTTTGAGAGGTGAAAATGGATTTCATGGTGATGATGAGAAAATGAGCAGAGGGTGGTGAGGTTTATATATGTTGGATGATACTTATTACATAAAGGTAACATAATAGAACCCTTTATGGATGTATGTAATGATATCACAGCATGCCAGGGTCAATATATATAATCAAAACTTTAGGTCAAACAACTATCTGCATGACATGTCATTTCCAAATGGCTGCTACTTTATCAATTCCTATCCAAATCATGTGATTCATGGACCAATAGAAAGCCAAGAGTAAGTATGTCATTCCATACACTCATGGGTTAGGGCTAGGGTTAGGGGTTGTCACATTTAGTCATAACTAATGTAAAACATGCAAACATGCAGACAGTTTTTTGAGCCACTGTATCTTGAATATCAAAAGGTGCAAAATTGTTGCAATTGTATTACTGTTTTGAAATATGTATATCTCCATAGCTATTGGGTGGAATCACATGACTGCAGGGAGTAGGTATAGCCATGAGTATATAGTATATTTGTTCTCACCAAAGCCAAGTGAAATTCTCACAGGTGATTGCAGTGCACTTCACACACTGTGTTAGGGTTAAACATTGCAATGGTTTTGGAAGTCACTGTATTTGGTAGTTTTGCAGCAATCAAGCTATAGCAGGCCTATATATGAGAATCTGGCCTAGCAGATTTTGCAAAGGGCAGAGAGAAGAAAACAGCCTTTTTTTACTGCTCTAACATAAAAAATGATCTCAAATCATGTTTGGGGATAAACATGATAAAAATGATGCTGTACAATATTTGCCATTTTTGTTGAACAAAATTGCAAATACAAGAGTATCTCTTTAAAAAAATTTTTTTGACAATGTTTGGTCATAAAATATTGAAAAATGCTTGCAGTGGAAGATAAAGGCTATGGTATAGATGGAAAAAAGAGTTAGATCAGACACTTCTCCAGTCTATTGATAACAAATGTTTTGAATCAGCCAGATTGGCCAATGCCAAAAATACAAAGGCATATAGATGAGTTTATGGTTGGACTAATTTGTATCAGCCCAAATGATCCCATTACTGGCACATTTGCAGGTTCTTGATGTTTTAAATCATTCCTACATCATCATAGAAGCTACCATACATCAAAAAAAATCTTGTGATCAACCTTGAAAGAAAATAGACAAATTTATAAGCTAGAAAGCATCAAATAACAGTCTGAGGTGCATGAACATCAATATTAACATGTCCAACATCCTTTCTATTGAAACAGTACCATTTCCACATTCTTTCATTTCTACATATTCATCTATACATCTTCCTAGGAATGTTGATTGGATATAGCATTCAGATTGTTTTTGTCAAGGATGGTCTGCAAATCAGCTAGATTAATGGGGTCTTGCAAGTGCAAGACAGCCACCTCTGAATGTACCTGTAATGTCTACAGATATTTGTCAAGAACTGAATATGTCTGGTTCCAGACAATATAGATACAGTCTTGGGGTTCCCCCTTCTTCTCTCCTTACTTCTGCATGTGCCAAACACACCTACAGTGAACTGGTCTGTTGAGCTACCTGTGCAAAGAATCACACAAGATCACACTTGTGCTCAGTGTAAGAGACTAAGGAGAACAACACTGAGCACACAGAATTATAAGCATACAAATGGTGTAAACAGATCACAACAAAATGTGAGAAAGAATAACCAAAAGGGCTAAACTGCAAAAGTCTGATCAGATTAGAATAACATCAAGTTTGAATCAATAACATAATGAAAGCAGAAAAAGGAGTGAATTGTGGGTGTACAAGCACCATAATAACAAGTATAAATCAATAACACAATGAAAAGTGAACAATAAGTGAACAATGGATATATGTACAAGCACTACAATTAACATGGACTTGTGCATGGTGAGTCAGACATCAACCCCTTCTTCATGTATGTATCTTCATGTCTCTTTACCCTGCATACTTATCAGCTTGTACTCCACACACATATATATTTCTATTTATACTTTTCTTTCCCTCAGTTGTCTGGCCACCTACTAGACAGTTTGGTGAGGTATATATGTTTTCTATTTACTTTGCTTTTACCAGTTGCTTACTGTACCATCTGGACATCACTGTCCACTATGTACTTAGATTTTGTCAATATTGTGATAGTTAAGTCATCATCAGGTCATGCTTGGTGAGTATGTGAGTTACTCACCATTACTAGCTATTCCAACTTGTTGTACACTTCTGGTATGACCCTTTGGCTTAAATCTAGACTCAAGTTCTCTGACATGACCATAACAACAATCCACTTGATCTTGTTGCAGTTTTGCTGGAAATTTTCAAGATAGCCATTGACTCAAGGAGCAGTTTCACTAAACATCTTCTTAAAGGCCATCATACTGTGAACCATGTTGATGCAGCCCAGTGCAAAAAGCCTCCATTAACACCCCATACCTTTCCTGTTGCTAAGAACCAGTGAGGTTACTAGTAACTTTTTGTGCATGGTATCACAAATACAACTAACATTCAAATTCCAGAGGTGAGTCATTCCTCCTTCTCTCCAGCTAACTATCAATATTCACAGCATTATCAATGACTCATACAACAGTATTTGCTCCTTATGCCAGCTCCATAAGGAACAGATATCCATGGTCCAGAAAGCCCTACCATACAGAACTTTCAAGTCTACTGGCTCATTGCTGTCCTCCATCACATCCTGCTTAATACTTTTCATATGGGCTATGACAGTGTTGTAGTACATCTTCAAACAAGCTTGTAATCTTTCCTTTCCTTTAGATGAGGCAAGCAAACCAATTTGATGGTGATGAAGTCCATCCATGCCTGTCTTGGAAATTGGCAATATATTTGCTTATCCAGATGGAAAAGTATTGTATATCAAGTAGTCAGTACACTTCAGCAAGTAGAGAGCAAGCAAAATTTTCCAGTTGATTCTTGTACTCTACACAGAACATTTTGGAAATGTCACACTCAGTGGTTTCTGTTGTGACATTGCAGAATGCTATGAATGTGGAAAGACAGTCCAAAATCATTTGTAACTTCTTTCTGATATATATCATAACCTATGTACATCCTGTGTGAGCAACTGTGGTCAATTGCATAACTCTATACCCACACCACTAATGACTGGATACCACTTGATGATGTTTCTCATGCTGAGACAAGCTATTGCATTTATACATAGAATATTTGGCATATCCAACAACATTTGAATCAGGTATGTTTATATTTTATTCAATACATAGTCTCAGGTCTGACAAGTCTTCTGTAGTGCATGTTACAATCCTCAAGAGAGGAGCAAATCACCAAATAATAATGGTGAGCTCTTTGTGAGCCTCATTATTGATATGGCAAGTCTCATACTTTGAATAGTTTGTAATAACATTATTAATTCACAACAAATAGCTTACCCATGACATAAGTGATTCAATACTACCACTCATGTGCACTTTGTCTCTGACCATCATTGAGGACAGACTACACTTGCTCATATTGGCTCATGGCCTGGATTTTGTCAGGCAAGCAATGCAATGGAAAGGAATTAATGTAGGCTACCTGGTCTTTTATCACTATGAAGATGTAAACTTAGCAAATATTTTTGCTTAGCCACAGAAGGTGAGTTTCATGAACTCAAGAGTACTGATTGCTAACTTTTCTGGCAGGTATTCCACTTTGAAAACATGCTAATCAATCATTTCTTCAACACACATTTTTGTTCCATTTGGAACACTTCTTTGAAATTTACATTGAAGTATGTATGGCCAGTTTATCATCTTTATTGCCATTAGAAACTTTTAATTCTGCATTGATGGAATTTGAGAGTGTGGTGGTAAGTCAAACTCATATGTTCCTTTGAATCAATTACTCATGTATGAATAGCTTTTGGCTGATCTTTGCTTGATCCTGAAGTCAAAAAAAACTCTCAATTCCTGGTGGAAAACAGAGTTGCACAAGCATATAGATGATATCATGTGATTTACTACACATGTTGATGAGTCTAGCTATACCAGAGGCCAAATAGGGTTGAACAAATCTCATTCATTTGTTCAACCTCAAGCTGTAAGGCTACAATTTATTACTAGTATGCAATGTATATACAAAGTTGTTCACTGTGTCCCACTAGTGGGATGCTGTTTCTCAGTCTACACACTGTCACATCACTTGATTGTGGTCTTTGTATTGCTGCAGTCAATGTTGTTTGCATTTCCATGCATCTTGAGTCAACCAGGTAAGAGTCATTGGTCCATTTTATGCACTGGCAACACCAGTGATGCTCTTGTATGCATTTTTAATATATTCAAATTATAGTACTTTGGAGTGATACACTCCATTTCATACTCTACTAACTATGATCTATTGTAGGGCCCCCTGTGGCTGGTACCTACACATTCCTAGGCATATGAATGCCCCATCAGTCAGAAGTAAAGGTCCTCTGGTGGTCTGCCTTGTTTCTACTGTGTGTTTTAGATGCACCACCCTAACATAATGGGGAGCAGGTGAGGTAGTCTTTGTTCTTGCTTGTTTTCCATATGAACATGACTCTGCTTGCCTCTGAAGAGGTTGGTGGGACCTCTCATATGCATTGAATCCTAGAAACATGTAAAAAAGGCCATGTAACATTCATATATGATGCATAACTCAATCTCTGTGATGAGAGTAGAGAGTGAGAGATGGAGAGGTAAAAAGAGTCATGAATGCAGTATTGAGATTGTAAGTATGATGAGGGTGAAATGAAGTGAAGTGTCATTGTCATCATTGTACATACCTCTATGAATTTCAGGTGGGTGTCATCTTTGTTGACAGTGGAATGGTGATTGTGGTGCAATGGGGGATGCTGTTGTCATTGTCATTATGGTGGTTGTAGGTCAATGCAGTGGTAAGAGTGAGGGTTGTTGTTGTTGTGGGAGTGGATTTACTCATCTGCACAATATGGAAAACCATGCTTAGTGGGACAAAGAACACTTTTGACATCACCTACACCATTGAGCATAATAGTCCATGTTGAAGGCATATGCAAGTGTTATGTATAGGCAATTGAACAAGGCACTGTCATCTTTTTCCCACTTGTGTTCATGACACTGAAAGTTCTACAGAGTGGGGTGATAGGCAGATTCCAGAACACCCATCAGCTGATCAAGCATTGGATATGACATGAAAATGATTGAAAATGTGCTGGGAATCATTGGAAGGTGTTGAATTAGGTCAAGAATGCAAAACTCACCTATTACCAGGGGTGCAGATTGAGAGGTCCAAGCCTACTGTCCAATAGAAGAGAGTTGAAATTGGCAATAGTGATGTATTTGTACTGCTGGTGAAGGTCTTAGAAAATGTATCATATCATTCTCATTTAAGTTCCTAATGCAACTGCTAGACTTACTTAGGATGTTATGATTAGTGAGTGTAGTAATTACTACTAACTAGTTCCTGAAGATACAATGAGCTGACATGAATGGACTTAAGAAATTTCTGATATTCTGGTACTTTCTGAAAACATCAAACTCAATGTTATCTCTGAATTGCATCCCATCTTCACTTTTACCTTCTAATTCCCATCATTGGATTGTCTCAACCATTCATTAAGCATGCCCAAAGTTGCAGGCATGCTCAAGAAGTCAAAGCAAAGTAAGAATTATTAATACTGTACTTAATACTAATGCACCCTTCAAGATTGACCATAACACAGCTCAATAAGGCTAAGTTAAGCTCACTGGAAGACAAGTAGCTTGCCTTCTAGATTCATTCAGGTTACCAATGCCAGTGATCAGTGTTGAATTAAAGGTCATGAGGGTGAACTCAACATATACCAGCAATCATATCCCAAGATAGGTAACAGTTACTAATACCACTAATTTAATAGGGATTCTGAGGTTATCATGCTGCAACTCCAATTTTATTAGGTGGTCCTCACCTACTCACAGGGATTGGAGGAAGAATTCATGAAGATAGAAATGAGTAAGCTCAAAACATTTATGTCTGAATGACAAAGAGAGTGAGCAACTGGTGCTTGAGTCTGTCAAACATGCAGGTCTTGCATACATGTTATGTAATGGTAAGAAGTTCAACTCCCTCATTGCTAAGACAGAAGACAGATCTTTGTGCAGGTTCAATAGCCCTCAAATCACACAGGCTTCTCTGTCCATGCAAGAAGCTTATCTCATTCTATGAAGACCCAGACTGTAAGTACATAGCATGTTCACTGATAGAATTAGCTTACTCATTTTAGAATTATTGCAGTTCCATTGGGGACTTTGTTGAGTACTAACAGTCCTTTTCTAGTTCTATACACACATTTTTTTGGACTATTCACCACAGCAATGGATAATCTCACCAGCAATGCACTGAAGTATGTATGTGTCACATTAATATCCTAAGCTTGTAAATTAGTCACTCCAAAGCTGTATTTTAATTTGAGCATGGCAGCACATTGGTGTGCCAATATCAGCCAGATGGACTTGAACAGGATGACATAAGAAATTCTTAAGCTCTTTGATAAGGATGACTGAATTCACAAGATGCTTGCATGATGGAACTGGTGTGTCTTCACTGGCAGTATACTTGTAATTTTAACTATCATCAGGCAAGTCTTCTGAGATAAACCTAAGCACAGAACCTAGGCAACCACACCTGAGACTAGAGATAATGATGGTTGAAATCACCAAGCCTATAGAGTCAAGAGAAATAAAAGGGTTCAAGCCAAAGATTTAGGTCAAAAGATCAAAGTGAACTTGAATGAGGACACTAGCTGTTGCATTGGGGTTTATATACTACACAACTGGGCTGTGCTACCCTAACTAGGAAATAGTGAGAGATTAATACTACTGGCTGCTGCAGGCACAGCCCTGTGAGAGAGTAATGCTACTGGTGTCCAATAGAGTGGTAAGCATAGCCATCATGCTGCATGTGAAAATGAAAAGAAAGCATACCAATGCAAGCTAGTACTAATGGGGAAAGTGGGGCTGTGGAGTGAAGCATGCTAGTTTAGACACTGGCACCAAGTGTGTAGTCCCTATGGTAGTGCATGTAAGTATTTTAGCTAAGTGAAAAGAGAAATAAATAGAACAGAAAATGTATGTTCATTACACTAGCCCCCTCTGAGGCACAGGATTCCAGACTGGTGCACAGGATTCCAAAAATTGGTTCTGATACCATGAGGGAAGGAGGGATAGTTTTAAGTAGTGAGAAAAAGTTTGCCATGACCATCTGAAGTATTCAAAGTGCATTGGGGTGAGTGTTGTAAAAGACTTTGACTATTTCTGAGGCATTTGAAAGGTGAGCACTGGGCTCCCAAGTTCACTCAGATTCATTGTATCCTTTCCAATGAACCAGAGATTTCAAATTTCCCTTTGAGAGTCATAAAGTAATGATGAATTCTATCTTATACTCTTCATCCCTTTTCTCTCTGTAACATGAACTGATCCTGGTTGGAGAACAGGTTGACTGGGAAGAGGCTCTAGATGATTTTATCCATGAGATGTTAACTACTGGATGAATACAGAGCATTTTTGATAGTTTGAGCTCAACCATGTTGAGAGTGACTTCTAGTATCTCATAGACACTAATTCACTGCTCCAAGAGTTTCCTGGAGTGTCTATCCTGCATGCATAGGTGGTCAGTGAAAAGCCAGACCTGTTGATCAATTGTATAGTCAGGGGTAGGATTACAACCTCTGTCTCCCTAGACCTTCATTGTCTTCATTTCTTTTTCTAAGGCTAAGGGTACCTTGTGAAATATACATAAGTCTGAAGTCCTTTATGGCAGGGGCTTTTGTATCAGAAGGTTCTACTCCCATCCATGAAGAGTAGCTGCATGTGACACTGAATGGGCTATCTGTAGTAATTAAGGAAATAGTATTGTTCCATATGAGCTGAGCAATTTTGATTCAATCTGTCCATTGCTCCTGTTGATCATGGAGATAGGTACATACATATGTAGGTACTGGTTGACTCCTTGATTGAGATGCTCAATCTGTCCATTGGTTTGTGAGTAAAAAGCTGTAGAAAGCTTCCATTTTATGCTCAAGAGTCAGTATAGTTCTTCCATGAACTGACTGGCAATGATTGATCCTCAGTTTGAAATAACAGTATCAGGGAGACTATGTTGGCATCAAACATGGTCATAGAAGAGGCCTGCTATAGTTAAGGCTGTTTCTTCCTCAGTGCAGGGTATGAACTATTAGGACACTATATCTTCCATAGTCATCTTATCTAATCTCCTCATCTAATCTTTCATCTCTTAGCTCTCATTTTATCTAATGTTTGTCTTATCCTTTCTCATGCACCATCTTATCTATTGGACTATCTCATCTGATATAGCATCACTTAATATGATGTCATGGTCTAGACCTATGGAGTTACTGTTCCTGACTACCTTATGGTCACCTTATGTAGAGCTTCCCACCTCTTCCATTCTCATCAGTCTTCTTTCATTTGTGATCACTTTTGGACTTTTTTCATTTCCACTTACCTGTGCACACTGCCCTACCTCATTGTTACCATACTGTCACCTCATTGCATCATATTTATGTAGAGCTATAGCTGTGGCAGCCAATGGCCAATCTACCTTACAGCTGTGCTATGCAGTGTAGATGACATCACCACATGAGGATGCCTTGAGCCTCCCATGAGGCTTGTAGTATATAAGTAGTCAACCTTGGGGACCTACTCCCTAAGCTAGTTCTCATGTATCTAGGATTCAACAGTCCCTGCTTCTAATCTATCTGCATTTCTCTTACTCTCTACTTGTCTGGTTCTTTTGTATGTGAGCTCCTAGCAAGAGCTATTCCTTGGTGTTGGTTGAGTTCTAACCTGAACATGGTTTCCTTGGAAAACTGATCAACAACTACAAGTATGTTGTTATACCCTCTAGACTCTGGCATCCCTGTGAAGTCCATAGTAATGTCCTTTCAGGAGCTTTCAGGGGTAGAAAGAGGGAGGAGTGCACCTGCAGGCTTCTGATTGGATGTTTTAGACTTTTGGCATTGTTTACAATGTTTGACATAAGTCTGAATTTGCTCCTTTATCCCAGTCCATCTGTAGTGCTTCCTAAGCACATTGTATGTAGCCTTGATACTCCTATGTCTGGCCACTGGAGTGTCATGAAAGTCTGTAATATAGGATTGTCTCTGCTTATGTGTTGTTGTTGGTGTCTATCAACTTGATCTGGACTGGCTGTAGTAAGACCTGTTCCTTGTTGTCTTCTGAGCTACATACATAGTGGTCTAACCAGCACTAAGAGGGTCTGCCACTTGCAAGGTTGGTTCTTTTTTGTAGGTCAAGGAATAGTTAAAGCATAATATCCAGAGCTGCCATTATGTCTGGTGTTTGGAGATATTGTGAGATTTTAGAAAGTATATAAGATTATTATGATTGGCATAGATCTCAAACATGTAGGGGGTTGCTTCCAGATAGTGTCTTCAAATCTTGGTTGCCTAGATAATGGCCAGTATCTCCTTATCATCCATGGGATAGTTGTGCTCCTTGGAGGTCATGGAGTGAGACATATAAGCTACAGGACAGAACTCAGTATTATCACATTTGACTAACAGTACATCACTGATGGTGAACTCTGAGACATCTGTTTCAAGCCTGAACTTGTGGTCTTGATCAGGATACTGAAAAATTGGTACTGTAGTCAAAGCTGCTTTTAGAGCCTTGAAGGCTGTCCTTTGCTTTTCCTCAACTTGAGAGGTGTATTCTTACATGTCAGGTTTATAAGCAGTTGTGCCATGATGATGTAATCCTTGATGAATTGTCTATAGAAAATTTTTAGTCCCAAAAAAGTGCAGACCTACTTGACTGTAGTGAGTTTGGGCCATCTGAGAATGGTATCAACCTTGGCATGGTTCATCTTGATCCTGTGAGAGGATACAATTGTTCTGAGGAAGTCTACTTCTATGATGTGGAAGTGTGCCTCTTGAGTTTTACATAGAGATCATTTTCCCCAAGTTACTTTAGGACCTCTAAGATTATCTTATTGTGTTCCTTCTGATTGTCTGACTTTGTAAAGATCATTAAGTTATTGATATAGACAACACAGACATCTCTCATATCATGGAAGATCTCATTCATCATTTTTTGAAAAGGGGTAAGACTATTACACTGCCTGAAGTACACTACAAGTGGCTCAAAGGTGCCCTTGCAAGTGATGAATGTGGCCTTTCACTTATCTCTCTTCTTTATTTGCACATTGTTATAAATCCATCTTGGTGAAGAGCCTACACCCTTTCAACTTGTTAACAAGTTGCAACAGGGGGTAATTATTCTTGACTGTCCACTCATTAATATATTGGTAATCCTGAACCATTTCTTTCCATCCTTCTTGGGGATGAAGAATACTGAGGATGTTTGTTCTGAAATTGAGCACTGGATATGCCCCTTCACCAACTGATCATCTAAGAAAGCTTCCACCTCCTTTTGTTCCTCAACTGAAAGGGGATTGATACATCCCTTCTTTGGGGAAAATCCCATTAATTGTGATGATTGTTCACCCACCTTTGCTCATTTCTCCACTCTCATTATTTTATTGACTTATACTTGATGTTAGTTTACTGTTCTCAGGCTTTGACACTTTAGTCCTTTTTGGTTATTCATTCTCACATTTTGTGGTGTTGTGTTTACACCATTTGTGGACTTATAATGTTGTGTGCTCAGTGTTTGTCTCTTTAGTCACTTACACTGAGCATAAGGTCTGTACTACACTATTTACTATCAATATAGTCACTTACACTGAGCACAAGTGGGAACTTGTGTGGTCTTTTGCACAAGGAGTTTAATAAATCCTTCCTTTAGATCTATGACATGATCTCATGGTTTTCTTAGTGGCATCCTTTCTGAGGCTTTCTTGCTGAACACATCAATGAATTCTCAATACTCTTTAGGGACTCATTGCTGTGCTTCTTTGAGTGATGCAGAGGTATTTTTGTCTCTCTCAAGTTAAGCTATCCTTGTCTTCATTGTGAAAAGGTGTGCTTGTTCTGAGTGATCACACTCCTTTGCAAAGCAAGTCTTTAGGAGGAGTTTACATTCCTCTGGGCAATAATTCAGAGTCACTTGACCTGAGGTTCAATCAATAGTAGGATTATGCTTTGACAACCAGGTATGGCTGTGGACATTGGACTTGGCATTATTTGCTTTTGAATGCTTTAGATTTTTTCATATGTTTTCTGTGTTTTGGAGGTGGGACTGTTTAATGTAATGCTATTGTATTGTGTACTAATAATGAATACATGTAATTGTTAGGATACTAGAACTAGTGCAACCTAGAAAGAAAAAGAGGACCTAGTAAGGCCTTGCAAGGTGTGAGATCTAAGTACACAATATATGATGTGTACAAGTGTCATGATCATGTGACTCTGCAGCACTCTCATTATCCTTCTAGCTCACCTCTGCTAATATCCTGACAACTGCACTCTCATATTATGCACCTCTGCTTTGCTTTCTCACATACATCCTCCATTTAGTATCTTTGTAATACTTTTACATCCAGCTATTCTGTTAAACCTCTCCATTCTACTACTACTCTCTATTAGGACTACCCTTTGATCTGTTTACAACTTAGGTACTAACCTCTGTTCATCCTCCTCTGTTCTTGCACTATGTATTTCCAATATGACCTCCTGTTGTATGGTACTCTTCTACTACTATGACCTCTGCAATCACATTACTCTTACCTCCACCCTGTACCTTACCTCTGCTTGTCATATATAAGCTCTTGTACTCTGAGGGATTATCTCTCAGTTTGAATATTGACTTCAATTCTTCTCCTTTTATCTCCTCTAAGCTTTCTTTGCTCTCTCTAAGATCTCTAGTCTATGTTGGACCTCTGACTTGCTAGTTACACCCTTTGCTTCAGCCCCTCAACCTCTGAGGGACAGGACATTGCAAGAGAATAGCACATAAGCTGAGTCCAATGCCCTCCCCATCCATACCTTAACCTAGGTCATCCCTTGCTCACTTCATTACCCTTCAGAGATCTGTTTGTAACAACAAGCCCTAGCAAGGATGGCATGTTGCTTGCAAGAAAGTGTATTTCCTCACAAGGAGTGCTAGATTTAGCCAATTTTGCTGATTGACAACAAGTTAATAACAGCTATGAAGTATCAATGAACATTGTAATTAGAAATAGCATAATTGAACATATCAGATGATAGCACAGGATAGGTAATTTTGTTGTTCTTGTTTGATTCAAGGTTCACAGAAGGCAATATTTTGATTGTCTGTGAATAATGAAAAATAATGAGTTTGCTATACAAAATGAAACATACCTATGGCCCCAGGAGCTCAGGCATGATAGTTAAATAATAGATGTCTGGGCATTTGAGAGGGTGTTGGATGAAAATGGTATGAGACAACTGAATGGGTGTGGGAGTTATAGAACAAAGAGAAAGGATGATTCCTCTTGACCTGTTACCATCACCTTCCCCTTTGGAAAAGCCCTCCTCCCCACCTGAACACCAATGCTCAAGGTCTATCTCATGTACAGTCCTCTCACAGATAGGAAAACAATACCACACCTTCCCCAAAGGTACCTTTCATGCTTGCTTCATCCCCCCAGGTGTTCCCCACTCCATTCTTCACCACCTAGCTGCTCATCCTCAAACATAATCCTGGACAACCAGAGCTGGCCCTAGTGCTGGCAAATCCTTTCCTGTCCCTGCTGTTGTTAATTGTGGTGATTGTTCACCCACCCTCATTCATTTCTCTGCTTTCATTCTGTTATTAACTTATACTTGGTGTTAGTTTACTGTTCTCAGACTTTGACACTTTAGTCCTTTTGGTTATTCCTTGTCACAATTTGTTGTGTTGTGTTTACACCATTTGCAGACTTATAATGTTGTGTGCTCAGTGTCTTTCTCCTTAGTCACTTACACTGAGCACAAGGTCTGTATCACATTCATTACTATCAATATAGTCACTTACTGTTAAGATACATGTCAGGGATCACTCTGGTGTCCAGTGTCAGAGACTAAGATTCAAGGAGATACTACAGAATACAGACCTGGTGCTCAGTGTCAGAGACTAAGGAGAAGAGACACTGGGCATGAAAATTTTAACTGTACAAATAGTCCAAACAGAAGAAAACAAAGTAACACAAAAGCCACAAGATATGTAATTAATCCTTGAAAGGAAATAGCTGATCAAGTAAGCTAGAAAGTGTCAAATAAAACAATCTGAGGTGCACAAACACCAATATCAACACTTACACTGAGCACAAGTGGGAACTTGTGTGGTTCTTTGCACAGGCAACTTAATAGGTTATGAGCCCTGCACTCTAGGAGCTCTAGGAAATCCTCTAGGACATCCTTCCATCTCCTGCGCAAAGATTTACAGCTGCCACATCATTTTTACCCACAGTATCCCCAATTGGTTCAGAACTCACCCCTCTCCTTTCCTCCATTTATTCTGAGTTGCCCCTATGTCTGGAAAACTCTGTCCTATTCCATGCTATCCCACTGCAGCAGTTGCAGGCCCATCTGTGCCCATTGTCACTTGCAAGTGTTCTGCAAAGGTCCTCTGCACCTTCTGTGAATACTCTAGCCATTATGTGCATCTGTGCCACAATTTGACTACAGCAAAGGCCAACTACCTATCTAGGAAGGCCAAGTGCAAAAAGAAGCAGTCTAGGACATCTGCCCAGCATTCTGGGACAGCTCCCCATGTCACTCCTTCACTCCCCACCCCCCTACTTACACAACTCTCTCCTCAGGCCATGGAGTTTGCTGGCAATGCTCATGTGTGCTATTTCAACTCAACCAGTCCAATCTACCCTCTGCAACTTAATGCTGATGTCCATTGAATTCCTGACTCTGGGGCTATTAAGTTGCCTGTGCAGAGAACCTCACAAGTTCCCACTTGTGCTCAGTGTAAGTGACTATATTGATGGTGATGAATGTGATACAGACCTTGTGCTCAGTGTAAGTGACTAAGGAGAAAGACACTGAGCACACAACATCATAAGTCTGCAAATGGTGTAAACAAATCACAACACAATGTGAGAAGGAATATCCAAAAGGGAAAAACTGTGAAGGCCTCATAAGATTAAGGTAACATCAACTGCAAATCAGTAAAGGAAATGAAAAGTGGAGAAATGAGTGAATGTTGGTGAACAAGCACCACAATTAACACTTCCCCCTGATTGTGCACCTCTGAGCTCATAAACTTCCCCCTGATGTCCCAAGTCCTAGCATAGTGCAGAACTCATTCACTTTGACAGTGGAAAGTGCTTTGGTGAGTAGATCTGCTGCCTGTTGGTTGGTTGGGACAAATACAGGTGATATTACCTTGTCCTGAACCGCATCTCTAAGCCAAAAATAGCACAGATCAAGCTGCTTCATCCTGCCATGGTGTTCTGGGTTTTTGGCCACAGAAATCGCAGATTGGTTGTCAAGATATAGAGTGGAGGGACCAGAGATAGCTAGGCCAATTTCCTGTAGCAAGTTGTGCATCCACTTGATTTCCTTTCCTGCCTGCACAGCTGCCATGTACTCTGCCTCAGTGGTAGACAAGGCAACAACAGATTGCAGCTTAGAACACCAAGAGATCGCACCAGTGCCCATCTTGACCACATATCCACCAGTAGACCATCCAGTATCCTTGCAGCCACCATGGTCTGCATCAGAGAATGTGTGGAACAGTTCAGGATGAGTTGAGTCAGGACCATAAGTGATGGAGTAGTCCAGAGTGCCCTTGAGGTAGCGCATCAGGTGTTTGACAGCAAGCCAATGAGCCCAGCCAGGATTGGAGTTGAATCTGGCAAGGACACCAACAGTATAGGCGATGTCTGGCCTGGTGGTGGTGGCTAGGTACATCAGAGCACCTACAGCAGAGAGATAAGGAGTGTTGCACATTATTTCAGCTTCCTGAGCATTCTGAGGGCATTGGGAGCATGACAAGCGCAGTCCTGGTTCCATGGGAGTGGATATAGGCTTACAGTCGGTCATCCCAAACCTGGCCAAGATGTCCAAGCAGTAGGAGCACTGTGAGAGAGAAATGGAGTGTTTGGAGCAGTTCCTGTCAATCTTAATGCCTAGGAGCTGGGTGGTAGGGCCAAGATCCCAGATCTTGAAGTGCTGGCTCAATTGGGTGATAAAGGAGTCAATAGCAGCTTTGAAGCACGATGCAAGGGTCATGTCATCCACAAACACAGGGAGAATGATGGTGACACCATCCTTGGAGTAGATATAGATGCTGGCATCAGAATAGGTCTGTTTGAAGTCAAGGGACTCGAGTACAGAGCGCATCTTCTTGTTCCAGCGATTTCCACCTTGTTTGCTGCCATAGATAGCCTTGTGGAGCAAGCAGACAAGTTCCTTGGGATTACCTTGGACAAATCCTTCTGGTTGAGACATGTAGACCTTACAGTCCATCTCACCATTGAGATAAGCATGAGAGATGTCTAAGGAGTGCAAATGGAGATCATGGAGTGCTGCAAGGGCAAGGATGATTCTGATAGAGGAAAGGCACACTGTAGGGGCAAAGACTTCAAGGTAATCAACTCCAGGATGCTGGTTATAGCCTTTGGCCACCAATCTTGCCTTGCAGTGGTCGATGGAGCCATCAGCATTCCTCTTGACCTTGAACCCCCATTTGAAACCAATAACCTTGCTGTCAGCAGGTTTGGAGACAAGGAACCAAGTACCATTGCTCTGGTGAGGTGCAAGTTCCTCCAGAGCTGCTTTGCGCCACATTTCAGCATCAGGACGCTTCATGGCCTCTGCAAACGTGCATGGCTCGTCAGGGATGGATGCAGACACAGCTAATAAAGCAAAGTAGGGTAGTCAGGAGATGAGACAGCTTGAGCAGAGCCTAAAGTCTACTTCTACTATGCAGTGGAAGTTCTTAGGTAAGGACTGTAAGACTTACTAAGTGTTCACTTGGGGTGATCTTCTGGTTGGGTATTTGAGTACTATTCAATGGATGTTGAACTGTTACTATTTGTGGACCAAGAGGTCCAGTATATATACACTGCAGACATGGTCTGTGCGTGGTACATGTATTTGTGTTCAACTTGTGGGTTGAACTACATATGGTAAATGTGACCTTCCATATAAGTGTCTCTCAGGTATTGTACTGAGTAAGCATAGAATGCCATAGAACATGATAGAAGGAATGATGTCATAGACATGTCATCCTGATGTCATAATGCCTAGACCTTTCTTCATATTGGTGAAACACTGGTAATGTCCAATAGCTGGTCATAGAATCACATGCAGTGGTAAACACGTGCAAGTGTTGTGTCAGTGGCTTAACACACATGACAAATCTCCTAGAAACAAACAGTGAGCATCTGTTATGTAATACCAGTGCTAATACTTCGTTTGTTCAACAGCTAATTCATCCTCAGATTCAGCTAAGTCGTCATCAGAGTCTTCCATTGCATCAGGATCATTGAGTTGGGCAGGAGAGAGCTTCCACCATTCTCTGAGCTTGTTCCTGGTCCTTCTGGGAAGTCTGGCACCAATGCCAATAGGACTGGGTGCTCTGGGAGGTGGACCTGGTGATGGAGTGCACTCTGCAGGTGGTGCTGGCTCAGGATGAGCTAGAGGCAGTTGTTGAGGTTCTGGATCAGCAGCAATAGGCATGTTATCCCCCCCATGATCCAGTGCCTCACCACAATGGCTTCCAGAGTCAGATCCAGAGTCAGGATGGTAGAAATGCGCAGAGGGACCCTCAGTGGATCCAGTAGGTGCCATGGGAAGTTCCTGTGATGGTGGCTGGACAGATGGGGCATATGCAGGTGGGCTAGGTGGGGTGGGGCAGATCTGAGAGGCTGTGGGAGTAGATTTAGCCATTGGGAAGTATCTCTCATCGAAGTCAGCTCTCTCTGAGATCACAGTCCGCTTTGAAGTAGGATTATAGAACTTTGAACCTTTGTAGCCTTCAGGGTAGCCTATGAAGACACATTTCTCCATGTGGGACTCCAAGGGGCACCTCTTGTCCTTCTGGATATGCACATAGGCAGTGCAACCCCAAACACGAAGATGGGATACATCAGGCTTGTAGCCATGCCACAGTTCAAAGGGGGTAGCATCCTTGATGGCAGAGGTAGGACACCTGTTGAGGATGTGCACAACAGAGCCTAGACAATCGCCCCAGAAAGATTTAGGTAGCCCAGATTGGTTCAGCATTGCAGTGATGCGTTCTGAGAGTAGCCTGTTGGCCCTTTCTGCAACTCCATTCTGCTGTGGCCTGTTCCTGACTGTATGCTGCCTGAGAATGCCACACTGAGTGGTGAAATCATTGAAGGCATTGCTCATATATTCTCCTCCCTTGTCATCGTGCAAGATCTTGATTTTCCGCCTGCTCTGAGTCTCAGCAAAAGCCTTGAATGTCTTAAATGCCTCAAACGCTTGCGATTTAGCCTTTAGAGGAATGACAAAGCGAAATCTGGAGTAATCATCGATGAAAGTGATCCAGTAGCGATATCCTGAGGCAGAAGGGTGGCCTACATCATGCACATCAGAGTGCACGAGTTCCAGGGGTTGGGAAGCATGCCAGAAAGAGCTGGGAAAGGGATTTGCATGCATCTTGCCAGCCAGACATGGCTCACAGACAGGGTCAGGAATGCTGGCAGAGTTAATGGTCAGTCCAGTCACCAGATTATGCTCCAAGAGTGTTTTGATGCCTGCCAGATGGTGGTGGGCGAGTCTCCTGTGCCACAGGTCCAGATCCAAGGGCAGAGTTGTTGCTGCAGAGGCAAACTCAGTCATTGCCACTGTTTCACCTTCCAGGAATGCAGAGCTGCTGTCTAACAGGTTGGCTACAAACAGAGTGTGTCCAGAGTTCATTTTGAAGGCCATGTGGGTGGAGTTGATGGTGACAGTGAAGCCCTTGTGTCTGCAGAGGTAGAGCACAGAGAGTAAGTTGTTGCGCAAATCTGAGACATGCAGGACGTTGCTAAACTCCACAGGGCGGACTTTGTTGCCATTGATGACTGGTGCAAACACCACACTTCCTATTTTAGCAGAGTAGATCACTGTATTGTCAGCCAGCTTGATGGGGACACACTTTGGGGAGTAATTGCACATCCAGTGCCTGTGAGAGGTCATGTGGCATGTTGCCCCAGAGTCAGGAATCCAATGGATGTCAGTATCAAGTTGCAGAGGGTAGATTGGACTGGTTGGGTCAAAATAGCACAGATGAGCATTGCCAGCAAACTCCATGGCCTGGGGAGAGAGTTGTGTGGTTAGGGGGGTGGGGAGTGAAGGAGTGACATGGGGAGCTGTCCTAGAGTGCTGGGCAGATGTCCTAGACCACTTCTTTTTGCGCTTGGCCTTCCTAGATAGGTAGTTGGCCTTTGCTTTAGCCAAATTGCAGCACAGATGGACACAGTGACTAGAGTATTCACAGAAGGTGCAGAGGACCTTTGCAGAGCACTTGCAAGTGGCAATGGGCACAGATGGGCCTGCAACTGGTGCAGTGGGATAGCATGGAATAGGGCAGAGTTTTGCAGACATAGGGGCACCTTAGATTAAATGGAGGAAAGGAGAGGGGTGAGTCCTGAACCAAATGGAGATACTGTGGGTAAAAATGATGTGGCAGCTGTAAATTTTCACGCAGGAGATGGAAGGATGTCCCAGAGGATGTCCTAGAGCTCCTAGAGCACAGGGCTCATAACCTATTAAGTTGCCTGTGCAGAAAACCACACAAGTTCCCACTTGTGCTCAGTGTTTCACTCCTCTTACACTGAGCACAAGGTCTGTATCACATTGATTACCATCAATATGGTCACTTACACTGAGCACAAGTGGGATCTTGTGTGGTTCTCTGCACAGGCAACTTAATAGGATCTGCACAAATCTACAGGACAGCTATTTGTGCTAAATTCATATGCATATATTTAGTGCAAACAATTGGTACTGCTGATTGCATAGATTCAAGGCATTATCATTCAGTGCAGACATATTTACCATTGATTTGTGCAGTGCATGTGATTGGATCTGTGCATTGTCATGGAATAGTACTTACTGGAATCAAACAGTGCTACTATCCATTGCTCAGTGTATGTAAGAACACCTTTAAGCTGATTCAGCTTACTCTGAAGTTGTTTGTTACATTAGTCAATGTCCCCCTCTTTTATGGTTTTGAAAAGATCCTTTCTCTGTGTTGCTGAGACCTCTGCCTCCAACTCTTTCTTTCTCTTCTCTCTGTTGTCCTTCCATCCCTTCATTACATTCACTTGATGCTATCCTCCAGCAGCATCCAGCACTCATTTAGGTGATGCTCCAGATTTCATCATCAACTCTGGCAATTTCTCACCTTGTATCTCTGTCATTATGTAGCTGCCCTCTTCTAGCCATGCCTTTATCACCACTAGAGGTATCACATATGCATAGTTGAAGCAATTGACCTCATTTACTTGAAATGTGTTAATTGTGGTGATTGTTCACCCACCTTCAATCATTTCTCCACTTTCATTGTCTTATTGACTTATACTTGGTGTCAGCTTACTGTTCTCAGACTTTGACACTTTAGTCCTTTTGGTTATTCCTTGTCACATTTTGTTGTGTTGTGTTTACACCATTTGCAGACTTATAATGTTGTGTGCTCAGTGATTTTCTCCTTAGTCACTTACACTGAGCACAAGTGAGATCTTGTGTGGTTCTTTGCACAGGCAACTTAATAGCTTATAGCCTCAGCACCTGTGAGACTATCCTGATAAGACCTAGTTGTGCCTAGTAAGACCTTTACTGGAGGCAGTATGTTGTAAGATCTACCACTTAAGGCAATGCATGTTTTAGGCAGTGGATTCTTACACTTGCACTGTTGCAATAAATGCAACCAGACAGGGGATTGAACCCTGGACCTCCCAGGTTTTGACTGGGTGCTCTAACCACTGAGCTATATGGTCAAGGTATTCTGGCATAGTTGGTATGGTTTAACCACCAAGTGCTAGTAGAGACTAGCATTGCTGGGTGCTGGAGTACTGCACCTGCAACATGCACTTTGTTGCTGTGCACTGGATTAGGGGAGGCTGTTGCAGGTGCAATACTCTAGCACTCAGCAATGCTAGTCTCTGCTAGCACTTGGTGGTTAAACCACATCAAGTATGCCAGAGTACCTTGACCATATAGCTCAGTGGTTAGAGCACCTAGTTGAAACCTGGGAGTTCCAGGGTTCAATCCTCTGTCTGGTTGCATTTATTGCAACAAAATGATGTATGTATGCAATCAATTGATCTGTACCTTGTTGATGGGTTGTGGGTTTCACTTTCCAAACTTCAGTTAATCTCAATTCTCTGGAATGTAAAATTGTGCATATCTGATGAATACTTCCTTTGCCAGTTTATTCTTTGAGTTTAGTTGTTCAATTGAGTCCTCTAGCTTTGGCTTACTTCCTTGTTCCATTGACTTATTTAACAACAAGGTTTCTCCTAGCCTCATTTTCTGTCATTGATTGCCATCCATCTCATCTCACATCACATACACTTCTTCTTTGCACACCTTAGTTCCCCCTCTCTTTCCTCCTGCACTCCCTCCTCTCCTTGCTTTATTTGACATCCCTTTTGTGATTACTGTTTACACTGGTGGTTGCAACTTGATAGATCAGATGCTTATATAAAGCCAGACCATGCCCCTGTTAATTATGATGCTTGTTCACCAACATTCACTCATTTCTCCCTTTTATTCTTTTATTGACTCATACTTGATATTACTCTACTCTTCTCAGGCTTTCATAGATTAGTCCTTTTGATTATTGCTTCTCACATTTGTTGTGTTTTGTTTACATCATTTCCAGACTTATAATTCTGTGTGCTCAGTGGTTTTCTCCTTAGTCACTTACACTGAGCACAAGGTCTGTACCACATTGTTTACCATCAATAGTCACTTACACTGAGCACTAGTGGGAACTTGTATGGTTGTTTGCATAGGCAGCTCAATAGCCCCATTTTCAGAATGACTATGCATTTTGCCAAATTCATTTCTTAATTTGTCAATTGATTTCCAGGTTCAACTTAGGACAAAATTCTAAATGTGTAGTTACATATATATTACATGTATTCTGGGAGCACTCAAGCTGAAGAACAAGACAGATATAGCCATTCTGAGCATAGATAAGCTTAAGAACTTCAAATCTATTGGAGAAAGGCAGTGCACTACAACTCTACAGTACAAAATACAAGAGCACATACCAGAAAAGGTCAAAGGAAAAAATGTTAATAAAAATACATGCTGGAATCTCGGGCACCAAGAAAAGAGATAGTGAGAAACAACTGCCAGTCACAAGAAATGAGGAGGAGAGAGGGTAGCACAAAGAGGACATAGACAACTACATAGTAAGATAAAAGAAAATCAGTCAGAGATGAGATGAGACAACATTACAGAATAAATTCATAACACAATGGCAATAGGTCAGAAAGAAAATGTGACTTCCTGTGACTGTTGCTTGCCAGATAGAAAAAGATGGTTGATGAGGTATAACACACACCTCATGTTATAGCACATGATAGGGGGCACAAGTGCAGCCAAGTACACTTTGCACAGAGGCAAATAGGACTCTTGTGTATGATGCCAATATTTTACTTGTTAGTTTAGTAATACACATGGTTTACACTCACATTACATGTGTTCTGCTGCTGTACACATATGTAAGGGCACACATGGGTGTGATCATGACAATCCTACTTCTGTGACACTACCACCATCATATTTGACTTGTTAAACAACTCAACATTCTCATTTCCCAATAAATTAGTGATGTATAATCATGCCATCCTTTGGCTCAACACTTCTCTAAGTTACTTTCTGGCAATGCTCAATGTTATGCCTGGCATGCATGCTACTTCATATAGTGATGATGTCTCCTGTTATACAGGTGATATTTACATAGGTTCTACTAATATATAAATCTATTAAGTTGCCTGTGCAAAAGACCACACAAGTTCCCACTTGTGCTCAGTGTAAGTGACTAAATTGATGGTAAATAGTGTAGTACAGACCTTGTACTCAGTGTAAGTGACTAAGGAGAAAAACACTGAGCACACAACATTATAAGTCTGCAAATGGTGTAAACACAACACAACAAATTGTGAGAAGGAATAAGCAAAAGGACTAAAGTGTCAAAGTCTGAGAATAGTAAACTAACACCAAGTATAAGTCAATAACAGAATGAAAGCAGAGAAATGAATGAGGGTAGGTGAACAATCACCACAATTAACAAAATCTTCCACAATAATGAATGTGTATGATATGTTTCCACAGGTTGCCTACTTTTAAAAATTGATAATGATATCTTTTACACTGCTCTGTGCCCAGCCAAGGCATTCAGCTGATTAATGACATCAATGAGCACAATGCATGCATCAACAACACCCAGGCACAGCTTCATTTGTCTTGAAGTATATGCATATCAGTCAATTTATCCCACATTACTGACAAATGTCACATCAAGTGTTCTGTGTCAATATACAATCTGAATAAATTTTCTTTCCAAATGCACATCATATCAATTTGGTTGAGAAATATATGCAGATCCTCTGCACAACTCCACCTCCCCCCCTGTAGTAAATCTCACATATAGCACTCACTTTCAGCATCACCTATGCTCCTCTCACCCAGTAATCCATAATGTACTACAAGTCATCTCTCATACATTCTAACCTTACCTCTTAAAGGTTGAGAGCTAGCTGGAGATAACAAGTGATTAAATGCACACATTCAGACTGGAGGTAACTAAGATGCAGAGAAAAATGCACCTACAATACTCTGTACATCTCACCTGCATGCAAGTTTCATGTCATTGATCTTTATTTCCTTCTTGCCAATATGATCTAATAAGATACTCACAACAGGTCCAGGTGAAGGAGACACAATATGTGCTGGGATGCATGACTGGAGCTGAAAAGAATCAGGTTGGACAAGATGTGAGTTGGTGCTAAGGGATTCTTCACTCACCACCTTTCTAATCTCTATGGAATATCTGCCCAACATTGTCTCTTTTTTCCCCTTCCCCTGGTTCTCACATCCTTCATAGATCTGTTTACTGTTTACCTTCCTTTCTTTGGTTATGTTGAGACTAACCTTGCTTCCTTTGTACCTAGTCTCCTCACCTACACCTTCCCTTGACAACCAAAGTTCTGCCACTCTGAAACTGTGCTGTGTTACCTTTATAACATTCATCCACCCCACCCTACTCTTAACTACATGCCAAGTCTGCATTTTCAGCTATCATCTTGTTGCAAGTGCAATACTCCAGCACCCAGCAATGCTAGTCTCTACTAGCACTTGGTGGTTAAACCACACCAAGTATGCCAGAGTACCTTGACCATATAGCTCAGTGGTTAGAGCACCTGGTTGAAACCTGGGAGGTCCAGGGTTCAATCTGTTAATTGTGGTGCTTGTTCACCAACATTCACTCATATCTCCGCTTTCATTCCTTTATTGATTTATAGTTGATGTCACCTTAATCTTATGAGGCCTTTACAGTTTCTCCCTTTTGGACATTCCTTCTCACATTTTGTTGTGATTTGTTTACACCATTTGCAGACTTATAATGTTGTGTGCTCAGTGTTTTACTTCTTAGTCACTTACACTGAGCACAAGGTCTGTATCACATTACTTAGCATCAATCTGAGTCACTTACACTGAGCACAAGTGGGAACTTGTGTGGTTTTCTGCACAGGCAACTTAATAGGTTATGAGCCCTGTGCTCTAGGAGCTCTAGGACATCCTCTAGGACATCCTTCCATCTCCTGCGTGAAAATTTACAGCTGCCACATCATTTTTACCTACAGTATCTCCATTTGGTTCAGGACTCACCCCTCTCCTTTCCTGCATTTAATCTAAGGTGCCCCTATGTCTGCAAAACTCTGCCCTATTCCATGCTATCCCACTGCACCAGTTGCAGGCCCATCTGTGCCCATTGCCACTTGCAAGTGCTCTGCAAAGGTCCTCTGCACCTTCTGTGAATACTCTAGTCACTGTGTCCATCTGTGCTGCAATTTGGCTAAAGCAAAGGCCAACTACCTATCTAGGAAGGCCAAGCGCAAAAAGAAGTGGTCTAGGACATCTGCCCAGCACTCTAGGACAGCTCCCCATGTCACTCCTTCACTCCCCACCCCCCTAACCACACAACTCTCTCCCCAGGCCATGGAGTTTGCTGGCAATGCTCATCTGTGCTATTTTGACCCAACCAGTCCAATCTACCCTCTGCAACTTGATACTGACATCCATTGGATTCCTGACTCTGGGGCAACATGCCACATGACCTCTCACAGGCACTGGATGTGCAATTACTCCCCAAAGCGTGTCCCCATCAAGCTGGCTGACAATACAGTGATCTACTCTGCTAAAATAGGAAGTGTGGTGTTTGCACCAGTCATCAATGGCAACAAAGTCCGCCCTGTGGAGTTTAGCAACGTCCTGCATGTCTCAGATTTGCACAACAACTTACTCTCTGTGCTCTACCTCTGCAGACACAAGGGCTTCACTGTCACCATCAACTCCACCCACATGGCCTTCAAAATGAACTCTGGACACACTCTGTTTGTAGCCAACCTGTTAGACAGCAGCTCTGCATTCCTGGAAGGTGAAACAGTGGCAATGACTGAGTTTGCCTCTGCAGCAACAACTCTGCCCTTGGATCTGGACCTGTGGCACAGGAGACTCGCCCACCACCATCTGGCAGGCATCAAAACACTCTTGGAGCATAATCTGGTGACTGGACTGACCATTAACTCTGCCAGCATTCCTGACCCTGTCTGTGAGCCATGTCTGGCTGGCAAGATGCATGCAAATCCCTTTCCCAGCTCTTTCTGGCATGCTTCCCAACCCCTGGAACTCGTGCACTCTGATGTGCATGATGTAGGCCACCCTTCTGCCTCAGGATATCGCTACTGGATCACTTTCATTGATGATTACTCCAGATTTCGCTTTGTCATTCCTCTAAAGGCTAAATCGCAAGCGTTTGAGGCATTTAAGACATTCAAGGCTTTTGCTGAGACTCAGAGCAGGCGGAAAATCAAGATCTTGCACGATGACAAGGGAGGAGAATATATGAGCAATGCCTTCAATGATTTCACCACTCAGTGTGGCATTCTCAGGCAGCATACAGTCAGGAACAGGCCACAGCAGAATGGAGTTGCAGAAAGGGCCAACAGGCTACTCTCAGAACGCATCACTGCAATGCTGAACCAATCTGGGCTACCTAAATCTTTCTGGGGCGATTGTCTAGGCTCTGTTGTGCACATCCTCAACAGGTGTCCTACCTCTGCCATCAAGGATGCTACCCCCTTTGAACTGTGGCATGGCTACAAGCCTGATGTATCCCATCTTTGTGTTTGGGGTTGCACTGCCTATGTGCATATCCAGAAGGACAAGAGGTGCCCCTTGGAGTCCCACATGGAGAAATGTGTCTTCATAGGCTACCCTGAAGGCTACAAAGGTTCAAAGTTCTATAATCCTACTTCAAAGCAGACTGTGATCTCAGAGAGAGCTGACTTCAATGAGAGATACTTCCCAATGGCTAAATCTACTCCCACAGCCTCTCAGATCTGCCCCACCCCACCTAGCCCACCTGCATATGCCCCATCTGTCCAGCCACCATCACAGGAACTTCCCATGGCACCTACTGGATCCACTGAGGGTCCCTCTGCACATTTCTACCATCCTGACTCTGGATCTGACTCTGGAAGCCATTGTGGTGAGGCACTGGATCATGGGGGGGATAACATGCCTATTGCTGCTGATCCAGAACCTCAACAACTGCCTCTAGCTGATCCTGAGCCAGCACCACCTGCAGAGTGCACTCCATCACCAGGTCCACCTCCCAGAGCACCCAGTCCTATTGGCATTGGTGCCAGACTTCCCAGAAGGACCAGGAACAAGCCCAGAGAATGGTGGAAGCTCTCTCCTGCCCAACTCAATGATCCTGATGCAATGGAAGACTCTGATGACGACTTGGCTGAATCTGATGATGAGTTGGCTATGTCTGCATCCATCCCTGATGAGCCACTCACATTTGCAGAGGCCATGAAGTGTCCTGATGCTGAAATGTGGCGCAAAGCAGCTCTAGAGGAACTTGCAGCTCACCAGAGCAATGGTACTTGATCCCTTGTCTCCAAACCCACTGACAGCAAGGTCATTGGTTCCAAATGGGTGTTTAAGGTCAAGAGGAACGCTGATGGCTCCATTGACCACTACAAGGCAACATTGGTGGCCAAAGGGTATAACCAGCATCCTGGATTTGACTACCTTGAAGTGTTTGCTCCTACAGTGTGCCTTTCCTATATCAGAATCATCCTTGCTCTTGCAGCACTCCAGGATCTCCATTTGCACTCCTTAGACATCTCTCATGCTTATCTCAATGGTGATATGGACTGTAAGGTCTACATGTCTCAACCAGAAGGATTTGTCCAAGGTAATCCCAAGGAACTCGTCTGCTTGCTTCACAAGGCTATCTATGGCAGCAAACAAGGTGGAAATTGCTGGAACAAGAAGATGCGCTCTGTACTTGAGTCCCTTGACTTCAAGCAGACCTATTCTGATGCCAGCATCTATATCTACTCCAAGGATGGTGTCACCATCATTCTCCCTGTGTTTGTGGATGACATGACCCTTGCATCGCATTCCAAAGCTGCTATTGACTCCTTTATCACTAAGTTGAGCCAGCACTTCAAGATCTGGGATCTTGGCCCTACCACTCAGCTCCTAGGCATTAAGATTGACAGGAACTGCTCCAAACGCTCCATTTCTCTCTCACAGTGCTCCTACTGCTTGGACATCTTGGCCAGGTTTGGGATGACTGACTGTAAGCCTATATCCACTCCCATGGAACCAGGACTGCGCTTGTCATGCTCCCAATGCCCTCAGAATGCTCAGGAAGCTGAAATAATGTGCAACACTCCTTATCTCTCTGCTGTAGGTGCTTTGATGTACCTAGCCACCACCACCAGGCCAGACATCGCCTATACTGTTGGTGTCCTTGCCAGATTCAACTCCAATCCTGGCTGGGCTCATTGGCTTGCTGTCAAACACCTGATGCGCTACCTCAAGGGCACTCTGGACTACTCCATCACTTATGATCCTGACCCAACTCATCCTGAACTGTTCCACATGTTCTCTGATGCAGACCATGGTGGCTGCAAGGATACTGGATGCTCTACTGGTGGATATGTGGTCAAGATGGGCACTGGTGCAATATCTTGGTGTTCTAAGCTGCAATCTGTTGTTGCCTTGTCTACCACTGAGGCAGAGTATATGGCAGTTGTGCAGGCAGGAAAGGAAATCAAGTGGATGCACAACTTGCTGCAGGAAATTAACTTAGCTGTCTCTGGCCTCTCCACTCTCTATCTCAACAATCAATCTGTGATTTCTGTGGTCAAGCACCTGGAGTACCATGGCAGGATGAAACAACTTGACCTCTGCTACTTCTGGCTTAGAGATGCAGTGCAGGACCAGGGAATATCACCTGTATTTGTCCCCACCAACCAACAGGCAGCAGATGTACTCACCAAAGTGCTTTCCACTCTCAAAGTGAAAGAGTTCTGCAATGTGCTAGAACTTGGCATATCAGGGGGAAGTGTGAATTGTGGTGCTGGTTCACCAACATTCACTCATTTCTCTGCTTTCATTCCTTTATTGATTTATAGTTGATGTTACCTTAATCTTCTCAGACCTTTACAGTTTTTCCCTTTTGGATATTCCTTCTCACATTTTGTTGTGATTTGTTTACACCATTTGTGGACTTATAATGTTGTGCTCAGTGTTTTACTCCTTACTCACTTACACTGAGCACAAGGTCTGTATCACATTACTTAGCATCAATCTTAGTCACTTACACCGAGCACAAGTGGGAACTTGTGTGGTCTTTTCCACAGGTAGCTTAACAGCTTTGTGCCACATTTCAGCATCAGGATGCTTCATGGCCTCTGCAAACATGAGTGGCTCATCAGGGATCGATGCAGACATAGCCAACTCATCATCAGAGTCAGCCAAATCATCATTAGAGTCCTCCATGGCATCAGGGTCATTGAGTTGGGCAGAAGAGTGTTGCAATAAATGTGACCAGACAGGGGATTGAACCCTGGACCTCCCAGGTTTTGACCAGGTGCTCTAACCACTGAGCTATATGGTCAAGATATTCTGGCATACTTGGTGTGGTTTAACCACCAAGTGCTAGTAGAGACTAGCATTGCTGGGTGCTGGAGTACTGCACCTGCAATTGTAGACCCCTAATCCAGTCTCACAGCAATGCCAATAGGACTGGGGTGCTCTGGAAAGTGGACCTGGAGATGGAGTGCACTCTTAAGTGGAGGTTTTACAGGATTACTGCTCCAGGTAATAGGTCTTATTGGGCACAACTAGGTCTTATCAGCACAGTCCTCTACAGGCACTTGGTGGATATCAACCAACACCTGTTGCAGAATAAATTTTGTAGTGATTGAACCTGGACCTCCCAGGTTTTGACCAGGTGCTCTAACCACTGAGCTATATGGTCAAGGTATTCTGGCATACTTGGTGGTTTAACCACCAAGTGCTAGTGTTGCAGACTACTCATTACTCATCAATGCTAGTCACTACTAGCAACAAAGATCTTGGTGGATTTCAAGTATGCTCTGTGACCATATAGCTCAACAGTTGATTCTGGAGTCTGGCAAAAAGCAAAGAGCAGTGGTTCAATCCCCTGTCTAGTTTGCATTTATTGCAGCAGGTTATGAAACCCCAGTGCCTGTGGGACTGTCCTGATAAGACCTAGATGTGCCCAGTAAGACCTTTACTGAAAGGCAGTATATTGTAAGGATTAGGCAGTGGACATTTTAGACAATGGATTCCCATGCTTGCGCTTTGTTGCTGTGCACTGGATTAGGGGAGGCTGTTGCAGGTGCAATACTCCAGCACCCAGCAATGCTAGTCTCTACTAGCACTTGGTGGTTAAACCACACCAAGTATGCCAGAATACCTTGACCATATAGCTCAGTGGTTAGAGCACCCAGTCAAAACCTGGGAGGTCCAGGGTTCAATCCCCTGTCTGGTCACATTTATTGCAACAGGTTATGAGCCCCAGTGCCTGTGGGACTGTCCTGATAAGACCTAGTTGTGCCCAATAAGACCTTTACTGAAGGCAGTATATTGTAAGCCCTTCCACTTAAGGCAGTGGACATTTTAGACAATGGATTCCCATGCTTGCGCTTTGTTGCTGTGCACTGGATTAGTGGAGGCTGTTGCAGGTGCAATACTCCAGCACCCAGCAATGCTAGTCTCTACTAGCACTTGGTGGTTAAACCACACCAAGTATGCCAGAATACCTTGATCATAAGCTCAGTGGTTAGAGCACCCAGTCAAAACCTGGGAGGTCTAGGGTTTAATCCCCTATCTGGTCGCATTTATTGCAACAGTTTCACCTTCCAGAAATGTGGAGCTGCTGTCTAGCAGGTTGGCCATAAACAGAGTGTGTCCAGAGTTCACTTTGACAGTCATGTGGGTGGAGTTGATGATGACAGTGAAGCTCTTGTGTTTGCAGAGGTAAAGCACAGAGAGTAAGTTGTTGCACAAATCTGGGACATGCAGGATGTTGCTAAACTCCACAGGGCAGACTTTGTTGCCATTGATGACTGGTGCAAACACCACAGTTCCTATTCCAGTGGAGTAGATCACTGTATTGTCAGCTAGTTTGATTGGGACATGCTTTGGGGAGTAATTGCACATCCAGTGCCTATGCAGAGTCATATGGGATGTTGCACCTGAGTCTTGGAGCCAATGGACATCAGCATTAAGCTGGAGAGAATAGAATGTGCTGGTGGGGTCGAAATAGCACAAATGGGCATTTCCAGCAAACACCATGGCCTGAGAAGAGAATTATGAGGGCAGGGGGGTGGGGAGGGAGTGAAGGAGTGGAGTGAGGAGCTGTTCTAGAGTGTTGGTGAGAGGTCCTAGACCACTTCCTTGTGTGCTTGGCCTTCCTAGATAGGTAGTTGGCCTTTGCCTTAGCCAAATTGCAGCACAGATGGACACAATGACCAGTGTATTTCCAGAAGGTACAGAAGACCTTTGCAGAACACTTGCAAGGGAGCATGGGCACAGATGGTCCTACAGCTGGTGCAATGAAATAGAAAGGCCTAGAGTGCATTCTGCCAGACATAGGGGCAATCCAGGATGAATGGGGACTAAGGACAGGGGTGAGTCCTGAACCAAATGAAAATACTGTGGTTAAACATAATGTGACAGCTGTAAGGTTTCATGCAGGAGATGGAAGGATGTCCTAGAGGATGTCCTAGAGCTCCTAGAGTGCAGGGCTCATAACCTATTAAGTTGCCTGTGTAAATGACCACACAAGTTCCCACAACAAAGCGATGTGAGAAGGAATATCCAATAAGGGAAACATGTGTCAAAGGCCTGAGAACAGTAAACTAACATCAACTATAAGTCAATAAAGGAATGAAAAAGCAGAGAAATGAGTGAATGTTCATGAACAAATCACCACAATCTAGAGTAATTGTTGATGAAAGGGATCCAGTTAGTGCATATCCAGAGGCTAGCAGAAGGGTGGCTTCACACCATACAAGATTCTGAGTGCACAAGTTCCAGGGATGTTGAGTTAAGCATGCCAGGAAGAGCTGTTGGATGGATTTGCAAGATGTGCATCTTAGGATAGCCAAGACTGATGGCTCAGCAGACAGGGTCAGATTGTTAGAAGATGAAGTTCAATGTTCAGTCCAGTCACCAGGATTGTTGCAATAAATGCGACCCGACATTAGGATTGAACCCTGACCCTCACCAGGTTTCAACTGGGTGCTCTAACACCACTGAGCCATATGGTCAAGGTATTCTGGCATACATACTTGTGTGGTTTGAACCCACCAAAAGTGCTAGTAGAGGTCACTAGTGTTGTTAATTGCTGGCATTGTTCACCAACAATTCAGTCATCCGCTTTCATTATGTCATCGACTCAAACTTCATGTTAGCTTACTATCTCTCATGCTCTCCCACTTTAGCACCAGTTGCATTTCATCTGCACCATTTGTTGTGCTGTGTTGCCACCATTTGCAAAGTGTTATGCAAATGTTGTGTGCACCTTCCAGTGATACTCCTTAGTCACTAATCGTTTCCATCTGGTCCAGATTCTACAAAAGCACAAGGCCAACTACCTATTTACCAAGGCCAAGTAAGTCACTTACACTGAAAGCACAAGTCTAGGAACTGTGTGCCCAGCACTGCACAGGACAACTCCTCATGATCACTCCTTTCACTCCCTACCCCCTACCCACAAACTCTCTCCTCCAGGCCATGGAGTTTGCTGGCAATGCTCATCTATGTGCTATTTTGAAAGAAATACCAGTCCTATCTGCTCACCTGCAACCCTCACAGTAAATGCTGATGTCCATTGGATATCGAGGACAGACTCTGGAGAAGGCATTACATGCCACATAGATGTCTCCACATGGCAAGGGTGCAATTACTCCCCAAAGCATGTCCCCAGAGGGGTCAAGCTGGCTGACAATAGCCAAGTGATCTACTCTGCTGGAATAGGAACTGTGGTGTTTGCACCAGTCATCAATATCAGCAACAAAGTCATTGCCCTATGGAGTTCAGCACGTAGTACATGTCCCAGATGTGCGCAACAACTTACCTGCATGTGCTAGACCTCTGAACCCATGGCATGATAGAAAGCTCAGACTAAGCAAACCACAGATGCTCCTCCACTGCATCAAGTGCACAGCCACACTCCATGGCATTCAGTTATAGGAGTCACAATGAACATACCCTGTTGCAAATGTACAATCTCCTGGATAGCAGCTCTGCACATCTGGCAGGTGAAACAGTGCCCATGACTGAGTCTGCCTCTGCAGCAACCAATTCTACAGATGTGATTTTCCTGGACCTGTGCACATAGAGGTTGACTGTGCTTATATCAGCAAGAACACCACCTTGCAGGTCATTGGTGTTAAAACACTCCTGAGTGAAATCTATGTTGCAGGTGCACATACTGAGCACCCAGCAATGCTAGTCTCTACTAGCACTTGGTGGTTAAACCACACCAAGTATGCCAGAATATCTGACCATATAGCTCAGTGGTTAGAGCACTCCAGTTGAAAAACCTGGGAGGTTCAGGAGTTCAACTTCTGTCTGGTTGCATTTCTATTGCAACACATTAAGACATAAAGCCTTAGATTAAATCAGGAGGAAAGGAGAGGGGTGAGTCCTGGAACCAAATGGGGATACTGTGGGCAAAAATGACATGTCATAGTAGCTGTAGCAAGGGGGTCAGAGATGGAAGGATGTCACAAAGGATGTCTTATAGAGCCTCCTTGATGTCTATGGGGCCTATAACCTATTGTTGCCTGTGCAGTATGAACTGGCCACAAGATCCCACTTGTGCTGGAGTGTGTAAGTGACTGCAAAGATTGAGTGGCTAAGTAATGTGATACAAACTCTTGTGCTCAGTGTCTGAGTGTTCTGAGGATTAAAACACTGAGCAGTCACTCATACTAAGTCCACAAATGGTAGCAGATAAATCACAACATCTAGTTAGGGTACTAGGTTTTACTTCAAGTTTTCCAGGTTAGAAATGAATGATGAGGTTAAACATCGAGACAGGTATAAATCCATGAAGGAATGAAAGCCGAGAAATGAGTCAGGAAAACTGTTGGTGAAGGTAGAGCACCACAATATAACACTCTATTCTGGCTGATTTTGATGAAAAAGATCCACTTGTCCAATGCCTAAGAAGCCATGCACCCCTATCTTCTCAACTTAGATGGTTAGTAGAGGGTGAAAATTGCCCATCCTTTCCAGACTAGTGAAATAAGTGCCATTTTGATCATATCACTGCTGCAGAGGGATGGGCCTGTTGCAGGTGCAGTACTCCAGCACCCAGCAATGCTAGTCTCAACTAGCACTTGGTGGTTAAACCTGCTACACCAGAACCTCCTGCTATGCCATGAAGATCCTGCACCTCCTGTTCACACTCCTTCTCCAGTATCCACCTCCAAGAGCACCTGGTCGATTGAACTTGGGAGGTCCCAGGTTGTCAATGCACAACTGTCTGAAGTCACATTTATTGATGAAGGGCTCTTAGTGCCACATATTATTACCATATAATATGAGGGAGCTACTTAGTAGTATGTCAATGTCTGCATCACTTCTCTGATGCAGCCACTCCACATTTGCTTAGTGCCAGGCCCTGACTCATGGAGATGCTGCAGGATAGTGAGATGATTGCCATTGGCTCTGTTGCTACTCATAGGAGGAGCATTGCAAGCACACCAGAGCATCATGGCATGCATGGTTACTCTTGTCCAGAACTAGAATGAGAAATAATTGCAGGATGATGATTAGAGGCTAGATTATGTTATGGGTATTCTAAGTGTCATTGAGTGCAGGTTGATCATTCACAGAAGAACACATTTGTGGGAGAGTGTTAAGGAAAACCTGAAGGGGAGAAATCAGTATGACATGTTGCAATAACTGTAACCAGACAGGGGATTGAACCCTGGACCTCCCAGGTTTTGACCAGGTGCTCTAACCACTGAGCTATATGGTCAAGGTATTCTGGCATACTTGGTGTGGTTTAACCACCAAGTGCTAGTAGAGACTAGCATTACTGGGTGCTGGAGTATTGCATCTGCAACATGACAAAGGTTCAATTCACCACAGGTCTTCACATAATGTGGGGGAAATGATGATAGAACAGCACTCAGGGGTAGTCACAGGAATGTGGGTTGTGAAAAGGTGATAGTAGAAAAGTGAGACACTGGTCATGAGAAATTGGCTACTGGAAGTTGGACATAAAAAGCTGGTTGTGGAAAAGTTGCACAAAAGGTGGGGAAATGGTCACAAAATTGGGCATGAGCAAGTGGGTTGTGGAAAAATGATTGTGTGCAAGGTGTGGTGAAAGTGTTCATGAGACAATAGTGATGACAGAATGGATGCAACAAACAGGATATAGAAGAATAATGGTGGGCAAGGTGTGATAAACATGATTGTGAGAAAATGGTTACAGGATAATGTCTGTGGGAATGTTGATGTATGTGAAGTTTATTGCAGAGTATAATGCATCTGGGATGATGATCTCCAGGAGACATACAACTCAAATCATATACATATTGTCCACAATGATTGGCATGTATGTATATGAAAGAAATCTAATACAAGTTCTAAGATGTATACATAGTGGCCTCTCTTTCATCCAACTGTAATCCACCTGCTGCTAGGTGTGATTCCACCACAGTGCATTCATCCACATCTGCTGGCATGAGAGCAATGATGGGTGGGGCCAGTGATGTGGAGCACAGAGGACCAGGACCTCTTGACATCTAACAGAGGGTACTGGAAGTGTCATCCTGCAAGGTGAAGAGTCCTGCAAGAGTTGGAGAAAGGGCACATAATGTGCTTGCAGGTGGGTTGACAGCCATGGATTTGTCTTCAGAATTGAATGTGACAAGGGCAGGGACAGCATTGGAGGAGGGACATTGCTGAGGCTTGAACACATTGTAGCAGAAGAGGGAGGGAAAGGGGAAGGCTGGGGTGCTTTGCTTCCTAGCCCATGCCTTGAGTTTTAATTGATTTGACTGCTGCATGCTTCACAATGTTGCTATATCTGTGTTTAGTGTGCACACACTGATAGCATGAGAATTGTGTGTTAATTGTGGTGATTGTTCACCCACATTCAGTCATTTCTCTGCTTTCATTTTTTCATTGACTTATACTTGATCTTAGTTTACTGTTCTCAGGCTTTGACACCTTAGTCCTTTTTGGTTATTCCTTCTCACATTTTGTTGTGTTGTGTTTACACCATTTGCAGACTTTATAATGTTGTGTGCTCAGTGTTTTTCTCTTTAGTCACTTACACTGAGCACAAGTGGGAACTTGTGTGGTCTTTTGCACAGGCAGCTTAATATTGTGGTGCACTAATTGTGCAGTGTTGATATTGGTGTTTGTGCACCTCAGATTGTTTCATTTGATGCTTTCTAGCTTACTTCATCAGCTATTTCCTTTCAAGGATCAATTACATATCTTGTGGCTTTTGTGTTACATTGTTCTCTTCTGTTTGGACTGTTTGTACAGTTAAAATTTTTGTGCCCAGTGTCTCTTCTCCTTAGTCTCTGACACTGGGCACCAGGTCTGTAATCTGTAGTATCTCCTTAAATCCAGTCTCTGACACTGGGCACCAGAGTGATCTCTAAGGTGTATCTTAACAGGTTATGAGCCCTGCACTCCAGGAACTCTAGGACTACTCTTTAGACTGCTCTCCTACACCTGTGCAACTTCTTACTCCTGCTACATCAATTTTCACACTCTTTCTCTCTGCTCCTGCCCTCACACTAGCTCTCAAAATCATCCCATCACATTCTCAGTCTGTCTCTACCCTCATGGCTGATGAATTCACCAGTTCCTCCACTCCTACCTTCAAAAAACTCACCTCTTCCAACTACTCCATCTGGAAGGGGGAGATGAAGGCCTTCCTTCACACCAAAGGTCTCTGGACCATTGTCAGTGGTACTGAGAAGTGCTCTAGCAACCCCAAGTCTGATTTCCAGGCTAAGTGGGACCTCAGGGCAGACAAGGCTGCAGGACAACTCTACCTTTCCCTTTCTGCTGAACAGGGAATGCATATTGAGGCTGTCTAGGATGACCCTGTGCAGATGTGGTCTACCTTGGAGTCTATTCACCTCCAACAGCACCCAGGAGCACACCTCAATGCCTGGGACAATTTTTTCTCTATCAGGAAGTATTAAGTTGCCTGTGCAGAGAACCTCACAAGTTCCCACTTGTGCTCAGTGTAAGTGACTATATTGATGGTAATGAATGTGATACAGATTTTGTGCTCAGTGTAAGTGACTAAGGAGAAAGACACTGAGCACACAACATTATAAGTCCGCAAATGGTGTAAACAAATCACAACAAAATGTGAGAAGGAATATCCAAAAGGGAAAAACTGTAAAGGCCTGATAACATTAAGGTGACATCAACTATAAAATCAATAAAGGAATCAAAGCAGAGAAATGAGTGAATGTTGGTGAACAATCACCACAATTAACAGGAAGAAGCAGGATAAGTCTCTTAGCTCCCTATCACCAGGATTGAGAACTCTATGTTCAAAATACAGCAGCTCTGCCTCAAGAATCCCTCTAGCTCTTACACCATTAAGGATCTTGATAATGAACTCATTTGCATGGCCATGGTGTGCTCTCTAGGTGATGAGTACTCTCACTTTGCATCCTCTCTACTTCTGTTCCAGTCCTTGGAGAAGGAGAAGCTTAAGGATGCATTCCTACAAGAGGAGTTACAGCACAAGTGGCATCCTGAATTAACCACTGGCTCTGAGGCAGTCCTATTTGCATGTGGCAGCAGCTGCAAGTGTCCTCCCTCTGTATCCTGCTCATTTTGCAAATACTCCAGCCATTGTGTCCACAAGTGCAAGAATTTGATCAAGGCTAAGTCCTACTACTTGTCTCAGAAGACCAATTGCAATAGAAAGGGTGGTAATACCACAAACCAGGCCTCTGAGGCATCTGGATCATCCCAGCCACCTACAGAGTCACTCTCTGGCTCCTAGAGTGCTTCTCATGCCATGGAATTTGCAGAAAATGCAAGTCTTTGTTCTCTTGATTTCTCCTTGCCTCTTTATCCCCTCCAACTTGATGCTGATGTTCATTGAAATGCAGACACAGGTGCCACTGCTCATATGACCCCCCATTGCCACTGGATGCACAATTATACCTCTAAATGCATTCCTGTGAAGTTGGCAGACAATAATGTGGTCTACTCAGCTGGGATGGGATCTGTAGTCTTTGTACCAGTAATTGGAGGGAGAAAGCAGCACCCTGTGGAGTTTACCAATGTCCTACATGTCTCTGACTTGAGGAATAATCTACTCTCTGTGCTATACTTGTGTTGCAATAAAGGCTTTCTTGTAAGCATTGACTCGACTCAAATGGCCTTTGGATGTCACCCTGGACCTACTCTCTTTGTGGCAAACATAGAGAACAGCAACTGCACATTCCTGGATGGTCAAACTGTCCCTTTGGCAGAATTTACATCTGCAGCTACCACTATATTAAGTTTCCTGTGCAAAGAACCACACAAGTTCCTACTTGTGCTTAGTGTAAGTGACTAAATTGATGGTAAATAGTGTAGTACAGACCTTGTGCTCACTGTAAGTGACTAAGGAGACAAACACTGAGCACACAACATTATAAGTCTGCAAATGGCGTAAACACAACACAACAAATTGTGAGAAGGAATAACCAAAAGGGCTAAAGTGTCAAAGTCTGAGAACAGTAAACTAACACCAAGTATAAGTCAATAACAGAATGAAAGCAGAGAAATGAATGGGGGTGGGTGAACAATCACCACAATTAACACTGTCTTATGGTTTAAACTCCAGTAGAAAACTTGGAATTCCAGTGATTTTCTTCTCATGTCCAGAACAGTAACTCTAGGACTAAGCTGGTGTGGTAATAATCAGTCATGATAGTCAAGACCCCTTGATTTATACCATTCTGAATTGGGACAAATGATATCCTTGGCATTCACTTGTCATCCAAGGTAATACAAGTCTTCTTTCCTAATACCCTCTGATTCCTCTCCAATATACTCTGGGATAGGATCAAGGTGGGAATAAGACACCTTGTATTTTGAGGCAGATTTGGAAGACTCACACATAGCTATCAGACCATCATCATGGTCATTATAGTCATAATTCTCTGCAGTAAAAAGGTTGACCATATCCTTATACAACTCCTCAGGAATATCAATCTCAGGAACTATTGTAAAGGGTTCCATTAAGTGTCCCTGACAGATCAGTTCTAACTCCTGAACCAACTGTTGTACAGTGAGTTTTGAGGAGCTAGTGACTGGTTGGTCTGTTTCCATGGCATCAAGGGCATCATATTCCTCAAGAAATTGGTTGAATTGGGTCAGGTTAACCTCAGTACCTTCTTTCTGAAATGCAAGATAGTCCACTTGCATGTACATGAAGTCCTCATCATCATATGCAGGAGCCTCTTTATACTTCTCAATGTAAGCCATTAATTCATCATCACAAATCATGTGGTTTTTACCTTTACCTTTACCTTTATTAGGGCAAACACTCTGCCCTTGAGGTTTCTTGCTGCTTCTCTGAGTGGCATTGACATTCCCTTGACCAGACTGCTGTTCACATCCCTTTCCCTTGAAGGCTTTTCCAAGGGACTGAGAAGGAGCAGAGACAAGCTGTGGAACACAGCAAATCTGTTGCTTGCTGCCAGAATAGTATATTTTTTGGCTGCTAACAGAGCAGTACTCTCCTGGTAGATGGTTATGCCTACATGGCCTGTTGGTGCACCAGGGAAAATTGTTGTGGACTGGATAGGATGTGTTCACAGCCAGCTTAACATTTGAGAGTTGGTGAATGAGGAACTTATTAGAGCTGTGGCAAGGTCCCTTGTACTGCTCCTGATTGATGGTGCTTCTGCCTTTTCCCAAAATCCTCTGCTGATACTCCTTCTGAATGTGAGGAATAATTCCCAATGGAGTATAGTTTGCATCCTCAACCATAGTGATGACTAGTAATACAACATTTTCCCAATCCTGAGAAAGAGCCATAAGAATGGTCATTGTGAGGATTTTGTCATCCAAAGGAAATCCTGTGGCTTTCAAGCAGTCTGCACACTTGATGAGTTTATTAGCCTCATCAATGGGATTTGTGCCACTTTTAATCCTGTGCTGGAAAAGAGATCTCATTTCTGACAGGGTGCTGATTTTCCTGGGTTTTCCATAGGAAGCCTCTATGTCAGTGAGGGTTTCCTTTGTGATTGCTTTCATATGGTGATAAAAGAATGGTGTGATGTGGAGTTTGATAGCACTACAGGCCTGCATATCCTTGTCCTTGAAAGCTTGAACCTGTTTGGCAGTAACTCCTGCTCCTGCAGCAGGAATGTCTTTGGTAAAGGCTCTGTAAAAACCCATGACCATCATGACAAGTGAGTTGTGCCATAACCTATAATTATTGCTGTTGAGAAGGGGAACAAAGGTGAGAATGTCTTTTGCTGCCATTTTGCCTAGAACAAACAATTAAATGCAAACCAGTCAGCAAACATGTTTGGTTCAGTAGGTGAAAGGACAAAAGGAATGAAGGGTGGAGCTTGTGTGGGGATAGGTTGTCCTCTAATCCTGACCCTGCATCCTTTTCAATGATATCAAAACAGAGTGCTGAGAAATAATGTGGATTGTTTACTCAATCAACCTGCTGGCCAGTTCCCAAGACAGAGTTGAGAAACAAGATGCTTCAGTCAATTTCCCAGGCTTTGATAGTACATGATGGATAGGGGGTCATAAAGATGAATGAAGGAAATTCCTTATTGGAAATCCTGCCATGAAAGTACATGGGATGTATAATAAACAGAAAAGAAGTTGTAAAAAGGTCAAGTTTTTGTAAAAAGATAAAAGGGAGAAGCATATGTGTAAAGTGTACATGATTTCTGTGTATACTTCTTCAAAGTAGTACACTATGAAAATTTTCATCATTGAAGTTTATAGTAGAGACCAAGAAATTAAAGTCCATGGCATACAGCACATAAGCATAGTATGACATTGGGTACACTGCATGCATTTGGTGTGTCAGAATACTCTGATAGATCTGGAGACAATGTTGGTTCTTTGTTGTCATTGTAGCCTATTGCAAGGATAGGGCACATTGCCTTAAGATTAAGGATCTTGACCTTTCCTTGTGGGTTATTTAAGATACTGACATATGTAATCCCTGATGCAATCTAAAAAGAGTGAGAACTCCTTCTGCATGACAGTGTAAGGATAAGAGTAATATGTGTGGAAGAAAGGGTGTTGGTTGAAAACATTTCCTGGGTTAACTTGTGTAAACCTGTAGCAGTTCCTCATCATCTCTAACCTGAATGCTCTCATCCATGGCAGGTAGATGTTGTGGGCTATGAAGAAAAGAGAAAAGATATCCCCATATCCTGGTGCAAAAATCTTTGTGGGGGTAGGTCTCTTTCCTATCATAACAAGTTCTGGAGCAGTGGGATACTGCTGGTCATAAATTGTCTGCCAGGGATGGAAATCTCAGACATTGGCTGCTTCTTCTCTGGTCACATACCACTCCATTTCATAATTTGGTTGTTGCCATATGTCAGAAAAATCTTCTTGCTCCATCATGGGGTGATTTATATGCTCTTTTCTTAGCCTTATCTCCACCTTGGTTTCAAAGTTGTTGAGGTCCATGGCTTCATTGGTGAACCTCCATCCTAATTTCACTACTTCTCCTTCCTCAGGTTCTTTCAGGTATACTAGGTCAGGGGTAACCTCACCCTGTTCTAAAGGAGATGGTTGCTTCATGAAAACCAGAGAATATGGTACTGAGATGTCTTCAAACCCCTCTTTTATCTTGACCTTGTTGCTCCCAGTGGTGTGAGCTCTTGACCAGTGGGGAGGTGAAAGAGGGGTTGGAGTATTAGGACAAGTCAGTACCAAAGAAGATGCTCTTTGCTGAAGCAGGTGACCTGGAGGAAGATACACTGGAGTCAGTGCTGGCATTGCTAGCTATGGCATAGGAACTTGGATTGTTGGAGGCAGAGTCTGTCAATCCTCATACTGGAATGGCAGGGGACTATTGTAGTTGTAGACTTGGTGAGGCTAGAACTGAGATGTTGGGGGTGGCAGTTGCATAGGTAGAGTTGGAAGGGATAGGCAATGGGTTTTGTTTGAGGATGGGATCATCTTGAATATCAATTATCTCATAGAGGACTAGGATAGGATTACCATCAGCATATGTATACCCAATAAAAGTCTCACTACTATGAAGATTAGAGGGTAATAACTCTGTCATAGCAGTCATATTATGACCTCTTAGCCTTAAAAAGGTTGGCTGCAAGGGGGCCATCTCAAGATGACTCCAGACTTGTTCTTGGGACAAGCAGACTCAAGTAGACTGTATAAGTCACTATCATCTGACTGAGTCTATGATATGTTCAGCAGCTTCAATGAATGCTCTATCAAGTTGGTATCATAGCTCATCCAGGGATATTCCCAGATTCACCTCTAAAAAACATAGCATCACTGATTCCTTGGTTATTCAAGATTTATACTCAGGTGGTGGAGCTAACACATGATACAAAGGAAGATCTGAAAGATCTTCCAGCATTGGAGCATCCATAGGAGGAGGACCAATGGTCCAATCCATCTGCATGTGCCACAACCCAAACCTGTCACTTGCACTAGCTGTCACTCAATAAGAGTGATGATGAGCAGGTGCATGCTGCATTTCAACAGTGTAAAAATGGCAATGGCTAAAATGGCAAAGAAAAACTCAGCTTGCCAAAACAGCAGCTGCAAATAAATCCATTGAATGTCTTGGAGGAATGAGAGAGTGTTGAGGAGACCCAACAAGATGTTGCAGGTGCAATACTCCAGCACCCAGCAATGCTAGTCTCTACTAGCACTTGGTGGTTAAACCACACCAAGTATGCCAGAATACCTTGACCATATAGCTCAGTGGTTAGAGCACCTGGTCAAAACCTGGGAGGTCCAGGGTTCAATCCCCTGTCTGGTTGCATTTATTGCAACATAAGATTCTTCAGGTAAACTGCAAGCCATTGTTAGGTGGCATCTCTTGCTTGGCTGTTGCAAGATTGTTTGATGTTAACCTAGGCAATGAGCTTGGAGCTCATAACCTAAAGCACAGTATGATAGTCAGAGGGCTAAACTAAATGTTATATATTCAGCTTAGTTAGACTTGGGCTAAGCCTGAACTACTTCTACTATGCAGTGGAAGTTTCTAAGGTAAGGACCTTAAGAATTACTTAGTGTTTACCCAGGGTAGTCTTCTAGTTGAGAGGTTTTGAACACTTGTTTCAAATATTGAGTTAAAACTGTTTTCATTTGTGGACCTGAGGGTCCAATATATATACACCTCAGACATGGTCTGTGCACAGTACATGAGTTTGCTTCAACCAGTGGGTTGAGCTACATATGGTAAGTACAAGTTGCCATATAAGTGTCTCTTCAGTATTGTACTGAGTAAGCATAGAGTGGAATGGAACATCATAGAACATGTGATGTCAGACATATGTCATAGTGATGTCATAAGGGTCTAGAATGCTTTCATATTAGTGAAACACTGGTAATGTTCAATAGCTGGTCATGAAATCACATGCCATGACAAACATGTGCAAGTATCATTCTGTTAGTGATGTTGCACATGACAAATCTCCTAGAGTGGATAGTCAGTGCCTGTTACATAAGGTAGAGTACTTAACAATATTTGTTCAACAGGTGGAGATATCAGGGCACTGTGAATTCCATTGTTATTGTGCCTGGCAGGCAAGTATGTATAATAATTTAGAAGCATTATAGTTGATGTTTATTTCATGTCCATATTGTGTACAATGTTTATTTTGTACATTCTGATGCAATATTCTGAGGCTATCTACTTTGGAGCCTACTTTCTGTATGGCCCTAGTCATCTCATTTCATGACTGTGGTAACCAATTACTCCATTAATTCAACCTCTGATCCTGTCAGAGTCTTGAATGTATTTAACTGGTCAGTATGATGAAATAACAAGGAGCTGAGCTCCAGGAACTTCTTGTCTGTGTCTTCAATGAGTTCAGTTAATGCTACCTGCAAGTAAAATTTTGACTGGTGGGATGAACCAAGTTGCAGCATTATCAAAGTAGGTATGCTTATGCCATGTGCCTATAGCAGTAGTTAGTCAAACACTTTACAAAAGTGCATAGCTCACACACCACTCCTTTCCTGAAGAATGTGCAAGCTTCTCCTGTCAATTTTTTTAGTCCCATGCTGTTGCACTCAAGATTTGTGGGCTGACTCAACCATTAGACCCTGGGCATTCTTGTGGAAATGGCTACCAGATATTTCACTATGATGTTGCACAACAGCTCCTCATGCCTTATCTCCTGGATCACAACCCAGGTCATAACATGGCTGATGACCATAGATACCTGCATCACTATCTGTTGCTGTTGGCATGTGCTCAACAGTCTTTCCAATGCTGCCTAAAATATGTGAGTAAGACACAAACTAATATTTGGAACATTCTTACTAGTTCCTGCTTTACATGATCATACCAATCCACTGTGTCTGATAATGGATTTTTCATGAGTTGTTGCAAGGCATGCATGAACCTTCAGAATCTCATTCTGGCATACTGGAAAGTCAGTGATAGATTGTGCTGTGTGATAATGGATTCCATATCACTAAAATGCAAGTAGTGCATTATCAAGGAAGGTATGATATGGATTGATTGATTGATGTGAATTGATTTATATATTGTTAGTTCCACTTGATTTCACATGTATAGTATCAATTGCTGATTCAATTTGTCTACTACTTTTTCCATGTTGTCAAATCCACCCTCATTAGCATAAGCTATGTGTAGATACATTCTACAGTGTCAATTCCATGGATTGACAATGATGAGTGATGGTGTATTCAAGATTATTATGAGAAGATATGTTCCTAATGGGAACAGGGACCTGGCTGCCCTACTTAATATTTCTAAGTATCACTGGCCTTTAGTCCAACCCTCAACATGGAGTCTACTGACATTCCATCCAATCTTCTGGTATCTCACTGACATGCACAACACATGCATCACCAGTTTTGTTGAGAGGCTTTTTCAGATCATGTTACCCACAAACCTATGCCTCTCCTTGATGTCCTTACAGATAAAACCATTGGTATGTAGTTCATGGTCTCTATCATGGTAGACACATATTGAAATCCTTGTAATTCATGTTTTTACTGTCTTGCATACTGCTGACCCCATTATAGTGCAATCTAATGTAGATCTTACAGTGGCTCAAAAAACTGTCTACATGTTTGCATGTTTTACATTAGTTATGACTAAATGCAATACCTGAAACCCTAGCCTTACCCCATGAGTGTATGGAATAACATACCTACTCTTGGCTTTGTATTGGTCCAAGAATCAAGTGATTTGGATATGAATTGATAGAATAGCAGCTATTTGAAAATGACATGTCATGCAGATAGTTTTTTGACTTTACAAAAATCCAACTATCTAGTACTTGGTATGAGCTCCTTTGGCCTTGGTAACTGCCTCAACCCTTCTAGGCATGCTTCCTATCCATTTTTGATACTCTTTCACAGAAATCATCCCCCACTCCACTACCACTCTTTCCCACAATTGGTGAACTCCTGTAGAAGCACTCTCATAACCTGAGAGAGATTTTTTGAGGTGATTTCAAGTGTGTTCAATTGAGTTGAGGCCTGAAGATTGTGCAGGCCAGTCTAGAAGCTGTTGTAGGTGCAATACTCCAGCACTCAGCAGTGCTAGTCTCTACTAACACTTAATGGTTAAACCACACCAAGTATGCCAGAATACCTTGACTATATAGCTCAGTGGTTAGAGCACCCAGTTGAAACCTAGAAGGTCCAGGGTTAAATCCCCTGTCTGGTCACATTTATTGCAACAGAAGCTTGATATCCTACTTTCAAACCATTTCTGGGGTCTTCTAGAGGTATGCTTGGGGTCATTATCTTGTTGAAAGATAATGTCATCTTCTGAAATTCCAGATTCCTCCATGCTGTGAAGCAACCTTTGCTCCAAAATGGCCACATACTGTTCAGCATCCATCCTTCTCTCAACCTCACTTTAGACCCCAACACCATTCCACCTATACATTCCCAAACCATGAGTGAACCTCCTCTAAACTTGACTGTACCTTTGACCTCTCTGGAAATAAGCCCTTCACCCTTCTTTTTCCACACATACTCTTGTCCATCTGACCCAATCCTGTTGATTTTGGTCTCATCTGACCATATAACTCTTTTTCAGTCCTCCACAGTCCAATGCTGATACTTGAGAGCAAAGGCTAACCTTTTCTTCTTGTGACCAGTAGAAAGCAATGGCTTTTTTTTCTTCATCACAGCCTTCAATGAGGGTTCTTTGAGGGTATTCCTCATTGTCTGAGAAGAAACAGGACTATCAACAATAGAGTTGATGAAATGAGTGGCTTGAACAGCATTTTTGACCTTGCCAGTAAGGATTTGCTGGACAATAGCCCTTTTGTTGATGGAGAAAAGCTTGAAAGAGCAACCACCATGAAGCCTAGGCCTCTCTGGTTGAATTTCCTGAAGAATCTGGGATACTGTAGACTTCTCTAGATCAGTCTGTGAGGCAATCTTCCTAGTAGACAGGCCAAGAGAGGCAAGAGAGATGATGTTTTGTCTTTGAGAGGTGAAAATGTATTGTATGGTGATGATGAGAAAATGAGCAGAGGGTGGTGGGGTTTATATATGTTGAATGATATTCATTATATAAAGATAACATAATAGAACCTTTGATGAATGTGTGTAATGATATCACAGCATGTCAGGGTCTATATATATAGTTAAAACTTTAAGTCAAAGAACTGTCCACATGACATGACATTTTCAAATGGCTGCTATTCTATCAATTCATATTCAAATCACTTGATTCTTGGACCAATACAAAGCCAAGAGTAGGTATGTCATTCCATACACTCATGGGATAGGGCTAGGGTCTGGGGCTATCATGTTTAGTCATAACTAATGTAAAACATGCAAACATGTGGACAGTTTTTTGAGCCACTGTATATGGTTGGAAGAAGCATTGACCCTAAGTGGGAGGCTCATTTTATTCTACATCATCTTTCTTCTGAAAAGGGGGAGTTATTAACCTGCCCCACTGTTATATTGGGGAGTGGTGGCACCATTACACTATGGCATCTTCTTCATTCTTTATCGTGCCCTACAAAGGTATTTACTCACAGCTTCCACTAGTCCCTCACTGATATTTGTGGGCTATTATATTGGAAGCACTTCTGCCTTTGTGGGAGCAACTGAAATGCAGCATATTAGGCCACAGCTGGCAAACATGGCATGGTCATGATGGTTCAATGTAGAAGATGACAGGCTTGTGAGCTGTCTTGAATTTGCTCTCACTAGTCATATGCAAGGTCACTTGATGAGTTCTATAACCCATGTTTGTGTCCTATCTGATTTGTCTCAGACATGCCTCTTTGACCCAATGATTTCAATAGATCTGAATATGAGCACTGCCTTCCAATGGGTTAGTGATATGACCATTTTGAATTCCATACTATCTGTGATCCTCTCTATCATGCACCTGCAGATTTATGATGTGGGTATCCAAGGCACCCAGAGAATGAAGGAATGGGCTGTGGATAATCATCCTCACATGCATTCAGCATTCAGCATCTGGCCCACCATCTTGACCAATATTTCCCTTATTGTCAACCACTGCTCCCCACTTGATTGCAACTCACATTCCTAGAGTAGCTGGTATGACATTCTGGCAAGTGTCAGTGACTACAAAGACTGTCATCCACATTCCCAGTTAAGGCATTGATTTGATATATAGTTCAGGAACTGTAGCAGCATTCTTGGGTCACCTACAGTGGCTCAAAAAACAGTCTGCATGTTTGCATGTTTTACATTAGTTATGACTAAACACGATAACCCCTAACCCTAGCCCTATCCCATGAGTGTATGGAATGACATACTTACTCTTGGCTTTTTATTGGTCCATGAATCAAGTGATTTGGATAGGAATTGATAGAGTAGCAGCCATTTGGAAATGACATGTCATGCAGACAGTTGTTTGACTTAAAGTTTTGATTATATATATTGACCCTGGCATGCTGTGATATCATTACATACATCCATCAAGGGTTCTATTATGTTACCTGTATGTAATGAGTATCATCCAATATATATAAACCCCACCACCCTCTGCTCATTTTCTCATCATCATCATGAAATCTATTTCCACCTCTCAAAGATAAAACATCATCTCTCTTGCCTCTCTTGGCCTGTCTACTAGGAAGATTGCCTCACAGACTGGTCTATGGAAGTCTACAGTATCCTAGGTTCTTCAGGAAATCCAACCAGAGAGGCCTAGGCTTCATGGTGATTGCCCTTCCAAGCTTTTCTTCATCAACAAAAGGGCCATTGTCCAGCAAATCCTTACTGGCAAGGTCAAAAATGCTGTTCAAGCCACTCATTTCATCAACTCTATTGTTGATAGTCCTGTTTCTTCTCAGACAGTGAGGAATACCCTCAAAGAACTCTCATTGAAGGCTGTGGTGAAGAAAAAAAGCCATTGCTTTCTACTGGTCACAAGAAGAAAAGGTTAGCCTTTGCTCTCAAGTATCAGCATTGGACTGTGGAGGACTGGAAAAGAGTTATATGGTCAGATGAGACCAAAATCAACAGGATTGGGTCAGATGGACAAGAGTATGGGTGGGAAAAGAAGGGTGAAGAGCTTATTTCCAGAGAGGTCAAAGGTACAGTCAAGTTTGAAGAAGGTTTACTCATGGTTTGATGATCTATAGGGTGGAATGGTGTTGGGGTTTTAAGTGAGGTTGAAGGAAGGATGAATGCTGAACAGTATGTGGCCACTTTGGAGCAAGGGTTGCTTCAAAGCATGGAGGAATCTGGAATTCCAGAAGATGACATTTTCTTCCAACAAGATAATGACCTCAAGCATACCTCTAGAGGAGCCCATAAATGGTTTGAAGAGCAAGATATCAAGCTTCTAGACTGGCCTGCACAATCTCCAGACCTCAACCCAATTGAACACACTTGGAATCACCTCAAAAAATCTCTCTCAGGTTATGAGAGTGCTCCTACAGGAGTTCATCAATTGTGGGAAAGGGTGGTAGTGGAGTGGGGGATGATTTCTGTGGAAGAGTGTCAAAAATGGATAGGAAGCATGCCTAGAAGGGTTGAGGCAGTGACAAGGCCAAAGGAGCTCATATCAAGTACTAGATAGTTGGATTTTTGTAAAGTCAAAAAACTATCTGCATGACATGTCATTTTCAAATGGCTGCTATTCTATCAGTTCTTATCCACATCAGTTGATTCTTGGACCAATAAAAAGCCAAGAGTACATATGTTATTCCATACACTCATGGGTTAGGGCTAGGACTAGGGGTTATTGCATTTGGTCATAGATAATGTAAAACATGCAAACATGCAGACAGTTTTTTGAGCCACTGTACTCCTTCATGGGGTTAAGTCTATTGAAGAAAATAGGTATTATTTGACCTATTATATGAAGAATAACATACATAATTTATTAAAGTGCCTGTGCAAAGGACCACACAAGTTCCCACTGGTGCTCAGTGTAAGTGACTGTATTGATGGTAAACAATGTGGTACAGACCTTGTGCTCAGTGTAAGTGACTAAGGAGAAAATCACTGAACACACAACATTATAAGTCTGCAAATGGTGTAAACACAACACAACAAAATGTGACAAGGAATAACCAAAAAGGACTAAAGTGTCAAAGCCTGAGAACAGTAAACTAACATCAAGTATAAGTCAATAAAACAATGAAAGCAGAGAAATGAGTGAAGATGGGTGAACAATCACCACAATTAACATAATTTTGTTGGTGTAGCAAGATGTAATTGGATGAGGATGGAGAATATAAAACAATTGTTACTTTTTCTGTAAGTGCAGAATTATAGAGCTGTCTGACTACCTTTAGGATGACATTCTACTTTCATGATCCAAAATACAAGCTGATTCCTGTAGTGGTGTCATGATCACATGACTTCACAGCACTGTCACTACCCTTCTAGCTTGCCTCTGCTATTACTCTGTCATCTCTACTCTCATACTATGCACCTTTGCTCTGCTTTCTCATGCACATCCTCCATTTGGTATCTTTGTAATACTTTTACATGTGGCCATTCTATTAACCTCTCCATTTCACTACTACTCTCTATTAGAACTACTGTTTGATCTGCTTACAACTTATGTACTAACCTCAGTTCTGTTTAACTACCTATGCAAAGGATCACACAAGTTCCCACTGGTGCTCAGTGTATGTGACTAAGGAGTGAAACACTGAGCACACAAAATTATAAGTTCACAAATGATGTAAACAAAACACAACAAAATGTGAGAAGGAATAACCAAAAGGGATAAACTGTAAAAGCCTGATAAGATTAAAGTAACATCAACTATAAATCAATAAGGGCTTGTCCAGATACAATAAAATTTACTTCAGCTAACATGTAACCTTGCTAAGAGCCTGTGCCACAGCCATGATTATCTAACAGGGCCATGGCCAGAGATCACATGACAGTTATCATTGGCTTGCTTATGCAATCTGTCTATCTATCATCAGCCCTTATCTGCCATGGACAATTGTTTATCCAGGCCAAATGATCAAAGCAGCCCCCAGCTTTCACTGTGACAATGTCAATGGTGTAATAGTTGATGACAGTACTCATGCTGCATGGAATTGCTTTTCCAAGGTGAGGAGAGAGTGTGAATTGTGGTGATTGTTCACCCACATTCATTCATTTCTCTGCTTTTATTGTTTCATTGACTTATACTTGATATGAGTTTACTGTTCTCAGACTTTGACACTTTAGTCCTTTTTGGTTATTCCTTCTCACATTCTGTTGTGATTTGTTTACACCATTTGCAGACTTATAATGTTGTGTGCTCAGTGTCTTTCTCTTTAGTCACTTACACTGAGCACAAGTGGGATCTTGTGTGGTTTTTTGCACAGGCAACTTAATAGGTTATGAGCCCCACACTCTAGGAGCTCTAGGACATCCTATAGGACATCCTTCCATCTCCTGCATGAAAATTTACAGCTGCCACATCATTTTTACCCACAGTATCCCCATTTGATTCAGGACTCACCCCTCTCCTTTTCTCCATTTAATCTAAGGTGCCCCTATGTCTGCAAAACTCTGCCCTATTTCATGCTATCCCACTGCACCAGTTGCAGGCCCATCTGTGCCCATTGCCACTTGCAAGTGCTCTGCAAAGGTCCTCTGCACCTTCTGTGAATACTCTAGTCACTGTGTCCATCTGTGCTGCAATTTGGCTAAAGCAAAGGTCAACTACCTATCTAGGAAGGCCAAGCACAAAAGGAAGTGGTCTAGGACATCTGCCCAGCACTCTAGGACAGCTCCCCATGTCACCCCTTCACTCCCCACCCGCCTACCCACACAACTCTCTCCCCAGGCCATGGACTTTGCTGGCAATGCTCATCTGTGCTATTTCGACCCAACCAGTCCAATCTACCCTCTGCAACTCAATGCTGATGTTCATTGAATTCCTGACTCTGGGGCAACATGCCACATGACCCCTCACAGACACTGGATGCGCAATTACTCCCCAAAGTGTGTCCCCATCAAGCTGGCTGACAATACAGTCATCTACTCTGCTGGAATAGGAAGTGTGGTGTTTGCACCAGTCATCAATGGCAACAAAGTCCACCCTGTGGAGTTTAGCAACATCCTGCATGTCCCAGATGTGCGCAACAACTTACTCTCTGTGCTCTACCTCTGCAGACACAAGGGCTTCACTGTCACCATCAATTCCACCCAGATGGCATTCAGAAGGAGTCATGGACATACCCTGTTTGTGGCCAATCTCCTGGATAGCAGCTCCGCACATCTGGCAGGTGAAACAGTGCCAATGACTGAGTTTGCCTCTGCAGCAACCACCCTACCCTTCGATCTGGACCTGTGGCACAGGAGACTCGCCCACCACCATCTGGCAGGCATCAAAACACTCTTGGAGCGCAATCTGGTGACTGGACTGACCATTAACTCTGCCAACACTCATGACCCTGTGTGTGAGCCATGTCTGGCTGGCAAGATCCATGCAAATCCCTTCCCCAGCTCTTCCTGGCATGCTTCCCAACCCCTGGAACTTGTGCACTCTGATATGTATCATGTAGGCCACCCTTCTGCCTCTGGATATTGCTACTGGATCACTTTCATCAATGATTACTCTGGATTTCGCTTTGTTATGCCTCTAAAGGCCAAATCCCAGGCATTTGAGGCATTCAAGACATTCAAGGCTTTTGCTGAGACTCAGAGTGAGTGAAAAATCAAGATCCTGTGCAATGATAAGGGATGGGAGTATATGAGCAATGCCTTCAATGATTTCACCACTCAGTGCAGCATTCTCAGGCAGCATACAGTCAGGAACAGGCCACAGCAGAATGGAGTTGCAGAAAGGGCCAACAGGCTACTCTCAGAATGCATCACTGCCATGCTGGACCAATCTGGACTACCTAAATCTTTCTGGGGTGATTGTCTAGGCTCTGTTGTGCACATCCTCAACAGGTGTCCTACCTCTGCTATCAAGGATGCTACCCCCTTTGAACAGTGGCATGGCTACAAGGCTGATGTGTCCCATCTTCATGTTTGGGGTTGCACTGCCTATGTGCACATCCAGAAGGACAAGAGGCGCCCCTTGGAGTCCCACATGGAGAAATGCGTCTTCATAGGCTACCCTGAAGGCTACAAAGGTTGGAAGTTCTATAATCCTACCTCAAAGCGGACTGTGATCTCAGAGAGCTGATTTCAATGAGAGATACTTTCCAATGGCCAAACCCACCTCCTTGGGTTCTCATAACTGCCTTATCCAGCCAACTACTCATTGAAATGAGGCCCTACCTGCTCCTCCACCTTCACAGGAACTCCCTACAGTGCTGCCTGGACCTACTGAGGCACCCTCTGTGCACCACTACCATCCAGACACTGGATCCGACTCTGGAAGCCAATTTGGTAAGGTACTGGATCATGGGGGGGGATGATTTGCATGTTGCTGCTGATCCAGAATCTCCACAACCACCTCCAGCTCATCCTGAGCCAGTCCCAGCTCCAGAGTGTACTCCATCTCCAGCTCCACCTCCTAGAGCACCCAGCCCTATTGGCATTGGTGCTAGACTTCCCAGAAGGATGAGGAACAAGCCCAGAGAATGGTGGAAACTCTCTCCTGCCCAAGTCAATGATCCTGATGCAATGGAAGACTCTGATGACAACTTGGCTGAATCTGAGGATGAATTAGCTATGTCTGCATTCATCCCTGATGAGCCACTCACATTTGCAGAGGCCATGAAGTGTCCTGATGCTGAAATGTGGTGCAAAGCAGCTCTGAAGGAACTTGCAGCTCACCAGAGCAATGGTACTTGGTCCCTTGTCTCCAAACCCGCTGACAGCAAGGTTATTGATTCCAAATGGGTGTTTAAGGTCAAGAGGAACGCTGATGGCTCCATCAACCACTACAAGGCTAGATTGGTGGCCAAAGGCTATAACCAGCATCCTGGATTTGACTACCTTGAAGTCTTGGCTCCCACAGTGCGCCTTTCCTCTATCAGAATTATCCTTGCTCTTGCAGCACTTCAGGATCTCCATCTGCACTCCTTAGCCGTCTCTCATGCTTATCTCAATGGTGATATGGACTGTAAGGTCTACATGTCTCAACCAGAAGGATTTGTCCAAGGTAATCCCAAGGAACTCGTCTGCTTGCTTCACAAGGCTATCTATGGCAGCAAACAAGGTGGAAATCACTGGAACAAGAAGATGCGCTCTGTACTTGAGTCCCTTGACTTCAAGCAGACCTATTCTGATGCCAGCATCTATATCTACTCCAAGGATGGTGTCACCATCATTCTCCCTGTGTTTGTGGATGACATGACCCTTGCATTGTGCTCCAAAGCCGCCATTGACTCCTTTATCACTAAGTTGAGCCAGCACTTCAAAATCCGAGATCTTGGCCCCACCACTCAGCTCCTAGGCATTAAGATTGACAGGAACCACCCCAAACGCTCCATTTCTCTCTCACAGTGCTCCTACTGCTTGGACATCTTGGACAGCTTTGGGATGACTGACTGTAAGCCTATATCCACTCCCATGGAACCAGGACTGTGCTTGTCACGCTCCCAATGCCCTCAGAATGCTCAGGAAGCTGAAATAATGTGCAACACTCCTTATCTCTCTCCTGTAGGTGCTCTGATGTACCTAGCCACCACCACCAGGCCAGACATCACCTATACTGTTGGTGTCCTTGCCAGATTCAACTGCAATCCTGGCTGGGCTCATTGGCTTGCTGTCAAACACTTGATGCACTACCTCAAGGGCACTCTGGACTACTCTTTCACTTATGGTCCTGACCCAACTCATCCTGAACTGTTCCACACATTCTCTGATGCAGACCATGGTGGCTGCAAGGATACTGGATGGTCTACTGGTGGATATGTGGTCAAGATAGGCACTGGTGCGATCTCTTGGTGTTCTAAGCTGCAATCTGTTGTTGCCTTATCTACCACTGAGGCAGAGTACATGGCAGCTGTGCAGGCAGGAAAGGAAATAAAGTGGATGCACAACTTGCTACAGCAAATCGGCCTAGCTGTTTCTGGTCCCTCCACACTATATCTTGACAACCAATCTGCAATTTCCGTGGCCAAAAACCCACAACACCATGACAGGATGAAGCAGCTTGATCTGTGCTATTTCTGGCTTAGAGATGCAGTTCAGGACAAGGTAATATCACCTGTGTTTGTCCCCACCAACCAACAGGCAGCAGATCTACTCACCAAAGTGCTTTCCACTCCCAAAGTGAAAGAGTTCTGCACTATGCTAGGACTGTTGCAGGTGCAGTACTCCAGCACCCAGCAATGCTAGTCTCTACTAGGACTTGGTTGTTAAACCACACCAAGTATGCCAGAGTACCTTGACCATATAGCTCAGTGGTTCAAGCACCCTGTCGAAACCTGGGAGGTCCAGGGTTCAATCCCCTGTCTGGTCGCATTTATTGCAACAAGGACTTGGGACATCAGGGGGAAGTTTATGAGCTCAGAGGTGCACAATCAGGGGGAAGTGTTAATTGTGGTGCTTGTTCACCAACATTCACTCACTTCTCTGCTTTGATTCCTTTATTGATTTATAGTTGATGTCACCTTAATCTTATGAGGCCTTTACAGTTTCTCCCTTTTGGATATTCCTTCTCACATTTTGTTGTGATTTGTTTACACCATTTGCGGACTTATAATGTTGTGTGCTCAGTGTTTTACTCCTTAGTCACTTACACTGAGCACAAGGTCTGTATCACATTACTTAGCATCAATTTTAGTCACTTACACTGAGCACAAGTGGGAACTTGTGTGGTTTTTGCACAGGCAACTTAATACAATCCCCTGTCTGGTCGCATTTATTGCAACACATCTAGCTCTATCTTCACTCAGTACAGTGAGATATAACAGAAAACATTTACCAATGACTTGGTGACACCATCCTCTATTGATCTGATCTGTCTTTATTGCAGTAATATATAGTCTATCACTGTATTTGGCTGTATCCAGCAATTTTTAATGGTCAACAAACTCAATGTTCAAACATGTCTCTGGGCATTTTCTTTCATCCTTTCATTTTTTTCTTTCTCCATGTTTAAGGTCCTCAGGGCAAAGCCCTATGGTAGACCATATATGCAAGGGTACTGTATGTATGAGGGGATTATAAACACTACTGTAATTCCATGAGTGCAGGCCCATGAGGCCTACAAAGTCCATACAAGAGGGTGTATGGGGTCACAAGGAAGAACAGGGTGGGTAGGTGGCCTAGGTGAAGGACTGCTAAGAAATAGGGGAGTGTAAATGAATGTAAGAAACCAGGGTGGCAACAGATGGCTCCTCAGCAACATAGAGATCACTATTTAAGTCAAGACCTAGAGATCTCTTTGCACCATCAGGAAACTTCACCAGTGTTGACTGGCTAATGTTGTCTGGTAGGGAGAAGGTGGATATGGGGATCATGGAGGAGTCAATGTATTTGATGAAGGCAGGACAATAAGGATCATCAAGAACCTGTTATAGCTGAGGATGGTCTGGGTGAGCAACACCTTCCTTTGCAGAACATTCAGAGGATGTAGAGGAAGAGTAGGTGGGGGGGTAAGAAAGTGCAGGCACTAAGAGGGCAGTGCACAGTAGAGAGAGGGAGATATGTGTTGCAGGTGCAATACTCCAGCACCTGGCAATGCTAGTCTCTACTAGCACTTGGTGGTTAAACCACACCAAGTATGCCAGAGTACCTTGACCATATAGCTCAGTGGTTAGAGCACCCAGTCAAAACCTGGGAGGTCCAGGGTTCAATCCCCTCTCTGGTCGCATTTATTGCAACAATATGGGATGCCTCATGTTTGGATCAGAGGTCTTTAAATTCCTGACACAGTTGCCAACTCTGCATAGAGCTCCAGAAGAGTTGCAGTGGGAGGGGGAGAGTTATGGCTGGGCTGAGTCCTTTCCATAGGGGCCAGGGTGAGGAGAGGCCTTATCTGAGCCTGCTGGGCATGTAAGTGCATCAGCATGTTATTCTGGTAAAGTTTAACATAGTCTAGAAATACTTTTCCAGTTTTAGGGTTGAAGGCCTGAGCTGTGAGTTGGGACTTGAGAGAGTAGAGTACAGAGATTAGCATTGGACTGCTCTAGAACTGTTCTTACTACAAACTACTGGAACAGCTATTAAGTTGCCTGTGCAAAAGACCACACAAGATCCCACTTGTGCTCAGTGTAAGTGACTATATTGATAGTAATGAATGTGATACAGACCTTGTGCTCAGTGTAAGTGACTAAAGAGAAAGACACTGAGCACACAACATTATAAGTCTGCAAATGGTGTAAACACAACACAACAAATTGTGACAAGGAATAACCAAAAGGACTAAAATGTCAAAGTCTAAGAACAGTAAACTAACACCAAGTATAAGTTAATAACAGAATGAAAGCAGAGAAATGAATGAGGGTGGGTGAACAATCACCACAATTAACAACAGCAGGGACAGGAAAGGATTTGCCAGCACTAGGGCCAGCTCTGGTTGTCCAGGATTATGTTTGAGGATGAGCAGCTAGGTGGTGAAGAATGGAGTGGGGAACACCTGGAGGGATGAAGCAAGCATGAAAGGTACCTTTGGGGAAGGTGTGGTATTGTTTTCCTATCTGTGAGAGGACTGTACATGAGATAGACCTTGAGCATTGGTGTTCAGGTGGGGAGGAGGGCTTTTCCAAAGGGGAAGGTGGTGGTAACAGGTCAAGAGGAATCATCCTTTCTCTTTGTTCTATAACTCCCACACCCATTCAGTTGTCTCATACCATTTTCATCCAACACCCTCTCAAATGCCCAGACACCTATTATTTAACTATCATGCCTGAGCTCCTGGGGCCATAGGTATGTTTCATTTTGTATAGCAAACTCATTATTTTTCATTATTCACAGACAATCAAAATATTGCCTTCTGTGAACCTTGAATCAAACAAGAACAACAAAATTACCTATCCTGTGCTATCATCTGATATGTTCAATTATGCTATTTCTAATTACAATGTTCATTGATACTTCATAGCTGTTATTAACTTGTTGTCAATCAGCAAAATTGGCTAAATCTAGCACTCCTTGTGAGGAAATACACTTTCTTGCAAGCAACATGCCATCCTTGCTAGGGCTTGTTGTTACAAACAGATCTCTGAAGGGTAATGAAGTGAGCAAGGGATGACCTAGGTTAAGGTATGGATGGGGAGGGCATTGGACTCAGCTTATGTGCTATTCTCTTGCAATGTCCTGTCCCTCAGAGGTTGAGGGGCTGAAGCAAAGGGTGTAACTAGCAAGTCAGAGGTCCAACATAGACTAGAGATCTTAGAGAGAGCAAAGAAAGCTTAGAGGAGATAAAAGGAGAAGAATTGAAGTCAATATTCAAACTGAGAGATAATCCCTCAGAGTACAAGAGCTTATATATGACAAGCAGAGGTAAGGTACAGGGTGGAGGTAAGAGTAATGTGATTGCAGAGGTCATAGTAGTAGAAGAGTACCATACAAAAGGAGGAGGTTATATTGGAAATATGTAGTACAAGAACAAAGGAGGATGAACTTGTTACTTGTAGTGCTTGTTCACCCATATTCACTCATTCTTCCACTTTCATGCATTTAGGGCTTGTCCAGATACAATAAAATTTACTTTGGCTAACATGTAACCTTGCTAAGTGCCTGTGGGCCATAATCATATGACAGGGCCACTGGAGATCACATGACTGTTATTGCTGCTTGCTTATACAATCCACAGGTTGACTGGCAGAGGGCAGGGTAATTATTGTGAAGTTGAGGGAATGCCAGGGACTTGTACATACATAACTGTGATATACATGCAGAACTTGTTGATATGACATTGTTCGCCACTACTCACTACATGTTTCCCTGTTCACTATGATAATTCCTTTTTGCCTTGATTTCAGCAAGTGCATTCTGAATCTGCAACTCATGTGATGGCCCATCAAATTTAAGAAAAAACCTGACTCTGGTGTTATTCTGTGGTTTGCTCATGTAATTTGCGAGATCATTGTTCTCTGATGGAGAAAGATTGAATGTCATGAGTGCTTCTGCAGTGCAGTCAATATAGTCATCATCAGAGGCTGGAATAGGTAGTGGTGGCTGCAATTGCATCTGTAGCAGTCCTAATGAAGCCAAAGAAATAGGTTGAAAGATTGTGGGGTTCATGCCATCAAGGAAAGTGGTCAACCATTGTAATGCCACAGCCCCATTGGTCTAGGCTTCTGTGGTTGCAAACATCAGGTGAGATCATTTTGAACTTTCCATCCCAGCATGTAATCCAATGGCACTATCTGTCTTTCACTTCTGGCTGATACTTGTCATCGTAGATGACACCTTAGACTGTGGGGGTGTGAAAGATATGAAGATGGTGTGGATGGGGTGATTGAATTCAGATCTGGGATTACTGGGGCAGATGGCATTGAAGGGGGGATTGAACCCATGTCATTAACAGTCATTTTGGCTAACTGATTCATGGGAATACTGCCCATGAACTGAGTCCAGGGTGGGGCAATGCTGTTATTATTCATAGAGGGTCTGGCAGAGCTGGCATCTGTGGAAGGTCCAATGTGCTGTTTACTGCACTTTGACTTGGCTGTCATAGGATGGTGAAGGTGGATCTTCTTGGGGATAATGGATACTGTTGCAGATGCAATACTTCAGCACCCAGCAATGCTAGTCTCTACTAGCACTTGGTGGTTAAACCACACCAAGTATGCCAGAATACCTTGACCATATAGCTCAGTGGTTAGAGCACCCAGTCGAAACCTGGGAGGTCCAGGGTTCAATCCCCTGTTTGGTCGCATTTATTGCAACAGATATAAGGGGGGATACATCATCCAAGTGGGGCCATGGACTATTTTCATACCTCATTGCACCTGGATGTGACTGGAAAAAAATTGAATAGGCAGAAAAAATTAGTTTGAGTGCTCTCCTTACCTTGCAAAAGCCTTCCCATGCAGTGTGAGTACTGTCATCAACCACAGCACCATTGATATCATCATAGTGAAAACTGGATGCTGCTCTGATCTGACTGATAAGAGTATGCTCACTCTTGATCTTCAGTATAATACAAGTTAGTATTTTTTTATCTACAATCCAGAGATGCTATGAAAACATACATTGGCCCACTTTGATCAGCAAGACTTGCCCATCTTTGGCACCCATTGAGAAGGGAACTTTCTGTTGAGTTCTGATGTGACCTTGTTGAATGTCTCCTCCTTGAAATTGTTGTCTCCAGCCAATGCATGGTAGGACACAAGAAGCCTTATGAATTCATCAATTTTGACTGTGGTTCATGATGTTCAGCCAGCAGAATGACTTGAAGGCTGTGATCTACCTTTGCCTTTGTCACCTGGGTTGGCTGAATTAGTTGAACCCCTAATGGAATGGCATGATCTTCCTGATGACCATGATGCAGCTGACCTGTTTGATGCAGGTGAGTTGCTTCCTGTGCTGGACATTTGTTGCAACAAAGTATGTGATTGTAGCCTCATTGCAGACAATTTGCCATCCAACCAGTCATGTGATCTTGTGCTGCTCACATCTGTACAATGTGGAGAAGAAAATGTAGTTGTTGTTCCCTCAACCCCCAGCAGTAATCCTGCTACATTGTGTAGAGATTATCATAGTTACACATGTAGTCCTCATTCCCTCAATTCCTGGCAGTAATCCTGCTACATTTGTTCTGCAATGTCATCCCACTGTTTCTCTGCCCTCTGCCACTCAGCTGCATTGACAGGACCTTCTGCATAGACTTCCAAATCACCCACATCATCATCTTGCATTTCTTCTAAGCACTGTTCTTGGAACTCCAGGGTGAAAAACATGTCAGGATCAAAATGTTGAATGAAATTGTGGATAGCACATAATGCTGCTGGTATACATGCTTGAATGTCCATGTTATATTCAGGGGGGAGGAGCAGGAGGTGCCACTGTCTTTTGAGTATCTCAAAAATTTGTTCAATGACATTCTGAAGGTTGGCATGTTGCAGGTTGAATAATTCCTTCATGTTGCATGGGCTGGAGAATTCTATGAATACTATGCTGTATATGGTTTTTTGACTCACCACAGGTTAGCTTGCCTCCATTTCTTCAAGTGGTATTGGACTCCTCAATAAGAGATGAGGAGTGCATGAGATTCACCAAATCTGGCATCAGCAAGAAGATATTTGCCCTCAGGCAGGGCCAAAGCATGGGAGTGAGCATTGTGCCACATCATTATGTCTGCTGTTGTGCTTATTAAGTTGCCTGTGCAGAGAACCTCACAAGTTCCCACTTGTGCTCAGTGTAAGTGACTATATTGATGGTAATGAATGTGATACAGACCTTGTGCTCAGTGTAAGTGACTAAGGAGAAAGACACTGAGCACACAACATTATAAGTCCGCAAATGGTGTAAACAAATCACAACAAAATGTCAGAAGGAATATCCAAAAGGGAAAAACTGTAAAGGCCTGATAACATTAAGGTGACATCAACTATAAAATCAATAAAGGAATCAAAGCAGAGAAATGAGTGAATGTTGGTGAACAATCACCACAATTAACACTTCCCCCTGATGTCCCAAGTCCTAGCATAGTGCAGAACTCTTTCACTTTGGGAGTGGAAAGCACTTTGGTGAGTAGATCTGCTGCCTGTTGGTTGGTTGGGACAAACACAGGTGATATTACCTTGTCCTGAACCGCATCTCTAAGCCAGAAATAGCACAGATCAAGCTGCTTCATCCTGCCATGGTGTTCTGGGTTTTTGGCCACGGAAATTGCAGATTGGTTGTCGAGATATAGAGTGGAGGGACCAGACACAGCTAAGCCAATTTCCTATAGCAAGTTGCGCATCCACTTGATTTCCTTTCCTGCCTGCACAGCTGCCATGTACTCTGCCTCAGTGGTAGACAAGGCAACAACAGATTGCAGCTTAGAACACCAAGAGATCGCACCAGTGCCTATCTTGACCACATATCCACCAGTAGACTGTCCAGTATCATTGCAGCCACCATGGTCTGCATCAGAGAATGTGTGGAACAGTTCAGGATGAGTTGGGTCAGGACCATAAGTGATAGAGTAGTCCAGAGTGCCCTTGAGGTAGCGCATCAGGTGTTTGACAGCAAGCCAATGAGCCCAGCCAGGATTGCAGTTGAATCTGGCAAGGACACCAACAGTATAGGTGATGTCTGGCCTGGTGGTGGTGGCTAGATACATAAGAGCACCTACAGCAGAGAGATAAGGAGTGTTGCGCATGATTTCAGCTTCCTGAGCATTCTGAGGGCATTGGGAGCGTGACAAGCACAGTCCTGGTTCCATAGGAGTGGATATAGGCTTACAGTCAGTCATCCCAAACCTGTCCAAGATGTCCAAGCAGTAGGAGCGCTGTGAGAGCGAAATGGAGCGTTTGGAGTGGTTCCTGTCAATCTTAATGCCTAGGAGCTGAGTGGTGGGGCCAAGATCTCGGATTTTGAAGTGCTGGCTCAACTTAGTGATAAAGGAGTCAATAGCGGCTTTGGAGCGCAATGCAAGGGTCATGTCATCCACAAACACAGGGAGAATGATGGTGACACCATCCTTGCAGTAGATATAGATGCTGGCATCAGAATAGGTCTGCTTGAAGTCAAGGGACTCAAGTACAGAGCGCATCTTCTTGTTCCAGTGATTTCCACCTTGTTTGCTGCCATAAATAGCCTTGTGAAGCAAGCAGACGAGTTCCTTGGGATTACCTTGGACAAATCCTTCTGGTTGAGACATGTAGACCTCACAGTCCATCTCACCATTGAGATAAGCATGAGAGACGTCTAAGGAGTGCAGATGGAGATCCTGGAGTGCTGCAAGAGCAAGGATGATTCTGATAGAGGAAAGGCACATTGTAGGAGCAAACACTTCAAGGTAGTCAAATCCAGGATGCTGGTTATACCCTTTGGCCACCAATCTAGCCTTGTAGCGGTTGATGGAGCCATCAGCATTCCTCTTGACCTTAAACACCCATTTGGAATCAATAACCTTGCTGTCAGTGGGTTTGGAGTCAAGGGATCAAGTGCAATTACTCTGGTGAGCTGCAAGTTCCTCTAGAGCTGCTTTGCATCACATTTCAGCATCAGAGTGCTTCATAGTTTCTGCAAATGAGAGAGGCTCATCAGGGATGGATGCAGATATAGCCAACTTGTCATCAGACTCAGCCAAGTTCTCATTAGAGTCCTCCATTGCATAGGGTCATTGAGTTGTGCAGGAAAGAGCTTCCAGCATTCTTTGGGCTTGTTTCTGGTCCTTCTGGGAAGCCTAGCACCAATGCCAATAGGACTGGGTGCTCTAGGAGGTGGAGATGGAGATGGAGTGCACTCTAAAGCTGGGATTGGCTTAGGATTAGCTGGAGGTGGCTGTGGAGGTTCTGGATCAGCAGCAATAGGCAAATCATCCCCCTTATGATCCGGTACCTCACCAAATTGGCTTTCAGAGTCAGATCCAGTTTCTGGACGATAGTAATGCACAGAGGATGCTTCAGTAAGTCCAGTGGTTGCTGTAGGGAGTTCCTGTAAAGGTAGAGGAGTAGGTAGGGTTCCATTTGGAGGGGTAGGTGTTGCAATAAATGCAACCAGACAGGGGATTGAACTCTAGACCTCCCAGGTTTCAACCAGGTGCTCTAACCACTGAGCTATATGGTCAAGGTATTCTGGCATACTTGATGTGGTTTAACCACCAAGTGCTAGTAGAGACTAGCATTGCTGGGTGCTGGAGTATTGCACCTGCAACAGTAGATTGGATGAGGTAGTTATGAGAACCCAAGGAGGTGTGTTTGACCATTGGAAAGTATCTCTCATCAACATTAGCTCTCTTTGAAATGATAGTCTGCTTTGAAGTAGGGTTATAGAATTTCCAAACTTTGTAGCCTTCAGGATAATCTATAAAGATGCATTTTTCCATGTGAGACTCCAAAGGGTGCCTCTTGTCCTTTTGGATGTGCACATAAGCAGTGCAACCCCAAACTCAAAGATGAGAGACATCAGGCTTGTAGCCATGCCAAAGTTCAAAGGGAGTGGCATCTTTGATAGCAGAGGTGGGACACCTGTTGAGGGTATGAACCAGAGAGGCTAGACAGTCACCCCAGAATGATTTAGGAAGCCCAGATTTGTCCAATGTTGCAGTGATGCACTCTGAGAGAAGCCCATTAGCCCTTTCTGCAACTCCATTTTGCTGGGGCCTATTTCTGACAGTATGTTGCCTTAGAATTCTGCACTGAGTGGTAAAATCATTGAAGGTGTTGCTCATATACTCCCATCCCTTATCATTGCACAGGATCTTGATTTTTCACTCACTCTGAGTCTCAGCAAAAGCCTTGAATGTCTTGAATGCCTCAAATGCCTGGGATTTGGCCTTTAGAGGCATAACAAAGCGAAATCCAGAGTAATCATTGATGAAAGTGATCCAGTAGCAATATTCAGAGGCAGAAGGGTGGCCTACATGATACATATCAGAGTGCACAAGTTCCAGGGGTTGGGAAGCATGCCAGGAAGAGCTGGGGAAGGGATTTGCATGGATCTTGCCAGCCAGACATGGCTCACACACAGGGTCATGAGTGTTGGCAGAGTTAATGGTCAGTCCAGTCACCAGATTGCGCTCCAAGAGTGTTTTGATGCCTGCCAGATGGTGGTGGGCAAGTCCCCTGTGCCACAGGTCCAGATCGAAGGGTAGGGTGGTTGCTGCAGAGGCAAACTCAGTCATTGGCACTGTTTCACCTGCCAGAAGTGTGGAGCTGCTGTCCAGGAGATTGGCCACAAAGAGTGTGTGTCCAGGGTTTCTTCTGAATGCCATTTGGGTGGAGTTGATGGTGACAGTGAATCCCTTATGTCTATTAAGTTGCCTGTGCAGAGAACCACACAAGTTCCCACTTGTGCTCAGTGTAAGTGACTAAGGAGTAAAACACTGAGCACACAACATTATAAGTCCACAAATGGTGTAAACAAATCACATCAAAATGTGAGAAGGAATATCCAAAAGGGAAAGAGTGTCAAGGCCTGATAAGATTAAGGTAACATCAACTATCAATCAATAAAGGAATGAAAAGCGGAGAAATGAGTGAATGTTGGTGAACAAGCACCACAATTAACAATGTCTGCAGAGATAGAGCACAGATAGTAAGTTATTGCACAGATCTGAGACATGCAGGATATTGCTAAACTCCACAGGGCAGACTTTGTTGCCATTGATGACTGGTGCAAACACCACAGTTCCTATTCCAGTAGAGTAGACCACATTATTGTCTGTCAGCTTAATTGCTATGTGTTCTGGGGAGTAATTGCACATCCAGTGCCTATAGAGAGTCATGTGGCATGTTGCCTCAGAGTCAGGAATCCAATGGACATCAGCATCAAGTTGCATAGGGTAGGTTGGACTGGTTGAGTCAAAATAGTGCAGATAAGCACTTTTAGCAAACTCCATGGCCTGGGGAGAGAGTTGTGAGGATAGGGGGGTGGGGAGTGAAGGAGTGACATGGGGAACTGTCCTATAGTGTTGGGTAGACATCTTACACTGCTTCCTTGTGCACTTGGCCTTCCTAGATAGGTAGTTGGCGTTTACTTTAGTCAAATTGTGGCACAAATGCACACAATGACTATAGTATTCACAGAAGGTACAGAGAACCTTTGCAGAACACTTGCAAGTGAGAATGTGTGTGGATGGACCTGCAACTGGTGGAGTGAGATAGAAAGGAATAGGATGGAGTTTGCCAGACATAGGGGCATCCAGAGTAAATGAGGAAGAAGGAGAGGGGTGAGTCCTGAACCAAATGGAGATACTGTGGGTAAAAATGATGTGGCAGCTGTAAAGTTTCACACAGGAGATGAAGGGATATCCTAGAGGATGGCCTAGAGCTCCTAGAGCATGGGGCTCACAACCTGTTTGACTGCCTGTGCAAAGAACCACACAAGTTTCCACTTGTGCTCAGTGTAAGTGACTAAGGAGAAGATCATTGAGCACACAACATTATAAGTCTGCAAATGGTGTCAACATAATTTCATTTCCATCACACTCAGTGATGACTGTGAATCAGCCATAGTATTAGTGTGCTTTCCACAGCCCACAGTAGCACAATCAGACAATCAATATGGCTCAAGTGAACAGTTGATGAAAATTGACATGCAAAGAAGATCTGAACTCAAATTATCAATTAGACTGTAGTAGTCAGCTACACTTGTATACATACACATAACTGCATTACATGTTAGATGATATTCCCATCAATGCCAACAATCATACCATCCTCATGTATGGAATAATCACCACATCCATGACAATGATGAAAAACAACACCTATACAACATGTAAGCTTGTCAATGTGTGTGAGATTTCATGCATATATTGTGTTAATGTTCTTTATCTCCTTCAACATGATAGCAAAGACAAGGGCTCCTGCCATCACCATGTTCATTGTCTTCCCTGGTGATGATAATTCCTCCTACTGCTACCTTTTGTCTATAACCATCATGGCCCAGGAAGGTCTATTATGTGTACTATTGTAAATTAGCTCATGATTGTGGATTTTCCCTATGTAATACAAATATTGACCACTGAGTGCAGACTATTGAGTGATCAAGTATGCAGGATGCCTACCAGAAGGGTCAACTAGTCATATATATTTCTATTGTTACTAGATGACTATAAATGATCACACAACTTATTGGCTGAGGTATTGTTTGAATCCCCTTATGCTTAGATGTATCATTTCATTATCAATTAATTTGACCTTGCTCATTGCCATATAATTTCTTTCATATTTGAAACTTGTTGTGATTCTGTAATTGACCAAAACTAAATGAATTCACTGACCATGCTGTCATGGACTGTGAGAAGAATGCCAATATTGTTTGAAATACTCTAACCCTAGCAGACTTTATTTTCACTGGCTGCTAGTTTGGTCACTGTAACTGATATTTTCTTGCTGCCATGACTGATGGTGTGAGAAAAATATATTTGAATTATATATTGTATTAGGCAAGATGTTATTTCTCATCCAGTGTCTCAAATTCAGTCCTCACAAAACCAGTGGTGAATGTATATATAGGGCCTGCCTTAGGATATTAAATATATGGCTTGAATGTCCTATAATAATTTTCAAAGCTCCCATGGGACATCTCATTGCTTTTTTTTTATGTAGTTGGGATGTTCCATGTATTAACTTGCCTGTGCAGAGAATCACACAAGTTCCCACTTGTGCTCAGTGTAAGTGACTCAGATTGATGCTAAGTAATGTGATACAGACCTTGTGCTCAGTGTAAGTGAGTAAGGAGTGAAACACTGAGCACACAACATTATAAGTCCACAAATGGTGTAAACAAATCACAACAAAATGTGAGAAGGAATATCCAAAAGGGAAAAACTATAAAGGCCTGATAAGATTAAGGTAACATCAACTATAAATCAATAAAGGAATGAAAGCGGAGAAATGAGTGAATGTTGGTGAACAATCACCACAATTAACACCATGATAGCCTCCAAAGCTCTCATGGGACACCCCACTGCTCTCTTTTTATATAGTTGAGATGTCCCACAATAGCCTCCAAAGCTCTCATGGAACATCCCATTGCTCTCTTTTTATATGGGTAGGATGTCCCATAATAGCCTCCAAAGCTCTCATAGGACATCTCATTTCTCTCTTTTATGTATATAGGTGAAATAGCCTCCAAATCTCTTATGGGACATTCCACTGCCTTTTTATATATAGGTGGAATGTCCCATAAGGGACAAATTTCATATGAAACATTCCATTACTCTTTCTGTATATAGGTGAGATGTCCAATAATAGTAAAGTGAAGTATGGTAGTTGGGAGACCAGAGCAAGTGCTTCATTAGGCTTGAGCCAAGCCTGGTACTACCTCTACTACACAGTGGAAGTTTCTAGATAAGGACTGTAGATACTTACTAAGATGTTCACTTGGGATAATCTTCTAGTTGGAAGGATAGAACAATGTTGAGAATTCAACTGTTACTATTTGTGGACCAGAAGGTCCTGTATATATATGTGCTAGACATGGTCTGTGCACAAGTACATGAGTTTGCCTCAACCAGTGGGTTGGGCTACATATGGTAAGTATGAGTTGCCATATAAGTGTCTCTTCAGTATTATACTGAGTAATCATAGAATAGAATGGAACTTTATGGAACAATGATGTCATACATATGTCATGATGATATCATAAGTGTCTGAAACATTTCCATACAAGTATAATGCCATGGAACATATGAGAAGGTTGTGGAACAACACTGGTAATGTCCTATAGCCAGTCATAGAATCACATGCATTGAGTAATCACATGCAAGTGCATCATGTCAGTGACATTGCACATGACAACTGTCTAGAGCATAATAGTGAGCATCTGTTAGGTAATACCAGCACTTAACTCTATTTGCTCAACACTCCCCCAGATTTGGTATGTGCCAAATTGGTCAACAAGAACTGAGTGAAGTTATGAAACTTTACTCATCCAAGGTTCTTGGTCAGGATATCTGCAAGCTGTTTGTCAGTTGTGATATACCTCACAATCAAGACTTTTCTTTCTTCAATGCACTCACAAATGAAGTGATAATGAATTTCAATGTGTTTGGTTTGTTTTTCTTGTGTGGGATTCTGCACCAGGAAAATTGAGCCCATATTATCTCTGTATAATGAAATGGGATCTGGATGAAATCTTAACTACATCAGCATAGAGTGGATTCAAATAACTTGTCATGAAGTGTCAGATAAAGACATGTACTTGACCTCTGTAGATGACAAGGTGATTGTCTTTTACTTGTGTAACAGCCAAGTAATGAGTGATCTGTTGGCCAAAATGACCATCCCAGTTGTGAATTTCTGATCACTTTTGTCTGAGGCCCAGTCAGCATCACAGTATGCTTTTACTTTGTACTCCTTCTCCCTTTTGTATGTGATACCCTTCTCCTTAGTAGTGCATAGATACTGAAAGATATTTTTGAGCATGATTAAGGTGATCTTCTGTGGGATTGGTGGCAAACTGTGACATTTTAATGATAGCAAATGCTATGTCAAGCCACATTTCAAGGGTAAGGTAGAGTAGAGATCCAATGACAGATTGATATTTAGAACATGGCTGAGGGGTAGTCTTTCCCTCATTCTTGACAGATTCATACTCTGATGAGAGTGGAGTATTCACCAGTCAGCAGTTCTCCATTTCAAATCTTTGGATGATTTTGTCCAAATAAGTGACCTGGTCAACAATCAAAAGACCTGATGAATAATCTAATTGGTTTTCATTCTGAGATATTCTTTGGCTTGTCCTAAGTCATGACATTCCCATACCATCATGAACTTTTTCTTCATCTCTTGAAGACATTTGCAATTGTTGCCAGTGAAGAGCATGTTGTTGACATAGATTACAAGGATTATGATGCAATTCTCTCTTCCAATCTTCTTCTGTAACACATAAATTCCAGCATCTGAATGGATGTGGGTAAAGCCTAGTGCTTTAAGGGACTTGTTCAGTTCTATGTTCCATGCTAAGGCAGTCTGTTTTAGCCCATATAACACTCTTAGCAATTGGTACATGTATTGTTCTTTGCCCTTCTTCATGAAGCCTTCTGGCTGTTCCATATAGATTTCCTCATCCAATTTGCCATATAGAAATGCAGTTTTGACATCCAGCACCTCTAGGTCTCAATTGGATTGGGTAGTCAAGGATAAGATGATTTGAACTGACTTGAATCTTGCTACTGGAGAAAAGACATCCTTGAAGTCTACTCCATATTCCTGAGAGAAACCTTTTGCTACCAGCCAGGCTCTCTTCTGCCCTTTGGATTTAACAGCATAGACCAACCTGCACTTTACAGGTTTTCAACTGTGAGGTAGTGGAATAAGTCCCCATACTTTCCTCTTGCCTAACACAGTGATTTCCTTGTGCATGGCACTATCTCAAGCCACTTTTTCTTCAACTGACAGTCTCAGAGTGTTGCCATATTGAACAGGTATTTTCAACTTCACCTTGACTTTCTGCATAAGGAGATAATTGATGAAATTGGTGCCACATTCATGGCTCAGCTTATGCAAGTCAATCATTGGCTCCCCCATGTCTGATGCTTCCTTGGCTTTATTCAAACTTGTCCTCTGTTGTGAAGCTTGCCATTCCACTTCTATGAGATGAGTTCTCTCTCCATACACATTTTTGGGTCTGAGAGGAACAACTTGCTCTTGAGTTGATTAATAAATGGTGGAATCTGAATATGGTGTGTAGTGAGGGGAAGATACTGCCTTTAGTGGGGTTTTTGCAGTTCTTTTTGAAGTTTCTGTTCATGATTTCTTGTCAACATCCATAAAGTTTGCAACATCCTCCAGAGGGTTTGGATTAACAGTTGAATGAACTGTTTGCAGGTTCTCTGATGGTTGTACTTTCATAGGAGTGACCTCCATGAGAGTTTCCTCATGTAAGTGGTCTTCAGTTTCTTTGGGTTCTTGGTCTTTGATACTACATCAGAGATTTTAAGATAATATGACATAGGATTACAAGGATTTAACTGAATTAAAATCTCTCTAATACATGGAATAATTGCAATTGACATGACAAGGGTATATATGAGAGGACATGCATGGTGAGATCTGCCATTTGTGCAATCATGTCTTGGTATTATCATATTCATCAATGTGAGATTCACCTGGCAATAGCTGGCAAGATTGACAGATATCATTCACTAGTATCTACTTATATAATTGAGGGTAGCCTTTGAAGATGCCCCAATCAATCCAATGATCTATATCATGGGCCCTGATCTGTCTGACACATGGCCCAGATGTGCTATCCAAGTTCACAAATGTCATATTGTACTCCATATGAGTACTTGTCAATTCATTCAATATTCATGTTAAATAATCCAATTTATATCACAAAACTACTACAGTACAAAGAATAAATAAATAAATCCTGTTGTTGGGGATTATGAAGAGAGGCTGTTGTCAGCATTAAGGGTAGTGGCAGTGGTGGTCGAGATGGTGACCATCATCATCACACTGATGGTGAGCCATTGACACTGGCAGTGGTCAACACAAAGCAGTGGATGGTTAAGGTTGTCATGGTTGTCATCCAAGTGAGGGTGGGTCATCCAGGGGGTGGTAGTGGTAGCCGCTCATCGACATAGGTGGTCATTGTCCTCATCAAGGTGGTTGCATTGTCAACATTGATGTGGGGTGGCCATAATGGCCACATCATCAAGATGGTGATGGTGACAGTCAATGCTTGTTGTCGTCCAGGTGGTCATGTCATCAATGCTGGTGAAGGGTCATCCAGGGGGTGGTAGTGGTGGCTATTCATCAACACAGGTTGTTGTTGTTGTTGTTGTTGTTGTTGTTGTTGAGATGGTAGTGGTTGCATTGTCAACATTGGTGTGGGGTGGCCATGATGGCCATCAATGCTGGTCAGCATTGTCATTCAGGTGGAGAAGGTTGCATTGTTGATGCTGGTGGTGGGATGGCAGTGATGGCCAGGTCATCAAGATTGTCATCATCATCAAGATGGAGGTGGTGGCTATCATTGCCATCTGGTGGTTAACACCTGGTGTGGTAGCAGTGGAAGATGGATCAAGTGAGAATGAGGAACTTAGCAAAAATTCTGAAGTGTGCATGTGTGCATGTGTTTGTGCATATGATTATATCAGCATATTGAACCACTAATATTTCCTAATAGTATTTACCACTTCACTACACCAAAAATGACCACCACCACCATGTGTCAACACACTGCAAATGCCAGCAATGACACCATCACCACCACCACCACAACACTGACAAACAGTTGCAATGACCATGATCTCACCACCACTTCACACAAAACAATGGTGACAACAGCCTTCACCAGTCCTACCACCACCATCACCATGATGATGGCCACAAGCAATGACATCCACCACCATCACCAACACAACAATGGCCACTATGGACAACATCAACCACCACCACTGCCAGCACTGTTGACCATCAATGTGACAATGATAGCCACCACCACCATCTGCATTGTTGACCACCAACATGACAACAATGGTCACTATGGCCACTAGTGATGATGCTGAACATCACCATCTACCACCATGTGTCGACTACTGCCACCACCTCCATTTATTATTTAGTTTACTTAATATTTATATAGTATAACTTGTACAACTAGACAGAATGAAAGCTATTTGTTTTTATGGTTGGGTATGATCTCTTTTCTTATTGATAAAGGGGTTGCATTAACATTGATAACTTATATATGTGGTCATGTATACATGTATTGCCCTCTCTTTCTTCCCCTTACCTATGATGCACAGATAATTCTTGCTAAGAATATATCAAGCTTATGTCTATTTTGTTTTCATATTATCTGAGGTGAAACAAAATGATGTTTATTGGTAAAGCACACATGTATTGCCCTCTATTACCATTTCTTCCTCTTTTTTATGGTACACAGATAATCCTTGCTAAGCACATATCTTCATATTATCTGAAGAAAAACAAAATAATGTTCATTGGTAATATATGCATGTATTGCCCTCCCATACCATTTCTCCCTCTTTGTTATGGTATAAGTATATTCATAGATAATCTTTGGTAAACAAATATGATGACATATCAAGTTTATATCTTTTTGTCAGGTTTATCTAGGCATGTCATCACCACTCCATTTTCCTGATGTAGTCTTTGCACATCACAGGAAAACTTCTTTGTCAAAAATCACATTCACACTGATGATGACCCTGCCACTCCTATCAAGGAATCTGTATGCTTTTGAGCCAGACTTGTATTCTAGAAATATCATAGGAGTGCTCTTGGCCTGAAGCTTGGTTCAGTGTTCCTTCTTGATAAAGATGTAGGCAAGGCAACCAAACACCTTGAAGTACAGTGGCTCAAAAAACTGTCCACATGTTTGCATGTTTTACATTAGTTATGACTTAATGCAATAACCCCTAACCCTAACCCTAGGCCATGAGTGTATGAAATGATGTACTTACCCCTGGCCTTCTATTGGTCCAGGAATCAAGTGAGTTGGATAAGAAATGATAGAATAGTAGCCATTTGAAAATGACATGTCATGCAGACAGTTTTTTGACTTTACAAAAATCCAACTATCTAGTACTTGGTGTGAGCTCCTTTGGCCTTGATAACTACCTCAACCCTTCTAGGCATGGTTTCTATCCATTTTTAACACTCTTCCACAGAAATCTTCCCCCACTCCACTACCACCCTTTTCCACAATTGATGAACTCCTGTAGGAGCACTCTCATAACCTGAGAAAAATCTTTTGAGGTGACTCCAAGTGTGTTCAATTGAGTTGAGGTCTAGAGATTGTGCAGGCCAGTCTAGAAGCTTGATATCCTGCTCTTTAAATCTTTTCTGGGCTTTTCTGGAGGTATGGTTGAAGTCATTATTTTGTTAAAAGATAATGTTATCTTCTGGAATTCCAGATTTCTTCATGCTTTAAAGCAACCTTTTCTTCAAAATAGCCACACACTGTGTTAATTGTGGTGATTGTTCACCCACCCTTATTCATTTCTCTGCTTTCATTCTGTTATTGACCTATACTTGGTGTTAGTTTACTGTTCTCAGACTTTGACACTTTAGTCCTTTTGGTTATTCCTTCTCACAATTTGTTGTGTTGTGTTTACACCATTTGCAGACTTATAATGTTGTGTGCTCAGTGTCTTTCTCTTTAGTCACTTACACTGAGCACAAGGTCTGTATCACATTCACTACCATCAATATAGTCACTTACACTGAGCACAAGTGGGAACTTGTGTGGTTCTTTGCACAGGCAACTTAATACACTGTTCAGCATTTATCCTTCCCTCAACCTCACTCAAGATCCCAACACCATTCCACCCTATACATCCCCAAACCATATGTGACCCTCCTCCAAACTTGACTATACCTTTGACCTCTCTGGAAATAAGCCCTTCACCCTTTTTTTTCCACACATACTCTTGTCCATCTGACTCAATATTGTTGACTTTGGTCTCATCTGACCATATAACTCTCTTCCAGTTCTCCACAGCCCAATGCTGATACTTGAGAGCAAAGGCTAACCTCTTCTTGTGACCAGTAGAAGCAATGGCATTTTCTTCTTCACCAGCCTTCAATGAGGCTTCTTTGAGGGTATTCCTCACTGTCTAAGAAGAAACAGGACTATCAACAATAGAGTTGATGAAATGAGTGGCTTGAACAGCATTTTTGACCTTGCCAGTAAGGATTTGCTAGACAATAGCTCTCTTGTTGGTGGAGAAAAGCTTGGAAGGGCAACCACCATGAAGCCTAGATCTCTCTGGTTGGATTTCCTGAAGAATCTGGGATACTGTAGACTTCCCCAGACAAGTCTGTGAGGCAATCTTCCTAGTAGATAGGCCAAGAGAGGCAAGAGAGATGATTTTTTGTCTTTGAGAAGTGAAAATGAGCTTCATGGTGATGATGAGAAAATAAGCAGAGGGTGAGGGGGGGGGTTAGATATGTAATCAAAACTTTAAGTCAAACAACTGTCCACATGACATGTCATTTTCAAATGGCTGCTATTCTATCACTTCCTATCCAAGTTACTTGGGTCCTAGACCAATAAAAGGCCAAGAGTAAGTACTCCATTCCATACACTTATGGTGTAGGGCTAGAGTTAGGGGTTATCACATTTAGTCATAACTAATGTAAAACATGCAAACATGTGGACAGTTTTTTGAGCCACTGTATAATACATCAGGTTTTTTTACCAGTCCAGAGTTCTACTGGGATTTTCCACTGTGATCATCTCAATGGTTGGGAATTGTACACATGCATGGCAGTCTCCAGTGCATGTTGCCATAGGTTGACTGGAAGACAAGCTGCATGTCACATAGCTTCTTCCTTTTCAACCATTCTGTAATTAAAATGCTCTGCACAACCATTTTTTTGAGGAGTATCTGGAGCAGTGAGATGGTGCTTGATAACATGTTCATGCAAAAAGGCCCCAAACTCAAGAGATCTAAATTCTATTAAGTTGCCTATGCAAAAGACCACACAAGTTTCCACTTGTGCTCAGTGTAAGTGACTAAAGAGAAAGACACTGAGCACACAACATTATAAGTCTGCAAATGGTGTAAACACAACACAACAAATTGTGAGAAGGAATAACCAAAAAGAACTAAAGTGTTAAAGTCTGAGAACAGTAAACTAACACCAAGTATAAGTCAATAACAGAATGAAAGCAGAGAAATGAATGAGGGTGGGTGAACAATCACCACAATTAACAAATTCTCCCCTATAATCTGAGCACATCTGGAAAAGCTGTCTCAAGACATGATTTTGAGCCTAGGCAAGCCATGAACCAAAGGTGTCAAAAGTGTCAGACTTGGTGGAGAGGGGGATGATGGATGCATATCCACTGTAGTCATCAATGAATATGACCACATAGCATTTGTGATAGTAGGACTCCATGGAGAATTTGCATAAATCAGTGTGGATAAGCTCAAGTGGTTTTATAGCACACTTGTAGGTGACTGCATAGGGTTTCTCAGTCATCTTGCCTAACACACAACCCAGACATGATTTATTCATCATTAAAGTCTCAAATGGTAAAATGGTGATTGCCTTAGGCAATTGTTGCCCAGCATTGTATGAACAATGTCTCATCCATGCATGCCACAGGTCTGAAGTTTCCTTTGATCTAATAACTTGAATCTGATCGGTTATAAACTGCAAAGATACATGAACATAATGAAGGGACCCTTTAGATGCTATTGGGCATGACTGCAAATAAAGGTTGTCATTAGGTGCAAAGATTTGAGTTCTATCAACATTTGATGACAGTGAGTAGCCCTTGTTTGTTAACTGTGTCATCAAAATAACTCTCATATGGAGTTTGGGGCAATACCCTACTTCAAGTAGTTTGATTAGTCTTCCATCATGATAAAAAATCACAATGCCTATTCTCAATTTCTCTACAACCATGTCTGCATCTGCAGTTTGTGATATACAGTGGCTCAAAAAACTGTCTGCATGTTTGCATGTTTTACATTATCTATGACCAAACACAATAACCCCTAACCCTAGCCCTAACCCATGAGTGTATGGAATAACATACTTACTCTTGGCTTTCTATTGATCCAAGAATCAACTGATGTGGATAAGAACTGATAGAATAGCAGCCATTCGAAAATGACATGTCATGCAGACAGTTTTTGACTTTACAAAAATCCAACTATCTAGTACTTGGTATGAGCTCCTTTGGCCTTGATAACTGCTTCAACCCTTCTAGGCATGCTTCCTATTCATTTTGGACACTCTTCCACAGAAATCTTCCCCCACTCTACTACCACCCTTTCCCACAATTGATGAACTCCTGTAGGAGCACTCTCATAACCTGAGAGAGATTTTTTGAGGTGATTCCAAGTGTGTTCAATTGTGCTGAGGTCTGGAGATTGTGCAGGCCAGTCTAGAAGCTTGATATCTTGCTCTTCAAACCATTTCTGGGCTCTTCTAGAGGTATGCTTGGAGTCATTATCTTGTTGAAAGATAATGTTATCTTCTGGAATTCCAGATTCCTCCATGCTTTGAAGCAACCCTTGCTCCAAAATGGCCACATACTGTTCAGCATCCATCCTTCCCTCGACCTCACTCAAGACCCCAACATCATTCCACCCTATGCATCCCCAAACCATGAGTGAACCTCCTCCAAACTTGACTGTACCTTTGACCTCTCTGGAAATAAGCTCTTCACCCTTCTTTTTCCATGCATACTCTTGTCCATCTGACCCAATCCTGTTGATTTTGGTCTCATCTGACCATATAACTCTTTTTCAGTCCTCCACAGTCCAATGCTGATACTTGAGAGCAAAGGCTAACCTTTTCTTCTTGTGACCAGTAGAAAGCAATGGCTTTTTTTTCTTCACCACAGCCTTCAATGAGGGTTCTTTGAGGGTATTCCTCACTGTCTGAGAAGAAACAGGACTATCAACAATAGAGTTGATGAAATGAGTGGCTTGAACAGCATTTTTGACCTTGCCAGTAAGGATTTGCTGGACAATGGCCCTTTTGTTGATGGAGGAAAGCTTGGAAGGGCAACCACCATGAAGCCTAGGCCTCTCTGGTTGGATTTCCTGAAGAATCTGGGATACTGTAGACTTCCCTAGACCAGTCTGTGAGGCAATCTTCCTAGTAGACAGGCCAAGAGAGGCAAGAGAGATGATATTTTGTCTTTGAGAGGTGGAAATGGATTTCATGATGATGATGAGAAAATGAGCAGAGGGTGGTGGGGTTTATATATGTTGGATCATACTCATTACATAAAGGCAATATAATAGAACCCTTGATGAACATATGTAATGATATCACAGCATGCTAGGGTCAATATATATAATCAAAACTTTAAGTCAAACAACTGTCTGCATGACATGTCATTTCCAAATGGCTGCTACTCTATTGATTCCTATCTAAATCACTTGATTCATGGACCAATAGAAAGCCAAGAGTAAGTATGTCATTCCATACACTCATGGGCTAGGGCTAGGGTTAGGGGTTATTGTGTTTAGTCATAACTAATGTAAAACATGCAAACATGCAGACAGTTTTTTGAGCCACTGTATGTGTATGTAATTTCTATTCTCAGTGATTAGAAGACTTGTCTTAAGTTGACTTCAACAGCATGCCACCTGATTGAGGACTTTCTGACAAGCAACACTTGGGTATTAAAGGAAAAAACAACAGGCTGATGTATCTTGTTGTGACAAATGCAGATGGTTCTAGCAAGCTACCTCCACTGATCATTGGGAAGGCACACAAACCTTGTTGCTTCCAGAAAAGAACTGTGTCTGACCTTGAGTTCTATTATTGAAGCAATGCAAAGGGGTGAATGACAGCTTTGTTATATCAAGAATGGCTGTTAGATTGTGACTGTCAGCTTCAACAGGAGCAATGAAATGTTCTTCTCTTTCAGGACAATTTTGCAGGTCACATCATGCCTGATACTCTTACAAATATTCACACTGAAAACTTCAAACCAAACTTGACCTCACATGCTCAGCCCAATGACCAGGGTATCATTCATTGTTTCAAAGCTCACTATCATGCAAAATTTATTGAGTGTGCTGTTGATTGCTATGAATGTGGAACCTTGCCCTCACAAATCTATGATATAAATTAGCTTGATGCAATGCACCTTGCAAATGAGGCCTGGAATGAGGTGGATACCACCACCATCTGAAACTGCTGGCATGAAGCTGGCATCTTGCCAGATTTTGAGATGGATACCTTTCTGAGTCAGCCTTCTCTTTCTATTTCATCCCTTGTGCATCTGTCCAACTCTGCACCTTAAGTCAATCCTAGAGTCCTGCAAGCAGAAGCACTTGTTCAGTCCACTCTGAACAAGTTGGAAGCCACTGGTGCTCTTCAGCATTCAAACTGAATGGACTTGGTGAAACTCCTGAACCCTGCTATTGAAGCACATGACATGTTTGATGCCATGGAGAAGGATATTTTTGATGCAGTCATGGAGGTGAAAAAGGTGCAGGGGGAGTTGGCTAGCACAAGTGATGATGATGATGAACCTATTGAGGCACCACCTACCTGCAGAGAGGCACTCCAAGCTATGTTTGTATTATGCAAGTACACAAATGTCATCAGTGATATGCTTGCCCACACAGTTGAGATGAACTTGGGCTTGTTCACACAGAAAATATGCATGGAGGAGATGTATGACATGGAGGATACTAAAATAACATTGTATTTCACTTGTAAGGAATGATACATAGATCCTCAGTATGCTACTAGTATAAATTGAAGCTATTTCTGGCTCCATATCTTGATCTCCATGAAACTGATACTCTCTGACAACTGATAGCTTTCTGGTGGAATGGAGGGCTATCTGTTATAAGGGAGTTGACTGTAGTTTTCCTGATGACCTAGTTAATAACAATAAAACTATGTAGATCTTGGAATCTGCATACCTTACACTTCATTGTTGCCACCATATGTAAATGCAACCAGATGATGATTTATGTATGCTCAGTAGCTAGACATGAGTCACAAAGATTCAGTACTTTTGTGCAGATGAAAGACTAAGTATTACAGCTGTTTTCATGTATCTATACAGTGACTCTGAAAACTGTTGCAATGTTTGGAAGATGTGCAGTAATCAAGCTATAGCATGTTGGCGTGTGGGAATCTCACTTAGTAGCAGTGAAATGACCTGTATCCTGGGGGCCTGGCTACCCACTAAGCCCTTGGTCACATGATTCAGATACAAACTGGTGGAGGTATGGACAGATTAAGTGACAGATGTCACTGCAATGGTTTTTGGACTTTTGATCAGAAACATGAAATCTCATGGAAATGAGTTGTTAACACATGGGGAATATCAATATTTTGGAGGTGTAAAAACTAGTGAAAAAATGTATTTCAAAATGCTAGGTTTTGACAACAAATTTTAAGCTTCACAAAATCTTAGATTTTGGCAATGTGAGAATATGGCAGAAAAGTTTAGATTATGTCCACAGATTTTAGGGCTACTACAATGTAATTGAAAATAATAGCTTTCAGAAGGTGATAAATTATTATCCATAATATTACCTTTCATCAGTTGATACAATATTTAATTTATCACCAGATTTTGTAGCTCACAAAAGGAAAAATTATGACTGTGGTAAAATGTACATATGATTTTGGAAACAGATTATATCACTCAGACAATTAGGTGGGCAATGAGTGGGCAATCTGAGTGGGGCATGAGTGGGCAATACATATACTCAGGTGGGCACTCTTGTGAGATGGAGGCACAAGACACTAGGTTCATGTTCTTCCTACATATAATTGTGCACAAAACTAGGAATGCAAGGTGAGCAAGCACACTAAGCACACTCAAACATATGCATGAAATGTATTTACAACAAATTGTGCTACAAGAGAATAGGCAAAACCACAATAACATAGTCTTTTTTTGTATCAATTAAAGTGTATTTGGGGTTATAAACCCCATGTCACATTATTCTGTAGTAGTTCTAGTAGTCTATGGCCCCAGTGGCCAGCATTCCCCCCAATGTGTGAATGCCCTGCTGGCCAGGTTGTAGACCTCCAGCAGTCCCTATCTGTTCCTGCTGGCTGTTTTAGATGCACCACCTGATGTATGAGGAAAAGGCTATTTACAGTTGCTAGCATATATATATTCAGGTCTAACATGTGCCCAGCTGCCATTGTCAGAGCAGGTGAATATGAGGGGATGTTGGTGTGAGTGTGTGGTTTGAGATCACTGTGGTTGTGTTGCTGGGTGTGTAGTTATTAACTACAGAGCTGCTTCTTCATGTCATGTTGGATGAGGGTTTGCTGGTGTGGCATGTGAATGCCCTCTTGTATGTGGGTAGTTGACAAAGGAGTGGGAGGGAGGGGAGAGAGAGGGTGAGTGAAGGGTGACAATGAGGGAGAAAGGGTATGAGTGGGGTGAGGTGAGGGGGAGAGAGAGAGGCAATATGGAGAGGTGGGGGCAGAGCTTTGAGAGATGGCAAGATGCAGGAGGGGAAAGTGTTCTGCATGTGGAACTGGATGGTATGTTGATAGTGACTGGACCTATCTCCTGTGTGTTAATCTGCACTGTGTGTGTTGTAGTCTGTTCATGGCTTTAACAAACCATAGTATTTCATCTATTCCTTCTTCTTCAATAGTAGGTATGAGATTGATAGTGCTTTCTGTCCTAGTTTGTTCTGCATGATGTGACACTCTCTTGCATATCTTGGGCAGTCAAAAAGAAGGTGGTGCACTGTTTCCAGCATCATGTCACTGCATTGAAGGTAGTTTGCTGAGCCACTACACTGCATGCAATGAAGGTGCCTATTCAGGGTGATGTGTCTGGTGCATAGTTGGAAGACAGTTCCTGCTTGATTCTTTAGTAAGTATTCTATTGTTGTCATAAATAAGTGGGAGTTTGTCTATCAGGGAATATGGGGAGCCAGGGGTGGCTACAGAACACTGAGATAGGATTGATTGGATTATTTTTGGTGATGTGATGCATTACTCAACTTCAAAAATGGCAGGAACTTACCATGGAGGTTGTTGATGTCACATAGCATGTAAATTTCCTGTGGTTGGGTTAGCAACACCTTACAACCACTACTCTGTATACAGACATTGAATCCCAGCTCACCAAGTTCACCCAAGTTAAGGAGGATCAAATCAAATCACATTTAATTATTATCATACAAAGGGGCTTCATTTGGTACTAATATTTCACAAACAGTTAGTGTTACTGGTGAATCTCTGACAAAAGCCACTCACCTGTGATAGTGCCAGAACAACATCACAGGAAGAGAATTTTCACCAAGTGTAATGAGACAGTACTCATGTGGGGTAGATCTTTTCAAGTATATCTGACATTTGATGCAAGTACAGCTGTGCTGGGAAGTGTGGGTAATGATGAAATGGGTCTATAGTGCCTTGACTTGCATTGAGCAACAACTAAAAACAACACTGCCAAATGTATGCCATGCATGCAAAACTGTGCATGATTGGGAGATTGGTGGAAAGAGGTCACTTGGCATAGATATGGAAGCTGGTCTGTCCTCTGAGACAGCAGAGTTGAAAGATGGTTCCACATTGCCAGGTTGCACATACTTGTTAAATAAGTCCTTGCATGCTAAAATGGTGGGGGGACAGTCAGCACAGGCAAACCAAGACTTTAATTTAACCCTCTGAATGAAGGCCTGCAGGGCAGTTTCTTCCATCTCCCCTATACAACTGTAGTCAATGACATAAATAGAAGCAAGGTGTACACATGGCTCACCATACTTGTTGTTCACTGGTAGTCTTTGTATGTAGCCAATGAGGCATTTGAAAGGGAAACACCACCACAAGCATACAGGTCCAAAAAGCTTGAGATAGTTGCAAATATGACAGGCCATGTGGCAGTTAGGGTGGATGGTTGCCTTAGGAAGAACATCTGGCAATGTCTTGAGTCAAGTTATGATACATGAGTGATAGGTGAGGATGCAGCTTTTTGTCATTACAGATGAGCAGGCAAGATAAATTGCAGAAATCAATAGTAAAGTATTGTTTAATACACTCTGGAGCTTTGCTTCCTCCTCCACAGATTGATGATGTGTACCTTCACCCCCAGACTGATGAGTGCCAATGAGATATATACTATTGCCAATGTACACCATTCATCTGCCTTGACAGTGCCTGCTCTTGTGTCACCAAGTTTGCTGGTACTGATTGAAGTCAGGCAGGTGTGTCACTTTCTGCAATAACTGCTTGAATCCTGTGAAGTACTTCTGGCATTGAAATATGAACATCTATAGGGGCAGTCATTGGCTGTTCCCTCTACTAAAAAACAAATGTCAGATGATGTAGTATTAAAAATATGAGCACTGACCCACACAATTAAAAGTTTGACCCATTGTCATTTAGGCAGCTTGTTCCCCTCCACTCTCAGCTGCAGGTCTTCAGCTACCACTCTGAGGGCAGCAAGATGTCTATTCAGGAGCTTGCACTTGAGATTATCCAGGTACTTGCCAATGGGGGTGTGGTCCTCCTTACCACTAAGAAGCAGTGCTCAGATTTTCTCTACATAGGTCCTGGAGTTCTTCAGTGCCAAGAGTGTCCCTGAATTGATCAATTGGATAAAAGCTCTGCTTGAATGCCAGTCACCCAACCTTGTTCATCAATGAGTTTGCTACAGTTGATGTTAATCTGAGGTACTCATGAAAGTGAGCATGTGCTAGACCCAGTAGCAAGAAATGCATAGAATCTACCACTAACTGATGTGCCAGGTCCCAATACAGTAGACACTATAATGATGACCATTGTACCCCATGCTGGGAGAAAAATTTATTGTGTTCAGTCAAGGAATTGGTGTTTTGCCACTTCTCTGCATACAATCACAGCTTTGTCTTATCCAAAAAGGACCATGTTTGTGCCTCAATATCTGTCCTTCCTAGGGTGGTGAGTGGACACAATGGCAGGCACTGCAATAGAAGTGGGGTTGTAGCTACCAGCTGTGCCATTTTCCTGGCTGCAGGGAGGTTGCATATGACACATGCAACTGCCAAATGAGTAATCCAATCTGTAAAGAAAGTTGTACATGGAAATTCCACCCCTCTCTCTCAGCTGTCCACCATGTTATTAACAGGTGGATTGAGGAAATAATTTAGTTGCTCAGCAGAAGGCCTGCATGGACTAGGGATGATCCCAGCCAGATACACATTTTCTAGCTTGTACCACATGTCCAAAGAAAGATTCAGACAGGCACACAATATAATACCACATGAAGTGGTTGCATTGCATTGTAGGTTTCCCTGCATGTTGAAGAAGTCTATGTGAAGGGAAAAAATAAGATGACCTTCACCTTGACAATCAACAAAAGGCTTCTTCCCACAAGGTCCCTTGAAATTCAGCATCCCATACACCTTTTAAGATCAATGGGCTGTGGAACAAGTTTCATTGGAGATTATTGCATGCCTCATCCATAAGCACCTCCATTCCCTCCCTGGTAAGCAATCCTGCTAAGTAATTGTGAAAGTGATGGTAGACAAAGGTTTTGATGGAAATATGACAGCCATCATTGGCATCATGAATGAGAACTGTATCACAGGGTCCATCTTCTGGGTGGGGGTGATTTGTACAGTGAACTAGGTATTTTGGTGTCACTTCCATTGCCTCCACAGGCTTGTAAGTGCAGTTGCATGTCATACAAATGGTGTAGATTGTGGTACAGGGTTGAAGATGAAAGTAGGATAGCACAGTTTTCATGGATTTGAGTATTTGAGCAGAGATATAATTTTGGAGGACTTCCACCTTCAACCTGACAGACTTGAAGGCAAGATTGATGACCAGGGATATTGCCCCCAACAAGAAGTCACTTATCTTGTGACTTGCTCCAAGAATGACAACACTGGCAACAGTGAGAAAGGTGGAAACTTGCACAAGCTCATCCTGTGCATCAATTAGATGATTGAAATGATGTGCTGCAGCAAAAGTAAGCAAGTGTCAAGAGTTGAGGACTTGTCACACACATGAATCATATTTAATGGAACCACTTGTCAGATGTGATCCTTCTTGAGATTCCTGGTGAGAGATAAGAGCCTTCATCATGGCCTGCAACTTGCTGCATGCAGACAGTAGTTCTTGTTTCCAGTCCAACACAGAGAGGGCTGGCCTCATAATGTTCAAGATGGACTGATGAATGTGCTTGATTTTGGAGTCTAGGTTGTGCAGGTTCTCAACCAAAGCTTGGACTGAGAGCTGTTTCTGTATGCATTCAATACAATTGTTGATTGCATTCAGAATCCAGTGAGCTTTCATTGTGCATTGGTTTCATTCTTAGTTAGTTTTCCTGAGGGATGTTTCACCAATAGGTTAACTGGGCACAAAGAAGAGGCTTACTGCTGCAAGTTTCATGGTGACACATGTGGGGCCCATGAATTTGAGGTGATTTCTTGGTTCAGGAGTGATGTTGAAGGGGATTGGGAATTTATGCTAGTGGAAATCAGTAATGGTGACAACAAGCAAGATCATACACTCAACTTGCTCAAGGCAATCTGACTGATGGAGTTAGTGAGTTGATCAACATCAGATTTCTTAATACTCATTGATAAAGGGAGGGAATCACATTGAAATTGTTCATGTGAACACCATAGTTTGCTGGGCTGTGATGTTATGTCTGAACCATTGTCACAGAGAGTGCTGGTGGAAAGACCAGCAGTGATGGAATCTGCAACCTTTGTTGATTGGCAGGCAAGAGTAAGGCCTGTAGCATGGTGAGAATCTGAGTTGACTCTACTAGATGGGCTATGCATCTCAGCAAGATGGATATTGTGAATATGCACTTGCCATGTGGACTAGCAGGCTGACCATCCAAGCCAATTTCACAATAGGAGGAGCAAATGCACTGAAACCACTGATTGTGAGAGGGAATCTCTAGTTGCAAAATATGCTACACTCACATCCATGATTAAAACAAAGAAAGTACAACATTTCACTTTTGGGGTCCAATGACTTCAGCAGAGGCTTTCAGATACATCAGCATCCACATATGGGATAAGGCAGGAAGAAGAGACATACAACAATGCCCATCATGTTCTTCAAGGTGACAGGTACTGTCTCATGCAGTGCTGTCAATGAACAAATTTGGCTCAAAGGACATAATTAATACATCCCTTATGCAGTGGTTTACAATTATTTTTCATTTAGCATCCCAGGGAGCTAAATAGGAGAATCCTTGTCATGCTAGTAACAATAAAAACAATAAACAGGTCATACTGCTATGATAATTACATAACTACAACACTAATCACCATAGGCAACACTAGCTGGTTGTCACTGACACCAGCTATTAGCACAGAATAAATTGTAAGAGAAATGAGGTGATCTCACTAAGCAGTCTCCCAATGTTGCCACTAATTCCATTGTGCCCCAAAACATACAAGCTGGAGTGTCATTTCATGGGGCACCAGGACACCATTCTTTGCTTTGCTATGTATGTCCAGGTTAGGATGGTTACTGGCAAGCAGAGGTGAGATGTTAATACTAGTTCCTTCCACACAGAAGATAACCACCCCTAGGAATGGATGGGTTAAGGATATGGAACATAGAGAAAAAGAGACCACTCTCAAAGTTAGCACAGCTATGAAATCCAAGAGATCCAGTCACCTTGATAACCTGGGTGACCCAAGAAGGTGATGTCCAGGAGGGCTTGTGTTGTAGTACAGGTCTTGGCTATCTCACCATCTGGAGGCAACATCCAAATGGATATTATGACTTCAAGGAGGTGGCATCCAAAAAGATCAGTGCAGGGACTGAAGTCACAGTAGTCAATGCAGATGTAAGTGATAGTATTGTATGACTTATGACAGGGACAAGAGACCAATGAGTGCAAGTCTAGTCATTGGATAGTAAATACCAGCTATACGACATTTTCAGCATTGAGCTACCTACAACAGTCCCATGGGCACTCTTCTTCCAGGAGGGGAGGGATGTAATTGTCTTCAGAATGTATGGCAGCAAAGTGTGAGTAATCTAAGTTCTTCAACACACATACTTGATACTCACCATGGTCACAGTCACACACTGTGTGCAAAGAATGGTATGCAGCTTGGATCAAAGGGAACAGGCATGATGATATGAGCACCATCATAGTTGACAAATCCACTAATCACCTAAATTAATGCAGAGGGGCTACAAACATAGATCCAAGTCACAAGTTCATCATCAATAATGCAACCATCAGTTTCAGTTTACATCACATGGGGGACACAACCTGTATAAAGACTTATGATACAATGCCCCAGAAAACATGTCCAAAACAAGTTACATTTGCAGAGAGGGGGAGAGTCATTGTCAGTGGATCTGACAATGGTATCATGTGTATCTTTGATAAGACTACTGGAGACCTGCTGCAGCTATTGTAATACTCAAAATCTGGTCAAGTGCAAACAGTAACAATAAGAAAGGTCAGACTTCTTGTGGGATATACTTACAATTCCCTGCCTTGCTGCACAGATCTACAATGCTGCCAACCACAACCTTGTTGCTGCAGTGTTAAGACTGGTTCCCCTTGGTCTAGGGTCAAACAGGCAGAGTAGGTAGTATACTACCAGATTGCTATGTAGCATTGTATGGTTTTCCAAATGAAGAATTGAATAACCAAATGGATAAGGACTAGTTCAAGTTTGGTGCACACCTATGCACCCTTGCTTGAGTTTAAGTCAGGTTGAAAGTGAGTTCAGAGGCAAGAGCAGGTATCAGTGAGGAGTATCTAATTTGATATCCAAACTGGAGAGCACTCCAGTGAAAGTACAGGGCATTTATACTACAGAAGAATGGAAATGCTATGTAGTTGGAACATTTGGAAGACCAAATGCACAGTGAAGATAACTAAGATAATGACTAAGGTATGGGGGAGACTACAACTGAGTGTCTGAGATGAAGATTATCCTAAAGGAGCCTAGTGCTCCTGAGGCAGCAATATTCCTTGAATTAGGAATAACAAAATGTAGGGGCATGTTCAACAAATAAAGTAAAACTGATTCAGGAATAGTTAAACATGTTTGGAGAGGTTCTAAATGATTCAGAATGATTCTATATAATTTGGGGAAAAGCCAAATGGCTTGAGACCATGTCTAGGCTGATGGGTTGTCACAGTTGTCACAGTATCCCCCATCTAGGGTTAAGCCCTCAAGATCTAGAAATTGTGGAACTTGTATGGTTGGTAATTTGAAAGTCAGCATTGTTCTAGAGACAAACAAAAGACTATGCAACACTTATAAGCACAACACAGCACAGTGCTGTCTTTATTCCTTCTTTCTTATTCTTAACCATGTCTACTCAATTGCATTCATCCACCATTGCCCCTGCTCCCACAGACCCTGTTGACTGGATGAAGGTTGCTGATTTGGTTCTCAAAGAGCACCCTGTGGACAATGTTGACACAGTGGTTGCCAAGGCTGAGGAGAAGGGTAGAAGGTACTGTGAATGTGTTTGCAAAAGGGCTGAGAAGGTGGCAAAGTGTTGAGAGGAGGAATGAGTGTGAAGAGAGGAAGAGGAGAGAGTTTGAAGGGCAGCAGAGAAGGCACAGAGGGAGGCCAAGGACAAGGCAAGGCAGGAAGCCAAGGAGGCTGAGCAGAGAAGAGTTGAGGTGGAGAAGGTGAAAGTGATTGAAGAGGCTCAGCAGGTGATCACAGAGAGGGAGAGGGAGCAACAGGTGAGTGGGAGTGAAATGGCCATGAGTGACTACCCCATTGTCAACCACACATACATGCTTATTCCCAAGAAGTTCCCAGTTGTGCTGATGAAGGTGCCAAGTTGAGCAGGGTCAAACCAACTGATGCTGCACAACACATCATGCATGAACTGTGTGAAGACTCATGAGCTGTGTTACACAGTCATCAGATCAAAGAGCAAATCATGCCAGAAATGCCAGTGTCAGAAATTAGGGTGCTGGGTGGCAGACTTAGGGAGTGAAAAGAGGAGGGGAGAGACAGATAGGTCACCCAGAGGTGGGGAGAAATGAAAGCAGGCAAGAAGGGTAATCCCAGACAACACCAAGGATGATGACAACATTGAGATCACCAGATCTTTGATCATGGGTCCTTCATGAGTGGTGTTGCCTTGTTCAACTAAGCCAACCAAAATGGTCACAGAAGTCTTGGACTGTTGACTCAGTGAGATGACCAGACTCCTTTGGGAGCTGATCACCTCAGTTTAGGACCTTCAGGCTGGCATAATGGAAGGCAACACAGGTGTTACCAAGGCCATGATGTTGTTCCTTGATCAGTTCATAGTGGATGAGGCTGGTGAGGGTGAGGGTGAAAGGAAAGGCAAGGGGAAACAAAAGGTGACTGAATTGGAAGGTGATGATGGGTACACAGGTGAGGGTGAGGATGAGGAGGAGTCCAGGGATGTTAAGGCAGAGGGCAAGTAGTTATTGGTATCTCTGGTATTATTATTATTCTTGTTTTGTTTGTGCTTGTTCAGGCATGTAAACAGTGTATATGGTTGCATTGTCTATCATTGCAAGAGAGTGTCCAGTGGTCCTGGCTTTAGTGGGTATGACTTGTGAAAGTGTGTGACTACTTCCAAAGTGTTCCTGAGTTCAGTCATGACTAACCATGAGGTTTCCTCATTGGTTCCCTCACAACTGGCCCAACACACTAAATATAGCAATGGACAGTTGCATCAATGACAATCTATCTTTGAATCAAGGATTTCGGATATTTTGTATTCTGTCTCTCCATTGCTGTCAACTGGCAGTGGTGGTGCTTGTATGTGATTCAGTATTGTATTTAGTGTAGCTGATTTGAGCTGGGAAACATAGAATACAGGGTGGACTGAATGCATGGCATCAGGGAGCCAAATGGTAAATGAGAGTGAACCAACTTGAGTGATAATTGGGAATGGTCCCAGATTCTTTTCAGACAGTTTTCTTGAAGGTTGGGTGGATCAGAAGTATTTGGCTTTGACATAGATGTGATCACCCACTTTGAAATCAGGGGGTGGCAACCTCCTGGCATCTGTGGGGCCTTGGTACTTTTTCTGAGCAGCTGTTATTTCTTCACATAGGTACTCATGCAAGGAGTCAAGATTGACTGCCAGCTCTTGGGCATGAGCCAAAGTAAGATCTTGTTCAGGGTGAATAGTTATGTTCAGGTGGTAGCCCTTATTGGCAAAGAAGGGTGATATGCCTGTAGTAGCACTTTGCACATTGTTGTAAGTGAATTCAGCCAATGGTAACAAATCTGACCAGTTGTCTTGCTGGTAGTTACAATATACTTGGAGGTACTGTTCAAGGGTCTTATTGATTCATTCAGTCTGCCCATCTCCTTTAGGGTGAAGTAAAGCTTCATGTTGAGGGCTTTTCCAAGCAATTGGAAGAAGTGAGAGATGAATTCAGTGCCTCAGTCAGACATTATGTGGGCTGGTACACCATGTTTGGAGAATATGTGAATCAGGAAGAGTTGAGCAAGTTCAGGGGAAGTGATAGTATTGTGAGTTGGAATGAAGGTTGCTTGTTTTGACAATTGGTCCACAATGACCAAAATTGCTGTGTAACCAGTTGATGCAGGCAGTTGTTCAATGAAGTCCATGGAGATTTAATTCCATGGTAATTTGAGCATTGGAAGCTGTTTCAGCATTCCATATGGTCTATGACATGGTGTTTTGGCATGAGTGCAGGCAGTACAGGATTTAACATAGTGGATGACATATGTTTGGATGCCTGGCCATGTATATTCACACCAAATGAGTTCAAGGGTTTGGTTTTGACTGAAGTGACCAGACAGTGGGTGGTCATGTTTCAACTGAAGAATGCAAAGGCATAGGTCATTTGATTCAGGGACATATATGCATCCATCTAGTCTTAGAAGACCTTTTTTGTCAACTTTCCACCTAGGGTCATTTGTGTTTAAGAGTCAGGTCTGAGCTAGAGGATCTGAGGGTAGGGCAGAGAGGATATCATTGTGAAGCTGTTCAACATTCATCAGGGTGCTAGCCCAAAGGACAGGGGCTTCCAGATATGTTGTGTGGAGCAAGGACAAGAGTTGTTTGGAGGTAAAAACAGGTTGAAGATTCTGTGGGTTAACTTGGGCAAAGGCCTTATCCTCCTCTTTGAGATAGATGTCCTATTGTCTACTTAGGACATTGGGCTTAGCACTGAGCTTTCCAGGATGGAAACAAATAATCAGATTAAATTGCAAAAGGTATTTGGACCAGTGAGCCTGTTGTCAAGTCAAGACTTTGGATGTAGAGAAATATACTAGGTTCTTGTGGTTGGTAACAACATCTATTGGGTTTGGAGAGCCTTCAAGATAGTGTCACCACATTTGGAAGGCCTCAAAAATGGCCAATAGCTCCTTATCATGCATGTCATAGTTGAGTTCAGGGGCAGTGAGGGTGTGCAAGTAGAATGTGACTGGATGGATCTCACCATTGTCTGGGGTGATTGATAGAATACCTGCAATGGTGTAGTCAGAGGCATCAGTCTCTACTGTAATAGGCATGCCAGGTTGAAAATGGGTGAGGATAGGGGCTGTGGTAAAGGCTTCCTTCAACTGGTTAAACACTGCTTGGCAAGCCTCAGAGAAGTTCCAGGGGGCATCCTTGCATGTTAGCTGAGTCAGGGGGACCACAATGTCAGAGTAATTGTAGATGAACCTTTGATAGAAATTTGTGAAGCCAAGGAAAGACTGGGTGTCCTTCACCTTGTGAGGTTCAGGCCAGTCATGGATAGTCTGAGCCTTGTCTTTGGACATTGTCAGGCCTTTGGGAGAGAGGTAGTATCCAAGGTATTTGACTGAGTCCAAATGGAATTCACACTTCTTGGGTTTAGCATAGAGGCTGTGCTTGTGAAGCCTTCTAAGCACTTCTTTGACATGCTTTTTGTGATCTTCCATGTTGTCTGAGTATATCAAGATGTCATCAAGGTAGACTACCACTGAGACATCAAGCATATCTGTGAAGACTGAGTTGACAAAACATTGGAAAGTGGCTGGAGCATTAGTGAGACCAAATGGCATCACCAACCATTCATAAGAGCCATAGCAAGTGCAGAAGGCAGTTTTCCACTTGTCTCCTTTGGTGATCCAAACCAGGTGGTATGCATGTCAAAGATTGACTTTGGTGTAGATCTTAGCATAACTTGGAGAGTCAAGTAAGTCAGAGATTAGGGGTAGTGGGTACCTATCCTTCTTGGATATTTTATTTAGACCACAGAAGTCAACACATAGTTGAAGCGAGCCATCCTTTTTCTTTATGAAAAGGATGGGGGCAGTGTGAGAGGACAAGGTCAGCCAAATGAAACCTGTGCTGAGATTCTCATCAATGAATGTCCACAGAGCTTCAAGCTGAGTAGCAGACAGTGAATACAAGGTACTGAGCAGTGGGGAAGTTCCTTCCTCAAGGTCTATTTTTAGGTTGAACTCTTAGTGAGGTGCAAGGGTGGAGGCCTTGGCCTTACTGAATACATCAGCAAACTCATGATAGCATTCAGTGACCTTAGAGAGATTGGTGATGGCAGCAGTGTGAACTGGGCATCTTCCTGTGGATGGAGGTGGAGGGTGAACTGTACAGATCCTTCAATCTTACAAGCATGAGCATAAGCTGCAGCATTGATAAGTGCAATAGGTGGTGCTCAGAAACCAGGCGAAGATGGCAAATTAGGGGTGGGGACCAAGGATTTGGATCCCAAATCAGAGGTAGGCATCAGGGCTGGTACTCTTTGCAAAGTTGTTTGGAATGTAATACTGCCCACAACCCAATCAATCAATTGATTGTGCTGGGCAAACCAGTTGTGACCAAATACAAGCTTGCATGTGGAGTCCAAGTGAGTGACATAAAGTGTTGTCAGGGTAGTATTGCCAGATGAGAGTCAAATTGAGAGATCTGTTGCATGGGTTATGTCCAAATTGGTCATACCATTGAATAGATGGAGCATAATTGGGAAAACAGGATAGCAGGGAAAATTGTTGTCATTCACAAAAGTTGAGTCTACAAAACAATGGGTAGAACCTGAGTCTATTAATGTAGGGAAATTCAGGAGATCTGAGTTTGGGATAGAAATGGAGGGCATAAGTGAATTTGGGTCAGAGAGAGCAGACATGTTGAGTCTAGCCTCCTTGGCACAGTGGGAGTCAACACAGCTCTCAGCTTTGCAGAGTTCTGAGAGCTGCTAACTATTTTTTTGCCTTGAAAGAGGCTGTCAGCTCAGCTTTCAATGATTTGGGGGTCTTATGAGAACAGGTGTGTTCATTTGACTGGGCCACAGCTGCTTGGACCTTGGCCTTCTTGACTTGGACAATGGGACAGTTCTCAACCCTGTGGCCAGGCTCAGCACAGACTAAGCAGAGATTCTGATTGAACTGTTGCTTTTGTTCAGTAGGAGTGAGTTTGCTGTCCTTTCCAAGCATACTAGAGAGGTCTGGTTTGTTGCTGGTCTTTTGCTGCTTAGATCCGGACTTGTTTTGATTGTTGTTATTGTTGTTACTGAATGAAGATTGTGCTGAAGGGTTGGCTGCCTTGGCCTTTCCTTTGTTATTTTTTCCTGACTGTGACTTGTTGTTGCTGTTGCTGGTGTTACTGGAGCTGCTGCCAGAAGATTTGTTCTGGCAGGCAACCTTCTCCTTGTGTTCCCAGTAGCAGGCATTGATTTTCTGCATGAGAGATCTTAGTGCATTGAGAGTGCAAGGCTTTCCAACGTGGTTTATCTCATCCTTGATTTGGTCAGGGAGACCAGTGTAGAAGTGATGGCACAAGGCACCATTGCCATAGCCTCAAACTTGTGATGTGAGTTGATTAAAATCAACCATGTAGTGGTTGACCTTATGAGCCTCCTTCATCTGAAGGTGGTTGAGCTGGTGTTCTGCGTTGGCAATGGGGTTGTGTGGTCCAAAGGTGGACTGAAGCTCAGCAACAAACTTGAGCCAGCTGTCCATCCATAGGGGTTGATTGGCTGGGTTTACAGGGGCCAATAGATCTGGCTTGAACCATTTAAGAGCCATGCCTTTTAGGTATGATTGTGCAAGTGTAATCTTAGTGCAATCTGTTTGGAAAACTTTTGGCTTTCCTTGGAAATTAAGTTCACACTGTATGAGGAAAGCATGAAGCTTCTTAGGGTCAGTTCCATTGAACTGGTCAGGTTCCTGAACCTTTGACTGGGATGATGTTGTGTCACATGTGCTTTGAGCTGCCCAAGCAAAGTTGTCTAATGCATTGGCCATGTTGGCCCACATTCTTTGATCAATGGTTACTTTGGGATTTTCCTTGGGAGCATCAATAAACACATCATCATTAAAACTATTGTTGTCACCATTACTTGGATCATCTCTGGGACCATCATTGTCCCCTGGATAATCACCACCAGAATTTGGGTCACCTGGAGTGTGAGCACATTGAGGCAATAATGGCAAAGGCAATGAATGGGGGGTGGATCAGATAAGGGTGAGTTTGGTGAGCTATGAGACCATAGAGGTGACAGATTGCCTAGTGAATCCTTGGAAGGAGTTGGCATTGTCAGGGGTTTGCCTATTACTGGCAAGAGTATTGATAGTGGCTGTGCATTGCAGAGCACTTGCTGAAGATTCTTCAATGACTGCTGTACATAAACAGGATTGGGTGATAGTAGGCATAATGATTTGAGTTGAATGGGTAAACTTGTTTAGCAAGTTGGAGTTCAGATATACTGTTAAGACTAGTTTCCCTTGGTCTAGGGTCAAATGGGCAGAGTAGGTAGTATACTACTGGATTGCTACGTAGTGTTGTATGGTTCTCCAAATGAAGAATTGAATAACCAAATGGATAAGGACTAGTCTGAGTTTGGTGCACACCTATGCACCTTTGCTTGAGTTTAAGTTGAGTTAGAAGTGAGTTCAAAGGCAAGAGTGGGTATCAGTGAGGAGTATCTAATTCAATATCCAAACTGGAGAGCACTCCAGCAAAAGTACAGGGCTTTTATACTACAGAAGAATGGAAATGCTATGTAGTTGGGACATTTGGAAGACTGTCATGACCATGTCCAGCTGACAGTCATCAAGTCTGGACAATAGATCCTGTCCCTGGCTGCTATGTCATATCTCTGGACAGTCTGTCATGTCCCTGGTCTACTTGACCTTAAGAGTACTGTACTGCATGTGGCAGTGTATGGCATTGGTGCACTTCTGTCACTGCATGCAATATCTGGCCATTGTACAGTTCCTTATCCTGGACTAGACTTTGACATCTTTATTCTCAAACTTTCATTTGTCTTATTCATCCCTTGGTAATTTCTTACTGTATTTCTTAGCCCAGTTTACCAGACTGTGCTTTGCTGTGCTTACTTGTAGTATAAAAGCCATAGATACTTTGTCTGGTAGACTTCAGTCTGAAATCAAATTAGTCTCTTCTCCTGATCTTACCCCTGGACTGGGACCCACACAAGGAGGCAACACTCTGTCTCCAAGTTGTTGAACTCAAGCAGTCCTAATCTGTCTCTTGACTACACTACCTACACTATCTGACTGGACTTGCACCCAGAAATCTCTGGAGAAGACCCAGACTTGACAGTATTTCAGACTCACTCTTGTGTGGGTTCATTCACTCATCTTTCCTAAACACCCTGACTCTACCTCATCATGACAATGACAACTTGCCTTTGTTCCCACACCACAGAGGCAGCTGCACCTACATCAGCATCTGCCTTTGCATCCAGCTCAGCAACTGAGCTTCACAGACAAGCTGCAATTAATGCTGTAATCAATACTAGATGCACTGCAGCAGCAGCAGCAAACACCTTTAGAAGCTTCACCAGTAGAAGTGCAGCTTCTTATGCACCAATCACCCCCACCAAACCATCTTCCTGGAGGTCTCAGCCCCAACCCACTTTCACTGTCAGAATACCCCTGACAATGATCCTGGAGATGATCCTGGAGATAACTCAGGGAGTGATGATGATGATGATGAGAATGACCCATTCATCAATGCTCAAGAGGGAGATGAAGAATTGGATCCCAGACTGGTTGTCTTTGGCAACCTGGCATTCACCATTGAGAACCTCACTAGGGTTTCAAATTGAAATGAATCTTCATCCTCTAGGGCAAAGGTCAGGAAACCTGATACATTCAATAGTACCAAACCCAAGGAACTCTGGACTTTTCTGGTCCAGTGCAAGCTTAACTTCCAGGACCAGCCTTGCACCTTTCTTGCAGACTGTGCCAAGGTTACTTATGTGCAGTCTTTCCTAAAGGGCATGGCCCTTAAATGGTTCAAACCAGACTTACTCACAGAAGACAATGCCAATGACTGGCCATTATGGATGGACTCTTGGAAAGAGTTCATTATTGAGCTTCAAACAACCTTTAGCCCCCATGACCTGGTTGCTGACACTGAGAGTCAGCTTGATCACCTCCAAATGAAGGAGACCCAATGAATTAACAAGTATGTGGTCAAGTTTAATAGGATTGTGTCCCAAGTACACAACTACAGCAATGGCGCTCTATGCCATCATTTCTACTCTGGACTGCCAGACTGGATTAAGGATAAAGTATGTCAAATTGGCAAACCCTGGGCACTGGGTGACCTTTGCCACCTAGCCCAGGAAATCAATGCTCATTATTGGGAGTACAAAGAGGAGACTCAGTGCACTAACAGGACCCAATTGTCCTCATAAGTCCTCAAACTCAGGGAACACTAAGTCTAACAAGACTGGCCAAGACAAGGCCAAATCCAACAACTCTGGCTCTAATCAGCCAACACCCAAGCTGTCCAATGCAAACAAGACCAGTACACCTAAACCAGACTTGGACAGTAAGCTAGGCAAGAATGGTAAACTAACCACAGAAGAGCACAAGTAATGCTGCAAAAACAAACTCTGTATGTTCTGTGATGATGACAGTCACTTCACTAAGAACTGCCTCAAGAAAGCAGCTAAGGTGAAAGCTCAGGCCACTACTACCTTAGCAACTCCTTGTGAGTCCTGCTCTTCCAAGCTGGACTCAACCTTGAGTGACTCCACTGAGGCAAAAAAATAGAGAGCAGCTCTCAGACCTCTGCACAGACTGAGAACTGCATTGACTCCAGCTGTGCCGCCCTAGAGGCTTGCCTCAATGCATCCACTCTTTCTGATCCCAACTCCCTGACCCCCCACATATCACTCATTCCCCATGACTTACCTTAACTTTGTGCACTTGTGGACTCTGGTTCCACCCACTGCTTCATAGATGACAAGTTTGCATCTGAACACTCTCTTCCCTCTTATCCCATCTTTCCTATCTCACTCTGACTCTTTGATGGTACATCAAACTTTGTAATTACCCATGCTATAGATCTGTTGATCCTATTCATGGACTCAGGTGAAGTCACTCCTGTAACCTTGTATCTTGCTCTGTTGGACTCTGAATGTAGAATTGTCCTTGGACATAACTGGCTCACCTGCTTCAATCTGTTGATTGACTAGATATTGGGCAGTCTCAAGTTCTGGACACCTGCACAAAGAATGCCAACCCACTCATTGACACATCCAGCCTCTCCCAGCTGCTCTGATCCTGGCCTTGTGCCACCCAGTTCCAGCCTCACACCATCTGTACCCTCCATTGACTCACTGGTCCACACCCCCCTGAAGGCTGCCCCCATCACTCTAATTAATGCTACTGCATATGCATGTGCATGTAAATTAGAGGGATTGCTTCAGTTTAAACTTCAGCTGCATCCTGAAGACTCAGCTAAAGCACAGTCCACCTCTGCTACTACTTCTCCAGACTTATCTGGGGTCCCCCAGGAGTACCAAGACTTCACTGATGTCTTCAGCAAAGCAAAGGCCTCTACACTCCCACCTCATCAAGAGCATGACTTGAAGATTGAGCTAGAAGAAGGAGCTACCCCACCACTGGGAACCATCTACTCCCTATCCCTGGTTGAGCTCAAAGCTCTCTGGACCTTTATTGACAAAAATCTTAGCACTGTTTTATCTGCCTCACCACTTCCTCTCACACTGCCTCTGTCCTCTTTGTAAAGAAGAAGGATGGATCACTCCAGCTTTGTGTTGATTATTGAGGTCTCAATAAACTCACCAAGAAGGACTGATACCCACTACCACTCATCTCTAACCTTTTAGATTCCCCTAGTTGCACTAAGGTCTATATGAAAATTGATCTCTGGCATGCCTACCACCTTGTCTGGATTGCCTCTGGTGATGAGTGGAAAACTGCTTTTAGAATGTGCTATGGATCTTACAAATGGTTAGTAATGCTCTTTGGCCTCACTAACACCCCTGCAGCTTTCCAGCACTTTGTCAATACTATCTTCACTGATATGCTGGATATCTGTGTCATTGTCTACCTAGATAACATTCTGATCTACTCCAGAGACAAAAAGTCTCACAAGCAGCATGTCCAGGAGGTCCTTTGTCATCTCCAGCAGCATAGTCTCTATGCCAAGCCAGAGAAGTGCAAGTTCCACTTGGACTTGGTGAAATACCTTGGGTATTGTCTCTCCCCAGAAGGTTTAATGATGTCCCCAGACAAAATTTAAACAATTGTTGACTGGCCCAAACCTTGCAAGGTGAAGGATATCCAGTCTTTCCTGGGCTTTACCAACTTCTACCACCAGTTCATATTCAATTACTCTGACATTGTGGTGCTCCTCACCCAATTGACACAAAAAGATGCTCCTTGGAACTTTTCTGAGGAATGTTGTCAATCTTTCAATAACCTCAAGCAGGCCTGCACTACTGCTCCTGTCCTCACACACTTTACCCTGGGACCTCCTATCATGGTTGAGACTGATGCCTTCAAGTATGCCATTGCTGGTATACTTTCTGTTACCTGTAATGATGGTCAGATTTACCTTGTTGCATTCTATTCTTGCACCCTCATGGCTCTGGAATTAAATTATAACACCCATGATAAGGAATTACTTGCTATCTTTGAAGCATTCCAGACATGGTGTCATTACCTGGAAGGCTCTGCCACTCTGGTTGACATTGTCACTGACCACAAAAATCTGGAGTATTTCTCTACCTCCAAAGTTTTGACTAGATGACAGGCCTGCTGGTCAGAATTCCTCTCACAATTCAATATGGTCATTTGTTTCTGCCCTGGAAAACTCAGCACCAAGCCAGATGCACTCACTAGATGCTAGGATGTCTACCCCAAAGAGGGGGATAGTGGCTATGCCTGGGTTACTCTGCAGAACCTCAGGCCAGTGTTCACCCAAGAACAACTCTCTGCCTTGCTTCATGCTACCTACCTTGAGCTTCCAGTCCTTTGTGCAGTCAAAATCATGGATGTTGAGAAACTCCATAACAACATCCTATCTGCCCTCACATTTGACTCAATTGCACAGGTCTGGCTCTCTGATACATCTGATCCCAGGTGGTCAGTAGACAAGTCCAGATTACTATGCTTAGATGGTTGAATCTATGTACCAGACTTAGATGACCTATGTCTCCAGGTACTACACTGCAAGCACAACCACCCTCTCTCTGGGCACTTTGGACAAAACCAGACTCTTGAGTTAATATGTTGTGAATACACCTGACCAGGCCTCAGGATGTTTGTCAAGAATTATGTCCAGTCATGTACAGCCTGTGCCTAGTCTAAGACACCATGCCATCACCCCTATGGGTTGCTCAAGCAACTTCCCATCCTGGAGAAGCCTTGGAATTCCATATCCATGGATTTCATAGAGCAACTCCCCTCCTCATCAGGCTTCACAGCCATCCTGGTTGTGGTTGACAGGCTTTCAAAGCAAGCCATCTTCATCCTCACTCACAATACCATCATAGCTCCTGAGCTTGCAAAGCTCTTCCTACTTCATGTGTTCTCCAAGCACAGTGTTCTGGCCCATGTCACTTCAGACCAGGGTTCAGAGCTTGTGTCACACTTCTTCTGGTCTCTTGGTAAGGTGTTAGATATGCATCTCCACTTCACCTCTGGATATCACCCAGAGGGGGATGGACAAACTGAGTGATTCAACCAGACACTCAAACAATACCTCTGGGTCTACTGTAACTACCAACAGGATAACTGGGCTGAGCTTCTGCTACTAGCAGAATTTGCTTATAACAATGCACCCAGTACCACTACTGGAGTATCACTGTTTTATGCTAATAAGGGCTACCACCCAAACCTCATGGTATTCTCTGAATGTGATCTCACCTCTGCCAGGGCTCATGATTATGCAGTTGACTTAGAGTCTCTGCACCAATACCTTCATGAAGAAATGGCTAATGCCCAACAGTGATATCAAGGTCCAGCTGATGTCAAATGATCTCCAGCTCTGGACTTCAAAGTTGATGATAATGTCTTTGTTAAAGCCAAGTATTTTAGGTTGACCTGGCCTTCTAAAAAGCTCTCTGAAAAGGACCTTGGGCCTTATCCCATCATAGCCCAAGTTGGTTCCCATTCATTCACTATTTGACTACTGGACTCAATGTGTGCTGTTCACCTGGTCTTTCACATCTCACAGCTTGAACTGGCCACATCCAACATCATACCCAACTGAACTAAACCACCACCTCCACCAATCAAGGTAGAAGGTGACTTAGAGTTTGAGATCGCTGAGATCCTCAACTCTAAGATTGACTAGAGATGAAAAACCTGCAAACTCCTCTATCTGGTATGCTGGGCTGGTTACAAAGGGACTGATGAAGAGACATCATGGCTTTTAGCCACCAAACTAGGCAATGTGTCAGAATTAGTAGATGAATATCATGCCTGGTATCCAACCAAGCCAGGCCCACTTAGTTTTGTATAACTGGTCTCTGGTAATCCTTATGCTTTCCTATATCTTGTCTTGTCTAGTCCCTTATTTCACTCTGTTTCTGTTCAATTAACAATTCCCTTTCATTGCTATAGAAACAATTCTCTATTTAAAAGTCCTTGGCTGGACTTCCCTACATGAACTTCCCCTTTCCCTTGCTGGCTTTCTGGCTCTCCTCCTGCTCTTCCCTCAGCCTAGCCAACTCCAGCTTGATCTCATCCATGTTAACCTCTTCATCATTGGTTGACTCCTCTATGCTAGACTGTTCCAGTGCCAGGAAGTACAAACATTCATCCACAAATGTCTCCAAGGCTTTTGCAGCCTTGTAAGATGCCTGGGCTGATTCCTTGTGTGCCCAGGTAGCCTCTCCCAGCTGGGCTGCCATTCCCTCCACTGCAACAATCAGTCACTCCATTTGTCCCTCCAAGGGACCACCCCCAGCCTTCTTCCCACCAGCCTTCCTTGCCACAGTCTCCTCAAACTCATTGTTGTCATCCTCTACTTGTGCCTTTGTTTTGCACACTCTCTTTTTCTTTTCACCCCCTCTGGATGATGATGTCACAGCCTTGCCCTTGCCCTTGCTGGATCCAGCCCCAAACACCTCCACCTCTGACCACTCACACTTTTCCTTCATATTCATGCACTGCACACATGCCATTCTCCTCTTGTTCTCATCCACAATCACCTCACATGCCATGTTTGCCTTAGCACAGCATAGACATCTAAGGAAAAGGGGTCAGCCCACCTATGGGAAACATCACTGGACTTACTGGGCACCTGCATCCTGGGCTGCACTAGACCCTACCTCAACCTCCTCCCTCTGCCTCTTCTTATTGGCCTCTACAGCCTTCACCCTCTCCTCCTCAACCTTCATTTGTGCCTCTTCATGCACCCTCTGCTCCTCCTTGCATCTCTTCCTCTCCACCACCTCCTTCTTCCAGTGTATCCATTGCTCTTCTTCTTCCTGGTGCCAATGTTCCTTGTCTTCTCACCTCTTCTTCTCAACCTTGCATCAACAACACTCCTTGGCCTTGGCAGCTGTGACCTCATTGCTGTCTTCTATGTCCAATGCAAGGACAGATGTCTTGGCTTGTCTCCAATTGACATCAGGCATTGGAGTGCTGGTATGGGGGGTAGTTGACTTGGAAGCAGAGGCAGACATGCTAAGGAAAGAAAGAGTTGTTGGGGCTGACTCTGAAACTGGGCCTGCCTTTTCAGGTTTCTAGGTTCACAGTCAGACAATGCATTCAAACTCAGCATTGTCCTCAATGCAGCCTTATGGGTTTGGCCCCTAAGAGGGTGATACTGTCATGACCATGTCTGGCTGACAGTCATCAAGTCTGGACAATAGATCCTGTCCCCAGCTGCTATGTCATATCTCCAGACAGTCTGTCACATCCCTGGTCTACTTAACCTTAAGAGTACTCTATTGCATGTGACAGTGCATGACATTGGTGCACTTCTGTCACTGTGTGCAATATCTGGCCATTGTACAGTTCCTTATCCTGGACTAGACTTTGACATCTTTATTCTCAAACTTTCATTTGTCTTATTCATCCCTTAGTAATTTCTTACTGTATTTCTTAGCCCAGTTTACCAGACTGTGCTTTGCTGTGCTTACTTGTAGTATAAAAGCCATAGATACTTTGTCTGGTAGACTTCAGTCTGAAATCAAATTAGTCTCTTCTCCTGATCTTACCCCTGGACTGGGACCCATGCAAGGAGGCAATGCTCCATCTCTGAGTCATTGAACTCAAGCAGTCCTAATCTGTCCCTTGACTACACTACCTACACTATCTGACTGGACTTGCACCTGGAAATGTCCAGAGAAGACCCAGACTTGACAAAGACCAAATGTGCAGTGAAGATAACTAAGATGATGACTAAGGTACAGGGAAGGCTACAACTGAGTGTCTGAGATGATGATTATTCTAAAGGAGCCTAGTGCTCCTGAGGTGGCAATATTTCTTGAATTAGGGATAACAAAATGTAGGGGCATGTTCAACAAATAAAGTAAAACTGATTCAGGAATAGTTAAACATGTTTGGAGAGGTTCTAAACAATTCAGAATGATTCTATATAATTTGGGGAAAAGCCAAATGGCTCAAGGCTGATGGGTCATCACAGTCATGACATGCTGCCTCATCTAGCAACAACCACAACAACACAATCACAATTTGAAAGAAAAGTATCAAGCCCAGCCCTGGAAACAGGACTTGGGTGATGATTTGAACAGCATTGCAAATGGCAATGCAACTTCTAGTGATTGCCACAGTTGGGGTGATCTTGTACTGCACTATGGTAAGACACAGGTTATATGGAGTTATTTTCTGATAGTTGACACTTACAATGGAAGGGGATACATATGTACCAGGAATGGAAAGTCAATTTACAATACATATGGGAGTCCCAATTGGATGAAAACATAATATGCTGGATCCTTGCATAAGAACTTGCTGCTAAGCTATTGATGGATGACAGAAACAAGATATTGAACACTGCAATAAAAGAGCAATTAATCAGTGTACATCAGGACACCACAGGAGATACTGGAGCATGGACCATAGCTGTCACTGCAGGAAGGTGGACAGAATCTAGGAAAGATGTGATGATTAGGGACAATGCCCTTTAGTATGCACTGTAATTATAAATAAGTATGATAAAACCTTAGCAGTGATGTACTCACACACCCAACACATCTATTCAACCATCAAGCTTCATGCATTCATGGGCAGCTCTTAATGTGCACTTTGTTTACATTGTTCCCCATGATGAGACTGCATTATTTGGCCCTTGAAGCTCATTTACAAGCTAGTATTTTTATCTGTCCAAGGTGTAAGACCCATAATTAGCTAGTTAGCCAGTGACTATGAAGATACTAGTACTAATCTACTAACAATGATATGGAAGAAGAAAAGAAGGTGTGAGAAGTGAAGGCAGGGTTGAAATAGAGAAATGAACTCAGTCAGTGATGTCTGAATCCATGAATCTACCCACATGACAAATTCTGCCACCAAACTCTGAGCTGCATAGAGGGACAAGAGCAAACTACAAAGCTGTAGTACATAGAGACCAGAGACCAGTAATACATACACACTTAAGCTCTTGCTGGACACCAACATCATGCTGGTCAAGGCATTAGCTGTCAAATGAAGAGATGGTGGCATTGTTGTTTTGTTGCTAGATCCAAACTCTTGAGTAGCACTGGTATATCATGAGATGGGGAAACAGGAACAACAAGAACTAATGACAATAGTCATTACCAAGGGTGACTGGTATGGTACTAAATAACACTGAGGTCCAATCTCCACAATTGTTAGTTCTAATATAACTGAGTCTTACTAATAGAACTTATCCCTAACAGGGTTGTTGTACATACAGTGGCTCAAAAAACTGTCTGCATGTTTGCATGTTTTACATTAGTTATGACTAAACGCGATAACCCCTAACCCTAGCCCTAGCCCATGAGTGTATGGAATGACATACTTACTCTTGGCTTTCTATTGGTCCATGAATCAAGTGATTTGAATAGGAATCAATAGAGTAGCAGCCATTTGGAAATGACATGTCATGCAGACAGTTGTTTGACTTAAAGTTTTGATTATATATATTGACCCTGGCATGCTGTGATATCATTACATACATCCATCAAGGGTTCTATTATATTACCTTTATGTAATGAGTATCATCCAACATATATAAACCCCACCACCCTCTGCTCATTTTCTCATCATCATCATGAAATCCATTTCCACCTCTCAAAGACAAAATATCATCTCTCTTGCCTCTCTTGGCCTGTCTACTAGGAAGATTGCCTCACAGACTGGTCTATGGAAGTCTACAGTATCCCAGATTCTTCAGGAAATCCAACCAGAGAGGCCTAGGCTTCATGGTGGTTGCCCTTCCAAGCTTTCCTCCATCAACAAAAGGGCCATTGTCCAGCAAATCCTTACTGGCAAGGTCAAAAATGCTGTTCAAGCCACTCATTTCATCAACTCTATTGTTGATAGTCCTGTTTCTTCTCAGACAGTGAGGAATACCCTCAAAGAACCCTCATTGAAGGCTGTGGTGAAGAAAAAAAGCCATTGCTTTCTACTGGTCACAAGAAGAAGAGGTTAGCCTTTGCTCTCAAGTATCAGCATTGGACTGTGGAGGACTGGAAAAGAGTTATATGGTCAGATAAGACCAAAATCAACAGGATTGGGTCAGATGGACAAGAGTATGCATGGAAAAAGAAGGGTGAAGGGCTTATTTCCAGAGAGGTCAAAGGTACAGTCAAGTTTGGAGGAGGTTCACTCATGGTTTGGGGATGCATAGGGTGAAATGGTGTTGGGGTCTTGAGTGAGGTTGAGGGAAGGATGGATGCTGAACAGTATGTGGCCATTTTAAAACAAGGGTTGCTTTAAAGCATGGAGGAATCTGGAATTCCAGAAGATAACATTATCTTTCAACAAGATAATGACCCCAAGCATATCTCTAGAAGAGCCCAGAAATGGTTTGAAGAGCAAGATATCAAGCTTCTAGACTGGCCTGCACAATCTCCAGACCTCAACCCAATTGAACACACTTGGAATCACCTCAAAAAATCTCTCTCAGGTTATGAGAGTGCTCCTACAGGAGTTCATCAATTGTGGGAAAGGGTGGTAGTGGAGTGGGGGAAGATTTCTGTGGAAGAGTGTCCAAAATGGATAGGAAGCATGCCTAGAAGGGTTGAAGCAGTTATCAAGGCCAAAGGAGCTCATACCAAGTACTAGATAGTTGGATTTTTGTAAAGTCAAAAACTGTCTGCATGACATGTCATTTTCAAATGGCTGCTATTCTATCAGTTCTTATCCACATCAGTTGATTCTTGGATCAATAGAAAGCCAAGAGTAAGTATGTTATTCCATACACTCATGGGTTAGGGCTAGGGTTAGGGGTTATTGCATTTGGTCATAGATAATGTAAAACATGCAAACATGCGGACAGTTTTTTGAGCCACTGTAGAACAGTCTGGTCTCATCAGCATTGAATATGTCACATGGTTTGTAGCCAAGCTTCTTGATCAGCTCTCAGATTTGCAATCACTCCTTGTCAACAGTGTCTAGTGCTACAGATGCAGCATCACCATGGCACTTCATTTGCTTTAAACCAGTCCAGTTCTTGTATTGACTAAGCCACCCTTCACTCAGAACAAGGTGTTCATCCTCTGGAACACCAGCAAGGTTGGCAAATAACCTTCACTTTTGGCAGAGAACTTCACCTGTTAAGAAAAGTCCATCAACCATTGCTTTTGAAACCCAAAGGTCAAGCATCTCTGTAACCTCAGGATGCTGTGTCTGATGCACTCACTTGAGTGAATGAGAGTGACCTCCACTACTCTCCAACTCTGTATGCAATGTGGATTCCTTTTTGAGCCACTCTGAAATTTGTGGCTGTGTAAGGCAGAGGTTGAGATAAACTTGACATAAATGCTTTACGGTCTTTGTTTGAACCTTGCCATTGGCATAATGCCAGTCAAGAATCTCTATCCATTGCCAGAGTGTGGCATTCTCTTTTTTACCAACTTGCTTTACCACAGCATGCTTTCTTTGGCTTGTGGATGAGCTCACATGTGTGTCAGGACCTGCAAACTACTTAATATCCAATCATCAATTTAAAAAATCATACTATGTTTGTGTTTCTTTGTAGCCTGTACTGAGCCAGCAATTTCAATTAACCTTTTCACAATTGCCTCATCCTGTGGAGTTAAATTCTTGCAAGCAGCCTCATAATCCAAGGCAGTATCCAATTTATTGACCAGCCATTCTTCATCAGCCTCTGAGATAGCCTGATTAGCCTTTAGGGCAGCCTTGAGTGAAGCCTTGCAGGTAAAAACTTGATCTTGTAGCTTCTTGAGTCCTTTTGTTAGAGTGGTGATGGGTTCCATATGGGGTTGCATAGCAGGAAGAATCAATGTTCCATCCTCAAACCACCCAAGAATACTGATTATATAATATATAATTTCCTAATTTGGTAATAATTATTGGTTTTTCCCTCAGAAATGCTATCAGTTATCTGTTATCTGTTATGCCCTTGAATTTACTACAAATCAACTTGGGAGATGCAAAATCCTATCAGTTTTCAGGGAGTATCTCATAAGTACCTATCTGTTATAAGGGAGTCAACTGTACATAGCTCTTACATAATTTGACTTAGTTTGACTTATTGACTTAAGACACATCATCAAAACTTAACAAAAATAATGCCAATATGTGCCATTTACATAGTTCATATAACATAGTAATTGTTATGGTCTCACCGAACCATGTACGTTTTCTCCTACTCATTGCATACATTTATCCAACAGACACTTCGTGGACTCTATGAGTACGTCTCCTTGTCCTATGCCCCCTTTTCCCCTTTGTTTTACAACTACTATTGTACTGGGATGTTGCCTTTCGTTACCTTCAGGCAACTTACCCTAACTTGTCACGTGACCTGATCACATGGCCCCCTTCTGCACATGACTCGATCATGTGATCACGATGCGTCGTGACACGGACATCACAACATTTCCTCGTACGTTTCTCCACATGTTTTCCTGTGCATTCCTCTTTACTGTACGCTGCCCAATCATGTACTCTGGCTCATTATAGCATACTATGATCGCAGTCCGCAGTACTTACACATACGGATATGCTTGTAGTATATAGGGTGTGGGCGGAAGATGGAATCCCCATCTTTTGTCCCCTTTGCAATTCGCTCTTCTCTGGCTTCAATCGTATCAGCGTGAACGACTAGCTTCGGGAAGCTCCGGACCAAGAGTTCTCAGTTGTCTGTCTAGCCTTTGACTACTGGGCGATTTTCGTCTAGGGTTAGGGTTAGTATAGCAGGTGCTGGTTCTGAAGGCGTCATGGTCTCCAACCGTAACAGAGGATGAAAGATATCGTCAACACCGTCGCCGTTGTCCTACGGCAACCCCCTGGTGTCCTCCTACACCAGTCACCACCTCTGACGCTCCCATACATCAGTCACCCTCTGCGGCCTTGCACCACAGTTAGCCCCTATACCAGCATAAGGTGTAGTTTTCATTACTCATCACTACCAACCCCTAGTGCTACTCACCCGCACAGGTCGTACCCACTAGTCACCCTCTTGCTAGCCCACCATGGTTAGGAAGTTTTACGTCAGGTCGAGTTCCTCCTCCGGAAAGTTCCGACCCCCTGTTCCCAAGCGGAGCAGTCACCTGTCCAAAGCCTCAGGCCTAGGACTTACCACACCCCTGCCTCTGCTGTCTCACGACTCGGAGGATGACACTACCACGGAGCAGCGCATACCTGGAGTATTCCTCGCAGGGACGTCCTCTCCAATCCACATCGACGAAGAGGTAGTCGCGCTATCACCTGTTGACCTCATTAGCTACTGAGAGCCAAAGGAAGCCGACTCGGACGCGGACTCATTCGATACACCTATTGCTGATCCGCTGTCACACTCAATCATATCGGACATGCCGATCCCTGATCTACAGTCACGTGCTATGGTGGACACATTAGCAGAGGCCCTGAGGGGCAGCTCCATCAAAGACCCCTTTGCGGGGCACCAACCATCACCAGCCAAGATTGTCTATTGGTACTGCACCAAAGTATCGGCAATGGCCCAAAAGGGTAAAGGCTGCGCTCAAGGACCAGGAGAAAGTGGTCACGACTCTATGAGCAACGGTAAGGCCAAGGGTCGAGAATTAGGCATGAACAAGCCGGCCGTATTCGACGGCAATCATCAAACATACTCCGGATGGATCACCTCGGTGAAAGTCTATTTGGGTATGAACTCACACATTTACGACACAGATGAGAAGTGCATAGGCTTCATATTGTCATTCATGGACAAGGGCTCGGCCCTGTCATTTAAACAATCGTACATAACTAACGCAACCGCCGGAGACTTAGGTTTCCACTTCTACGACTCATTCGCGGAGTTTGAGAAGAAACTGGAAGGATGCTTCCAGATCGGCGACATCAAAGCGATGGCATTAATCACGCTATCAAACATCCAGCAGGGGAAGCATTCCCTTGACGAATATATTACTAACTTCGAGAATCTGCTTAATCAGGCTGGGCTTCTCGAAGACGACACTGCCACAGCCACCTTCTTCAGGAAGGGGCTTCACCCATCAATCAGCCAAAGAATACTAGGACTGGGATTGATCCCGTCAACGGTCTCCGAATGGAAGGAGGCATCAACAAGGGTAAGAGCGTCAATGGCGACGTTACGGATGTACAAAGGCAAGGCCTCGGACTCCGACAAAAATTTCCTGTGGAAGAATGAAGGGTATAATGCTAAACCCACTAACTACGCTCCCAGGAGAGACCCAAACGCAATGGATGTCGATTCCGCAACCAAGGATGGTAACTGGAATGGCAACTACAACAACAACCGCAAACAACACGAAACGCGCGTTTGTTTCAATTGCAACAAAGAAGGACATCTCGCAAGAGACTGTCGGGCTCCCAAAAAGGAAAAGGGAGCGAGGGTAGAAGAATTAAGGAAGGAGTTGGCATGTCTAGAGAGCGAGGACGTACCCCCTTCATCTTCTGGTACGCCCTCGAAGGATTTTTAAAGGGGTGAGCTTCTGCCGCGGCTCGTGCCCCCAAAACTAAAAATTGTACACTAAGAATAGGATTTCTCGAAGCTGATGTAAGAACAACCTACAAATACGAAAATGATTTGTGCGTATCATCAATCAACGGATCAGCCTATTTAGTGGAACGCAGCAACGAAGCGGTCAAAACCCTAATCGACTCAGGGGCCGAGACCAACATAGTTGACTATCGGGTAGTCAAAAAACAGAACCTCTCAACACGGAAGATCGACCATGCATGGAACCTCCGAAGCGTTATGGGGAAAACCAACCAAATGATCGACAAGGTAGCAACCTTTGTCGTGCGAATATGGGGTAAGGAAATGAGGGTAAGGGCCTACGTGGCCACTATGGGGAACAGAGAAGGACTTCTCCTGGGGATGCCATGGTTGAAGGAACATAACCCAATCATTAACTGGCTGACCCGCAAACTGATCTCATGGGGCCCCATAGAACCCGAACCACCCAAGGTCACAAGGACCTCAATATCAACAGAGCTAGAAGCTGCCGAAAAGAAAAAGGAAGTTGAGCTTCCAGAAGAATATAAGGAATACACAAAGGTGTTCTCTGAAGAAGATATCCCGCTTCCAGAACATCAACCTTTCCTGGATCACGAAATCAAACTCAAAGACGGGTTTGTCCCAAAGAAAGGAAAAACCTATAAACTGACACCAGACCAACTAACGGAATTGGATAAGTTTATAGACGAAAACATGGCCTGTGGGAAAATTCGTCCCTCAAAATCGCTGCAGGCAGCCCCAGTTTTCTTTGTCAAAAAGAAAGACGGCAAACAGCGTCTTATCCAAGACTACCGGTATCTCAACAAACACACCGTCCTCGATTCGTATCCGCTCCCCGACATCAAGGAGTTGCTAGACCAGCTAGCCGGATCTCGCTACTTCACCAAGTTCGACATACGGTGGGGTTTCACAAACATATGAATCAAGGCCGGTGACGAATGGAAAGGGGCCTTTGTTACCCCGCGCGGTTTATATGAACCACTGGTAATGTTCTTTGGGCAAACAAACTCACCGCCCACTTTCCAGAGATACATGAACATGACCTTCGGGCAAATGATACATGGGCAAAAGTGCATCATATTCATGGACGACGCAACAATCCACAGACGGACAAAACAAGAATTACACGAACAAACGGAAGAATTCTTGTCGATCGCCAAAAAGGAAAATCTTCGATTAAAGCTATTGAAGTGTACTTTTCAAGCTGAGGAATTAGACTTCCTGGGGTACGTAATCCGAGAGGGTTCTTACGAACCTTCCCCCATCAAAACGAAGGCAATCAAGGAATGGAAAGTACCAAAAACACTAACGGAGTTGAGAAGCTTTCTAGGCTTCTGCAACTTTTACCGCATGTTCGTGCAAGGCTTCTCACAAGTCACCCGCCCTCTGCACGACCTCAGCAAAAAGGATACCCCTTTCATCTGGGGCCCTGCGCAAGAGGAAGCTTTTGAAGCCCTCAAAGCGAAACTCACTTCAGAACCGGTACTGCGCCTGCTGGATCTCGGGAAGCCTTTCATCGTCCACACTGACGCTTCCAAATTAGGAACAGGCGCGGTCCTTAGTCAGCAGGGACCTGATGGAAAGTACCATCCCTGTGCCTTTCTGTCTCAATTGCTGAATGGAGCTGAACAAAACTACCAAGTGTACGACTTGGAGTTACTCGCAGTAATTCGCACTCTCAAGGAGTGGCGAACTTATTTGCTAGCGCCTATGGCGCCTACGATGGTGTACACTGACCATCAAAATATGACGTATTTCAGGGAACCTCAACGTCTAACACCCCGCCAGTCACGATGGCAGGCAACCCTGCAGTCGTTCCCGCTGCAAATGATCTATATCAAGGGCAAAACGAATATTCCGCCCGACGTCCTTTCACGGATGTCAAATTTCAAAGCAGAAGAAGTCCCCGCCTCAGTGCTTCTGCCGGAGTCTTTATGGCTCATGGCTGAGGGGGGGGTGAATATCCAAAACCCACGCGTCTTGCGCTGTTTCGGTCCTATCTCGCCGACAATCCATAAAAATCCCGACCAACTGCAGGTTCTCTCGAGAGCCGCAGCAGACAGGCGCCCGTCTGAGGAACCACCAAAGACCGCTGCTGCCGGCAACAGAAAAGTCTATACCCTCTCCGGAGAACTGATGGGTAGTATACTAAAAGAAACAGAACACCTCCGATTAAAGGAATTAAACGGCCGAAGTAGGAACGAAGGAAAAATCTACGTAAACGAAGAAAGAAGAAAAGATGTCCTAAAAGAGTATCACGACCTCCGACCCTCCAGGCATCCCAGAGTGAAGGCGATGACAAAGAAAATGGGACGGCACATCTATTGGCCACGGATGCACACCAACATACGGTCCTACGTGAAAGGATGCACCACCTGTCAGGCCAACAAGGTTAACACACACCCGATGACGCCGCCCATCACTCCCCACAACATCTCAAAGTCACCTTTCCCCTTCAAACAAATATCGATAGATCTGGTAACAGATCTTCCTGACTCGCGTGGCAATGATGCCATTCTCACCATTGTCGACCAAGGGTTGACAAAGGCAGTGATCTTCCTTCCCACGAACAAAACAGTAGACTCCGTGGGAATAGCTAACCTTTTCCACACACACGTCTACCCCAGATTTGGAGTTCCCGACGTGGTCATCTCGGATAGAGGCCCTCAGTTTGTATCAGCCTTCACAAGAGACCTCTACGCCATGATCGGAATCGAAATGAAGGCGACTACCGCGTACCGACCACAGTCCAATGGGGAGGTGGAACGCGTGAACCAGGAAGTCGGGACCTTCCTGAGGATGTACGCAGGCCGTGATCCCGACAACTGGTCCTGGTACCTCGCAGATGCTGAATTCGTGCACAACTCCTGAATCCATTCCACTCACAGGCAAACCCCGTACTACCTCCTATATGGGTACGAGCCAACCCCCTATCCTACTGATCCGATTGGCCACGCCCCTCTTTCGGAGGAACGACTTGAGAAGTTGGCTGCTGCACACGACGCGGCCATCATCGCACACAAAAACGTGCAGGAGGCAATGCTAAAGAAGCATGGCGGAAAGGGATATCAAGAATTTGAAATCGGAAGCAAAGTATGGTTGGATGCCGGAAATCTCCATCTGGATGTCCCATCAAGGAAGCTCTCCCCAAGACGGTACAGACCCTTTGAGATTACCGAAAAGATCTCCGCCATCAATTACCGGTTGGAGCTCCCAAGGAACTGGCACATCCACGATGTATTCCATGCCAGCAAATTAACGCTGTACATCATCACTCCGATCAACGAATCCACCCCTATCCCAGAACTGCCCCAAATCATCGATGGCCACAACGAATGGGAAGTTGAGGCCATTTTGAAACACAAAACCCACCGAAAGAAGCGACGGTACCTAGTCAAGTGGAAGGGGTATCCAGAATCAGAAAACACTTGGGAGCCCACTGAAAATCTTATAAACGCGCCCCAAGTTCTGACCGAGTACCAAACCACCCACCACCTGCTGCTATCTTTCCCCGAAAGCTCAACGTCCTTGTAAATGTCTTCTGGCTATCTCACCCCCGACAACCTGCATGAAGACGTTTACCTAGGACTCCTCGATGAATTACCCACCGACGACCTCGCCTCCCCTTTCCCCGCATTGTTACCACTACCCAGAGTCTGCTCGACCAGGCATCAGCGTCCCCAATCCATTCACCATGCCAGTACATCTCGCGCAACCCCCGCAGCTCCCCCGGTCTCCACCTCCAGCCCATCTCAGCGGAGGGAGTCCAGGCAGCGCGAAGCCCGGGTTGTACCCCCTCTCCCCTCTATTGTCCCTGTCTCCGCCTGTGGCGACCCAACGCCATATTGTATCAATAGCTCCGACTGCCCATCCTCCGATGACGATTTACCCCCTGCACCGTCCAGTCGCGTTCCCACCCCTGTCCGAGCACCAGAGCCAACCATCGACGAGTTCATCGGCTATGTTAGGGTGCTTAATAACTTCGAGTCGTGGGACTCGTTTGGATGGCGAGCACCAGTGGAACATGAATGTTTACGGATGCTGTCCCAGGTCTTCCGGGACTCGGAACAAATCACTCGAAGAGTCAGCGAGACAGTAATATTGGAGCTGGCCAACATCCCACTCACAAACGGAGAGACCAAGGTGACAGGAGAGGAGGTTATAAAGGCGATGAATGACCAGAGGGGCATTATCCGTACTGTGCACGATGTCTATGGGCCAGGGCTGCTAATAACTTTCCAGTCCTTTCTCGATCAACATGCCGGAAGAGCCCTGGCTCTTCCCATTGGTCATCCCACACTACCACGCCCTCCTATGCCAACTACTTGTCGAGCACACTGCCCACACTGTTGATGGAGAACCCATGTGGGACGATCTTGCCCATCCTGGTTGGTGGACCAGTCAACAGACAGCGGAGGTCCTCCAAGCCCTCGAGTCAGATCCGCACGCCCCTGTCCTTTACCCGCCACGGCCAGGCCCACCCCCACAGAAGTTACTCCCGCGACCGCCCTGGGTACCGCGCCCAGCATCCCCTCCCATCCGCCCCTTGCGGATATCACCCCCATTCCGTCCGAACTCGCCCATAGCTTGGGGTATGTATGGGCTGTGTCCGCAATGGCTGATGCCATCATGGCTAGAACCCGGGACGCTTGGGCCACATGGAGCAGGTTCTTCATGGCAATCAAAACGGATACAGTGAACCAGCGACTCTATAATGCCACTGCCACCGTTTCTCCTCTACCAGACGAGGCTTTTGCCCCCGTCCCAATAGTGCCGGATCTGTGTTACATGCTCGCCGGCAAGAAGGACGTCCCACCGGGCCACCCACTTTTCGGCTACCGGTGTTTCGAATGCAACCGATTCGGACACTGGAAGTGGGACCACGATCCAAACCGGGCCTACTGGGAGCCAGGTATGCCTTTCACAGGTAGGCGCACTAACGAGCGAGGCACTCGAGCCTAAAGGGGGGGGTGATGTTATGGTCTCACCAAACCATGTACGTTTTCTCCTACTCATTGCATACATTTATCCAACAGACACTTCGTGGACTCTATGAGTACGTCTCCTTGTCCTATGCCCCCTTTTCCCCTTTGTTTTACGACTACTATTGTACTGGGATGTTGCCTTTCGTTACCTTCAGGCAACTTACCCTAACTTGTCATGTGACCTGATCACGTGGCCCCCTTCTGCACGTGACTCGATCATGTGATCACGACGCATCGCGACATGGACATCACAACATTTCCTCATATGTTTCTCCGCGTGTTTTCCTGTGCATTCCTCTTTACTGTACGCCGCCCAATCATGTACTCCGGCTCATTATAGCATACTATGATCGCAGTCCGCAGTACTTACGCATACGGATATGCTTGTAGTATATAGGGTGTGGGCGGAAGATGGAATCCCCATCTTTCATCCCCTTTGCAATTCGCTCTTCTCTGGCTTCAATCGTATCAGCGTGAACGACTAGCTTTGGGAAGCTCCAGACCAAGAGTTCTCAGTCGTCTGTCTAGCCTTTGACTACTGGGCGATTTTCGTCCAGGGTTAGGGTTAGTATAGCAGGCGCTGGTTCTGAAGGCGTCATGGTCTCCAACCGTAACAGTAATGGCATGTGGAAACAAAAACTTAATAACAGAATTATTATCAAAGAATTTCTAGTGTGCTCATGCAAGATGTGGGGTTGAGATTTGTGCAATGACCAAGACATTAAGCTGGATTAAGAGCCATGTAGTTTTCCTGATGACTAAGTGTTGTTGATGTAGGTGCATAACTGAGCAACAAAACCATCCCAACATTGGTAGCATTTGGATTGTTAAGCAAATAACCAGAGCATCTTTGATCCTAGACCCATCAATGTGTATATCATTTGAAAGCCATGATTAAGGGCTTTCCAAGAATATGTACATTGCTTATGTAATTCCTTCTATATCGGACAATATTCTCAAATTAATCTAATGTACTCATTGGGACAGTTTTGTTGCTGACTTTAAGTAACATCAAAATCAAACATTGTAGTAAGATGTTACATAAGCATTCAGTCATGTGATGTATAAAAAGTTCAACATGGTATAAACAAACCAAAATACCATCACTTTTCCACATTCATCATCATCAAACCACTTTCTGCTGATCAAATCAATCAAATTATTGCTTTTCTGGAATCTGGCCATTCTATTCATCAAATCTCTGCTGCTAGTGGTTTTGGCCACTCTACTATCCACAGAATATCTTCCAAATATTGTCCCAACCTGGTCAAGTCCTCTGGTGGCTGTCCATCCCTTATTACTCCCACTGATATGTGCCATGCCATTTGCCTTATTGGAACTGGAAAAGCTGAAAATGCTGTCCAGGTCACTCAAACCCTTCAGGACATCAAGAACCACTCCATCTTCTCTCAGACTGTTCATCAACACCTTAGAAAAGCTAGGATGAAAGCTGTGGTGAAGAAGAAATGCCCTCTTCTCTCCAAGAATTATTAGAAGGCTAGAATGGACTTTGCTTTAAGCCATCAGGACTGGACTGTGGAGGATTGGAAGAGAGTTATATGGTCAGATGAGACCAAAATTAATCACATTGGATCTGATGGCAAGAGATGGGCATAGAAAAAGGCAGGAGAGGAACTAAGTGATAGACTGGTGCAAAAGACAGTGAAGTTTGGAGGAGGATCCTTGATGATATGGGGATGTATGACCTGGGAAGGGGTTGGGATGGCTTGTAAGATTGATGGTAAGATGGATGCTGAACTCTATACACAGATTTTAGAGGATGAGTTGCAACAAACTCTTCAATATTATGGATTAACTCCAGATGACATTGTCTTTCAACAAGACAATGACCCCAAGCACACTAGCAAAAGGGCCAAGAAGTGGTTTCCTGACCATGGATTTGAGGTCATGGTATGGCCAGCTCAGTCTCCAGACCTTAATCCCATAGAACATCTATGGTTTCTCCTTAAAAGAAGGCTGGCTGAGTATTCAGAGCCACCTTCAGGAATGGTGGAGTTTTGGGAGAGGGTACAGGCAGAGTGGGAGAAGATTGGGGTGGAGGAATGTCAGAAATTGATTGAGAGTATGCCTAGAAGGGTACAGGAGGTCATTAAAGCCAAAGGAGGATACACTTCATACTAGATCTGGATACCCTTGATATCAGCAACAAAACTGACCCAATGAGTACATTAGATTAATTTGAGAATATTGTCTGATACAGAAGGAATTACATAAGCAATGTATATATTTTTAGAAAGGCCTTGATCAGAGCTTTCAAATGATACCCACATTAACTGTTATGTTTTTCCTTTTCCTTATCCATTGACACTTCATGGACTTCTCAGCATTATCCAATGGATGCATCTGTATGCGGACTTATCGTATGTTTCCTTTTGTGTCATGTGATCCTTTCCCATCACATGACTATTTTCCCATCACATGACCTCATGTAACATATGCATCACATTGAGTCATTACCTACAGACATTGTTCCCCATTTATGGACTTACCATTGTCTTCCATGTATAGTAGTCCCATTGTTCTTCATACCAGTAGTACAATGCCTGTACAGTAGTATAAGAGACTGAGAGATGTGGGACCATTCCCCATCTTTTGTCTCCTTTGCATTTCACCAATCTACTAGGCTTTGTACCTCAGGGACTTTGCCTGGCTCTGATTGCTCTGGAAGAAGAAGTCTCACCGCCAGGGAGAACCCTTGTAAAAGCCTTGTAAGGTCTGTGTAGGATGCTTAGGGTTAGGGTTAGGTGTCAGTCTTGAAGGCATTATTGGCTTGACCTTTGTCAAAGCCATAACAGAAGATGAAAGATCACCCATTAACAAACTAAAGGCAGGAAGGGCACAGTGACTCTGTGCTCACCTGGAGGTTTGTGCTTTGAAGTAGAAGAACGAGTATGTTGCTATTAGAGTAATCAAGTGTCGAAGGACCTGATCACTCAGTAGAGATGAGGGAATATATAATTTGAACCTAGGGAATGACGCCCTAGGAGTACAGTATATATACGTACTGTACATGGTCTGTGCGCACGGAGAAACTCCGGAGCATTGTAACTACAACTACTACTTGTGGAAGAAGTGAGTTTCTATCTAGGGATAGAACATTGTAGAACATGAAAGAAGGATACCGATAGCACGGTTCCATGTGATTCTTGGGTATCTGTGATAGCCGGTCATGTGTGTAAGTAATTGTTACTAGAGAACGATAAAAGTATAGTGGTCAAGCAATATGACCTAGAGGCAGGATAGTTATCCTGTCAACACTCCCCCTCGCTTTAAACTGGTTCAATAAAGACCAAGTAATAAGCAATGATGGTCATGTTTCTGCCAGGTTAGATTCTTAGTCATGGAATCTGCCCTTTGATGGTCGGTGGACACGTAGTCCAGTTTGAAGTCTCCATTTTCGATGGACTCCCAAAGCCAATAGTACTTTATATTGATATGCTTCGATCAACCTTCAATGACTGGGTTGTTCGCCAAATGAATGGAACCCTTGTTGTCGCCAAAAAGAATGACAGTTGTGAAACGAAGATGGGATTCCTGGAATAAAGTGGTGATCCACTTGATCTGCTGTCCGGCGTCGCAAAGAGACATATACTCTGCTTCAGTGGAACTGAGCACGACTGTCGGTTGTCTTCTAGATCTCCAGGAAATGAGATTTCATCCTAGGAACATGGAATAGCTGGAAGTAGAGCGGTAAGTTTCCCTATCTCCAGCCCAGTCTGAGTCGGAATAGCAATCCAGAGATAACTCGCTCTGGAAATAATGGATGGATAAGTCCTTTGTTGACGAAAGGTACTTGACAATATGCATTGCCTTGTCCAAATGTTGCTGTGTCGGATTAGACATGTACAACGACATGCGAATGACGCTAAATGCTAGATCCAGATGAGTTCCGAGCATGACGTAGAGGAGAGAGCTGATAACCTGCTGATACTTCTGTCGAAGAGCTGGTGTAGCGGTATATCTGGAAGGGATAGGAGTGGGAATATAACCACTTGGAAGGGGTGTCCGCACACTTCGGCATTGTTCCATTTGAAAGCGTTTCAACACTTTCTGGACGTAGGGTTGTTGGTGAAGAATCATGGTTTTATCCTTGTGATTTCGTGAAACCTGGATACCAAGATACTCTTGCACTTCTCCCATATCTCGTACTTCCCATATCTTCATAAATGCTTCTTTTCTGTCTTTCAGTAGTTTAGCAGAAGATGAAAGGAGGAGAATGTCATCGACGTAAATGACAAAGATGACTAGGCCTTGTTTAGTCTTGTAGACATAAACTCCCACGTCTGATTTGGTTCGATAAAAACCTAACTTGAGTAGGGATTTGTGGAGTTCTTTATTCCATGCTAATGCTGCTTGCTTGAGGCCATAAAGTGCGCGCAAAAGATGATAAACCTTGTTTGTTGTTCCCGGAGTTACGAAGCCTTCTGGTTGTTCCATATATATTTCTTCGTCAAGCTTTCCATAGAGGAATGCAGTCTTGACATCGAGGCAATGAGCCTCCCAATCCTGAGAGCAGGTATAGGCCATGAGCAGTCATACTGTCTCAAACCTTGCTACAGGAGAAAAGGTTTCTTCATAATCTTCTCCGTAAATTTGTGAAAAGCCCTTTGCCACTAGGCGAGCTTTATATCTTCCGTCCGACTTTCTTGCAAAAACCCAATGACATTTGACGGGTTTACGATCAGGGGGACAATCTTCTAGAGTCCAGACATGTCGATCATTAATAGATCTGATCTCATCCTTCATTGCTTCCTTCCACTTTTCTTGTTCTTCCTTGGGTAACCTAAGAACGTCCTTGTACTGCTTCAGTACTTCTGAAATCGCCTGAGCCAAAAGATAATGGAGAAAACTTGAGCCTTGCTCGCGAACTAGACTGTTGACGTCTCCCCCTTCTTCAGAAGGTGGTAGGGGATTTTGATCCTCATATAGATCGTCAATATTAGGTCGTTCTGGTGCGGGTGGCGGGTTTTCAAGATTTCTTTCCCAATCTCTATCAGACTCCCTTTCAACTTGTACTGGCGGTCTGTCTCCGTAAATACTGTTGGGAATTACCCTCGGAACAGGAGCGCGAGTTGTCCTGCGTAATGCAGAAGGGGCAGGAGGATAGGATGGGTCAGGGGCTTCAGCTGGATGTCTTTCGAGGAATGGTGGAAGATTTCTATCAAGGATTGGTGGTATGAATGATGGAATAGGACGAGGTTCGTGTCTTCTTCTACCGGGGAAACCTTGACTAGGGGTTTCTCTCGCTGGTGGAGATGGTGGAGGAGACGGTTGTAAATAAGTAGGGTTTGGGATTCATACTCGACCCAAACGTTCACGTCTTGATGGTAAGGCAGGTGAAGAAGGTCCTGGTGTAGGATCTGGTCGCTCAGATTCCGGAGAATCTGGTTCTTCTTTGTCCGAATAATCCTCTACCGTAACGGGAGGTGGACGCTGCCTGAGTTGGGGTGGACTCGGAGTTGGAGGCCTGGGTGGATTGTCATTACTAAAATCTGGAGTAGGTGGTCTAGGACCTGGAGCGGGATGATCAGTCTCGCTTCCATCCTGATCGTCGGAAGAGTCCTCTGAGGGACCGGATGCCGGGAGAGGTATATCGATTTTGTCTCGTAACTTCTCTACGGGACAGTTGGGAAACACATTCTCGACGAATGTAACAGTGGTGGAAATATAAATCGTTTTGTTCTGGCGTAAGAAAATGTAACCTTTGGTTCCTTCAGGATATCCAAGGAATATCATTTCTTCGGCTTTTGGAGAAAGTTTGTCTTTTCACTGATCCTTCGGTATGAAGACGTAGGCAAGACAACCAAAGACTCGAAGATAAGAAATAGTAGGTTTCTTCTTCAAAAAGAGTTCGAACGGTGTCTTCCATTGTACTCATTGAAGTGGAGTGCGATTATAGACAAAAACTGCTGTGAGTAAAGCAAAGTTCCAATAGCGCTTGGGTAAGCAAGCTGCATGACGTAGAACTTCCTCTTTCTCCATTACGGTTCTGTTGAAGCGTTCTGCTCGACCGTTTTGCTGAGGAGTATCAGTGACTGACAACTGGTGAGTTATACCTTTGGAGATCAAAAACTCCTTGAAGGTAGTCGCCATAAATTCCCCCCCTCGGTCAGAACGAACCGATTTAACAGAGAAGCCAGACTGGCGTTCTGCCCAAGAAACCCAATCAATGAAAGACTTGGCAGTGTCACTCTTTGCACGAAGCAAGAGAGTGGACCCATAGCCACTAAAGTCATCAATGATGGTTAGGCAGTAAACATGATGATAATACGATTCCATAGGAAACTGTAAGAGGTCCATATGGATCAATGCAAGAGGTTCCGATGCTCAAGTCCAAGAAGGAGAGAACGGACGGCTATGCATTTTGCCAATGAGACATTCGCCACAGGGAAAAGGTTTAGGTTGAGGTGGTATGTGATCAAGGCCAGTGGTATGGCTGGGAATTTTCCGCATTACCTGATCACTAGGATGGCCAAACCTTGAATGCCAAAGTTTATACACGTTGGAATATTCAACGGCAAAGAGAGATAAGAATGTGTTGATATTCTTGTTGTCCAAACACGCTAGAAGAGCCAATCTTGGATCACTTTTCCCAATCGGTTTTCCTGTAAACCAGTGAAGATTGGAGCCGTGAAACACGTGAGTGCCTTCGAGGAAGAGTCTTTTTCATGTGTTGTAGATTCGAGTATGGGTCTTATCACCTTGAAAGGTGTAGCCCAATCCGGTAGTAAGGGATGGTATGGATAGGATACGTTTCGCTCCTGAGGGCGAATAGAAGACATTTCGAAGTGTCCGTTGTTCCTGTTTTCCATTTAGTGTAACTGTAAAAGAAACAGTTCCAATACCCGGAAAGTATATTTTTTCGCTACCAGCAGTGCCCACTGGTATTGGCCGCTTGAATTCGACATAGCTAAGGAAGTCCTTTTTGAAAGGAGTGGAGTGACTTGTCGCTCCCGAATCCATTAGCCATAGGTTGTCGTCCTTTTCCTTTCGTCATTGATGACATCCCTCACAGTCAGACATGTAAGCATAAAAACCTGCTGCGCCGTAGCAGTCAGAATCGTATTCGACAGGTGCATATGGTCCATTGTTACAAGAAGTGTTGTAAGGGTCTTTATAGGTTCTAACACTTTTCCAGACTCTATCACGCTCCATCTCCTCTCGAACCTTAGTTCGAATAGCGAGAGAAGAACATTGAGCTGATGAGGGGAGTGTATTAGACCAGCCTGCTTCTGCGATAGTGGAGCTTGTGTACGCTTGTCCGACTGAGGATTCGTCGTCAGAAGTATAAGGCTGTGCTTGAGCCTCATTGACTTCCTGGGTGGAAGCTTTCTGCTTCCCTTTGGCCTTATCCGAGGGGGCCTTGCCTCCTCCTCCTTTTCCCTTTCCTTTCCCCTTCTTTTCCTTCTTCTTTTCCTGCGTTTTCGGTAAGTTAACAGTAGGAGGTCTTCCTCCTTCCCAATGATCCTCCGTCCGGTGACCTTTACCGCATTTGCGACACTTTGGTCACTGGTTCTGTTGTGCATGCTGGGCAGAGCTGCCCGCAACATTATCAGTAGTCCTAGGAAGTTGTGTTCTTCCGTGTCTCCGTAAGTATTCTTCCTTGATATGAGGAAGGATTGCGTCAACAGTCAGGGTTTGTCCCTGCTGTCCAGCCGGTAAAGTGACTGGGAGTGTAGTGAGCATGGACGTCACAAAGTTCTCCCAATCAGATGGGAGTGCAGCCATGATAATCATGGCTCGCGCTGACTCGGGTAGGGGCATGCCATTCGAGGCAAGGAAACTGAACGAATTATTGATCTCGGTAATCTTAGGGAGTGGATCCTCTTGATTACCAATGGAGATCTTCATGGCGTGCTTAAACTGCACATAAACTCCGGCTGCGCCGGGTTTGCCGTAAGTGTTCAGTAATGACTCCCATACCTCATGGGAAGTAGCAAACTGGTCCATTTCGATCTGGACGATCGGCTTACAGTGACCCATAATGGCTCCGAGAGCCTTTGAGTCGAGAGCGTCCCAAGCGATTTGGTCCGCAGTTGGTGCTGGTGCTGGTTGACCAGCTGCTGCTGCTGCTGACGGAGGTCTTGTGGTGGTGCCGTTAATGACCAGCCATGTTCCTTGTATGCATAAGAAATTCTTAATTGAAATTGCCCAGATGGGGTAGTTTGTGGTGTTGAAAATCAGAATGTTTTTCATGAATCCGGCTTTTTCGTCTGCCATTGCTACAAATCATGTAAGAGCAATAATTCAAAAAAGGAATCGTCCGTATCTGGAATCATAACAAAAGGTCGAGGAATGATAACTGGAGGCGCTACCACTGGGATGACTCTAGGAGGAATCCTAGGTTGAGGAACTATAGGTCTTACAACCGGAGTTGGATCCGGAAGCCTAAGTTCGAAAAACTGTCCTAGATCATAGTCAGGACAATAGTGGTAGTTGGGGAGTTGGATCCCCAACGACTCCAAGTTAGCCATTTCCAAGAGTGAAACAGGAAAAACTTCGTAAGGAAAATGTATCATAAGATATGAGGGATTCGAAAAAGTATGTAGAGAGACCATTGATAAGTCCAAGATGTCGTCATAAACCCTTCCTCCTCCGGAGTACGGCTGTTCCATCCAAACCAGGCTTGGATAAGTATAATGGAGGACCATATTGAATGCTCCTTCCATTTCTCTGGGATCGACTCTAAGATATGTAATCAGAGCCATCAGCTTCCAGTGTAGGAAGGAGGTTGATTCTACAGAGGTTGAGTTGCCAAGACGTGAGTCCATAAGGATGCTGCACTGTGCAGTTCCCTGGCCACCAGGCAATACCATAGACCGGTGAGAGAGACTCGGCCTCGAGAGAGTCCAGAGTGGCTTGAACCCTAGGATCAGACCGTGCGTTGACGACCTGTGAAAGCCAGAGACCAATTCGAGCGTCAGGCTGTTGGTCCAGGCACGAGGGTAGGTAAGAGCTTTCGTTTGAAGCTCCTCTCTTAAAAGCTCCCCTAAAGTGTGACTCGAGGTACTTGTTCCAGGCGTGGACGGCAGGAACTGCTCCTCTAAATGGTCTAGGATCCCAAAGAGGGTGAACCCAGATCGAGTTTGGTGAGTACTCGTCGGGGTGCGTGTCAATCCAGAAAGCTGGGACAGTGAGTAACGAGGGGTCTTCATCATTCAAGGCGGGTAAATCGAAACCCCAGAAGTTGGCGATGCTGTGAGGAGTAGAATACCTTGTTAGCTTAGCCGATGGTGCCTCATAGGAACCATGGAAAAGCCAATGGATTTCCATAAAAGGGTTTTCGGGCGCTGAGAAGGAAGAGGTGATAAAGGGAAGGGGGGACTGAGCGGCCTCGCGACAGAAAGCTCAGGAGAAGATGCGATTGGTCTTCGCTCCTCCAGAGACAATACCTGCTATGAGGTAGTCTGGTTCCGTTGTGTCTACAAAGTTAGACCATCGAAGGCCGTGCCTATAGGGCATGTCCTTTGCCCTTGCCCTCACCTCCTCATCTCCTAATCCCTGCTTCTTCCTCCAATCCGCTGTCGATAGATCCGTCGAGTTGGAGATCGTCCATATTCTCGAGGGGATGCCCGCTCTGACGTGCATCATTCTGAGTCTCTTGGACCCACGATTCTCCCTGATCGCCTGTAGGGGCGTAAAGTCCGTTCTCATGACCGAACTCGGCGACAAGTTCCGCGAATTGGTTGTCGAAGAACCGGAGATCATTTCTGGATAAGCGATGTCGCATGAGAAATAGATCAAAGGGAGTGACATCATTAAAGAGGACATGATCGGGTAAAGCTCTGCAAGGGGCATAGAACATATAGGTTCTGAAGGACTCGGCAAAGCCGATTCCAAGCCGCTGTGCAACCGAGAAGGTTCGCTGCATATAGTACTGCTGCGGTAACCAAAAATCCAGTTGTGGGAATACGAATCGTGCAATGACCGGAAGATAGTCATAGAAACGATTAAAGTCGTAATCCTGAAAAGCATGCATAGCCCAATTGAAGAGTGGTGGAGCCCAATCAAAGTTTCTGGGATAACCATTTTCCCCAAGAGGGAATGGTTCGAGTCCCTGAAATGCTGGATGGAAATCGTGGTCCTCTGGTAGAGCAGGTGCGATTGGATGTGGAAGTGCCACTGGGGCATCTCTCCACTGGAGAAGGGATACAACGCGAACAGCCAAGTAGACCATATAGGTGAAGAGGGGTACAACTCCGAAAGGAACGTTGTCATTAAGCAACCAGTAGGCCAAAGCTATAGTAAGAGCAAAGGCTATATACTGTAACTCGAAGGTAACTGCAAAGCACAAGTCCACCAGCCAGCTAAACATGATAGATTGGATTGGGGAATCGCCTGTTAGGCTGAATACAATCGTCTACCAAGTCAGAGCCTGGCGGGGCTCATAACCTAACAAACTAAAGGCAGGAAGGGCGCAGCGACTCTGTGCTCACCTGGAGGTTTGTGCTTTGAAGTAGAAGAACGAGTATGTTGCTATTAGAGTAATCAAGTGTCGAAGGACCTGATCACTCAGTAGAGATGAGGGAATATATAATTCGAACCTAGGGAATGATGCCCTAGGAGTACAGTATATATATGTACTGTACATGGTCTGTGCGCACGGAGAAACTCCAGAGCATTGTAACTACAACTACTACTTGTGGAAGAAGTGAGTTTCTATCTAGGGATAGAACATTGTAGAACATGAAAGAAGGATACCGATAGCACGGTTCCATGTGATTCTCGGGTATCTGTGATAGCCGGTCACGTGTGTAAGTAATCGTTACTAGAGAACAATAAAAGTATAGTGGTCAAGCAATATGACCTAGAGGCAGGATAGTTATCCTGTCAACACCCATCGCTGTCATCCTACAGTGACAAACCTCTGTCATCATCTTACAGCAGTCACCCCTACATTACGGTGTAGTCTTTCTACTGCTTAGCAGTATGTCACTAAACAAATCCACAACAACCCCCTAGTGCTACTACTCTACCCCAGGTGGTACCCACTAGTCAACAACTTTTGCCTGCTACAGTCAAAAAGTTTTGAGTTAGGTCAAGTCCTAGGAAGTCTACTCCACCAAAGCCAGCAGTACTGCCACAGAGGACACCCTATACTCCCCAATTACCCACACACCTCAGTCTAGGGTACAGCGTACCACTTCCACCCTTAGTCACTACCAAGATCCCACCATTGCCACTCCCACTCTCCTCAGCTCTTGCAGAGGAAGGCTCTACCTCACCTATCCAAGTCAACATTGACCCCATTCAGCCAGGCCCCAGTCTTTATACCTATAGAGATAAGCCTGCAGAGGAATCCAACTCAGATGCAGAATCCCTTATCACCCCCATCGCGCCACAACCCAAATCAGTCTACTCCTTCTCATCGGATCTACCGTTGCCAGGAATAGAAGAGCAGGTCATGTCAGAGAAACTTGTGGAAGTATTCAGGGGAGCTTCCATCGCTGATCTGTTTAGTGGACAGAACCTGTCCCCAGCAGAGATTGTCTATTGGTATCAGACCCAGGTTGCATTGGCAGCCAAGAAGGGCAAGGCCAAGGAGACTGCCAAGGATCCCGAGGACACAAAGTCTGGAGGAAAGGAGCTTGGGCTCAACAAACCAGCCATATTCAATGGCAACCACCAAACCTATGCTGGATGGATAGTATCCATGAAAAACTATCTGGGATTGAACAGGCACATCTACAACACAGATAGAAAGTGCATTGGATTCATTCTCTCATTCATGGACAAGGGCTCGGCCCTTAGTTTCAAACAATCGTACGTGAACCAATCCACTACCGACACAGGAATAGTATTCCCGGATACGCTGAAGGAGTTCAAAAAGAAGTTGGAAGAACACTTCCAAATTGGGGATATCAAGGCAATGGCCCTCATCACCTTATCCTCCATCCAGATGGGCAGTCATTCCCTGGATGAGTATATCACCAACTTCGACAACCTACTTGCACAAGCAGAATTATTCCCAGAAGACCAGGCAGCTGCCACCTTCTTCAGAAAGGGTCTCCACCCTTCAATCAGCCAAAGAATATTGGGTCTTGGAGTAGTCCCAAGAATGGTAATGGAATGGAAGAAGGCTGCCACAGAAGTCTGGGCAGCAATCACAACAATGAGGATGTTCAAGGGTAAAGCCTCAGCATCAGACAAGAACTTCCTCTGGAAGAATCAGGGCTACAACAGCCACAAAAACGATTGTGATCCAAATGCCATGGACGTGGATAAAACCACAAGGTCTGGGCCAAATACTCGCGAAGCATGAAAACCAGTCATCTGCTATAATTGCAACGAAGAGGGGCATATTGCCCACAACTGCAAAAAGCCAAAGAAGCAAGGTACCCCACCTAAGAATAGGGAACTTCAGTTGGAGGAGCTAAAGAGGGAGATTGAGCATCTCGAAAGGAACGAGGACACTTCATCTTCATCTTCCAGTGCGTCCTCCAAGGGTTTTTAAAAGGGGGAGCCTCAGCTGCAAGGCCTCCCCCTGTTACTGAAAAATGTATTTTTAAATTAGGAAGTCTCAAGCGCACTGTACAGGATGTTGCACAATATCAATATGAACAAGACTTGTGTTTAAAATCTCTGACTGGCTCGACCTACCTGATCGACTGCAGCACCTCCATTATCAAGATGTTGATTGATTCTGGAGCAGAAACAAATATTATCAATGAATGTGCAGTGGAGGAACATCAGATCTCCACCTGAAAAATATGACACCCATAGATACTTCGCAGTGTCATGGGTAAAACCAACCAAGTGGTGGATTGCATTGCCACCTTCTGTGCCAAGATATGGGGAAAGGTAATGTGAATACATGCTTACATCACTAAAATGGGAAATGGAGAATGGCTTCTCCTCAGAATGCCATGGCTCCACAACCACAACCCAATTATAGATTGGGTAAAACAATCATTGGTCCAATGGGGATCACTGGAGATGCAAGTGTCAAAGATGACTATCTCCACTCAGCTTGAAGCTGCTGCTGAGAAGAAAGAAGTTACTCATCCAAAAGAGTACCAAGACTTCAAGGAGGTATTTTCAGAAAAGGAGGCTCCACTCCCTCCCCATAGACCTTTCCTTGATCATGAAATAAAACTGACTGACAACTTCTTCCCTGTTAAAGGAAAGAACTACTGGCTCATGCCAGAGCAAGAGAAGGCCTTGGATGCCTTCATCGACGAAAACTTGGCCTGTGGGAAAATCAGACCATCCAAATCCCCACAAGCCACACCTGTCTTCTTTGTAGCAAAGAAAGATGGTAAACAACGGCTTGTTCAGGATTATGTCCACCTGAACAAGTATACCATCCCAGACTCCTACCCACTACCCAATATCAAGTCCCTTTTGGATGAACTGGCTGGATCAAAGTACTTCATCAAGTTTGATATCTGATGGGGATTCACCAACATTCAGATCAAGGAAGGAGATGAATGGAAGGGGGCATTTGTCATGCCCAGAGGGTTGTTCGAACCCTTGGTAATGTTCTTTGGGCAGACTAACTCCCCTCCCACGTTCCAAAGGTATATGAATACCAAGTTCAGCGGAATGATCGCTGAAAAGAAAACAGTCATATTCATGGATGATGCCACTGTACATGCGAAAATGAAGGAGGAATTACACAGCAGAGTGCAGGAATTCCTCAAAATAGCTGAAAGTGAGGGCCTTTGCCTCAAAATTTCAAAATGTATTTTTGAAGCCAAAGAACTGGAGTTCCTTGGATACACAATTTGGGAAGGGCAGTACGAACCCTCTCCCATCAAGACTGATGTGATCAAGACATGGCCCATGCCCACAAACCTGAAAGAAGTTCAAAGCTTCCTTGGCTTCTGTAACTTCTACCAGATGTTCATCCCCAGTTTTTCTCAAGTGGCCAGGCCACTCCACAATCTGTTGAAAAAGGACATCCTGTTCCACTGGGACCCTCCACAGCAGCAGGCCTTTGTAAACCTGCAAACCCTCCTCACTTCCGATCCTGTCCTCAAGTTACCAGATCAGAAGAAGCTGTTCATTGTCCACATGGATGCATCCTGGTTGGGAACCAGTGCAGTCCTCAGTCAGGAAGATGACAAAGGGGTGCTTCACCCTTGTGCCTACCTTTCACAGTCCTTGAACAGACCCAAACAGAACTACCAGGTATATGACCTGGAGTTACTTGCAGTGATCAGGGCACTCAAGGAGTGGAGGCCCTATCTCCTATCACCTGTCACTCCCACAGTGATCTTTACCAATCACCAAAATATGACTTACTTCTGAGAGCCACAGAAACTCACCCCACGGCAATCAAGATGGCAGGCCACGTTGCAGGCCTACCCCATCAAACTCTCATATATCAAGGGGACACACAACATTCCCCCAGACACTCTATCATGCATGGCCAACTTCACAGCTGATGCACAGCCACCAACAGTGCTCTTACCACCCCCAGTATGGTTTATGCCTGAGGGGGGGGTGGAGAACTCTTCGAATTCCCAAAAACAAACATCAACATCAGCAAAAACCATAACCGACAAGCCAAAGTTGGGGGAGAGGTGCCCATCTGAGGAAGCATTAAAGACCACCCCTGACCAAAAAGGCATTTTCCACCTGTCCAGAGACCTGATGGACCAAGTGCTTATGGAAACCTCTCGTCTCAAGGACATAGCGCACACCAAAAACCCCCAAAACGATGGTAAAATATATGTAAACCCAGAAAGAAGAAGAGAGGTACTCCAGGAGTACCATGATGCCAGACCCTCCGGACACCCTGGAGTAAAGGCAATGACCAACAAAATGAGAAGGCACATCTATTGGCCACACATGCACGCTGACATCCGGGAGTATTGCAGAGGATGTGTCACCTGTCAAGCAAATAAGGTGAACATGCACCCCACAGCTCCTCCCATCATGCCACATGACATAGCCAAGTCCCCATTTCCCTTCAAGCAGATCTTGGTGGATCTCATTATGGATCTCCCCAACTCAAGAGGAAACAACACTATTCTCACAATCGTAGATCAAGGCCTCACAAAGGCAGTGATCTTCCTCCCAACGAACAAAACCATGGATTTGGTAGGCATCACCAACCTTTTCCACACTCACATCTACCCCCATTTTGGTATCCCTGAAGCAGTTATCTCAGATCACAGACCGCAGTTCATATCCACATTCACACATGATCTATATCAGGCCATCAGAGTTGAGATGAAGGCAACTACCACTTATCACCCACAGTCCAACAGCCAAGCGGAACGTGTCAATCAAGAAGTTGGTACATTTCTCAGGATGTACGCTTCTAAAGACCCCAACAACTGGTCCCGATATCTCACCAACACAGAGTTCATTCACAACTCCCACATCCATTCCACATATGGGCAGACACCCTACTACCTGCTGTACAGGTATGAACCTACCCCTTACCCAACAGCCCCCAAAAAACATGCTCCCCTCTCTGAGGAGTGACTTGAACAATTAGCCACAGCATGGGACGCTGCCGTCATCGCCCACAAGACGGCTCAAGAAGTGATGATCGCCAAACAACCCGGAAAGGCATTCTGAGAGTTCAATGTTGGAGAGAAGGTTTGGCTTGACAGATCAAACCTCCACATCAACACCCTGTCCAAAAAGTTATCTCCTCAGAGATACAGACCATTCAAAATCACAGAAAAGATTTCACCCATGGCTTATCAGTTGGAGTTACCGAGATCTTGGCATATCCACGATGTTTTCCATGCATCAAAACTGACTCCATATGTCATCACCCTGATCAATGGATCACAACCGGTACCACAGCCACCCAAACTCATTGACAGCCACAATGAGTGGGAAGTTGAGGCCATCCTAAAACATCGAACCATAAGGCAGAAACTGAAATTCCTCATAAGGTGGAAGGGATATCCAGACTCCGAAAATACATGGGAACCTGCAGAAAACCTTATAAACACACCAGAGTTGCTGGCAGAGTATCAACAAACTCATTCCCTCCCCACCACCAGCTCTCCTCTCACAGTCTAGGAATGTCCTACTCCCCTCTCTCTGACTACATCAAGGAAGACAACTGCCACAAAGACATCTATGCCTCCATATTACCTGAGCTCAATGACTTCGCTCCCCCATACCCCCCTCTGCTATCCTGCACCCACACATCTCATGGCCACCAAAGGCAACCCCTTTGCAACTCCACCACACCCGCTCCCCGAGCAGCTCCCTTCCCTCCAACCTCTCCCTACCCATGGCCTGGCAACCCCACCCATGGCCGCTGTTCCACTGCACCATCCGCACCCTTGTTACCAAGGCAGTCCTCCACAGTACCCACTGCCCCCGGTAGGCACCGTCGCCCATGAGCTCATATTCATCCAAGACACCCACTCCCCTCCCTCATCATCTAGTGACAACTCAGCCTCTACCACATCACATGACATTCCCACAGCCCCCGCCATATCCGTCAACAAGTTCATCAGCTACGTGTGGGTGTTTAATAACTTCAAATTGTGGAATGCACTCAGATGGTGAGCGTACAGGGACCACAAGTGTATATGGATGTTGTCCAAGATCTTCTGGGACACTGAGAGAGTAGCGGAGAGAGTCAGCTGGAAGGTATTGGCAGAGGTAAGCGGCATAACCCCCGATGCAGAGGCAGCAGCAGTCACCAGCACCGACATTGTAGATGCCATGAAAATCCAGTCGGAGCTCATCACACTTGTTCATGAGCTCTACAGCCCCACCCTCCTAGTAGGCTTTGACTCCTTTCTCTGCAAAGCCAGGGGTCCCTTGGTCGTTCCCGTTGGCAATACCCCATGTACTCCTGCCTCTACTCAACCTCATAGCAGGAGTTGATGCCCTATCTGCCTCGAGCAGCCTCACATGGATGGCCATTGCCCATCCCCATTGGTGGACTTATCCGCCCCACATTCCCCACCATCTTCCCCTGCCAGAGGAAGTGTCTCAGGAGCCCCTGTATGGTCCCTGCATGGACCTGGCACTCCTGGAACACCCCTCCCAGACAACCTGATCCTGGCTTCCACTCTATGGAATTTGGCCTATGTCCACGCCACCATGGCAATGGCCGACGCCATCACAAGTGTAACCAGTGACTCAAAAAGGGATTGGGCGTGGTTCTTTATGGCGGTAAAAGAGGATCCCACTAACCATCACCTCTACAATGCCACCACCACCCAGCATGCACTCCCCAACCAGGCTTTCCACCCGGTCGTTGCTAGCCCTGCACTCCAGTATTACCTAGCCAGCAAGCAGGATGTCCTGCAGGACAGTCCTCTCTACCCCTACCGGTGCTACAAGTGCAACCGGCTCAGCCACTGGAGTTGGGAACACAACTCCAACCAGCCCTATTGGGAACCCAGAATGCCAAGGAACAACCAAGTCATGCCAGAACCCGGCCCATCAGTGCATAGAGGGACAACTTAGAAGGTTTCCTCAGGATGAGGAACTTAGAGGGGGGGGTGATGTTATGTTTTTCCTTTTCCTTATCCATTGACACTTTGTGGACTTCTCAGCATTATCCAACGGACACATCTGTATGTGGACTTATTGTATGTTTCCTTTTGTGTCACATGATCCTTTCCCATTACATGACTATTTTTCCATCACATGACCTCATGTAACATATGCATCACATTGAGTCATTACCTACAGACATTGTTCCCCATTTATGGACTTACCATTGTCTTCCATGTATAGTAGTCCCATTGTTCTCCATACCAGTAGTACAATGCCTGTACAGTAGTATAAGAGACTGAGAGATGTGGGACCATTCCCCATCTTTTGTCTCCTTTGCATTTCACCAATCTACTAGGCTTTGTACCTCAGGGACTTTGCCCAGCTCCAATTGCTCTGGAAGAAGAAGTCTTGCTGCCAGGGAGAACCCTTGTAAAAGCCTTGTAAGGTCCGTGTAGGACACTTAGGGTTAGGGTTAGGTGTCAGTCTTGAAGGCATTATTGGCTTGACCTTTGTCAAAGCCATAACATTAACAAGTCTAGGATTAAAGATGCTCTGGTTATTTGCTTAGCAATTCAAATACTACCAACATTGGGATGGTTTTGTTGCTTAGTGTATGTTCAAGTTGTAGATGTCTTGGCTGAGAGAAGGACAGCTAAACATTTGAATGAGCTGCTGAAGGATGTGATTAGAGATGTTCAGGAGAAGTAAAGGCAGCATGCAGGTGACTGGTTTGAGAATTTCCATGGCTGGTGGCCCCTGACTGTTATGCACATTAGGTGCATGCTTTGTTGATGCTAATATGCTTTTTGACTAAGTCATCTTAGATCCACCTCATTGTTGAAGACCACTTTAAGGTCTCTGAAGCTCAGGTCTTTGTGGTCCATACCAAGCAGGCAACTCATTACATGGCTTTGAAAGCACAAGTTCTTGCCATGCTTAGAGATATTCAGAAGGGGGTTGATGTTGCCAATTTATCAGCACCTCATAATTAGGTTCTTTCCATCATGTGAGCTGTTATTACAAGATGGACAGCTCACTATCTTGTATATTGTCAACTTCTTGACTTGCTTAGTATGTCTGACCTGAGACCAAAAGTATATTATCTGTGGCAGCCCAGGACACTCCCTACTATGCGGACAAGTCACCAATCACGCAACCCAGTTGTCATATAAATGTCCTGAAACCATCAGCATATTAAAGTAAATCAATCTTTGGTATGGCATATGTATGGCATATAGCTCAAGGCACGCCGTTATTGATGAACGGTAGCCAAGGATGCCACTCCGGATGCCACTGCAGTTGTCTTATATCCCAAGTCCGCAAATCCGCCATCGACTTTGGCAGTGTTCTCAGGTCACGACAGATTTGCATCATCTTTGCTATGAACTATAATCATATCATTAGTAGGGGACGAGTAGATACTATCTTTGCGTACCTCTACTCGATTCTGGCTCCACGGTCCTGCCATTTTTCCAGGAGTGGTATGGGACTCTGCAAGAAGTTGTTCGGCAAGTTCAATCTGCCCAGCGGGCGAGACGTCGTTATCCTGTTATCCAATGGTCAGATTTATCCCTGAAATCACGAATTCCTGCACCTTACCTGCCAACTAGCAGCACAATCCGATGTGAATTTGAGGAAATTAGGATGTCCGAGGGGTGGTAAGTCGATATCTTCGTATTCATGCACGAACGCCCATTTGTAACGACGCATGAAATTTAGCCTCATACGCTGCCACGATGATCCCAACAACTTAAGAGTTACCTGCAACACAATTAACGAGGGAGGTAGATACATAGAAGATGGATCCTACGCAGAACAGGGCCATCGAAATAGCTTGTAAGGCAGTCAGGAATTTTGCTTGGAACTGAAACTCGAAACGCGAGACTGAAGCTAATCAAGTAATTCAGTACAAGGACGAAGGAATGCAGCAAGCTTACTTGGGAGCCCCCGAATGACCTCGTCAAGACATGTAAGGTGTTGTTCCAGTACTTGTGCAAGGTACCAGTAAGCGAAGGGTCGCTCGTTTGCAGAGTACAATGAAAGCTGAAACCCAGAAAGGATAACTTCACGGATATTCTCGTATCTGTACAGAAGTACGACGAGGCGTAGCCTGGTAACAATATCTGCCGTGGACTGCAACAATTGTGTGATGTGGAGGAAGGAACTATTTCTGCAACTTACAACAGGCGCTAGGTGTTTCTGGACATCGGTGAGGAGAGCATAAAGCTCGTGCCAATCAAACAGCGACTTCGTGCAGTATCTTCGCCGTCGTGTGGGGTTGAACCAATGTGATTTAATGTGGCCGACCACAAGCTAATACTTCGGTTCAGCAACGCGTATGGAGGAACGATGACTGGCGCTACTTCTGTGATGCTCCGTTCGATATGTGATAGAGGCATTGAGTCCGGGCTCCGCCATCGCTTTCGAAATGAAGTCACAAATGAATCATAAGTTATTTGCAATCCTTCCATGAAAAAACAATCCACGACATGTTTCTGCGTATATTTGTTTAATACTGCTCCATTTTCGTAAATAGCTGACTACGCGAAAAGGTCTTAGTCCCCATCAGTGAGAAGCAGAATAACGGCTGACCTGGAACGTGGAGCGTACATATGGTAGGCGTTGGTGTGGTCTTGGCTGCCAAACTTGAAGGATGCTCAAAACCTAAACACCCTGTCAAGTACCTCACTCTCAATAGTACGACAAAACATACATTCCAGGTGGATAGATCAGGAATTTCGATCAATATACTGAGTTGCTCCAAAGAATCTAGCAATCCTGCCAATTTGTCCCAAGTTCGGTCCTGCTCAGGAAGCTGAATGATATGGAGGGGTATCATGGAAACGAGCACGCGAGGGAACTGGGGATTGAAAGCGTGTATCACAGGTGAAGATGCCCGTGGGAGTGGTGGTGACGAGACCCGTATTTGCTGTAAGAGATTACGCGCTGTGTCGAGAAGAGGTCGGAAGCGGAAGTACTCCTTCGACAGCTGAGCCGCCAGAAGTTCGACAATGACCTAGCATGGCGTTGTAGGATACAAAATAACACAAATTCATGTCTAACCTTCCTCAGAACGAGACGCTTGAAGAGGGCGTTCCTCCAAAGTGACCTCGCTGCTACAGTGTCACAGGGGCTGTTGTGGACATGGCAAACGTGTGCTTACCTTTGGGAGAGCTCCGTATCCAATTACAGGCTTCGTCCAATATGCTCAGTATGTAGCTCACAGGGTGCGCTTCTGACATGTACACGTCGCATTTGTCGCTCTGCCAGTCCTCGGCCTGCATAACAGTGCATAAGACATAAGATAGGAAGGCACAGAGAGTATGCTGGATTACTGACATCATGCACGTTTCCCTTGTTGAGTTCTCTCCATGAAAGATCGCAACACTTTAGTAGCCCAAAGATTGAGGCCCTGAGAATGATTGTGATCAGCTCAATAGGCCGTGTCTTGTCTGCATCTCGGAGGCTCTCGTGTGATACGACGTCTGGATCAAGGTCGGTTAATGCATGGACGTATAGGCAAGTAAAGATGGTTTGTGATAGCGTGTAACCAGTATGCCATTCCATCTGTGCATAACGGACTATGAATACCAGACACAGAGCGTATGTGCAACCGTTCACCTCGCAGGCAAAAGTACGATCTATGATCCAGCAGACTTCTTCTGGCAGTAGTGGTGCGAGGGGTTTGAAAGGGGGTCGGGAACCGTCCAGCAGTGCAAGCCCGCTGTCAAAGCGAGGCTCACCGATCTTTGGCTAGGTTAAATGACCGTCCGACCGAGATGATGAAGGTAACGTACTTCAAAAGCCGCCATGGCGTCGTGCAATGTAAACCCCTCGTCAAACAGCAGTGCACCGGGCTGCATATCTTTGTGGAAGACCATCAATCAAGCGGATTAGACGGTGTGGGTCGAGTACCTTCCCTAGCTTGCTCAAACAACGTAGTTACGTCCTTGAAATTGGAACCACCCGGAATTTGTATCCCATCGCCGTGGTCCATGGTAGCTGCCAGGTGGAAACAGAATTGCTATGGAGAATTAACAAGGACGGAGTTTCAAAGCATATGACCATGCACTGTGTTCGACAGCGCGTGAGCCAACGTATACACTACAGATCGCTTTCGCAGAGCGTTGGAAGCGCGTGCCGGCCTACTCAGACACCATCCAGGCGTGTTATTCTGTCTGGCATTCAACCGACTGGCATTCCACACGTAAGTTTGGGCTACTCGCTCCTTGCAAGCTTTGACCTCATTCGAGAACAGCTTGGAAATTACCTTGGAGCACTCTCAAACTGGGTGAAACTTCAAAAATCAGCTGGAAAAGACGATATCCTACTATTCACTGTCGTCGGATGGCATGCTTTGACCCTACCCCAAGACCCGTCCACCCTTCGGTCTACAAGAGATGACATGTTGGCAATATTGCTCGCTATAGGGCTTGACCCGGAACAATCTATTCTGTTTCACCAGAACCATGTAAGTTCAGAAGCTGTTCAATGTGTCCGATTAGCTCAGCGATCTCAGAATCCACACCACATGGAGCTTTACTGGATCCTCAACTGCTTAACTCCTACAGGAAAATTGCGCCGAATGACAACGTGGAAGGTGTGCAGGTAACCTTGTTTGATACATGGAGACTTATTCCGCCGTGCTAGTCTCGATTGGCCGCATCTAGGAACGCCAACTCAGAGGATGAAATCGACGAGTCACTTCTCAATTCTGGCTTACTCACTTATCCTGTTCTCCAGGCTGCAGACATACTTGTATACAGGTCGGTAGGCGGTGCCTTGGTGATTACCCAGCTGATTTCGCCTTTAGAACCACGCATGTTCCCGTTGGGGAGGACCAATCGCAACACCTAGAACTGACACGAGACCTCGCAGAAATATTTAATCGCACATTCAAGGGTAAGACCCCATTATTCCCACTGCCCATATCCATCGACGGTAAGCACAGTATCCCTTCATTTGCAACCACCTGGTCGACCTTTCACAAGCACCGTCGAAGCGAATATTGTCTCTCAGAGACCCTACATCGAAAATGTCCAAATCTTCACCCGACACAGCCTCCCGGATTCTTTTTACAGATACCGCTTCGCAGATCAAGTCTAAAGTCAAGTCTGCTGTGACCGACTCGATACATGGCATAAGCTACGACCCGATTGCTCGGCCAGGCACTTCAAATCTATTAACTATACTTGCCGCATGCACAGACAGCGATGCGCCTGATGTTGCAAAGCTATACGAATGCAAGGGGCACGGCCAATTAAAGGACGACGTTGTAGATGCCATTGAAGAAATGTTGAGAGGGCCCCGTGCTGAGTTCGAGAGGATTAAACGTGAGAAGTTGTACCTCGATGATGTCGCGCGTCGCGGAGCATTGAAGGCAATGGAGCATTCTAGTGCCACGATTCAGGAAGTCAAGATGTGCATGGGGCTGGCTTGACTGTCTACCATGGCTTCTTTACTCCCTACCCTTGGAACGCTATGGAACATCGCCTGTAGTGTACTCTTAGTAAATAAAAGTAGTCCATTGATTAGATATGCTATATTTGACTTAAGGTCCGAGTTGGTACATATGTGGACGAAATAACTGTATAGTTAGAAAGGGTCAAGCGTACACTCAGGGGCGCTTGATTGCATGTCGCTTAACTGCGATGTTCTGTACACGCCGTATCATAGGCCATTTGTCATTACTGCTCATGCACAGTAGCAGCTCCACGCAGCTCCACCCATCATGAACCTATGACATGTGAAAGAGTCTACCAGTACCACCCGATCACGCCTAGCGGGGTGTCCCGCGTATGGATCCCTCTCGCTGACCCGTTAGTCTAGTGTTAAACCCAGCTAATGGTTGAGACACTCGCGGACAAGACGAAATATAGCCTTCAGGCGGGCATTGCCACAACAGTTCCGCACGGATACGGGATGCAAGACGCAAAGGCAGCGCTGTGAGGAGAGAAAGCCGGGCGACGTGAATATTTACGCCCGGGGTGGTACTACTTACATATCTGAGACTGAAATTTGAAGGGACAAACACGATGCAAAGCACACGTGCAAACAGTTGGCGTGGTAGAGAAATTTATAATAGCTGCCATCAAGAATCCTCTCACCCTCTACCACCACCACCACCACCACCAACCGCTACGTTTGCACCCTCACGAGAACTTGCAAGGCGATGGAACCCACCAACAAAGCTACGATTAACCAGCCCCAGGCTGCTATGGAAATGAGTATGTTTCCCCAGAGATAAGCTAGCACAAAGCTGAGCGCCCCTCCTTTGATCGCTCTATTTAGGCATCACGAACCCCGCCCCAGTCAACAATGTCCAGAATAACCATGAGCACCACCATGCTGCACGTATCCGTGGCGGAGGAGCTGCCAAGGTACGTCATTACTCCTGTTATCGTCAGAGGTAACAACACACTTTATCCCCACTTAGGACTTCTTCCTTGGCGCTCTCGAGTGCTTCCTCTGTTTCGGTGAGTGTTCTAGGCTATAGATCTTGTCCACGTGTTGTATCACTAATCCGAACACGTAGAATGCTGCAAGGTACTGATAAGCGCTCATTGTCCTGCAACGTTCATCCCGGCTTTATACTAATATACTTGTTTCCTTTTTCAGGGGTGTTGTGAATGCTGTGCTGACATCATCTGTGTGTACCCATGTGCGCTACATCCTTCGATCGCTGACTTCCATTCAGGTTGCCCTTGCGATATGTGCTGTTAAACGATCAGAGGTCCCTCCCCATCTAAGACGCTCAAATGTTACATATCCCTCCTGTATAGCCTAGCGTTTTGCCATTGTTGTGCATCCATGATTCCCTGTTACATTTGCTTATCTGACTTTTTTCCTGACTTGTGCCCCATGCCCTGATGATGGGAAGACACGTGTCCTAGTTGTTTGACATTCTTGTGATATATATCCATCAAATCCTTGATATATCATTAGCGAGACATTTTTCTGTTTGAAGCCAATTGAATTGTGTCACATCAGTGATGCCTTCCTCAGGCTTGTGGTAGACAATGTCCAGCTTTGTACATGGCAAACATGCTGTTTTACAATAGGTGCTGCTGTTACATGTATCTACATACATGGAAATGTCCAAGCACATCACTTGTAATAGTATCACCATTTATTCTGAATCCCAGCATAATAAGCTAGTTCCTCATTACTTACACTAGGTGTCAGTTCATTTAAGGCATCCACAAAATCTTCCATGGAAATAATAACCTCCAAATCTGTTTCAGAAACCATCTCTGAGACATAGAACTGAGAGGATATTGGATGGTGTTTAAACTTGGGTAGAGTGTTAAGATGGTCTGTACAACATGTTAACTGTACAATTGTTGTACCGAAATACAAAATGCAACCTACATCTCCTGGATTCCAATAAAGAAACCTTTCTGGATAAAGCATGCAGCATGGTATCTGCACACAGGGCATAAAAATCTGCTCCTGTATAAGTCATGGGACACTGATGGGCAACAGAAAGCAGATCGATGTCAGGATGAAGTTTAAACTTGCGAGTCAGTGCCTTTAAGATATCTAGCTGGGCATCATGATCTTTACTGATGCCCAGGTAGAGCATTCGGTCAAACCTATGTTGTATTAGCCATGCAGCAACTCACTTAAGGGAACCATACCTTCCAGGGCGAAGCAATGCAGAATCCAACAAATCAGGGCGATTGGTAGCACCAATCACAAACACATCGGCAGTGCCCACATTTATCCCATCCAGCTCTGCTAGCAGTTGGCTAACAATCCGATCCATGACCCCACCTGAGTCACCTTGATGACCTCGCTTTGGTGCCACAGAATCTAGTTCATCGAAAAAGATGACGCAAGGCTTGGCATCCCTAGCTTTTTGAAAGACCCTCCTGACATTGGCTTCTGATTCACCAATGTACATATTCAGTAGTTCAGGTCCCTTAACAGAAAGGAAGTTCAGCGAGCAAGATGTTGCAACTGCCTTGGCGAGTAAAGTTTTCCCGGTTCCAGGGGGACCATATAATAGGACACCTAAAAAGAAATGAGTCATGCGGCATGGTATTAACAATTAAACCACCTGATCTCTTCTTGAGCCCTTCCGAAAACAGCTCAGGATGATCCAAGGGGAGCTGAACTGTGTCAAGAATTTCGTTTTTCACCTCCGCAAGTCCACCAACATCCTCCCATTGTACAGTTGGAATACTTGGCACGCCAATGCTCTGGGCTGAGGACGTTCTCACTTTTGATAGTGCGGATTCAAACTGTGCAGCCTGTAAGACCACCTCCTTCACTGTGCACAAAGTGCTGATTAGATGCTTGTCAACAACCTATCCCTACTACATCAGTGGAGATCAGAGCCCACCTGGCTACAGCGCAGACTCTTGTCTGGAATACGAGATGCATAATATCAGATACATCCAGTGCGGCTGTTTGTAAAGCAAGAGCCATAATGGACACATCAGGTGCCGCAATGTGCGTAGCAGCGCCACCGCATAGTTGCTCCCGCAACAAATTGAATCTTTGGCGCTCATTGAGTGCCTTTATGACAGTATTGTTAGTACATGCAGGTTGCATCATTGGAAGTCACACCTCCCGTCTCGATTCAACAACAAAAACTGGGCTCTCAGCCACTGCAGTTGTGTCACTCGTGGTTGCAATAATGACGGTATCCTGTGGAGCCAATATATCATCTACCGATTTCTGCAAGCCGTGCCAGAGGGAATTTCCTGAAAGGTAAGTTTAGATGAAATGTGAAATACTGTCCATAAACGATGAATGCATACCTCCCCCATGGTTTGTCCTCTGTCCTGATAGCGCATCAATATGGCGTAGAATGATGACACATGGAGAGTGCGTAAGTGCACTATCAAGCTGCGCTCGAAGGAGCCGGGTACTGATGTCTGCCTCCGACAGGATCTCAAAGCAGTTAATCTGTACATTATAACCAATTACCAATAAAAACGCAAGTTGAAGTCGAGTCAATCACGAACCTCCACAAAGGACAATCCTAACTGCCTGGCGATCCCTACAGCAGAAGTGAACTTTCCGGTTCCTCTTGCACCTTTTATGAGGACGGAAGGATGCAAGCAACCAGAACTCTGTTTGAGGGAGCTTGCTTTCGATAGCTGCGCAAGTTGATCAGTGTCCCCGCCCCATGAGCATGTGAACCGTCCTGGATGGGGTTGTTAGACGACAGCTAGGACGACGAACGGAAAACACACGTAATTCAAAGTAATCATACACATCTGGGATTCGACCTGGAACGGGACTAACTTGCACGATTCGCGTGCTTGTTACGTCTACGAAGCAACCAATATTTACAGCGGACGTGCGTGAGGTATCCAAGTTATGATGTTGCAATACCTCTGACACAACAGGCTCATGTTCTACAGACACGATGACGAAGCAGACTAGAGCTTTTGCGGGGTACCGAGGCGAATAGCTAGGGCAGACGCGTCAGTAGTATGCAATGACAATAGCACATTACAAACAAACCACTTTTCACTCGACACTAGGTGTGGATCTAGCGATGCATCTATATCAATGCATAATGGGATGATGTCGCCTTCTTTAACGAGTCTTCTTGCCATAGCGAAATACGACCGTAAAGCAGCAACACACGATGACTCGTACTTCCGGTTCGTGGAAATTGGGGAAGGAATGCAGGCCAGAGAAACGCTCCTTGCCAAAGGAACTGCAGAAGCATCATTTCCGAACGGAGAAGAACGGATGATGATGTGATGTGGGGGAGACGGACACAGATTGAAAAGTAAAGAGGGCGACAATCTGGCGTGACGCCTGCACCGAATCAGTAGGTAATCATCAGAGGACAGTATGAGAGCCTTACGATGCTAATTCCGTCTTGTCGAGCACAGAAACTCGAAGTAGGCGAGCTGTACGCGATTCGGGGTGTTGCACAAGAACCTGATCTCTCGTCACGCCATGTGATAGAAACCCAAGTACATACGTACCCAATCACCATTCAAAACTCCCAGATAGTGAAGATCACTCGTGCGTATATGAAGGGTGACGTCATCAAATCGTGCATCGATGGGACTTGACAGGGATTCGACGACAAAAGACGGCCCGAGTGAATCCGGGATTAAAGGAGCAGGCAGCGTCGTGGACACCAGAAACGATTCACTGATTTCCAAGCTCTCCTGTGAGTCCTGGCTATTGAGCGACGACTCGAACGCAAAGGGATGGTTGACTGGTGCAACGACGACAATGCGCGTAATACCTGGTTTCGTAATCCCTTGTAGTCCAGGCAAAGTAAGATCAACCTGATAGACATAGAAGGACGGTACTTCGAGGGATGAATTCGCGCTGAGAGAAAAGATCTCTGTCGGAATTCGAACGTCCTCGCCCCATCGTATGAGTATAGGGTGTTCGAATAACCAGTTCTCAAGGGTAGACGCTTGGGCAGATGCCGCGAGAAACGCATCTTGAGTCTTAGAAGTAAGTACGATCTCACCCAGTGTGTCATTTTCCGCGATAATGGACTTGCGAAAAAAGAGACTCATGATGTTTTGAAGCTTCGGCGGCAGAGAAGACCGGGTGAGCGTAAATGGAAATTCACGGTTACGTAATGGTTGTTCAGACAGCTGCCAACATTTATCGTAGAATTTTGTTCATATTCTACTTCAATCGACATCAGACAAGCGAGCGCCAAAAACTGTGAGTATAATGTACTATAACTAAGGTTTGCGTCCCCTCTTTTAACCGTCATTTCAAGAGTTAATTGTCCTAACTGTATCTATCTACTGTTCGCCCGTGGTCATCAGCTTTTCTTTGCCGTGTAGGTCTATTGCGATCACCATGAGCCGGGGAGCCCCAAGAGGTGCCGTACGAGGAGGAAGAGGTTTTTCGCGAGGAGGAGGACCCCCAGATACGGTCTTAGGCAGGCACCACCATCTTACAGAAAAATGTTAACTAACGCCTATGAGCAGAAGCTGGGTCGTTCTTGCACTCTGTGGAGGACGAGATGTTCTGCGCATCTCTGATCCCTGACAAGGTTCCTTACTTCAATGCCCCCATATATTTGCAAAACAAATCTGTCATCGGGAAGGTGGACGAGATACTTGGCCCGATAAATGAAGTATACTTTTCGGTCAAGATGCAGGAAGGAATGGTCGCGAGTAGCTTCCAAAAAGGAGACAAGGTTTATATTGGAAGTGACAAACTCCTCCCCATCGAGCGCTTCCTTCCAAAACCAAAAACTATAGGTATCTATATCCAAGGCATTCTAAGTGCACCCATATTCATCCTTTACAGGACGAGGTCGGGGTGGCCAGGGTGTTGGAAAGCGTGGACGTGGTGCTCCGACTATGCGAGGAAGTCAGCGGGGCCGAGGCCGTGGAAGAGGTATGACGAGCTCTAGAGGTTTCGGCGGAGGGTTTAGAGGAGGCGCAAGTGGTCGTGGAGGAGGGTTTTCACGTGGAATGGGCCGAGGTGGCAGAGCTCGGTGATCGGAGAAAACGAGCGTTCGCTGACCATCCAACCAAACCTGAATACATACGTCCTTGATCGTACAAAGTACCGCTACTTGTACAAACATCCTGGAGAAATGTACACCTTGTACCAAACCACTTATGAACCCTGTTCCTCTCCACCATACGCCAGTCCGATTGGCTCTGGGGACGCATGGTCCACAACCTGTGTATTCAACTGTAGGGACCCGGCACTGATGTGCGACAAGCGATTCGACTCTAGAGCTAGCCCTGCTTCATCTGGAGCTTTGAAACTGGTTGGTGGTCTTACGCTTCCATCGGGGGTACGTTGGTGTGGTACAGCCAACCCATGCTCGTTAACAGGCCCAAGACTTGGACCAAGGGCTGCGAGGATCACAGAAGGGGGTACCCGAACCTGTCGTTCCTCCCCACTTTGAGTTGAATAAACAGACGACGAAGTAATCGTTGATGCCTTGTATGAAAGGCCCCTGTTCAGGTGATCAGTCAATGGCGGTCGTATATCTCCTCCGGCTGAGCTTCTAAGCTTTGGTGGCCGTAAATGGATTGCCGTTGGCTTGACAAATGAAGGTGTTTGTTTGATGGTCGTCGCCGAACGGACGGTCTCCACCTTGTCGTGAGGGACTGCATTTGCTGGAGGCAGCACGCCAGCGAGTTGCGCTTTTTCGCTCGTCACTGCATTGCTGCTAGTGCGACTGCTAGAAGTTGACGACGCAAGCTTTTCGGGAGAGGTGATAGATGATTTTTTCTCTCTCTTGACCAAGACCGAACGCTACCCCGAGTATGTTAGTACATATCGCGGTCACCTATGGGATAACTAACATGGGGGTGCTCCCCTTGACGTGCGTGGCGTGCCCTCTGGGTCCAACACCTTCGCTTCCAGCTAATTAGGCCGATAACCACAATGACAACCCCAAGGGAAGTCCCGCCCACTATAGCACAGATGGTCGTGAGAGAACTATGTGCAGGGTTGCTAGTGGCAGAAAGGTCGCGCATTTGTAGAGTAAACCATGGAGGAGAAGTAGGGATCGATGGCGACGGCACCATAGACGAGAGTAGAGGCATGGTGAGCGGGAGCTAAACAGTATAGGCCTCTGACGTGGGATTCGAGACCACTCACAAAGGGTCGTTCCATCCACGAGGCGATTACGCCAAGGTTCAATCCGCCGTGTACACGGTCATGAAATTCGGTATACGAGGATGGGGCTCTACGTCGGGTGGAGAAAACCACCACCAGCGCACTAGGCGGCAATACCACAACGGACCCACCCACTACAGGATTTGGATTTTTCAGCTGTACGAGGCACGAGGCATGGATACAGACAATGATGACTGGACAATGACATGCATAAGGAGGTGCAACGTAATGAGAGCTACAGCCTCGTCATTGGGATGGAAATCGGGTGCTACCTTATGAATGTGCCATGTCACATGTCGACGGCTGACTCCAACGCAACTCGACTATGGGCAGTCGCAAATATTCGCCGTGACCGGGAACTCGCATCCGCAGCCGCTACAACGCCACTGACGAAGTCCCCGTTCTCAACCAAGAACAGTTTGCACGACAACAGGTGGCTGATCAAATTTTTGTTGCCGGAAGTTGTTGCCCTCAAAAGGTAGTATTCGAGAACCGGGTTCTGATTCCACGGGACGAGTTTGCAAAGACCACTGGCTGGGAACCTTGTTTTGCAGAACAGGTTCCCTCCTTGTTCGTCGGACTACGCCCTTTGCCATATGGGATCACGTTTCATATCAGTCCACTCCTGTCCCCTTCACTGGCTCTGGCCTATCTGTTGGTGGTAAAATACCAGCATCGGCCACTCAAACACAGCGTGCTAATCTACCCATTTGTGAGGCAAGTCTCCTGGCAAGGTGGGTCGTTTCGGGAAATGAGCGGTTTCAAGCGGACATCCAATTGATTGCCGTGCTCGGCAACCTAGGTTCTTTTTGCCGCCCGGCTTTATTTGCAACAGATCCCAGTGCTGCACCTCTTTCCCCATCTCTCTTCCCTCCATCGATATCAACGCTCTCCTCTTGTTTTCCTAGGCTACAAGCTTGCATTCCATACCCGCCCCTCTCGGTTTCCTTCTTCCGACGTGACTACCTTACTATTGTTTTCCTTACGATACTCCGGATTCGCTTTAGGACTTAATTAACCGATCTTCCCCGGTCGATAAACTGACGCCGAGTCACCGTTGACGTTGATAACCGTCACCGCTAAGAACGCAAGTGCCTTAAGTACTATGGAGGGTTCAGAGAGTGCTGACGAGCAGTCTAAATCGGTGTAAGTCGAGATGACATCGTTTTATACCGCACACATCTTAAGTTGCCTCCATGCATAGATCAAAGCCCGCTGTAGTACGCAATGCAAGGGCCTGTACCGTATGTCGAGCTGCCAAGGTACGGTTGGAATTAGGGAAAATAAAAGACATCTCAGTTCACTTCTAGCCAGATGAAATGCGTTGGGGCTGAAGACGGCCAGAAACCCTGCCAGCGGTGCAAGAGGACCAACGTAGAGTATGTCTCATACGATACACATCGTTTAACGTGATCCTTACGAGCTACCCTCCAGATGCATTTTCGAAAAACACCGGCGAGGACGCAAACCGGGATCAAAGTCAGTTCTCTTTTCATGATCTTGTCTCCAAGGTTCCACAATGCTTCCTGTGCAACAGGTTGTCCGAAGCCTCCAAAATGCTCCGCCGCCTGGAGAAGGGATTGAACGCTGCTAAGCTCAAGCAGATGAACGAGACTTCAACATCCCCTGTATACTCTACCGTTGACTCACGTTCGCCTCAAGGGGATTCTCCATTCAGTGGGATGCTTCATCCCACCGATCAATATGGCTCATCAGGTATGTTTGTCTCTATTTTTACCCACTCGTGCTGCGAACTGTGCATTTCATCTAGGGAGCCGCCCATCCGATGGTGATGAAGAAGAAGACGGTGATAGAGGCGACGAGAGGTTTCCCGCCAAGATGATACGAAGAGAGAACTCGTTCTTCAGAACCATACTCAACCCAGAGCCCAAGTCACCATACCATACCACTATCTTACCGCAGGCACCTCGAGGCGACCCTGAACACCACCAACCACGTCCATCTTCACTTCCTGACGGGTATGAAGACCCAATATCGGCAGGACTCGTCTCGGAGGACAAGGCACGAATCCTTCTCGACCTCATCATGCTACGTCTTAATCCATTCATCAATCTATTTGATCCTGCGCTGCATTCTCTTGACTATGTGCGATCGAGATGCCCATTTTTGTTCACTACGTTGATCATGGCTGGCTGCAAATTCTTTGAACCAAGCCTCTACAAGGATTGCCTTCGCCTAGCTCACGAGTTCGCTGTTCATGCGTTCTCGAAAGCATGGAAACGAGTGGAAGTAGTTCAAGCATTTGCATGCTTGACTTACTGGAGGGAACAAGAAGATAATGTGAGCTGTGCTTCGATCCTGCCTGCTGGTGTCTCATGTACATCATTGCAGCGGACTTGGATGTACATTGGTTTTGTGGGTGCCATATTAACGTCGTTTTTTGTGCGCTAAACCATCACAAGGCTTGCCGGATGGCTGTCGAGCTTGGTCTTAACCGCTTCGTTACGAAACCGCCGCCAAATGAAACTGAGTTTCAGTTACTCGAACGAAGAAATCGTGAACGAACATATCTTGTCTTATTCGTTCATGACCGGAGTCTTAGCATGCAGACAGGCCGACACTGGATGCTCCCTGAGGTTAGATTACTCATCTCTTCACCCTCACGCCTAAATTCCCGGAGCAGGATGATTTTATAAGGCATTCCGATACATGGCACCTACCCAGTGGTAATTCCACTCGCTGTGGAGATGTAGTGGTGGCGGCTTTTGCTCAGCTTCGTCGCGTCGCAGTCCGTGTTATTCTTTTAATCTACCGCCGCTGAATTTAACGATGTTCTCGCAGGCAGAGACAACGGATATGCTACATACCAACCGAAGCCTCGTTGATGGAGGCAATAGACAAGCCAATGTCGACATGGCACTAAAGAATGCCAATGCCAAACTTGCGCAGTGGTCGGCGAAATGGGAAGGCGAAATGCGGAAAGGTGAGAAATTGTGTTTCAAGCTATTTTTAGTATTTACTCATCCAATAGCGAATGGAGAACCTTTTCATTTCTCCTTTCTTAGTTTTTTCCGCCTTTATACTAGCCTGTTTTTGAACAGCTTTGGAGTACAAGACCACGTTCCTCAGGTGGGCAATCAAACCTTTACACATATGCGATGTACCGAGTCTATATATGACAGGCAAGCCGCACAAATAGCCATTTGCGAGCATTGTTGGCATGTTTCGACAACGCCTTGAATGTTTTGCACATTGCGTCGAAGGAATTCAGAGATCTCGCTATTCTGGTGTGTAGCCTCCTATATTCCTGACTTAGATACCCATCCTTATTTCGTCTGGAAGCAATACGGCCAAGAAACCACTTCTGTGATGACGGCGTACTCTGCTATATTCTTGTTGAGGGTATGATGTGCTTATTACCATTGACATCCCACTTAATTGTGTGCCAGCTCCTACGAAACTCCTATACCGAACTGCCAGAGAGTGCTACAACTCAGATCCATGAGAGTATAATCCGGACTGCCGATGCGTATAATGCAGCAGCTCAGCTCTCCCCCTCCTCTTCATCTGCTAGCTATCATGCTCGTTTCCTGTGGCACTTAGTTCACACACGGTCGGGGACAACCAGGGTTCAACAGGACCTGTCGCTTGACCCTGTCCTTCAGAGTACGTCTTACTTTTTGACATCCATTGCCATTACGGACTCCGTTTAAATCAGGACCCCCTATCGTAGCTGCTCAATCATCAGCATCACCATCGGATGATATACGAACGATGCCTCAGCCTTACTATCCAGTACCCAGCTCACAAGACGCGTATCCACCAAGAGATCAGCCTAATTCCCCGATTGCTATCTATGGTGGAGCTGCCAATGGCTGTGGACCACCTCCACCTGGCTCCACCATGAACGTCGGCTACACACATGCCGATTTCAATTACTATCGAAACATGTTGTTTGAACTCGGCTTTGGTGACAATGAGCAAGTAGTAGGTTCATCAACCGATCAATTCCGCAACGCATCATATGGGGAGGCCATCGCTGCTCACTACACTCAATACCCTTATCCGCAAGCCATTGCACAAAATGATTTCACGACCAGTTAGGCGAATATGGCACCTCCCATCACGTTGTATGTAACGCACCTAAGATACCTGACTACTTAGTAGATCCGTTTCCTTCCCAGCATTCTGTAAAGTGTACTTGTGTTCGTCATCCTTTATATCTTACGCTAGGATATACATACTGGCAATGGAAGCACTGAATATCTGATCCGAATCATTCGTCTCCGAGGGGAAATACAGCAACTTGATGGCCGAAAGCCACTGCCAGAAGAGGCTGTCCACAGAGTGCCATGAAATCGAAGTCACGGATCCAATGGGGTCTAGGGGCAACGTTGATGACACTAGGCTGCGCCTGCACATATCCGACGTTATGTACGTGAATCACGGCCCCTCTCATATTAGAATGGGCAGAAATCGCAAAATAGTCTGGGTTCGTAGAACACCACCTGTAGAAAACACATGACCAATCCAGCCATTGTGGATAACAAGGATGACCGACCGGAATGAATGTCCGCCCTCGGGAAAACTGGTCCCTGTATGCAGAGGTTTTCCACCACGGAGTTTTGACAGATTCCAGATGGAAAATCTTGGACCGCAAGAGACACCTACACTTTGAAAGAACGTCACCACGGGAAGCTCAGAAACTATACCACCAGCGCATACATATCAGCGTTGTCACGTCGCCAAGCTGCAAATCCGCTCCACTGAGACGCCACAGCGGTTAATGAATCCGAAAAGGCTCTTGGTTCGATCAGCTCCACAACAACGGAATGTCTCCAGCTGCCTTGTTCCGTCTGTTCTGGATCGGTTCTCCAGTCGGTCAGGAAAACTGTACCTTGACAATCCGAGACCAGGAATTCTTTGCTGCTGGACGGGTGCGAATTAACCGTAGTCAAAGCATGAGGAAACGCAATGGCATAAGCTGTGGGTTGAAGGCGAGGATTAGGCGACAACGAATCATCTTCCCCGGATCTCACAGGTGAAGGGACCCCTGAGGGAATGTCCAAAGTTGGATTTAGGTCCCATACCATGAGCATTTTATCGTCTGGATTCCATCCAGATGAATGAGTACCGGGCCTGGATAGAAAGGTGGCCTTACCTGACACTGTAGCCACGTATCGCACGTTGTCTTCGTTGCGCCCCCCACAAAAGCATATATCGTTGACTTTTCCGTGATGTCCGCTAAGGCCACCTCCGAACGCGAATATGTGTTCAGAAGAAGAAGACGTTTTTGTTAATAAGTGCAGACCGAAGTCCACACTGGCTGCTGCAATCCTACACAGCGTGATTTAGCTTCAGCGGTCATTAGAACGCGGCTGTGACGGACTCAAACACCCATTCATCGCTGCGACTAGGAGAAACGGAGCGAGGCGACCAAGCCAACGCAGTGATCCGGTTTCCGACGTGGAAGGTGGCCAGTCTCTTCAATGCAGTGGAAGTCTAGAACACCGAATTGACCACAGGGGGGATGCAGCATGTAGAACAGCTCACAATTTGGTATACTTCGACAGAATGTTCTCCTCCCAGCGCCAGAAGGTCTGCACCGTCTTCGTTACAGCAAGAACGGACGACATACACATCTGAGCCGTGGTTCAGCCTGAAGACGCTAGCATCCATCCTTGGGTATGAATGTGGATGGCCGTTCGAGCGTGGGATGACAAGTCGGGATAAACGGAATCAACATCTACTTCAAACTTGAACTTCCTCTCGATGTCGACGAAGGCGGATGAATCTCAACATCCCAAGTTTAACAGCCGCAAGGTTACTGTAGTCTATGTGCTTGGGGGACCCGGTGCTGGCAAGCTGGATCGTCCTTAGATGCCTCCCTACATCGATCTAACCCAAACGCAGGCAAAGGCACTCAATGTACTAAGATCGCCAAAGAGTTTGACTTTTGCCATCTTTCAGGTGAGCGATCCAACATTCAGACTGCTGCGCTGTCGCCCACACGGTCACTGCAGCTGGCGATCTTCTGCGTGCGGAACAGAACAGAGAAGGGTCTCAGTATGGCGATTTGATTCGGACGTGTATCCGGGAGGGTACCATTGTACCAATGGAAGTTACCATCAAACTTTTAGAGATCGCCATGTCGAAAGAGATCGAGTCACGAACCAGTGGAAACTGGTCGAACGGTAAAGGGCGCTTCCTCATCGATGGATTTCCTCGCAAGATGGATCAAGCAGTGGCATTCGATGAAACGGTACGTCCGGGTCCCACCACAAAAAGTCGACACTTATACTCGTCGTATTCAAGGTTTGTTCTGCTTCCTTGGTCATCCATTTCACGACTACGGAAGACGTGATGCTCCAACGCCTCAAAGAACGAGGAAAGACCAGCGGCCGCGAAGATGATAACGATGAAAGCATCAAGAAACGCTTCCGTGTGTAAATTGCGATCATCGTGGATTTTCGTAATATGTCTTTCAGGAACGCATATCGAACAATGCATGCCTGTGATCCAACATTACTCCAAGCTTGGTAAACTTTTAGAGGTAATGTCATTGCTGGTTGTTCCAAGACACTGCCTGACCTTCTGCACTATGAATAGATTGATTGCAGCGGATCCATAGACGATGTTTACGAGTTGACAAGTGAAGCGATCGGGAGGCTTTTGTCCTGACATTACAACATATACCTTCTTTCCACGGAATACTCCCCACCGGAAATCATCATCCTCTTAGGTGTATACCAAGCACTCCACATTACCATTTGGAATAGCTGCAATTGCATTGCATACAGCTTTGCCTCCCTTAGCAATCTCCAGGACGGTGCCATCAGAGCATATCAGATGCGCTCGCTCATCTGCCTCATCCTAAGTTGATGTAAGCTTGACTATGCTAACCAAACAAAGCAGATGAACCAACCGGCACCCATTCCCAACCACCACACCGGAAATATTCCACGACTGTTGGTCCATCGTCGTAATGGCCAATATCCCCATCCTGTCTGTACCGTAAGCGGATGTGGTTCCCGTCTTGATATGCCGCAGCGAAAAGGACACCAGTCTTTCTTGCAAAAGCCTCTCTCGATGTAGGTGTATCCATGATGAAGGTTGGATCACGCTCTGGTCGAACAATGACGAGGTCTAATGATATGTGGTGTGAAGGAATGCGTGAAAACAGAGGGGAAATAAGGAACGCAGGTTCCAGGCGATCCACATTGACGGTGGATAAGAAGTACGCAATCGAAGCAGACATATCTAGAGGACCTTGATATGGAATGAAGGCATCCGTGTCCGGGTCGTACACCTGAACGACACCGGTGGATGATATGGGCAAGAGTTTTACGCGGCTTCTGTACCATCGAGTGATGTTCTGCTGCGCTGCGACTTTGAAACGCTCGATGCCAGGCATGTCTTTTCGTAGAAGTTCCGAATCTTTCAGGATAGAGGCATGCAAAGCGGTAGAGGTGACGACGACTGAAATAACTGTGTGTAGGCAATTATGCTGAGGTGCGCCACTCAAAAGGGATGTATATGCCAGAGCAAGTGGTTTCGGCTTTGAACGGGCGATGAAGGCGTCTAAAGACGACAGACGGTTCATGACAGGATCCTGTTTTGACGGCAAGAACAAGGATGAGAATAGTGCATTGGCGGTGCCGCATGGGACGAGAACGAAAGGTATCGCGCGCCGCATACTAGAGCTGGCGGGATAGGAGAAGGCAAGGGCATTGATTATCTCGTGAAGCGTGCCATCCCCCGAGCCAAGAACAATGGCAACTTCTCCTTCATGCTGCTTGAGGAAGTCGATGACAATGGTCTCTGCGTGGCCAACACCCTCTGTAGCCACAACGGCTGAGGGATTGATACCGCTGCATTCAAGACGGGGTAAAACATGAGCCTCAAAAAACTCCTTTGCAGTGTTGTCTCCACAAGCCGGATTGTAGAGAACGAGGACCTCGAGGCCTGCATAGGACATGGTGGACGAATTGACTATAGAAAGATGTTAGATTAGCCATCGAGTGACCGTAGCGTGCTCACTAGAGCAGTCTTCGACGATCTTAGGCAAGGCAGATAAGCACTGCGGTCTTGGCCATACCGGGAGACCTGATGTTCCTCAAACGCCCTCTTCTTTCCAGGTCTTTCCGAAGCCATACGATGTCGACTGCTCCAGCCTTCAAGTCTTTTCGACTGGCGTTAATCCAACTAGGGGCCGTTGGGGCAGACAAGTCGGCCAATCTGAAACATGCTCGTGAGATGATCATGAGAGCTGCACAAGGCGATGGCACCCCCGAGTCGAGGCCATCCGTCGTTGTGTTACCGGTGAGTGTGTCGTCCTTGTGGTCTTATCCGCCCGCTCAGTTCACCAGGAATGCTTCAATTCACCCTACGGTCATGCCCACTTCCCCATCTATGCTGAGACAATTGGGTACACCAAAAGCCGTAACTACGACGTCCAGACAAGCGAGAGTGAAAGTGTGAAAATGCTTTCTTCTGCCGCAAAAGAGGCCAGTGTCTGGCTGGTCGGGGGTAGGTTCCGTGCTGTTTCAACTGGTATATCCGACATACCGTATCCCAAGGCTCCATTCCGGAAAGAGACCCAACCGACCAGAGGCTATATAACACATGCACGGTATACTCGCCGACTGGTAAGCGTCTGTGTCCAGCCATTCTAACTGGCATTCACTTCCCTGGCCACGATAGGTGCGCTGGTAGCGTTACACCGGAAGATTCACCTCTTCGATATCGATATTCCAGGGAAAATAACATTCAAGGTAGGGTTTGCGAATGCCGACATAGACAGCGCATGGACTACTTCGCCCACAGGAGAGTGAGACACTCACTGGGGGGTCTTCTACCACCTTCTTTGACACAGGTATCTATTCCACACTTCTCACCTAGCGTCTCAGTGGTTAACAAATGCAGATTTTGCTCGTATTGGCCTTGGAATATGTTACGATGTGCGCTTCCCAGAGTTAGCTATGATAGCCGCACGAAAAGGTTTGGCGCAATGCGAGACCTCGTTTGAGGGCTGATATATCTACCTAGGGTGCCATCTGCTCATATATCCGGGTGCTTTCAACATGACCACGGGGCCGCTCCACTGGAGCCTTCTGCAGCAAGCACGGTAAGACGCGGATCCTCGACGATGAATTATGGATTCATGGGTTGCAGGGCGGTTGACAACCAAGTCTTCTTTTCCATGTGTAGCCCTGCACGGGACCTGAGTGCAGGCTACCATGCGGTGAGTCCAAATAAACTACAGCGAAGGAGCCCCTCTGACAAGCGGTTTGAGCAGTGGGGACATTCTATGGTAGTCGATCCTTTGTGGGTTCTTCCTGTGATACTGTTTCAGACTGCCTGATGATCGGACAGTGGTAAAATACTTGCTGAAGCTGACGAGAAAGAATGTATCATACACACAACTATCGGTAAGGGATCCTGTTGGATAATACGTGTAGACTCAAGTACTTTTAGACCCGACGGTATTCCAGGACGCCAGGGCAGGCATTCCGGTGACGAGGCAGAGACGTTTCGATGTGTACCCTGATGTAAGCCAGTAGACTAGTAGTAGCGCAGAATTACCAAAAGAGGCCGAAGGCAATGCGGAACATTCTGGGATGTTCTTGGACGTTCCACAGCATCTGAGCTATCAAAACAGTAGTAGTCGCTCGCTATTTACCCGCTCACTCCTTTCTCCTTGTTCCTTCCATTGCCCACATCACCATGGTAAAGGAAACGTGAGTGGACCAGTTCTCTTGGAGTGATTTCATCCCATTCGGAAATCCCCAGGAAATATTATGAGCTCCTCGAGGTACCCGTCGACGCTTCCGATAGCGATCTCAAAAAGGCCTACAGGAAGAAGTAAGTCGTTCTTAGTGGAAAACCGGTCGACTTTCTCAATATCTTTGCTATCAGAGCCCTCAGACTGCACCCCGACAAAGGGGGTGATCCTGAGCTCTTCAAAGAAGTAACCCATGCGTAAGCCTCCCGCTTTCTACAGCAAACTGTGACTCACTTCATTATAGGTATGAGGTCCTCTCAGACTCGGAAAAACGCAGAATTTACGATGCCCGTGGCGAAGCTGGTCTTTCAGAACAGGGAGGAATGGGAGGCATGGATCCCCAGGTTGGTGCCACATCTCCTTTGATCACACACAGCCCCTCACACTCTTCCAGGACTTGTTTAGTCAAATCTTCGGTGGCGGCGGCTTCTTTGGCGGAGGTGGTGGAAGAAACCAAGTTCGAAAAACCAAGGACCTTGTACACCGTGTCCACGTATCCCTCGAGGACCTCTATCGTGGAAAAACCACCAAGCTTGCACTTACTCGCAATGCTCTATGTTCGAAATGTAGTGGTCGTGGCGGAAAGGAAGGTGCGGTACGGCCGTGTAACGTATGTAACGGGCGCGGCATCAAGGTCACCCTTCGCCAAATGGGTCCCATGATTCAGCAAATACAGTCCAGCTGCGATGAATGCAGTGGCAGTGGAGAGGTCATAAACCCCAAAGATCGATGCAGCAGTTGCAAGGGTAAGAAGGTCATTGCGGAGAAGAAGATTCTCGAGGTACACATAGACAAGGGCATGAAAGGCGGCCAGACCATTGTTTTCCGCGGAGAGAGTGATCAATCTCCTACCGCAGAGTCCGGAGATGTTGTCATCGTCATCGACGAGAAGCCCCATGAACGCTTTAAACGTCAAGAGAACGACCTCGTCACTGAACTCGAAATTGACCTCCTCACCGCACTTGGTGGTGGTGAAGTCGCTATCAAGCATCTCGATGATCGAGCACTGATCATCAGGTTCGTGCCAGGGGAGGTTGTTAAGAATGGTAAGGCTCGTTTCTGCTGGCACCTCCCTTACTGACTTCGGTTATTAGAAGCTGTCAAGGTCATTCGAGGACAGGGTATGCCGTCACAACGGCACCACGAACCTGGAGACCTCTACGTTAAATTTATTGTCAAGTTCCCCGAGAGCATCGAACCCTCTAAAGTTCGCTTACTTGAGCAAGCCCTTCCCCACCGCAACCCTTTACCACACTTCCCCAAGAATATTCATCTAGAAGAGGTCAATCTCGACGAGCCGGACACACGTTCGTCAGCACGCGCTGTGGATGATGATGCCATGGATGAGGATCACGAAGGTGAACCTCGGGTACAGTGCGCGAATCAGTGATTCCGTGGTGCGGTCGAGGACACTTGTAGTTCATGTCATATCCCTGGTATTACCCCTGCGGTAACTTAGATCTACACGCTTGTTGTTACAACTCATTGCATTAATAGCGACCAACAATAGTTGTGTAAAAGCTGTAATAATTAGATTGGAAACGTCCTAGCGCGAGTTGGAGATGTCAGTTTAGCCCATCTCTAGGTTGACTTTGTACTTTTCATATGTCTCGATGTTGAAGCTGACCTCTGTAGGCCTAACCAACGTTAGTAAGGGATATATCTTGTGCTCTGGACTGACTCTCGGTTCTGAGATTTGCTCATACTATCATGTCGCAAGTTGGGAAAATGGATAGGGCATCAACGAGCTGTAGCTAGCTCCTCCGGCCTGCAGACCAAGGACTCTTAAGGAAGACAGTCGCTCCTTCTCAACTGGATCTACCTTCGCTCCTTGGTGTACAGCTTCAACGTGTCTGGTAATGCCATGGGTGATCGCATATTCGATGATTGGTGATTGCTTTCGAGTCCCGTTTTCGATATTATTATCACTTGAAATTCGACGCTTTCAACCAGGGGTATATCGCATGCACCATGACAATGCTACAGGTTTCTATAGGGATTAGCCGTCCTAACTGCTATTGCGTCCTGGAATAGCAGGGATCCTGCGGTGATTCGAACCCGTTCACAGCAAGATCTGAGCGCCGAGGCACCCAAATGATAGTAACCATTCGTTCAGATTCGTTTTTCGCACTCTCATACCTTTCTCTTTGGTCTTCCCCGCATCATGGTAAAAGAAACGTGAGTGAACTGGTTCTAGTGGAGTGACTTCCTTCCATTCGAAAATCCCTAGGAAATATTATGACCTCCTTGAGGTACCCGTCGATGCGTCTCATAGTGAACTCACAAAGGCCTACGGGAAGAAGTAAGTCATCCCTCTTAGTCCAAAACCGGACCACTCCTTCAATATTTCGCTATTAGAGTCCTCGAACTGTACCGCGACAGTGAGGGCGATCCTGAGCGCCTCAAAGAGATCACACATGCGTACGCCTGCTCGCTTTCTATGGCAGTCTCTTGCCTCACTGCCGCCCCAGGTTTGAAGTTTTATCAAACTCGGAAAATCGCAGAGTCTACGATGCGCGTGGTGAAGCTGGTCTTTCAGCAGGAGATCCCCAGGTCTATGACACATTATTTGATCACCTACAATTCCCCTGACGTTCTGCCAGGATCCGTTTAATCACTTCTATGGTCGCGGTGGCGGTAGAAGAAACCAAGTTCGCAAAACCAAGGACCTTGTACATCGTATCTACGTATCGCTCGAGGACCTTTACTGTGGAAAGACCACCAAGCTTGCACTTACTCGCAATGTTCTATGTCCAAAATGTGGTGGTCATGGCGACAAGGAAGGCGCAGTGCGCGTGTGTAGCGGATGTAATGGGCGTGGTATTAAAGTCGTTCTTCGCCAAATGGGCTCCATGATTCAGCAAGTACAGCCCAGCTGCGATGAATGTAGTGGTACGGGCGAAGTCATAAACCCCAAGGTCCAGTGCGACAGTTGCAAAGGTAAGAAGGTCATTACGGAGAAGAAGACTCTCCAGGCACACGTAGACAAGGGTATGAAAGGCGGCCAGACCATTGTTTTCCGCGGAGAGAGTAATCAATCTCCGAATACGGAACCTGGAGATGTTGTCATCGTCATTGAAGAGAAGCTACACGAACGCTTTAAACGCCAAGGGAACAATCTCACCACTGAACTCGAGATTGATCTCCTCACCGCACTTGGCGGTGGTAGTGGAGTCGCTATCAAGCATCTCGATGATCGAGCACTGATCATCAAGTTCGTACCAGGGGCGGTTGTTAAGAGTGGTAAGGCTCATTTCTATTGAAATCTCCCATATATGCTGACTTTGGTTGTTAGGAACTGTCAAGGTCATTCGGGGACAGGGTATGCCATCAGAACAGCATCACAAGGCCGGAGATCTCCACGTTAAATTCATTGTCAAATTCCCCGACAGCATCGAACCCTTCAAAGTTCCGTTACTCGAGCTAGCTCTTCCCCACAACCCGTTACCGCAATTCCCCGAGGATGTTCAGCTAGAAGAGGTCAAGCTCGACGAATCAGACACTTGTTCATCAGCAGACGATGAACCTCAGACACGGTGCCCGAATCAGTGATTCAGTTGTACAGACACTTTCATCACTACCAGTGGTAACCTAGATTCACACACTTGTTGCTACGACTCCTTGTGTTGATATCCCGTACCCACTACTGTGCGATCCACCTTCCCCACTCGTGCGATACCGATACCAATACTTTCATACGCGACCAGGCAGACTGTTCACTTTAGAATTTTCAGGACTTATCTACATGATCACTTTAAATACTACTTGCCTATAGGCATCCGAGCCTTGACGGCATTGTATGGTTTGCTGCGGTATATAAATAACGAAAATCTTTCTCTGCTTGCATTAATATGCACCATGTAAATGATTAGTTTGGAACATCCCAGCGGATCTGGCGCGTTGGAGTTAATCGATGACAGCCTGGCCAGTAGGAGGTCCCACCTCCGGGTTGAGTTTATACTTTTCATATGCCTCGCCGTTGAAGAAGCTGACCTCGGTCTCGTTTTCTGTGCCAGTACAGGAATATACTTTGCCCGGGAAAATGAGTAAGTCAGACTTACCGAAACCGACTTCAGCCAGGGTTTTGTTATTGTCATTAAGGATCCATTCGTCGTGGTCCAGATTGATTATTAGGTTTGAGGTCTGCTCGTATTAATGCAGTCGGGAAATAGATGGGTGCATCAGCTGGCTATACCTTTGCACCATGTGCCTTGGTGTACACCTTCAGCGTGTCTGACGATCATGCGATCAGTGGTCTGTATCGCCGGAATATACAAGTACTCAACCCAGAGCTGTGTTACGGTAAGGCTTCCAGGCTGGCCCGGACTGTATGGCTGGTTGGCCAAGTGTCAGATAGACGTCGGTGCATCACCACGGATTGGATTGAATATACCTTGCTTCGCTATGTTCTTCAACTCGCCTACTGTCGTCGCCGGCAAGTTGAGGTTGTGCAACACTAGACTTCGTTCTGTGCGATACTCAAATGACTTGATCACTCGAACCGTAATGGTGGCCTCGGTGTTGGGAAGGGCAACATTTGTCAAAATATCCGATGAATGTTCCAGTGAAGACATAGTTGGTCAAACGTGGATGAGCAACATCAAGCGCGTCCGTCCCACTACAGACCACGATCTATGGTAGTCTCAAACCCAGAGGACTCAGCAGCACAACGCCAACCCACTCGAGAGACCTGCAGAGATCCAAGACATCTCACTAACCTTGCAGAAATCCTGACATGTCTTTCATCTTACCAGTCCTATGAAACAGAACTTTCCAGTTCCCTCACCGAGTTGATTTCAAACCGCAACTCCGTATCAGAATCGCTCCGTGTTTTACAGTCACTCACTCCACGGCTAGATGACCTTCATGGCGAGTCTACGCGACTGGTCGACAAGGTGTCGTCCACTGCGCGAACAGCGCTACGTGTCGGGGGACGTGTCAAGTCTCTCGACGAAGAGATGAGTCGCGTTTCACAAGCAGTAGAGCGGGTGGGACACGTCATGGATCTCAAAGTATGCAGGACGCTCTGCTACTTTGCGATAGGGTGCTTAAAATCCTTCAGTCTTCGCTTACGCAGCTACAAGCATGCATCGAAAGTCGTGACTGGGAATCAGCAACAAGGCATTGCGCTCGGGCTATGTCTCTTCCTCTCGAGGTCATCTCGGGTCCATTTGCTGGAGTTGTCGTGGTATGTCTTTTGTAAAACTTTGTCCCTCGGCTCACAGCCTCACAGCCAACCGCCGAAAGCCACTTTCCCCCAGCACATACATTGCAAACTGCAAGAGAGAATCTTTTATCTATTTTCTTAAAAGAGTTCGCCTTGGCTTCTCGCTCTCGCGATGCTGCTGCCACGAGTCGTTACTTCAAACTATTCCCGGTGATCGGCTGGGAAGCGGAAGGTCTGGAAGCTTATGCATCATTCGTTGTTGACTTGGTTCGAGTGAGGGCACCTACCTCTGCAAAAAGTGTGTATAAACCTTCCTGTAGTCTTATCTTGGTTGATCCTTATCGGTGCAGCCTCGTCTCCGCTGTACTATGTCACAGCTCTTACTGCACTGTTCGAAAGCATAGCTATGATAGTCGACCAACACCAACCAGTGGTTGAGAAGTATTATGGTAGAGGAAGGATGACTAGTGTCGTCGAACGATTGTTAGAAGAATGTGATCGCGTAGTGCAGAGTACGCTCTCTAGCTGGCGAGAAGAGCGTTCTATCGACCGAAAGGCGAGAGCTTTCATCCTGTCCGAGTTATGACCTCACTAGTCACCAGTTATCAGACATAGCAAGCTCAACGCTTGGTTCGAATGCCGCTCGAAAACTACATCCCCAGCCTGTTACGAACGAGGACGATGGCCCTGACCCCCGTGAAATCGACAAAACATTGTCCGAGATTGCTGGGATGTGTGGTCGCTGGAATCTGTTCCGCAAGTTCCTCGTCGAACAACTTCAGGTCTGAAAGTATTCAATGTATGAAAAATGCTGCTAATATACTTACAGGACAGGGAGCCTTTCGAAGACCTTTTGGAACCTCCCCAAGGGAATGCAGAACCCCAGGTGTCCCTCCGGCCTGATCCCGACTTATCACCTCTGCCAGAGCAAGTCCAGTTATTGTCCACTACTTCTTCTCAGAAATGCTTTGATGACCTACTTTCCTCATGTTATATTCCATTGGAGGTATGGTACATCCGCACAATCATAGATAAAGTGAGCATCCCTTCGTGTTCACGTCCATTCATTAACAACTTTACTAGGCCCACCGTTTTTCTACTTTTGATCTTTCTCAGTCCCATCCTATCACTACCACACCTGATGACGTCTTTTACATACTCAAGACTGTATACACGCGTCTACTTTCAACGGGTTCTCTCGAGGCCGTCGAACGTACCACTAACTTTCTCAAAGACGTGATGGAACGTGATTATGCAGGAGGGATAAAGAGGAAATTAGACGATGTATATCGGCATGCTGGCAATGCCCCTACCCGCTCAGAGAAGTTGGAGCGTGAGAGTCGGTCGACCTTCGTTGTGCGGTCTTTTTTCATACTGTCTATCCTTGTCTGACTGTGATCAAAGATTCTACTCAACGATCTCGATGTTTCACTGTCTCATATGGACAGGCTCACAAAAGATCTTTCAGGCCAGCCCACAGGCATTCAGTTATACCTGGACATGGAACAACAGGCCATCAGATCTGCGATAATGAATCTGTCTAGTTCAACGACGAAATTTGGAGCAATGCTCAAAGTTGAGCTTTCCGTCGATTTTAGGAAATCGTGGCTAACGGGCTGCGCGTTAGTCTGGCGTAGAACAGCTATTCAATCAACTGATGCGGCCAAGACTGCGCACAGTTATCTCCGACGTCTACAAGGACGTTTCATATGTGATGGATGAAGACGCTTATGCAAATGCGGAATACCAGGACATTGTCCGAAAGCGTTTCGTCAAGCTCTGGGAAGGAATTGTTGACGGCTACAAGGTCGGTTCAACCTTTAAATTCATTTCCATAAACTGATCATCACTAGGACACGTTCACTGAGAATAACTATCGTATGTTGTTTGGTTTAGCGCTCGACGCTATCCTCCGTCCTTGGGAAAAACACATTTTGTCCTTTCGTTTTTCTGAGGTAAGCTAACTTGAGTCTTCTCTCAGTTGTTTCGATGACCTTGAAAGTTGGGTGCTATACGCTTTGACCGAGACCTACGGTCCGTCATGGCATACTTATCGTCCCAAACGGTATTTGGCGACATTCGGGAGAAGTTCGTACGTCTACAGCAAATTTCGTCGCTTTTGAACTTGGATAGTGTGAGTGCACATGGGCATAGTGTTATCCAGAGGTGCCTGATTTGGCGACATCTAGGACGAAGATGTAGAAGCGTTCTACAATGGATCGGGTATCTCCTGGAGACTGAGTATTCAGGAAGCAAAAGGCATCGTGGAGCTCAAGGTCTGAGAGATGCCACCGTATAGCGCTAGTAGTAAGATAGGGAATATATCATTGCACAAAAGACATCGATCACCCCCGCCGCAACGCATCCAAACGAGCTTGGAGAGCATCTTCATCGGATATCCCTGCATCCGCAGCAGGATGATCATCATTTTGTGATGGGCCAACGGTCTCTCCGACAGCAACTGCTCGCCGACCTTCACCCATTGGTGAAGTAATTGCACCCAAACCAGTGGGGGCTTCGGTAAGCTGCGGCCATTACCATCAGCAGCAAATGATGGATGATGGAAATGCCTACTTGTTGTGAGAGATCCACGCCTATCTCCTCGAGAACCTGTTTCAAAATCTTGTCGCCTTCTTCCTCTTCGTCATCGAGTTCATCATCCATGACGTCGTCCACAGCATCTGACATCATCTCTTCTCTCATGTCCATCATCGAGCTCTCTTTCTCGAAGTCGTTCATGATTTTTTGAATTGCAGGTAAATTGAGACCGCGATTCATGGACGCCATAGCCTGCGGCAGAGTTGGTCAATACAATTCAGGCTCGACGGAACCGAAACTGAGCTTACCCGTGATGCACCCCGCATCGCCTCTGCCATTTGCTGGTTACTTCTGAGGGTTTGCATCCGCAAGCCGACTGCTTGAAGCTGTGTTCGCATCTGATAGAACTTCTGAATGTAGCGCCTAGAACGGACGAGGTCCTTGGCCATGACTTTGCATGCATTCTACCGAAATCATTGGTAGAGGTAGCTATACAGGCATCGATCACGCACCATTTGGCCTGATTTTGCGCTCTTCTTGATGTCGGCCACTAGTTTCTTTTCGCTTTGTTCTAGCTTCCCTCGTTCTCGATCAAGCTCCCGCTGGGCCTTGGTAAGGGCGCGCTGATGCTGGCGCAGCCGCTCAGCAGGCGTGACTGTCCTTCCAAACAATGTCTCCTGGTAGATTCAATAGACGATAAATACGAAGCTAGGAAGACCTACGATTATATTCATTGTTGGGTTGGTGGAGGTGGACTACCTTGCGGGTTACGTAAGACAGGAGTAAACGCAGCACACGAACTTTGCTTGTACTCCACACGCTGCACGCTTTCTGTCTTCTCTTCGTGCTACCCCCGAGTCTGGTTTCGCCTATTACACCTTGACGGCGGTATCATGGCTCGTGCACACCGTCTCGCCGCATATGCCTCTGGGCTCGTCGTTCTCTATTTCCTCGCACTCTTCTCCATCGTACCTATACCCCTAATTGACGCTAACACTGCTGAACAAATCCTACCAACCGTATGCTTGTCATCTCGCCGAAGTCGACTGTGCTGACCCCCCGTTAGATCCCATGGTGGCTTCTCGTTTCTTTCGGTTCGTACTCGCTCTGGAGCCTTGGTTGGGGTCTCTTCACGTTCAGAGACTGCCCAGAGGCGTATCACGAATTACTCAGCGTCAGCACTTTACTACCCGGGCATGGTCACACTATTAACACGTACTGTTTGCTTGCAGGAAATCAACGACGCAAAAAATGATTTGAGAAAAAGAGGGGTGACTGTAGACTAACTGTCTTCCTTTTACCCGTGCCCTATTAGAATTTTCAGTGCTATGGTAAACTACCAGACCAACACTATCCTACACCCTATGGATAGTTTACTCGCACACGGAATCCGTTTGCTCGCTGTGATCCTCCAAAACTTCCGTTCTGCCTAATGCCATGCCAGCAACGGCAAAATTGACGCAACGTACTCTCAAAGTTCGCAGGTCGACCAGCACCAAACATCCTGTTTCTGAAAAGCTTGGTACCAAGACAACTCGGCACCTTCTGGTCCCCCCGCCTTCTGGTCCAATTTGACTGGTATCAAACTCGGGCATGCCACCAACAATGTAGAGGTCAGGGGTCTCCTGAAGGACGAATGGGTCCTTTTCACGATAAGGATGACACCATAATGTATCTGGCGCAGTTGGTGCAACATGGCGCCACTTTAGAGTCGAGCAAGCAATCGAGAGGTGTGTAGAAGGTGGGGAAGGGAGATATTGATGCATGTCAAGGACAGGTTGGCCTGAGGTTGCTAAAATGCAGCGAGTTAACGGGGAGCAATGACTTCTCGAGGCTGATGAGCTTGCTCTGTTCGAAGTTACATCCTCGGACTCGCCCCCGCATTCAATGCGCAGCCAGACAGGATTGGTTTCGCATCGGAAAGTTTCGAATCCTGCAGCTTTACCAAACATGGCCCGGGGAAAGGGTTGCTGGGGTAGAATCACTCCTGCCGGGTCGTCTGCTCCTGGTAAAATGTGGACAGGCAAGATGGATGCCAAATCATGAAGGTATGCAGACAGCACAACATTGGGATTTGTCGATAAGCTTGGTTGTGCAGCGGAATTGCCCTTCCGTTGCTTGCAAACGTCAGATACGTACTAAGACTTATTTAAACGGACGACTTACTGGTCTATTATCTTCGTCTTCGTCACCGTTATCCCTATAAACCGGGGACAGAGAATTTCCAGCAATGATTAAACGCGTTATTTGTGATGCAAGGATTTGATCATCGGGACCACCAGCTTCTCCGGAGAGGTATTCTACAAGCATCTGGAGATAAGAATCGGCTGATGGGGTCCCACCGATCGAGAGCCCCGATACTATAGCCAAATATTCGTCGTGCGGGGAGGAGCTAAGTAATAGCATTATGCACAACCCACGAGAGATGCGGGGCACTCACCGATCATCTACACCCATGCCCTTGGCACTCGAAACATTCATTTTTGCAAAGGGTGCCAGATCAGGGTGACAGATGTCGGCAACTTCAAAATCACCATCTGCGCTCTCCATGCCGAGCACAGCGATGATGACGCCTGTGACTAGATGGGTTGACGTGATCCGCTCTCCTACAAGCTTAATGCGACCAGACTCGTCCTCCAGCATTACACTATCCTCGTCCGAGTAGAACTTTTCACGGGGTGGTGGTGGTGGTATGGAATACTAGAAGGGCATTAGATTGCTAGAGAGCACGTGTGTGGTAACACGTACGTCACGACCAAGGTCCTCCAATACATTGGGTTTGAGGGGCATTTCTATGTAAACTGTACCGAGAATCCAGCATAGTTTTGACTTGACAACATCAAGGACTCTTGGAACATGAACTGGGTTGGCTGTGGGGGTCTCAGGATTTATATACCGTTATTCATAGTGCTCCCTACCTGGAATATCTTTCCACTTTGCGCGAGCACGCTCCATGACAGGATTTTTGAGCATGGCGAGTCTTGTGAAGTACAAGTTTGAATACTGGTGCCTATAAGACTTGTTCTTGTCGTCGATGGTGAAAGACGGCGAAATCGGCGTTGGAGGTAGGAAAGTGCTCGTACATCGCGTCAAGCGTGCACTGGAGAACATTCAGTTTACCCATCCACGGTCGAGCCAAGGACATTTGACCCACGTTGAATCCATTTGAGATGGTGGGCCCCTGAAACAGAGAAAGACAAGCTTGGTGTTGTTTGCCTCTCTGAAGGCGACGCCAGCACTGTGTCGCAGAGAGCGTAAGTTCTTGCATCCACAGTTACACAGCGACACCTTTGACCTACCAGCGTCCGAAGAACTAAGCTCACCTACTGCTCATCGATCCCTCCGTCACCGTAGATCTCCTATCCACCCCCTGAGCCCACGCAAATATGGAATGTGTTCTGATCTGGAATTCCTTCATGCACTGTTTGTATCAGTGTAGACGTTGCCATTGACGGCGACGGACCTGTTCCTATCTGCTCATCCAGTCTTCCCTCGATACTGCCATGCTCTCCAAGGTGAACGAGCTTTGGTGTTGATTCGCCTATATTCTGATGCTGTCGAATACAGCACATCAATCCCGAGTCTCTCATTCGCGATTCCAAGGTCAGTTCCTCGTTGGGTTCGTTATTGAGATCCTCAGCGCAGACCGTCATCTAGGACAAAACTCATCACCATCACATCGCGGGCACCGATCCTAGCAGAATCCCTCATCCCTACACCGCGCGATATGGGACATCGTCAATCCCCAGATTCCGCATCCCCTCCAAGGGGATAAATGCCGATTCGGCTTATACACTCATCCGCGACGAATTGGCCCTTGACGCTGCTCCTAGTCTTAAGTCCGCTAAGCACCCATCGAGCGGTCTTCTATATGTCTGAATGCTGATCGTTCGCATAGTCTTGCATCCTTCATCAATACATGGATGCCTGAACCCGCCAATAAACTAACGATGGAGAACCTGTCCAAGAACTTCGTTGACCAGGACGAATATCCCATGACACGCAAGTACACTTGCATCGCAATTTTTCTAGTCCGTGACTAGGTTTGCAGAGGTTATCCACACGCGCTGCATCTCCATACTCGCTAATCTTTGGCACGCTCCATCCGCGGACCAAGCTATCGGAACAGCGACGACAGGTTCTTCCGAAGCCATCCAACTCGGGGGTCTCGCGATGAAACGTCTCTGGCAGGAACGTCGCAAGGCTGCTGGAAAATCAATTCACGAGCCCGGACCTAACATTGTCATGGGTGCTAATGCCCAAGTTGCGCTCGAGAAGTTTGCTCGTTACTTCGAAGTCGAGTGCCGTCTTGTTCCAGTCACCGTTGACAGCAAGTATAGGCTCGATCCAAAGAAAGCTATGGAATACGTCGATGAAAACACGATAGGGGTTTATGTCATCCTTGGAAGTACCTATACTGGCCACTATGAGCCAGTGAAGGAAATGTCTGACCTGTTGGACGAGTATGAGAAACATACCGGTCATTTTGTACCCATTCACGGTTCGTATTCAACTCTTTCGATTGCCTAACGATCCTCAATTCTCGCGGCATAGTCGATGCTGCCTCCGGCGGCTTCATTGCCCCATTTGCTCATCCTAAGCTCGTATGGGACTTCAGACTCCCGCGAGTAGTGTCCATCAATACATCTGGTCACAAATTTGGTTTGGCATATGTCGGCGTTGGTTGGGCAATCTGGCGATCAAAGAAGTACTTGCCCAAAGACCTCATCTTCGAACTCCACTACCTTGGTTCCGTGGAATACTCATTTTCGCTGAACTTCTCTCGTCCGGCACACCCAATCATCTTACAGTACTTCAACTTGATTCATCTAGGCTTCGAGGGATACCGAGCTATAGCACTAGCAGACCTTAAGAATGCACGGCTTTTAAGCCGAGCGCTCGAGCACACTGGATGGTATACTGTCCTGAGTGATGTCCACAGACACAAATCAGAGATATCGAAGAGTGCTCAAACAACAGCTGGCATCGACGAGGAAAATCCCGAGGTGATGTGATACTTAATCTGAATCGTCACGTTGACTGATTTCTTTCAGTCCTACGAGGAAGGGCTTCCCGTAGTAGCATTCCGGTTCTCTGACGCGTTCCAGCAAGAGTACCCCGAAGTTCAGCAAGTGTGGATCCAAACACTGTTGCGAGCCAAAGGATGGGTCGTTCCCAATTACGAGCTTCCACCGACCTTGGAGAATGTTCAGATTTTACGTGTTGTCGTCAGAGAACACATGTCGGAACCGGTATGTTATCGCTTGGCTCTCCTTGTTTATACTCACAAAATGCTGGCAGCTCGTTGATAGGTTCCTTTGCAATATCGTAAGTTTCATCCAGTCCGATGTTCAGTTGTCCTGAACAATTGTTCTTCCAGGTTGAAATCACTCGGGACCTCATCGATAAAAGTTCCCCAAATCATGCACTGGATATGATCGGAAGGCATAGCGACCGGACTAACCCCACCAGGTTGGGTAGATTGGACGAAGGCTCAGGGTCTCGGTCATCTGGTACATATGCAAAGCCATGCTGAGATAGCTTGAAAAGGGCGCCAAAAGATGATGGAACCATGTTGTTTTCGCTGGTTGTACGATACAGTTTTACGGTGTTCTTTTTCAACGGATCATCGAGTTTTCGATACTTGAGGGTGTTGTGTCAATCTGGGCCAAAATTTGAAAGCTTGACCGGGACCCCTCGCTGAGGGGTTTCTTACTTGTGTTTACAATGCTACAAACCGATTGTTTCCTCCCCACTGTACGCAATGGGTGGTCCAAATCTCGAAGTCTTCAAGTTCGGCTTGTATCTTTTCGTTCCCGTGCTCGCACTCTTACACTTCGGTGATCCACAATGGTACCATAACCACGTTCTACCTGTGGGTGCACTCACCTGGCTCACGGTGGCCCGTCCTATCTAATGTTTTCCTGGGCAAACAGTATAAAGAACAGCTATTTCCTCGCGGTGATAGGACAAACATGGTACTTCTGGAATCACGTTTTTCTGCGGTTTCGAATCGTTTGACTTGCATTTTAGCAGCTCCCTACTGACCAAGCTGCTGTGAAGTCGGAATTGGCACGGATAAAGGCCGAGAAACTTGCTAGAAAACTAGAGCGAGAGAGGGCAGCTCAAGAAGCCCAAGTGCCTCAGCCTACAGAGGTATCTGGCCAGACTTCACGGGGGTGGTTCAGGTCATGGTGGTAAATCACTGACTGCTGAACTGGAACATTAAACAGCCGATCTATCGCTAGTATTTTATCATTTGCTCTGTCTGTTATGTATATGATCGTATCTTCAGTCGGTGTGCTAAATCATTTGGCTGGTGAGTCCGTTTTTAACTTTGCAGTACTTGTACTGCATGTATGACTTTGTGAATTTGATGTATCCAAGTGGTACAATTCACTACATATAGCATCGTCACCAGTCCAAGTGTCACATTCCATACCATTAATACTATATATCACTGGGAACTGTGCGGTTGTCAACAAACTCTATCATACTAGCAATCCGTTGATCAACACATGTGCACCTACTGCTGCTCCAATCTCTGTCGCGATGACGAGAATAGACCCCCGACCACGTTCGACATCGTCTCCGTGAGTTGCCGGGGCTGACTCTGGGTATGTTTTACAAAGAATAATCGGACATTCGTCGAGTTCCAGATACCAAGTGGTGACATCCCATGAACATAGATCTCGCCCCAAATCAAAGAGGTAAGCCAGATTATTGAAGCATCGGACCACTTTCAGGGAAAATTAGCACTAGGAAATAAAGGACAGTAATGGATACTAACAATAAAATTTCTGGCGTGCAATGGAGGCACAGGAGGTAGCACATCCACAAGGGTTACGCTACGCAAGAAATCGCTAATCGCACCAGTAGTGCCTGCTTTCTGGTGTCCAGCCTGTAGGCTTTGTATCTTGGGAAGTAACTCGGAGATGACAAGCATTACAGTATCGAGCGGAAGACTATCTTGGAGTCAGCATTTCAAGTGAGAATTACGTGCTCATCATCAGCTCACCCATGTTGCCAGGAAGTTACCTGCAGGAATAGTAATTATTACAACCCATCAAAACAACCACCAGAACGCACCCATTCTTGAGTAGGAACAAAACCATTTCTTCCCACTCCGCTAAGGGTAAGTCGCTCCATTCCACCCGTATCCACCGATTCTGATCTCCTTTCCCTCATCTTCCCTCTGGCCTTCTCAGAGCTGCTTAGAGGAGGGTTGTTCTCATGTGCTGTGAACCGACTTGACAGATCCGCATTTTCTCCGTTGTCAGCTTCGGGAGCATCATTGCGCGACGGTTCCATGACCACGGTTCTAGCAGCAATAATATCGCTTTCATTCTGCAATAAACGTGCCTTCTCTGCCTGTATGTCTCCGAGTTCAACATCAACATCTTGCTTTGCGTTGGATCCCTTTTCGTGTCCTGCTTGTCGAGCCTGTTCTTCTTTGGCAAGTTCCACACGTCGGATCTCCTGGATCCCCCGAGCGAGAGAGAAGGTGCCTAGTTCCTGGAATGTCCTGTGAGTTGTGATGATGGCGTACAATAGATTTGGGTTGTCGGCCAAGTGGTGGAATATTACAGAATTAAATATCTCCAGCCTACAAGCAATCGTCACGGCATCACAAGAATAACACCATGATATTTACTTACATGAAGAAGAGAAGCCGTGGGTGACTCTCATCCGAAAGCAAAAACCGGGGATTAGCGAATGAGTTAAAGAGTTGGATAAGGCGGTTCGAAGCGACAACGGAAAGGTTCTTCAAATGAGGGGCCACATTCGACAACGCAATGATAAATGCAGGGTACAGCGAAGTTAGTGCACCCGATGTTGTGGCTACCATCGAATAGACTGACTGAATTTCTATTAACCAACGTAAAGCTAATGATGTCGTATCTTACTGTGATCATGAAGTCAGCTGCGGTTCCAGGTGTAGCCCATTTAGATGGTATAGGGATCTTGATCTGCAAAGAAAGTTTACTTCCAAATGCAGACTCGGCAGATAACGTTTGAATAATGTAGGACAATGCACGACAGATACCATGTTGCTCTTCGAGGTCGTTTAACTACAGCCCTCAGGTATGATGCGGCAAAGTGACTCACGTGGTTTATCTTTTATCTCCAGTCCATAGCAAAGAAGATAGGCGAGTATATCGACTGCTTTTTCAGAATCTAAAACATAAGCCCGGAATTTCTAAGAAAAAATTCAGATTGTTATTTCACGTTGAATTCTTACCACAACCCACCTTATTTAATTCGATCATCTTCCAAAAGAGAATGACTAGAACTGGTTATTGGCTTATTTCCAAATGTACAGCATATCTTACTAGTTTCCGGCATGTAAGGTATTGACTTTTTAGATCCAGGAAGTAGATTATTTGCAGAAAAAAGTTGTTGGCTTAAAATGTTAGTGACACCGTCCATAATGAGAGAAAAATCTTGCGTCCGATGCTTGAAAACAGTCAACTTAGAAAAGATGACACAACAACCAACTCACTAGCTTCGCCAGAAAGTAACGGAACGCATTTGTCTGCACGGTTGGCACAGAAGTCGCGTTTTCACCTTGGCCAGATACTACATCCCTTGCAGGCCCACTCTGGAAGTCCAACACGACACAGAGCACCTGCAAACACATGCCGACAAGTGCAGTCCTTGGATCTTCCCCTTTGAAAACCAAATGATTGTAGGGCACCTTCCCTGCCATGCTAGCGATGGTCAACGGGCTTGTCGTAGAGGAATTCATGGCCGTGTTCAGCAAAGAACAAAGGAGTGTCAAAACATCTCTGCGAGGAGTCTTGCGGGCCATGTGCAGAGTGTAAAACGATGGCTTGCTAAACAGCGAAGCAGGAGAGACATATATCTGTCGTGACAACAGGACGAGGAGAAGGCGTAAAACCTCGACCTTGTTGGAATCGTATTGGGCATTTGGCCCAGGGTCAGTTGTCGAGCCAACGCCTTTCTCCCTGGTTTAACCTGTGAATCCAGTAAACTCAAGATGACCTAATAAACGCACCAAATCACATAGTTTATCTTATAGTGATCAACTTGTATCTTCGCGGGCAGTGTGAACCCACAACAAAAAAGCAAGTCACTGATACAGGAAAAAAGCTTCTCGCCGAGTGAGGGAAGAGCCTTCCTGGCCTTCGGCTTGGATCCTGCTGGTTGAGATGAACTTGCTTCGCCAAGTTCACTCTGGTCCTCCTCGTCTTCTATGACAAACTGCGGTCCTTCCGTACGCAAATCATCGCCTTTTTCAGCTTCAACTTTCTTCCAGAACACTTCGAGTTCAAAGGTATTGGATTCACCCTCGACTTCAAAGACGACAGGTAACACCCTTTGTAACACACGAACGCAATTCAACACCTCTTTAGTGGCATTGCGTTCCGTTGCGACGGCCTTAATGAGGGAGCTTGCATACGAGGTGACGGATGGCCCTATTTGTGATGAAGGGAAAGTGTGATCGGAAACTAGGTTGAACATCCGTGAGGTGACAACCCGAATCAAGGTGGCAATGTTTTCTGGCGCATCCAAAAAAGCGCGGCGAACTAAGTCGGATGATAAGAAATGACATAGTGGATTGTCAAGTCACCGAAACGCACTATCGTGGGGTGAAATGAGCGAAAATACGTCGGACGGCGTGTCGAACAGCGTGAAATACTATGAGATGTCAGAGCAGACGATATCTTGATGTAGTGTGCAAGCTAACCTGATCCCAATAACTATCGTTTTCATGAATATGCTGAGCATGTCAATGTGCAGTGAGCTCATAACTCTCCGCAGTTCCTAAGCAAGACCCGCTTACCCTCGACGAGATGAGTTTGGATATCCCATCAGGTTTACTTCGGAAAGCTAATTTAGCCTCATCATTCAATAAACCAAACGGCGCAGTGAGCTTCTGCGGGAGCTTGGAGAACATGCCAAATTATTGCGACACGACACAACAGAGGTACAACGTTAAAACGCTGATATATGATTGGTTGGGGTCGTTTTGAGTTAGTCACGTGGTAGCTACTATATGTTCTTGTAATCGAGGCCTGAGGCTTGAAGACTTCAGGCAACGGAAGTGACCTTGTTCGACCAAATCTCCCCACTTTCATCCACTGAATCGGAGCGACGAACCTCTGGAATGACGATAACCTCTTCCTTTGGTGCGCTCCTGATCTTCGGTTTTCAGTCTGGTACATACTACACTGAGGAACAACTATCTTCCTAGGGGAGACTAGGTTTTCAGCTTCGATAGGGCAATAGTTGTATTCCTCGCGGAGATGTTCGACCGTAGGCCGATCCTTCTTCCATTTGGTCATATAAAGACTAATAATTGGAGGGTTTAAGTCCTAGGACCTAGTCTGTCTCTTTGGTTTACCGACGGGAGACCAGGTAAAAATAGCTGTCACCAAAGGTGTTCAGTGAATATCTCAAATGTCTTCTTGATGGACCCGTTGACCGCAAACAATGTGCCCAACGCATTGTTCTGCCGGCATTTACTTTCTTCGCCTTTTCAACCTTCAATAATAAAATCTGGTCTTGCCAACATACCGGTATTCCGCAAGCTACAACTCAATCTAAATGACTACAATTCGATCCAAGATTCGTCGTTCCAAGTTAAATCCTTGGAAAACAACCAGTCCTAGTCCAATAGTCCACCCTGGTATGCAAATTGATCCTTTCTATCCGTCCCCCAGCCAACAGGACATCGGTTAACCTAACCTTTACGTCCGAGCCTGCCGAAGTCGAGGGACATCTCCAAGGGCAAACTGGCCAAGTTGAAAGTTTCTTTATTTGTTCTGTCTGATCAGAACACCGCAAATTCATTCGTTGGTGTGAGTACATCTGCTCCAGTAGTATTACCCATGCTGTATCAGTTCAAGAGGTATGAGAATGTCTTCTGGTCGAGAACAAGTGTCATCGTCCATCACACATGTGATGGCCGTCTGGTCATCTGAACTGGACACAAATCGGTGGTTAGTAGGGTTTGATTGGAAGTAGTTTTTCGAACCGCCTTTTACAGCCGAGAAAGTGTAATGCACGGTGCTCCAGCTTGTTTACATGGCATTCAATTACCCTAGGTGAGTCAAGTGTGTATGCATGACGGACAGGTTGTCCGCTGATACGCATTGCTTCAAGTGCTCTTGGAATGCCTCGGAAGCGGATGAATGAATTATACATTTAGCTGTTTACTGTGTGCTCATCAAGCCTTTGCTCTGAAAACCATCATGTCAGTGGGATGCAGCCGCATTTTTCTCTGGCAAATCCTGGGTCCCGAGTCGAAGCTCTCATCCGAAGGGCAAACAGGACTGTGGTATTTGTTCTGTGTGGAGGAATTCATGTCAGTTACAGTGAACTTGCCGCGCACAGTGACCGCCGAAGAAAAACTGGCACATATTTTACATGGGATATATTTGCGCATGTGAAGTGTATGTAGCGCCCAAAGCATATTCCTTGTACCCGTGAGAGAATAGCAACCAATCTAATCGATCAAGGTAACTATCGGCCCTCGCAAGTGTCTACAATGTCGGCCAAGTCGGTGTCCACTACTCTCGTCATACCAGTTAATGACCTGACAATTCTCACTAGATTCACGCTCTCGCAAGCGGTTGATATGTCCAAAGAAAAGGACTGGCCAGTGAACCTAGGTTGGCGTCGATCGGGTTTCTATTTCTCCGTCGTGAACACTGACTGAGAATTGATGATACGACGTAGGCATGCTTGATTGGGACTCAACGAACATCGTGTTCACAAAGAGAAGCTTGGTCGAGTTCCTCAAGTGAGTGGCTCCCCGACATTGCAGCGCAGTCCCTAGCAAGTTCAGCACCCAGCTGTGTGTAGGTATGCTGGCGTCACTGTGGACCCTGGGTTCACAAACATCCAGAAGTTGCCGCGTGAGCGATGGATTTACTCGGATATGTACCCACCTCTTGAACACAAGCACTCACATGACCCCTTGTCCTGCAGGATATGCGAAATTCGGAAAGATGACTTCTGACGCACCCAGTGAGAGTAGCGCTGGTATGTGCCCTCGATACTTGTTGACGCTTTCGAGGCTACTGAACACGATGCTTCCTTTCCATCTATATTGCAGCCGAAAGCGTTTCATCGCCACCGATAGCGACCGAAACATTCACCAACAGGAGGCTACTTGCGGACGAGTTCACCGATGATGCCTTGTCAATGGCACCTCCACGCTTAACCGCCGAGGCTGACAAGGCCATTACCACTCACACTTCCACCAAGGTAGGAGATTCAAAGGTTGGATGACATCATGCACAGGTATAACTTGTTATTATAGTCTATTGAGGAAACCTCTGTCACCGGAACTTCCAAACCAACCCGGTGTGTAATGTTACTCCCATAGATTTTCCGCTTTTTGCATCTTATCGGGATTACCACCAAAGCCGTGTACGCACAGGGCCGGGAGGAACAAGCAGCATTGCTAGCATTTTCAGCGATGAAGATACTCAAGACCAATTCGTCCCAACGCGCAAGTGAGCATCACCTCCCCCCTATCCCTGTAAACTTTACACTGATGATGCCACTTTCAGAGTACGCGAGCGCCCTGGAGGCAGGGACAACATCGAAGGGGTGAGTGTAATCTTGCAGTAGATCTACTATTTCAGATGCTGAACAGCGAACAGCTTTTCTAAAGACTCCCATGAATGGAGGAGTAAATAGGGCTGGTGATTTCATTCTGAAACATATACAAATAACTACTCTTGGTGTAATCGAGTAACAAGCCAGTTTCTCGAACTAGAACAATGGCGTCGAGGACGACAGCGACGTTGTTTACAAGTGCAAAAACTAATCATATGTATATATTGGCAAGTGGCAAGAACAATTTGTTGAAATAGAAGGAGGATCAAGAGTCCTTAAATACCTCATTTTCAACTTGGTTCCCTTTCCTTAGACCATAGCTGGTGGCTGGGTTGAGGATCCGTGAATCGGCTGCAGCAGACGGTCCCTACTTGGATGGAACGCGATTGTCCTTCATCAGCAAAGCCGTAAGTCATCCAGACTGCTCACAACCACTCGGGACCATCGGCTAACTACTACCCGGCTCACTGATGTTGATACCGGCAGGGTGTGTCATGTAGGTGGGAAATGGTAAGTGACTGACCTTGTAATTGTCTGTAACGATGTCACAGAACAGAAATTCACGGCAAAACAACATACGGGTTTGGTGTTCTGGGTGGCAGGTGGACGTCCTTGTTGACGGGCAGCGATACCAACGGCTGGCACATGTCTTTGATGATCGACGTACTGCGAGGTGGCTGGCTACTTCATATCGCCATCGACGTGGCGGCAATGGCTATTCGCACTACCATGGATATTGCGGCCTCAATGTCGCCGTTGCACGGTCGCGAGACGTGCACAGCACTGATTTGACATCGTTATGCATCTTGTCACCCCTTGCTCCTATCGCCACTTCGTCATTGTTGTCATCAGCATTGCAGCACGATAACATTGGCTGACACTGTTACTATGGGGCTGCACCAGTACCCTAGGAAACACCGGCTCCTGCGGACTGGACGAGTAAGGTCAAATTAATGGGCACAGGTATCATACCCCGTAGACAAACGTACTCGCCTCTGATATACCTGAGGACACAAGTAATACTCAGATCAGAGACACGAAGATATCATTAGAAATAATTAGTCAAAGTACAAAATATCTATGCATCTGCATGGTAGAATCGTAGAGAGATCGTCGTCATGGCCATGGTTTTGGTCATTATCATCGTGGATGTCTGCACCAATCTCATTCTAGTGAGCAGTGTATTAGTACAAATTGTTTTGAGTGCTTGAATGAGGAAGCATGTGCTAACAAAAAAAAACAAAGCATATTTGGTAGCGGCGAGGTTCGAACTCGCGCGGACTTTCGCCCATTGGGATTCACATTTCTTAAATCCAACGCCTTAGACCAACTCGGCCACGCTACCGATCGCGAAATCGATACTCAGTGTCATGATAGTCGTAGTAGTACATTATAGGGAATGCGATAGGTGCAAGTGAACCTATCTGGTGACCAGACTTAGATAGTCAGGTGGTGCCCCAAATAACAAATAAACCCTTAGAAGATCCCGATTATCAATCAATTCGTGAGGCACACGCTGGCCTGAACGTCAAACACCTATCATGCAAAAAATGCCTCGTACGGCCAATAAAATTGTTACATTCCCAACAGCGGCGAATAGGGACTAATGGTATAAATACTCGGACCAGCAGGAAGGTGAATGCCCAGTTCCAAACCGAATTTGAACACTGCTTACACCCACATGATCTCTGTACGTTGCCTCATGCTCATCCAAGGTTGTGCTGCTCACCCGCGCCTTAATGCATGTATCGACCTTGCAGGCTAACACTATCCTCGTCAACGAACATGGCGCCTGCGGCTGCGGTGCCTCGTAAGGCGCTGCATGTAATTATTGTGTTATGCCTGTTGAATTTATTTCTTGACACAGTTGCCAAAGCAAGCCTGGAGAGTACGAGTACTGAACGCCTTGTCCATCATCCTACGCAGCTTGCTGTGATCATACGCGTTGTTTCGTGTAACCATTATTTGTAGTCCGTGCTATTGTAGAGGACTCCTATGCATGTATCAATGGGTGTTTGTGCGTCATTACAGGTTGGAGCAAGTCCACATGCCCTGGTTCACTTCAGACTCCCGAATGCACTATAGTTTCCTAACTTCCCAGCATGCTGTGACGTCGCCTTGGCAGAGAATGGAGTAATATGAGAGAAGGGGAACATGTCCTGGCGAAACAAAGGGTTCTGCCGACGCAGATGGCATTTCGAGTTGGTCTATTTGTTGGAAAAAGGGGTGTGCTGCCCCCTTTGTTGCTCGGTGCTCTTGTGGCATTCAGTCAAGTTCCGGCTTATTATAAACCCTGGATTCAAAGCCTACGATAAGTCATCCAATAATAGATGGATATGGTATGAATAAGACACAGAAGATGCCTGCGTGCCAAAAAACCCTGAGTTGCGATGGGTAGTCAACTGCTAAAACTCCATATTCTAACGTCGCCGTCGTCACTGCCAGACACGATCTTATCTTCGCCAAGAGCAATGCAAGTTACAGCACCGCGGTGCCCGAAAAGAGTCGTGGTGCATTTTCCCTCCTCGAGGTTCCACACCTGTGTACGGGGTAGGGGTCAGTTTGGTCGAGGGAGAGACAGTGTGAATACTAACCTTGATGGTCCGATCATGACTGCCACTGACGAGCCTGAGTTTGTCGCCCGCCACGGCCCACACGCCTTCGATGTGTCCGAAAAGCGTTCTGACAGTCTTACCGGAATCTATGTCCCAAACTTTGATGGTGTTGTCCAAGCTGCCTGATATTAGCACAGGCTTCTTGGACCGCGTTCCCAATACTGCAGTGAATAGCCCAGGGGAAGGGGAAATACTCCGGTCTGAGCTATGGATGGGCGACACAGGTCCATCATGGGTCACGATGGTGCATACGTCCGCAGCGATCACGGTATCACGGGAGGATCCAGGGAATCCTGGGGTGTGGTTCTCAGAAATGTTAACAGCCTGCAGAGCTCGCACATCTGCATCCTCATCGCAACCCTCGTCAACTTCGAGTAGCTTCAGGCTCTGCACTTGCCCGACATGGCCCGTATACTGGCGAACGCATGTCCGTTTGGCAAGATCCCACAACCGGATGGTCCCGTCATCTGAAGCCGAGAACAACATTTTTCCCGTCTGAATCTGGAGACTCGAGTCGCATGAGTCGATGTGTGGTTCCGTTGTTGCCTCCATCGTGTCCCACAGTTTTACTGAGTTTACCCAGTCGCGATGGCCACGAAGCGTAAATGCCTCGCCCGTGGAAAAGTTCCACACTTTCACGGTCGAGTCGACGCTGCCGCTCGCTAGAACGTTGGCATCAAAGTTGATGCAGACGACACCATCGGTGTGTCCCCTCAACGTTCGGATGCACTCGCCTTTCCGCCAGTTCCAGACACGAATGGTATGGTCCATGCTACCGGTGATAAGTTTCGCCTCGTCGAACTGCAAACAACGCACGGCACGAGTGTGACCGCGTAAACAGCGTATCTCGACACCGGTCTCGAGGTTCCATACACGGATGGTGCGATCATACGAACCTGTGATAAGAATCGGGAAGGAGGGATGAGTTAATGTCTCGCTGAACTGGAGGCACATGACACCATCGGTATGTCCTCGCAATGTATGGACTTTACATCGTCCGCGACGCCAATTCCGTTCGACGGTCAGACGTTCGCTGTAGACGTCTTTCCATGGGCGAGTGAACATTTCTGAATGGGGAAGGGTGGGATTCGGAGGGCACAGGAGATCGGTAATTGCGGCCGATTGAGACGAGTGACTACTAGATGACGCGAGTGCCAGGGACGAAGCCAAGGAAGACGGACCTGCTACTTGTAAGTGTTCGTCCCCAGAAGTACGGTGCCGTTTTGGTGGCCTCTCGACAGTGTCGTCTGTGTTTTCTCGTTTGGGAACCGGGGGAGGTGGTGATGGCAAAGGAGACACAGAAGGAAGACGGAAGTTGCGTTTCTTTTCAAGGATGGGTAATCCCCAACCGCATTTGAGGCATTTTTGCCCGATGTGTTGTTCACATATTCCACGCCAGAGGATGTCGTCGTCGGCGAGGCTGCGCCAGTGTCTGCTCACCTGGGCAGCTCTGCAGAGAGAGGTGGCGTCGAGATAGATGAGGATCTTGAGGGATATTTCGCGGGGAAGGATGGTGAATGGGTCGATGCGGATAAGATGGCTGAGCTGTTCTGTGAGAAGGGAGAGCTGGGAGAAGCAGCACATGGTGAGGATGCCTCGGAGGATGAGCTCTCTCCTTGGATGGGGTGATGAGGAGAAGCTGGACCAGATGGTGCTGATGGATTCGCGTTCGCCTACTGGGAGGGCATCTAGGGACTGTACGGATGATGAGACACGGTTATCTGGTTAGTCGGGAGAATCACACCTGTTGTAGCTTGATATTAGTGCCTTCGTCTGCCATGCGCTGATGTCGCACGCAGAGTTTGCGATGGACCTGTGGTGGTGGGGCTAGCATGGGTTCTGGTTCTGGCTCTGGTTCTGGTTCTGGGGAGAGGGGGGGAGAGGGAGAGGGAGAGTGGGCGAGGCGGGGAGCGGGGAGGACGTCGCACTGATACTCGGACATGACAATGAGATGGACTCGCGTCACATTTCTTGAAGTCACGCAACTTTACGCAAAAGCAGTCACGGTCACGCCATTCTCACCTCATAAGACTCGGATGATCGACATCCTCGACATCGATTGCAAGTATAAAAAAATGCTACATCGAGTATACAACACCGCCCCGTCATGCGTTACTCGCTCGTCGTCCACAAATTCTGGGAGGAAACAAACAAGGTGAAGCTCAAACAACAAAAAAGGCACCTCGGTCGCCTACATCCGAATATATTAGCTATGCGCACACAAAAAGATTACCAACTTCCCCCTTTCGTGAGTATCATCAATCAAGCGTGAGTTTCAACTGCTCAAGAGGTATCGGCTCAAACGCATCGAGGTTGATGGACCGTGAGTGTAGCTCAGCTTCGCAGTGTGGTGGAACCAGCTGTCGGTTCAGATCGGGCCTCACGGACAGCTCTGCGCAGAGTACGTCAGTCAGGCACAACAATAAGCTACGCCACGTACCCTCCCGAGTAAAGTTGAACAACGGAGGGAAATCCTTTCCATTAGGCATCTTTGCTCCTTCCGTTCGCAATTCATCAAAGAATTGGTGGATCATTGCCTCTACTGCACTCAATCGAGCCGATGGCGTATACTCGAGCAACTTCTGGACCAGGTCTATCGCCTCTGGTGCAGTGCGGGGTCGGAAGACCTACACAACCATCCTTAGTGATCGTAGCACTGCAAAAGTACAAGCAGCTCACCTTGCTGAACGGGTGTGGCTTGATTTGTGGGAACTTGTGCTCCATGTAGTTGGGATTCATCGTTTTGATCTGTTCCCGGGAAGGCGTGCCAAGAACCTTGATAATCTCAACCAGCTGATCGATGCCACTTTCGCCCGGAAATAATGGCTGGCCCAACATCAACTCGGCCATGACACATCCTGTTGACCATATATCTGGACCACATCTCAGTCTGTAAACCATCACAATTATTAGAGAAACCCACCAATGTTGGTGGTGTAGTTGGTAGCTCCGAATATGAGCTCCGGTGCTCGATAATACCGTGAACAAATGTAACTGACGTTGGGTTCGCCAGCGACGAGAATCTTGGCAGATCCGAAATCGCACAACTTCAACACGCCTGTTGCAGGGTTTAATAGCAAATTCTGTGGCTTGATGTCACGGTGGCATATCCCAAGAGAATGAATGTAGGCGAGTGAGCGAAGAAGTTGGTACATGTATAACTTGATCTGGAGAGCTGGCATGGGTTGTTTCAATTTGGCATAGTGACGGCTCGCGCGATAAACAGTCTCTGGGACATATTCGAGTACAAGGTTGAGGTACACCTCATCTTTCTGGGGGATATTCGCGCATGAGGACGGGAACCGAATAAGAGAGCACAGTCGCTTACTGACCTTTTCTCCGTTGGAATAGAAAAAGGCCTTGAGGTCGACGACATTGGGATGCGATACGAGCCTCATTATTTGGAGTTCACGATTCTATTCACAGAGGATTGACGATCAGACGAGCGTTCTCGATGGCCAGAAAACACAAGTGAGAATGTTAAAGCATCCGGTGGCGTCATGGGTGGAGATACGAACGCAAGAAGAGAGAAAAAAAGAACCCACCTTGAAACGCTTGTCCTGTAGGACCTTCTTGATGGCAATATCCTCCGATTCCTTTGGCTCGCCTACGAGTTTAGCTTGAAAAACGACACCGAACGAGCCGTTTCCGATGACTTTGCAGTTTGTGTAGGCGATCTCTCGTTGTTCGTTTGTTTTTCCATCGGAAGCGACGACACGGACGATCCTATGGGGGTCGTCGATGGCTATGTGATGAGGAGATGTGTCAGGCTCTGATGACATGGATGGGGGAGGTGAGGGAAGGGAAAAGAAGAGAGTAGCGGAATGCGACGGAAAGGGCAAAGAGAGAGAGGACAACCAAATATGGATTTGGGAAATGTGAGGCAGTGGGGGCGGGGGCGGGGGCGGGGCTACAGCAAGACGGGACAAACATAATGGAACGTACAAGATACTTTAATGCCGTTTATTGGAGCATTGGAAGCCATTTTGAGAGGATGGCTAGTGGGGAGGTAAAGTACGGCTACAAAGCTGGGAGGACAGACTTGGAACAGGAATGAGGGCGGGGGAGAGGAGAGATGGGAGACGTGGAGCGGAGGAACGAGAACAGCAGAGGGTCAACGAGGGGGGAACAACGATGATGGAACTTTGACTGATCCTGTGACCCTCCCCAGCCCACGCCAAGCAGACACAAACACTACAGACTACCGATAACGACCTTCATATAATCAAACGCGACTTCTGCCCGTCCCATTCCCCATGCATCACTCGCCTGTCGACTAATCTCATCGATCACCGAGAACCGAACATCCTGCGGTCCTTGCAGTTGTCGTGGAGCGGGAAATCTGCAGCACGATCAAGAACCAGGTCATCGAACGAGTTATCAGCCGTACCTGCTCCCGATATGGTTCAGAACGAGTCGCTCCGCTCCAACTCGTTTCGCAAACTCGCCCGCCATGACAGGCGTAGAGTGTCCCCTCCTCAATACCGCGCGCTCCACCTCTTCCTCCGTCCTCTTAGCCTTGCCATCCACTGACTGCGGGATAAACGCATCTGTCGCTTCGTGTACGAGCAGAGTAGGACACGGCGACGTGAGAAGTGGGATAATCGACGAGGCATCGCACGTATCGCCCAATATGGCTAGCTTGCGTCGCGGGAGCGATGACTCTCGAAAAACATAGCCTAAACAAGGAACTGAAAAAGCACCGTTAACCTTGCAGTTCTGTCATACGAGTAAAATGTCCAACTTCTGTGGGTGATTGGGCCAGCATCGACGACGACATCTCCGAGATGACCCTGCGCAGACGTGATTTGTCTCCAAAACCCGTCTTCTCCGCACAGCAGATCAGAACCCAAACACTCGCTAGGGTGGAGTACAGTCGCATCACAGGAAGTAGGAGTACACGATGGGGTGAGAAGTTCGTGCACGGTATACGTGTCCGCAGTCCGCGAGAACGTCATAGAGAGCACAGAACGCACAAAGGATCGAAGACCTGCAGGTCCATAGATTTCGACACTAGGCTTCCGTGTACGTTACTCGAGCAATACGAAAGGTAGAATGAACATACTAGCATCTTCCGAAGTGGATCAGGCTTAGAATCGTCCGTAAGGCTTGGAGGGTGCAAGACATGCCGCAAAAAAGGGACGATACCCATGACATGATCCGCTGCGGGGAACGTTAGTTAGTCCAGTGTAATTCATTATACGAATCATCCACCGTGCATGTGAGTCACGAACAGTTTGGTCACTTTCATGGCTCGCAACCAAGGCTCATTGTTTCCCCGAGGCTGGGTCTGGAACTGTCGAAGTGTGCCTTCTGCACAGTCCACCACTACAACGAGGAGTCAACCGGGCAGTGAAGATGACGCCAGATTGCGCACTCCATAGTGATCCATTGCCAATAACATCTGCGACTTGGCTCCTGTCAGCACTGAGCTAGACTCGAGGTGCAATGCATCAATCCTACCTATACTTGAGCAGTTCCGTGACACAGAGGGGCCTCCCCCACTCGAAGTCCCCAGAAATACAATGTGCATATTCCTAGCCATGTTCAAACGAATTAGCCGACTACGCTCAGACAAAGCTCAGGAGCAGGACTCGGTCACGTGCTGTTAGTAGTTGGTGGCAGACATTGTCCTCGTTCAAGCTTGCGGTCTGTACCATCCTTGCAAAGAATTTGCACCAGTCGCTCCTTTCTTTTAATCTCTTAGTCCTTCGCCATCTGTCACGGCCTCAGGCATCATCATGAACTCAAACAGCAACCCAACAGTCATCCCTTCGCCTCCTCCACGGATGCCCCATGTCTTTGTTATTCCTCCAGAGGAAGAACAACAGGAGAACCCTCCTTGGTGCTGCTTTGATGCTAACGAACTGCCGAACGATAGTGGCGACTGTCTTCTCGACCCAAACCCTGACATTCATTTATTCAACGTTCCCTATCATTCCATACAAGAGCCAGAACAACAACCCCAAGTTCTTGGCACGCCTATCTTCCGCGTTGGGTCGATCAGCAACATTGATCCCAGCGTAAAATTTACTACGCCTAAAAAACTGGCAAAGAAGCAGCGCCCGGAAGCCGTTCGTATTGTCGAGAGAAGAGGAGATCACAGAGACGTCCGCGAAGACTCGGATGTTATCGAAGTAGTGAAAGTTAAACGTAGCAAGGACGCTCTCACGGATCCAGAAGAGTATACCAAAATGAAACGCTCAAAGACCTTTAAAGCGCGTGCGACAAAGGCCCTGCAGTCTATAAAGAATGTCGGCAGGAGTTCTCGCAAGCAACACGTCAAGGACATGTGGACGTCGAGCGAGAGCGTACCGGGAGTTTTCAAGGGATTGCAGGAGCAGATTCGCCAACAGCAGGAACAGCTCCATCCCCAGCCCTTTTCATTTCCTGCTAAAGGACACCCCTCCCTTTCCCGTTCCAACTCGCGCTCTCTGTCCCAAATGTTTCAGTCTGCAATGTCATTTTGTTCAACGTCACCGTTTCATCCATCTCCGCCATCCTCCCCGACTTCACCCCCTGCGTACGTCAAGAACACCAATACTATGCCTACCATTTGCGAAGCACTCAGTCCTGAACCCATTTCGGATAGATCAGATTCACCTAGTCCGTCAGTAAAAAGCAACAAGAGGTTCTCCGTTAGGGAACTTCACAAAATCTTTATGTTTTCCTCGTCTTCGCCAGATGATCCCTTACCCCCATTACCGACGATGCCACGTCCTCCAGTGCACAACGACTCTGTTCCCTCTCCATCGGCATCCACGGCGTCCTCTAGCTATCCCGACGTTCCTGTGGAGGGTGCGTATCCGTCTATCCATTTCTTGGATTTTGATAATGTGGACCGGAAGCTTACTGGATCTCCCCATCAAGCCATCATTGATGACGATGATGACTATGGGACGTTGCTTTCGCGGCGTCAACGCGATTTGAGCTTCGAGATGAAGCTTGATTCACTCCACTTCGATTCGCTGTCTTTCGACCCAGAGGGCTTCAATGTTTCCATGGATAGGAATGTACGCCGTTGATGTACTCAGGCTCGCTGTTCCTTCTGCTTCATAATTTACCGCATACACAAACGTGGAGCTGCTCCGGTTACGACACTGTATGATTCAAGCTAAATTGTTCATTCGCGGAATGCACATAAACATCTACTTCTTTCTGTTCTCATATTTCATGACCTATTTGACCTTGAAAGCGATCACCTTCGCTATACATATCAACGGACGAACCTGCTGTAACGATGCTCACGCACTTCCCCCCATATGCTTTGATGCCATACTTTCCTATGGATTGTAGTTGTTTCTACTGCTCGACCTACTTACTTGCGACTGTCCATTACTGTCCTAACAAGTCAAACTCAATAGATATGTTGATAAAAGCAGGGAAGGCATGACATTGTCTAAAGAAATTCCGCTGGGATTATGTCAATACTTTTCTGCGAGAACTGCGGAAGGGGTCAGTGCAAAAGATGCAGCAAATCACTGCTTACTTACTAAGTGTAATAAGGGATGTCCAGCCAGTAAACGGATGGCTAAGAGACGAAGGGTTAGAATCGCTAGTAAACACCGAAAATAACGCACCTTCTCCGCCCTTCGCCAGTGAGTGCATCGTACTGTTCCCAGACATAGCCAGTTCTCTGATACTCCTTGAACACATTGTCAATAACGTTCCTCCTCAACCCTTCATAGATCTCCTTGGCACGTTTTTGGTATGGGCCCGGGACAGAAGCATAATTCTATGGTAGGGCATTAATCGACGAAGATAGAAAGATTCTCAAGGTCGAACGTACGTTGTGTAATGATTGGAGGATCATGTAGTTCATGGGTATCCATATAGGACCTTTCCAGTAGTTTTCACCTGTCCCAAAGCTGGGGTGCGACGCTGACAAGCTACGAATTCCATATGGGGACCAGAGGTGATCAGGGTCATGTAACAAGTCGAGGATGGGCCCAAGACGGGGAGAATCAGGAGGAAGCAGGGACAGCATGAAGGGGAAGAGAGAAATGTAGCCTTTGTGACACACATGCTCCGATTCGTCTACAGTCATTGGTATCAACAAACAAAAAATAGCAATAATCAGAAGCTCACCGTCTTGACTCACGCCGACATCGCAATACATCTGATTCTGTTCGTTCCAGTGAAGATCTGTTCGGTAACTTCAGCAGTCCCCTGATTTTATATCAAAACAATGATTACCATCCAAGTTGTTGATGATGGCCTGTTCAATTTCCGCAAAGCTCGCAGCGTCTTCCGTCTCACCGATGAACTCCGCGATACCACGCATGGTTCTCGTGAAGAAACCCATCCAGCTAATAAGGTCAAGATGTAACTCGCCAGCATGAGCTGCTGCTCTCGGATAGTCATCCATACCACTCGGAAGAATGTGAGTCTCCGTACGCCCCCTCCATCGGTATGCTTCGGTGCGTGAGCGCGCTTTACGGCCATATTGCTTGATCTGACCGCGCTGAGTGCGACGGAACCAATCATAGTGACGTCTGAGGGGTTGATAGATGTTGCGAAGGAACAAAACACCCTTGTCGTAAGTAGTATACTCACTCCCAGATGGGGAAGTCGTCGGAAACCCATGTATGGGGAATTGCTGGTCACCGTTCACGTAGCCCATTCCAAGGTCAGCATACGATGGACCATCGTTCTTGGCTTTGAGACGATTGATGTAGGCCGTGACCGCCATGGTCAAGGTTGGCGGGTTTGCGATGATGGGCACTTGCGTTTGGAACTCGGGTGGCACCTAAGCAAGGTTGAGTGATGTTTCAACGACACTACCAAGTAGACTAACCCTGCTGCGAGCTTCTTCGCCAAGAATCTGTTCACGGGCAACCCAACCATCCTCATCAATAAGACTGATCCAACTCTTCAAGATTTCCAGACTACCAAAATCGGTTACATGAAATGCCTGTTACCCGATAGATATCACCATACCTTAGATCATTATCCCACTCCCCAATATGCAGCAAATGGAATCCCTCGTCCCTTTTCTAGTGTTAACTCATGGAATTTGTGGATTCGGGAGCTGCCGTACCAATAAAATCCTCTTGGGAAGAAACTCCGGCTAGGTGTGGCAGTGAATAGTGCAGTGGGTTCAGTAAGCCTGGGTCCTTGTTGGAGCACCACGTCATCGTCATCATCATAACTATAATCATCCTCTTGATCCCATTCGGGAACAGACCCCTCATCCACAATAGATGTTCCATAGAAATAGCCAATGCCGCCAAACAAATTAGACGTGATCGCTTGACTAAAGGACTCCAGATCTTTGCGGTCAGACGTGGAGTACGAATCAGGGATCGGGAATGTGGCTTTGAAACGGTTGGCAAACGAAGTTTGGAGTGCAGGGATTCCAGTATCAAGGGTCTCCGCTGTGCATGTTCGTTAAAGCAGTGAGAAAAGCCCATGAGTGGTACTGACCGTCGAGTATTTGCGGGGTACTCCCACTTTGGAAGAAGACATCGAATTGGAATTCGCCGTCAAATGACTTTTGAATTGCATAAAGATTACTTGCTGTCACAGCCTCATCAGGGAGTTGGAGCACAAAAGAAGGATCAGGAGCAGGGTCCGCATGACGGTACTTCTCTGCGAGTGGCGAGGCCCGCCCAAGCAGACTTTGAAGGATCCACTCTAGGATATAGGAAAGGGTCGCTTTGTCTGATTGAGATATAGAAATCATTTCTTACCCTTGGCAGTCCAAAGTTCATTCGAAGTAATGCGCAGTCCGACAAAGTGACTTTTGCCCAGCCTGGGGAAGAAGTCTTCTGCGTGAGGTCCTTGTGTGACAGCTCTGTTGTTAGGGCCTAACAGAATCGGTTGGTGTCAATGAAGATTCCAATTTCACAATGTGAGCTACATACCGTCTACAATGCGGATGGAGAAATCACCAAGGTCTTGAGTGTTCCCGGCGAATTCTACGGGTCCATCGATACCCTATGGGACATAAGCAATAGCATTATGCATATATGCAGCTCACATTTTCGTCCTCGTCTGTGATCATATCAATGCCACCAAGCCCCTCTAATCCCAGGTAAAAAATAGTTGATATACGGGATGGATATGCTGATGAACATTATGAATATGTTCGTAGAACGGGAGGAATGCGAATGGTGCACCTGGGTTGATTGGCTTCCCTTTGATACGCGCAGCCCAACTACCTCCATTTTTACCATCTGGGACTTTCAATAACTCCGTCGTAATCTCGACGTTATTGGGGCTGTCCTTGATGACTTGTACACCACCCTGGCGAGGGTCATACGTGGTCCATGTATAGCTATCCAGGCCATCACCCTGATCACATGCGTGGCGGGGTTCTGAGCCGTTCGATTCTAAGTTATTGCAGCATGAAATGCGAGTCGAAACATACTAGTTAATGACTGGTAATTTTGAGTCCCAAACCACATCAGGCCGGTCATCAAAGACTGGGGTAGCCTCGGCCGGAGACCAAAATACAGACCGGGCCGGTATACGCCCCAGAGTAGTTCATCTGACACATTCGCTGGTGACGAGTGGGCTATCGGGAGTAAAAGTAAGAACAGCCAGAGCAACTGCATTCTCGTCACAGCGAGCAAGAACACGTCTCGACGGATGTATTAGCATAGAGTCACGTGATGACTACGAATGCCCCTAATTGCTGATCATTGTGCGGTCGTCTACGACGCTATGGATGATATGCTACGTGCGGGTGTCATTAATTGGGTGTCCTCTCGACAATAGGGTCAACGCAAACACCGAACAACGCTGGATTTAGTGGCGTTTCAACATGCTGCAGTCATGCGACTGTCACGTGTCACAGCCGCGAGGAGCCTTTGAAAGCCCACTTTAGGCGACAGTCTGCGCTTCATCCTCAACGTCGACCACGCCCATCTCATCTGCCCACCCTCTGCTGAATCTTACTCTACTACCCTTTCCCAACGTCCACAGAACTCGGGGAATGAGCCATGAGGTCAAAGTTTAAGGACGAGCATCCATTTGGTATGAGTCATCCAGGCCATGCTGCAGCCCACCAACTAACAAGGGATCTTCTGCAGATAAGCGCAAGCAAGAAGCTGAGCGCATCAGACAGAAGTATCCTGATCGCATTCCTGTTCGTATCTATCGAATCGTACAAATTGTCATTCACATGTTGGCGCTGGCTTCAGGTTATCTGCGAGAAGGCTGACCGAACGGATATTCCTACAATTGACAAGAAGAAGTACCTGGTACCTTCAGTCAGTATCCTCTCATTTATGTGACTTTAAGTCAACCGGCTGATCTGTTCTTATCGTGATTGCTAGGACTTGACGGTCGGCCAATTTGTCTACGTCATCAGGAAGCGTATCAAGCTCCCACCTGAGAAGGCTATCTTTATATTTGTCGATGAGGTTCTCCCCCCGACTGCCGCCCTCATGAGTGCGATATATGAGGAGCACAAGTCAGTTTTCACCTAATTAGTCTACTACCATCATATCTAACTATCTTCAGGGATGAGGACAACTTCCTCTATGTTAGCTATTCGGGCGAGAACACTTTCGGGGGAGAAGGGTGGATTGAGATATGAACTTTCTGTGACACTAGTTCCCACCAAGATCCGGCGAGCAGAGGCGGAGCCCCATTCATCTCGCCACCTGGTTTCCATACCCCCTTTTCCGCTCCTTCTCTGCCCGTTCCAGCATCTACTTGCGGTTCCGATTTGATTCCACTGCTTTTCCTTTAGACAGAAATCCAAATCATTTGTACATGAATAGTTATATATTATGAAAGAGTTTGGTGCTTTGCGGGATACTTTTCAAGTCGAGGGTGGAACTAAACGTTGCCCCATGAAGTCTATCACCTTGTTACATGGCCAGGTGCACTCATTCGACACTAAATGCAGTATGGTGCTATCATCAGTGCCAACGGCACGTAGTGGTCTTATTGCTTTGGTAGCCACTTACAAAGGCTACGATTCACGACTTCACTAGGCGGCCATCCAGGATGACTTTGTAGACTTATCAGGCCGCTGAAGTTCCCTCAAGCTTCTTGATGTATCAACGTCCGTATGATAAATGGGCTGCCAGCGCTCAGCCTTTTATATGTTCCCAGTTTTAATATGTGAAGTCCTGATTGACATTCTTCTCGATTTCCGGATGGCAGGTGGACTCCAAAGAAGCATGTTTCACCTCGTTGACACAAGGGAACTCGGATTGAGCGAAGTAGGTGTGTTGACCACCTCTGCTACTTAGTCTCGTCATTGACTTCACTCGACATGGACCACAATGAAGTTTTTACATGGGTACATGCTAGCAGAGCGTCAGCATTCAGCGACGTGCGTTTACTGGCATTTCGCGGTGCCCGGTTTAATAAGGCGGGCAATGTCCATCCATATGCTTGCCTCATGTTTCGGAACTACAGCTTCCACGAGGCATATGGGCGAGTGAAGTTACTAAGGCGCAGCAGTTCGCCGCAATAGACCTGGTTGTATGAAGGACATCATTGATCCTGTGAATGTGCTCAAGATACTTTGCTTCCACCAGCATTATCTGGTCTGATATGTTCCACCTGCCGCACTTCCCCCTTGCTTTGACCGTAAGAAGCAGCCCTCCATTTTGTCTTTCCCATTGTCCTCTGCTTCCACTAAGATGCTGTCGAAGCTTGTGATGCTTCGAAGCAAATCACGTCCACCGCACACACCCAGGTATATAAGCTGATCACGCAACTTGGCAGAAACATCTAGTGTCCCCGCAGCCCACTCGTCACCCATTCATTTTACAGGTGTCTGTGCCGCCGTGCTTTTTCTCCACGCTGTTCTCTCCAACACCCCTCCTTTTGTTTCCATGGAGTCCGGCCAGTCCAGTATTTTAGCCACCCTAACTTATGTCATTCTGGTTGTTATAGCTGCCTGTGATATCACCACAGGAGTGCTTTCCGTCGTCGCCATTGCGGCTGGGGTGACAGGTAGTAAGTTTACTGAATTTCCTGGTGGTTGCAATGCCTCTGATACAAATATCTCAGCCGTTGTGGCCTTTATTACTACTATCAGTTTTGGAGCTGTGTTGATCATTTTCCTTTCGTCAGTACTCCAACTATCACTGCTAATTGTATTTCACAAACTATACAGGCTTCTGCATAAATACCTCAACCGATACGAATTGGCCAGCAATGTTGCAAATCTGGTGACCTTTGGTACTTTATGGCTGACAGGACTCGGTAGGTGCCTTTTGTGGTGTCCAAATAAATCCCGGACTCATCTTTCTTAGGCCTCTGCATCGGCTCCACTGTTGAAGCAAGAAAGAGTCCGTTGTGCCACCGTTCTTCAACTGCAGCGCACTCATGTGGAGTGATTTATGGTTTGCTCATAATGGCATACTTGTCCTTTATTTTAGGTATGTGTCCTTGGGGATGCAGCTAGGAAACGAATCTTTGGAGGCTGAGCGTCTCTTTTTAGCCCTTGTTGGTTTTGGTGTCTCATGGGCGGATAAATACCCTGGAGTGGTCGAAGTCCGTCCTCGTTACAAGATTACAAAGGCACCTAGCTCCCATTTTGCTGCGCTAGCACATCCTCTCGACGAGGAACTCACCCATAAGATAGCCCCTTACCCTGTGAGACCAGCACCATGCTGGCACGTAAGAGAGCCAATTGCAATGCTCCGTCATGACCACTGGAGTGATGTCCCTTTGTAATGTAGTCCGTCTAGCAATGAGGCCTGTGGCCTCTCGGTGTATCAATGCCTGTCTACGTTATACATATGTATGGTAATATAGCGCCTTCATAGCGTAATTGAAAGAAGTGAACATCATGACGTGGATGTGGTAGGCAAGTCCACCTGAGTATATACATCATCTGGTAGAGAGTTGTCAGCCCAAAATGAATCCCATTCGTCGTCTGGTTCAACCTCTGGTGTCGGTGCCCTAATCTCCGCAGTAAAGTTATCTTCAACGCATCCAATGTCCAACGGTGGCAAACTTGGCAGTATTTGATTTCCACTAACACTGGTGACTTTGGATATGGAGGGTTCAGTCGTCCTTGGCGCGTCTGTGCCTGACGCTATCTGGAAAGGTGGAGCTGATCTACTCCCTTGAATAATAGAGATGCCTTGTGGTGAGATAATATAGTCACAGGAAACCGGGGACGATACAGAGCTGAATACGACCGAGAGGCGCCTGATCAAAGTCGGTCGATCTTCATCAGATTCGAAGTACCGACGTCTTCTTGTCCGACTAAGGAACACCCGCGCATTTATTTGATTAGCCCAAACCAAGCCTAATGACGCCTCTTTGCTATCCTCGCCAGGAATACTATTGGCACGGCCAAACCATCTCGATTGGTCCCGATAGTTAATAGCACCATCGTTCGGCAGCTCCTCGCGTACGAATACATCGGCCACCTCGTTCAAGACCAGGAAGGCAATGCGGTGCTTACTTGCAAGCGAATGAATAATAGAAGAGATTTCGGAAACCCTGCGGGACCGTTCCACTAGGGTCTGGGTAGTCGTCTTTGCGACATCATGGAACAACTCCGCAAGGGCATCGATAACAACAAGTTTCAATGGCTTCGAGGATCGGTCGACAGATGGCGTTGAGATGTACTGAGGAATGAACGTAGAGAGCATGTATATGAGCTTCTCAACGGTAGGAGTATGGACCGTCTGGACATCTGAAAGACTACACGTCATGGGTGAAAGGATGGGATGTGTATTTAGTATTTGTTCCAACCGGGTGGTTTGCAGATGGGACGCGACCGTGATGTAGCAGGCGGATCCAGCAAGGCCACCAAGGTTGGAAGGCAGCTGAACGAACAGAGACAGCTGAAGGGCAAGTTGTGTTTTTCCAGCGGCACTGGGAACCCCTTGACATCATCCAGGCTCGTGAATTGCATACTGATGTACCTCTCACCAACTACTTCCCAGACCATGCCAGTTCTGATCCCACCACCTAAGACTGAATCAAGCTCCGCATCTCCAGTCGTAAACATTTCGTCGTGCTCTTCGGCCAAGATCTCCCCAAGCGGTCGCAGTGGTTCTGCGCACTCTCGACAAATGGTTGTTATGATCTTGTTTGCTTCCTGAAGTGGGATTCGGCAGGTCGTCGAGATTTCGCTAGCACTGGTTAGGAGGACATCTGCAATGTCTTTGAAACCACCTGCAATGCTGGTGAAGGGGCCAGTAAATAGAAATACACGTAGCATACCTCTTTGGAGGGCAGCCTTGTGAGGGTCTGAGAGGGTCGAAAGTGACCGTATTGAAGGTGAGTCCATGTTCCGGAATAAAAACCGGCGATGTAACATGTCGTCATGCTTACTCTACACGCCGGCAAGATTTACAACCGCACTCTCAACCGTACATGCATAAGATGCTTTCTTGCCTGCGCGGACGCGTTCGTTACGTTTCAACTACACTAACTCCGAGCGCCAGAGCCTCCGAAACCTACACTAATCCTTCGAGTACACCAGAACCGGCAGTGTCAACCTCACCCCAAAACATAGCCCCGGAACAACGCCGAATTTTGGAAGCTGCATTGCGCGTAGACCAGGCGGGCGAGCTCGCTGCCAATTGGATCTATCGGGGTCAGATGGTGATACTCGGAAGTCATCCGAAAGTTGGTCCTCTCATCCAGGTAGGTCCTCGTGCATTCTTTGTGACAGATGGCAAATATAATTGAATAGACCATGTGGGATCAAGAAAAGCACCATCTGGCCGTGATGGACAAGCTGCGAATACAGCACCGGGTACGACCAACGATTCTTTCCAACATCGCGAAAACTGCCGGATTTGGCCTCGGTGTGGCTACTGCGCTCATGGGTAAGGAGGCTGCTATGGCTTGCACAGAGGCAGTAGAAACAGTTATAGGAGAACATTATGATGAGTACGGCTTTCTCTCTCCAAGCTCCATCTAGTGCTCATCCTCAGACCCCCCCAGTCAACTCAAAGATATCGAAATTTTGTCGTCTTCACACCCTAGTGTACGGATCCTGTCCACGATTATTCAAGAGTTCCGTGACGATGAACTCGAACACCTTAACACTGCAGTAAATCATCATTCCCAACGAGCACCTGCACATGCACTACTCAGTACGGTTGTGAGTTGCGGGTGTAAAATGGCGATAGAACTCTGCAAGAGATTCTGAACGTTTAGTTTGGATCTCATTTACCGTATCTATACATAAAATATGAGTCCAACGTCAGGATTGAATGAGCGATTCCCCTTTCCGCTTCCCCGTCCACCTGAACATGTGCTGTGAGGGCCACAGTGTCAAGCATATGATACGAAAGTAAGGCTGCAACATACGTGTGTTTGCGATGCCAGGTAGTATATTGCGGTCGGAACGAACAAGCAGCCGGTAAGAGTGATCAAAGTGGCACGGCGATTGAACCTGAAGTGTTTGTACGCATCCTCACGCTGCACAATACCTCAGCACGACATCCCAGAGGTAACTACAAACACACTCACCATACAATTCCATCGCTCTATTGCCGGATCGAGCTATGCCCATACTTACATGTCAACAATTGGGACTTCTCGGAGGAAATATCATTGTACCTGCACAAAACCTGTATAAGGGTGGCACTGTTAGTGTCCTTCAGTGAGGCGAAAATTAAAGACTTGCTTGGGACTGCCATGGAGAACGAAGAGTGCTGTTGTCGCTTGTTTGTCCTCTTGGTCCCACCCACTAGCTTATATAATCCATTTCAGGCGACACTACCTTGGCTTTTGACCACTACAATCCTTCTCCAGTCGACCCACACATGGCTTACAACCGAGATTGGGATAAGGGAAAGGATAAATGGGGTGACTCCGTTTCTTGGGATGCAGAAGACAGGAACGGGAGAGGCCGAGATGACGAATACTATGGCGAAGGTAAACGCCGAAAATATAACAATGGCGTACGTGTTCGATGCATTTGGGACTGCCACTGTTGACGTTCACTGCAGGGTTATGAGGCCCAGTCATACAGTGGCTCTAGCTACGATGCTAGTAATTACGGCCAGTACTCGAGTAAACAGGATCAATCTCACGACTATACTGACGCCCGCCATGGGAAGGGATTCTCGAGTAAGAAACGACTAGTTCCTAGCGAACCCAGTGCACACGTCATATTCCTGGGTTTGGACCCTGATTTCTCCGAGGCGGATGTTTGTCGATACATTTCCCATGTCTTCGAATACCAAGCTGAATCTATTTTGTACTCCAGTTGCAGGCTTACCTCTCCAGCCACGGGTGCAATATCGAGTCCGTCACCATAATAAGAGATAGATCAACAGGCAGTTGCCCCATTCGTATCTATATCTGTGCCGTGCATTGACATCTATGGCCGTTGGATTTTTGAAGGTCTATCAAAGGGCTTCGGATTTGCCCAGTTCGCAAGCGTAGAACATGCACGAGCCTTTGTGGATCCGCTATTTCCGTTCGTCCAAGTACCGCCACCAGCATCACATGGTGCCTCGGCTGCTACCGCCTTTTACAAGGCCCTTGAGATGGGCTTACCCCACAATGGACGCCGAGTAAAGATTGACTATTCACAGAGTGCGCTACCGCATGATAGGGGCCGAGGTCGACAGAATTTGAACGACGGAACTCGCGACATTGGCAATGCTCCATCCGCAGTATTACTCTTTCGTGGCCTTGATCCTCTGTCCGGCCCACAAGCCATAGCCCAGGCAATGATGGGTTCCGCGGGACCTGGCAAGGAGGGTCACAAGGGCATGAAGAGGATCATTCTCATCAAGGACAAGGTTACCTTGGCCAGCTTTCAATTTACTTTTGTCGAGTTTGTCGATATCCAGGTATTTAAAATGGATGACCAACGACTAGCAAACTTACACGTGTATTCTAGGCTGCTTCTGGGGTGTTGGCGAATACCATGTCGTCGGCAATCCATCCCTCAGGCTTTCGGATTTCAGATAAGCCCGTTGCAGCGTCATTTGCGCATCCGTACTCGTTCCAGCACGTGTCCGATGTAATGCTGCGCGATGAAACTGCTATCCCATCATCGCTCAATCTTGGTGGCGTTGAGGGCACCTTCGTGAAGTATTGGGATGAGTCTGCGACTGTTGCTGTTCTGGACTTCAAAGTCGAAGAGCCATTGCCGGCCCAAACACAAGCTACTGCTGCCCCAACCAAAGAGAAGAAGAAGAAGGTGAAAGGTATTAATTTATCAAACTCCATATCTGCGACGTGTTTCTCAGGGAGATCCCTATCTAGATGATGCTCCTAAAAAGCTCCCTACACCGTCCGCGTTGCCGGTCTCAGACAAGCCGGTGACGCTGAACTTTAATAAAACAGGAACAACCAACAAAGCTTTGGCGGCAGTGTCAGGTCCGAGAGGTCCCCCAGTTGTGTCGCTTGGTTTCTCTGCTGAAGACTTTGCTGCTGGTGATGACGACCAAGAAACAGAACAAGGTGCCCCTGCTGAAGATGACAAAGGTATTACTATCGGCTAGGTAAATGTCATAGCAGTCGTGTTGATGATTTGTAGCAGTCATCACAGCAAAAAAGGTACCACCTTTGATCGCCAGCAAAAAAGTATGATATTTCGTTAACTCGTAGCCGCCAACCCATACAACATTGTTCTAGACTGTGAACAACATACAAAAGTGGAATCAAGTCCAAGAAGAACTTAAGGAAGGACCGAATGTTCAAGCTCCGGTGGTTGGTGACTTTTTCGGTGTTAAGAGCTAAACGTGTCTCACTCGCATGTTTTCCTTCTACAGGCACCGGCACCTCCCAACCCACCCTCATCTGGTGCAACGCCAGAGCCCGCAGAATTGGAATTTGAATATTCTGACACGGCTGCTATGACATGCCTGCTTTGCGCCAGACAATTCAAAAGCCTTGAACAGTTGAAAAGACACAACAAAGAGTCTGATCTTCACAGGGTTCGTACTATTTCTCCCGTATAAACCTTGGAATACCTACACTTTTCCTCAACTCTTATGGATGCCGGACCACAGAAAAATTGCAGAGATACAAACTTGCGGGAGATTGCTCGCCAGAAGGTCGCCGCCATACGGAAGTCTCAATCAGGGGCTGACCTGCCCAAATACCGGGATCGGGCATCTGAACGTCGCATCATGCACAACCAGCCAGAGATGCCTTTACCGGAGAATAACACTTCGGTTACAAAGAAGAAACGTCATGTGGAAGGTCCGCCGCCGCCACCTTCACCCCCTCCACCAGCCGTTGCTCCTAGCAAAGATGAAGCCAATGTAGGAAACAAACTGCTCAGGATGATGGGATGGAAAGATGGGTCTGGTCTGGGCACAGATGGCGATGGTCGTGTTGACCCAATGTATGTCATCCCCACTAATTTTCCGCGGCATAATGACTTTTTTTCACCAGCCAAACGGCCATATACGCTCAAGGTGTTGGCTTGGGTGCTAGCAAAGGAAAAGAACTGGGTAAATATGCCGAAGGTTATTCAGGCTACGTACATATGGTGCAAGATGCAGTGAGTCTGGAAAGCTTTCGGAGGAATCTGCACGCTCTGACTCGCGGCTTTTGCTGGTTTTTAGGCTCGTGAGCGTTATGGGGCTTAATATAGGTCAATGAGTGCTAGTTGGTTTATCTCTTGAACAGCTTTGTAATGTCATCAGTCCCTTGCTTTTACTATGTGCATGAATGCCATTCATCCTATCTCACGAGGTTTGATCAGCAAATGACGAGGCTCGCTGGCTAAGTGGAAGGTTACGTACTGTTTTTGGTTCCAGAGAAGACTGAGACCCAGTCCAACGCTGCTGAGGTTGCGGAAGAACCCTCAGCCGTTATTTGCTGCACTCAAGGTATTTGTGCTGCCAGGCGATTGCACTTTGCAAAGCAGTTAACCACATCGATTCATCTGCCAGCCGCAGTCAAGGGGCAGCATCTGCTAGCACTAGGGAAGATCGGAACCAAGTAAACCCGTGGACGACAATACTAACGACTCTTGTAGTACATACTCTTGGTTACCTGATGTATTACGAATGTCGCAAATCTCTCTAGCTCGGCATCCTTGGTTGAATTCTTCTCGAGATAACTACGCGCATTACTGAGTCTGTCTTCACCGTCGCCATCTTCTCTGTCCCTATGGTATATGCTTAATTTCATGGTAACGAACTCCGTCGTCCTGCTTCTTTCTGTCGTGGTATGTACTAATCCCGAGGTTAGCCTTATCCTCGTATTCAGGTGAGCATTTATGTTTTTACTTCATACATTAATTATGGCGCAGTTCAATGGGATATTTTAGTGTCTTGTTGATCCTGGTTCATTGCCACCAGGAACGGGTGAGTTCAAGTGCTACCACAAGGAAAGACAAAACTAAGTTAAGTCCCAAAGGACCTCTTACGATCGTTATCAGGAAGGAATGGAATGGTTCTCGACAATAATGTCCAACGTACGCGTCAACACTCCCTGGACACGATGATCAACTTAAAGTGCTTGTCAGATTCGCAACTAGTCACGGGTGATCTGGGTACACGTAGCTCTCCCTCCTGAAGAATACCCCAACCATATTAAAGGAAAGATGTTGACGGCCGATCTCAGAGGTACTGAAGTCAGACACCAGAAAGTCGATGCACTTCAGTATTGTAGCGTACGCAGTTAAGCATTATCTTCGTGCAGAGGACGGCACAGACTGCGAAAACTTGCAGTGGTCTTACTACCGCACTTCGTTAGGTTTGGTGAGGGACGTATCCACATTGATCCATGCGACTCAGATACATGGTGGAGAGACATTCAGGAGGGCATAGTCCATTTGGTTATGATGATGGGGAAGGTGATGATTGATACAATGAACTTTCAAGACACCAGTCATCAATGGTTGACTTCTCTGACATACTGACATATCTCTTTCAATGTATGTTCTTTGGGTGGAACATTTAAGAGCTAGTTTGGAGTCCTCAAATAACTGATATTTGCCTACTTTCTTGGTTTATTTATGTTTTGGTGTGTGGCTGCTTTCACATCCCAATGGAGTCTGAGCTTGAAAGTGAGTCCTGGCATGGATTACTAACCAGACATTGAGCATCAAAGGCTTGTATTGGTTTCTGTTTGTGAGGGTTATGGCCAACACCATCCCTCACACTTCCCACAACAGAATCTCTTGTAGCATACTATATTCTTTTATTCCTTTTTATTATCAGACACTTTACTGCAGATACCATACCGATGTATTCAAGTAAATGCTACATACTGATACTTAGATTAAAAACTACATAGTTGCTTACCTAAGCATGTGGTATGCTGCACATAGCATTGTATTGGTCTCCTTGTAGTTTCAACACCAGTACTCGGGCTTGGAAGATCCTCTTACTCTGATCTCTCTCTTTCAGTAACTCGGTCACGCCCAACATTCTGCCTTGCCTGTTACACTGTTGCTTCACTTGCTGCACTACTGTCCCAATACATGATCCACTCATTCATTATTTCTATGTCTTTGAAACATCCTACTCCAAAAGCATCATGGACAAAGGAAGAAACATCAGCCCTTATCAACTTCCTGCATCAGCACCATGTGCAGGTGGGGGATGCTGGAAAATTCAAGAAGTCTACATACCGAGCTGCAGTGGATCATCTCACCCTACTCCTCAAGGCAGGCCTGAAGAAGATGGCAGACATGGTGAAGAACAGATGGACATATCAGAGTTATGAGGTGCAGTGGGACACTGATAACAAGTACAATGAGTGAAGCTAGACAACATAATCAGCATTGTACTTGTAGTAAATGACAGATATGTAAAGGTCTCACCTCAGCTTTGGAGATGAAGGCTGAGGTGTTCAAGTCAGAACATGACAAACTAAATATCCTACACAAAATGAGCTTGGAAAGCTGTACCAGAACTACATGGCAAGGTACATTGTAATAAGTGAATAGTAAATTGGATCAGTCAAGTCAAGTCAAATCAAAGTGAAACAACATCAAGTAAACATATCTGCAGTCATGCTTGACATTTCTTGGACTGTAAGGCTCTGAGTTCTGACAGGACATCCTATGTGAGTAATTGCTACATCTTTGATCACCCTCCACTGACTAGATTGCAGCATACTAGGCCCAGAGAACATTCCTAGAAATCCAGTCCTATCAAGGGACATCAGGATTCCACTGGGACAACATCAATGGCTGTGGAATTGAAGGGAAGAATGCTGATGATGTCTTTGAGGGGTATGCAGTGGTATGTGAATCCACTTAGATCTTCCTCCCATCAGTGGACTAACAACCTTTGTTTATTCTTCCAGAGGCATCCCCAAATTTGCCTGTTCAAAACATGTGGGTGGGAGTACTATGATCTCATGGCAGATATTATGCTAAATGGTACTCCTTGCAGGGAAAGTGCCTTTTCCTCAGGCACTTCCACTTCTACTATGGGTGTCACAGAGGATTTTGCTGCTGGGGATACAGTCATCAACAAGGGAACATTGGTAGGATCTGCACTGGTATCAGTGTTAATGCCACTTAGTATGATGTCTTGAGGTGACCTTGCTAATGGTAGCAAGGGTAAGGAGCACATCCCCTCAACTAGTCTTCCCCCTCCCTCCTTCAGTGGCCAACCCTCCACCAGTATGGTGTAATTTCTGCACATTTAGCACTGCATTGCACTTCTTTCTGTTACCACAAGAAAAGAATATTATTGTGTGCATGTTTAGATTAGATAGCTGTGCATTGTCTGACTAGTTCAGTTGCTGCAAGAAAAAAAAAGGTATTTGCCTGCACATTTTAGATTATGTCTGCACATTTAGATTATCATTGAAAGCATGTGCAGTGAAGTGCCTAAACAACTAAATTACTTTGTACATCCACAACAAGAGATTTACTTGCACATGAAAAACAGTATCCATACATATAGTTTTATAGTAGGGTTTCACATGTACAAGTGTCTAAATCACAGAGGTGAAGACAGTTCAGAGGATGATGGGGAAAGTGGTGGCCAGAAGATGAGCTGTTTGGCTAGACTATTACATACATCTGAAACAAACTTGTTTGCATACCCAAAAGCTGTCCTCTGGTTGATGATTCAGAACATGCATGATTTGCACCCACTGCTGACATGGCCAAAATGCATATCTTTGAAATGTTTGATGGCATCATTGTAAGGTTGTGGATTCTGTCCATCAAGAAGAAATCTACCCATGCCATTCCACCACACTGCATACCAGTCTTCCTCACACCCATCTGGGTCTTGACAATCATCTTCATGTAGGATACTTGGTGGTTCTGCAGCTATGATGCAATAGTGTCCCTCTAAAACAGCCTTTGCATATGTCAAGCCAACAAATGTATTGTTTCCCATGAGCTGATGGTGTTCTTTTGTGATTCAAGTGAGAGGGATCTCAACAAGATGTTGGAAAGTGTGCTTAAAAAGTTCCCAGGAATGGTAGGTGACACTGAGGTGGACAATTTCAGCAGCATGAAAATGATATGCTGAGGCCAGGATCTGTTTGATAATGAATGTATGTGTTTCTTTGCATTGATATTTGTCACAAAACCATAGGAAGTCCTTCAATTCTTGAGTATCATATTTGCCTTCAGGATGGAGGCTGTATGATATGCCATGAGTTAGCTAGTATAATGGCAATGAACACTTACTGACCTTCCAAAATTGTGTTTAACAAACATATCAAATACTCATGTCATTAGGCTGTGAATGAGGATAGGCTTGTCATCAGTGAGGCCCTTGTCAGACTCATACCCATCTGGCCCAGAAATGAGCATGTCCTTGAAAATCATGGAGTCACTTAACAATAGCTCCTCAAAAAGCTTGTACAGCATATCATCCACCTTGGTTGTGGATGATACTCCAATAGATCCCAATAAAACAACAGATACAGTGACTTCAGAAACCCTTTCCATAACTAACTCTAATGGCAGTGCATGAAGCACACTGCCAAACACATGAAAATTGATGCTAAGCTTTGGTGGAGTTATAAGTAGTGCATACTCTTGGCTATAATATTGCCCCCTAAGTCATGTGATTCCATTGACACAGTCTAGAGATATGGGCATTTTAAAACAGCAAATTCATGGAAAGGGTTTTTTCACTTTTGAATTGATAACTAGGATCTTATTTAAAACATTCTATAATGGTATTGTTTATTGATACAAACAAAGATACACATGTAAACAATATGTCTGAGTTTAAAAAGTTCACACACTTCTTGTTTTCAACCATCATCATGATCAGGTCCCTCTCTTACTCAACAAAACACCATTCACTCTTTGCTTGAGTCTGGCCATTCTGGTGAAGCTATTTCCAAGCAAGTTGGTGTCAGCCCCTCTGCTGTATTCAAACTTCACTCTAAGAAATGTTCTACTCTTTCTAAGGCCATTGGAGGGCATCCTTTCAAGCTTTCTTCTGCCAATATTCATTATGCTCAACATCTTATCACCTCTGGCAAGGCTAAAAATGCAGTTCAAGTCACCAAAGCACTTGTCAATATTATTGACCAGCCTCTCTCTGCCAATACTGTTCATCTTCACTTGAAGAAATCTGGTATGAAGGCTGTAGTCAAGACCAAACATCCTATTCTCTCTGCTAGACATTGCAAGGCTTGCTTGGATTTTGCTTATACCCACAAGGACTGGACTATAGATGACTGGAAGAGGGTTGTATGGTCTGATGAGACCAAAATCAATTGCCTAGGGTCAGATGGATGCAAGTAGGCTTGGAAAAAGATGAGTGAGGGGCTTAATGATAGGCTGGTACAGGGAACTCTCAAGTTTGGAGGGGGTTCCTTGAAGATGTGAGGTTGTATGACTTGGGAGGGTGTTGGCTATGCTGCCAAGATTGATGGTAGGATGAATGGGGACCTTTACCTTCAGATTTTGAAGGATGAGCTTCAACAAACATTGAAGCATTATGGTCTCAATCCATCTAATATCATCTTTCAGCAAGACAATGATCCCAAGCATACTTGCAAAAAGATTAGAGATTGGCTAAAAGGGCAGGAGTTTGGGACCATGGTATGGCTTGCACAATCCCCTGACCTTAACCCCATAGAACATCTCTGGGGTTACCTGAAAAGAAGGCTTGCAAGGCATGAAAACCCCCCTAATGAGATTCATAAGCTATGGGAGAGAGTTCAGGTGGAGTGAGAGGGGATATCAGTGGAGGAGTGTCAGAAACTGATTGAGAGTATGCCTAGAAGGGTTCAGGCAGTGCTTAGAGCAAAAGGTGGATATACCAAGTACTGATAACATCCAAATACCCTTGTAAATTCAAAAGTGAAAAAACCCTTTCCATGAATTTGCTGTTTTAAAATGCCCATATCTCTAGACTGTGTCAATGGAATCACATGACTTAGGGGGCAATATTATAGCCAAGAGTATGCACTACTTATAACTCCACCAAAGCTTAGCATCAATTTTCATGTGTTTGGCAGTGTGCTTCATGCACTGCCATTAGAGTTAGTTATGGAAAGGGTTTTTGGAGTCACTGTAAGCCTAATGTTATCACCTTCAGTTGATTCATGATCAGCCCCAGAGCTGGAGAGAGGCTCCATGATTAGTGTCCTTCTTCCAGAGGGTTCAACCCCAGTGGTGACTGCAATAGGGTTTTGTTGAGTTTTGTGGCTCAGATACAATGAAGATCAGGAAAGAAGGGAAACTGAGAGACAATATCATCTAGAATGATAATAAATTAGCTCAACAAGAGGAATATCAAAAGCACTTACCCCAGATATTTTTTGCCTGCTCAGCAGTGCTCTCATTTGGCTCTCCAGCCTCAATGGAGTACCTGTAAGTCTGCAAGTTTGTATCATCCTCAGAATTGGGGTCAATGCCCTCTCCAGTGATGGTTAGCCTCTTGGCATACTGTTTATAAACTTTTGCAAGCCTATGAAGTAAGTTAGTATCATTAGAGGGCTGAAATTTAGGCTCACCCTTCATATCTACCTCTAATTCTATGTATCTCCAGTAGCAGTAGCATTGATGCTATGGAGCTCAGGTAATAGAACTGAGCCAACCTGTTGGAATATGCTTGCCTTGGTCTCACCTGAAGTGTTCTGAATGAATTATCATCATGGTAAATAGTTTTTCATCATTGAGCATGTTACTCACCTCATGTTTCAATTTCCCACACAAAACTTTGAGATTTGCTGGTTTTGTAATCTCTGCTATGAGTCTCCACATAAGGGCATGGTCATCAGTGTCCCAAGGAATCAGTGGCAGTATGGCTTTGAGCTTTTTTTACAGGCATAGAGGAAAGTTGAATAGCATTAATGATTATTGAGTGGAATGACCAGTATGTAAAAATTAACCACTATGCTAAGTGCATTCCCATGACCCAAAGCAAAAGCAAAAGTGACAGCATGTTAAGGCTTTGTGGATACACAAGCCTTGAACACCTTTGAAACTGATGCACACTAACCCTAACCCTAGATCTACTGACTAAGCAATCTACTGAGCTTTTACAAGGGCCTATCCCAATGCCTGAGATGCTGACTAAGCAATCTCCTGAGCCTTACAAGGCAATACTTGGCACAGCAAGAATCCTTGGTCCTATTGGAAGTGACTGACAAGGGTTTTTGGAGTGAGCCAGTAGATTCATAGGATGTGCAAAGGAGATGAAAGATGGGGAACATCCCTCATCTTTGTCTCAACTGTATACTACATGAGAACAATAGAATTACTGGCTATGGGGAACAATGTCTGAAAAGAAATGGAGCTGGGATGACTCCAAATGGCATAGGTAGGAGTTAATGCATCACAATCACATGAAAGTCACATGATGTTATGGTTTCATTCTTTTTCCTCTCTTTTTCTTTCTCTTCCCCTTTCACTGTAACATGCTTACATATCAACAGACTCTTCAAGGACATTTGAGAACTTTCCTATGACATCACTCTATGTCATCTTGGGGTTTGTACCCACTTCACTCCATACTCCAACTGATATGTCATTGGAGCTTTGCTGCAGTTAACCCCCCACTGTTGTACTATTACTGATCTGCATGTACTATATAGTCCATACAATGATGAGGGAATAGCCCCATCAAAATTCTACCTTGTTCCTCATCTCACTTGGTATTGAGCCCTGAAGTATCCTTCAAGGCAAACTATACTAAGTCATCCTTGACTTGGTTCTGTATCATTCACTGACTGTCAACCTTGAAGTTTCCTTCAAGGTCATCTGTCAGTCAGCTAGCATAGAAGGTTGTCATGCCACTGCTTGAGTTGCTGGCATAACAAAAGAATTTTGATCATTAACTCATGGTATGTTTGTCAACCTATGAACAATGCTTACCACTTTGGAAGCCTACCACCCTCTGGAGAAAACCAAGCACCTACAATTCATCATAGCATCCCCTTACTCATTTAAATCCAACCTCCCTTCAATGCCTTGTGCTCAAAGTATCCCAATCATTATATCCCTCTGATGCTGGGCCATCAACCCCATGTCAGTAACCCCATTCTACCACATCAGGAGACAGGCCACTGGTCCCTCCCAGACCTGAATGTATTGCAGGGCCATCTACTTATGAAGATAAAACCAGAACTTTCCCTTGATGGTTCCTGCCTCCCATCCTTATAAACTCTTTGGTCCCAACAGTCCAACTCTCACCCAAAGTCACACCCATACTCACTACCTATTGATCACCACCTCCCACCATCACTAGCAAATTGGAAGATGAACCTGATTTCAGACTTCTCTCAGATAACCCATCAGAAGACATTGTAATCCCTACCACTCATGAAGCTGCTATGACAGAACAGCTTGCAGATGCTACTGCTTCCATGGGTCTCTCAGACCCATTCCAAAGACATGACCCTACTGCAGCTCAACTAGCAGCCTGGTATGAGTCTACTTACCAATGACCCAGAGTTGTCTGAGGACTGTTTTCCCTGCTGAAGAAGGGAAAAGCAAAGGCAACAGTTGATGATGACAAAGACCATCCTTCATTGATGAAAGAAATCCTAATCAATAAACCCCCAACATTCAACAGATCTCACCAAGACTTCAGTGGATGGCTGGTATTGGTCAAAACCTATCTCAGAGTCAACTGCCACATCTATGACAACAACACCAAGTGCATTGCATTTGCCCTCTCATTCATGACCAAGGGCAGCACTATGGGGTTCAGAGAAAGTTATGCCATTGACAACTGGATGGACAAGACAGGTTTCTTCATACTCAATACCTGGTCCACATTTGAAGCTAAATTAAAAAATCAATTTCAGATAGGTGACATTAAAGCGATGGCCCTGATCCATCTCTCCATCATCAAACAGGGCAGACGATCACTTGACAAGTATGTCACAGACTTTGACAATTGTCTAGCAAAGGCCAGGCTTATGGCCAAGGACATGGCCACTGTGATATTCTTTGAAAAAGGGCTAGACCCTTTGGTTAGTAGGAAGATATTGGACCAAGGAGAGATTCCACAGACAGTGCAACAGTGGAAGGATGCCACCATCTTGGTGTGGGCAAGTATTGCCACTTGGAAAGTCTTCAATGAATCAAGTACCTCACAAGATTGAAGTTTCTTATGGAAGAACTTGAAGAAAGAGGAACCAGTCAAAGACCCCTATGCTATGGACATTGACAAGTCCTGACAATGTAATCCCTACACCAAGATAGCAGGAGCCTGCTTTGGCTGTGGGAAGACTGGGCATTACTGGGACAACTGTCCTGAAGAAAAGGCAAAGAAGATCAGGAGGATGAAGGAAGAGCTAAGAATGTTGGAAAGCAAGGGCACATCCAACAATTCAACTTCCAGTGCATCCTCAAAGGATTTTCAGTAGGGGAACAGGAGGCTGCACCTAGTTCCCCAGTTTCTAATTCTTGTAAAGTAGGAATTGTCAACAAAGTATGTCAATATGAACAAGACCACTTTGTTCCTTCATTGGCAGGAATTGTCTACTTGACAGAAAAAGAAAACACAGCAGTCCATACCCTCATTGACTCAGGTGCTGAGACAAATTTAATCAATGAAAGAGTCATGGAGCAGTACAAAATCCACAAGTGACAGATAGAGGATCCATTTGAAGTACATGGCATAGCAGGCCCTACCAGATGAATGATCACCCATATCATCTTGGTGAAGGTAAAAATCTGGGGAAAGGAAACCAGACTTAGAGCATATGTTTTCTGGCTCACAGGATGGGAACAACTAATTTTAGGAATGCCATGGCTGTGGGAAGAAAACCCAATCATCAATTGGAAAACCTGAAAATTAATTGGTTTCAACATCAGTGACAAAGACCTCCAAAAGAAACACTCTGACACCCCAGTCTTCAATCAAACATCAATATCCACAAAGCTGGAGGCAAAACAAGAACAAAAGGTAGTCAGATTGCCAAAGGAATACACTAACTTTGCCACAGTATTCTCTGACCAAGAGATACCCCTCCCTGACCATCATGAGGGACTTGACCATGAAATCTGTTTAAAACTGGACTTCATTCTCAAGAAAGCTGTCCCCTATAGGCTTGCACAAGATGAGATGGCCAAGCTGGATGCTTTCCTTGAAGAAAACCTTGCCTGTAGGAAGATCTGCCTGTCCAAATCTCAACAGGCCTCTCTGGTCTTCTTCGTCAGCAAAAAGGATGGCAAGAAACAGTTGGTCCAAGACTACCAATACCTCAATGCAAACACCATCACTGACTCATATCCCCTTCCTGATATCAAGACCCTGCTTGATGAACTCGCCAAGTCACAGTATTTTGCCAAGTTTGATGTTCATTGGGGGTTCACAAACATTTGCATCAAGGAAGGTGATGAGTGGAAGTCAGCGTTCATAACCCCAAGGGGGCTCTACAAACCAATTGTGATGTTTTTCAGTCAAACCAACTCACCTCCCACTTTCCAGCATTACATGGACCATACTTTCAGGGACATGAGAAAAGAAAAGAAAGTGGTTATATTCATGGATGACACTGCTGTTCATGCAATAATGTGAGAGGAACTCCAGGAACACATACAGGAGTTCTTGACTATAGCACAATGAGAAGGCTTGCACCTCAAACTCAGCAAGTCTACATTTGAGACCAAGCAGCTCAACTTCCTCAGTTACATAGTCACACATGGCAAGTATGAGCCATTGCCAGTCAAAATGGCTGCCATCAGGGATTGGCTGGTCCCCACAACATTAAAACAGGTATGCAGTTTCATTGGATTCTGCAATTTTTACTGGATGTTCATTCCCAGTTTCTCACAAATCACATGCCCCTTGCACAACCTGAGCAAAAAAGGGGTGGCCTTTGTATGGGGAGAGCCCCAACAGCTCACTTTTGATGAACTGAAGTGGAGGCTGATGGCCTCCCCAGTTCTGTTGCTGCCCAATTTTACTAAACCATTTGTCATCCACACAGATGCTTCAAAACTTGGAACAGGCGCAACTCTTTCCCAACACAACAATGCCAGGGTTCTCCACCCCTGTGCATTTTTATCCCAGTCCTTGGTAGGTGCCGAGCAAAACTACCAAGTCTATGACCTCAAATTGCTTGCAGTAATAAGGGTGCTCAAGCACTGGTGATCCTATCTTCTCTCTCCTGTTTCCCCCACCATGGTGTTTACTGACCACCACAACATTCTTTATTTCCACCAGCCCCAGAATCTTACCCCCCAGCAAGCCTGTTGGCAAGCCACCCTTCAGGAGTACCTCCTTTGGTTCTCCTACCTCCCTGGGAAGTGCAATATTCCCCCCAATACATTGTCCCACATGCCTAACTTCAGCAAGGAGCTCCTGCTCTCTCAAACCCTGCTGCTAGATTCTCTCATCCTTTCCCCAGTGGCAGGAGAGGGGGGTAGCACTAGTAAATTTCCTTTACCTACACCTAATAACTCACAAAAAACACAGAAAATTCAACAAAAATCTACATTAAACCCCCTTGCACCTCCTTTTTACCCCAAAAATGCACAAATACATATACTTTCCAATCCTCTAAAAAACAAAATATTAAAACAAACAGAAAACAAAAGAAACAACAACAGACTCATTTACGTACTAGACAATAAACAATGAGAGGTGTTGAAAGAGTATCATGATGGAAGAACCAATGGACACCCTGGAGTATGAGCAATGATGAAGAAGATGGGACAGCATGTGTTCTGGCCCAGAATGCATGCTGAAATAAGGGAGTATGTCAGAGGCTGTATGGTTTGCCAGGCAAACAAAGTCAATACTCACCCAATCACCCCACCAATGGTCCTGATACCAGTCAAGATGGGACAGCTGCCATTCAAGTCAATTTCAGTAGATATGGTAACTGACCTACCCCCAGCCAGAGGCTGCAACTCAGTGCTAACAGTAGTTGACCAAGGCCTCACAAAGGTGGTCATGTTCATCCCAACTAACAAAACAGCTGATTTGTACAAAGTGGCACAGCTATTCCACACTCATGTCCACTCATGTTTTGACCTCCCTGATGCCATCATCAGCAACCACAGACTGCAGTTCATCTCTGCATTCACCTGCAACCTCTATAACTCACTTGGGATTGAACTCCACACCACCACTGCTTACTGGCCCCAGTCCAATGAACAAGTGGAAAGACTTAATCAGGAACTCAGCACTTTCCTCTGGATGTTTGCCTCTGCTGACCCAGATAACTGGTCTAAGTACTTGCCTGATGCAGAGTTCACTCACAATAGCTGAATCAGCTCCATCACAGGAGAAACCCCTTTCTCACTCCTCTATGGATATGAACCAACTTTATACCCCACTGATGTGGCTAATACCCCCAAACTTGCTGCCGACTGTCTGGCTCACCTTGCAGCAGCACACAACTAAGCTCTCATCGCATACAAGGCTGTGCAAGACAATGTTGCCAAAAGGTATGCCAACCCCAGCTACAAGAAGTTTGAGGTAGGGGACAAAGTATGGCTTGATGCAACAAACCTGAACCTTGTGATGCCAACGAGGAAGTTAGCACCACACCACCTAGGTCTGTTTCCAATACTGGAGAAGCTCTCAGCCATCAGTTATCAGTTGGATCTGCATAGAAGCTGGAAAGTACATGACATGTTCCATGTGTCATTACTGATGCCATACATGGAAACCCTGATCAACAGCCTGGCTCCACCAGCTCCACCACCAGATCTTGTTGAAGGCGTCAACAAATGGGAAGTGGAGCAGATTATAAAACACTCCACAAATCAAAGAACAGTGAAGACCCAATATTGGGTGAAGTGGAGAGGGTACCCACATTCAGAAAACATGTGGGAACCAGAGGAACATTTAAGAAATGCTGAGTACCTCCTTCACAGGTATCAGCACACCCACCATCTCCCTCTGACCATTTTCCAATGAGTGATGGATATATCACCCCTCTGAATCCTTTTAACTATGTCCCAGTCTCCCACTCCCCTTCCCCCTCATTCTCTGATTTCTTGGTGGACTGCCTCCAGTGGGGATCCAAACCCATTCAAAACTCCACCAGGACCCATTCAGTATCTCTCACCCCTGCAGTCTCCAAGGGGAAGTCTCACACCTCCCCCAAACATTCAACTTCAGTTGCCCCCAACTCACTTCCACAATGCAAGACCCCTAAGCCTCTTGGCAGAACTACCCTCAAGTCCCTTCATCACCACTCACCTGCCCACCCTGCAGGTGATGATCTTTCCACCCTGCAAGCATCAACATCCTGCCCCCCAGCTGTCATCATCACTTGCAAGGACCCCATACTGGACATCACCACCACCACCTGCACCCCCCCTATCTAGCTTCATCCCTCCTGCAAGCCAACCATCTGTCAATGAGTTTGTCAGTTATAGCCAGATCCTTGCAGGCTATCCAACATGGGAGGCATCCAGATGCAACCCTCCACCAGATGACAACTGCCTGCAGGTGTTGTCTTCAGTCTTCTGCAATGCCAAGAATATAGGACAATGACTCATGGAGCTCACCAACACTGCTGATAGCACATGGGAGGAAACAATGAGGCTGAGGGTGGACAAGACAATGGGGAGTACAGTCATTGAAGTGATGAGTACCCAGTTGGCCATAGTCTCAATCATGCATGTTGATTATGGACTTAAACTGATCCAGTCCTTTCTGTCATTTCTTTCCAGATGAACCATCCCCCTAGAGTCTACCAACTTTGATCACTACAGTACAGGATTGACTCCTACAGGCCCACCATGTTCATCTTCTGTCAAAGGAAAGAAGAAGGAACCTCACTCCCCACTCCTTCCTGCTTTTCCTGACTTCACACTTCACCCCAGAACAGCTGCATGAGTTGCAGTCATATGCACATCAGGGGATGTCACAGGCATGGAAGGTCCTAGGGATGACAAAGACACAAGCTCTCCCTCTGTGCCCTCCTTCTCCCAGTCAGCCTACAGTTTTACCTGCTTCCTTCATGATGCAATGAGAGGCTCCATTGGCTACTGGCTCTCATATCTTATGAAGCTCAGAGACCTCCCCCTCTCATGCAATGTTCCCCTTTCCCTCAGCACCACACTCCCCTTTCCAAACAATGTGTTCCTCCCAGTTCCACATACTATGGGCCTCAAAGTACTCCTTTGTGGCCATACCATGGTCCCTGCCAATCACCCCCTCCACCCTTTTACCTGCTACCACTGCCACTACCTTGGCCACTGGTCTACTGACCACAACTCTTCCTGTCCACACTGGACCCTCTTGGACCATGGACCTGCTCCCCCAGAGCTTGGTGACTATTACCAGCAATAAACATCCCTCTCAGGTTGTTCAGCCTAAAAGGGGGGTAATGTTACAGTTTCATTCTTTTTCCTCTCTTTTTCTTTCTCTTCCCCTTTCACTGTAACATGCTTACATATCAACAGACTTTTCAAGGACATTTGAGAACTTTCCTATGACATCACTCTATGTCATCTTGGGGTTTGTACCCACTTCACTCCATACTTCAACTGATACATCATTGGAGCTTTGCTGCAGTTAACCCCCCACTGTTGTACTATTACCGATCTGCATGTACTATATAGTCCATACAATGATGAGGGAATAGCCCCATCAAAATTCTACCTTGTTCCTTGTCTCACTTGGTATTGAGCCCTGAAGTATCCTTCAAGGCAAACTATGCTAAGTCATCCTTGACTTGGTTCTGTATCATTCACCAACCATCAACCTCAAAATTTCCTTCAAGGTCATCCATCAGTCAGCTGGCATAGAAGGTCATCATGCCACCACTTGAGTCACTGGCATAACACATGATGCAAAAGTTAACCCCTCACACTGGAAAATGGTGAAGGGCATGAGGTGCATTTACATCCAGGGTATCATACAAAGGTAAAAAGTGGAAACATACTGAGCTATAGGCTTGAGTCTGCTGAGCATGTCCATTGAATTTGGGGAAGTCCCCATACATGCATAGGGATAGTCTGCAAAGTGTCTGTTGGATTACATAAGAGGAGACATGTGATCATGAGAGAGGTCACATGATTGGAAAAGATTAGATAAGGAAAGAAATCATAACACAGCAACTGCAAAAAGTGACAACTCTGAGCTCCTCTAATGTATACCATGCAGAACTTAACCCACAGGACTTGAGTGACCTCCTCATGGCTTGCCAAAGCAAGACTGAACTGACATACAATTGGTGTTCTCTTGACCACTGAAAGGACCTGCACAGCTTGACTCTCTGTGGATGATCTTCTGACTTGGTCAAAAGGCTTGATTGACTCTCTGGATGGCTCATGCAGTGACAGAAGTCTGATTTACCTCTGTTGCAGATCAAACTAGTCAGTTTTGGCTGCCTCAATTTCTGTGTTAATGACATTGATTATATTGGGATCCTTCATGATTCCTTGTGAAACTATTGCCTTCTAGAACTTGACATCTCCATAAAAAAGGATATAGACCTCTATATGACAGCAAATTTCTCATTTAGGATGGTGAGTACCTTATGTCCTTCCCAGTTACAGCAAAAGGTATCATTACCCACTATGATTCTAGCACTTTCTGAAGCTGACTCCTGAGTGAGTTTACCTCAGCCTTCCTGACAGGTGATGTTAGTCATGGCTGAATGGCACAAGGTTTATAATCACCTGCATGAGGAGAAGTTAGGTGCAAGCACTTAGGTCTATGCTACTTTTAGAGGTCAATCAACTATTAGCAAATACTGTACTCTCTTGGTGAACTGAAACCCTTGTATAAATGAGTATATCACAATCTCTTCATCTCAATCCCTCCTGAATTGAGAACCAACCTGTGATTACTAGATCTAAGATAGAAGTCTTGCATGTTGAAAGTTGGGGTTGCTGGCTTGAGCAAACACTAGAGAATAGTTCAGAGGACCTAGTCCATAGTCCACAAGACTCAGTACTTCATATTGTGAAGACTGAGGTGTTAAGACTCCAGACTGTGAAAATAAGTCCATGCTTATGTAAGGAATGCTTGTTGGACAAAAGAGGAAAGAACAGTAAATATAGAAGTCCAATATTCTAACATTGAACATCATGTGATGTGATAAAAGTGTAACACACATCTGATCATGGTACTGAGTGTCACAAGCAGAGATTGAATACTATTAGCAGTGGCACCAAGTATGCTGGTTGTTGGGATTGGCAAGTTGTTTGTAGTAGAACTTGCTAATTTACACACTCACTTCAATTGTGAGAATTGCTTACTACTCACAGGACAATAGACAACACATGAGTACATGACAGCTGTAGATTTGCCACCTCAGACATTTGTCACTGTAAGCATGCAACTGAAGTGGGCACACTCATATCTCTTGTACTGTACTTTTCATAACTGATCATATTACCTAACTGTTCTTATCTGTATTCCTAGATGTTTGTTGCTGTAAGTGTGCAACTGAGCTGTTCTTATCTGTATAGATCCTAAAACTGGTAGCTGTGATTGTAGTAGGGTAACTAAGGACTTTAACTGAAATAATTTGTATCACACTATGTTGTCAACTAAGTCTCTTATCATACATTTGATCAAGTTAGAGGAGAGTTGGTGGCTTTATCCTGAATCCAGGTCTGCTCAATATTTCTCAGGTGACTTGATGCCCCTAACAGCCTTGCTGAAGTTGTCAAGTTCAAATTGTGTGTGGCATTTCAATGAGGCTGGTGCTCAGGAGTGCTTTGCATCAAGAACTATGTAGCATTCCTGGATAGACAATGTCACTGCAAAGGTACCCATAAGCCCTATCTTTCCCATTTTTCTCAATCCATTCCAATGTGACAACAATGAAGCAACTAGGCTACAAGAGTAGCACATGCAGTCCTGGTCCTTGTTGGATCTGCAGTAGATCTACAAATACCTCTCAGTTTGCCTGCAGTTGAAGACCACATCTTGTGTGCACAGGCCAAGAAAGTAGTAAACCAGGTGTTCAAATATTCTAGAAGATAGCATATCCAGAGCCACTAACCCACATTGGTCACTATTGTCCTGTATACAGTGTCCATCATGGTCCCAATTGATAAAAGGTGGTGGTCACAGTGGGTCTAGACACAGGAAGACTCAGTAACTTTGTGTTGATGAATGTTGACACTATGATTATTTGTGTCTACAGGTCATATTATCTGACCACTATATTTCAGTCATGTTAGTATTGACAGCTTTAGTCACATGTGACCGGTTATCACAGATATTCGAGATTCACATGGAACCGATCTATTGGTATCCTTCTTTTATGTTCTACAATGTTCTATCTTAGTATAGAAACTTACTCCTTCCTAAAGTAGTAGTTGTAGTTACAATGCTTCAGAGAAACTCCATGCACACAGACCATGTACAGTATGTATATATACTGTACCCTAGGGCTTCTATCCCTAGGTTCAAATCATATATTCTCTCATCTCTACTGAGCTCTCAAGTCCTTCAACACTTGACTGCTCTGATAGCAACATACTCATTCTTCTAACTCAAAGCACAAACATCCAGGTGAGCCAGAGTTGCTGTGCCCTTCCTGCCTTTAGTTTGTTAGGTTATGAGCCCCACCAGGCTCTGACTTGGTAGACAATTGTATTCAGCCTAACGGGCAATTCCCCAATCCAATCTATCATGCTTAGCTGGCTGGCAGACTTGTGCTTTGCAGTTACTTTCAAGTTACAGTATATAGCCTTCACTCTTACTATAGCTTTGGCCTACTGGTCGATTAACAACAATGTTCCTTTTGGAGTCGTACCTCTCTTCACCTATATGGTCTACCTGGCTGTTCATGTTGCATCCCTTCTCCAGTGGAGAGATGCCCCAGTGGCACTCCCACATCCAATTGCACCTGCTCTACCAGAGGACCACGACTTTCATGAAGCCTTTCAGGGTATGGAACCTTTCCCTCTTGGGGAAAATGGTTACCCTACTAGCTTCAATCAGGCACCTCCTCTCTATAACTGGGCATTGCATGCTTTTCAGGATTACAATTTTAATTGCTTTTATGACTACCTTCCAGTCATTTTGTGGTTCATATTCCCACAGCCTGAGTTCTGGTTACCACAGCAGTATTATATGCAGCAAACCTTCTCAGTTGCACAGTGGCTTTGGATTGATTTTGCCAAATCCTTCAGAACCTATATGTTCTATGCCCCCTATAGAGCTTTACCTGATCACATCCTCTTCAATGATGTCACTCCCTTTGATCTGTTTCTCATGTGACATCGTCTTTCCAGAAATGATCTCCAATTCTTTGACAACCAATTCATGGAACTTGTCACCCAGTTCAGTAATGTGAATGGACTTTACCCCCCTTCAGGCAATCAGGGAGTGCCGTGGCTCCAAGAGAGTCAGATGAACATCAGAGCAGGTATACCAACACAGATCTGGACAATCTCGAATTTGATGGATCTATTGACTGTGGATTGGAGGAGGAAGCTGGGATTAGGAGAAGATGAGCTGATGAGAAAGGAAAAGGACATGCCCTATAGGCACAGACTAAGGTGGTCCAATTTTGTGGATGCTACTGAGCCCAATTACCTCATTGCAGGCATTGTTTCTGGCAGAGCAAAGACTCACTGTATCTTTGCCCAGGCTTTCTGCAGAGAAGCCGCTCAATCACCTCTTCCTTTCATCACTAGCTCCTTCTCAGCACCTGAAAACCCCTTTATGGAAATTCATTGGCTCTTTCACAGATCTTATGAAGCTCCATCAGCCAAACTGATGTGGTATTCTACCCCACACAGCATCACCAACTTCTGGGGATTCGATTTATCAGCATTTAACAATGAAGACCCCTTGTTACTTACTGTCCCAGCATTCTGGATCAACACCCACCCTGATGAGTACTCACCCAACTCGATCTGGGTTCACCCTCTTTGGGATCCTCAACCATTTAGAGGAGCAGTTCCTGCTGTCCATGCCTGGAACAAATACCTCAATGCACACTTTAGAGGAGCTTTTAAGAAAGGAGCTTCAAATGAAAGCTCTTACTTACCCTCATGCTTGGACCAACAGCCTGATTCCCACATTGGTCTCTGGCTTTCACAGGTCATCAATGCATGATCTGATCCTAGGGTTCAGGCCACTCTGGACTCTCTCAAGGCCAAGTTTCTCTCCCCTGTCCATGGAATTACCTGGTGGCCTGGGAATGTCACCAGTGAGCATCCTAATGGACTTGCATCTTGGCAGCTCAACCTCTGCTGAATCAACCTCCCTCCTTCACTGGAAGATGGTGGCTCTGATTTCACATCTTAGGGTCAATCCCAGAGAAATGGAAGGAGCCTTCAACATGGTCCTTCATTACTGCTATCCGAGTCCAACTTGGATAGAGCAGCCATATTCCAGAGGAGGATGAGTGCACAATGATCTTTTGGACTTATCAACAGTCTCTCTACATACTTTCTTGAATCCTTCTTATCTAATGATTCATTTTCCTTATGAAAATTTTCCTGTTTCTCTCTTGGAAATGACTAACTGGGAGTCATTGGGGATCCAACTCCCCAACTACCACTATTGTCCTGACTACAATCTAGGACATTTTTTCGAACTTAGGCTCCTGGATCCAACTCTGGTTGTAAGACCTATTGTTCCCAGACCTAGGATTCCTCCTAGAGTCACACCAGTGGTACTGCCTCCAGTTATCATTCCTCAACCTTTAGCCTTGATTCCAGATACAGACGATACTTTCTTTGATCTATTGCTCTTACTCAATTTGTAGCCATGGCAGACAAAAAATCTGGTTTTATGAAAAACATCCCGATTTTCAACACTACCAACTATCCAATCTGGGCAATATCTATCAAGAATTTCTTATGAGTTCAAGGAACATGGCTTGTAGTTAATGGAACCACCACTAGACCTCCAACCACCACACCAGCAGCTGGACAACCAGATCCTCCACCAACTGCAGAACAACTTGCTTGGGACATGCTTGACTTGAAGGCTCTAGGAGCCATAATGGGTCATTGCAAGCCAATTGTCCAAATCAAAATGGACCAGTTTGCTACTTCCCATGAGGTATGGGAGTCATTACTGAACACTTATGGCAAACCCAGTGCTGCTGGAGTTTATGTGCAGTTTAAGCATGCCATGAAGATCTCTATTAGTAACAGGGAAGATCCCCTTCCCAAAATTACTGAGATCAATAATTCGTTCAGTTTTCTTGCCTCAAACGGCATGCCCCTACCTGAGTCAGCCTGTGCTATGATTATCATGGCTGCTCTCCTGTCAGACTGGGAGAACTTTGCTACTTCCACCCTTGCAACCCTTCTGGTTACCTTACCTGCTGGACAACAGGGTCAAACTCTAACTGTTGATGCAATTCTTCCACACATAAAGGAAGAATATCTACATTGCCATGGAAGGACTCAACTTCCTAGGATGACTGATAATGTTGTGGGCACTTCTGCCCAGCATGTGCAACAGAACCAGCAACCTAAGTGTTGCAAGTGCAGAAAGGGTCACAAGACCAAGGATCACTGGGAAGGAGGAAAATCTCCTACTGTTAACTTACCAAAGGCACAGGAAAAGAAGAAGGAAAAGAAGGCGAAGGGAAAAGGGAAAGGAGGAGGCAAGGCCCCCTCAGATAAGGTGAAAGGGAAGCAAAAGGCTTCCACACAAGAGGTTAACAAAGCTCAACTCAAGCTGTATACTTCTGATGATGAATCCTCCATTGGACAAGTGTATGCAAGTTCCAATATTGCAGAAGTGGGTTGGTCTAATACTTTCCCCTCATCAGCTCTCAATTCTTCTCTCACTATTCGAACTAAGGTTCGAGAGGAAATGGAGCATGATAGAGTCTGGAATAGTATTAGAACCTATAAAGACCCTTATAATGCTTCTTGTAACAACAGACAGTTCCCTCCTGCACAATATGACTCTGACTGTGAAGGAGCAGCAGGCTTTTATGCTTATATGTCCAACTGTGAAGGATGTCATCAACAAAGGAACAAAAAGGACGACCATCTTTGGCTAATGGATTCAGGAGCAACTAGTCACTCCACTCCTTTCAAGAAGGATTTCCTTAGCTATGTCGAATTTAAACAACCAATACCAGTAGGCACTGCTGGTAGTGAGAAGATATACTTTCTGGGTATAGGGACTGTTTCATTCACTGTAACACTAAATGGAAAACAGGAATGATGAATGCTACACAATGTCTTCTATTTGCCCTCAGGAGCGAAACAAATCCTATCCATACCATCCCTTACCACTGGATTGGGCTACACCTTTCAAGGTGATAAGACTCACACTTGAATCTATGACACATGAAAAAGACTCTTCCTCGAAGGCACTCACATGTTTCATGGCTCCAATCTTCATTGGTTTACAGGAAAACCAATTGGGAAGAATGATCAAAGATTGGTTCTTCTAGCGTGTTTGGACAACAAGAATATCAACACATTCTTATCTCTATTTGCTGTCGAATATTCCAACGTCTACAAATTATGGCATTCAAGGTTTGGCCATCCTAGTGATCAAGTAATGTGGAAAATCCCCAGCCATACTACTGGTCTTGATCATATACCATCTCAACCTAAACCTTTTCCCTGTGGTGAATGTCTCATTGGTAAAATGCATAACCAGCCCTTCTCTCCTTCCTGGACTAGAGCACTGGAGCCCCTTGCATTAATCCATTTGGATCTTTTACAGTTTCCAATGGAATCTTATTATCATCATGTTTACTGCCTAACCATCATTGACGACTTTAGTGGCTATGGGTCTACTCTTTTGCTTTGTGCCAAGAGTGACACTTCCAAGTCCTTCATTGATTGGGTTTCCTGGGCAGAATGTCAATCTGGCTATTCTATTAAATCAGTTCATTCTGACCATGGGGGAGAATTTATGGCAACTGCCTTCAAGGAGTTCCTGCTTTCAAAAGGAATTACTCATCAGTTGTCAGTCACAGACACTCCTCAACAAAATGGTCGAGCAGAACGCTTCAATAGAATGGTAATGGAGAGAGAGGAAGTACTCCATCATGCAGCTTGTTTACCCAAGCGCTACTGGAACTTTGCTCTACTCACCATGGTATTTGTCTACAATCACACTCCACTTCATCGAATCAACTGGAAGACACCATATGAACTCTTTTTGAAGAAGAAACCTACCATTTCCTATCTTCAAGTTTTTGGTTGTCTAGCCTATGTTTTCATACTGAAGGACAAGCTCTCTCCAAAAGCCAAAGAAATGCTCTTCCTTGGATATCCAGAAGGAACCAAAGGATATCTTTTCTTATGACAAAACAAGACGATTTATATTTCAACCACTGTAACATTCGTTGAGAATGTGTTTCCCAACTGTCCCATAGAGAAGTTATGAGACAAAATCAATATACCTCTTCCAGCATCTGGTCCCTCAGAGGACTCTTCCAACGATCAGGATGGAAGCAAGCCTGATCAGCCCACTCCAGGTCCTAGACCACCTACCCCAGATTTATATGACAACAATCAACCTAGGCCTCCAACTCCAAGTCCACCCCAACGCAGGCAGTATCCACCTCCAGTTACTGTAGAGGATGTAACAGATAAAGAAGAACCAGATTCTCTGGAACCTGAGCAACTAGATCCTACTCCAGGACCTTCTTCACCTGCCTTACCAACAAGACATGAACGTTTGGATCGTATTCGTATTCCAAACCCTGCATATCTGCAACCCTCACCACTGTCCTCTCCACCAGCAAGAGAAACCCCTAGTCAAGGTTTTCCTGGAAGAAGAAGACATGAACCACGTCCTATTCCATCATTCATTCCACCTGTCCACAACAGAAATCTTCCACCATTCCTAGAAAGACATCCATCTGAAGCCCCAGACCCATCTTATCCTCCTGCCCCTTCTGCTTTACAAAGATTGGCTCATGTACCTGTCCTGAGGGTCATTCCCAATAATGTATATGGAGACAGACCACCGACTCAAGTAGAAAGAGAGTCAGATAGGAATTGGGAAAGAAACCTAGAAAATCCCCCAGCACCTCATCCTGAACCTCAAAACATAGATGATCTGTATGAGGATCCTCAACCTCAACCACCTTCTAATGAAGGGGGAGATGTCAATTATTTGGTTCATGAACAAGGTCATGGATTTATCAGACATCTTTTATCTCAGGCAATTTCAGAAATACCCAAGCAATATAGGGACATCTTACAGTTACCAAAGGAAGAACAGGATAAATGGAAGGAAGCTATGAAGGATGAAATCAAGTCAATTAATGACAGACACATCTGGACTCTTGGCAACTGTCCCCCTGATCATAAACCCATCAAATGTTGTTGGGTTTTTGCAAGAAAATCAGACAGAAGATATAAAGCCTGCTTAGTAGCAAAAGGGTTTTCACAAATTTACAGAGAAGATTACAAAGAAACCTTCTCTCCTGTAGCAAGGTTTGAGACAGTAAGACTGCTCATGGCCTATACTTGCTCTCAGGATTGGGAGGCTCATTGCCTCGATGTCAAGACCACATTCCTCTATGGAAAACTTGACAAAGAAATCTATATGGAACAACCAGAAGGCTTCATAACTCTGGGAACAACAAACAAGGTTTATCGTCTTTTGCACACGCTTTATGGCCTTAAGCAAGCAGCATTAGCATGGAATAAAGAACTCCACAAATCCCTACTGAAATTAGGTTTTGTTCAAACCAAATCAGATGCAGGAGTTTATGTCTACAAGACTAAACAAGGCCTAGTCATCTTTGTCATATACATCAATGACATTCTCCTCCTCTCATCTTCTGCTAAACTCCTCAAGGACAGAAAAGAAGCTTTTATGAAGATTTGGGAAGTGCAAGATATGGGAGAAGTGGAAGAATACCTTGGTATTCAGATTTCAAGAAATCAAAAGGATAAAACCATGACTCTTCACCAACAACCCTATGTCCAGAAAGTATTGAAATGCTTTCAAATGGAACAATGCCATTCTGTACAAACACCACTACCCAGTGGCTATGTTCCTACTCCAACACCTCCAGAGTATACTGCATCACTGGCTCTACAGCAGAAGTATCAGCAAGTGATCGGATCTCTCCTTTATGTCATGCTTGGAACCTGTCCAGATTTAGCTTTTAGCATCATACACATGTCACAGTACATGTCAAATCCAACGCAACAGCATCTAGACAAGGCAATGCACATTGTCAAGTATCTATCTTCAACAAAGAATTTATCAATACACTATTTCCAGAGTGAACTCTCTCTGGATTGCTATTCCAATTCTGACTGGGCTGGAGATAAGGAAACTTATCGTTCTACCTCTGGCTACTCTATGTTCCTTGGACACAACCTCATTTCCTGGCAATCTAGACAGCAACCCACAGTCACACTCAGCTCCACTGAAGCTGAATATATGTCCCTCTGTGACACTGGACAACAGATCAAATGGATAACCACTCTTTTCTAGGAATCCCATCTTCACTTCACTACTGTCATTCTTTTCGGCAACAATAAGGGTTCTATTCATTTAGCAAACAACCCAGTTGTTGAAGGTCATTCAAAGCACATCAATATCAAGTACTATTGGCTTCATGAGTCAATCAAAAACAGTGACTTCAAGTTGGACTACGTGTCCACTGACCATTAAAGGGCAGACTCCATGACTAAGAGTCTTACCTGGCAGAAACATGACCATCATTGCTTATTACTTGGTCTTTATTAAACCAGTTAAAAGTGAGGGGGAGTGTTGACACTATGATTATTTGTGTCTACAGGTCATATTATCTGACCACTATATTTCAGTCGCATTAGTATTGATGGCTTTAGTCACATGTGACCAGTTATCACAGATACCCAAGATTCACATGGAACCATCTATTGGTATCCTTCTTTTATGTTCTACAACATTCTATCTTAGTATAGAAACTTACTCCTTCCTAAAGTAGTAGTTGTAGTTACAATGCTCCAGAGAAACTCTGTGCACACAGACCATGTACAGTACATATATATACTGTACCCTAGGGCTTCTATCCCTAGGTTCAAATCATATATTCTCTCATCTCTACTGAGCTCTCAAGTCCTTCAACACTTGACTGCTCTGATAGCAACATACTCATTCTTCTAACTCAAAGCACAAACATCCAGGTGAGCCAGAGTCACTGTGCCCTTCCTGCCTTTAGTTTGTTAATGAAGACTATACTAACTAACCTAAACACAGGAAGACTATGTAGATCAGTATCATAGTGTGTAAGTAATGAATGTGTAAAGGTCTCACCTCAGTAACTTCGTGTTGACGAAGACTGAGATGTGAGAGGTGCCTTAACACTAAGACCGTGCTTATGTAAGGAATGTTCGGTGCACAAATAAAGTAACCGGAGTGGTAATGAATGTTAGTGCTACTCAAAAGGGTATCTTCCAACACCAATGTCCTGGGCATTCATTGTCATTTTAAATATAAGTATACAGGGAAGTACTACAATAGCAGTGTTGATAGGTATTATCTCTTCTCGACTGGTAATACAGGGCGTACCTATCTACCTTATCTTCTTGCCAGTTCTATCACACTGCAGGCAAAGATGACTGGTGATTTAGTTACACACAGTTACGGTCGGTGGATAATATTCATTCGCACATTATGTTTCATCCTTGTGGTGCACATGAAGAATCCTCATGCAGTTCACCGCTAAGACATCCATATCCTAGTTAGCCTTTGAATTTCAATCTTTAACTTGAATTAGCCCTGGGCGACTCATCCATTGTGCGAGCTCACCCGTTGAACGACTTGAACATCAATATGATAGTACGTAGAGTGTAGAACTACGAGGAGATACAGTGCAAATAGAAATACACGTGCCTGTAGATAATATCAAGTGAAGGTTGTGTCTAATCCAGTTTCAGTTGGTAAATCTGATGCACTCGGCTGAGTATTCAAAGGAGACATTAAATCGGATCGTGAGTCCCCAGCCTCACTCAGCATCCCTACGGTTCGCTTTCGAGCACGTCTCCTTGGAACCGTGGATGTTGGCGAAGCGGGTAATGATGCATTGAAACCATTCGCCTGAAGTTGTGCCAACATATCTTTCGCTCGAACTGCAGTATCGGCAAGAGTGGTTGTTTCGAGGGGTGGGAGGGCTGGACTGGTGTCCACTTTACGATGCTTACGTTCCCTACGTACGATAGAGTCGCCTTTGCGCAATTTCTCCAGTAAGTTATCGAGCACGGCATTATCCTCTTCGTCCGGGAGTGACTGTTGAGCATTCTGCCGGTGTATCCTTGATTCCGCCATAGCTTGTTTTCGTTTCTCCATGGCTTCTTTCTCCTCAGCTGCGCTGCGATTGTCGGCCCTACACTTCTGCATAAAGAAATCAGCAACGTGTTATTGCCTGAGTACCTGTGATGGACCAACCTTGTACGAGGTAACGAAGGTCTTGAATATCGCGAAAAATTCGGACGATGAAATACTTTTCTCGTCTTCTCCGTAATAACGGACCACTTCCGTGAGACTGGTCTCAGCATGATTAACATCGTCGATGAGATCCTCTAGCTTGGAGTTGGCCCTTCCCGTGAATTGCCACATTTGTCTGCTAAACCCGTCGTTCTGATCGATGTCACAGTAGTGATCATTGAGCTCTTGACGGATGCGCTTGAGCCCATCACGGAGAACGGCCAAATCCTTCCGCACGTCCTGCATATTTACTATGCGAGCGTAAATGACCATAGACAGTGGAAAATATAGCATCTCACCCCTATAAGCCTCTGCAGGCTTAGCAAGTTCATCTAAGAACTCGTCCATGTGAGGAAAGTGCTTATGTATGGTACGCTCCAGAAAATGCAGGAGGGTGGTGTTATTGACGGATTTTGTGTCGACAAGCTGCTTTCGGATTAGACATACCCAGGTAGTTAATGGCACTGCTCGCCTTGTTGATACTGCTGATTTTGAAACCAAATGCACCACCTTTGATACCGGTGCCATTCATGTAGTTCCCGATCATAAGAATGAGCTAGACAAATGTTAGTCACAGAGATGCATTTCCAACTCGACACTGACATTCAGAACTTCCTTGAAATAACTAGCACGTAACAAGGCATGACAGGCTTCTGTAGTCTTCCGTGTACCCTGAAATCCACGGTGAGAGGTGACACTGGCAAATGGGGAATACTTGCATCATCTAGTAACAGCCATTGCTCATCAAACTTGCACTTGTATAACATACCCTCAATCCGAGGGCCAAGCCGCTTGATCTGAATGAGCTTGACCATGAGGCGGTCTGAAGCGTGCAAACCGGCCAGTTCCTCTGGCTCTGCATTGCGGTACACGTTGAGCTTGCCTACCTACCACATTTTTGAATAACCGCATTCGAAGCATCGACGCTGGGGACTTACCTGCTCTGGGGTAGGAAGTACGGGTCTGAGCTCACTGAGGAATACTTCAGTGCACATTTCTTGATCAAATTGTTGGATCCGCCGAGCAATCTCCTCGGGTTCAAGTTTCTTTACACGCTGAATGAGGATCTCTACAGATGAACATTAATAGGACGACAGATGTTCTGTGACAAGGTCACTTACCGACGCGCTTCTTTGTTTGTGGGTCAAGTACACTCTTCAATTCAGCTTGTTTCTGTCGAGCTTTGTGATATTTTAGCATTACTTGAATTGCAAAGTTCAGAGCAACCATACCCATTAAATTGATCATGAGTTGCTTAGCTTTGAAGTCTTCCTCCATCTCCGTCCAAACACCATCAGCTTGCAGCTTAGCGAGTATCTCTTGCTCCTTCTTCGTGTCTTCGTCACTCCAAAGTGTCTTCGCAACTTGCTGATGTGGTAATTTGTCCCATTGCAGTTGTTTCAGTTTAGTATTCGGTGTGAAAGGCATATCTTTGCGAGCAGAGATCATGAGATTTAGATTGGCACCTAGAAGCATTGAAGCCCGAGCTGAGCTAGGGATTGAGTTGGGTGCGGAGGCAAGAGCCTTCGCCAACGGCGGTGGCGGTGGCGGCGGGGGTGGAGGAAGAGATGAGACAGATGAAGGGTGTCCTAGGGTATTGACAGGAGGCGGCGGCGGTGGTGGTGGTGGAGGCGGCGGCGGCGGCGGTGGCGGCGGGAACGAAGGTAGCGTCTCATGCAAATCTTCACTTTCACGTAGTGGAAGTGATGAGGGCAGTGAAGTATGGGCATCAGGCACGGAAGCAGTCGGCAAGCCAGGTTCTTCAGGAAGGGCTGGAAGTGGCAATGATGGTGTTGAACTATCACCCGCGAGTGAAGGTACTCGTCCGTGTGCTTGAAGACGTTGTGCAAGCTGTTCGGAGAATGATTGTGGAGGAGGGTGAGAACCTTCCGTCAATTTACGAGCACTGACCGACGCCGTTGGGGTGATGTCTGACATAGCGATGGATCCGTTCAACATTGACTGCCCAGACGCAGAGTCAGTATATTGTTGTCTGTCACCAATAGAATCATGCTCATTCTGCTGGAATGAAAGATCAGGAGACAGCAAGTTATTTGACCGAAAAGAACGGGATATTGATGCGGCATCATCACCAACCGCAGGACGATGTGGGCGTCGAGGAGAACCACGGATACTGCGAGGGCTTGCCATATGGTCGCCTTCGGGAGATAGCTGTGGATTGATGTAGCATGAATTGGGGTGACAATGGCAAATACCTACAATATTAGCACCCGCAACGAGCTGGTGTTTGATTTGTTCCTGGACATCCGCCTCATCTGCATCCATAAATTGTGATTCGTGTCCATTTTGTGCCGCTGAAATCTCGGCATTTTTAGTTGAACGAATGGGCTTTTTGCTACCGGTATGGCCCGCCCGCCGCCCGTCGGCCTTGCGTGGTGTCGAAGTATGGGATTCTGCCTCATCCTCGCCAGACTGATCCTCGCCTCCGCTACCTTGTTTCTTCTTTCTACGGCCACGACCTTCAAGTAGATTGATGGTCTTTGTTCTCTCAAGGTGCTTGTTCAGGGTTTCGATGAGCGTCTTTCGGTCCATGGAACTAGAGTTGTCGATGATCTCTTCCGCACCTTTTCCAACCTCTTTCAACATCCTGAACAGTTCCATGATTTGAGCTTCCAATTGAGCGATCTGCTCCTCATATCCCGCCTTCTGGATCTGAAGCTGATCTTGCAGGCGCAAAGTTGTATCACGTGCGACATTCAGCTTCTGTTCCAGGTGCGCTACCCTATCCTTGAGTTGCCCGACAAGGCCATCGAGGCCTTGGGATATCTCTTCCTCCAGTGCCTCTTTCTCCATTTTAAGGTGAAGGGCCTGGTTGCGGGCCTTTGCGGCATCGTCCTCAGCTATCTGTAGCCTATCGACTTCGTTCAACTGTGCGATTAACTTTCGCACTGAGTGACCCAGCCTCTGTGCAGCCGCCCCAAGTTTGGGATCCATGACCACATCTGTCACGAGCAGATCAAGCAGCTGATAATAATGCGTCAACTGTGGATCTTCTTCTCTTATGAGTAGTAAATGGCGTAGCATGGAAAGAAAATGGTCCCTTGCCCGAGAACCCGCTGTGCGAGTAAACAACGCGTTCCAGATATCCTGGGCATTAGCGAAATCGCGCAGAATGTTTTCGTCTTCCTGTTTGCGAAGTCGTGACTCGTCCTCCTCGAGAAGGCGTTCAAGATCGTCAAGCTGCTTGTCTACAGCGGGGATACCAAGTTCGCGGCCAAGTTCAATGATGACAGGAAGACCCGAAGAGTCCATGCGCGAGCGATGGTCTATTCTGAGGTCGAAATCCTTAATAGCGTATAATAGTTGTAGAATAAGGGCGATGCTGATGAGCTTGCGGGGTGATTATCAGCCTGCTAGTGTCGAAGGGAAACGGAGAACGGACTGACCGCATAGTCAGTTAACGCGGTATCACCGGTTTTCCTTATTTCATCGCTAGCGCCCACAAGGCTACCCATCTTTCCTCGCCCTCGCAGAGCGGCCTCCAAGGAACGGAACCAATACTCATAACACCCCGTCGTTTTGCCCTCGGATTGAGCTTCGCTAAGAGACTTGAGCCCAGTGATTACATATCCCAGAGAATCCTCGCTGCAATGAACGATTGATAAGATGACTTCAGTTATTGTTCGCCGGGTAGATAAATTCGGAGAATTGAGGGAGGAAACTATTTGGGTCACGATGGTTGAAGTTTTCACGGCGTCTCGGACTCTGACCTGACCATCACCGTAAAACTAAAACGAGAATATCGTGGAGAGTTGCATACATTGTTATTGAATATGACCTTAATACATTTGGCAATTTCGTGTTCGAGGGCAGCATCGTTATCCGTCCTAGAGAACTTGATTTTGAAACTCGGCGCGGTACGAAAAGAGGGAAACGCACCTTGTCTCCCCCTTACGGCTGATCCGCATCAACGATTGTGCCAGGACTGCTGTACCGCGCCAGTTGACAAAGCGGTCAAGCCAGCTAAAGTCACTGTGAGCTAAACACTATTTCGTCTACGTAGTCGTACCTTGTCTCATGCCCCCTTAATGATACCCAAACACTTGTAACTTGCTTTGGGGTAATAGTGCCATCCATGAATTTTCTTATGTACCATTCGGGTGACCCGTCGCTCGCTGGATCAGTTGCACCCGTCTCACTCTGCTTCCGGACTTTCTCCTCCCTGGTTTTCTCTTCTTGCCACCGGACATGCTCTGCAGCATAGACCACTTTCCACTTTTGTTCGATAGAGAGGTCCACATTGGGCAGATCCCGCATTTCGGCGACATGAGAAAACAGAGCTTCGATCTCTTCATCCCTCTCTGGACGAGGGAAATCAAACTCGTCCGTGTGCTGTTTATGAAAGATTTGTGAAAGGTGACCGGAATTGCTGTCCGAATGACCGGTTGCGCTAGAGAAACGAGATGCCCGGTCATAGTCTGAACTAGTGGTGTAATTTCCCCGTAATGTTAAATTGGGTGGAGATGCTGGAACTGTGGCATGACCAGACTCCGAGGTTGCGGGACTACGCCTCCCTGACGAAAAGGTTGAAGCTTCGGATTTGCGGTACCTATGAATGGTAGGTGTCTTGGAATCGCGTCCAGATACTGATGATTGGCGAGGTCGAGGCTTCTTCCTGCCAAAGAAATCCATGACAGACACGGAACGACTGCACTGGTCCTGCCAGTACGGTGAGGAAGTTTGAGCCTACTGACAAGGGATTATCAAGCGCTTTGGAACACTGATATATACACCATCCGGTTGATCTACCCAATGCCACGCCACAACCAAAATATCATCAAACACCTAAGCCAATCTACAACTACATAAATTACTCTTTTCTAGTCAATTATTAGCTGGACAAGGTAGTATCGTTGCTGCGAGTGGGGTAGAACTAAGTAAACTGTCCCAAGGACAAGGATAGTTGAAAAATTATTGGCACGCATGGGTCACCGGCATGTCAAGGCCTCGCCATGGATCCTACCCCATTGCCAATCTGCAGGGGTTCCATGGTCACCCACCAGAGGCGAATGACCACGAAACTATGCTTACACGACTCTCGAAGCCTTCAGACTTCCCCGGCTCTCAATCTATTTCCCACAACACACACCGCATGAGATGGGCGGCAAATACATCCTCACTCAGTTGTCGCTCTCCAGGATTGTCCTCTCATGCAGTAGCACAAAGAGAACGATCCATACGCACACTCGACACCGCAACAGTGAACACCAATCCTAACGTCCGGTCACGAGCTCTCGGAATGCATCAAGCGTCTCGCTACCCCCCGAAGGTGTGTATCGCTCTGATCCGTCTTCTCGAGCGTGCACTGGCCGATGCACTACAAGTTCGGTGATCTGAGAAGTAGACCCTCACCTAAACTATCATACGTGTATCACCAGTAGCCCACCTTATGCGTTTGATTTGTGACATCCCAAAGTATATCGATGCTACTGCCTTCGAGAACGAATCTCTGTTGACCCTCCAGAGGGTAACTGCAGTGAGTGAACGAACGCTTTTGGATGAGAGCGGGCGCTAGGCCCAAAATAAGGCAGGTGGACTAGCTGAGATAACACATGATAGTATAGGATCATTGGGCGTCCACCAGACCTCCAGATCCCTGCAGCCAAAAGAAACGGGCCAGAAAATAGAAGATCGGAGGCAAAAATAACTACACCCGTGAGACAGGTCTTGGACTCTAGCATATTCGAGTGGCCCATCCACAGACGTCCAGATAAAGCTGGGTTAACCCCACCGCCAGGTGTGCAAAATGACACGTCGGAACTGAGCTAGTAATGTAAAGCCCGATCAATTAATTCCGGGGTGAGTAAGCACCTTCTGCAGGAGCAAATGGTGGTCTGCGAGAAATAACGAAAACCAGTGGAAAAGCACTTTCCTGTACGTACCAACGCTCAACAACCAGTATGACTCAGTCCATGGTTCCACCCCACCAACCACCACGAAGCCACGGTGTTGTTGTTTCCGCTCAAAAGCGCTTTAGCACACCGATGCCAAGGCCAAGCAACTCCTAGACAGAACTGCAGAGGACATGACACAGTACACGGCGCACAAAACCACGTCAAAAAGCACCGGGAGAACAGAAGTGAACTAGCAGTCTAGGGCTAGCCCACAACTGCGAGGGAAGGTAAGGGCCACGGCGAACATGTGCGTGTACCCGTATATTGGGGGCTCCACAGCAGAACTGGCAATATTCCGCGTCCTTTAGCAACGAATAGGCGTGATGAGCAGCTGGCTCTGTGTGTAACCTATGTACGGCGACCAATTTGCATGCAGACGCCCGTCATTGGTACGTGCACTGCTCCATCCTGCATGAGCACCTAGAATAAGACCGCGACGTCCCTCTGGCGTTTGCCATCGACCATGCGCCACTGTCTGCATGCAGAGTACCTCATCTTTTCGGTACTACGTGACCTTTGCAAAGGCAGGCTTGGACAGAGGAAAGCACACGTATGCACTTTCAGTGCGTTTGTAGCGGCCCACCTAAAAGGCATCCCGAGGTAGTACTAAGGAGTACCTGTGCGTACAAGCAGAGAGTGGGCATTCGAGCCGAGGAAAACGCGTTCCGGAAAGACGATGAGATAGTTCTGCAGGACTTCAACGCAATCAAGGATAACAACAAACGCGCATGCTATATCGGCAGCCAGTGACTGAGACCGTGCAGAACAACCAAGTTCAGTGTATGGTGGCGTTGCTCGTGCCACTTGAGCTTCCACGGACGGAGAGATACGTTCGCCACAACCCGCGGATACTTAGGGTTAGAATTCATCCCGTTAGGAATGGATCTTTTGGCTAGAAGCGGCGGCAAGCTGGGTGGTAGACATGAGTTGGACTGGTGTGAGCGGACACCCAGGCGACAGAGGTGGTAAGAAAGTGCTGACCTGCATTGGTGTCACGCGTCAGTTACAAATAGTGTGATTTGTCACAGAACACGGGTCACGTCACGGTGGAAGATTTGGATCAACAGCAGAGACTAGAAACGAATTGATTCCACCCAGGCCCAATGGCCGAAAACATCTACAGCAAGGGGACAAGAGTCTGGTTCGAGGACAAGGAACAGGCTTGGATCTCCGCTGAGGTTATTTCCTTCACCAAAGCCAATGACGACACCATTAAACTCGTCTTTGTTGATGAACGAGGCAAAGTACGCACCAATCCAACTCATTCTACCTCCCTTGGTACCCTACATGCTGATTTCATGCCCATCATATCAGGAAATTGTGGTCAATACAACGGTAAAGCATATCAGGGATGGCAAGGAAGGCTTGCCTCCACTACGAAACCCTCCCTTGCTTGAGACTGCTGATGACCTAGCTACCCTTTCTCACCTCAACGAACCTTCTGGCACGTAAAATGCTCTATTTTGAACCACCATGTCTTGATCCTTTCCCTTAGTTCTCCATACCATCCGCAATCGTTATGCTCAACACAGCATCTACACCTACAGTGGCATAGTGCTCATTGCAGTCAATCCTTTCCAGCGTGTTACTCTATATGGACCTGAAATTATCCAAGCTTACTCGGGCAGAAAACGAGGAGAGCTTGAACCACATCTCTTTGCTATCGCGGAGGACGCGTATACCGCGATGGCCAAGGAAGGGATGGGCCAGACTATCATTGTTTCAGGTGAAAGGTATGCCCATCCGCAATGTACATCCATCAGTACATCACTTATACATTATCAGTGGTGCAGGGAAAACTGAATCCGTAAGATATTTAGCAAGACACCCTGCTGGCGGCTCATGGTTCCCAGGCTAAATTCATCATGCGTTATATCGCATCTGTCAATCCCCCTGGATCAACCACCAAGTCAAGGACCAAGTTCTCGTTAGACGAATCCAGTGAAATAGAGCGACAAATCCTGGCTACTAATCCCATTCTCGAATCGTTCGGAAACGCCAAAACTACACGCAATGATAACTCATCGCGTTTTGGAAAGTACATCCAGGTGAAGCATCGTTGCTTAGTCGACCATTACTAGCGGTATTGACCCTTGTCAGATTCTCTTCGACGGCAAGCCGGAAATTGTTGGTGCTCGAATCCGTACATATCTCTTAGAACGATCACGTATCGTCTTTCAACCTACCACGGAACGGAATTACCACATCTTTTATCAGTTATGCGCAGGCGCCCCTCTCAAGGAACGGAAAGACCTCGGACTAGATACCGATATAACTAAATTCCACTACCTCCGGCAAGGCGGATCAACCTCTACTCCAATAGTGGGCGTCGATGATGGGGAAGAATTCCGTGCAACTCAACAGGCTCTCTCGACTGTTGGCATTAGTGTGGAAAAGCAGTGGGCCGTCTTTAGACTGCTTGCGGCTCTCCTACATCTCGGAAATGTGAAAATTACGCAAACGCGCTCCGAGTCTTCTATAAATGAAGAGGATGCTGCTTTAATTTTGGCCACCCGGTTTCTTGGTGTCCATCTTGCCGAGTTCAAGAAATGGACGGTCAAAAAACAGATTGTCACTCGCTCGGAGAAGATCGTCATGCCCCTTAATGCTGCGCAGGCCACAGTAGTTCGCGACAGTGTCGCAAAGTTCATCTACGCCTGCCTGTTCGAGTGGCTCGTCGCTATCGTGAATGAAAGCTTGGCTGGAGAACATGGCGATGCCGCGGAACGGGCTGAGATGTTCATCGGAGTCTTGGATATTTACGGATTCGAACACTTTCAAAAGGTTCTACCTCTTTTTTCCGTCCTTCTCGCGTCTCATCACCTCTGGCCTTTACACAGAATTCCTTTGAACAATTCAGTATCAACTATGCCAATGAGAAGTTGCAGCAAGAGGTCAGCCACAGTGTCCATCTTCCTCGATTTCCTAACCCTTTGCTCGTAGTTCAACTCCCATGTTTTTAAACTCGAGCAAGAAGAATACATGAAGGAGCAAATCAACTGGACCTTCATCGACTTCTCGGACAACCAACCTTGTATTGACGTTATCGAAAGCAAGCTTGGCGTTCTTGCGCTTTTAGATGAGGAGTCTCGTCTTCCGTCTGGCAGTGACGCATCTTTCCTCCAGAAGCTCAACTCTCAACTCCTGAAGCCTGTTCACAAGACTGTTTTCAAGAAACCGCGGTTCGGAAATTCATCGTTCACCATTGCACATTATGCGTTAGATGTTACTTACGAAGTGGATGGATTCCTCGAAAAGAATCGTGATACTGTCCCCGATGAACATATGATGCTACTGGCTACAACAAAGAATCCCTTCTTAAAAGAAGTCCTGGACTCTGCACTCGGTTCAGTGAAAGCTGTTGATCCACCCCATCCTGGTTCACCTTCACCATCTGATTCAGGTAGCGGGGGTTCTCGTCGGTCGTCACTGATACCAGATCCGGGTCGCTCCTCTCTTGTTGCTTCGAATGCGGTATCATCTGGTCCCAAGAAACCTGGTGCGGCGATAAGGAAACCAACACAGGGATCGATATTCAAGGCCTCGTTGAACGCACTCATGGACACCCTCAGTATCACAAATGTGCATTACATCCGCTGTATTAAACCCAACGAAGCTAAGAAGCCTTGGGAGTTTACTCCTTCTCAAGTGCTGGGCCAGCTACGTGCTTGTGGTGTTCTCGAGACCATCCGTATTAGTTGTGCTGGATACCCGTCACGCTGGACGTATGAAGAGTTTGCTGAACGGTGTGTCTACTTTTCGTTGCTAGTATACTATCGTCTGACACAGTCTGAAGTTATTATATGCTTGTTCCGTCATCCGACTGGCAACCCATGATACAGCAACTTGAGCTAAAGCCTCTTTGCTCGCTTATCCTGGAGAAGACGATCAATGACCCCGACAAACACCAGGGCGGTTTGACTAAGATTTTCTTCCGCGCAGGTATGCTGGCCGCCCTTGAGTCTCTCCGCTCGGAGAGACTCAACGCCTTGGTTACTATCATTCAAAAGAATATGCGCCGGCGGATGGCGGTCAAGAAGTTCCAGGAATTGCGTAGTTCAACAATTCGCGTTCAGACGTGGTGGCGTTCTATCATGGCAAAGAGGCTTGTTGAAGCCATGCGAAGAGACTCCGCTGCGAAGCTGTTGCAGACACGTATTCGCCGCTTCATACAGAGATCGAATTTTGTACGAATTCGGGAGTCTGTTATCATGTTCCAGAGCCGTGAGTGACATTCTAGCGCTATGTTGTGATCATTGACACATTCTGCATAAGGCCTTCGTGGTGCTCAAGCCCGACGGCTGTACAAGGAATCCAGGACCACGCATGCTACTGTTCTCCTACAATCTCTATTCCGTGGAATGTATGTTGACATATGTGACTGTTCCTTCCACTAATGATCCTTTGTTAGGCTATATCGACGGACATACCGTTCCAATGTCAAACATGTGGTGTATCTCCAATCTTGCGTCAGGAGGCGTCTCGCCAAGAAGCAGCTCAAACTCCTTAGGGCGGAAGCACGTTCGGTATCCAAGTTTAAGGAGATTTCGTATCGCCTCGAAAACAAAGTCGTAGAGCTTACCCAGACGCTGCAAAAGAGGACGGAAGAGAAGAAAGCCCTTCAAGCCCAACTAGCAGAACTCGAGCAACAGATCCAGCAGTGGACTTCGAAGCACGAGGAGGCGGATGCGAAATCGAAAGCACTTCAGGCTGCCTTACAAACCGCCGAAGCTGAACTCACTCGTCGTGACGAGTTCCTGAAAGCCAAGGCCGACGTAGAGAAGCGATTGGACGAGGCGATTGCTAAGGCAGCCGAGAAGGAAGCCACTATCCAGAAGTTGACAGAGGAGATCCTGGCCCAGGCGGCTCAACTACAGTCACAGGAGAAAGCATTTGCCAATGCGCCAACCAGAAACACAGAAGATGGCTCTGTTATTGCAACGCTGAAAAATGAAGTCAGTAGCTTACGAGAGCAGCTTAATCGGGCCAATGCCTACAATGCTTTGACAAGAGGTGTCCGCGACCCACCTTCCTCGCCAACATTCCCAACTGCCCTTCGTGTCCCTGAGGCCAACCAATCACATGGTGCCACCCTCATCCCTCCATTATCAAATTCTCGCCACCAACGAAGACACAGTTCCGCTGGTGTTCTCAGTCCAGTCGATTTCCGATCATCCTCAGATGAACTAATGTTAGATGTGAAGAAAAGCCAGGCTCTCAGTCATAGGGCTGCATCTGTTGCATATAACGGAGACGACAATTTACTCCGGGTACGCACCAACGGGCTCGCCGATATTCGAGGTTATGATGATGTGGCGGAGGAAAAGATAAGGCTCATGCACGATGTCAAACGTCTTGACGAGGACGTGTTGACCAGCCTCGTCCGTGGATTGAAAATTCCTGCACCAAGTACCACAAATCTCGCAGCTATGAAGGAGATCCTCTTTCCTGCTAATCTCATCAGCCTCGTCACCAATGAGATGTGGAAGTATGGCCTGATTCCGGAAAGCGAACGCTTCCTTGCGAATGTCATGGAAACCATTCAAGCTCATGTCATGGTAGGTCGAATCACGGATCTTGGTTTGACTACTTTCTCATTCTTACCAGTCGTTTAACGGTGAAGATGCTATCACACCGGGCATCTTTTGGCTTTCTAACGTACATGAGATGTTCTCCTTTATTTGTGTTGCTGAAAGCGACATGCTACAAGGTATCGGTCCAGGTGAAGAAAATGCCGTTCGCGAATTCGATTGGAATGACTACGAACGACTTGTCACTGTTGTGAAGCACGACCTGGGGAGCTTGGAGTACAACATTTATCACACGTGGATGCAGGAGACCAAGAAACGACTGTCGAAGATGGTTATTCCGGCCTTGATTGAGAGCCAATCTCTTCCGGGATTCACGACAAGTGATGGTGCAGGACGGCTGTTTAACCGTCTCCTTAACACGAACAGTCAACCTGCCTACAGCATGGACGACATTTTGAATCTTCTCAACAAGGTCTGGAAGAGCTTGAAGAGCTACTATATGGAGGAGTCGGTAACACAGCAGGTCTTCACTGAGCTTCTGAAGTTAGTCGGAGTGACGAGTTTCAACGATCTTCTCATGAGAAGGAATTTCTCTTCCTGGAAGCGAGGTGTGTCTACCGAACGTTACTCCTTGACCTGACACTTAAGTGTCTATTAGCCATGCAAATACAGTACAACATCACACGGTTGCATGAGTGGTGCAAATCGCATGACATGCCAGAAGGAACTCTACACTTCGAGCATTTACAACAAGCGATCAAATTATTGCAGTTGAAGAAGGCAAGTGCAGAATCTTGTCGCCTACAAATGTGGTCTAACTACGACACCATAGGCGACCCCTGCTGATATCGAAATCATCTATGATGTCTGTTGGATGCTCAGCCCGATGCAAATACAGCGGATGTGCACAAACTATTACGTTGCCGAATATGAGGTATTTCGAGTTAACTCACATCTTTATCGTGTTATTGATGAGTTGCGCTTGCTTAGAACCCAATATCACCAGAGATACTGCGTGTGGTCGCCTCCCGCGTGCAAGCAAACGATCGCACCGACCATCTACTTCTTTCACCTGAGACAGATGATGTCAGCCCATTTGAGCCCCCTTATCCCCGCGAAGTCTCAGGCCTCGAGACATATGTTCCAGCGTATCTAAATGTCTCCCATCTGCGGAGATTAGCTGCTCTGGTTGCATAGCTCCCCCCAGTTGTTGCGATATACTGCATAGTTACGGCTGGTTCACTACTTCGATCTTTCTTGACACTATGTACGCTTTGCTTTTGGACTTTAAAACATTATGAATCAGCTCTCGACGGTCACTAGGACTTCACTCAAAGCAGAATTTGAAGTAAGAATACGACATAAACCTAAGCGAGGATTAAGTGGGAGGCATCATTGACTTCCTCCGATAGTGGCTGATGATTTTGCAACGCTAGTAGTTCTCCGTCATCTTTAGGTGATGATTTGTGTAAGGTGAGTGTCTAGGGGGCGCTATTGTGATGCGTGATATCTCATTGCTGGTGACACTCACCGATGCTTTCGAAGATGAGATGTTGAAATGAGTAGCAACAAGGTCCAGAATCTTACCAACAGTGATAGACTACACCGTGTATGTACTTGAGTAAAAACGAATCATCACAAAAAGTCAACTTGCCTTCTGGAACCAAAAGATACCTTCTTGCTGAATGGAGCCATCCACATCGTAGCAAACGTTCACATGAAGGCGTTGGTCCATGGGTATGTGTGACCCTTTGTCCTTGGGATCTCCTGGGACAGCTTTATGGCGCATCTTCATCATGTTCACCTTATGCAGCTGCGCAGATTTTTTTGGGTCTGTGGACGATTTTGCAGACCGCACTGCAACAGGAGTGTTGGGTAAACGGGAACCAATATTTACTGGGAGGGGTCGCGCTAAGCCCCGAACGGGTGTCTCTGCGTTTCCATCACCTATACCAGAAGACAAGGGTGACTGCACGTGCCGATGACTGTCACGTTAATAAACAGTAGTGATAACCGGAGAGGGCACTTACTCGACACAGAACGAAGACCACGCAGCAGCGGTATGTTTCTCTCCTGAACCGCCCTGGCCTGTCGTAGAAGGTGAAATAATAAGAGAAGGTTTACTACAGCCTGGGAAGGCACACTTCGGGCGTGCCGCCGTCGTCTGTAGCGACACTGCAGTCTCGGACTGCTGTGCAGCCGTGCAACTATGAGAATCTGGTGAGATATGAAACCTGCAGAACATCTGCGAACAGCTGCATTGGATGGGTAAAAAGTCACGTTCATTGCAGCACTCGAGGCTACAGTGTGCACCCAGTTCGTCGAGGTCCATGATGACAGGGTAGACAAAAAAGGTAAAGCACTCCCTTCTCCACTCGGAGGAAGATAAGAGCGTCGTTCCTAGTCGTTTCTCAAAGGAGACTGGGTGAGGTCAGAGTGAGGTGACAGTTGGATTACGACGTAGTAGACAATGGTACGATAACTATTAACAGCCCTGGTCATTACAGGGCGAATTCGTGGTTTCGTCGAAGCCGTGTCTTTCGCAGCATGGATAAACCTTGTAAAGGCATACTTTGGCCATGCACGTCCACCTCCAACTAACTGATGTTAGTCATATTCATGCAAATCTCTCAAAGCCCTCTCGGTCTTCATCTGGCGTTCCTTGGCATTTGCACGATTCCGATTCGAGCGTTCGACGCGCTGATTGTGTCATGTCAAATGGCATTATCTTGCTCAAATCGTGGCCAACTAACCTCCTTACGGAGACATTGGTTGAGCTTGTTCTTCTCCTGGTTACAACCACCAGTCAACCGAGCCCAGTTATTAGCGTGACAGGCATCAAGGGCTTGTATAAACTCCCTACAAACTGACGAGGCTGGTTTGGTGCAAATTATTGCGAAAACATGTCGTTCACAGACCTATTCGTTTATCGGACAACTGTGGGTGCATCTGAGAACAGATGGGCGAAAGAGCAGAGCGACACCGTGTGAACAACAATATACAGCTGAGTACATAAGCTCTGATATCATGCTCAGATCAAAACACTGACATTCCCCTCCGCTATCATCAGCCATGTCGTCCCAGTTCACTCCAGATCCAACCGACGCTACTTGCATTGCGACGATCCGTGCTCTTGCTGCGGATGTAGTCGGAAAGGCCAATTCCGGTCACCCTGGAAAGTAGCCTCGTCCTCTCCTATCTGGCATACTAACCTCGGCGGAACTCGTTAGGCGCACCCATGGGGTTGGCTCCCGTGGCCCACATACTGTTCACAAGGCAAGTAGCTAGCGCTGCGAGCGATCTTTTTCAACATATTCAATCAACCCTTGTTAGGTTCTTTAAAGCCAATCCCACGAATTCAAAATGGTTCAACCGTGATCGCTTCGTATTGTCTAATGGGTAACGTACCATACCGCACACTAGTGTTGATCCTTTCTGATGTATATTGCAGACACGGGTAAGTAACCACTGGCATGATCAGCGTAGACGATAGGTTGATCTCGGGTAATAGGTGTGCGTTGCAGTACATCATGCTGCATCTCCTCGGATACAAGCTGTCCATGGACGATCTCAAGGCTTTCCGTCAAATCGACTCACTCACTCCTGGCCACCCGGAAGCAAACCACACCGACGGTGTGTTCATAAACTCCTGCGTAACTAGTTCCTTAGCGTCGCTTTAGGTATCGAGGTCACCACTGGTCCCCTTGGACAAGGATTTGCTAATGGCGTTGGTCTTGCCATTGCTCAGACACATCTGGGTGCAATTTACAACCGTCAAGGCTTCAACCTCATTGACAACTATACTTATGGTAATTACTATTTCTCCTTGCAGATAAACCATCGCTTACCCATTCCAACTAGTGTTCACTGGTGATGGTTGTCTCATGGAGGGAGTTTCCAGTGAAGCAGCATCCCTTGCCGGTCACCTGAAACTTGGCAACCTGATTGTCGTGCGTACATCCTCTATTCGCGAACCCTTTCCGTGTTATTGACTGATTTCCTAAGATCTATGATGATAATCGTATGTATTACTCTGCCACTTCTGATTCTCGCTCACTCACCTCACTCCTTTCAAGATATTTCTATTGACGGGGACACTGCCGTTGCATTCACCGAAGATGTTGCGACAAGGTTTTTGGCATATGGCTGGCAGGTTCTTCGTGTGGATGATGGTGACAAGTGGGTCGGTTCATCTTATATTTTATTTACAATCTAATCTGATGATGCATCAGTGACCTTGGCGCTATCTACGATGCGATTGCCACTGCTCGGGAAGAAAAAAGCAAACCTACTATCATTTGCCTACGAACGACCATTGGCTTTGGCTCGAAACAGCAGGGTACCCACGGTGTCCACGGTTCTCGTGTGTGGCTTCCTGGATCTCTAGGGCAGAGTTAACATTCCTTTCTCCAGCGTTGAAGCCCGATGACATCCAGGCGCTGAAGAGCAAGTTCAGTCTCCCTCCCGATCAGTCATTCTATGTTCCAAAGGAGACCTACGACCTGTATCTGGCGGTTGCCACTCGTGGAGCTAAGCTTGAGGCAACTTGGATAACCCTTCTTGCGGAGTATGCAAGAGCCTATCCCAAAGAACATGCAGAGCTTACGCGTCGTATTTCCGGAAAGCTTCCCGAGGGATGGGAGCAGCAACTTCCGGTTTACAAGCCCACTGATCCCGCTCAAGCCTCACGAAAACTTTCCGAGATTGTTTTGACTGCACTCGCCCCAGTCCTCCCCGAGCTCATGGGAGGGTCTGCAGACTTGACCGGAAGTAACCTGACCAGAGTCAAAGGATCTGTTGATTTCCAGCCACCCAGCACTGGTCTTGGGGACTACACTGGCACATACATCCGCTACGGAGTACGTGAACACGGAATGGGTGCCATTGCGAATGGTCTGTCTGCATATGGCGCTATCATACCTTACGTGGGGACATTCTTGGTAAACACGATTTGCTTCAAAACCTTTTTCATATCTCACATGCGAGTAGAACTTCGTATCCTATGCTGCTGGCGCCGTTCGATTATCAGCTCTCAGCAAGCACAATGTCATCTGGGTCGGTAGGTATTACCTGATATAATACGTAGCGTAGCACTGACCATACATTCCAGCAACCCACGATTCTATTGGCCTTGGAGAGGATGGTCCCACTCACCAACCTATTGAAACGGCTGCACATCTTCGCGCGATCCCGAACCTTGACTTCTGGCGACCAGCTGATGGTAACGAGACCTCAGCCTCTTACCTCGTCGCGATCAGAAGCAAGGAAACTCCCTCCGTCATCTCACTTTCGCGTCAGAACCTTCCTAATCTCGAAGGTTCCAGCATCGAATGCGCTGCCCGTGGCGGCTATGTCCTTTACGATGTAGAGGGCGAGGACTTGACCATTGTCAGCAGTGGTAGTGAAGTGTCTATAGCACTTGAAGCGGCAAGCAAACTCAAGGTAGAGGGTATTAAAGCTAGAGTTGTAAGCCTTCCTTGTTGGTCCGTGTTCGACAAGCAGAACACGGAGTACAAACTGAGCGTCCTGAAGAGCGGTGCACCTATACTGTCTTTGGAGGCACTGTCGGTATGTGAGCTATGCGGTGCCGATGAACAGGCTGACATATCAGTTGGCTTTTAGACCCTTGGGTGGCAAAAATATAGTCACGAGGTAAGAGGCTCAAAATTTATGACGAGCAAAACGTAACAATATTGCAGCAATATGGTCTTAATGGGTGGGGAGCCTCGGGACCATACAAGAAGGTGTATGAGAAATTCGGTATCACTGGCGACAGTGAGTATATCCCTCGGTAAGAATCATGCTTGAGGCTAAATCCCACCAGACATTGCGGCAGTCAGTAAGAAGGTTATTGCCTTTTACAAGCAGAAAGGAGGGCAAGTTATCTCGCCACTGTCGAAGGCACTCTGATTTTTCTTCGAGGGGCTCTCAAAGTAGTTTTGGTTGTTGCTAAATCTGAGGGCAACAACGTTCTCATGTACGTAGTAATGCAGTGTTCTGAAAAACCATCGAATGCACGCTGGGATTCACTCTTTCAACCAAGTGCAGTATGTTGGAACTGAGATAATGATCGAGGGACACGGCAGACTAGTCCTATGGGTGATGGAATCGCACTGTATTCTATTTTCGCTGAATGGCCATCGTATCCCATGCTGCCCTCTCCGCCTCTTCCTTGAGGACTTCCTGGATGTGTGGTTTGAGGTAACGGACGTCCTGAGAAGGGTTAGCCATTGACGAGAAGTAATAAAAGCCAAGGTGCATACATCTTTTGGGGACAGCCATTGGTCCTTTGGGAGGTCCTTGTGGAGCATAGATTGGTGCAGAGAGAGTTTCATACGGAACGCACGGTCATATGCATCCCGCGGTGTTAGACGAGAGAGGGCCTATCATGACATTCAGAAGATTTTTTGGACATATTTCAACTAAGACATACCCTCTGAACTTCTGGCAACTCCTCGACCTCTAATCAACCATGGTGAGCACGGTATGCATGACGTGGTAAGCGGTGTTAAACGCACGGAGGTCATCATATTTGAGACCCATTCTACGGTGACCCATCAGGTCGGCATACCACTGTGCGATTGGGGTGACCCATTTCTTGAGTGTCCGTGAAGAACGAATGTAAGGCGCGAGAGATGGCCCAAGCGCGTTCATGGTGCTTTGGAGTCGAGTCGAGAACGAAACGGAACTGGTCGGAGAGTCCTTGTTTGGTCATGTTTCCTATTGAAGAATTTTCACGATGATAAGATGCCGATAAGATAAAAATTGAAAAAAAAATATAAAGGACAGGACAACCTCCCAACCAAACTTATCAGATTGCCATCAGTATGTCCAACCCAAACGAACCCAATATTGCAGAGCGCACCTACATCATGGTCAAGGTGTGATCGTCCTTTTTATCGTTACCTGAGAGAACTGACAACACGCGTCGCGCAGCCCGATGGTGTCGACCGTGGGCTCATCGGGGAGATCCTTTCGCGCTTCGAGAAGCGTGGCTTCAAACTCATCGCTGCCAAGCTTGCACGGCCAAGCAAGGCGACCCTCGAGCAGCGTCGGTTCACCTCGTTTTTTTTTTCCATAGTCGTTGATGGCATAACCCTCCTGCCTCTCTAGACTATGCAGACCTCAGGGAGAGACCGTTCTTCCCCGGCTTGATCAATTACATGCTCAGCGGCCCGGTCTTCTGCATGGTCTTGGAGGGTCTTGATGCTGTAAAGACCGGCCGTGCCATGCTCGGTACCACCAACCCCCTCCAATCTGCTCCTGGTGAGTGCGCTGCTTCTTCCGCCATGAACTTCATTCATTCGGCTACGCAAGGTACTATCCGTGGTGACTTTTCTCTCGTGACTGGCCGCAACATCTGCCATGGATCTGACACTGTTGCAAATGCTGAGAAGGAAATTGCTCTGTACGTACCTGCTATTGTCCCGCGTTTTTCTTACTTAGTAGCCCATCCATACCAGCTGGTTCCCCGAGGGTACTTTACCATATTCGCTCTCACAGGCGGCCATGATATATGAAATCAAAAACTGATCAAGTGTACGACTTTGAAGTTGCCATGTACTTTGTGTAGATAAGATACCACTCTGACGTTCCTCGGACGTGTGGGCGATAGATATGTTTTCGTGAACAGGCAGACCAGGATGCGTAAGATATCTAAGAGTCCGCATTGGCCCATCCTTAGCCGCTTTCCCCTGACTATTACCGTTGCAACATCCTCGTAATATCCTGGATCTGGAGTTATCCAGTCCACTATACATACTAAAAATGGTCCCCACAACTTCAGGTAAACAGTCTAAATGTGGTTTGTATCGACAGCCCTGACTAGCGCTATTCATCCAGGTTCTAATTTTGATCTTTGAGGTCATCAGGACACCCTCCCTTCTCGAGGATACGGATGTGGGACAGCCTCAAGAGTAAACTTCAAAGGCATCAGGCCGCAGAACTTCGTGGATAACATCGATCTGCAAACTGTTACGAATAGTGCTCATGTCACGGATGACGTCCCGCAGCGGGATAGCAATTCCATACCAGTCAAAAACACCATCAAGTAGATAGCACACATTCGGATGGACAGACTCATCTGCATCTCCAAGCTTTGCCGCGAATAGTTGTACGGAACAGTCTATCCGACCAGCTTGAACGCACATAGCCAGCCGTCAAACATGAACACATTGTCAGGGTCAAGACTGACTGCGATGAGATGTCACCTTTGTTTACAAGGCCATTGCAGGTAGAAAATGTATGTAGGCACTTTTTTCAACATTCGTGCAATTGCTAGGTTCCATACTCCTACGCGGTGAACAGCGGGAACCCTACTCTGTAGCACACTGGTAGTGAATGTATATGGATAAAGTAAACGGGGGGACGAAGAACAAATGAAGACGCGCGCCACTTACCCTTCAATCTATCAGTGCATTTTCTTTTGTTTGTATCTCACTGTAGCGAATTCACGTCCATACGCAATGCGCATGAAACCAGCTGCGAATCGCGTTCCTCCCAAATTTATGAGCAAAAGTAGCTGCCACCAAAGTTATTTCCAGACTGGCCAGAAATGCTATGTGTCTCGACTCTTGCACCACCGCGCGAACAGTGCGAAAATGTACCTGCTTTTCGTACTTAGCGAATGTCGATGCTAAGTGTTTTCTCGAATTGATGGGCCCGGGAGCCATCCGGACCGCAAGCAACGTGTCCAACGCATTGCTACAGCATCGAGTTGCCAGCGTTTGTTCTCTTTGCCTGCGACCTTCAACAGCGAATTTTGATTCTACTGACACATTGCTGTTCTGCACGTTATAACCGAATCCCAATGACTAATATATGGTCCAAGATTCGTCGTTCCAAGCCGAATCTTTTGAAGACAACCAATCCCCGTTCAACGGAGTCTGCCTTGGTATGTGAATTAAACTTCTCCATCTATTACCCAATTAACAAGAAATCATTCCCAGGGGCTGTCTGTGACTTTCACTCCTGAACGTGCCTCGATCTCAGGGAGATGGAAAGGCATCGCCAAGGGCAAGTTGGCCAAGTTGAAGAACTTTGTTTTTGGTCAGTCAAACCAAAACGTTGCGAGTTCTTCCGTCGGTGCGAATGCATCTGCTCAAGTAGAATTACGCCATACTATACCAGTTCAAGAGGTATGAAATGCTCTGCAGGCTAAGTATTGTCTACTAGACCTTTTTACATATTGTGAAGCCGCACGGGTTACAAGAGGAATCAAGTCGAGTTGCATCAGGCGCCGAGGTTAGGAGAGATCCCCTTTCATTCAGGCAGTGCGGTATGCTGAAGCCCCTGTCTGCAATAGCCATGCGAGCCGACCGAGACAGCCGATGAGCCTATCAGACCCACAACTTCTGTGCGTGACGAAGAATCGCTCGACGCAATATCTGTTGTCTCGCCTGCTGCGCAACGTCCTATCGACCTTGTCGATGGAGCCACCGCTTGCCAAATAGACACCCTCAGTCCGGCATATTTTCAACCCCTTAAGACTTTCAACTCCACCGTCAGTACTACCAACGTAAGATTTTCAGCTCTCCTGGCGGGGAAAATAAACTGAGGTTCGTGTACAGATCCACCCTTACGCTCAGATGGCTCTAGGGGTATTAACGAGTGCAGCCCACGTGCGTTTTCTGTTTGCCAAAGAATCATGCTCATGCCATTTTTCCAGTCGATCATTATGCAAGCGAACATAGACAATTTAGTGTCTGGCCTTCTTCCAAAGATCCAAAACGTCTACGAGTTCCTTCTAGAACCGGATACCTTGGCTCATCTCGATGCGATGAAAGATACCCTCGCGCACATCGCCCAAGTCATCAATGATTGTGCACAGTTCATCAAGAACTATTCGGAAATAAAGAGCCTCTGTATGCAACACTGATTGCTTCCCTTCCAGTGTTTTGATTAGGTATCATTTCAGGGAAACGATTTGGGGAGAACATTCTGTCGCGGACGCAGACTGTTGTTGACGACTACAATAGAATGCTAGACGAGTTGATGCAACAATATCGCGGTCGCGCAGTTCGTGACATCCACATAAACAGCTATCGTGTCCTCGAGGGGATAAACCTAGATGGGATGGCATATGTAGGTGACGCAGGACTCAACACGACGAAGAAATGCCTAGATGGGACGAGAACGGAGATCCTGAAAGAGATCGTTGGTTGGATCAATGATCCGGATGTCAATGCACCGCGGATCTTCTGGCTTCACGGCCAGGCCGGTAAGGGCAAATCTGCGATCGCCCACACCATTGCATTGTGGCTGAAGAACGCGGGTGGGCTTGGATCGTGCTTTTGCTTTGCACGCGACAGACAGACAGAGCATCGTGAAGAAAAGATGTTGACGACCATTGCTCGTGATCTCGCGGACCACGAGCCTACATTTCGACGAGCGTTGGCTGGCGTTTTCGCAAGCAACCGTTCTCTGATGGCTACTCCAGACGTCATACAGCAATGGGAAAGGCTTCTCTTGGCACCATTATCTCAGATTTCTGGTGGAATAGTAGGAAGCATAGTGGTGGTTATTGATGCACTGGACGAGAGCGGACCCGAGTCATCGCGGAGTCACATCTTGTCCATGTTAGGATCCCCACGAACTGCCAAACTTCCTTCCAATTTTCGCCTCCTCATAACGTCCCGACCATTACCCGACATTCAGGCTGCATTAAGTTGTGCCCACCACGTCAAGGCCATGTCTTTGGATGACGTGCCAGTTGCATTTACCAACCGTGATATCCGTCTGTTTGTTTCCATGAAACTCGAAGACCTTGAGGACATTGGAGACACAGAAGTCGATCAAATTACTCAGAAAGCTGATGGCCTATTTGAATGGGCTCGTCTTGCCTGCGAATTCATCAGACCCAACACCACTGGTGAAATAGACAAGGAGCGCTTCTATAGATGCATAGTACTTGCATCAGGGGACGGAAATGCCCTTCTGGACCACATATATCATACATTTCTGGACAGCGTGGTAAGCAAGAGGCCGGCTGCCCTTGCACGCTTCCACTCTGTGATGCGGCAGATTCTTTATATGCTAGAGTCACTTCCAATTGATGGTCTGAATGCAATTCGTCAACACTTCTCGCAGAAGAACAGTCATTTTAATGTGACCATCATTCTCAACTTCATGGGATCGTTGTTGAGTGGAGTCTTGGATCGCAGCAATCCTGTCCGGCCCTTGCATGCCTCCTTCTATGACTTCTTGACAAATCGCCTGCGGAGCGGAGACTACTTTGTTGACAAGTCAAACATTCAGGATGACCTAGCTGATGCATCACTGAGTGTCCTCCATGGTGGGCTGCAGTTCAATATCTGTGGACTAGAGAGTTCTTATGTGCTCAACTCGGAGGTAACTGATCTTGTGGAGAGGGTGAAAGCCAAAATTCCATCCCACTTATCATATGCATGTCGGTTTTGGGCTATGCATCTGCGGGCAGCCAAGTTTGATGCTGCCCTTGCAGAGCATGTCAAGGACATTCTTGGAAATGAGAAGACCCTATTCTGGCTTGAAGCACTGAGTTTACTGGGTGACCTTAGTGATGCTGCATTTGCTCTAGCATCTGCTGGGAGGTGGTTACAGGTGAGTAATTGTAAGGGTGAGTTCAATATCATTGTAACACAACATGACAGGGGAGAGATGGGTATGAAGCTGCTACAGCATTGGCAAATGATGGTATTAAATTCATTCAAAACTTTGCCAGTGTAATCTCTGCAAGCACACCCCACTTATATGTTTCTTCACTGCCATTTTCCCCTGCAGGTTCAATACTATCAAGAACTTTAAAGAGAAGGTTCCCTTGTATTGCCAAGGTTGTTGTTGGACACTACCAAGAGTGGCCAGCTGCTCAGGCTTTACTGCAAGGTCATGCAAATGTGATCATGTCAGTTGCATTCTCCCCTGATGGCACAAGGATTGTATCAGGCTCCTGGGACAATACTGTAAGAGTCTGGGATGTTGAGAGAGGTGTGCAAATTGGCCCTCCATTCCAGGGTCACACTTCCTGGGTTCAATCAGTTGTATTCTCCCCTGATGGAACAAGGATTGTATCAGGCTCCCTTGATAAGACTGTGAGAATTTGGGATGCTAAGAGGGGTGTGCAAATTGGCACTCCACTTGAAGGCCACACTGACTGGGTCCACTCAGTTGCATTCTCCTCTGATGGAATGAGAATTGTGTCAGGCTCCTCTGATGAGACTGTGAGGGTCTGGGATACTGAAAAGGGTGTGCAATTTGGCAGTCCATTTCAAGGTCACACTGATATGGTTAAATCAGTTGCATTCTCCCCAGATGGCACAAAGATTGTGTCAGGCTCAGATGACAAGACTGTGAGAATCTGGGATGCTAAGATGGGTGTACAGATTGGCAGTCCACTTGAAGGTCACACTGCCTTGGTCAAATCAGTTGCATTTTCCCCTAATGGTACAAGAATTGTGTCAGGCTCAGATGATTGCACTGTAAGAGTCTGGGATGCTGAGAAAAGTGTACAGATTGGAAGTCCATTTGTAGGTCACACTCACTGGGTCCAATCAGTTGCATTTTCCCCTGATGGAACAAGGATTGTGTCAGGCTCAGAGGACAAGACTGTGAGAGTCTGGGATGCTGAGATGGGTGTGCAAATTAGTGGCTCACTAGAAGGTCACACTGACTTTGTTCAGTCAGTTTCATTTTCCCCTGATGGAACAAGAATTGTATCAGGCTCAGGTGATAGAATTGTGAGAATTTGGGATGTTGAGAGGGGTGTGCAAATGGGCAGTCCATTTAAAGGTCATGCTGGATTGGTTAATTCAATTGCATTCTCCCCTGATGGAACAAGGATTGTGTCAGGCTCTCAGGACATGACAGTGAGAGTCTGGGATGCTGAGAGGGGTGTGCAAATTGGCAGATCACTTGAAGGTCACACTGATGTGGTTGAATCAGTTGCATTCTCCCCTGATGGTACAAGGATTGTGTCAGGTTCTTCTGATGAGACTGTGAGAATCTGGGATGCTAAGATGGGTATGCAGATTGGCAGTTCACTGGAAGGTCACACATCCTTTGTCCAATCAGTTGCATTCTCCCCTGATGGCACAAGCATTGTGTCAGGCTCCCATGACAAAACTATAAGAATCTGGGATGCTGAGAAGGGTGTGCAGATTGGCAATCCACTTGAAGGTCATACTGGATTGGTTAATTCAGTTGCATTTTCCCCTGATGGAACAAAAATTGTGTCAGGCTCCCATGATAAGACTGTGAGAGTCTGGGATGCTAGGAGGGGTGTGCAAATTGGCAATCCACTTGAAGGCCATACTAACTGGGTCCAATCAGTTGCATTCTCCCCTGATAACACAAGGATTATTTCAGGCTCCTGGGATAACACTGTGAGAGTCTGGAATGCAGAGATGGGTGTGCAGATTGGCAGTCCACTTCAAGCCCACTCTCATGTTGAATCAGTTGCATTCTCCCCAAATGGCACAAAGATTGTGTCAGGCTCCTGGAGCAAGATTTTGAGGATCTGGGATGCTGAGAGGGGTGTACAGATTGGCAGCCCAATTGAAGGCCACACTGATTTGGTCAAATCAGTTGCATTCTCCCCAGATGGCACAAGAATTGTATCAGGCTCCTGGGACAACACCATGAGACTTTGGGATGTTGAGAAGAGTATACAGATTGGTGGTTCACTTGAAGTTCACACTCCTCCAATCCAATCTGTTGCATTATCCCCTGATGGCACAAAGATTGTGACATGTTCACATGATATAAGAGTTTGGGATGCTAAGTGGGGTGTGCAGATTGGCAGTTCACTTGAGGGTCACACTGACTGGGTTGAATCAGTTGCATTCTCCCCTGATGGTACAAGGATTGTGTCAGGCTCAGATGACAAGACTGTGAGAGTCTGGGATGCTGAGAGAGGTGTGCAGATTGGCAGTCCACTTGAAGGTCATGCTGGCTGGATCCACTCAGTTGCATTCTCCCATGATGGCACCAGGATTGTGTCAGGTTCAAAAGACAAAACTGTGAGAATCTGGGATGCTGAGAAGGGTGTGCAGATTGGTACTCCACTTGAAGGTCACACTGACTGGGTCCACTCAGTTGCATTCTCCCCTGATGACACAAGGATTGTGTCAGGCTCAGATGACAAGACTTTGAGAGTCTGGGATGCTAAAAGGGGTGTGCAGATTGGCAGTTCACTTGAAGGTCACACTGAGTGGATCCACTCAGCTGCATTTTCCCCTGATGGAACAAAGATTGTATCAGGCTCTCATGACAACACTGTGAGAATCTGGGATACTGAGAAAGGTGTGCAGATTGGCAGTCCACTTGAGGGTCACACTTCCCCAGTTCAATCAGTTGCATTCTCTCCAGATGGCACAGGGATTGTATCAGGCTCAGGTGACAGTACAGTGAGATTGTGGGATGTTAAGAGGGGTGTACAAATTGGCATGCCACTTAAAGATCACACTAACACAGTTGTGTCAGCTGCATTCTCTTCTGACAGCACAATGATTGTATCAGGCTCTCATGATGGGACTGTGAGAGTCTCAGATGTCAAAATTTGGGTGAGAATTAGTGATGATTGTAATTCAGCTATGAATAGTGGTAAGTCTCTCTTTCAGTTATGTCATTCACCTTGTCATGCATTCCTATACAAGAACATAGCCAGCAACCTAACATGGTGGAGTGTAGTGATGTGCAGGTTAATGTAGAATATCCCATCTGTTTCTCCTCTGTTTCATCTCATGCATTGCAAGATTGTTATGGCAATTTGCAAGGTTTTTATAGCACACAGGATTTGCCACAGGAATATGTCAAACTGCATGATGATGGATGGATCAGAGGTGAATATGGTCAATTGCTTCTATGGATACCAATTCCTATGAGATCACAGTTCTTCAATATTTGGACCAAATTAGTTATTCCAAGAGGCTCTGCACCAGAGTTGGATCTTAGTAGCATGGTACATGGGAAAAATTGGATTGAATGCTTTGATAATATTGCATAACTATCTTTAAAAGTTACATATCTAATGCCTTCAATTGAACTATAATATCACAGTGACATTTGTTGCACAGGCTTTGGGCTTGTGCCACTTAACCTATTGACAGGCTTCTGAGGTGCATGCAAGGCTAAACAAAATCCAGAGGACTAGACAAGAGTCACTAAGACCAAGTAGGTCAGTACTGCATACAGACAAAAATAGTAGTGTACCAGACTTGGAACTGTGAAAATAATGTAAGGAATGCTCATCATATAAATGAAGTAAAATCAGCAAATATAGGGGTAAAGGTCCTTTTCAACAAAATAAATGACAATGTATGCTATGCATCACAAACTTGTATTAGCTTTGTCATGCAAATCCTTAATTTACATAAGTATGCTTTATTTCTGAATTGGTTTTACTTTGCTTACTGAACATGCCCTAGACTACATTTTGTTATCTCTAAATTGAGAAATAATGCTGCCTGAGGAACACTAGGCTCCTTTAGGATAAACTTTATCTTAGACACCTAGCTGTAGTCTCTCCTATACTCTTATGTAGTCATCCTGTTAGCCATCACTGCACATTTGATTTTCTAAATGTCTCAACCACATAGCCTTTGCATTCTCCTGTAGTATATAAGCCCTGTGATTTTACTGGAGTGCTCTCTAGTTTGGATATCAAATTAGATACTCCTTTCTAACATTTGCCCTTATCTCTGAACTCACTCCTGATCTGACTTAGAACTCAAGCAAGTGTGCACAAGCATGCACCAAACTCAGACCAGTCCCTACCCATTCAGTTATTTGATTCTTCATTTGGATAACTAACCTACACTATGCAGCAACTCAGTAGTACACTACCTAGTCTGACCCTTTGATCCTAGACTGAGGAGAACTGGTCTTAACAAGCTGGGCATTTCATATATCAAAAGATAATTGGTGGGGTCTTGCCCCTACTTTTGATATCACAGTTTACCTACAGTGGCTCAAAAAACTGTCTGCATGTTTGCATGTTTTACATTAGTTATGACTAAACATGATAACCCCTAACCCTAGCCCTACCCCATGAGTGTATGGAATGACATACTTACTCTTGGCTTTCTATTGGTCCATGAATCAAGTGATTTGGATAGGAATTGATAGAGTAGCAGCCATTTGGAAATGACATGTCATGCAGACAGTTGTTTGACTTAAAGTTTTGATTATATATATTGACCCTGCCATGCTATGATATCATTACATACATTCATCAAGGGTTCTATTATGTTACCTTTATGTAATGAGTATGATCCAACATATATAAACCCCACCACCCTCTGCTCATTTTCTCATCATCATCATGAAATCCATTTTCACCTCTCAAAGACAAAATATCATCTCTCTTGCCTCTCTTGGCCTGTCTACTAGGAAGATTGCCTCACAGACTGGTCTAGGGAAGTCTACAGTATCTCAGGTTCTTCAGGAAATCCAACCAGAGAGGCCTAGGCTTCATGGTGGTTGCCCTTCCAAGCTTTCCTCCATCAACAAAAGGGCCATTGTCCAGCAAATCCTTACTGGCAAGGTCAAAAATGCTGTTCAAGCCACTCATTTCATCAACTCTATTGTTGATAGTCCTGTTTCTTCTCAGACAGTGAGGAATACCCTCAAAGAAGCCTCATTGAAGGCTGTGGTGAAGAAAAAAAGCCATTGCTTTCTACTGGTCACAAGAAGAAGAGGTTAGCCTTTGCTCTCAAGTATCAGCATTGGACTGTGGAGGACTGGAAAAGAGTTATATGGTCAGATGAGACCAAAATCAACAGGATTGGGTCAGATGGACAAGAGTATGTGTGGAAAAAGAAGGGTGAAAGGCTTCTTTCCAGAGAGGTCAAAGGTACAGTCAAGTTTGGAGGAGGTTCACTCATGGTTTGGGGATGTATAGGGTGGAATGGTGTTGGGGTCTTGAGTGAGGTTGACAGAAGGATGGATGCTGAACAGTATGTGGCCATTTTGGAGCAAGGGTTGCTTCAAAGTATGGAGAAATCTGGAATTCCAGAAGATGACATTATCTTTCAACAAGATAATGACCCCAAGCATACCTCTAGAAGAGCCCAGAAATGGTTTGAAGAGCAAGATATCAAGCTTCTAGACTGGCCTGCACAATCTCCAGACCTCAACCCAATTGAACACACTTGGAATCACCTCAAAAAATCTCTCTCAGATTATGAGAGTGCTCCTACAGGAGTTCATCAATTGTGGGAAAGGGTGGTAGTGGAGTGGGGGAAGATTTCTGTGGAAGAGTGTCAAAAATGGATAGGAAGCATGCCTAGAAGGGTTGAAGCAGTTATCAAGGCCAAAGGAGGTCATACCAAGTACTAGATAGTTGGATTTTTGTAAAGTCAAAAAACTGTCCATGTGACATGTCATTTTCAAATGGCTGCTATTCTATCAGTTCTTATCCACATCAGTTGATTCTTGGACCAATAGAACACCAAGAGTAAGTATGTTATTCCATACACTCATGGGTTAGGGCTAGGGTTAGGGGTTATTGTGTTTGGTCATAGATAATGTAAAACATGCAAACATGTGGACAGTTTTTTGAGCCACTGTATGTTTTTATTAAAAAGGAACATCAAACAAAACTACAGGCCAAAAGTGCTCCTATGATATTCCTAGGCTATGAACCTGGATCTAAGGCCTATCAATTCCTAGATAAAAACCAAAGGGTTGTCATTAGCACAAATGCTATCTTTGACAAAGAGGTCTTCCCACAATGTGCAAAGACTAGTTATAAAGACCAAGCACCCAAGTAAACTCAAGACCAACCTCATGAGGATGTTCCTATGGAGGTAGCTTCTCCAATGGAACTAACACCAGTCAAGATCCCACAAACAGTTCATCCAACTGACTCTCCAAACCATCCAAAGTAACTTGCAACTCCAATGGAGATACATACAGAACCACACACAGAGACTTCTAAAAAGACTGTCAAAATCCCTTTAAAGACAGCACTACCCTCTCAATATACACCTTACCCAGACTCCAGTATCCATTGGTCAATGAGAGAGTGAGTTATTCCTCTCAGACCCAAGAACACCTATGGAGAAAGGACACACCCTGTTGATGTGGAACAGCAAGCATCAAGGGAAATGACCTTAGAGGACATGAGAGAAGCATCAGACATGGGGGAGCTGATGATCAACTTGCATAAGCTCAGTCAGGAATGTGGTACTGACTTCATCAATTACCTGCTCATGCAGAAGGTTGAGGAGAAGTCTAAAATACCTGTTCACTATCAGGATACTCAGAGACTACCAGCCAAAGATAAAAAGGCTTGGGAAAATGCCATGCACAAGGAAATCGCAGCATTGGGCAAGAGGAAAGTTTGGGAACTTACACCTCTACCTCATGGGAGAAAGCCTATCAAATGCAGGTGGGTCTATGCTATAAAAGCTGATGGGCAGAAACATGCCTGCTTAGTAGCCAAAGGTTTCTCTCAAGAATACAGAGTAGACTTTGAGGACATCTTTTCTCTGGTTGCAAGATTTGAGTCAGTTCAAATCATACTATCCCTGGCTGCCCAATTCAATTGGGACCTAGAGGTCCTGGACATCAAAACTGCATTTCTGTATGGAAAATTGGATGAGGAAATTTATATGGAACAGCCAGAAGGCTTTGTGCAAAGGGGCAAAGAGTGCTACATCTATTGATTACTTAGAGCATTATATGGTCTGAAACAGGCTGCTCTGGCATGGAATATCAAGTTGGACAAGTCCCTTAAAGCACTTGGTTTCAATCACATCCACTCAGATGCAGGAGTATATGTGTTGCAGAAGAAGATAGGACAAGAGAACATTGTCATCATTCTCCTTATATATGTTGATGACATACTCTTCACTGGCAACAATCACAAATTCCTTCAGGAAGTGAAGAAGAAGTTCATGACAGTATGGGAATGTTGTGACTTGGGACAAGCCAAAGAATATCTCAGAATGCACCTCCAGACAGATTGTTCCTCAGGTCTTTTGATCATTGATCAGGTTGCTTATCTGGACAAAATAATCTGAAGATTTGATATGGAGAATTGCTGCCTTGCAAATACTCCACTCCCATCAGGATATGAACCAGTCAAAAATGAAGGAGAGACCACTCCTGTACTGTGTTCAAAGTATCAATCTGTAATTGGCTCCTTGCTATACCTCACATTGGGAACTTGACCCAACATAGCATTTGCCATCATTAAGATGTCACAGTTCGCATTCAATCCTACTGAGGATCATTTGAACCATGCCCTATACATCTTTTGATATCTTCAAACCACCAAGGAGAGAGGACTGGCTTATTGAAGAAAATCAGAGTACTCTATAGAGGCATATTGTGATGCTGATTGGGCCTCAGACAAGAACAACCAAAAATCCACTACTGGTATGGTCATGTTGGCAAATGGAGCACCAATTACTTGGCTGTCACACAAGCAGAAACTATTGCTCTGTCTTCTACAGAAGCTGAGTATATGTCCTTATCCAATACATCTTGACAAGTTGTCTGGATACACTCCATGTTCACTGAACTTGGATTTCATCCAGATCCCATTCCTTTGTATGGAGACAATATGGGATTGATATTCCTTGCACAGAACCCTGCACAGGAAAGACACACAAAGCACATTGATATTCAATATCACTTCATCAGAGAGTGCATCAAGAATCAGAAAGTACTTATTGTCAGACACATCACTACTGACAAGCAACTTGCAGACATCCTAACAAAGAATCTTGGGCAGGTTAAATTCCACACCTTCACAGAGTTTCTCCTGTTTGATTTGGCACATACCAAATCTGGGGGAGTATTGAACAAACAAGATTTGTCATGTGCATTGCCACTGACATGCAACACTTGCATGTGTTTACCACTGCATGTGATTATATGACCAGCTGTCAAACATTACTGGTACCTTACCTATATGGAGAAAGTCTAGGCCTTATGACATCATTCCCTCTATGCTTACTCAGTATGATACCTGAGAGACACCTATATGGAAGGTCATACTTACCATATGTAGTTCAACCCACAAGTTGAACAAAACTCATGTACAGTGCACAGACCATGTCTGAAGCATATATATACTGGACCTCCAGGTCCACAAATAGTAACAGTTTAACATCCATTAGATTGTACTGAAGACTCAAGTGAGTATTCAACCTCCCAACTAGAAGATCACCCTGAGTAAACACTTAGTAAGTCTTTAGGTCCTTACCTAAGAACTTCCACTGTGTAGTAGTAGAATTTAGGCTTAGCCCTGAGCCACATTTAAATCTGGTGTTTAACACCAGATTTAATCTCCTGACTACACCACTTCACTTTAGTGGGCCTGCCCCACCTGAACTTGGAGATTACTACCAAAGGTAGAGCAGCCTCTTGGGACTTTCAGCCAAAAGAGGGGGGGTAATGTTATGGTTTTGTTCTTTTTCTTTTTCTTTTCTCTGATTCCCTTATGTAACATCTTACCACATACAACAGACTCTCTGAGGACTTGCAGTATTCCACCACTGTTATGCTACCAGTACATCATTATGGGGTTTTACTTACTCACTCCATACTCCACTTGACTGTGGTCAGCAGAGCTTCACTGTGGATAACCCCCTGCCATTGTACTACTACATATGATCACATGTACTATATAAGACAGACTCAATAAGGGGGTAGATCTTATCAAAATTCTACCTTGTCATCTGCATACTTTTCTTCTGTCAAATGAAGTCACCTTTGTCACTCAGTCTCTAAGTCTTCCTAGCAGGTGTCTGTATCATTCGACTACCAACTACCTCAAAGTTCTCCTCAAGATCATCCATCATAGTTCCAGCATAGAAGGTTGTTCCACCATCATCCAAGTCACTGGTGTAACACCAAGTTCCTTAAACTCATAAAAAGTTCTTGATCAAAATTGCCCAGATTGGGTAGTTGGTTGTGTCAAAAATGGGAATATTTTTCATAAACCTGGATTTTTCATCTGCCATAGCTACAAATTGTGTAAGAGCAATAGATCAAAAAAGGAATCATCCATATCTGGAACCAAGACAAAAGGTCAAGAAATGACAACTGGAACTAGTACCACAGGTGGAACAACTCTAGGAGGAATCCTAGGTCTAATGATAATAGGTCTTACAACCAGAGTTGGATCTGGAAGCCTAAGATCAAAGAAGTGTCCTAAATCATAGTCAGGACAATAGTGGTAGTTGGGGAGTTGGATCCCCAACAGTTCCAAGTTAGTCATATCCAATAGAGAGACAGGGAAAACCTCATAAGGAAAATGTATCATGAGATATGAAGGGTTAGTAAAGGTATGTAAAGAGACCATTGATAAGTCCAAGAGATCATCATACACTCTTCCTCCTCCAGAGTATGGCTGTTCAATCCATGGTGGAGAGGGGTAGGCATAATGGAATACCAGATTGAAGGCTAGTTCCATTTCAACTGGATTGACCTTAAGCTGTGAGATCAATGCCTTCAACTTCTGGAGGGGAAAGGAGGTTGATCCAGCAGAGGTCAAGCTGCCAAGATGTGAGTCCATGCAGATGGTCCACAGAGGTGTTTCTGGGCCACCAAGTGATCCCATAAACAGGAGAGAGGTTGATGGCTGCAAGAGAGTCCAAATGGGCTTGAACCCTAGGATCACTCTGCATGTTGACAAGCTGTGAAAGCCAGATACCAATATGGGCATCTGACTGTTGGTCCAAGCACAAGGGTAGGTAAGAGCTTTCATTCAAAGCTCCTCTCTTAAATGCTCCCCTAAAGTGAGCATTGAGGTACTTGTTCCAGGCATGGATGGCAGGAATTTCTCCTCTAAATGGTCAGGGATCCCAAAGAGAGTGTACCCAGACTGAGTTGGGTGAGTACTCGTCTGGGTGGGTGTCAATCCAGAAAGTGGGGACAGTGAGTAGTGAGGGGTCTTCATCATTAATGGCCAGTAAGTTGATTCCCCAGAAGTTAGCAATGCTGTGAGGGGTGGAATTCCATGTCAATTTAGATGAAGGGGCCTTGTATGAACTGTAAAAGAGCCAGTGAATTTCCATAAAGGGCTTCTCTGGCACAGAGAAGGTGGAGGTGATAAAAGGAAGTGGGGAGTTAGAGGCCTCCTTATAGAAGGCCCTGGTGAAGATCCAATTGGTCTTCTGTCCTCCAGACATGACTCCTGTGATGAGGTAGTCAGGGTTGGTGGTGTCAACAAAGTTCAACCACCTAAGGCTGCACCTATAAGGCACATCCTTTTCCTTTGCCCTCAGCTCCTCTTCTCCTAATCCCTGCTTCCTCCTCCAATCCTCAGTCAATAGGTCTGTCAAGTTTGAGATCATCCAGATCTGGGAGGGCATCCTGGCTCTCATGTCCATCCTCCTGGTTCACTTGGAACCATGTCATTCCCTGATTGCCTGGAGAGGTGTGAAGTCAGTTCTCCAAATCAAATTGGGCAACAAGTTCTGCAAATTGGTTGTCAAAGAACCTGAGATCATTTCTAGAGAGGCAATGTCACATAAGAAAAAGATCAAAGGGGGTGATGTCACTAAAAGGAGGATAATCAGGTAAAGCTCTGCAAGGGGCATAGAACATATAGGTTCTAAAGGATTCAGCAAAGCTGATCCCAAGTTGCCTAGCAACCAAAAAGGTTCACTGCATGTAGCACTGCTGTGGTAACCAAAAATCAGGTTGTGGGAATATGAACCATGTGATCACTGGCAAGTAGTCATAGAAATGGTTGAAATTGTAGTCCTGGAAGGTGTGCAGTGCCCAGTTAAAGAGTGGGGGTTTCCAATCAAAGGACAACAGGTATCTGTTATCAAAGTGGTGAGGTTCCTGGCCTTGGAAGGGCTCAGGGTTCTCAAAGGGACCCAGTAAGACCAGTGCAATTGAATGTGGTAGCACCACTGGGGTGTCTGACCACTGGAGGAGGGATACAACATGAACTGCCAGGTAGACCATATAGGTGAAGAGTGGTATGACTCTGAAAGGAACATCATCATTTAACAACCAGTAGGCCAAAGCTATAGTAAGAGCAAAGGCTATATACTGTAACTCAAAAGTAACTGCAAAGCACAAGTCCACCAGCCAGTCAAACATGACAGATTGGATTGGGGAATCACCCATTAGGCTGAATACAATTGTCTATCACATCAGAGCCTGGTGGGGCTCATAACCTAACAAACAAGGGGCAGGAAGTAGCACAGCAACTCTGTACTCACCTGGAGGTTTGTGCTTGAGTTACAGAAGTGCAAGTATGTTGCTAGTAGAGCAGTCTGATGAATGCTCAGTAGAGATGAGAGAATATATGATTCAAACTGAGGGACAAGAGCCCTCTGGGTACAGTATATATATGTACTGTACATGGTCTGTGTGCATGGAGTAACTCCAGAGCATTGTAACTACAACTACTACTTAAGGAAGGAGTAACTATCTATATGGAGATAGAATGTTGTAGAACATGAAAGAAGGATACTGATAGTACAGTTCCATGTGATATCTGGGTATGTGTGATAGTGTTATGCAAACTTTTCTTATCTTATCTTTTCCCATCACATGACCTTTCCATGATCATGTGTCTCTTATCTCTCCTATCCAACAGACACTTCATGGACGTTTCTGTTCCTCTACTTATGGGGATTTCCCCTATCCATGGATGTGCTCAGCAGACTTGGGACAACCCTGTGATTACATGTATGTTTCCTTCTCTCTTGTACTTTTACTATACCTGTATGATACATGGTTCATGCCCTTCACAGTTTTCCAGCATGAACTCCTAACGTTCACATCACATGACTTTCACATGATCACAATGCATTGACCTGTACAGACTCATACCTATGTGTAGAGGTGTCAGATTGACTCTGTTTCTTCATGTGCATTGTTCCACCTTTATGTACTTACAGTGGCTCAAAAAACTGTCCACATGTTTGCATGTTTTACATTATCTATGACCAAACACAATAACCCCTAACCCTAGCCCTAACCCATGAGTGTATGGAATAACATACTTACTCTTGGTGTTCTATTGGTCCAAGAATCAACTGATGTGGATAAGAACTGATAGAATAGCAGCCATTTGAAAATGACATGTCACATGGACAGTTTTTTGACTTTACAAAAATCCAACTATCTAGTACTTGGTATGACCTCCTTTGGCCTTGATAACTGCTTCAACCCTTCTAGGCATGCTTCCTATCCATTTTTGACACTCTTCCACAGAAATCTTCCCCCACTCCACTACCACCCTTTCCCACAATTGATGAACTCCTGTAGGAGCACTCTCATAATCTGAGAGAGATTTTTTGAGGTGATTCCAAGTGTGTTCAATTGGGTTGAGGTCTGGAGATTGTGCAGGCCAGTCTAGAAGCTTGATATCTTGCTCTTCAAACCATTTCTGGGCTCTTCTAGAGGTATGCTTGGGGTCATTATCTTGTTGAAAGATAATGTCATCTTCTGGAATTCCAGATTTCTCCATACTTTGAAGCAACCCTTGCTCCAAAATGGCCACATACTGTTCAGCATCCATCCTTCTGTCAACCTCACTCAAGACCCCAACACCATTCCACCCTATACATCCCCAAACCATGAGTGAACCTCCTCCAAACTTGACTGTACCTTTGACCTCTCTGGAAAGAAGCCTTTCACCCTTCTTTTTCCACACATACTCTTGTCCATCTGACCCAATCCTGTTGATTTTGGTCTCATCTGACCATATAACTCTTTTCCAGTCCTCCACAGTCCAATGCTGATACTTGAGAGCAAAGGCTAACCTCTTCTTCTTGTGACCAGTAGAAAGCAATGGCTTTTTTTCTTCACCACAGCCTTCAATGAGGCTTCTTTGAGGGTATTCCTCACTGTCTGAGAAGAAACAGGACTATCAACAATAGAGTTGATGAAATGAGTGGCTTGAACAGCATTTTTGACCTTGCCAGTAAGGATTTGCTGGACAATGGCCCTTTTGTTGATGGAGGAAAGCTTGGAAGGGCAACCACCATGAAGCCTAGGCCTCTCTGGTTGGATTTCCTGAAGAACCTGAGATACTGTAGACTTCCCTAGACCAGTCTGTGAGGCAATCTTCCTAGTAGACAGGCCAAGAGAGGCAAGAGAGATGATATTTTGTCTTTGAGAGGTGAAAATGGATTTCATGATGATGATGAGAAAATGAGCAGAGGGTGGTGGGGTTTATATATGTTGGATCATACTCATTACATAAAGGTAACATAATAGAACCCTTGATGAATGTATGTAATGATATCATAGCATGGCAGGGTCAATATATATAATCAAAACTTTAAGTCAAACAACTGTCTGCATGACATGTCATTTCCAAATGGCTGCTACTCTATCAATTCCTATCCAAATCACTTGATTCATGGACCAATAGAAAGCCAAGAGTAAGTATGTCATTCCATACACTCATGGGGTAGGGCTAGGGTTAGGGGTTATCATGTTTAGTCATAACTAATGTAAAACATGCAAACATGCAGACAGTTTTTTGAGCCACTGTACATTGTACACCTCATAAGGCACCTTTCCATTGTTCCCCATAGTTAGAACACCATTGTTCCATGTAGTATATAGTGTAGACAAAGCTGTGGGATATTCCCCATCTTTTGTCTCCTTTGCACTACCCACAGAATACTACCCCCCTTTGGCTTTCTTAGCAGTCTGTCCTTAGGCTCTTCTCATGTGTAGGAAGGATCCTTGCCACTCTGCACAACAACTTGTAAGGCTTCAGGGGCTTGCTTACTAAGCAGCCAGATTAGCAGAGCATCAGGACCCTTGGAGGCCTATAGAGTGCTTACTAAGCAGCTCTAAGGTTAGGGTTAGCAAGCATCAGTTTCAAAGGTGTTCAAGGCTTGTCTCACCAACAAAGCCTTAACAGATAGCTGGTCATGTGTGTGCTAAGTTGTTAATAATAATGCAACTGAAATATATGGTCAAGTAAATATGACCTGTAGATGCAAATAGTTATCATGTCAACAGGTCTAGACCATCTGGATCTAGGACCAACCATTATGCAATATATGAGTCATGAGAAGATGCATGACTGCAAATGACTCATCCCTTATCTCTTTATCTTCTTATCTACCTATGAATAGAATAATACTTATCTTTCTATGTTTATATGGCAACAGAACTCTTACCATATGCAGTTCAACCCATGAGTTGAAGCAATTATGCACAGACCAGTTCCTTTATAGAACAGGTCACCATTTACTATATAAACCATTTTACATATGGCTGTAACATGAGAATAGTTTTCACCACTATCTCTATCAACAGTGTTCTATCCTCACTCATACTGCCCAGTGCCTAGCACCAGACAGTATCAATTATCAAGTTATCAAGTATCTTTAGGAGGGTGGGGTCACATTGTGCAGGTGCCTGTGGGCATGCTGATGGGTGCACACAGAATACCTGTAATAATAATTAGTAAATGAAACAAAAAAAACATACAGGTGGTGGGGCCAATCACACTGTGGGGACATATGTGTATGAAGGTGCAGGTGTGCACACAAAAGACCTGTAATAATAGTTAGTAAACAAAACAAAAAAAAGGAAATATACTTAGTAGTCCAATTGCACTGTGGTGGTGTGGCCAATGCTGCTGGTCAGGGTGGTTGTGTTTGTGGTGGTTAGTGCCACATTGGTGGTAGCACTATCATTGTCCATCATGGTTTCAAAGCTGGTGGTGGCATTGTCATTGCCATCATTAATTGGTGGTGTGGTCAGTGGTGTTGATGGCTGTAAGGTGGTGGTGGTGCATGGTGGTGGATTGGGGGCAATGGACTTGGAGAGTGATTGGAGCAAAAATGGACTGGCTGACTACACTAGGAAAAGCTCAGGTACAAATATTTGTCAATACAGGACTTGGAGAAATTTTATGAAGTTACCTTATGTAATACCATGCTATCATGCACTGTATCAGTCTGTGTCTCTGCACAACCAGGACCCTGGAGCAATGGATGTTGTAACATGATGTAAAATACTGTAATATTATGGTAATTACTGTACATGCTGTCCAAAAATAGGTGGTTTGCTGATGCCTAGCATGCTGGATATGTTGATTTGTGCTCTCAGTGCATCTGTGTGGCTCCCAGAATGATATCTGTCACTTCAGTGCATTGTTGATACCTGATTTGATTATTGTTGTCAAAAGTTCTGTCAGTTCATTTATGGTATCTGTGCAATCAACAATTAGCTCCAATCACTACTACTCACATCCATCTTTATCAATGCACACATGCACACCTATACCACCTTTGCAGCCCCTCTGACTTGACTTCTGAGGTTTTCTTATCTCTCTGGAATTGTTTGAACCATTTGCACATTCAGGCTGCACATTTAATGCATTCAATTGTGAAAGTTGGTGCAGCACAGGGAACTAGACACAATTCAGAGGACTATAATACATATGTAGGTAACCTAGACACAAGCCAGTGACATTACATAGTAACTACATGAATATTCTGATGAGCCTCTTCAGCTTCTATTCTTTTATATTTCTATACTCCATGTAGAATTACATAAGCATTAAAAGTGTTGTTACTCATAAACATTTGCCATATTTAGTCATTGCCTGAATTGATATTTTTCCACCTTCACGCTGAGTGACCCTGGCAGCCACTTTCTCCGCCTGGAGATCGTGCAGACTTCTTGAAACTGGTACCAAGGGTGATGCACCTAGTATACATGTATGTTCTTATGTAACGCTCACCGGTATTCAAGCAGTTTACTTACTCTAACAAGAGGACACTCTATTTTATGTGAATTCCATTGCATGTACTGCTGCTACCGGATGTCAAAAATACTTCAATAGTCACTTTATACATACTCCTGTAAAATAATGCATGATGTGTGGGACGTGATCGCATGCGGACAATGACTTGGTGATTAGTACGAGAATATTACAAGCTATTTCATTCGGTTACACACTTCTTCTGATTAGTCCATATTCTCCACCAGAGTACTTCCCTAATGCAGAGACGCTCCGAGTCCACCCTTCCTTTCATCTCTTGGTCAGGTGGTCAGACCCCTTCCATTTTGGTAGTTCCGGTTCCATTAGGTCCCTAAATGGCTATTTTCCACCAACAAAGCGCATTTGCGAGGAAGTGGAATTAGGTTTTGCTGCGTTTCTTAGGCCGCTCTTCTTCATCTTCCTCCAATTTTCGTTTTGTTGGCTCGAATAGTTTCGTATTCTTGGAAGCGGTAGTAGCGTTCTTGAATCCTTCAGCGAAGACAGCTGTAAGGTCATCCAGGCGGCTGTGGTACTTTGGTGGAAGCGATAGTTCGCTCACGACGAACGTCGTAACAAGTTCACGACGCATCTGCTCAACTGCATATGCGGGTTTCCGAAAACCCTTCGGAAGTGCTCTGTAATTCAATGGAAGCCTGAGGGGATCAGTTCCCCTCAATAGTATCCCTGGGAACAACCTTTCATATGCGACTATTTGTTCCGCAGACCGCTCCCGCCCATCTCGATCGACATAAAAATGCAGAACCCAGGCTTGAATCCACCACAATGACTCCAAGTCGTGCAGAGGGTTAAAAGTAAATAAAATCTCTGGAGGCGGTCCCAGAGCACCGCCATAAGCTTTTCCACTGGCCGCGTCTTCAACATCTTCGTCACTGTCTTCTTCGCTACTGCTTTCAACTTCATAGTTTTTAAATGGTTCTCTTGCTGCAAGAGGTTTAAATAGGTATTGCTGAGCTTCAACTTCACAAGCCATAAAGTCAAGAGTTCCCTTCCGAGGTATGTTACCAAAGAATCATTCAAAATACACAACTTACTGTGCGGACTTCATGGCTGTACTCAGAGCCCATTTTCTTGACATATTCCAAATCAGATATCTTCCCCTGGTCGTCTATCCGAAGAATGTTACCGGGGCTGATATCGCGATGGACCCAGTTAATGCTATGCAGTATACGAAGTCCTGTAATTTAAGGTTCAATCAGCAGTGAGAACTCAATCAGCGTCACCAACAGACCTTGAAGGCCATCCCCGAGTGTCTCGAAAACGTCATCGAGATTCCTTAGCTCAAACAAAGGCGTGCAAACCTCTTTGAAAACTATACGGCTATGCGTCCTATGGGAGATCTTAAGAGGTTTGGGAGCATGCCGGGGAGAGTTATAAGACGGCGGGCATCCCACGCTAGACGTGTGCCGCGTCCTGCTCAAGCTCAGACTGGGAGATATCGTGTGCCAACCACAATCAACCGGAAGAGGTAAATAATGTAGCAGTTGATCGGTGCGATCTTTCTTCCCGTCGACTGTTACATCTGATGCTTGAAGAACAGTGAGGAAATATTTCATATCCGCTTCCGCGGCTTCGGTCCCCTTGGCCTTCTCTAAGTCGGAAAAGATCTCGGTGCGGATTTCATCTTCTCGTTTCCGGTCGCACTCCCTCCATGAATCCTTGATTACGACGCGTGTATTGTTTTCTGGCGTGTTCCTTTCGGGATGTACCTTCAGGTATGCCTCGAAGACGCGCGTCCCGCGTCCTCTTAATGCTTCTGCACCGAAATCCGAAATGATTCTCGTAGTGCGGTAAACGGAAATAGACTCGGCTGGTGATTGCAGAGAAATGTCGTATTGGATCCTGCCGTCAACAAGTACTCTCTGGATAGTTGGATCCCAACCGAGTTCGTGATCCTCGGCAAGGGCCAACGAACAAAACAAGCGGATCATCTGTTTGGTCGACTGTCCAGGTATTGAAAATGAGTGCATGGATCAGAAAAACGCGTGATGACAGACCGTAATGAAATTAAACGGTTCGCTGACAACAAGCACAGATCGGCAAGTGAACCACAATCTCATTTGCGTATTTTCGATCGTCACTCCTAAGGTCGACCGCCGACAAGGATCGCTGCGCATGACATGATGAAGGCTCCAGATCAGCTTCTTTTCATTTTGTTAGGGTGTTAGTACATAAATTAAGGGGAGCACACGACTCACATCTGCACGCTCGCCTTCCGATTCACCGTTACGTTTCTTGAATTCAAGTGAGACTGCAATGTCGTCCCAGCAGTCCACAGAACGCTTTGCATGCCCGCCGACACTCTTTTGGTTGACCAAAAGCAAGTAGGCATCGGGGCGAGATGTGTTTGTCCGCTCAGAAGTCGGTGCTGTTGCAGGCTTCTGCTTAAAGTTGAGCTTAGCTGCAGTGCCGGTGGCATTCGCGGCCGCCTGCACTATTGCATCAAAAATGCCAGATAGACGACCAAAGACTACGTCTTCGTGACTAGAGTCGGCTTCAGGATCTACAGGAAATGCAGCCCATCGATCTGTATCAAGCGACAACACGCCGGTGTCGTACAGCGAACTTTCGATGTCCGCAAGTTCAATCTGCGGGTGAAGGGGTGGGAGGACAGCAGTGTTAAAATAATCAAGTGGCACGACAGCGATGCGGTCGAGGTCCCTGATAACAGCTGTTTTCCCGAGATTCAGATCGCCTGTTCTGTAGGACGGTTGGGAGGTGTTTCGTCCACGAGGAACAGTGTCTGGAGTGATAGAAGGTTGAGTAGAGGGTGGCGTTCGTGGCCCTTCCATGTGTTGAGTTTCTCCCAAAATCAACGGATAGAACGAAGTCGGTAGCGAAGCTTTTTGGTTCTTGTAAGGATCAGACGCTGAGTCAGCGGATGTCTGGCCTCCGCTCCGTCATTTACTGTTTCGTTTCATTCCTTTGATAACTATTGTCACTCGTTACATACCATTCTTTGTTCTTTTGACATTAGCTTGACATTCCTTGACACCTTTTGACATATGATAACCAAAGTCTTTCGTTACAGTTCCTAGCCTTTAGGGTATAAGGGCTGAGGCCTCAACCCCGATACTCTAGCTTTCTCTTGAATACAAGTACCTAGCGTCTGGTATTTAAGCCTGAGGAAGTTCTAGTGTGATCGCGTGCCAGAGATTAGCTACCTCTGGTCTCGTCGTTACAGTTCTGTAGTTCAGTAATCCAAGGATCTTATGCGTCTTCGCGACTGGAGACGAACAATTTAGGGTCGTTCAAAGCTCGATTTCGCGGTCGATTTGGATTTGGAAGTTCGGGCAAGCCAGTGTGGAAATCGGTCTCCAACTTTGACATCCCTCACCGAGTTTCGACGCGATTTCGACCACCGGTTCAAACTCGGGAACTGCCGACTGGGGTTGGCGGATACCTCGATGGTCCACAGCCTACGACCTCACAGGCGTCCAATAAGCACCAGACAAGCGATGGAAATACCGGACAAAACTGTGCTAGAGATTCCATTCGTTGGACATCCTCGCCACGTTATCACATTCAGTGCAAATTTTCAGTTCTAATCCTAGTAGATTTTAAGTCAGCAGTGAGACTTAGTACGTCATCAAATGTCAAACAAACTAAAAGTGGCTTTACTAACTAGTAGCAGATGAAATAGGAGACACTGCTCCTGGTGAAACAGTATTGCTTCTCAAGGACCGTCCCGTCCCAAGTTGGCATCCTATTTCGGCCGCATCCAAGAGGCTCTAAAGGAGGTATGTACTCAGGTCTTTTGTCTGTCACTGTAACTAACAAAGCAGATAGCAAGATGGTTTGACCTACTGGTGGACTACGTAGTAAGTAACTTTCACAAGTCCACAGACGCTCTGCCATACACTCGAGCTACTATTGGTGCACTGAGAAATTATGATTGCCTGAAATCCTAATGCTTGCGTTCACAAACTTGTAAGGATTACTTTGTACGTTTTGCAACTTGTCATTGATATCTATTCCGGTAATTATCCGGTGCATAGTAGAAGGTTACGGAGTCTGTGTGGTCATGGAAATTCGACTTGCAAATGTTTCCAATACACACAGAATAATGAAGTCCACGGAATTTATGGTTCTGTTTTCAGAGAAAATTTCAGATCCCTCATACACCCGCTAGCGACGATGATTCTTTCCAAACCGGCAAAGTGCGTATTCAGCTGCGAAATAGTCTTCCTGGAAAATCCTTCTCTGCTTATCTCCGCCATCACGCGTTAGCGGTTAGTATCCCCAACACCCGGCGCAGCAGCCCGCGGAGCATCCACCCAATATCCACCCCATCATCCATCTCAACTCCCGTCGTCATGAAGTTGCCCCCTGTTACCAAAGGTGTTCCCGTCGGCATTCTGGGTTTAACAAAGGTCTGCTTTGATTCCATAAAGTTCTACATAAACACGCAGTAGACACAGTAGGACAGGAAGGGATACAATAATAATGGTAAGAAGACACGTGAAAAACAATGCAAAATGAGGGTATGATACGAGGGTTGAAATTACGCAAACAGCCAAGGAATGTAACATTATTATCCCTAGCGTGAAATAGGCATGCGGACCTGAGTGATCTCGGAGAAGATTCGTGTTTGTCTGCGATGTGACAATGTAGGAGTATACCATAGGATGCCAACAGCGAGCAGACAATGAAGATCTGTAAGTTGCACATTGCTGCAAATGGTTATGTTGCAAATGGTTATGTCACAAATGCCAAAATTCCGGCCAGGTCTTTCTCGTCAGCGGCAGGAAGTTGCCGCGATCGAGCTTTCAAACGCACTGATGACATATCAGAATCAGCCAAAACAGTGGTTTTCTAAGGCGTCAAATACTCACAGTTGCGATCGAGGCTGAGAAGCACGACCTTGACAGCGTTGGTTATGTTTGAAGGGCTAACGTCGGCTTTGAGCAGTGCCGACCGGTCGACCCAATGTTCATCTTGCCACACCGCAGCTTTTAGAATTAGGTCGTCCATACAGTGTTCCCAGGAGGCTTTGTCGGTAAAATCGACTTGTTCAGTTCGAATGCTAACGGAGGTGAGATAATTGCCCTTCGATGTCTGAACTTTGAGCGATGTTCCGTAGGAGCGAATATGGGACGTGATGAAGGACAGCGCCTCTTGGGCGGTATCACCCAATTCAGAAGCGTTCGAAGAAAGTCCATCTAACTCCATGATAACAGGGACAGGGATGACCACGGTCCAGCGAAGACTTTCCACGATCGAGGCTATAATTGACAGCGACGAGAGAATGATGTTTGTATCAAGAACGAGAACGGTGTAGCCTGGGACGATGTTGAGCCTTGACGCTGAAGGAGCCTTACGTGGCCGACGTAATCTTGACCGTGGTGGCTTGGATGGAGAAGGTGGAGATGAAGGACGGTGTCCCGAGGTCAATAGACTGCGAAGGTATCGTCGTCGTGCCTGAACAGATTCAATGTGCAAAGTGCAAGAGAGTGACGACTACATACCTTGAGGGCTTTGATCTCTTCCGAATCCTCTTCATCATCTTCACTGTCTTCTGATGAATCCTCCACAACTTGATCCATGTCAACATCCATGGCATCATCTGACCACCGACGACCACTGCGGCGACGTTCCTCTTCTTCCCGTTCACGATGATCTTCCTGTCTCCAGCGTTTGACCTTAGCTTCCAATGCTCCTCCGATTTTCCACTCTCGCGTTCCTTCCACCCAGGTGAAGCCATCCACATTCTGGGCCAATCCCACTGCGCACCGTGTCAACCTTGTCCAACGCTTCGTGGTGACGCTCTGCCCCTCCTTCCCACCGTCTTCATCATCGTCCTCGTCCTCAATGATACCATCGGTGAGTTGGACAGATTCTTCGAGGTCGAGTACCTCCATCTCAGCGCGACGGTCCTCCCCACTCTTCCAATACCCACGCTCAAATACTTTCCGACCGACCCACTCCATACCGCGCATGCACCAGTCCTCGGATAGGGGAGGTGCACAGCTGCTAGTGAGCATGGGCCATCTCTCTCCGCTGATAGCGGGAACAAGTAGGCCCTGGGCAGCCAAAACATTGCGAGGAATCGCAGAGAAGAACCAGGCGAGATCTTCCCACGGCATCGAGCGCTCGAGTATAGACAGTGTCTCTGAGTGCTTACATACCGTCGCTAAAAATGTGAGGAGGACCGTGATGTATGGGTTGAGACTTGGCCTCGAGAATTGGGACGCTTTGCGGGTTGGATGGCGGAGAACAAATGCTAGTGTCGAAAAAGCGAGCTCCATGGCGAACTTGAACATAGGAGGGAAATTAATCGTCAAGTCAGCATCTGATAATCCCGGAAATACGTGAGCATGTGCGAATGGTACCCGTGGGCTCTCGTCGTCAATGTCCATTTGCCTATCTTCGCGAGCCTCTTCGTGTGGAATAACCGGGCTGCGCTTCGCAACAACGCGGACAGGGGTAACACCAGTACCTTCTCGAGACCCTCCCACACCGCCAACCTTGCGCAAAACGCCACTAGGTCGACCGTACTCCATGATGGCACCAATGTTTATGGTTGCCATCATAATCCAATGACGCTCATCGATATCTTCTATCTCGAGACGCTCAAGGAGGCGTGCGAGTGTAGGAGTAAAGTCGTCGAGTTGGATGTTGGTAAATAGCATGCCGTGTAGAAGGACAAATAAATCGGAGGCATTGGCATCGGGCTGAGAGCGACGAGACTGTGCCGTTGGCGACCAAATGGGAAGAATGGATTCGCGGGACGTTGAGAATGGGTGGAGGGTGGTCATACTGGATAATAGATTGGTCTAAAACGAAACCACAGCAAGAAAAACAAACATACCTCTTCACGAAGTGGTAGACCGCACGAAGCTCTTCACCCTCAACTTCTCGGCTAAGTAAACCCAGATGGTGGTGAAGTTTTCCCGTTCCAGGTGTCTCAGCAAGACCCTGAAAGTACCACTCCTTAGCGATTCCTCTCCACCTTTCTTTTTCGGGCCCGATTTCCATCATACGTGCAGCGGCAATACCAACGCTAGGGGTCGGAGAATCGTCTATGCGTGCTGCTGGCCGGTCCGACGAGGACTTGACACTGACTTTGGACTTGGGAGTTTTAACATCAGCCCCTTCGGAAGCGGCTGCAGCTTTGGAGACAGCATCTGTAGTCAATGCCGGCCCTGAAAACTGGTTATTGGTGACCATGACAGCGACCGCCATACGGTAACGCGCGAGGTCGCCAAGGGCTTCGAGCCATCCCGCGCGGAAGATACGTAAGGTCGGTTCTTCGAGAAGACCGGTATAGAAAGTATAAGCAAAATAAATGAAATCTTGTAAGTGTTCGAGAGCGAAAGTAGAGGTGAATGATGCTCGGCGTAGGGCCTCGAGGAGCTTGTGGAACGCATGAGTCCACAGACGGATTATGATGTTGTACTTTGTAGGGATGTTGCGTAGCGATGCCGGTACGCTAGGAGACAGAGAGATTTGCATCAAGTTGTGCATCATGTCAGCGAGTCTAGCATGGCGATCCCAAATCAGTGACATCAGAGATTCGCGGGCAGCACACTTACCGCTTATGGTCAGATATAATCCTCTGCCACTTTTGCTGTTCAAGCTCATCTTCACTCACTTCACGGCCACGACCTTGAAGGAGAACGCGGCCTTCGTCCACGTTGTCATCGGAGTCCTCATTGAGGATCTTGGCCTCGAGTGTGGATATAGTGCGGTAGAGTTTCTTGAGCTGGACCGCGAAAGCATTGTTGGCGGGATCTTCTCGAGGAGGTCTGCCATCAAATAAGGCAGAGGATGCAGAAGAATTGTCTGTTGTGCCAGACGAAAGGGTGAAGCTGGACGACGTCATAGAGGGGGCATATGAGGAAGTGGAAGAAGCCGAGAGATAGTCACCGGACGCTTTAGATACCGGGGTAGGTTTACCACCGGAAGGTCTGGCAAGCACAGAGAAGTGGACAGGATCGTCCTTTCTGTGATCAAACAGACGTGGGTGGGTAGGCGGATCACGCTGATGGGGAGCGGCTGGTGTGATGCGGGGCACATAGGAGCTACTGGTAGCGTCCGAAATGGCTTCTGGCTCGGCTGTATGACGCATTGGAATGGGATCTGCATCAGGGTTGTAGAGCTTTGCAGATGGCTGCTGCCTAGACGGCTGGTGTGAACGGGGCGAGTTGGATATCTTGAGGCGACGAGAAAAATCATCGGGGTCAGCCTCTACACGGGAGATGACAACATGAGGGGTTGCGTTGTTCTTCCTTGGAGAAGGGTTTATAGGAGGGGAGCGGGAAGAGGTAGCGGAGGAGTTTGGGAGGTTGGTAGGGACGCGAGAGGTAGAGGGAGAGGGGGGACGTGGACGGTCCGTCCGTTCCCGAGTGCGAGAGGCACTGTAGACATGTGAGCCTGAGTGAGAGTGCGTTGATACAAGGAAGAGGACAAACGCTGCATTTCGCCTCTGGAGAGCAATGAGTCTCTCAGCGATATCCGTTGGTTGAGCAGGATCTCTTCTTAGTGGTTTTGGCTGCTCGAGTAGGGTGTCCATTGCTTGGCAGGACGAGCAGATGGGAGGAAGAAAAGAGCTGCGTCCGCCGTCCAACTCACTGCGTATCCGCAGTCATGTCGCTGCTGCGCCGATCGAGATCATCACAGTTAAATCACGTGATTATCCACATTTTATTTATTTATTTATTTTCATTATCTACCACGAGTGGTGTCCTCCGCTCACGATAATACTGGAAGGACTCAATCAGAAAATACACGCAGACGACCGCAGTAACACTCACTCGCTTCCAGTGCAGAACGTAGATGCATCAGATGCCAACCAAGTTACAACACCTCGAAGTTCGTCGGGCCTTCCAAGTCGTCCGAGTGGATTCATGCTCGACCACTTGTCCAGCAAGTGCGGCTGCTTATACACATACGCCGCAGTCATCCTATTCACCAACGCATCAGGAGAGATGACTGTGATAACACGCCGTACTCACTGTGTATATATATGTCCAGGTGACAAACTGTTCACACGAATCTTCTTCACACCCAGCTCACATGCCATGCTGCGAGCCATTTGCAACACTGCAGATTTGGACGAGTTGTATGAAACCCACGCATGGTCCTGCAGCGTCCCCAGTCAATCCTGCTTACGTTTTAAGTGAGGCTGGCTCCGTCTTACCCTGTTTGTAATGCTTCCAGACATCGAAGCGATCAGTATGATACTTCCACCGCGGCCAAAACGTGCCATCTGCCGGCCAGCAGCCTGGGCAGTGAACAAGACACCAGCTGTGTTCACATCCATGACCTAGAATGATCATCAGCCATAATTGTTCGATCAGGTCAGCACTCTTCCCATGCACCTCGCGGAATTGGGCCTCTGGATATTCCAAGCAATCTATATGGGCTTTGAGAATGCCAGCAGCAGCGATGCAGATATCCATCCTTTGTTCCTTATCCCCAATCTCCTCCGCTTTCTTCCACAGCAGCTCTTGATTACGCACATCGGCCGAAAAATACTCCAGCCTTGAGTTGTTCCCCAGTTTGCTTACATAGTCCCGCGACGCGATGAACTCTTCCGAAGGCTCTTCAGGCAAATCAAAGCAGTACACAGCTCGTGCCCCCGCCTCACATAGCGCAATTGCCATTTCCAGTCCAAGACCACGATTACCACCTGAAACCAATGCGACACGGTCAGTCAATGCAAACTCGTCAAAGATCTTTGGTCGTGGCTGGAACGTGGGATCGGCCCTCGCTTCCAAAGCAGCTTCAATGCCTAGAGGAGCAAGAGGTGATGCAGACTGTGCCTTGGCCCTCCTGGACGAGCGGTCATAAGTATAAGTCCATAAATGCGTCCAAGCTGTATGCTTCTTTGAGGTACTTACTGACGGACTTCAGAGGCCATTGTGGAGTGGTAAGTAGATCGAGCGAATGGATCCCCATTCGCCTTTATCAGCCCCACTGATAGCGGAGTCCATAGCTAGGCCACGGCATCAGCGTCCAGCTGACCATCCTTCTTCTGATCTCATCGATAAGATACTTTCCAATTCAAGAAGATTTCCAAAACTCGGGGAAGCGTCGTCAAGCGGCCGTAACAACTTTGCTTGTTAAACACCCCCGGGCTAGGATTGACGCAGTCACCGATCACATCAGCCTCTTTGCCCACAGGCCGAGCAGGCGAATCGTCCCAATGTCTGCTGCTACGACGTTGTTCCTTGGAACCAGTAAACGCCATAGTGAACTTGAAAATGTAAACAGGCTTTCCTCCCATCTACACCGTCATCCATAACAGATTCGGACATTGGACTTAGGAACTTGCTGACAAATAATTCCAGTCGAGACTATGACATAATATCACAATGGAAACTCAGGAGTCGACACGGGAGCCTATATCTTTCCCTGTCCATTGACACCAACACGGTCGACGGCCAAGCACCATGTCTGATGAATTCCACGGATGGGAAACCAATAACTTAATGTGTGATGGTCTGTAGGGAGGAGGGCACTACCTATATATCGCATGACAATGACTGGACGGAGATGTGGAAGCAGAGCCAAGACTATTGGGCTCCGTGCCAATCTTGCAGGACCGGCAGAAGCCGAGAGCGATGTGCAAACACACCATTGGGGGAGGGGATACTGTCCGCCTTTCCGACACTCGTTGCACATGTGGTGATCGACCTGCTATCGTGCTGCCTATGATGGTGTCTCCTCAAGTTCCAGAGCGAGGGCAACGATGGGGCTATCGGTCCTGAATGAGTGAGTGCTAAAGTCTGTATTTCCAGAGCTTAAGTCCTATTTACACATCACTCGTGCCATATACATAGACTTCGGGGCCCAAGGACTACGTACATTCGAAACTCATAATGGCCCCGACAATATGAGCGACAATCAAATGACGCCAATGCAGCGGACAAAGGTGATATGAGGGGCTTGCGTTGCGTTGACGGCCGCGGTCGACATTGGATACCATGCCTGATGAACACTACGGATGGGCAGCCAATAACTGCAAGATAGTCTACCGGGTGACGAAGAAACCGGAGCAGGGGAAAGAGGAAGAGGGTGGGGATCTGAATAGGACTATGGACGTGGTGGCAGAGGCAGGATGCTCCAGCTCTATGTTGAACTTGCAAGACCAGCAGAAGATGAAGCAGGCCCAGAGCGATCAACATCCCCACCACGGCGAATCCCTCTGCTCGCTACTGTGAAAGGGTTGGGCAAAAAGAAACAAGGTACAATCATTGATTGAAAATAAGCACGGTGTAACTAGGTTGACGATAGAGCACAGTGGCAGCATACATAGCGGGATTGACATGCGCGTAAATGCAAAAGAGAAGCCATGGCACATTTCCTGAACGTCATCTTGGGCAACACAAGTTACGGGATCACCATACATGCGACGACGGTCGGTGTCTCCACCTTTCGAAGTTAGTTTACCTCCCGACAATGCCATCTTGTCTTCATTTAGGCCCCCATTTACGCTTTCCGTACATGTGCTTGTTTGTTATGTGCGGGTATCACCTGGACTACCAATGCAGGGTGCTGTACTCACTGACCAGTAACGGTCCTAGGCTGAGAGATATTCTGACAAGGCGCTTCAAGGCTTCATTACGGACGGCACAATGTTGTCGGGCAAGAAAGGTGACCAACGATATCAATTAAACGTACATAGAGCATATAACATCCACATAACGACTCCTTAGGAACGACCGTCTTCCCCTCGGATCTTGAGTTTGCCTGGTGATGATCCAGCTACGACTGCCACTTCGGTACTTTGATCAACCACGATGCAATCCGTGCATTCACCCGGCGCAGAAGAAGAGCTCCATAATGCATTGGTAGATCCTCACCACCCCACTTGTCTTCCAACCGTATAATCCTGTCATTTTCGTCCAGATCGACTACTATGATGGAGTCAACCTGCTGTCCGAGTGCCAGGGTTAACCTAGTCGTCAGGAGCTACGGGGGGAAAACCACACCTTTTTCTTTCCAATGAAACGTATGGTATACTCCTGGGATTGGGAATAGATGAAGCGGTTGGGCGACGGCGTCGACAGCATAAGCCGACTAGACAATGTCCTAGATTGTGAGAATAGTTTGGGCTATAGGGGCCTCGTGAGTGTCCTGCTTCCACTCAACATTCAAGTCAACGGTTACCATCACGAACCACTGCACAAAGAGACAGTAAGAGCGATGAGCGTGAGGGAACGTGTGCGCTTACGATACCTGAGGAGCATATTGATCATAACCCTCGCATCTCACCCAAGGGTCCTGTGAGAATGATTGATACAAGTGTGCTACTCCGCATCACAAGATGCACACCTCAAAAATGCTATCGTGTCGCCATATCCTTTCGAAGATCTCGAGACTGGGCCGGCAACAATACAGCTCCATGAGGTCATTCATGATTCTCTGCCTGCTAGTGAGTTCATCTTCTGGGGATTGCGTTGCCCGCGAAGGTTGGCCATCACTGGAAGTACGTCTGTGACTGCGAAGCCATGAGTGCGTGCCCGAGTAATGGGCGCCTCCCACGGCAGGGTGGACGATCTGTGGTGGTGAGATCGGATGAAGGGTGGGTAACGGGTGATGAATAATAGTTGGGGAGGGCGACGGTGGGGAGGGCAGGAACTGTTCTTGCGAAGTTGTCATCATCGAGAACCGAAGACGAGCAAGGCGCCTGACGCTATGAGCGAATATGGCCTCGTCCGTGCAGCTGACAGCACAGCCGTGACGCAACATAATCTCGGGCATATCACAAGTAATATAGCTGCAGCGGAGTACATGGAGAGTAAAATACCATGCTGATATCGAGTGTTTTCGATCATTACATCCTCACATCAAGAATATACGCAGTCGTATCATCACTGCACCCCTTGCCACAGACCGTATGTCTTTCCAGGTGTGGTTTGCCATAGACGTATCGTACCTGTCAGGAGTAGCTTGTCAATGGAATCGTGGAGCTTGCTTGCATGCCACTTACCATCCTCTGAAAACAGAGAGATATCATGTCAGAACATGCTCGAGTGCCAAGGTGATGTTCGATACATACCACTGCCACTTGCATACACCTCACCGTCCGGGCTAAATTCCACACAATGTACAGGGCCGTGGTGGCCCTTAAGGATCTCCCTCTCTTCCCCGTCCATACCATGTATCCTAACCCATTGGTCCTCGAGGCTCCCTGTCACGAATCGATCTTGTAGAATGGGATGCACGGTTGCCGAAGAAGGCTGGTATAACAAAGTCAAACTGTGAGCCGGCGTAGAGTCTGGTATCGCGTGTATGAACGCCACGGTCTTCCCGGAAGTAACGACCAATCGACCAGTTTGTGACGAAAGTTCCATTGACGTAATGGGATTGGGGAAAGTTAACGACCGGATCGACTTGCTAGTTCGTACATCCCACCACCTGCAAACTGATCACTGAGATACAGCTCATAGTTAAGTGGCTCCGAGGCCTACTTGAGGTGACAATCTTCGCTTGCTGTTGCTACCGTGTAATCGCCGAACCAAACAACGCTCTTCACCGTTCCATCATGGGACGTCGAACCATTATCGCAGAGTAAACTGGGCTGTGCATCTGGTTTTTGGAGGTCGAAAATGCGCACTTTTTTCTCCTGTCCACCTGTTATGATGTGATTGGAGTTTGGGGATATAGCCACTGTTCGGACAATGTGGTTATGCGGAAAAGAGTGAAGAGGTTGTCCGGAATACGTATCCCAAACTTTGCTGTTCGACGAGGACGCTCAGCACATCGAGGAAATAGAAGGTTTTGAAGCGCTCACGCGGTGAAATCAGCACTTCCTGATACAGCTCTGGAAGTGTCGGAGGATAGCTTGGTACTCCATACGGCGCCTTTATGACCTAGGAAGGTGCCGATCCAATCACCGGTCCATTCTCTAAGCATAGGATTTCCATCTTTACAGCTGGACACGAGCAAGTATGTACCATCCGGTGCGATGGAAGAAAACGAGAGGTGGGTGACAGGACGAGTATGACCTGGAGCCACAAGAGGAACTGCCTTAAACTGAGAAATCATTAGTCGTCAAGGAAACAAAGAAGGGGTAAAGATAATGGCTGGTCAAGGTGGGTATGGCGGGCGCTCTGCGCTCTGACTGCTTGCGTCGCTCGGTGGCCTTCCAACCAAACGTAAGGGTTTCCTATTCAGGAAATTCACTGGGATTTCCAAATCGAGTCCATTCAGGAGGACGGACGGGTTTATGGGGGCAGCCCAATCGCTGAACGGTTTGGTATGTCTCCCACAACTACTTACGTGACAGGACTCCTCTTGAAGGGCCCCAGGGCCTGACTGATGTCGCAATTTCTTGACGCGTTATGCACATCTGGTCATGTCGAACAAGAATATGGCATCGTGATCAACTGTCGAGTACGAAATCTGTACTCTTGCAGCAGTCATACAAGGTTCGAACTAGTGCGCCAAAATGGCGGGGAACTACTGGACAGCTCCGTTGGACGGAACTTTAGTACTCCACTGGGCCTTGTCCGTACCTGCATGACTGGTACGTACTGAGCAAAGTCTTGCAATTGGTTGCGTTTGACGGACGTGATAAGGTGGTCATTTCCTGTAGAATGGCGTGCATCTCCTCCAGGTGACAGTTCGACATTGAGAGTCGGAGCGATCTCGTTCATACTGATAGAGTATTCTATGAATTACCACCCTTTCCAAGTAGCGATTAGCATTTCGGAATCGTAACGTGTTACAGTATTTGAGTAGTCACTGCAGCCGCTGGCTTTGGAAATGTCAACCGACCCGCCGTACTTACACAGTCAGCGAATCCAACAAGGCAGGGCTGTACGGCTCGTCACTACAAAGGGGAATGGCGTGCTCAATCGACATGATATCACAAGATGACGGTCCACATCTATAGTATTTAGTGACTTCATTCCTATCTGAGGACTGGCTATCGTCGCGCTCCCGAGGAGTGCACCGTAACTGGCTCAGATTCTTTACCGTCATGGGTTCCACTAGTACACACCGCCTCCGTGAACAAATACTTGGGCCCGAGAACGAAGCTCCTGTCGTTTCTTCTGCTGACTATGTCAGGAAATGGATCACAAGGGACCCCATACATGCGGTAAATACCTCTTCGCATTTTCCCGCCCCGTACTATTCACATATAAATCATTTAGGTCACCAGCTACATTACTGGTCTCTTCCCAATCCTCGGATGGATCTCTCGCTATAGTCAGTGTTAAATCCGCTTCCTCTACTCAGTCATTTCACTGGTTTCAGATGCGGGTTGGCTGACAGGAGATGTTATCGCTGGTCTCACTGTTGGCATGGTTCTTGTCCCCCAGAGCATGTCCTACGCCCAGGTAAGCAACCCATCAGGTTTCATGGTCACGCAGTATCTCCAACGGACTTGACACCTTAGATCGCCACTCTTCCTCCTCAATATGGCTTATACTCTTCTTTCGTTGGTGTACTCATCTACTGTGTAAGCTTCTGAACAGATTTTGTGGTCGTCGATTAAATCTCTCCAGTTCTTCGCAACCTCTAAGGATGTCTCTATCGGTCCTGTGGCTGTCATGTCCCTGACGGTCGCGCAAATAATTTCTTCCGTACATTCGAAACATCCTGGCGAATGGAGTGGTCCCCAAATTGCTACGACCATAGCATTCGTCTGTGGATTCATCGTCCTGGGCATTGGCTTGTTGAGACTGGGATGGATTGTGGAATTCATTCCAGCGCCTGCAGTTAGTGGTTTCATGACAGGTTCAGCCATCAACATCGTTGCCGGACAAGTGCCTGGTTTGATGGGTATCACAGGATTCAAGTAAGATGCAAGTTTATGAGTACATAATAGATTTTAACTTAGTGATATAGCACGAGGGCCGCTACATTCAAAGTCATCATCAACACACTTAAAGGTCTGCCAAGGACCTCTCTCGACGCTGCATGGGGAATACCCGGGCTGGTCGGACTCTATCTTATCCGCATAATCTGCGTCCAGCTCTCGAAACGTTTTCCTAGGAGAAGTAAGCATCATCTTCGGTCATTCTGGGATATAATTTATATCTTATTTATAGGCCGTCTATTCTTTTTTATTTCCGTTTCCAGGAATGCCTTCGTCATCATCGTTTTGACCATCGCGGCCTGGTTGTACTGCCGTGATCATAAAACTGCATCCGGAAAATACCCTATCAAGATCCTTCAGACTGTTCCCCGTGGATTCCAGCATGTTGGACCCCCCGTTATTGATCCAAAACTTGTAAAGGCTCTTGCTTCCAAGATACCAGTCGCAACCATCATCCTCCTTCTGGAACATATCGCAATCTCTAAGTGTGGGTAGTTTCTCATCGTACTTCTTCACCGGGGTTGACGCCAATGGCAGCCTTTGGTCGTGTCAACGGTTACAAGATCGATCCTAACCAGGAGTTGATTGCGATCGGAGTAACAAACACTGTTGGCACTGTCTTCCATGCCTACCCTGCAACGGGTTCATTTTCCCGTTCCGCCTTGAAGTCGAAATCCGGTGTTCGGACTCCTGCGGCTGGCATTCTGACCGCCGTTGTGGTCATTGTTGCGCTTTACGGCCTTACCTCTGCTTTCTATTGGATCCCAACGGCCGGTCTTTCAGCGGTTATCATTCATGCTGTAGCAGATCTCGTTGCATCCCCGTCGCAGGTGTACTCGTTTTGGCGAATCTCGCCGCTGGAATTTTTTATCTGGGCTGCCGCAGTGTTGGTTACCATTTTCTCCACGATCGAGAATGGCATTTATACCTCGATTTGCACATCCCTTGCTCTGCTTCTTCTCCGTATCGCGCATCCCCGTGGATATTTCCTTGGCAAGGTTACACTATCGGATCCACGGCATGTAAACGCCAGCCGAGAAGTGTTTATTCCGCTACGTCCCGACGGAGTCACGAACTCTGATGTCAAGGTTGAACCGCCTCCACCCGGCGTCATCGTTTACCGTCTAGAGGAGAGCTATCTCTATCCAAACTGTTCGATTGTCAACGATGTCATTGTTGATTATGTGAAAGAGAACATGCGCCGGGGGGTAGACGTGAGCAAAATCAGGCCGGGGGATCGTCCTTGGAACGATCCTGGTCCACCTAATGATGATGCAGAGGCTGCCCAAGTTGCAAATAATGCCAAACCGGAACTCCGTGCGGTCGTCCTTGACTTCTCCACAATGTAAAGCCACTCAATATTATTGCACGAAAGATGAGAGACTGATCCATATATCTTGGTGCAGCTCTCAAATCGATACTACCGCTGTTCAGACACTGGTGGACACCCGGAACGAAGTGCAGAGATGGGTCAACCATCCAGTTGAAGTATGTGTATCTCACCCGAGGTTGTTGCCAGTTGTGGCTGATTTTCCATTCAGTTCCATTTTGCTTCCATATTTTCTCCCTGGATTCGTCGAGCCTTGATCGCTGGTGGCTTTGGTACCGGAACACCTGAATGTAACATTCCGCAGGAGATCGCTCCCGTGGTGCCTTATCGCGGCGGCCGCAGAGAGGAAGGAAAAGATACCGAGCGGATCTGGAGTGACATCGAGGCACCAGATATTAGTGAGCTTCCGGTCACCGTGGGACAGCCGCAATCAGGCGGCGCCCCGCTACTCCCATTGGAAACACCCTTCTTCCACTTCGACCTCGAAAGTGCCGTGCGCGCAGCGTCGTCAGTGGGAAATTCCCTATCGCGGCAGGGGACGATATGGAAGAGCACGGAGGAGTGATGTCCAGACTATATATCCTTGTAACACATTGCGAGATCCATAACTTCGGATTACTAGTGTTTATATTGTAGCAAGTTGTCCATACGCATTTGCAAGTACTGGATAAAGAGTCATCATATAACTCATGGTGAACCCTAAGCGCTAAAAACCTTGATGATAAGATGGTGGGTCTGAAACAGCTTGTTTACATAATGTTGATTTGTCGGACTGACCCAGAAAGGCTTTTCACGAGGAACCAAACTTTCCTGAAAACCTATGCTACCTTTGAGGTCTATACCAAGAAACCTACAAATTACACGAACATTGACATGGACTCCAACGTGCTTTGCCGGTCATAACAAGGTACTCACTTCTCTCTCCCCAGAGTGGACTGTCCTTCTAGAGCAATCATTAGTGGTCAAAAATCAAGCAACGTAAAGGGGTCGAAGACGCGAAAAAGTCCAAGATATACAGCAAAGCTGCCCGTGTATGTGTTGAGACCGTCACCATACATTTCTCTAAATTGGAATTGCTCAACAAGGTTGCGATTGATAGGAAATTATAACTGCTGCAAAGAGTATGTGATGCCAGGGCACTCAGGCTTCCGAAGCTGAACGCACTGTCTAGCTGGAAGTTCCTCGAACCCAGAAGAGAATTCGTTGCTGGCGATAGCTATCCGACGAGCCAAGGACGCCGGAGTTCCTAAAGAAAATATAGAAAGCGCCCTCGCCAGGGTAGGCATTTTGTGTCTCCAGTCTGGTGGTACTGAAAAATATCTGCACATCGGCGTAGGCGGAGCGTACGAAAGGTCACGGGCATGTGCTGATTTTCGAGGCAGTGGTAAACAGTACCACTGGCCTCATTATGTGAGTAGCCTTGTTTCTGGTAGATCATCCCAGGCAGCTTAGCAAACGAAAAGAGAGAGCCGGTCGGATAACATCAACCGCACAGTAGGTAACTTGAGAGAGATTTTGAATCATCACGGGTATGGCTTTTACGATTAGCAAGATGGCTGTCAGTTGACATACTATCCTAAGGGCACGTCCAGCGCCTGTCAAGTTCATGTTCCAACAGAGAGGGTATGTCAAGGTGCAGATTGGACAAGACAGGGAGAACCTCTTGGATCAACTCATAAATGAGTGTTCGATAGACTTTGCGGAGTGGAGCGACGAGTCTACAAACCAGAGCGGCGTGGAGGTGAGCATCCTTTGGTTTGTCTTGGGATGCCATGCAACAAGTTTCATACCTGCAGCTCGTATGCCAAACATCTGAGTTGTCAAAGGTGACAAAAGCTATAGAAGAGTATTCCTCTAGTTCGCCGTTATTCGAAATTCTGACGAGCGAGGTGAACTGGGCACCTTTAGAAAGTCAAAATGCTTCCGATGAAGAAAGGATCCGAGTGGAATGCCTTGTTGAGAATTTGGAAGAGGACGATGATATCGAACGCGTATTCACCACTCTGGAGCAGAACTGTCTGATCGCTGTTTGCTGATGATACACGAATACATACATGATGTTAGACTGATGCTAGATGCTACAAATACCTTTGCGTGATATCGGTGGAATGTATGTACGACTTGATATCTGACAGTATCTTATACCCTGATGTCTGGATGTAAGGATATCCAAGCAGAACTACCATCCCCTCCACATTGAACGATATGTATCTCGGTAGCACGGGCAACATAGCCCTCAAATCCTGCAACCCTCGCATCTTGATATACCTTTGGTGGCAACATCTGGCCGACCAGCGATCGTAGAGGTCTCCGGAAACCAGATCGATGCATGCGGACCAAAGCGTCGACCAAGGGTTGGAAACAGCCAGCACCAACATCCGTAGGGAATTTAGTCTGCTGTCCATCCATGGTGGACGAACCAATTTTCACTGCACCAAGTGGAAGACCAGATTCCATCGTCTCATCAAACCAGGCTGGATGCAAAGCAATCCAGGAGTTCGCTGAGTTTCCCCCGAGCACTACCAGGCCAAATTGTTGTGCCAGTATCGAATATTGCCTGAATGAGGCCGTTCCGGCACGCTGGTAAGCATCCTTGTCAGCCTTTACAACTGCCATGGCGACATCAGAGCGACTCGAGCGTATCATCCCACTGCTTCTATCTGCGAGTAATCGCTGAATCAGTGGCAGAAACTTCGCACGTATTTGTTGCCGTGTGGCTAAGTTGGGTGGTAACTGAGCTGCCGCTCCTGCCGAGGCCGGAGATCCAGAGCTTAGATCAGACGTTTGGCTGGTACAGGTCGAGACCACATCACTGCTGGACCCTTCAGGGTCAAGTTGAGTTCCTTCTGACGAAGCTGCAGGAGAACTTTGTTCGTCCAATGGAAGCTCCGTTGGAGGGACCAAGTTCGGACAATTCATTGCATTGACAGCAGACGCAGGGACACTGCTGTCGCCATTCACAGGTACGGGTAGAATATTCCGACCGTTGTCATGAAGAGTCGTACCCAGATTGGATTGGAAAGGAGGTGGTGATTCGTGGTCACCGTCGGAGAGACCCAGGGCTTCCATGAGTTCCGCGTCAGTGTTGGGAATGAAACCATTGGAAAAAGGATTTAACGTGGGCGGAGGGGAAGCCTTTCGACCTAATCTCGGCGTATCCACCGGCTTCACAGCTGTGGAGGTCTTCGGAATCGGATCGCCAAAAGAGACTGGGGTGCCTCCCGATATCGTCCTAGTCTTCGAAGAAGGGGTAGGAATAGTCGATGTCAAATTCAATCTCGGATTGAGTAGAGGTGGTGGAGAGTGGATAAAGCTATTGGTCGGGGCTGGATTCGCGGGCGAGCCTATCACGATTGATGACGGAGATCCATCGTCATCAGATAACCCATCATTTCCGGCATCGGATGTATGTCGGTCTGCAGAGTCGGGTAAAGCACTAGAGCCTGCACTGTCCTGAATGTCAAGAGAGATATTAGACGGTGCCGGAAGGCTTCCGGTATGTCGTTGTACAGGCTCTTTATCCGGCTTTGGCACTGTTACCAAGTGTATGGTAGCACTGCGTGCACGAGGAAGAACAGGCGTGGATACGGATGGGCGACGAGATTCAGACGCTTTCAAGGCGGATGTAACGGAAACTAGGGGGTCCTCGCTCACGTTGGAAGACTTGTCCGGAACTTCTGGAAGTACTTGATTGTGTCGGCATTCGCATGTGATGTTAGTGTTGTCAACGCCATCACCTTTTGCAAAGGGTGGGCGATGTGGTAAATCTGTACTGATTCGCCGTGCCTTCGAGGTGCCTTCGGCAAGTGGTGGGGCGGAACAGACAGTCAGGTCGTCCTCGCCCAGCTGGCTGATCTCTCGCAACAATTCGGTAAACAGATCGGCATCCAGGTCATTGTACGGTCTCCGGACGGACGAGTCGGATTGTGGTTCTATTCTCGACCTCGTGAGTGCAACACTCCAGTCGACGACGGCCGAGGCTTGAGCCTCTAGGCAGGCCGTAACTTTAGGAGTGATCAGAATGACCCTGTATTTGCGGAGGCGAAGCGTGGAGACCGCATAGGCATAGTCTCGGTCACTGGTTATGAGGAACACGGTGGCGGGGGGAGGGTGGTCCATAGCAAACGTGAGCATGTCGACTGTTGACGCTACCAAGTCAAAATCCTGTAGAACATGTATCAGAATATGTGCAGTGGCGCACCCATGATCATCTTGTCCACGACCTCCTTTCTGCCAATATGAGGGCAGTCGATTATAGAGACACCGGATAGCTGCAGTTCGGAACGAAAGGTGGTAGCCTTGAGAGTCTGCTGGGCGGATATGTCTAGATATGCCTTGAAGGTCACTACGCATCCAAATACGCGGGCCATGCGCCCAATGTTATTGACAACGTCATAGCCCAGTCCTTGTGTAGCAGGGGGACAGCAGTTCTCTAAAAGTAGCGCCGGCAAGCTGGTATTCAACAACCCCACAAGGATGCAAAACCGGTATTAGTACTGACCGTAGTCCCAAAAAATGGCGACCTTGTCGGGGACTGGCATGGAAAGCAGGCTGGGAGGGAATGGACTTGGGACAGACACCAGCCAATGCTTTGTAGTGGACTGGTCTACTGTGCCGCATGTACAATGCACCTTCCCCTTACGGTGGGTCCATGTTGATCATCAATGCACCAAGATCATACTTGGGGCTTCCGCATCGTAGCGAGCCAGCAATATTGTAAGTGTAATGTCTATGTAACTTGGCAAATTATGCCCACAGAAATATTGTTGCGCTGTGCATCATATACACTAACTCCTCGGTAACTCGATAACACACAAGAATGTTGACTCGTGGGACTGGAATGCAGAAGGTCACGAACATTCTCTACATCGCTGTGGCCATGTGTTGTTCTCATGCCATTACGGCGTCGGATGGAATCAAGAGATAGATGCTATTTGGTTGTTCTGCGCAGTTTACTGAGGTGGTAGTTGATGGCGGGCTTATGGGGTTTACCCGACACAGGCTGATGACATAGCGAATACGACCATAAGTACCTCCTGTGGTAACAACACTCAGTGCACTCACCGCCGTCCGCATGCACTGAAACAGTGTCTCTGCCACCATCTGGCACCTGTTCGGGTCTGTCGAAAGGATATCACCAGTAGCAGCCCAACATCCGAGCATCGCGACGAGCTCGCGCCGACATGGAACAGGAGCAGTGACTGTAAACAAATGCACGCGTCTATAACTGAGGCACTTCGATGTACTTAGTTTTGCACACCTTTTCGAGGCCGTACTTTGACGCTGGCGATGTGGACCATCGTGCACGTCGACGACCAACTCGCGAAGGAAGAAAGCTGGCTAATCACGTGCCCGGCAGCCACCGCGCCACGTCGCACATAACCCATATCCACTTGGACCAACTCCCTTGGGATCATGCCACCAGCAACTGCGTTAAACAGGAACAACACCGGTAGGCCACCAACAGTCCTGCACTTCCCTGGGCGCTGACTGGTCCCCGTTCATGGAGCCGTTAAGCGAATATTACAGGAGGCCAGAGAGCTGGCCAGTGATCCATGCACGGACTACCACGCTGCACCTCTCGAGGTAAGTTCGTCATCCCTGTCCGTGTGTTCCCTGTCATTCATCACACACTACCCCAAAATAGGACGACATTTTTGTATGTCCTCCGATGCATAGCACATCATTATGTCTTATAACTGTACCGCAGGAGTGGCATTGCACCCTCAGAGGGTCCCCCGGGACGGAGTTTGAAGGTGGATTATACCATTTCCGGATTATTCTCCCTGCAGAATACCCATTCAGACCACCATCGCTCATGATGCTTACCCCAAACGGCCGCTTCGAACTTAATACCAAGGTACGTGGGTTCGCTGGACACGTAGTTGTTCACATTGGCGAGACCAATAGTTCTAGATCTGCATCAGTTTTACAAACTGTAGGTGCCAATACCTCGCTGACGAGAATATATGGTCTAGACTGAATGATTCGCCAGATCATGAAGAGGAATGGCAGCCTGCATGGGGAGTAAGGACCGGTAAGCGCTTGGTGCTCACATGACGAAAATAACACCTTATCACCCTGCCAGCTATCCTCGGTCTCCAAGGCTTTTTCCCTCTCAAGGGACAGGCAGCCACTGGCGTAGGCTCTGTCGAATACCCTGTTTCAGAACGGAAGCGCCTTGCCCAGCTGTAAGTAGTTCTCTAGTCTGCGTTCATTTCCTCGGCCAAACGATGCGGTGGATAGATCGCGGGAGTGGGTGTGCCCCGAATGCCAGATAAGCAACCTGGAGTGCCTACCAGACCTCCCTGTCAAAGACAAAGAACTATCGGAATCGCCCTCCGAGCACCAAGGGGAGTCTATTACACGGACAGAAATACCCATGGAAGTGTGCCCAGAACACTCCTTGACAAGCTCCGATCAGCCAACTAGTTCTGAAACGTCTCCACGAGACCCTTCGGTTCGGGACCACGAGCGTGTACCGGGTATCCGGGATGAGTCTAGCCTGAATCGCGCCCATCGTAGCACACTCATACGACCACCGTTACTACTGGACACAGCCATCTGCGTGCTGCTCGTGCTTGTTGTGGGGCTCCTGTACCGGCGAGTGCTGTGAGTGAGCGTGTGGGGGGCGTGTCTGTGTGGATTTCGGGATGATTCCGGTGTGTGATAATTATTATTTGTAGGATACGTTTCAGCTGTGTAACGTGGGGCAACTGCTTTAGCAATTGGATATTTCTGTTCGGCTCGACCGTGTCCAGCCTGTATTATGTCAGCCAGACGCACTCAGTAGATTTGTCACCGGAAATCGCAAATTGGATATAAGACGTTAGCGTTCGCCTCTCGAGAATCAGACTCTCCCTTTTCAAGCCCCTCTGTCTCTCTGAGGCGGATAGAACAGAGCTTGCACTCCTTGTCTCCCTACGGTCATCATGCAGCATCATCCGGCGCGCCCACGGTCCAGGCGATCTCTCTCTCATTCTCTCGAGTCTCTGCATTCCAGCAGACATGGCACAGGCACTGCTCCTATACCTCCTACACTCGTCAACTCGCTGCACCTCTCTTCCGAAAACAGTGTGTTTCGGAAGAAATCATCTGTTCGTCGCTGGCCCTCTCGCACCGAGGATGAGTGGCTCGGGGACATGGTCCCCTTGGACAGCAACAACCCAAGGGGCGAGGATTCATCAGACTCGGCCCCGTCTTCGTGCATATCTGCTACATCCAACAGCCATATCCTCGTCCTTCCGTCGCCTATCTTGCGCCCGCGATCGTCGCCTCCAGACATGTACATGACAACCACGCACATTCCGCTCGTGGTTCATCGCACACGTTACGGCCAAGCATTTTATCACTGATCCATTAATCATTTCCCATCTAACGGCACTGTATGAAAGGTCGTCGTTTCAGACACGAGGGTTATGGCCATACCACATTTCTCCGGGTTTATGATGGAAAAATAGGTTTTCTTCGGGTTCTCGGGTCTATCTTTTGGGTCTTGGTGTTTCTTTGGGTTTTATTCATATTTTTTTTTTTTTTCACCATCACTGTATTCGCATTCGCACCACTCATGCCCACGATTTGCGATCTAGATTCTAGATCACGCATGTATCTTTATCTTACGTTCACGCCTAACTTACGTCCGTCAGCAGACACGCCTACAGCATAGGAATATGATGTGTATGGTACAATACATGACAGCAGCCCCATAGAGATTGTAGCACACAATCACTTCTTCTTCCCCGCACTAACACTCAGTACTATGGGATCTTCGTCCTCCAAATTGTAAAATGCAATGGTGTTGGAGTTGGTCAACATTTTGCCCATATACGACAGTCGAATCTTAGAGGCCGGCAGAGTGCTCCCCGTCGTCTGGAGGAATCGGTCACGGAGAGTAGACACAAGAAGGGTCAGCGGAAGATCCGAGACCGTCACCACGTTTCCATCCAATTTCCACTCCGGCTTCGAAGGGTCTCTGGGAAGTTGAATATTAAGCGATATTGTGTAAGGATGCATGCTGATCCAGTCCGCTTCAGGGTAGTGTGCCCCTCCAGGGAGCTTAGCGATTTTTTGCCTCTTGATCTGGGGTTGCTCCTCAAGCCCCTCGACTTGGTCAGCACTCCGTGCCATGCCTGTTTGTGGCGGTGCACCCGGCATGCGTGCAGGATGCATGCCAAGGGGAGGGGGCTGGAATCCGAATGGTTGTGCAGCATCGAGACCCTGGTAATGAAGCGGAGGTAGCATAACTGGTGGTGGCTGGAACGTCGATGCCGGCTGAGGACCAGATGAAACAGTAGCGGCAGAGAATGCTGGATTCGCCGTTGCTGTTTGTGTAGGGGGTGCAGGTAATGATGCAGGTGCTGGGGGAAGGGAGGTGATCGGCGGAGGTGGAGCAGCAGCGGGTCCGATTCCAGGGCCGATAACGTTGGATTCCTGTGGGCCAAGACCCTTTGCACGATGGATGGCGGCAATTTGTTCGTCGAAATTGACATTCGTAGAGTACTTGTCCATAGTGCTGACTTTTGTTGCCGTGTGACCATCCCAAACGACCTTTTCCTTTTCCTTCCGCCGCGCACGTTCCTCTTCCTCTTCCCTCTTCCGACGTTCTTCATCCGCTTCTGTACCGAAGATATCGACACGTGTACTCGCCAGATTTTTGAGCGACGTGACAACGTTGGCACCGCGTAACAGCTCTGAAGCTTGGACTTTTCTGGCTTCCAAAGCATCTCGTTGAGATTTCCACTTCGGATCCAGCAACTCAATACGCATATGCTCGTCCAGTTCGTCCACAGGGATCTGTTGACCACAAATGGCACAGGTAGTGAGAGCCGAATTCTTCTTGGAACCCACTGAATAAACAGCGTCAAGACGATCTCATCGATGTTCAAAAAGGACGCACGTTTTGGAACATAATCTGTCTTGATCTTCATTGGACCTGCAACATTGGCACTGGCCTGGATGGCCTTGGCACGCTCCAATTCTCTGAGTCTCTCTTCTTCCTCTCGTCTCTTGCGCTGGATTTCTTCATCTTCGTCGTCGCTTTCCTCCATGGCGGTATCCTCTTCCTCTTCACGTCCGTTTCTGCCTGCACCAGCCGAGCCCACAGCAGCAGCAGCCTCTGCCTCTGCGGCAGCTTGTCTTGCACGATGAGCCTCTATTTCATCCGCAGTGTTCTCCATGATCATCGCGGCCATCCTCTTCTGTGCTAATGTCATGTTCTCGACTTCCTGGAGGTTCATCGGAGGAGGGAGCTCTGTGTTTGCGTCTGCTATAGTAAATTCGATGGTTTGGACGATAGCGTAGTCGTGCCAATCAATTTCTGCAAATGCCCCTGGAGAGAAATTAAGACCACCGATCGGTGAAGTTGCGTGCATAGCACCTACGTTTTTCAGCCTCCTGATCGTCTTGCCTCTTTTTGTCTTTCTCCCGTTTCAACTGTTCCCATTTTGCATATTTCCTAGACTGCTCGAGAGTTTTCCACTGGGCACCTTGTTGGGTACGTTCGTTAAGCTGCGCCAACATCTCCTTACTTGGGTACAGCACTTTCTGGTACTGGTCGACGAGGCGGTTGAAATAGCTAAAAAGCGAATGATTTGGGCGCAAGAAGTCGAACTGGTAGTTTCGGCCTTCGCGCTGGGAAAGCGCGGCGAGAAAACTGCGACCACGGCGAGCAGTGAAGAGAGCAGTGAGCTTCATGATGTCCCTGAGTGGTGTTACATTTGTTCGTTTGAGATACCAGTGGTACACTCACAAGTCAATGGAGCTGATATTTGGTATGTCGAGGACGAACTGGGTTTGGGGAGGCTCGACTCCGACGTCCACTTTTTTAGTGACTATCTCACCGTTATCTTCCTTTTCCTTCTCCTGTTGGCCCTCCTCCAGTTCCTCACCGGCAGCTATTCTGTCCATCCGATGCCTATAGTAAGCATGGTAAGGGTCGGCAGGGTTGAGGAACGAGAACTTGGGATCCTGACGCTGATTCTCGCGAATTTTGTCTTCGAACAAGGGAGGGTTGGCAGAACGCGCGACGAAGAGGGCGGTTCTGTCGATGACGGCTACAGGAGAGTCAGCGAGACCAGACACTCGAGAATCCAAGCTCACATTTGATTTCCGGTGGGGGCAGAATGAGCCCAGTGGTGAATCGAACAGACGGTTCTCTTGGGCCATTGGTTATCTCTGCGCTGCCATTCAGTGCGAGTTCGTCCATCGTTGAGTCGTGTCTGTCGGAGCTTGAATTGGTTCTTGCACTGTCATGTTTCCGACGTCCGTTTCATTCAGCGGTTTGCTTTGGTTCGTGTAGTCGTCTTGTATTCGTACACGACACGCTCAGTCTGCTCAGGAAAACACCCTGGAAACTGTCGCCGACGAGGAAGGCAAATGCACGCGCACGCCTAAAACGAGTCGACGCCGTCATCGAAGCCGTTCGCTCAAGCGGGATAAATTGTGGTGCACTGGTATGTCTCATGCTACTCGACTGCTCTGGTTTCTACACTAAATGGACAGGATCGCGCTCTCCAACTGCCCAAGCAACATGAAATGCATCCTCGGGACAAGTACACTATCTTTAGTGCCATGTCCCGCGGGTATCGTAAGGGCATCCACAAGGTGCCAAAGTGGACAAGAGTTGGCTGTTATCTTTTATTCACGAGACACTCAACTGACACGTCCTGTAGCTGACTCTAAGGGTGAATCCCAAGGGTTTTTGACCATTGCACTGTGCTGTATTATTTACCTTGACGGATCTAAAACAAAACGACTTTAATCTTTCCCTCCCTAATAGCCTGAAGTAGCTCTGGTGCTCCGAAAATCATTCTGAATACTTCATCGCGAGTCTCTGGGATGTCGAACAGATTGCGTTTCTTTACATCCCGATATGAGATATCCAGGATAATATGGGTGAGCTGAGACACAGATAGCACATCTGGGAACCGTCAATACGGCAGATGTCAACTCTAGACAATGTGCCCACCTCTTTCACAAAGCAGTTTCCCCACTCTTCCTGGAGTGCCGACCGCAGAGCCGATCTTCGTCTGGCTCAGATAGGTGACATGTTCTGCCAATTTTATGTGCCTTGCAAATAGCTTAGCCACTTCTCCGCCTTTGTCACCACGGAGTTTCCTGCTCTTGAGAATTCGAGTAACATCGGCCACCCGCAAGGCTGCACCGGCTATAAACAGCAGTGTTGGGGAGCCAGCAACTTTCGACTTCTGGGCTAGCCTTTTATGCAGGGTCGGAAGGACTAGAAAGAACGTTTGTCGTATAGTGGACCAGAAGGCATCAGAAGTCGCACCTTTTATAATGAACTCAACCAGACAGTCCAATGGCCTCGATTCAGTCCATGAACTCGTGTCCACAATTGAGGTTTCTATCTAACAGTTGAATTAAAATTCACGAGACGACGGTGCTGTGCGGAAGGCACACCTGGGATAGACATGTCGAGCAACTCTAGTCCAGATTTGTCTGGGAATGCTCTGGCCTGCATGGATGAGAGATAGTCTGCGAGTTGTTGTGGAGATTGCATTGCTATTGAAGGTGGATCGCCGTCATCGTTGGTGTCCGCGAGTTTTCTCTTCTGTACGAAGAGTCAGCCCGGTGAAACGTGGTGCTTGTTGAGCATCTACCTTTTGCTTTCTGTCGTTGTCCTTATCTTTGCGTTTCCTCTTTGCTGTGGTCTCGGATTGTCTTTGCTCTTTGTGCTCCCCGTCTGTGTCCTCGTCTGCGCTGAATAATACGCCTTGGACGCCGGCATCCTCTTCGCCCGAGGATGCCACTAGCTCATCTGGCACGTAATCATCGTCGAGGTCGTCCCCCCGGTGTCTGCTCATGTGTCGACGCCCTGCTGCTGCTGTGAGACTGCAAAAACTCAGACTGGAGCCCTTTGACACTCGGCATTTGCCGTCCAAGCTGAGCAGCCAGCATCGACTCGAGGCAGGGCGAGGACTGGACATGAGCAGCACACGCGCTGTGGACAACGTTGGCGATGGTGCTCAAAGGCATTTTGGCAACTTCTTCTCTCATGTCCGATCCCATCTCATTCACCCAGAACCTTCCCCTACACCCGGGACAACTACGACTATTATTTCCCCTCTTCCTTGCTGTGCTGATCTGGCGCTTTTGGAGTCGTGCAGGGAAGCCTCGAAGAGCGCTTGGAACTGACTCTTTAAAGCCTCCTCCGTCTCCCTCACAGCATTCCATCCCCCCTTCCAACAACTCTGAGACGTCCACTCAGATGGGATCCGTTCTCGATCGACCACAGCCTGCAACTGCGGTCCCTCACATAGTCTCGATACACTCTCCGCATTGGACAACCCAAATCGAAGCTGCTCGCGTGAAGCAGCCGTATGATGCCTTCCTCGTCCTTGACGTCGAAGCGACCTGCCTACAAGGTGTAGGCTTTGATTGGCCAAACGAAATCATTGTGCGTCCTTTGTTCTTTATCTAGCCCTTTGACTACATAAAATTTTGTAGGAATGGCCGGTGTGCCTCCTACGCTGGAAGGATAGATCACCCAAGGGCATGGCAAACCACCTGGAAATCGCAGACGAGTTTCGCAGCTTTGTCAAACCCACATGGAGACCCCAGCTCTCTCAATTCTGTACAGACCTCACAGGAATAACCCAAGTCCGTTCTCCTTCTCCATCTCTTATCTGGTGACCCCCTGACTTCTTGCCACCAGGCACAAGTCAACCTTGCACCCACATTTCCCAAGGTCCTGAAGCTTTTCGCAAGGTTTCTTGCCAAGAACGGTTTGATAGACCCGAGAAATGGAAGACCGCTGCAGAGATTTTGTTGGTGTACCGACGGTCCATTTGACGTGAGGGATTTTGTAGTAAAGCAATGTTTCATATCGAAAGTCAGTAGTGAGAAGTGGAGTGGTTTGAGATCTAACCCACCGACAATATTTTCTACACCTTGTCAGATACCTATGCCACCATGGCTTAGGGGCGACGTTCTTGACGTCCGTAAATTGGTCTCTTTATGGTCGAACACAAGCGGGGCCTTCGATGGCCAGCAAGTCAGAACAAGGGTACGTCACACCACCCGTGTTACCACCACCTGTCTACAGCTTTGCTACACCAGCTGGCAACTAGTCACAATCTCTGTTCACTAAACATACCCCAACAACTGCGAGTGCTTGGTATAGGCCCATTCCAGGGCCGACAGCACTGTGGAATGGATGTTGGTACTTGTTCTTTTTCCCATTATCAATAGGTGACAGTTCCTATTTACAGGACACGCGCAACGTTGCTCGTGTCATCGTCGAGCTAGCTCGACGTGGCACCCGTTTGGAGCCAAACACTTCAATTAACCCTCATCGGCGATGGCAGTGGATGGGAAGGCCTGGCGAGGTTTTGGACTACCATCTCATCTGACACATTCGTGTATGGATTTTGCTGGTACTTATCTCGTTACCAGGGATAGTCGTATCCCCTTGTCTTCTGTTTAGGAATATCTTTCGGAAAGATGTCCTTGTGCTGCACGTCCTTTCAATACCAATGTAATGTCGAATGCATCTCTGCTACTGACCGCTTTATGAGGAGAAACATACAACTAAAATTCGTTGGAACCTAGGTTTGGATTATTTTTAAGGCACAACGTAACAGTATTTCGAGTCTAGTGTAAATAAATGAATAGCGAGAGGCTGCATGGCCCTCGAGCTGTGTAATGCGTAAGTCCATGTGAGAAACTGTGCTAATGCATTCGCAAAATAAGTGTTGGCCATGTGCGAAGTTACCGTATTGCGTTTAAGTCGATAAATGTTAATCCATGTGTAAAACGGCGTCGGTGTGTCAGTTTATTCTGACCCAGAGGCGTGAGCTGATGCCGATCTACCGAAATAATATACGGCAAAGGGGTGGTTCGCATTTGGTCGTATGTATCACTTGGCAATGGTTATGAATATCCACAAGGTACGGAATGCGAGTGGACTTACAAAATCCCAAAGTGTCCCAAAGGCTGGAATGCCCAGAGCCTCACAGCCTTGCATGATTTCTGTATTTCCAACATAGTTGGAAGTGATGAAGACAACTGCAAAGTCAACGTTAAAATGCGGATAGATCATCACGATGGAACGTGTATTACCTTCAGCCTTCCAGTAATCATAAGCTTCTTTCAAGATTTTCATCGTATCCGGACGGCCTCCGCGTGCCTTGCTGTCCCACAGGAGGAGACGCTCTGGACCAATATGCTTATGAATGAGACCGCTGATGGTAGGTCCAAAAGTCTTCTCTTGGTCAGACCCTGCAAGACGCCGGGTCCTATGTCAGAACAAGACAAACATTCGGGGCTAGGTCCAATCAACATACCAATCCAAATGAGGTACCTGCAGTGCAATACCGTTTCGATCAATCTTCTAGAACTGTAAGATAATGAAATCTTACCAATCGGGGGATTGAATGCAAGTCGAGAGTGCTGCCCCTAATCCTGTGCCCGTGCAGATACGGATGCCACGTTTATATAGCGTCGAAGTATTGGAAACACCTGCGAACTGAGTGATGCGCTATCACAAGAATTGTGGAGTGATGACACCAAGTACTATTACCTTGAGTTCACGGGTCCAAACCATCTTAGGAGGGTCGTTTACTAGGCCCTTAGTAAAGTCACCTAAAGAAAGGTTGTGAAACCATGTCGACAGCCAGCATAGGGACTGTCCCCACCTTGGACACCGCAGATCAAGTAATGATGTTTCGCATATGCTCCCTCACTAAAAACATTAGATGATACTGAACTTGGTGCAGGGAGTATACATACGAGATGATACCAAAAGCATGGTACTCCAGGAAAGCGGTGCGACTGATTCGAGCGAGCAAACCTTGTTGCATTCCACGTTCAAAGCGAAGCACCGCTACCTTGGGGGAAGGCTACGAGAGATGCATTTAATCCTGAGAAAGCCCATTCGCATGTTCGACGCCTGACCAATTCGATATCAACTCGCACTTTTCTTGTACAAAGCCAAGGAAGGATGATACTGTGGACACATGTTACAAGAGTGGCTGATTCAGTAAAGCAGCACTCACAAGACGGTCATCCCCACGTTATACCAAAACGCTTGCTGACGGATGACATAGGCAAAGCTGTGGTCCCATTTTCCGCCGGTGGCATCGTAGATATTACTCAAGATGGTATAAACCCAAGTTGCAAGAAGAGCGGTCCACCCAAAGAAACGATGGGTGCGCTCAAATACGCTGTGGTCAAGATTAATGGTGGATCACAGAGTCGTGAACGAACAAATGGACCTACTTGTGGTGATTGTTACGAATCCAGGGAAACCCTGCAATTAGAGTGATAAATAAGAAGATAATTGTGATAACGCCGAAGGCAAGTATCGAGTCATCCAAGAGATATCTCATTTTGTACTGGTTGACAAGCATATAAATAAACCATGCAAGAGCAGAGATGGCACATGAGCTATGGATTCCCCCCAGATGCTAATCCATTGGTTATGAGTGCTCTAATCAATGGCGTATACGACACTAACACACCTGGAGGGTGGAAGTGCACGCGAGGCGCCACCAAAGTGGAGCCCACTGCGGGCAAATCCTTTCGTTATATCTTCGCAACCAAAATTATAGGAGGACAAACCTTGGCGAAGCAAGTGTTAACGAACAGATACAAAATGCGACCAAAGACTTCATTGCGCATAAGTACTGCGAAGTTCAGATTCCCCAGTACAAATGCACTTGGATACTTCTTGGCATATGACCATAGACCGGCCATGGCGAAACCAAGTCCTACACAATTAAGAGTTAACACGACAGTGAAAAACCTCCTATGAAACCTTCGCTTCAGCATGAGTTCCCATTATACGTTATTGCATGCACCTAACCTGTATGCATTGTACCAGATAATGAAGCGGACATAGTTAGAAACGTTCGCCTTCCGAGGTTCTTGCGGAGGTGCAGAAGGTTTAGCGGCCTTTGAAGACGGCAAAGGACTCTCTTTCTCAAGAGACTGGACAGGAAACACATAGATTTCCACCGGCATCCTCTTGTTCTCGGCAAAATTAGAGATAGCAGCGACCTGAGGAGAGATAACCTCCATGGACCCCTTTTCAGCATCGCCATAGGAAACCTGGGACATGGAATTTGCGTTTACGGGAGAAATCGAGTGAAGAGTGGGACTGAGTACAAATTTGCAGTACGCGGTGAGCTCTTTTATTCAATATCACCAAGCTAAACTCAGGGAATTCTTCCGTTTCTAGCGAGTGGATGCTTTACAGCCATGTGAGCGGTGAAGTCGTCGCAAGGACAGCTATTCCGATGCTATACCGGTGAATCTTGGGGTATCATATCAGTTACGCCTCAAGGAACCCAGGAGGGCAACGTAACAAAGATTTTCCGGTGACAGGGCCTTGGGACATGATAAGTACGCCACAGGATTAGGGGGGAGAAGGGCACAAGGGCGTGAGGCCGTATTCACGGGAAACATTACTACTCCGCGGTACCAGCACAATAACAATAGTCCGAATGGGAGTAGTCTCGTTCTCAGAATACAGAGATGGAATATATTATTCTGTCCATTTCAAAGGCCTAGATCCGTGAAGAAATTCTGGTCAGTGAAGATGATACGTTTGATTGCATATATGTTTTACCGGGAAGCCAAATCAGTCGCAGAACAAGGTCCTCCGTGCGGAATCGGCACCAAGAGACAGGGCACCTATCATCACACAATGCGATACTTCGGTCTGTACAACAGAATTAGTAGTGAGATTGCGTGGCCAAAGTTCTAAATATGCTGAAGGAAAAACTATTCATTGGTGAAAAGGCATGTGTATACCGCAAGGCGAGTTGATAACACTGCGTCAATCCTGATTAGCAACCCCGTCTGATCATAGCATGATTTACCAATTTGGGGTGCGGACACACAATATCTGTCAGGGCAAGTTTTGTGTCCGTGCTAATCTCTGGATTTACTGCAAAGCCTGGAACAATACAAAATATAAGCCTCTGTTTGGAAGTGATTGGGGTAATTCATCGCTTAGACGCCTATGGGTCAATGGGTGGGCTCGTTTGATTGCAAGGCTTGAAAGAGCTGTTAAACGGTCGTCTCGCTTGATGATTTTGCAGATGGCGGTCCAAGAAACCGGGCACTTACGATACACTGCCACCGGGCAAGTTTGGTGTTCATAGAAACCGAGCACTTACGATAAACTACCATAGGGCACCGGTGTTCAGGGCTTATATTTCCGTCTTCATAAACGACCTGGGTAAATCGATGAGAGAATGTGCACATACTAGCACATACGATGGATCTATAACGTGTGGTAGCTGTTTTTGCACCGGGAAGGCAGGTGAGCCGGGGGGACAAAGATTGCGATATTGGAATGAAAATGTGGACATGTTTTGGGGGTATTATTACCGCTTTCAGTCGACTTGGCGGACGGGCATGAATTTCAAACACAAATGCGACTCCGAATACCTCAAACTTGCGTGGGCCATCTCTCGCCGAAAAACACCAGATATTAGGGTGACCCTTTCAGCAATCGGATTACATTTTCAGCCGCTAGGGCTGTTAGAATTCGCGTGCTGGGGCGATTGGGCGACAAACGGGTGACCACGATGGATGAATGCGAACCAGGTCCAAACGCGATGCCAGTACAGAATGTGACTATGAACTACTTATCTGTAGGTAGGATGGTTAATATATCAATGATAAATCAGATGTTGAAAACAAGCACATACTAGTAGTAACTGAGTCAGCATATTGCCGTAGGTCACAACGTCACGCTACTTCGAAACTCAGTACTCAGTCACCTCAGCACTCAGTGCGCGCTCTTCCATATATTATCATTAGAATGGTTTGATAGTTTTTGGACACATTGAATCGCTCTGTGACTTATATTGTCTACAAAAGATAGTCGGAACGTAAAACTATCTATGGAGCATCTGCAAAACGCTAAGTGCTGAAACACCTGCTGTTTCGACGCTTAGCATTTGCCGGGTTGAGTAACATTGCTTGCCGAGCACTGAAAGAATTCAAAAATCATAGCAAGCGCATAGCGTAATTTGGCCAAAGTTCTATCTGCTCACCTCCCCCTACTACGCGCGCTCTTCCATATATCATCCCTAGCATGATTCGATAATCTTTGGGTATATTGGACCGCTCTGTGATTTTATAGTGACTATACATTGTCTACAGTCTCCTTTGAACTTCGGCAACAATACAAAATATAAGCTATCTATGGGGTCTGAAAATGCGACTCAATGGTCGCAAAGGTCACCTTAATATCTGGTACTTTCGGCGAGATATCACCCGCACAAGTTTGAGGTATTCTGAGTCGCATTTTTTGTTCGGACACGCCCAAGTTGACTGAAAACGACAAATAAGTTACGAGAACGGAGAAAAGCGTTGTTGGGGACGTATTAGTCTGCCCTAGACAGTCCAAAACACTCCAAGTTGAAGATCCTAGGGCGCCTAGGGGGGATAATTTATCGGGATAAATGATGCATGATTAGGTCACCGCGATGCAAGAAAGTGCTCGTTCGATACCTGTTCCATGCCCCGTCTCTCGTTGATGCATCAAAGTGACACTACGGCCTGATGCAAAAACAGCGAACTACCACGTATGTATAGTGGTCCCATCGCAGTATGTACCCATTCTCTTGGCATTGATTCACCAATCTCGTCCCATCCCTCATGGGCTACAGATGACGGTATTGTATGAGCCCGATCTTTGTTTCCATTACATCTAATCCATGGAATGATGGACAAGGATATACGACAGGTGCCTGTTTTACAGGGAGTCGAAGTTCCTGTACACCGATTCCGATAACTTTATCCATAGAAGTGCTGGGACGTGTGTCGAGGGATGGTAATTCAGACCTATTCAGACCCAGTCAAATGATTGTCTTACGCAGATCCACGTATACTCCACTAACATTGCACGCACTGAAGATACTACTTCACCCGAGCAAATTTCTACTGGCCCGGTGGAGCCTATACAGAGAACGGCAGAAAACACCTAAGACAGGCTGCATTGCTTCTATGCGCTTCGTCGGCGTTATGATGATAGTTCGGTGTGATTATTCGATGGTTCGATTACTAGCCATGATCACTGCGGATTATTTTCGGTTTTTCTCGTTTCCTCTTATCAGAGTTACGAGGTGCAGTGGGGCACTAATAACGAGTACAATGAGTGAAGCTCAGCTTCGGAGATGAAGGCTGTATATTCAATACCTAATAATGAGTACAATGAGTGAAGCTAGACAACATAATCAGTATTGTACTCGTAGTAAATGACAGATAAGGGTCTCACCTCAGCTTCGGAGATGAAGGCTGAGGTGTTCAAGTCAGAACATGACGAACTAAATATCCTACACAAAATGAGCTCGGAGAGCCATACCGGAACTACATGGCAAGGTACATTGTAACAAATGAATAATAGATCAGATCAGTCAAGTTAAATCAAAGTGAAACAACATCAAGTAAACATATCTGCAGTCGTGCTTGACATTTCTCGGACCATAAGGCTCTGAGTTCTGACACCTCTCTCTTATACACACTTTTCTTTACTCGTCTGAATGGTCCCAATTGTATTTATATCTCCTTTCTTGATGCTCCCGGCATGAATTTTAGCATGAATTTTTAGTCGTATGTAGCGCTGCCATCTTCAGCCTAATATTTACAATTAGGGACGCTCTCCAGCCATACATGAACCTCCTTGGCCATACAAGTCTCGTCCAGTTGCTCGAGTGCCCCAACTCATTAGTTACACTTATCACCCATAGAGTGCACTCTCAGAACACTCGATCCCCTCGGCCTTTAGATTACATGTTGTATCGATAGATTTGGTGCAGGAGCACTTACCTGCCGTACTTTGATGTGATTCAGCTGATATCGACGGGCCCTATATTTACCAACTGCATCTGTGTACACTCCGCGCTGAGCCATGTATGTAGGTATAGTAATATGTATCATCGACTTTCGTAGTTTGCAATCGTTCGTCGTGAAACACCCACAGACTCATCCAGTCTCATTAGATTATCACCCAAGGTAATCATGACCTCCGATGAATCGTAGATAGAAACCAACGAGTTCATAAATTGAACATTCAACGCTTCGTATTAATACCGTTTCATATCACATATATCGTAGATCTATACTATGGTCAGTGTACTGACTTCACCTTTCAATACACCCGCTGAATCCGTGGGACGAGCTATAATGTTACAAAACGAGGCAACCCTCCGATAATCGGTATGGGGTAGTTCCATTAATAGAAGTGCGCTGAAGGGCTGTTCCAACCGTGTGAGCCACTGGTGAGCAGAAGCGTCGTCAGTCTCCGCCGGATCTAGTAGGTTGGAATGCCATGGACGTATAAGGACATACGGGACTCCCTTTCTCGATGTGTGTCTGAGTTTCTCCGACAGTGCAATCTCGATTGGCTCCAAACCAACTGTCCGAATTCGGTAGACATGAGTGGCAGTGCTGGTATCCACTCGGGTCAGGGCAATGGTTTTGACACGGTAGACGATACACGGGAGGAGAAGCCTGACATTGATAAATTGTGTGAGCGGCAGATTGGATAGGGCCTGATGCATTTTGCGCGCAGATCTCGGAACGAAAAACTTCTGAATGTTTCGCATGGGTAGGGGCGTTTTGAGGTCTACCGACAATGACTGAGAGAGGGGGGGAGTTTGGTATGGGGTAATAGTAGCAGGAAAACAGCTGTGGAATGCTGATGATTGCCCAACCCAATCCAAGACCGATGTATCACCCGATTTGGAGATAATCTCTGCAAGTAAACGCCCAAGGGCGTTCTCCGCGGATTCCCCATATAAAACAGGTATATGGAGATTAAAGATTCCGAAAAGTGAGTAAGCAATATCTTCTGGTCGAGTAGTACAACGTGTTGATGCCCACTGGAGCCTTGAACGAGCGTCATCCACGCCAGGACGGAAATGAGTGAGATGGCGTGATGCGATGCCCGTCGCTTGTTCCAATTCATTGAGTATAACACGGCTCTCCTTGTGATTTAAAGTATGCTCCCCGTAGAGCGACCATTCTCTAGTGAAGAACAAGACAGTGTGGGGCGCCAACAGCTCTTGGAGGGTCCAGCCGCGTTTAAACCACTCACTATTGGTCAACGTACCATCACCCGAAATGTCAGCAAGATGGACCATGGTGAGGGCAGATTGCCGGTACCATGAGAACATGGACCCGATCGCTTCTTGGAGTTCCGCACTGCTGTCTTTATCTATACAACATGTATCATTCCAAGCCCACAAGTATCCATGCTGGCAGGAGGCAAGGCAGAAAGATTGAAGTTTTGAGACACCATCCGTGGGATCCAAGTCATAGATGACTCGCCCTTCGATGTCCCGCAATAACGGTTCAGATCTTCCCCACCGATGAGAGAGTGTGACATATCGGAAATAAGTGGACACTACTTCGTGGATATGACTGGTTGGTGGGAGGGTGTCAAGTGCAGAGGCAGACGACAGTAATTGGCTGTAAACTTGACTTTTTTCGAAACGTAAGATCTGGGCATTGCGGTCACATAATATGCCAGTGTGGGTGTCCAGCAAGCGGGAAGGAAATGCCTTCAGGACTTTGAAAACAACGTCTCCAACCATTTGCTTCATACGCAAACCGGAGGTCGGGCAAGTCGAACGTGCTGGTTGAAGAATTGTACTTCGCCCTTTGATTTTCAACTGAAGAAAATAAGCAAGACTAGTGAGAGACTCGGCGCGGTCAGGGTGTCCCGGGGGGCGGAGCTCTAATGCGACCTGTTCAAGCTGGATGGCATTGTGCAAGTCAGCAGCCATAGCTAATTTTGTGAACCTGTCTGCTAGGCAAAGTGCCAGTTCATGGAGAGGTACGGCACAGGCCACATTCCCTGACGGGCAGGCATCTAATACACTGTGACATAGCATGACAGCCTCGTCTAAATCAGTGACGATGCCCTGTTGTCGAAATCTGCATCTAAGGGCAGTTACGAGACTGCTAACAGACACCATGTGATTGGAATGACCAGGCGGGTAACACTTCAATGCAGCTCGTGCGAGGTCAATAATCTCGTCAATGTCCACATCCATGGCTCCTGTAGTAACTGCGTCTCTGATGTAAAGCACAAGGTTCTTGAGTGAGATGGCATAATCACTGTGTTCCAGTGGACAGGTGTTGAGCACAGATCGTGAGAGCAAGACCGCTTCCTTGATGTCGGCAGTTCTTCCAAATCTCTGAAACCTAATATGCAGAGTGGAGGCAAGGTGGCGAAGAGATACAGTATGATCAAGATGTCCAGGCGGACAGAGCTCGAACGCAGCCCGTCGAAGTAAAACTAATTCCTCCACATCGGCTGCTAAATCAAGCTTATGAAGGCGCTCACGAATGTAAAGGATAAGCCTGTCAAGGTATAAAACGTGATCGGGGTGTCCTCGTGGCCGGAGTTCCAATGCGCCACGCATGAGTGTAATGGCCTCCTCTATGTCACTTGTTACGGCTTGTTGCTCAAACCTGTCTGCCAAGCAAAGCGAGAGCTCATAGAGCGATGATGCATGATGAAGATGCCCTGTTGGGCACAACACTAACACACCACGGCGCAGTGCGATAGCCTCTTCCAAATCAGCGTGATTACGCTGTTTCCAGAATTTCGCTGAAAGGAAACTTGCGAGAGTACAGAGGATTGATACATGGTAAGGATGTCCAGCTGGGTGAAGTGCCAGGGCTTCCCGTGTAAAAGAGACAGCTTGATCGACGTCCCCTACCCTGCCAAATCTGTCAAGCATTTCTCTGAGGTAAATCAAGAGAGTGGTGAGAGATCTGGCACGATTGCGATCGCCCGGAGGATGGTGCTCTAGCATTATTTGGCCGAGTGCAATCGACTCTTCTAAGTCAGTAATTGTTCCAGTTTTCTGAAACCTGGCGTAAAGGTCAGAAGCGAGGTCGAGGTCGATTGCAGCGTGAGTAGAATGTCCAGGTCCACACAGTGCTAGTATATCTCGTCCAAGTGAGATGCATTCATCCAAATCTGCCTTCCTATCGTGTTTCTGCAGCCGTTTTCGGAGGTGACGTAGAATGACGTGAAGATAGATGATGTGATCAGAATGTCCCAGTGGTCGAAGCTCCAATATAGCACGGTGGAGGGTGATGAGCTCATCCAAGTCTGCGGCCGCCCCTTGCGTCTCGAATCGAAGGTTGAGACAATACATGAAATTGATTAAGAAGGTTGACCGGTCATTATGACCTGCTGGACAGAGGTCCAAAGCTGATCGGTGTAGCGTAATCGCCTCGTTAAGGTCTCCATTCTCATCAAGTTTCCTGAACCTATCCTTCAAGTATTCTGCAAGGTTGTTGAGAGCAGCGGCACGATCAGAATGGCCAAGGGGACAGAGTTCCAATGCAGCTCGACCAAATTTGATGGCCTCCTCTAAGTCAGGCATCGTGGCCTGTTTTCTATACCTGTGCCAAAGGCTATGTGCAAGCTGACGGAATGAATCTGACCGATCGGGATGACCCGCTGGACGGAGGTCCAATGTTGAGCGATACAGTGCAGTCGCCTCATCTATATCAGCATTCGCACCGAGCCTCAGGAACCTGTCCTTCAGACAATCAGCAAAGTTGTGGAGAGTAATAGCACGACCAGAGTGGCCCTGGGGACGGAGTTCTAATGCAGCTCGACTGAGCGTGACAGCTTCCTCCAAGTCAGGCATTGTATCCTGTTTTCTGTACCTGATTCGGAGGCAAAATGCGAGGTGATGGAGCGAGGTCGAACGGTCGGAATGGCCCTCCGGACGGAGATCCAATGCTGATCGATGCAGCATGATGGCCTCATCTAGATCCGCGGCTTCACCCTTCTCCGCAAACCGGTTGTACAGGGAGTTCGCGAGGACGAAGAGTACCACAGCTCGACCGGTATCTCCTAGGGGATGACATTCCAGTATTTCCCGCTTTTGGGTGATTCGGTTATCTAAGTTCGCCATTATTTTGTCAACTTGTACACGTGCCGAACAGAGTTCTAACGTTTTGATATGCTGAGGCACGGTGGTTCAAGAGAAACTTGAAACAAACTTACCAAAAGTATCGCAAACGGAATCAAGGCCCTGTGATATATTCGAACAAGGCGAAAGTGAACCTTAGTTTGATTCAGCACCGGAACATGACAACTAACAGAGAGACACAAAGCATACCTGAGGTAGGTCGAAGAATTGTGTGCAATAATACACACTATGAGATTGGGCGCTAGCCTGCCACATGTAGCGACAGCGAGGGAAACAAAAAAAAGCATCACTTGCTGTGATGCGCAAAGTAGCTTCAATTCGCACCTGAAAATAATCGGGAGTAAAGTAAGGCAAGTAAGAGCAACAAGAGGAAGACGGGGGTGGATACCAATAAGCAAAACCTTGAAACGGCCAAATACCAAGAGCGGCAAGCCAAATGCGTGGTTAAGTCACGTGCGCTGGCTGTGCTAACCATCGATCGACGACTCTCACAGGCGCTGTATCAATTCCGTTATCGTATTGCATGTCATACCATAGATCTACCCTATAGTCAGTGTACTAGGGCCATCAGGACATTCATAAGTCATCCAGACCGCTCACGACCACTCGGCTACCATCCAACCACCCAGCTCACTGATGAACTTCACCTTTCAATACACCTGCAAATCTGTGGGATGAGCGTAATGTTACAAAGCAATACAATCCTCCGGTATCTGATGTCAGTAATGTTGGCAGCTGAAAGGCCGTGTGAACGCGCTCGCTCGTCGAAGAATTCTCGACTATGGGCATTAAATTATGCTCGATAACGAATATCCTGTAGAACCAAATGAAAGTCGTATGCTGTGGAGAGATCTCCCAGGAAATCACGACGACTTTCTCCAGAGACTCCAACAACCAAACTCCCAGTGGGAAGAGGGTCTCTCGCCTGCATCACCCCAACGTGTCCCCGCAGAAGATAACAGCACATCATCTTACACAGTGTGATCTGCAAAACTACGCGGCGAGACTTCAAAAGGTGTATTCGTCGTAGGGTAGTGGCATTAATAAAAGTCGTGTAAGCCATTGGTGAGTAGAAGCATCGTCCGTCTCGACAGCCTGATCAAGGACATATGGCATCCTTATCCTCGACGAAGTTCTGAGCCCCTCTGACAGTGTGATCTCGATAGGCTCTAGACCCACCGCCCAAATTCGCAGTGCTGGTATCCACTTGAGTCAGCGAAACACAGTAGGAGAAGGTTGGGGTTGAACGTTGATGAATTATGTGCATGGCAAATCTCAATCACTGTAAACAAGATGACCATTGGCGTAGCCCGGCTATGTTGACCAATTTTGTTTCTGGACAGACTCTTATAAGTTATGTAGAGGGACAACACAGCCTCTCATGGTCACAACTACAAGTGTACTCATTTCATTATAGCGCTCTTGGTTGTCACCAAATCCTTTTAAGGAGGTACGCGTACCACTCCACGATTGTTGATCACGGTGTGAGAATAACATACATAGGCCTGTGTAGGATGCGGTAAAAGCCTTTCTCGAAAGGGAGGAACTGATCAGAGAGGAACGTCGAGTCGATCGTCGAGTCAAGGTCCTCGAGTTCCGTGACGACGAAACTACCGCCTATGTGATCTTGTCCCATCGGTGGATCGACCAAGAAGTGAACTATGACGAGATGATTGGGCTCGCAAAAATGGAGAAGGACGATCAGGACGAAGTTCGCCAGCGTAACGGCTACCGAAAGATTCTCGATAGTTGTGAGCAGGCTAAGGGGGATGGGTACGAATGGCTGTGGGTCGACACCTGCTGCATTGACAAGCAAAGCAGCGCAGAGCTATCCGAGGCGATTAACTCTATGTACCAGTGGCATGAAAACGCCAGGGTATGCTATGCGTACCTCCACGACGTCCTCAGGTCATCCTTTCCCTCTGCAAGTGACGAGAGGATGTATCCCAATTCCAACGGGTGGCCGGAGTGATTTTCTCGTGGGTGGACCTTACAGGAGATGATAGCACCGCGCGATCTCCAATTCTTCAACAAGGATTGGCAGCACATGGCCGATAGGAGGACGATTTCAGAAACGTTATCACACATTACTTGAGTTCCACAGAATATATTGACAGATGGACTTTCCTCCAACCGTCCCTGCGTTGCTCAAATCATGTCGTGGGCTGTCTATCGGACGACTACCCGAGTCGAGGACAGAGCTTATTCCCTATTGGGCTTGCTTGATGTGAATATGTCGATGTTATATGGGGAGGGGAAGAAAGCATTTCACCGTCTTCAGCTGGAGATCATCCGCGTGTCGAACGACCAAAGTATCTTTGCGTGGAGTTTCAACGGTGGGAGTCGGTGGACTGGCAGTATCCTTGCTGACGACCCAAGCTTATTTAGGAATTGTGCTCAAATGGAGCTGATGGATCCCAATGAATTCATCAAAGAGCTCAAAGAGTACATTGCACAAGAAGACCTGTCCTTGATCGCGGAAGATAGACTCAGTACATTCCCCACCACCAATCGCGGCATACAAATTTGGATGCTCCTCACTCCCGTGCACGGATCTCGCTCCGTCTTTCGAGCCCTGCTGCCATGCCGTCGTCGTCCATGGGATCCATGGGACTCTCCAGTATCAATTGATTTGGCTTTGTGGAAATCCAATTATTATAGATATTCTACGTCGAGATCTGGGATTCTCGAAGAGCGGACTCTACGATTCCATCAACTCTATCTCGGATATCAAGATACGTTGCACCATAACACCACATTCGAAATCGATGACAGTGGAATCACTGGGAATGGTTTCACCTACCGGGGCACATACCCATCGGAATTCACAGGAAATACGCTCACGCTAACCAGCACTGATCGTTACTGTGTCAAATTTTACTTTAATATTCAAGCTGGCTGTCACCTTGCGGTGGGCTTTGGACAATGTTTTAGCCAAGATTGGGTGCATTCTGTCTGTGAAATTTCTGCGATTAGATATTCATGGGAGAACTACGTCCAAGAAGAATGCTGGAATATGTTGGTCAGAGGGCCAGAGGACGCCCGGTCCATGGCCGAAGCACGTTCTCGAGGGAAACGCTATGGTCGTGTCCGCATTATACAAATCCGTCTCCCTCGACCAACCTGGTTCGTACAGACTTCCTGCGTCGTGTGGGAGAGCTCGAGGAACTGTGCAGTTAGGATCGAAGCATTGCGGCATCCTGATGTTGGTAAGTTATCAGGTGAATGGTCAGACTTCGATGTTGATGTGGATGGAATCTTCCGTGTGCACAGGCATTATGACCCTGGTATTGATATTGTTGTGTTTAGAGGACCGACGACCCTAGTTGTGACATGCGAGGCCTCATGATTGATCGTCCGTGGCTCAGGACATACGGACTACTCGTAGACGGGGTCTTCACAAAATTCTCGCAAGCACCTATTGGGATAAAGGTGAGTACGCACGCCCTTCACGCTCTATTTGGGCCTTAACGAGAATAGTTGGGGGACTTTGGTCGCTGGAGGTACCCCAACTACTTCCACTGCGAGGGAAACATCTTTGAGGACCTCGAGACCCTTGCGTCGGAGCTGGACATCACGCCAAGGCAGCACAAAATATGTGCAAAAAATCCGCAACATACAGATGGTGACTATGTGACGGCCCCTGAGTACAGCCGAGGGGAATAAATCAGACTATACAAACCACTTGGCCTGTCGCTTCCACGTAGCCATCATTTCAACTCATTGTTGGCATCCCTCTCCACTCGACTCACCAACAGATATCTTGTTACAAGGGTCATGCAGTGTCCTGCTGAACATACCAGTCGATGGCAAAGCCGCCCTGCTGGTTTATATGGGGGTGAGTCCATGTGCACCGCTATTCATATGTATTTGATGTTTGATTTATAGACCGCCGCTCGGACACTAATGGCTCCAGCATCGAAATACCTTTGTGCACCATTGGGAAGCCATTAGTTTGGCACCGTGATAAGCGCACTGGTTCTGTGTTAGTGGAGGGCCAGGCGACGAGTTAAGAGCTGAGACAAGAGTGGGAACGATGAAGACTAAGTCTGTTGATGAGGTTGACTGGGTGGTTGTGAGGTTCTTGTGAGATCATCCATCGGTGCTGTGCAAGCATTCTTTCATGTGCATCATCACACGTCTTTTTCGACCATGCAATGTCCTCTGGAAACCATGTTAGCTTATGACATCTGTTGCACTTTTGCCTACGGTGTGTTTACACTTTTTGGCCCATATGGCCCCCCACTAGTATGGATACAGCACTGCACGACGAGCCTATGCAATTAGGCCATCATCGCAGTAGAGGGGATGGATGGTCTGCTTCGTCCTATTCCCCTTCACCTTCAGGCTCTTCCTCAATGCGTTCGCCCACACCCATTTTAGCGGCTTCGGCAGCCTTGGCATCTTTCTTACGTTTGGCAGATTCTTTCAACTTCTCCCATCGCTCTCGGAAACGAGCAATCATAATTTTCTGCGAGGGTTTCATGATTAGACTGAGGGGTCCTAGACGATGGCAACACACTTGTTTGTCGTTGTCCAAGCGAACCTGTCGGAGTTCTTCCTCTAGCTCTCTTATCCGACGCAAATGTTGAGCATCTCGATCCCGTCCTGCATTGAGTGCTGTCACAGGCGCAGGAACAGCCGGTACATTTATATTGAATGCAGAGCGATCCACCTGTAGCGACTGACCGCCTGGTCGTTGTATCATGAGTGATGCGCCCATGGCGCGTTGAGCCTATATTGTAAAGAGATGATCGAGTGCGTTTGACAACGAAAAGGAACTATACCTGTTGCCGAGCCAGCACTATGGAATCACGCAACTGCTGATCTTGTTCCTTGCGCAGTTGCAATACACGTTCAGCTACTGCCAATCGTTTTTGCAGTTCGTCTACTTCTCGTCTCAGAGAAGCATTTTCCCTCTTGAGCGCTGAGACTGACGGTTCTGGACCCGTAGGAATCAAATAGAATGATTCCGATAGGTCGTCACCTGCTGCCCAGATTTAAGATCGTTTTCAAGGCATTCCAGTTGGAAGCAGACCTTCATCGACTAGGACCTCTTCTTCTGTCTCTTCGAACAAGATTTCCTGCTCTGTCAAAGAAGATAAGTATTCTAATACATGGAGGTGACTTGACAGTTTTCACTTGACATGGACTCCAGTCCCAGCTTTCTGGAAAATCTGGTGAAAAGAGGCTCTTCACGGTCAGTGTCGCTACTGGAGCTGCCATCTCGACGAAGGCCTTTCTTCCCTTGCAGGTCGGCCTCGGTACCAAGTGGCGCGGTCGTGAATGCGACTGGTTGAGAGAGATTATCCAACATTCCCTCCATTATCTTCCAAAAATTATTGAAAGCGTCTCCGGGATCTGACTGCCCGCGGTAAATAAGAGTGCCGTGAAGGAACGACATGACGTACTCTCTGACCAAGAACCATGAAGGATTCATCGACGTTATTTTGAGAGTCCATGAGTCGCACTGAAGCACTGGGGTTCGGTGTGGGACTTTGTGGAAGATACGGGATGTTACTGGGACCTGGGGCGGCGCGATTTGAATGAACGGGGGCCATCCGAGGGAGTGGTTTCTGGGGTAGCGTTGGGTCCTTTCCTTCTTCTCGTAGCTTGGCTATTCTTCGTTCGAGTTCTTTGCCTGCTTTCACATGTTCGCTGTAGAGCAGATGGAGAGTGCGTTTCGTCTACAGACTTGGATCACTAGGGGAATTGGGTGGCATATGTGACATGATAACGTACGTTGCTATCGTTGGCCTTCTCCTCGCACTCCAAGAACGCCCTGGCAGCCTTGGAGTGCTCTTCTGCAGCCTTGATGAGGAGACCATCGTTGCGGTAGTCCTCCGCGTTCGCTGCATGCTGGTGCGCCTGTGGCAAGGAAGTCAGTGAGGACACTCGAGGTCTGCCGTGGAACGACTCGCTGTGTGCAAAGGCGACTCCATGATCCAAAGGAACGAGAGACGGGCATCCGTTTTTGGATGTGATCTCAGGTGCGGCTGTGCTGGGATTGGTTGCCGACAAGCCGGTCGGCGTGTGAAAACAACGGCGCTCAAAGATCCTGCGCATTCGCCGTCGTCGTCGTCCACAAAGAACCCGGGTCATGTCGACCCCCGCGCATCTGTGAGTCGGCTTCTCCGCCGCCCGATCTGGCTCACATCTTCTTTAGCAGGAAGCAAATCAGAATCACTGGTCCGTATCGACCGCACATCTCCGTGTCCTGTACTCAATCGTGCGACAGTCGTTGCTGCCGACGGGCTCTCAAAGCGAGATGTCTTCCGTCTCCCTGACCCCTTCGCAGTCATCACAGTCGATGCAGAGCAGACTCACACCACCAGCGTCATCAAGAAAACACTCAACCCGTACTGGAACGAGAGCTTTGACATGTGAGTCCTGATCTACCCCCACTCCCTCCTCTCAGTCTTGGCCTCCACAGCACCGTCAAGGACTCCTCTGTTGTCGCAGTCCAGATATTCGATCAGCGCAAGTTCAAACGACGCGACCAGGGCTTCCTCGGTGTCGTCAACGTCAGGGTGAGCGATGTCCTGGACTTGGAGCTCGGCGGGCACGGTAAGCGCCTGCATCATTGCACAGCCTCCCCCGATTCATTTTGTTACCCCAGAGATGCTCACGTTGGATCTCAAAAAGTCAAACGACAACCTCGTGGTACACGGAAAACTCATCATATACTTGTCAACTGACGTCAACCAACCCATCTCCAACCCTGGGCCCTCACAACTGCACGGGGTCACTTCTGCGTTGGCCGACATGGGCATGAACGAGTCGAGCATCTCTCTCTCCCCGAATGGTCCCGGTGCTTCAGGTAATCCTTTGTCTCGTACTTCCAGTGCACATGCTACAACAACCGAATCAACGAGCACACCTTTACTCACGATGCCTACCCCCCACATCCCTTCGCCATCTCATACCGCCACCGAATCGGATCACACGCCAACTTCGGGCCGTCCAGTTAGTTTGAGTGGCCCACTCGCCGCACCAGCCGTTGGTCAGCAGGCTACCTCGATTCCCTCCGTTGTATCACCCAACAGCAACCGTCAAGGAAACTTCAATCCAAACATTGACCAATATGGACCTCTTCCGCCCGGTTGGGAACGTCGCCTTGATCCTCTTGGCCGAACCTACTACGTCGATCACAATAGCCGCACCACGACTTGGAACAGACCTTCTCCCAACCAGAATGTTAACCATCTCGTCCAGGATACCGAGACTAATGCTGCTAGGGATCAACACTCTCGCCGTCTCCTAGCAGATGATATGGTGGATGCTTCCAATGCACCACCCGGCGCGCAGCGTTCAACGTCGGCTACTGCTCATGCCTCATCTACAAATACCTCGACTGCCGCGCTTGCTGCCAGTAACCATCTCACCACCGCTGGTTCCGGCAGTCTTCCTCCCGGTTGGGAAGAGAGATACACGCCAGAGGGAAGGCCATACTATGTCGATCACAATACCCGTACAACAACTTGGGTGGATCCTCGTCGACAGGCTGTTATCCGTGTCATGGGTCCCAACGGTCAAAGTACTTCCTTACAACCTCAAACCATGTCCCAGATGGGGCCCTTACCCTCTGGATGGGAGATGCGCCTCACCTCTACCGCACGCGTCTACTTCGTGGATCATAACACCAAGACAACGACGTGGGACGATCCACGTCTGCCCTCCTCCTTGGATGCCAATGTTCCCCAGTACAAGCGCGACTTCCGCAGGAAGCTCATCTATTTCCGTAGTCAGCCTGCGATGCGTGCCCAGCCTGGAAATTGTCAAGTCAAGGTTCGACGAAACCACATCTTTGAAGATAGTTATGCCGAGATTATGAGACAGACGCCAAATGACCTGAAGAAGCGGTTGATGATCAAGTTCGATGGCGAAGATGGTCTCGATTACGGTGGTCTTTCCAGGTATGTCTGACAGCACCTCATTGTACACCCCGTAACCGTCCTTGTAGGGAGTTCTTCTTCCTCCTCTCGCATGAGATGTTCAACCCGTTCTATTGTTTATTTGAATACTCCGCACACGACAACTACACTCTGCAGATCAATCCTGCTTCTGGCGTCAACCCGGAACACTTGAACTACTTCAAATTCATTGGACGGTGCCTTGGCCTCGCTATATTCCATCGACGTTTCGTCGACGCATACTTCATCGTCAGTTTCTATAAAATGATCTTAAAGAAAAGGGTCACCTTGTCCGACTTGGAGTCCGTGGATGCAGAACTCCACCGTGGACTCACTTGGATGCTGTACGTCTGTCTGTGTCTTCGCCTTACATCCCACATACTAAACTTCTATAGGGAGAACGATATTACGGATGTCATCGATGAGACATTTACCACGACAGAAGAACGCTTCGGAGAGCTCGTCACAATTGAGCTGAAACCAGGAGGTGCAGATATCGCCGTGACCGAGGACAACAAGAAAGACTATGTGGACCATATCGTCGAATATCGCATCTCGAAGCGTGTCAAGGATCAATTTGAGGCATTCACGTCGGGCTTCAGTGAGCTTATTCCGCAAGACTTGATCACGGTGTTCGATGAACGGGAGCTCGAGCTACTCATCGGTGGAATGTCCGAGATCGACGTGTAAGTAGTAATTACCACGTATTTTCCGCACAGCCCTGATCCATGCACCATAGTGACGACTGGTGCAAGCACACGGACTACCGAGGCTACGAGATGAACGATGAAGTCATACAGTGGTTCTGGAAATGCGTCCGCAGCTGGCCGCCAGAACGCAAGTCTCGACTGCTCCAGTTTGCAACGGGCACCTCTCGTATCCCAGTCAATGGCTTCAAGGATTTACAAGGTTCTGATGGACCAAGACGCTTTACCATCGAGAAATCGGGTGATCCATCGCAGCTGCCGAAGAGTCACACGTGTTTCAATCGTATCGATTTACCACCCTATAAGGATTATGCAAGTCTAGAGCAGAAGCTGACGCTCGCAGTAGAGTAAGAGTCTGCTTCCATCTGCATACTATTGAGGTGCTGATCACCTTTTCAGAGAAACTGTGGGGTTCGGTCAGGAATAATCTTATGTAGATTGTATGGGCACTACCGACGTCATATGGTTTTTACCATTTCCTTGTTTATCCTTGCGATTCGCTGACATATCCTACTTTTTACCTTTGATTGCCTCTTTATGGCATGGACATTCCAGACCATGCCTTTCCGGGGTTTTTTTTCCCTTTCATGAGTACATTTTACTGCGAGGCTACCTCCGTCATAGTATTTCGGGAACGACATGAATCGGGATTCACTGTCCACAATGCGAGCAAGGGAACTGTTGACATAACTTAAGTCATGGCCTAGGGGAAGGAACTCATGAAATACATGAAGCGGCTGTATTTACTAATCGAATTCAACGCTTTTCGAAAACAAACCCAACGTATATATCTGTACAAGAGCGGGAATCAGAATGTTGTCCTGACGCAAATAAATTTAGAAGGAACTGACTGGCAGCTTCCCATTGATCTTCATCCATGGCACTCTCCCCATTTGCGTCGACAACCTTCATCCGTAGCAACAGAGACTCGAATTCTTTGTGATGTCGGTGTTCTGTGAATATCTGATGGAACTCCTCCTTGTATTTTGGGTACAGGGAGTATTCGGCTGCAAGACTGAAAGGCGTGTCAGAGATGTGAAATTCTCAAGGAGTGTGTGTATAAGGCTGGGCTGTTCTAAAGCACCAACCATAATGAGGAAACCAAGCCCAGGTCATGGGAGCACCAAGAAGGACTGCGGTCTGACAGAATGAGGGAAGACAGACAGTCCCTCGTCGGAGACAATTCAAAGTCACCACGAAAAACAAATCACATCATCGAGAACGAGGATAAAACAAGGCAACATACCCTACAAAATTATTCCAATGTACGAGGTATTCAGGTACATTGTCCACAGCATCTTCCAGCCAGAAGAAATATCGATGACCAAACAGCGGTCGTGGATGCCGATCTTCGAATCGGATGCTATACACTGAGTTACCAAACGACAATTGTGTTGCAGAAGGTGGTAGCGCATCGAGACGTTCTCTGCAATCGACACTGTCAGATGGTGGAATACACAAAGTGAATAGGCGTACAAAAGATATTCGGCATTAGGGATTGTGCCAACAAAGACACCCCCTTTTCGTAGCCATTGACTGACATTTTGCAGCATACATCGTGCTTTCTCCACAGTCTCAAATGCGTAGTGCATGCAAAACTGCATGGAAACAACGTCAAAGGGCTGTGCAAGCTTCTCAGGTGGAAAAGCATTGGAAAGTGGTTTCGTATAACAGTCAAGTGCAGCAAAGGAAGCTGCGAAACGAGGTTGACGCATTGTTTCCCACCGTTGACGAGCTTGTTCAATAGAAACATCTGCGATGTCTGACATGCCCGGTGCATCAATTGGTAAAGTGAATGAGTGCGAGAAAGATACACACCCACACCAATCAACTCCCTAACACGAGCCTTCTCCCATTTAGTAAGGTCACCTCCCTTTCCGCACCCCATATCAAGTACTTTACCGCGTTTTCCACTAGATTCACTGGGAGTAGAAGAAGAAAGGATCGGATGAACGAAGCGCGTAATGAGCACGGATTTCACCCAATTGTTAAAGTTTTTGAGACCAATGATCGGAGATCGCAGGCGTTGCTTGACTCCAACTTCAGGGCGCATGTTGTCTGCAAATTTTCGAACGGAAACACAGAAACGGACAATGGATTGATCAGAGGGAACTGTAGGCCATTCTATAGAAAGTAACGTACAGTGGTTAACTACCCTTCCGACGTCACCAGCATGACGCTTGGCAGAGGGTTGAGGGAGATCGTCTGGGGACATGCTGCGTTCTCGTTTACGTTTCGCAAGGAGAGTTTGGGTGCCAATGCCACGGTAGCGCTTATACATTTCCATCTCCTGGGGCGTCATGGGCACAAGGACCGAACCTGCGGGTGTTTTGCGGTTGCGAGGGTTATAAGGAACAGAAGAAGTAGCAGGTAGAGATGCACTGGGTGGTTGTGACATGTCTGGAGAGGGAATGGTTCTGCTACTAGCGATAGTTGTGGAGAGGGGAAGGGAAGGATTTGAAGAGGCTGACGAAGGTCGAGAGGAAGTCATAACGGGGGAACATGCAAGTGGAGAAGAAGGCAATACGCGTGAAGCCGAGGACGGAGCTGAAGTAGAATGAGAGGCTGTGTCGGCATGCTGGCCATGGAATGGCCGAGATGGTGCGGTAGAGTGGTGTTGAGGCGGAAAATACTGTGCTTGGCTATCCTGAGAGGGACTATTTTCGCGGGGAATATCGAGAGTTGGAAGATGACTTCGCCGTTGCAAAGACGGGCTGCTTAGTTTGTTGATTCCAATGTTGGGCGTCGCAGGCATAGCGTCATCAGAAAGAAGGTGAGATAAACTGGACGGCCTTGCTGAGCCGGGTGTGCGAGGTCCTTGGGAGTCGGAATTCAGGAGAACGGCGAGATCAGTTGCTCGTCGCGTGATGGACGGGCTACCCGTTGCACGCGACGAGGGACGTGATGAAGATGGTGAAGAGACGTCAAAAGGGTGTCTCTTATGTCGATCGCTGTCATCGTCTTGGCTATGAGTAGGCAGGATGGGAAGTGACTGAGTGACGGGTGAATTCAGAGCTGCATCGCGCACTGGATCAAACGCTGGCATCCCCCCAATAAAAAACTCTTGCGTGTTGCTCTTGCTCACAGGGGAATAGTAAATCAGGCTCGGGCGGGAGGAACAGACAATTGAGTTTCGCTTTCGAGTGTATATCGTTACACTAATGTACATAGGACTTTGGAACCGGATGCTTATGTAACACTCCTTTTGTCCAGCCACTCAGTAATGTCGGGCGTAGAACGCTGCTTGGGTCAGAGGCGCAGGTAATGCCAATTTCGGTGGACTCACCTCGATCCATGCCATCGACGCCCGAAGAGTGTCCAATGTCTGCGAGAGCGCAATGTTGTACCGCGAGGTGTCTTTATCCTGTGCAATGCTTTTCGGAACATCCAGCACCAACAATCAAGTCAGCTACATACCTTGAAAAATGCCTGAATTCTCTCGTAATCCTGCTGGGTGCTCATGTTGCGTAGTGAGGCCTACGTGACACGATGTATGAAGAATGACATGCTGTTCAAATCTTAGTCACTGACCGAAATCACGCTCTTGAATGAAAAGTTGCCTTCATAAATCTTCTCGATCTGAGTACAATATCAGAATAAGTCCTCGCTGCAGGACATAGGTAATTTACCTCGGAGAAGTTATCCAACATAAATGTGGCTGAACTCCGCCTTGTACGGAAATTCCTCTGCAAGCCCATGAAGAAGTAAATAATATCCTGGTTCCTTACTTTGTTCAGGACATAGCTAAACGTATCGTCGATGCATGATGTGTCGTTGCTAGCGCACATAGCATGCCTGCGGAGTAATTCTGCACATGAACAAATACAGACCAAGTTTGAAATGACTCACATGGCAGAGATACTTGCTGAAGGCGATGTAGCTGGGTTTTCGTATAGTGACTTGGCAAAGTCATATTCTGCCCGCCCACCATGTTTGACAGCCTATACACAGCATGAGTTCCAACACAACACATTAACAGTGGGAGATCAACCCACAGTAATAATAGTCGTCCTAAACAAGTCTGCAGGGATGTTCGAGTCGTTTCCAGTCTCCATATAATGAGCGAAACGTCCTTGGAGCTCCGTGATGACGCTTTGAGGCACGACTTAGCAGAATTCAAGAAGGGATAAAAGAGGAAGAACTCACGTAGAGTCACCAGCACTAGCAGCTTGTTCAATGGCCCTGGTGCGCAACTGAGAGACATCGGCCGAATCAGATGGGGTATATTCGTATCCGAGTCGTTTCACAAGTGGCGTGAAGAGACTCTGGGCTGGGTCAGCATGCAAGCACGGCCAAGGAATGTGCCACTCACACATCGGAATTCGTCCAACCTACGTACTATTTCCTCGTTCTCCCACCACGTCGACACGAGCAAGGACAGGTTCCTCGAGATTGCATCCCACACCAAAACTGTCATTACCCATGAGAACGAAGTTTCTTTCTCATGGCCACATCGGCGCAGACTTACATTCTCGCTCCTCCCTTGAAATGTCTACGACTGTCAGTGCACTGCTTACTGTTGCGTGCCCAGATTTTGCAAGTGCCATTGAATCGTGTACTAGGCCTATACGATCATTGAGTGAAAATATGTTATCACCCTTCGCAGCTTCGGAAGCTATTTGAGCCAGCCGTTCGTCTGAGTAAAGCACTCTGTCTAGTAAAGAAGAATACCAAAATAAGTCGAGGGGATGTCAAAGTATGCAGGAGGGATGCGGAACTTACAGACGCCATATGTCCCTGCATTGAGTTTGAATGGTCTCCGTGTGTCAACTCTAAAGGAAGCTTCCCGGGTATCAAGCACTGCTGATTTGTCGATCATTACATTTCCTGCCTCGTCAACTGTCAAAATAACCAGTGGGACCGTCCTATGACCTGTGAGCCACAGTAAGAACGAGGTAAGAGGTCACACCATATAGTTTGATTGTCCTTGCTGTCAGCAGGACCAGTCTCGAGAAACCGGTCCTGACGAACATGGATGGCACCTTCAGTCTCTGTAACGGATAGTATCGGAAAGCCAATCTGCAAGATCAGAAGTTTGTTATCACTAACATTCTAGACAGGCCCAAAGTACCTTTGTGATCCAATTGTCCATCATCTTAGGTACGTCCATCCCTAGTGTCATCTTAGCATGAAAGTGATACACCAGAGAAAATTACGCCAGACCTGTTGCTTCACTGATGCCCATCCAGAGATCTTTGGTAATGGTGTTCGCGTATAAATGCTTTTTCAGATAGATTGAAACGCCCTTCAAGAAACGATCCTGTCCGACGAAGTTAGAGAGCATGCGAAGTACTATATGACAATCAACCATTATTCTAGCAGTTGAACTGGACAGCCTGTACCCACCAGAGGCAGCCTTCGCGTATGACAGGGAATCAAAGATCTGCATACACACATGAGATTGATGATTAAGCTATTGGTCAGCTCGTGTACTTCACCTGGTTGATCTGGTTCGCATCTGGGCAGTGAACCTCGATGGGGTGTGAAGACAGCTTAGCGTCGAGATCAAGGGCATCATTCAGGTTCTCTGAGATGAACTCAGAATCGACCTTCCACTCAGGATATATCCTACGGTGACAATCAATATTGGTGACTTCAAATACAGGATGAGATGTACTTGTCTGCGAGAGGTAAGATTCCGCTCAAGTGTCAAGAAGAGGTACATACCAACAACAATCACTTCTCCCATCTCGAGCATGAATTTAGCGCACATCAGGGTAGAGGCAATCGTTTGCATACCAGCGTTGCGAAGCCTTGAGTACGAAATTAAGTTGCAAATTGAAATTTATGAAGAATTAGATTACCTTCATTCAAATACAAGTAGTCCCACCACTCCATTGTAGTTATGTCCCCAAACCTTTTAAACAAATCACAGAGAAGTCAAACTACGTGGATAAAGGCCTACCACATATGAGCAACTTCATGAGACTGGAAGACAGTGACGCGTTTTCTCGTTGCCACGTCAACCCTGTCTGGATCCAGCAAGAAAGCACTGGTACGGCCAGTAATAAGACCCTGACCAGTAACTATCAGCAACCCATATTGCACAACAACTCAGCACCGTACCCAATTTTCCATTGCCCCAGCATCAAAGTCGTGGGCCTCCGGGTCTCAACATTATTATCACGACAAGCTTATGGATATGGCATACTCACCACCAACGTATCCAGCTTGGGCAGAGGATACTCAATGTCGAAAATTTGTTCATAGTATGGCAACACTTTGGCCTTGATCTCAAGGGCATATTTCGCCTGGTGTATAACGTCCGGAGTACCTAAAAGACTAAGTGGTCCGGTCACTACCTTTCCACAGGCACTCACTATAGACCCGCAAGGGGCGAACAACTCCACTCAGAGGACTCTTATATGAACTTTCCAAGTAAGCAAATTGACCATTTGCATAGGCAACAAGGTACGTTGACATCTATCCACCAGACTCGGCTCCCATCTTCGCGCAATTAGAACTGAACATACCGGTGGAGTACTCATGAACCTCGTGATCTTCCACTCTTCCTTCTTGTTGTCTTCTGTATGCAAAGTTAACCTAGAAAGTAGCATGGTGAGTGCCTCATCCTTGTCGTCCGTTTCCTCAGCATTGTAAATCTTTTCTGAAATTATAGGCATATTACTTAGATTGACCGTGTCCGCACGAGATATCATAGTGATCGCGAACGTAGCCTTGAGAAGGGGCTCATCCAAGCAAGGAAACGCACGTCTGGCAGACGTAGGCTGGACACGGTAAATAGATCCGATACTACATGAATTCAAGGTAGGAAGCACCTACCTCGAACTGAGTAAGGGAATACGAGGTGGATACACCATCTTTCTGGAAAGATGACTTGTAATATCCCATCATCGAATCGGTAAGTTTCCCAGAAAAATTGACGGAGAAAGTTGCCTTGGAGCCGGAGGGCAGGGCGGTAGGAAAATGAAAGGTGCCTCTCTCGCTTTTCGCATCAAATAGTCTTGTCATCTCCGAATGTCCGCACTGGGAGGCTTCGGAGTGCAAGGTTGTGTTTAAAATCTCAAGATCCACTACGTTGACGACGATGGAAGAGGTCTCCCTTTGAACCTGTAAACTACACCCACAGCATCAGACGTGCCCTAGCTACGTTCACCTAGTCAGTTCTAGTACTCACTCAATCTTCACAACACCTTCGAAAACTTCTTCTTTTAAATCGGTCTTGATCATAATGTCATAGTGCGTTGGCTTGACATCCAGAGGTAGCCGGAAAGTGTCGGCTGGAACGTTTGCCATGGTAGTTGAGTATGAACGAGTACTACCCCGGCTAGTGGTTTTTGCAGGAATTGGAGAAGGCTGGCAGTATGAGCGAAGATGGTGAAGAGGCAGCCACAAGATGGTCTGTGCAGTGCAACTTCTGAAGGAACAGTGAACGGTCTGTCTTGGAATAGCCCGCGCTATTCTTCCAATCGATGCCATCGATTCGCACCAATACCTTATACATTCTGATGACAAAGTAGGACACTACAGGTATTGACTACAGTCACGAGCACAACGTAAAAGTGCGACACAGTTCAAACTTTGATGTTGCTACGATCGCGAAAAAGTGGTCTCTGCGGAAGAATGAAAGTAGGGAGTGTTTTGACAGATAAATTACGATCGTGCTCCCTGAGGAAGTTCTTGCAGTTTGCTAAAACCTTGTCATTACAAATAATAAGGTCTTCCCAGCAGCACGACATCGTCTTGTGGTACTTGTGATATTCTTCTTCTACTTGCACGAGGCTGTTGAAATGTCTCGCACTGAAAGATCCATAGTTATAGAATTGATTCAACAATCAACGCACTCACTTCGTAGTCACCGAAAGCTGCAAATCACAGAGAACTTCCTGGAGAAGTTCTTCTCGACAGACTCGTACCTCTTTCCTCATGTTTTCAAATTTGTTGGATATCCCTCTGATGATTGCCTGCAGCAGGGGTCAGCCATCAAGGAGACTACTGACCCGAAAATAAGTACAGCTTGAATGTCGTTCAGGACCTGGTCAGATCATGTCAAAAAGGCCTCAGAAGGTAGTCCAAGGTCTTCGTGGCTTACATTAACGATATCTTGGATATCTACTTCATCGGTTATCGCCTCGTATTGAACAGGCGCTTTCGTTATTCCAGGAGTGGGCGATCAGAACATACACCACCCTGCAGCAGCCATCACTTACATGAACTTCCTTCCTTACTCATGAAATCCCTAGGACTGGAAGCAAACAAGGAACGTGTCATCTTGCTCGGAGTCATACTGAACCTAGTCGATTCGGGCAGTGGCGAAAGAGGGTCATCGTACGACGAGTACGAACGCCGTTTCCCATCCAGGTTCCTGGAGTCATGCTGTGCACGCCTCTGTTGTAAACGCACTATTGGATTATGGGCCATTCTGTCCTGCGTATAGTCTGCCGCTGGGGACATCACCCGTTCGATGGGGGATGCGAAGGTAACACTGAGACGTTTGCGTGGTGGGGTGGGGGGAAAGGTCGGCAGCTTGTGCACATTTTCGATCACATCAGCAACCGTCGTAATACTAACCTTAGGGGAAGAAGGGACAGTTCCCCTGACCGGCTGATAGCCGCTCAATCTCTTGAAGTCTGGAATCCCATCCCCCAGTGGGTCACAAGTGATCACTTCCTTCTGTCCAAGCTCATGCGATTGCTTTATCAACAATTTAGAGTGCAACTAATTCAAATATAAGATAGAATCAAAGATGAGAAGAGAGCTGCCTGCCTCGTTGACGTCATTGCTTGCCTTCATTGGTATCAAGCACTCAGCAAATGCTCGAGTTTCTGCGCCTTCATCCTTGAGTCTAAGAGTGGCGTCGCTTTGGCCCAAATCGAGCGGAGTGTCGAAGGACGTCACTTTATCGAGCAGAAATTGTTCTTCAGTGTTAGGACAAGTAGGGTCTTGTCGGTACAATGGGAGATCGCCAGAGTTATGTGATGGTTCTTGGTGCTCGCTATGGATGACCGTGAAAGGACTATTAGAATCAGATGGCGGAGCCCCAGGGCTCTTTGTCGAATCTTCGAACCGATTTCCGGAGTCCTTTGTTCCTGAATCAAGGAGCTCTACACTATCAATCGTTTTCTGTGAATGCATCAGCCCTGCTCGATAACGTTGATGTGAATGAGGCCCGAGAAATCTTACTATTTGTATAATAGGAGCCGGAACCGAGTTGTGGGCATCTACAGCGGTGGCCAGTTCGCTGGTGATGGGAGGTGGGAATGAGGCAACTTGGGCATTTTCTTCAGTTGGTGCTGAATCAAGATGCTTTAAGACTGCACTCGTGACCAGCCTGGGATTCGGTCTCGGTCTCCCTTTCCCTTGCATGGAAGCAGCATGAGACCCTTTCTTGGCTGTTACCGACTTCGATTTTGTTTTCGTAATCTTACTTTTTCCAAAACGCTTCACGTCGGAGGCAAGAGCTTGGGACGCAGCACTCTCGATTTTGTTTTCGTTTTCGTTCGTCGCATACTCTGAGGATGTCAACTTGGTCGTTTTCGATTGGCACCCATTTGCACTTTGACCAGATCGGACATCATTATCGGAGATCTTGCGTGACTTTCGAGGACCGCCTTTTCCCTCGACTTCTCTTGTGACCGCGCACTCCGCATCTGGTTCGATTTGTCGTGTTCGGCGTTTACCAAGTTTGGACACACCGCGATTCTCCTCAGCAGGAGTTTGGGACTTCCGAGATTGTCTGTCGATCTCCATACTGGTGCTGATTTCAGTACGGTCGAGTCGATTGTCCACATGAGCAATTAGCTCCTTGGTGCCTTTCGATTGCTCCGTTCTTGATGAGTGGACAAGTGGAACATCGAAACTGTAAGCTTTGGTCCCATTTGTAGTTTGAAATAAACCACAATCTGCATCCACGCTGACCGGGACATGATCAGGTTGTTCTTTGTGCTCTTTTAAACCTGGAGCACTGGTGTCAATATCGAAATCCCCTGTGTCAACTATTAGGTTCGTAGAGACCATCGGCGATTCTTTGTTCTGCGAGGTGATAGCTGCCTTTATCTGTCCTTCGCATTTATGAACGCCCATTTCTGCCGGTATCGAGAGATCAGTGATCAAAACCTCGTCCGAGCCAAGCAATTGTTTGGATTGTGTGATATGTTTGACTGTCGCAACCTTGGGATCATACGAATCTGATGTTTTAGCTTTTCTACCTTTTTGACCACGCGACGGCTGTCTGGTTTGGGGTTGGGATATGTTCAAGGGTCCAGGATCTGCGTCCTCCCCGGAGATCCGTGGATATTCTAAATCGTGGGCGACCGTTGCCTCGATCGATGGAGGGCTGGGTTCGCCCTGTTGATCATTGCATACTAAATTGACAGGTCCCTTGTCATCTCTTGCGGTAGACAGGCTCATAGCGGTTGGGTTACACGAGGCTGTCTGGGCTTCTCCGTTCAAATGGTCATCACCAGCAGAAAGTGAAAATGGAACCGCCTTTAGGTCTATTAATGGTACGGGATCAGATGATGCCTGATCATCGACATCATAAACTGAAAGAAATTATTAGCCGCAAACTTAATGCATCTCTTGCAAAGTATACCTTCTTTGACATGTTTAACTTTCTCCTGTAATATCTTGTTGGCTTGTGACGGCAATCTCAGGAAAATGGTTACCTCGAAATCAGGCCTTTGTTCTAGCAGAGAACTGCTGCTCGTGAACTTGACCTCCGAAGCAATTGAGATGGTCTGCCGAAGGTTCTTCCTCGGTTTTTGGTTCACGAAATTCAATTTCCCCTTAGAAATAACGAGTAAATCTGAAATGAGCACTAATGCAACGCAACTTACAACGCCGCGTCTTCTTAATGTCTCCATGAATCTACCCAAGTCTCCTCTCGCCAGCAAGAATTCCAAGTATAGCTCTTCTCCCGCGACGTCTAGCGCAACATTGCCGACTGTAGGTGCGTTTGACAACGTAACCAGAACCGCGACATTATTCTCAGTGGTCTTCGATGTGTTTATGGTCACTGTTCGGAGGTTACTGTAAGAAACATCGAGACTTTCGTATAGATCATCCTGCTGAATTTAATCATTAGCAGTTAATTATGATCAAATAGCCTACCCTCGTAAGAATGACGTTGGCAAGGAAACCCCCCCTATCTAGTATCAACCTATCTGATGCATTTGGTTGGGGAAATACGCGACCGCAAGCGTTTATTTCGTTGATAGAGAATGGTTGCGGACTGAGGGGCCGTCAAAAATACGTTTGGCGGGTGCAGGAGGTACAGACTATTTGATATCACTTTGTGCCAAAGCGTCGATAAGCCGAGTCGCAGTGACATCCCAGTCCGAGGTAGAGGCTTCCTCCAAAATGACGACCAACTCCTTGCTGCACTTAAAGAGCTTCGGAGAGCCCAGCGTTGCTTGAATAAATCTAGTTCGCTCCAATCTGCCATGTGCCGTGTTCTCTGTCGCAAGAAGACGAGCCAGCAAAGCCAGCAAGGACTCCGTAATAAGATAGTCTGTTTGTGGTTGCGTCACCTCCCATGTGCCAACACATACAACGACCTGCCTTCTGAACTAGATATAGCCGCACCAAGCCGCACTCTAGTAACAGTTTTAAATACTCCGCCTATATAAGACTGTTGAAACTCACGGTCCCAGAACAGCCTTGTCGCGGAGGAGGTTCTGGTTGCTACTATGTTTATGGGCAGTGTCGCTCAACACACCATAAGCCTAATGATATTAGCATTAGGAAGAACGCATATAGCCAACGAAGTGAACATTGACATACATATGTGCATAATTTGACGCTAAGCCGAGGCGCTGCTTCCACGAGGTTCTGAAAGAAAAACCGGCAAATAATTGGATAAAGAAACTTTCCGACCGCAGCCTTGAAGTCATGATTATCTAAATGTAGCAAAGAATTCTCAATGGCAATTATTTGGCATATGGATTGGAATCCATACTTCCAGTGTGGTCCTCCAAGAAATCCTGAGAGAAAGTCAACGCAGTTCAGACAATAGAGCCATCAACGACCCACCAGCACACCAGAAAGCAATTCACAGGCAGTTTTATCCCATTGCGCACGTAACGTGGACTCCCCATGGATATATGCGTCACATAATTTGTCTTCTAGGATAGTTGAAAGTGCCACGGAAGAAAGTTGCAAGGTTGGGGTGAAATACGTATCGTAGAGTTGTTTCAAAGGTGTTCTGAAAACTGATCGTAACTTTTCTATGGCCAATTGTGATGGACGAGAGGAGTTCTGCAATCACGTTCAGAATTACGTATCGACAATGAAAGACGTGTACCAGGAGTACGAGGCACGACGATACATTGTCCACGACATCTTTCAGGTGCATTTTCTCTGCATTTCCATCCACTACCCTTTTCAGAGCAGCAACTGCGTCCCCGATGGGCGACATGACGGTGTTTGACAAGTCACGTCTTCACGTGATCATCATCTTTGGTCATGTGCATAAATACATAGGCGTTGTACTGATGGGCCCATTTTGACTGTGCTGCTGAATCCTTCTACGCTTCAAGCCCCGCACAGTCCCTCTCATTCCCCACATTCCAAAATGTTTCTCTGTGATTGTCAGTGGCACTAGGCCAGATTGAACCTGACATTTAGATTACATAATAAGGTTTTGGAGATGATCACGTTGCACTGTCAGTACTATAATAGGGCCAAACGATATGTGCCACAGACTTGGCCACTCGTTGCGACGACCAACGTTGCTGAGGTAGGCATGGAGTCGCGGAAGAACTCTCAGTCGTTACTTGCTGCACTCAAGGTATTTGTGCTGCTAAGCAATTACATTTTGCAAAGCAGCTAACCGCATCGATTCATCAGCCACCCACAATCAAGAGGCAGCACCTACGGAAGGTTGGAACCAAGTAAACATGTGGATGACAATACTAACGAATCTTGTAGTACTCTTGGTTACCCGATGTATTGCGAGTGAAAGGAAGCGTATGTAGCAAATTTTACTAGTTTGGCATCCTTGGTTGAATTCTCCTCAAGATAATTCCACGCATCATTGGGCCTGTTCTCACCGTCACCATCTTCTCTGCCCTTGTGGCATATGCTTGGTCCCATGGAACAAGGATGTTGCTTACGAACTCCGTCGTCCCGCTGCTTTCTGTCGTGGTATGTACTCCTTTGCACCACGTAGAGGCTAGACTAACCAGAAATTCCAAGGTTGGCCTTATCCTCGTCTTCAGGTGAGTATTTATGCTTCTACTTCATACATTATAGCCGCCGTTCAATAGTGCTTTGGTTTCGTGCTATCGACACTAGAAATGGGTGAGTTCGACTATCACCACAAGAAAAGACAAATCTAAGTTAAGACCCAAAGAACTTCTTACGATCGTTACTGGGAAGGAAGGAAATGTTTCTCAACAATAACGTCCAACGTACGCATCAGCGCTCTCTGGATACGATGATCAACTAAAGTGCTTGCCAGATTCGCAACTTGTCGCGGATGATCTGGGTGCATGTAGCTCTCCCTCCTCCTGAAGAACACCCCAGCCATATCAAGGGAAAGATGTTGACGTCCAATCTCACAAGTACTGAAGTTAGACGCCAGAAAGTCGAGGCACTCCAGTACTGTATCTCCTTCGCCTATGCAGTTAAGCATTATCTTCGTGCAGAAGACGGTACAGACTACGAAGACCTGGCAGGGGTGTTACCACCGCACTTTGCTAGGTTTGATGAGGTTGGTTATAATACCAGTCGTGGACGTGTCTCTCCGGTATCGTATGCTGCAACCGAGAATGCTAACGAGGAAACTGAGAGCACTGATCGGCGTTCACCTGACGCCACCAAAAGAGTCCAACGCAAACGTAGCAAGAAGGCCCTAGACGGACGCGCTCCAGGCTCACTCACACCTCTCCTCGGCAATTCCCACCAAACAATCGAATTCCACCCCTACGCTGGCAGGATGACCATGCCATTACCGCTAGTGTAGGTGCCTATAATTTTTCGCGAGATGATATTAGTTGGTCTCAACTTATGAAAGCATCGCCCACGAACTGTCCAGTGCCATTTTTAGATTTAAGCGTGAGGGTCTACTGGAAACAGTTGGTCCTGCTGGTAAGGGTTGCAATCCTCACACTCATGTTCAGGTTGGCTCATAGTATCCAAGGAACCAACGCAATGAGTGCTCTGTGAGCATATCTGATTGTATCCGGCTTTTCAAAGCTCACGGTTATCTGTTTGTAGTGTCCAATCCATGGTTGACCAAATGACATCCATGGAAAGAGTTGCAAACACGCCCATACCAACACCCTGTAAGTTGACAGCGATTCTGTTTCACAGTCAACTAACTGTGGATTGAAGATGGAATACATCTCAAACAATGCGTGACATTGTACCTTTTTGCCCTTCCGCTCACTCTAATGAATGATCTTGGTTGGAGCATGGTCCCCATAGTAACCGTTGTGGCTTTCACTCTGATGGGCATCGAAGGAATAGCTGACGAGATTGAAATGCCATTTGGTAGGTCCCAATATCCATGATGGATTCACTTACCTATCTGTTCCACAGGCCGCGAAAAGCATGACATAGCCCTTGGTACGTGAACTTGATTGCAATGGTTCGAAAAATTCATGTGTAGCAGATGTCTATTGTGAGGACTTACGAGAAGAAGTCCAGTAAGTATCCAAATCCTCTGCATGTATCCACACGCCGATCCACGTGACTCAGATATATGGTGGAGAGACTTTCAGAAGGAGGGCATGGTGCATTTGGCTATGATGATGGGGAAGGTGATGACTGATACCACGAGCTCTGGATACCACTCATCGATGTGTCCGTTGTCCTCTCCTGACGTACTGGTGTATTTCTTTCAATTCGTTGGATGGAACGCCTAATCTACTGGAATTCTGATAAACAAAACTCCCCTGGACCGTACGGCTGCACAAAACATTATTAAGTGTATTAGATAGTCTAGCCTGGGAAGACCAACCTTCGATGTCAAGGCTGTGAGCCCTGCAGAATTTTCACTTGTATGCCGTCCACTCTGTGGCCCTGGTTTAGGCTTTTCGCCCTTTGCGAATGTGTTGAGAATTGTCTTGGTGGTTTCCGGTGTCAAATCCTCCTACATTAATGTGAGCGATAGCACATGTCCATAGAGAGGAATCGTACATAAAAGTCGTCATTGATGACCATCATCGGCGCATTGCTACAGGCACCCTGACACTCGACCTCGATCACAGTGAACTTGCCATCTTTGGTTGTCTCGCCAGGCTTAATGCCGCCAAGGTGACCACAGACAGTATTAAGGATATCGGTAGACCCACGTAGCATGCATGGCGTCGTGGTGCAGACTTGAACGAAGTTCTCACCTATTGGTTCACTGAACACGAATAAACAGTCAGGTCAGTTACCGGGGGTGGAGATGGCGCGACACGCACCGGTTGAACATGGTGTAGAAGGTCGCTACTTCGTATACACGCATGGGTGGCATCTCCAGAAGATTCGCAACGTAATTCATCACACTAATACTTGTCCAGCCTTTGTTTTGACGCTGAGCGAGGTGGAGGAGGGGGATGACAGCTGCTTTCTTGTACTGTGGAGGATACCGGGTGATGATTTCCTCAGCCGACCTCATGTTGTCGGGAGAAAACTCGAAGGGTATCTGTGACAATAGCTCAAAATGAGGATACTCTTGAATGTAGTGCTTGGATAGGGCACCTTGGGGTTGTTGTACTCGGTATCCCGGTGCTGAACATCTGTTCAGTCGCGTACTTGGCCGAGTCTTGAGAAATCCACTTACCACGAACAGGGCATCGGAACGCCTGAGACATGGTGTAGAAATACCACAGTATGACACTGCAGGTCGAAAAGTCGCTGCGTGTCTCAGAAATCTAGCTAACATGGATGTTGAACGTCACTGGAACCGCCGTGCAGGAATCCAGACCAGATTTCTTCCCACGGTGCGCTTATTGGATAGCCCACTTCAATCCTGGCTCAGTCTGACCTCTTATCATCACCATTGGTGCATTAGATGAGAGCGGTGCAGAGGCATATCCTCCGTATATTTGGGTCGACTGAAACAACTCTTCCCAATTTCTCTACCTGACATCTATCACGCGTTGTGCAATGCGAAACACGTCAAAACTAAATCCATCGATGACGTCGTCGTTGCATCCATGTATCATGATATCTCCCCTATACATCTTTGATCAACTACGGGGTCTGATGATGGACCTTGGCGAAGACGAAGTTGCTGTACTTGTAGGTCCCGTTTGCCTGCGAATTCATCACTGGGTCTCAGAACCCCCAAAGAACACCATGACGCGCTAACTTCACGTAGTACTAGGAAAGGCGAAACACGCTTGGATGACATGTGCCATGTCATTCTAAGGGACGTGGTGGAACTAAGACTCAATGCGCGTGCTCGATTCCGCTCCGCCATATATCAGGTTCTATGCACGATGAATAGTCTCTCTAAATCTGCAATGGGGCCCCAACATTTATGATGCGGGAGTTATTCTAAAACGCATGCCAGTTCCTCTTCTCAGCGACACCACTGATTCATCTCGCCCTATCCGACTGCTGCACTCGTCTTGCTGAATGACGCTTCCCGATGTGAGGAGTTTGTCGTCGACACTTCAGACATGCACGTTAACCTGGCGTACTTGGCCCTTCGTATCTTGCAAACGATCTGCGCTTTATATGCGGCCTGGAAGTCTCATACACGCGGTGTTTGGAAATCCTGGACTCGTCTCTGGTGAAGGATAATACTTCGTCCTATTTATCGTATTCTTCTGGACATTAAAGTCATCGTCGCAAGTCGGATATTGACCCTACTTTTAGAAAAACGACCATCTTCCTCTCTTAGGTCTGCCTACGAGAGACTTAGATTTTAATACGCTAGTGGCAAATACGGTAGAGTGGTTCTTCGAAAGCGAACAGATCCTCTCCACACACCCCGCTGTAGTCTTACTGCACGTTTTGGCTTGAGGCGCTTAGTCTGATCGGAGAGGTCAGCGCTCAGCGATGCTCATTAGCTTGCGTCTTCCGACGATGTTTTTGCAGCCAACTCGTACCTGCATTACTCTGACATTTTCAACCTGAAAATTTGGTGCTTCTATCTACTGGACCTTGCTGAGGGACCCTACATCTGCAGATGGATTTCATATATATCAGTATCCTAATCGTATTGTCCATCAACTTGCATGTAGCTGCTGATCACCTAACATCTACCATTGACCGTCTCCATCTCGACGTCAACTCGTCGAATTTGAGAACGACTCCCCCCGCCGCTCTGCGTAACTTGATTTCTTGCGACCCCCCACCGCCTTCGACACGGGTCCCTTTATTGAGCAATGCAAACACCTCCCCAGCCCATTCCCCGACACTCAGCAAGAGAGTCGTGTGTTCGAGACTGAGTGTCCGCCCGCCGTCGAGTTCGAGGGATCCGTCCAGAATAACCAACGCCAGCTCCAAAGCGGATGTGAGGACTGAGGCCTCGTTTCCTTTCTCCGTCTGTCCCGCGTTCGCGTTCGCCTCATTGGCGCGATCATCGGGCGTCATTGTAATCTGTCTCGAACCTAGTGCCACTGCCAGTTCCAGAGTATCAGGGGCGATGATAGCAAGCCATTGAGGCGCATTTACAGCTGCATGCACCAAGACCGCCATCGCACCAAGGAAATGAGAAAGTACAATAGGATTGAGGATGAGTCCAGTCCCAGCCCCACGATATCGATATAACACATCCCGATTGGCGGTTCGTTCCTCGCGGGTCCGTTCATCTCGAAGAAAAGTCCAGAATCGATGGACGAACGGCATAATGAAATACTCAGCGGCTACTTCATTATATGTCACTGCACTCGAGGAAATCACCGAGGCCTGCGTATGCTGCTGAGCAACGTCAGAAACTCGGGCCGGCTTCCGGATTCTTAATTGTCGTTCTCGAATGTACTCCGGTGCTTTGCTGGCGGCGGGTTCCTTTCCCTTGTCAATGGCGTCGCGAGTGATGTTGTCCAGGAGAAGCTGAAAAGTGCCTTGGGACCCACCGCGAAAATACCTCTGGTGCCAGGCGGGTGGCAACATTTTACTTGGGAATAACGGCTTTACAACAAATTGTGAGCTTTCAGGATCCGTGGGTAAGCATGCCAGCTCCCGTGCACCAATGCTGAGTGCATTTAACATGACGAATCGCTGCTCGGTCGAGTATTGATTCTTGAAAAATTCCTCAATGACACACCTAGCAGGGCGTTAATAGGGGAATCGGGGAGAGCCAGGAAGCATACGAGGCAGTTATCTTGGGGCAAGACACGATCAAAGCGATCATGATACGTTGCCTTTGGTCATCGAAATCTTTTAGATCGTAGTTATTGTTTAGGGTGATAAACCCGTAAACCAGATTAACAGCATTTTCGGCTGCAACGATGACAATAAGACCATTACAACTTTGCAGCGTAACCAAAGGAATCACCTAGCTCAGTGCCATAATCGCGTTTACGACGAATTAAATCCTCCCCTACCCGGAGGGCCATTTCAATCTTGTCCGCTTCTTGGTTCTCTTCGCTTGACTTGAGTCCACCTGCACTACGTACTAGATCTCCGAGCTGTGTCAAATAGACAGGACGAGAGATCTTCTTTATGCCGATACGAAGCGTTGGGTTTCTTTCCAACTCTTCCATTTCCGACGGCGTTGGTGACGGAGAGCGTGTCGACGGTGGGGAAGCATACCCAGTCAAAGAATCGTCGGAATCGTATCCGCTCTCAACTTGTATTACAGCATTCCGTGCTCTAGGAGGAGCGATTTCAGCAGTCCTGGACTCCTGCTTCCCTATTCCAGTGACGCTTTCTGGAACGGCGTCATTCGGAGGTGAAGCCTGACGAACCTCCATCTCGTCGTCATCGTATCTGGCTTCGAAATCAACATCTCTCTTACTGCAGAGCGTCCTCATTTGCTTCGCCCAATCTCTACCATGTGCGTCCCCATCCCAATCACCAAAATCCAGGGACTTTCCCGCCCTGCTTGCTACAATCTCGGCTACCACCATGCCGCAGCGCCTGATGGACTGGTCCCCATGGCTGATGTACTGCCCAATAGCTGAGATGAAAGCTGGAGATAAAACAACAGCTGTTACTCGGGGAGATGACAGGGGGAAATGGGTTATCAGCAAAAGTAGTAGTGCAGACATGTCTAAAGTTGGTAGTCAGTGTGTTGCGGATTCTGAGGACAACATAACACGTACACTGATGCTGGGAGAGTAACGAATACTTGATGTGGTCGAGGCTGCTCCAGATGTCAATGACGCTTGAGAGAAACGTTTCCAATGCTGTCGTGTAACAGGTATCAAGCTTTCTCAAAACTCCTGCTGGGAAATCTTACCTTGTGTATGCTGGCTCAAAGCCATCCAACACACGAATAGGCGTGCATGATTTTGACCCCAAGTACGGGTCAAGATGACGGTAGTAATAGCTTGCCAGCTATCCACATCCGGTGATACATCGCCAAGCACGGCCCGCAATAAATATGCCTCCTTCGTTATGATACCCCTGTCCAGGGCTGACGTAGCAAGCGGCGACTCTAACGTGGTCAACGATGCAAAGAGCGACCCGACGATAGCCTGTTGCGTGAACACGGAAGATAACGAAGACACGATACAGTTCCATAACCTCATGTAATGCTCTGCACCACCATCGGCCTCTCGCAGCCTACGCCGGATCAGGGGTAACACCGATCGGAAGAAAGAAGGTTGGGACGGAGACAGATATGTGGAGCTCGGGAACACACCCACATTCACGAGCTTCGCAAAGAGCTGAGTGGCAAGTGATACGTCATCTTAGGTTCCGTCAGGGATCACACGATGTCCGAATCCACCTAATCCCACTTACCTGGTCCAAAAGATGGGGATAAACCACAGATAAGAGACTCGCACCGTATGCTCAGATTGTTGAGGTAGTCTGGCGCGCACAGTTGCGATGGAATATCACGACCCGCGAGCGCATTTGCGACTTTGGCGGGCACCGCAAACAAGTTACGGAGACAGTCGTCCCATGTCACAGACCGCCGTGCAACGTCTGAGATCGTAGAAACGGCTCTGAATAGCCTATCGACGGGGTACTCCCTTGTGAGTCTCAATAACAGAACTATCGAACGCTGGTTGATAGGTAGGGCCAGAATCGTCGAATATGCGCACAGGGCCACGCTCCCGGCCGGTATCGAAGCGTTTGCGAATGCATCGGGAGAGAAATATTGCTGGAGGAGTGGTGTACACCCTTCCTCCTCCAAGACAGCCTCCCACGTCGGCCAGATTGTTTCCAAGAGAACACGCTGGAGCACGGAGAAGGCCCTGCTGATGTTGTCAGCCGTACCAGTATTACCGGACAAGGTATTGAATTTCCTGTATTGTGGGGGGAGTATCCGCGCAACACCCAAGGGAAAGCACAAAAGTGGGAGTAGGATATGAATATCTGTGATGGGTGTTTGTAGCCTGTCGATGACGTCCTGAAGAGTCTTGTCTCCGTCGGGATTCCAAGACATAGTCGTTGTGGGTTCCAATGGAAACAACACACAGTAATATTCTCAAACGGTGCACTTACGATCATAAGTAGTAGGTACAACAGCAAAAGGAATACAGGTCTATGGTGTTCTCACTCCTCAAGCAACATGCCCAACCACAAGGAACGCTCCATTCGTCATCGCGCGCGCAATTTCGCCGGTCTCGGTCCAAGCAGCTTCATCCTGCTTCTCCTCACCGTTGCCCACTAAGTACCTACCCACAGAGGGTCCACGCAGCACGAGATGACCAACGGGGTCCCCATTCGCCTCCACATCGGCATCGTTGACTCCTTTCAGCTTCACCTCCACGTTCACGCTCGGTCCACCAACATGCGCCCGTTCATCTGATGGAAGCACCTGTACATCCAATGCGTTCGTCGCAAACACTGGCCCACTTGTACAGGGATGCGTGTGGGAGTTGATCACTGGGACCGACACAGCGACACGTGCGAGCGTTAGGGGCTCGTTCGAAATAGGTCCTGGTAGTGACTGTTGATTAGGAATTCTTCAATAGAGCCAAGTAACTACTCACCCCCGCTGACGACAACGGCCTTTAATGTATCCGCCATATTCTTCAAGACGTGCTCACGCGCGTTGTCAAATACCATCCGATCCCAAAGGCTGACTTTGCTTATGAATCCCTCTGCGAGGGCAGCCAGCTTGTGTCTCCATGCGAGGGGGAACAGCCACGACGCCTTTGCATCTTTTAGTATTGAGGTCGACAAGTCCTCCAAATGACAAGGCTCGATAAACAATACAGTTGGAGGAGGTGTCGGATATTGCTTCGCGGAGAGTATATCTTTGACGTCGCGTGAGCGTGCACTTGACTGGAAGTCCTTGGTACTTTGGGAAGGTACATCGTACATCTTTGCGGAGTCAAGCGTCGCAAAGTTCGCATTTTCATATAGCGCAGTGTACGCAATACCACGTCCGTAAGGGGTGCTCAGCGAGTGGCTGGAGATAATAGTGTCGAGGTTGGATAATGCTATGGAGGGGGGGAGCAATGCTCGGATGGCCGCGACACCTGATGTCATATTCTCGTGTGTGAACCGAACACCTCGAAGTTCCCCGGTGGGCGTTTCGAAGAACGCTACTGTATATGCGTCATCAGGACCTGAATCACAACCATCAGTCCAGCTGCTACGGTTACTCCAACCACGCTACTCACTCCTGGCGGGTGGTGGTGTCGAGTCAGACCCCTTGGCACCATCTGCTTCAACCTGAGACCAAGTAATAATCTCCACTTCTCTTGACGACTTGGACGGAGTCTTTTCCTCACGCTGTCCGACGACGACGATCTTGAGGTCATGTTCCCATGCTTTTGGGACAAGCTCGAGAAGGTAAGGGAGGAGATTTACGTCGACAATGATAGCAGACGGTGGATGATTCTCTAGCACACGTGGCAGAATTTTTGGAGAGCAGAGTGTCATAGAATACATAGCGAACTTCGCGAGCGCGAGGTCGGCAATGAGGAACTCTATGTGGGTAGATGAAGGAAAGTCCAGATGCAGTTCAGGGGCCACATACCCATGCCGTCGTTCAAGAGAAGTAAGACATTAGGCTCTCCCGAAAGGATGCGTGTGATACCTGAGCCGAAGGCTGCTACGCGCTCGTTCAGCTGCGCATTTGTGATCTAGCAAGAAAATCACCATGACATAGGTGAGTCATGGCGCCGGGTCAAATGCATAATAGTAATTACCTTGGTCGCCCAAAGCGTCCTTGGAGACTCGAACTGAGGGCGCACGAGATCATTCACAACATTGGTGTCCTTGTCGGGTCTGATTGGAAACTGCCAGCGAAGACGCTGCGCGTTAGCTTGGCCATGGAGAAGGACAGGTAACGCGGCCCACCCTGCCCATAAGCCCTGTCCCATAGTTCCTGTATACAACGCTCTCCCCGGGATGTCTCACACGTCCGGTGTCGCTTTGGCGACCGAGGAGGATTGGGTGGACAAGGGGCTGTGGTTTGTATAGGCTTTGGAGGAGGTATACTGAAGCACCAATGATGCCCAGTACGATGGTGAGGTCGTCAGTCACGATATAATCGGAGAGAGGCATGTTGTGTGCTGGCGGTACAAAGTGAATCGAGTTGAGCGCGCATCTCGCGTACCAATATTGTGATTTCTCACTCACACACTGGCCAAGTCCATGTTCAGCGTACATGCTAGCAGGGCATCCCGTCTATTACGAGGCAATTCTCGCTCCACCACCTACCTGGTCTTGTAACCTGGAAGACAGTATTTACTGGTACTGTTCTCAACATGGCCATCACGAAATGGACAACCTGGGTACAACACTAAATAGTCTCCCCTAGGCAGCCTCAGGAGTCGCAGGAATCCTTCTCAGCCAAAGACGACGTTGTCGATCCTGGGAGACGAGTGACCTGCACACACCTGTACTACACAACGGACGCTGGCTCGGGGACGGTATCATCGAAAAGTCCTGGAGAAGCGCATGAACTCGCGGATGCTGCCTATGCATGATACGGGCGATCTCAGTCTCACACGCGCGGTGTTGACAACCAGGACTGTCGCCCGCCTCTGAGGTCAACTTCCGCCTCGACGAGTCCACGTCAACCTTAGATAACGGAAGCTGACCCGAAAAGGCAAGCGATAAGAGTGATCGGATTACGTGATATTACAACGCCGATTTTTGATGGCATATGTCTTTTGTCTTTGTGTAGTTTATTCTCTCTAATGACCCACTCGCCATGCTGCCTCTCCCTCCTCCCTCCCCTTCAAAACACTCCTATGGAACAAGAATCCGCAACAACTCTGTCCTCAGACCAAGCGCGCGTCTCCGCCAGTCAACCCCACCACCCAATCCCACCCCACGCAGGATCAAGCCAACCCCACAGCACAAACAACTCCCCCACAACCAGGACCCTCCACCCTCCGCCTTTCCTCTCCCAAATGTCATGCTCCACCCAGAGGATGCCTCCAGCAAGGTGTTCCACGCTATCGGTCGCTCTTTTCTCTCTGTCGTATGTCCCTCTCCATCTTCGGCGTTTTATCTGGCGCTTATGACGGGCTGCGGCTGCCTTGCGCTATCCCCAGGACAACCGCGCAATGACCATCAAGGATCTCGCTGAAATGGCACTAAAGTTTGGTCTAGTATGCCAAAAGTACGTCCGTTCCCCCTGATACCCCACTCATCTGCCACTTATCACTCCATTGCCTCGTGCCTTAAATTTCTGTCAATTTTCACCCTCGATCACAGCGTTTCTGCCGCCTCGCAAGCCATCACAACTTATATCCGAAATCACCTCTCCCGCTGCGAAGCCCAACACGACCATCCTCTTCTCCTTCGTCATGTCCTCTCGGGCACTCCCGCAGATGATGAACTCGTGCCTGCCCTGTACAGCCGGGTAGGTGGTGCGCCTAGTCCGAACAAGTCCAGTCCGAAAGATCCAGCCCTCGCGGACAAGAAGCCTGCACAGCCCGTCAACGGACCTCAAGCAGAAAGGATCACCAATTTTAGACGCGGAACTATGGTCTGGTACCTTTCCAAGGCTGCTGGCGTGTCCTGTCCGTTTACACGTGCTGGCATACGCTTGTGCGAGTATGGAAAGGAGGGAAAGCAACCACCTTCAACTACCGGCGACGACCCACTCGCTTTCCTGATCAAGTCCAAACGCGGTCACGCCCAGTGCGGGGAGAAGAGGAAGCGGCTGCGGAGAGGTTGTCGGCAGACTTCGGAAGAGCCCGGCCTGCAACCGACCTTGGGACAGGACAGTACGAGTCCAGCCATAGACAGCGTAGATGGTGAACTCAGTGCCGATTCTGGGGACAGTGACAGCGAAAAGGAGGGAGAACGACCACCGAAAGTGAAGCTCACTCTCCGTCTCCGACCGTCTGCCACTGTCGTCACTTCTTCCCCGCAGCTGACAGAGGTAATCGACCTGTCGCAAGAACCCTCATCTTCGGAGGACGAAGCGGTTGATGACATCAGCGATGATACCGAGATGCGACTTGTGCCGTCAGACGCGTCTTGGAGTCTCCCACCGTATCCCCGTAGGTCCATCGCCGTCCCCTGTTACACGCCGACCTGCGACGACCATCCGCGTACTCTCCCTTCATGCCCAGACACTAGGCGGTCCCCATCAGTCCCATGCAGCGCCTCTCCCCCTCCAGACTCTGATCACGACGAACATGACATCGACATCGACATCGATGCAGAGGCTGATTCTGACTTTGACTGGGACTCTTCATCGATATGTCTCACATCCCCTGAGATAACTGTGAAGAATGTCAATATAGTTGGGGAGCATCCAGAAATCAAACAGGAGCCTCAGGACGTTCGCGATATGTTGGATTTGTGGGAAGACCTCGACTGCGCACGCACGCATCCTTCCACTGTCTCATCTGCAACGGTCAAACTACCAGCAGATGATGTCAAGGTCGAGGAACTGGAGTTGTGGGAATGGGAATTTGAGAACAGCTGGTCGGGTCCTCACGAAGATGTAAACATTGCAGATGTCAAGATTCCCGTCAGTGCGTCAGAGAGCGTGCCATGTCCCCTGTCGCTGCACAACTTTACTCCTGTGTGCGGGTTCCCAGAATCTCCTTGCTCTTCATTTGCACCATCTTCACCGTCCGTTCCTTCATCAGTGTCGCCGTCCTCTGACGTTTTTGCCGGTTCCTTCTCGTTTCGTTTCTCGTCACCCTTTTCGTCATCATCATTCCCCCTGTCAACGGCCTCACCCCCTGCTTCCGCACCGAGTCCACCTGTTCATGCTGTAGTGTCAGACACTGCGTTGACCTGGCAAGATACAGAACTACTCGGGCCAGATAGTGTTCATCCAGAGGAGTTTGACGAGGGATGGTCAGACAGGGGTGGGGGCCGAAGAGATCCATGTTTTGGATCTATGCGGACATCCAGCAGGTCTCCTTCGCGACGGATGGGTAGTGCGCCGGTGGACGGAAGGGCCCCATGTTCGTTACGAAGAGATGTCGGGGTTAATGCTATTAATGCTACTCTGAATATAGATGTCCAGCCGACATCATCCCCCTCTCACGCCATGACACCTGATGTTGTAATAGTCCACACCTGTCAGCCTTGCGCTCCTAGTATTATTGCAACACAGGTCGAGGGTGAGCATCACCAAGTTAATGCGGGCGACTCCGACTGACGTGATTATGGGCAGGCATATCTGTCTACCAGACTGTCCTGGGTTCGACACCACTGCTAAGACGGATCGATACCGATTTCGTGAACCTGTCCACGCTCCTCTCCCATCTCCACTTACCTGTTCCGTCCTCCCTTTCTCCAGCATGCGTTAGCATCGTTCACAGGTTGCCCTCTGTCAACGGTGTTTGGGCCCCACTTAGCGTTGCGCGGACGTTTGCAAGAGGATTTCCCGATGGCATCAAGGACGTCTTCCTCTCCGGCGAGCTCGTCATGCGGTTCCCCAGTGCGCTACAGGATTTCCACAAGAAAAGCACCCCTGGACGGATGCTCAACCAGTTTGGACCACGCTTCAAGTCGTCATTAACGTCGAATGGCTCGCCATCTTCGGCACTCAGTGCACTTGAGTCCGATCATACTGAACCTGTATGGGAAGCTCCACTTGATGTGGCTCTGGAGGAGCCTGTAGTGGTGATTCCTCCCTCATTCGACGTGGCTCTCGCTGCACTGCGACCCTGCATTCCAACAGAAGATGTATCTAATCTAAGGGAGACTCCACTTAGCCCATCAGAGCAGGAGCTGTTTCGCACGCTTTGTGTCTATCCAGACTGGGAATCAGAGGAGGTTGAAGTAGTCGATAATGAGAGCCTGACCGAAAGCTGTGAGGCCCGCAGCAGAGAAGAGAAACCCTTGCGCCGATCGAGGAGGGTTGCGAACGCTGCTGCCCGCTCTCGCGCTGTGCGGCTGAGAACGAGAGGTCCCCGTCATTCTTGACGTTCCCCACACTCGCTTGCTGTGGAACAATTTTTTGTTTTCTTGATTCGAGGCTAGAATCTGTATCGAGTATAGGTTCGATTTTTCTTTCTCCCCTCTTCATATACCTCACCCAAGTACCGTACGAATCCCTACCATGGCTCTCGCTCTGCCCACCTCACTCTTTCTTCGTTCGTTTTCTTGCGCTTCGAGAGCTCTTGTTGTTTATTCGCACACCCCACTCATGATGGTCCCTTTAATTACTCTGGCCTGTATGGCATACATTATATGTAGTACAATGACAAACGTTTGACCTTGTGCCGGTCTTGGGAAAAGGAAAAGGAGTTGAGCAAGCGGAGTGTGAAAAGTCTCGCCTGGGGCATTTCTTGGAATCTTGGCCCGCTCACCACCGCCAGCATCTTTTACTTAGTCCTCCATATTTTTCTGGTCCAAGTACGCCAGGCTGTCTAAAGTACTGCTCGGTGGACCCAGTCCATCACATATCCTTCCATTTTTTCTCACTTTTTTGGCTCCGCGTTCTCTTTCTTTTCTCGGCCAAACGCAAGCTAATTTACGTTCTCCCCAACCGTCCCAACCATCGCGCAACAAATCAACCGACTTACTGACAAGTTTTTAAAAAGTCTGGTAGCCTTAGCCTGGGTATTCCCTTTATTTGCGGTCGACTGCACGAAAAAGACGGGCACGACGACCGTTAATCAGCAACGCTTCTCCCCACCCAACGGTAATCTCTAATTCCACACAAAAATTAGCCCTATAATGTCTTTATCTGCCTCTGACAACAATGGCTCCTATTCAAGAGTTCCTTCGGGTAAAACACCCCCCCCAGCACCGTCTGCAGCATTTGCAAAGAGGTAGGCGTTTACGTGGTATTTTGGCCATCCCTATTTACACTGTACCCTCCATCCAAAAAAAAAGAGCTCGAGAAATTCAGGCGGAAGAGCGCTTGGGGAGATATAGACCTCCTGCGCTGCGCGCTCTAGCTCCTTCCCCGCCAAACGACCTCACTTCAACCGTGACATCACCTGGAGATGCAGCTGGCACCTCCCCATCGAATCTCCCATCTGGATTTAGGAGAGCGAGAGCCGGCACTCTGCCTTCTGACGTTCATCTTGCCGCTCAACGATATGCCGCTACTTCCAATACGCTGGGCGCTACGACGCCATCTACCGAGTCCTTCTCAGACCAGCTGCAGCAGCGACAAAATGCTAATACGCCCCCCAGCATTGTCATGCCACCTCGTCCCGGGCTCCGCCACTCCACCACGTCTACAGTCGCTCCTGCGACCACGGCTGGCACCCCTCTGGGTACATCTGAGCGTATCAGTCGCCTCAGATCGGGCTCGCTCAATTTGCCATCGGCTGGTCTTTCCAACGCATTCGGTCCTTCGATCTTCTCGTCGTCTTGGTTATCGTCCACAAACGGTCCTAGTTCTTCATTTCCCGTTCTGGACGAACTTCGTTCCGTGACGTCCGCGGATTCGGCCGACGAGTTCGACGTCCACACTCTTGATTATCTCGGTTTGGATGACAGTCATCGTCCTGCTCCTCCGCAAGCCGCTACTCTGTCCGAGTTACGTACACAGGCGCAGGCTGCACTCGCCGGGAACTTGGCTAATCCACCCCGCCTTCGAGCAAGTACGGTTTCGAATCCCTATCGTGCCCGTTCCTCTGCTGCTACATCTCTCTTGTCAACGCCCGGGCCTGATGATGATGATGCGTACTACGAGAGTTTCGATACACAACAGTTGTACGAGCGCGCACAGATGGGATCTTACGATGGCTCTATTGCCGATGCTGGTCTTTTGCACAGCTCTTATGTGGCTAAAGGTTTCAAGCAATCAGACCATCTTACCCCTCCAGGTGCACTGGGAGCGAGGCCAAGGGCCATTTCTGTGGGAACGCTCGATGACCCCCTCCGTTCTTTACAGCGTCGCGTGGCGGCAAGCGAGATTCAGTCTCCTTACCTTAATGACCTTGGCCCAGCCCCCAGTGGATTCAGCTCCATCACTACTCCTGCTGGTATTCTCAAGTCTGATACCAAGCTTGCACCTAGGGCCTTGATTTCAGGCAATGTTCATTTCCCCACGGGCGAAGGCAACAGCCGCGCAGCTGCCTACTTGGTCGCTACCAATTCACAAGGACGGTCAGTCTCCCCGAAAGCGGAAGCGAACAACAACAATTCGCAAATTCAAACCCCGACCCGATCTCTGTGGATTGGCAATCTCGATAGTTCTGTCACAAGTGAGCAGCTTATCCACGTTTTCGCCCCGTACGGTGCCATCGAGAGCTTGCGGTTATTGCCCGAAAAGGCTTGTGATAGTTTGTCGCGAATAATTGATCATATATACTCATCCGGTCGTGCAGGAATGTGGTTTCGTCAACTTTGTTGACCAGGCAGATGCCATCCGTGCAAAGGATGATGTCTTGAATAGGCTCGGCGGCAACATTGGTATGCCCAACGGTCAGACCGTTCGTATTGGGTTTGGGAAGGCAGACAGTGCTCCAGTTGCACCGGCAAAGGGATCTACCGTGACAAACTCCGGTGCGACTTCACCTAACAACATGGGCAAGAGCAGCCCGGGTATTGGCGGACTAGATGCTCAGCTACAGTCCACACCTACTCGTGCACTGTGGATTGGGTCCATTCCAAGCACGACAACTCCTGCGACCATCTTGAGTGTTTTCAGTCCTTATGGTCCTATTGAATCTGCCAGAGTTTTGACGCACAAGAATTGTGGATTTAGTAAGGGGATATCATTTTTACTGCTCAACTGACCTGAACTTGGTGCAGTTAACTTTGAGCGACTCGATGACGCTGTCAGAGCTAGAAAGGCCCTGAATGGTCGTGATGTCCTTGGCAGCGATGTTGGCGCGATTCGTATTGGGTTTGCAAAGGTTCCTGTTAAAAGTGGTTCAGAAGGCAATGGTTCCCAGGACGAAAGTCCCAGTGTGGCAGTCCAGGGTATCGGCGACTTGAGCGTCGGTGCTACCATTCATGCGTTACGTAGCGTCAAAGGTGCTTCTACAGTACCTGCGGATCAGCAAGTGCTCGGTGGGCAGGTTGAGAACTACCGTTCGAACCTCCTGCTTAGCATGATCGGATCCGGTATGCATAACCTGGCGTATGTCTCTGATGGACTCTCCAAGCCTGCTGGATGGTCGCCCTCTGTGACCGAACAACAGATGATCATGAGGGAGCTGACGAAGGGATGTACAGATGCTGAGGCCGACGTTCAGGCACTTTCAGGTATGTCCCCTGCACAGTGGGGTCCCCATTGCAGCCTTATCACCCTTCTGCAGAATTCCGACCACCGACGATGTACTACACGACCATTCCTCTTGTTTCTGAGAGACAAAATAGCAGACGTTGGGATGCATCTAAGCTACGGGAACTCCGCAAGAGACTGGATTCTGGAACGATGTCTGTGGAAGAGATCGATCAAGTTGTTGGTGATTTTCTGGACGGAGAGATAGTTGATTTGGCATCGGACTGGTTGGGAAACACGGTCTGTGTTTCTTTCTTGTGATGCGTCTTGTCGACTGACGTGGACCGCAAAGGTTGTGCAAAAACTGTTCGAAAAATGTTCTTCTGGACCAAGGTTTGCAATGCTGGAAAGAATAACACCACATCTCGCTATGATTGGTATCCATAAAAATGGAACCTGGGCTGCACAAAAGATTATTGAATGCGTTGAAACGCCTGAAGAAGTATCCCTTGTCGTACAAAATCTGAGACCTTATGCACCACCTCTACTTTTGGATCAATTCGGCAATTATGTTGTGCAGTATGTGTCTTAGTGGTCGTACTCACTGAGAAACTTACACATTTGTTAGATGCTGCTTACGCTTCACTCCACCTGCGAACGACTTCATCTTTGATGCTATGGTCGACCGTATGTGGGAGATTGCGCAAGGTCGGTTCGGCGCGCGGAGTATGAGGGCGTGTCTGGAGAGCCAGCATATCACCATCAGTCAGCAGCGCCGCATTGCCACTGCTGTTATTTTGAACTCGATACCTTTGGCTACCAACCCCAACGGTGCATTATTGCTCACATGGCTCTTGGACACGTCTTCTTTCCCATCACGATACAACCTATTGGCGCCTCGTTTTACGCCTCACCTTTCACACCTTTGCACCCACAAGTTGGCTTCTCTCACTGTTCTTAGGATTGTAAACCAGAAGATAGAACCAGAAGCCTCCCGGCAAATCGTGCAGGCGTTGTTTTCATCTCCTGGCGACCATGTGCTTACGGATGTATTGGGCGATCAAGTCAATGGGGTTGCCGTTGTTCACAAGATTTTGACAAGTCCGTTCCTTGACCCCGATGAGAAGCCCAAGTTCATAGAGGCAACAAAGCGCGTGTTAATCGAGCTGAAAGTTATTGCCACACAGGCATACCGTCGTCTCATTGAGGAAGTCGGTCTCCCGATTCCTAGCTACCAGCCGACCTACACAGCCAACGGTCCGCCTGGCAAGAAAGGGCCGTCCCAGCATACACAGGGTGTGCCCGGGCTTCCTTCCGGTTATCCGAACAATGACCAGGGTTTGGCGTCGATGATGGCTGCACTTCAGATGGGCGGTCAGAATCCTCAGTCTGGCCCCCCACAGCTTCATATCGATCCTGCATTTGGTCAAAGCAATACTATTGTGCGCAACCGCCCCTCCAACCCTCCCACCGCCTTTTCTCCGTCCACGGACCCCTTCAACCCTTTTGCCCTGCGGTCCCCTGACCATAACAGCCCCCGCTCGGCTGTCCGACGGAACAATGGTGGATCTGTTCCGACGATACCACCGAGTGCTTCTGCTGTCCCGTACAACCCGCAACCTTCCAGCCTTTCACAGGCGGGAAGTGCACTTGGAATGGGACAAGCTCCGTACAACCCACAGGGTGTTCCGTCGCTCTACCAGCCGTATGCGATGTATCAGGTATACCAACAAACGCCACCCACGAATATGGGCACCTTCAGTTAAAATGCTCTAGCTAACGACCCTATCCACGACATTGCTTTTGCTGCATCCAAGATTATTTTTTTCTGTTGTCTATCTATCGTCGTTCCGCCACACTATGGTCCAGGTTCTTTCCAAGACACTCACGTCGTTCCTTTCTGATACCCACTTCATATCAGCAGTCGAACAATATCACGCTCGTTTTTCCCCTCGTTTGTTGGGTGCCTTGGGCAGAATTTGCGGCGGTTAGTTAGTGCTGGATTCCTTGCTATCATTTCCTGTGTCATTTCCTACCCATTCCTACGTCCTTTTTGTGAATTGTGTATAAATATGCAACGGAGGCTGTAAAACACATGGCCCTAACTATAGACGAAACAAAAACCTCTTTCGAAGGACCGTTTCCTTCACAAACACTATGGGCGGAGCAACGTCCAAGATTGTTCGCAGGTTACCCAAAGAAAAGCCTTCGTGGTCGGGAACGCGGACGCCCACAAGTTCTAACGCCGTGCCAGAAGCTTTCCGGTCGGGAACAGGAAGACCGCTTGCCAGCGAAACCAAAAACGAAGGTCAGCACCAAAATTTCGGCGAGTTATTTGTTGTACAGACTTCTGACATCGCGAAGCTGTCGAGGCAGATGGGAAGGACCCACAGTTCATGGCGAAGCTGAACATGCTGGGTCCAGTACGGGTCGATCATCACACCATTCAAGGCACCCAGCCCGTAAGGCGTGCACCATGTCTCTTGAGACCTGACGTACCGTGATCCTTCGCCAGTACTGCCCCAGGACTCAATCCGAAACAGAGGTCAAGGATACGCAGGCGACGCGCAATCATCTGCTGGCCACCGCATTGAGCGAATTTCTCGACGCCCGAAAGTCTTTAACCACCATTGCTGAACTGCAGTCCCTCGCCGCACAGTACCACCTCGACGTAGACAAAATACAAACACTCTGTAATCATTTCAATTCGCCGAGCATCGACGAGAGTACGGTCGTTAGGCAAACGAACGAAGAGGGGGAGGAGTCTGTAACGATGATGGTACGTCGACGAATGGCTCTTGCGTTGTTGTGCTATCTAACATTCTGCAAGGCACGTTGGGTGGATCCTGCGCTACAACATCGTCAGCTGAATCGGCCATCGCATACTTGACTTCTCTGCCCCAGGTCAGTCAACTCATGCAGCAAGCGCTATCAAGTATACATGCTCTGTTGTACACGTCCATGCAATGCAAATTAACAAAGTACTAGAAGTATATACGCAGGGCGTTGGCCTGCGAAGATTCTGTGGGACAGTATGGGCACTTGACGCGTCTGAAGGTTATCATGTGAGCTCAGGGTGGCAGAGAAAGGAGGATGCACCGACCCATTAGATTTGCTTAGCTTCTGCAAGCTGTCCTTTGTAATGACATGCCCACAGGTCATCATCATGGGCGGATTCCGCTCTGTAGACTGTTCCTTTGACACAGGACATGCGAAGATAGAGTGATAACGATTCTCCGGTGGCAGACTTATCTCAATCTAGGTAAAACCAGATCAATTGCTAAAACTCTCGTATGTCGACGTGGTCTACTCACCGGAAGCTCGTCGCTTTGGCTCCACTCACTCTTCCTCTCTTTCATCACTGCACGGGCCTTCTCGATCCGTGCCAACGCACCACCAGCACCGATATCACCGACCACTCGCAATGGTACCTGACGACTCATGCCAAGACGTGCACAATACTCAATGGCAAATAGTGACTCGAGGTCAGAATGTACCGTCGGCGATGTGAGATCTGCATAAGGAGACCGTTCCAGCTTATTCTTGGGAAGATAAGCAACGCACGCCATCAGACGTTTGAACTCAGCAGTGTGTTCTGCATAGAAGTTCCGGAGTGTGGCGTTAGCGTACGAGAGGGCAGGCTGATAGTCTGGTGGATCACAAGCGAGGAGAAGTCGGATATACTGGGAGCGGTGGAGGTAGAACTCCAGTGGCGAGGATCTCGAGCGTAAGAATTCACGGTTCTCACGAGACCATCTGTAGACGGTGCATGAGCGCAACGAGGTTGCGGTATAATGCTGAATGCTTACTCCAATGCTGGCTGGATGTCTTGCTGTCGGAGGGCAGTCAGGATGCTGTAGAGCTCCTCGAATTTCCCGCGCAGGGTTGCGTCGATGACAACACCGGACTCCTATACGACCGCATGAGCCAATCGGGTGAGTGAGTGGATAGACCAAGAAACCTGAATGAATGTCTCTGCTGTGGAGAATTGTCCTGTGCGTAAAAAGTGCATCGCGATGATCAGGTCAAGAGATGATTTCGCGTTATCCGATGAGAAGAGTGGGTCGTAGGCAGGTAATGCCTGGGGGAAAGTCTGCTTAGGAGTCAGGAATGAAAGAGGCAGCATATGCAAACCCCAACCTTGTCGAATGCCTTGCCCACCCGCGCAATAGCATTGTAGATCTCCTTCTGTTTCTCGTCGATCTCTTTCTTCCTGGCTTCGACAGTCTGTGCCAGCAGTGCGAATGTGTCCTCGGTAGTTGTCCGTGCCTCGAGTCTGCCCTTTACCTGGTAGAGAGTCTGCAGAAGAGAGTCCAGCGAATGTTCGATGGATGGATTCTTTCCCTTTGATGTCCCCTCTGAGACGGCTCTCAGCTTTGCGAGGTCCTTCAACGGAGCATCCATGGTTGCAGTCACGAGTCGTCACAGCCACAACCACACAAACTTGAAAATCGACTCGACGAAAAAAAAAATGCCCCGATTCCTTACTGGCGATGAGCTGGGCAGCATAAAATCGATCTCATACGACCCGAACGCGCCATCCAATTCCAGGGTTTACCTGAAAACTTTGTACGATGGCACAGCGACAGGACGGGTGCGCGGCGTTCAGAAGTTGTCGATAAGCAATGGGGACGATACGCGGGTACGTAGTTTTCCTTTCTCCAGATGCAAACGCGTCAAAGTAATGCTCAAGCCAAAGCTAGATGGCCTCCGCACATGCCGATGGCACAGTTCGGCTGTCATCGTTGACGGACGACGGTCAACTACAACAATTATACGAGTGGAAGGAGACCCGTATAAAACCTGAGCAGGCCTTCATCGGGCTTGCAGCCTCTCAAAAGTGAGTCAGTGAGAACCAACTCATCTTTCCTGAAATAACCTGCACGAACACCAAGTACGGTTTTCTCTTGTACATCTAATGGCGCCCTACGACTGGCAGCCCTTAGTGAAGAAGCGACTGCACCTCCTACATACAGTCTTGCCGCTCTACCTTCCCAAATCACCGACTGGCGATCAGGCCACGACCGAGAGACATTCGCATATGGCGGAGATGAAGTAGAATTATCCGTATGGAACACCGAGCGTGCATTCGACCCCTCACCTCCTCCTGAGAATACACCGACCACATCTAACAACACAAAGAAGCGTAAACGAGCCAACGACAAGCTATTCCCCGGGGAGATATGGCGCGCACAAAATGTTCCAAACGATTTCCTTGGGCTCCGTCAACCTGTGCACAATACTTGCTTGACATATATCTGCTCGTCAAGCTCCGCTGGTCAGCAGCACTTGCTTGCTGGAACTCGGTTTGGGGACGTCCGTCGTTACGACACACGTGCCGGACGCAGACCCGTTGGTGAGTTTAAGGGTATCGGAAAAGTCGGCGGTGTACGTACAACAGAGAAAGGGCTTGCTGAGCAGTAAGTATTGCGCACACAACGCTCACGTGGAGTAGTTCACTTTTTTACACGTTATATAGTGAAGTATTTGTGTCAGATCAAGGTTCAAACCTCTTTACCGTCGACCTTCGTAATGGTAGTATTCTTTACAGCTATAAAGGTGAGGCGCTCATTACATTGTAGATGTTCATCCATCTCAGTTCCTCAACGTATAGGTATATCGGGTGCGGTATCCGCTGTCTCTCCTGCTGGGTCGCTTCTCGCATCCGTTGCACTAGATCGTTACGCCCGCATTCATAGCACGTTCCCACCTCCAGTGGAGGCAGGGAAGCACCAAAGTGAAAAGGGCATTGTGCTAGAAAAAGTGTATATGACTGCAGTTCCTACTGTCGTCGTATGGGATCAGAGGGACGAGAAAATGACTGATGCAGACAAAGAAGATGATGAGGCAATCTGGGAGAAGATGAAGAACGTGGGGGATGAAGAATGATACAGGTCAACAATAACAGTCGAACATCCTTGTCCTGATTTGCATCCCAGTCCCCTGGGACACGCATGCTGATAACTAATTGATTGTTCACTCTGAAGTTACATATCACATACACGAGGCTAGATAGTGGCAAACCCTGCAAACCCCTAGAAGTCTTCAGTTTCCGATCTTGCTCTTCCATGTATGTGCTTTCTCGAAACCGTTCCTCCCGAACTGGTCTAGAAACAGGGTCAGCGGCTGCATCAAACTCGGAAGAACACAGATCGAGGTACTCGATGTGACTCACAATCAAGCAACGTCTGTTGGATCTCATCCCTGGTCGTCATTACGAATGGCCCATATTGGAAAACAGTCTGGTCCAGGGGTGCTCCTGCAATCTAACCAGGTATCAATGAAAAAGACATGGCATCAAGTTCATCGATAACGCACCACGGCGAATTGTGTATCATCCTGTGCTGCAGTTAACTGTATACCAGTTTCTCCTTTCTCGTTCGAAAGTACGAGAGTATGGAAACTATCATGAACCGGACCGTTATTTCCAATGCTAACAGCACCTTTCCAGACTGGAAAACGTTTGTTTGTTAGCTCCAACGAAAGCGCTCCATGAATGTCGGAAAATACATACTATATACAAATGCAGTCCATCCCTCGGCTAACCAGCTCATTGATGAGCCCAGAGCCGGTTGCAGACTGGTGTGGACTCACGAATTTCCTGGAACATCGATGCTCCTGACTTCTTCATCGTCACGTGGAAAAACCAACACCCGCCAAGGGGTCGGACGGGAGATTCGACGCCATGACTCTTGCCACTGATGACCTTGACTGTGACCTGGCCATCTGGGCCGGTAGGATATGCTGTAGGGATCCTGTCGTGGCCATGGCCGGTCAGTCAGCTGAGAAGCCTGTGACAAAACTATTGCATACCCTTCAGGGCCAAGCTCCTGGTATGAAGGTTCCTATAAGGAATGGCGCTATCGCTGGGTGCCACATCCGAATGATGACGTGGATGAACTTACCACCATTTTGAACTGAAGAATCCATCATTTGCACGTTAAACATCAGCATCTTGCAAGAAAGTTGGTCATCCATGAGGGAACGCACCTGTTTGGGCAAGTCTACCCATAGTTGGAGGCCTCTTGGTTCCGGGACGCCCGGAGCATGGACTGGCATCTCGGCGTGGATGATGCCCTTTCCCTGTACATCGACGCACGTTCCAGGTGAATGTGAATGAAAAGTGAGGCGTAATGGAAGATAGGGGAAACGCACTGCGCACATCCACTGGACACCACCGGTCTCGATCGTGCCAGCGTGTCCAGCGGAATCTTCGTGCCGACTCGACCTGTGTAGGGGTAAGCTGTGGATGAAGTATGTGATGGTGGTGATTACCCTTCGAGCATGTACGTTACTGTTGCCTGACCACGATGGGGGTGGTCAGGGAAACCCTATTTGAGACAGGAAGTGCACGAGTGATGAGGAACGATCAAAGGGGGGGACATAATACGTACAGCGCCTTGGGCAACGTGGAAATGATCGAGCATTAAGAACGGGGTAAGATTGCGCAAGTTCATAGATCCAATAGAGCGCCGGACCCGTGCGCCAGCACCCTATGACGTTTTTTGATAGCCAAGTGCATACCGCGGTTAAGGGCAAGAGGGCTGATACAGAATTGGAAGGGGAACGGACCTCGGATGTCTCCACAGCCAATACCTTCTTGATAACGCTGCGGGAAGAATTAGACAAGGACATGATTTGTTTCGATGATCAAGATGTGTATGTGAAGTACGAGATGAAGCAGAGACGCGATGCGATCAGAGACTTTATACTCCTCGAGTATCTGCTGGCTTGCCTTTGTGAGGATGGATGTACCCACTCTCATCCATGCATCTGAATCAGCTATGACGAAGATAGTTTCCTAATCAGGTAAAAAATACTCGGGATCACCACTGCCGCATCTGCAACACTACCACCTCCGTTTGGAAACGTCATGCTGTTACTAAGACGTCGCTTAGACAGTTGTGGACCAATGAGAGTGCTTGCTCAGAGAGCCGTCTCGCTTGTTGCCTTTGCAGATTGGCATCGATCGGTCAGCAACTTGAGGCTGGATCTGAGTCAACGGTGGGACAGGAAATTAACGGTGCCACGGAGAACACCGGTGGGAATGGAACTGTGCGCATCTCCCAAGAACATACAGGATGGAGCCTTCCCAAGTTAGTCTTGGGTGCATCACTATGTTTTTTCATGTCGTCTATGTGAATACCTACACTCTCCCCGTCTCACTGAGTACACTACGTACCAGTACCTTAGACACCCCGAGGCGCCTTTGGGCAACCACGTCTTAACGGATTTGTACTGTTTGTTGCGGTATATAAACTGAATTTCTCTCTCCCTTACAGGACGGAAATACTATGTACCTAGTACTCAGCCACAGGGCGTTACCAAATATAGTATAGTAGAGAACAACATGCCATGGAGACATAACGATTAACAGGCTCTTGAGTCTTGGCCAGGTGTCACCACAACATCTGCCAATGACAGCCTCAACCATAGTATGACACACCTGTGACTGACATCAGTCGAAACGCAAGTTGATCAAACATTGTACTGGTTGTGCTGTGCCATACACTGCAGACGAACGTGTGAAACGAATTTGGGGTTTCCCGATATAGAAAGTGCGATCACGTTTGTCTTGGACGGAAGAAGTTAGGAGCCCTGTCATCCCACTTGGCATGGTTGATTTCAAATGCTATTGTTATGTAAGGGGATGCTTTATATTTTCTCTACCCATTCACCATCCCCCCCCCCCACTACGACTCGTGTCTACCTATCAGCATTCATGATGGACAGATTCCTTGCCCCCAACACTTCAGAGGCATTGGCCCACTCGCATTTAACGCAAGTCTCTCTCGCATCACACCCTGGCTGTCCCTTATTCCCTTTGTAACAGAGAGAATTGGTTCACTTGGGATCAGGACCACCCCTCTTTCAACGAGACCCTCGTAGCTGGTTGCGCCTCATACCAAGCCTTCAACCGTTATCTCTCTGGATCAGATCTGTTTATTCTACCTCGCACCCGCAGCGAGTTGCAAAGCGTACTGTACGTCTCTTCGTGGCATTCACGTCCAAAAATGACTCACCCTGTATTCAGGCGCAGGTACGCTTACGACAGCATCCACAATGCTATTTCGGTCTCCCGTCAAACCCTTCAACGCGGTGGGTACAGCAGAGTATGTCACCATTGCTGTACGTAACCATGTGACTAATCCATCTCTCTAAGATGTGCATGCTGGCTGAAAAATCGATTCGCGATGTGCTAAACACAAATGACAATGCAGATGTCCTCCTTGCACTGCATATGCCAAAGTCTACCTCTCAGACGCCGGTGGCAGAAATGACCGTTCCAGGCAAGGGTATTAGAGCTTAAAGGGGGCATATCAGACTCCCTTGCATGCGCGGGCGCCTGATACCCTAATTCTTCTCCAGCTTTGTACACGATCGTCATCGCTACTCTCCTCCGTCTGATCTCTTATGGCTACATCTGTATCAATCCATCCGCAATACTTTCACACTATGACACCATCGTGGTAGTTCACCACCACTCCACCGTAATGCCAGCTGTACTTTTACGGTAACTTATGATTACCTGGTCCTGTGACTTCATCCAGTGTGAATCCTTTCACTCTCACAGTCCCTCGAGGCTCTAGATTCAAGTCTGTACACACCCCCTTTCTCCTCATTTCCAAATTTGCGCATACTTAGACTCTCTTGCAAACGCCGCTTTTCCTCCTCCCCTTTACATGTACAGGGACAAAACACGTACACATTTCCTAGGGAAAATAAATATACGCAGTTCTGTATGGCAACGATGGCAATGCCAGCCAACAGTGAATTCGCTGATTGTGATCCCACCACCCGACTCGATCGCATAGTCCTCGAACTTGCTGCCAGATTCCCAGATAAAGAATGTTGAATAATATCATCGTGGACTTCTGGTAATAGTTAGACCGCAAATGGTTGTATCATACGTGGGACGGAATGATGGTGGCGTGCCGCCACAGTTGATACAAACGCCGACCACAAAGCATCACAGGCACCAAGTACTATGAGGCAGGAATTTCGCAGAGATCCTCGGAAGAAGCCAAGAATTGCTGTAACGATCACCTCACTGCTTGCTCGGATTCTAGCATATGCACACGTCAGAGATATCGCTTCACAAGAATGGTCTTGGTGACCGAGCAATTACCGAGATTGAATAGGACACAGTGACGTACAAGTCAAAACGTTGAATGCGAATTCCAAGTGTAAAAGATATCAAAAATCAACCTTTCCAACAAGGGAGGTCCATGCGTGGGCCTATAATGAAAAATGTGAGTACTCGGAAAGCCCATAGTGCTTTGCGTAGAAGCCAACGTAGACCTAGCAACGCTGGCGGGTTTATAGCGCATTCCTAGCTGCACAAGTTCCCTTATCAGAAGACATGTTTACGAAACGTAGACTAGATGAGATAGCGGGGTATGCGGGTTGGACTCTGAACACCAAGTTCCATAGCACTCTCAAGAAAGCGTTGCTATTAGCAGCGCAAGTGTAATGTAAACCAAACATACATAGCTCAGGATGGCCATTTGGGTGTGATGTCTTTCGTATCGACCCCGAAGGTGCTGGGATTGTATTTCGCAACTATTAGTTCTACAAGAGAACGGAGACGAATAACAACGCGTACGGACGTTCCGCAATAAATGTCAAGACACGTGGCACAATACGAGTGAGTTTGCTAGTCCTTATCTAAAACGCTTAGCAAGTGAATATAGAGGATGTTGGAAAGATCATCTGAAAGAGCCCCTCAGTTATGCTACACTTTTGAATACCCCGGTGGGCTCTCTGATTGGGTGAGACAAGTCGGCTGAAGATATGTACGGCACACCAATTCAACTAAGCGTCAGCCTGGCAAGCCATTCTGACGCTTAGCTTTACAGATGATGGTACGATAACATTGGACAAACATGTTGGCCTTAGAAGCATTGAGTACGTCGCCCGTCAAGGGGGTTACAGTTTATGTTTGATCTCCTTTCGTGCGATCATCCCAAAACGAGTAGTGGGAACCCCACTGCTGAACTTTCGTGCTTGGGTATAGCTCTCACGGAGGTTAACAGCGTCGGGATTGTTTTTCTCGGAAAGGCCAGCTTTGATGAGGGATTTAACTGCCAGCACCGCCGATGGATGCAGACCATCGAGTTCATGAAGTAGGTGTTGTCGGACAGCTTCATGGAACAATTCCGTGGATTGTGAAGGGAAGACTTTGCTGGGAGTAATGTCAGAGGTGTACAGGAAGGAGCATCTTCGAGAAGTGTCTCACTTTATGAAACCGCATTCTAGCAATTCCTGTGCAGTCTTCTTCTTGTTCAAGATCAAGACTTCATTTGCCTTGGCAAGTCCCACTGATGGGCTTTTATTAAGATTTCGGACAGCCAAAATACCGGGACCTACTGCGGTTGACAAAGTTCACACTCGCCCCACCTTCCACAGCAAGTCCTTACATCCAAAAAAAATAAGCGGCGCCATCCAAACTGTAGAAAGAATGGCAGACCCAAAAATGGCAAACCAAAATATAGCCAGGCCTCAGGAACCGCATATATGAAGTCGAAATTGCCTAGGAATGCTTGAGGGGCGTCAGTAGAAGAACATCTATACTGCCATGCTGCGCATGCCTGTAGCAATACCTTGGAGACCAATGCATAGCATTAATAAAACCTCTCTAGCGGAAAGCATCTTGACTTACCCATTACTGGACCATTAAGGGCAGCGACCAAGATCTTGCTATGAGTGTAAAGCTGGAGGCATAGCTATCGTTCCATTGTCGCAGGGGAGTCATAGTGCTTACTGCATGTGTGCAATCTGTATTTGCAGAGATGACCTTCGCACGCAGCTGATCCCGGATAGTCGACTCAACCGGTAGTGAGTCTACAGCTCTCACATTGGTTCCGCTGAATATCGTATGTCGTCCACCCGTAAGTCGGCTAACACGCTTAGGAACCACTCACGAACAAAACCAGTTGCCATTGGCTAAGGAAGCACGCTCGACTTCGTGAATGGAATAGGTAGATGCTACGACGCGCACCTTGCCAAACCGTAACGACGACATCATCTCTTTCGTCAATTTCCCTCAGCGAGTTGGCAAAATCATCATAGTCTGCGAAGTCCCTGGTAGCATCAAAATTGGAAATGTGCACACAAGTATGCCAACCTTCGGGCGACAATGCGTTCAAACGCTGTGGTTCGTTCAACGTGATCGTTGCAATTCCCTGTGAAACGATGACCACAATCTTGCTTTTGCCCATTTTGAGACGCCCAACCTCAAGACCACTGGTAAAGGAGGGATGATGTGTTTCGTTCAGGCAGTGGTCTCCGGCTAACAGTAATAGCCGGTCATCCAAATATATCCATCCACGGGTAAATAAATGAAGCGTCAAAGTGCAGAGGAGGGTTCCGCAGGTCACGTGAGACTCGAGCTCGCTCTGGACATGTACAGCCACAGCGTAGCATGACCCAGGTGGACGTCAGAACTCGCGTGCTGAGTGAATCGGGGGACGAATGGGTAACCACGCTGGGTAGATTGGGGCGAACCAGGTCCAAACGTGATGATTGTACAGGTACAACTATCGGGGCTATTTACCTGCAGCTAGGACAACTGATATATCATATGTCTCGTGAGTTTGACACGTAGCGACTAAATATTCCGACAGTGGACACAATCGCCAGTACAATGCGTATCAAATAATACATGCTGAGCGATATCAGGCATAATTCGCATTTATTCGCATATTCATATAAGACGCTGCAGTGACCGCTTCATATTTTTTTGGACGATCTGCACTCCAGCAGCCCGGTAGACAGTCAACAAGTGCATTTACATCCGCACAAATAAACTACAAAGACGCATTCAGTAACAAAGATTAGTACGCGGTAAACAACACGCACAAATGGGATAGAATATCTCTCCTTCACCATACCAGTCTGGTCATGGGGTGGACAGACGCGATGCAGTGTGGACTTGAGAGTATCTATGTTGGGGATGAGACTAATTCCATAATACAGTAGGTTGTTTATACACACCGTTTGACCATCGCATCAATAGATCACCGACGTTGAATACAACTGCGCCACGAATAGGGGGCACGGGTATGAATTGTCCCGAACCGTGTGGACTCTCTACCTCGAGCCCGTTCTCCTCGTCCTGAAACAAGATCGTTGCAGTTGCGAAGTCCTGACGATAAATTGTTAACAACGGGAGGAAAACTAGAACCAGATGAACTACTAGCCGTATGTGCCTTTGCCCTTCCTTTCTCACCTCGAAAGAATGTCTCCGCAGGTGCTGCTGGATAGTACAACAACCTCAGGTGATTGTCGCCGTCACGATGATAGTTTTCAAGGAAGTCTGCGCCCAATCCAAGTCCGAGTGAAAGCGCTTTCATCAGCTTATTTACTTGAAATGATCGACAAGTGTAGAAGAATGAAAGGGCCGCTTCACGAAAACCTGGCAGTTGTTCCTCGGGGAGCCATACGTTCTCGACGTGAGGACTGTCCGCCCGCCCTATATCAAAGGATTCCTTAAAATCTGGGGCTTGCTTGCGTATCAAAGCAAGTTCATCTGGATCGAATACCTGTCACGTATTTGATAGAGATAAAGCACCCTTATTTGAGCACACACCTCGTGCGATATCTGTTCAACCCCTATCTAAGAGAACTCAATGACATTATCTCGAGGGAAAGGTCTCATAGCTTACTCCGCTAAACCCTCGATGCTTCCACGCCTCTTTCGGATGAGGTGCTAGCTGTTTGATAGCCGGAGGGAGAGTAAAGAACTTCCGGCTCTGTCGTACACACATTCAGCGCTTCCGTCACACTGTGAGTGATGGCATACCCAAGTAAATATGTCGTCCACCTGACTTTGTGGGATGCCTATGTTGATGAGATACGCAAATCCAACATCCTGGCATGCTTCTAGTAGTCTCTTTGCGACCCCGAGGGACTCCTGTGTCAGGCAATAGCATGCACGCTAACTCAGAAATAACGCTATCAGTGTGACCTACTGGTGTGGTTCCATCCCCAAAGTCAGCGAAGTCGATGATGGGGAGCTTGTCAGGCATTCTCCAGGAGGAAACGAACGATAGGGCGAAACCTTGGAAGCTTTTATCAAGCGCTCATGAACGCACTAGAACACGACGGACTCCTGCGCCGGCAATCACTTCGTTTACCCGTCCATGGGTTTAATCACCATTCTCGTATCAAATCTGGTATCCAGACTGGGTTGTTTAGGAGGACTTGCTCCACTTCCAATTTTGGCGCATTCATGAGCGCTTGATAAAAGCTTCCAAGGTTTCGTCCTACCATTTGTCTCCTCCCAAAAGATGCCTGACAAACTCCCTATCATCGACTTCGCTGACTTTGGGGATGGAACCACACCAGTAAGTTCCACTGATAGCGTTATTTCTGAGTTAGCGTGCATGCTACTACCTGACACAGGAGTCCCTCGGGATCGCAAAGAAACTCATAGAAGCATGCCAGGATGTTGGATTTGCATATCTCATCAACATAGGCATTCCGCAAAGTGAAGTCGATGACATATTTGCTTGGGTATGCCATCTCTCACGGTGTAATGAGGCGTTCTCACGACCTGTGTGCATGACAGAGTCGAAAGTTTTTTGCTCTCCCACCAGCCATTAAGCAGCTAGCACCCCATCCGAAAGAAGGACGGAAGCATCGAGGGTATAGCGGAGTAAGTCGATAAGATCTTTGCCTCGAGATAATGTCATTGAGTTCTCTTAGATAGGGGTTGAACAGATATCGCACGAGGTGTGTGCTCAAGCAGATAAAGAGCTTTCGTACTATCAAATACACGACAGGTATTCGACTCAAATGAACTTCCTTCGCTGCGCAAGAAAGCCCCAGACTTTAAGGAATCCTTTGATATAGGGCGGGCGGACAGTCCTCACGTCGAGAACGTATGGCTTCCTGAGGAACAACTGCCAGGTTTTCGTGAAGCGGCCCTTTCATTCTTCTACACTTGTCGATCATTTCAAGTAAATAAGCTGATGAAAGCGCTTTCACTCGGACTTGGATTGGGGGCAGACTTCCTTGAAAACTACCATCGTGATGGCGACAATCAACTGAGGTTGTTGCACTATCCAGCAGCACCTGCGGAGATATTCTTTCGAGGAGAGAAAGGAAGGGCAAGGTCACATACGGTAATTCATCTGGTTCTAGTCCTTCCCCCTTTGCTAATGATTAGGTCGTCAGGACTACGGAACTGCGACGATCTTATTTCAGGATGAAGAAAGCGGACTTGAGGTAGAGAGTCCCCGTGGTTCGGGACAATTTATACCCGTGCCCCCCATTCGTGGCGCAGTTGTATTCAACGTCGGTGATCTATTGATGCGATGGTCGAACGGTGTGTATAAACGACTACTCTATTATGGAATTAGTCTTATCCCTGAAATATAGATACTCTCAAGTCCACACTACATCGTGTTTGTGTTCCACCCCATGACCAGACAGGTCTGGTGAAGGAGAGATACTCCATTCCATTTGTGCGTGTCGTTTACTACGTACTGATCTTCATTACTGAACGTAGTGAGCTGGCTTATCTTCGTAGTTTATTGGTGCTGATGCAAATGCACTTGTCGACTGTCTACCTGGGTGCTGGAGTGCGGATCATCCAAAAAAATATGAAGCAGTCACGGCAGGAACTTATATCAATGTACGATTGGATGTGAATTATGCCTGACATGTATTTTCTGATATCTAGTGTATGTAACGAGCTGTTACCGGGGGTTGTGTCCACCTGCATCATACCATGCTGTGGCTGTACATGTCCAGAGTGGTGCCTCGCATACTATGTACGTGCCCACTCGATTTCAGCTGGCAATCGCGGGTATCCGAAGGCATGAGAGCCAGTACGAGGTGCAGGCATATTTTCTGACCCACCACACCCACCAGTGACTCGGGCGCGTTGACACTGTATCCCTCGCTATACTCCGCGACTGCAATGCCATCCGAGAAACCACGCTTGTACCTGACATAGTGTAGTATGTACGACCGTCTGTCGCTTGTCTTTGTCACGCCATTTTTGATATCTCATGATTACTGCGTGGATCTACGTCATTCAACTTCGTAATATTCAAGGATGTACACTCGGTTACCAATACTTAGACCGACTTCGGGCGACCTACTCAGTCGGGCACATTTTTGAAACATACAATTTTTTATCCCATCACCTCTTTTTCTCGGTGCCTGAGAGTACAGTATATGTTTGTATTAGCCAAGTATTAGCGTTTTTTCCTGGCCGTTTCTGGTATCTGCTCTTGTATTTCGTACTGTAAGCTTGTAGCGCTGCCTCGCTCCCATAAATGCGGGGTCCCTGAACTTATCTACGCTCAGAATGGCTATGTGTCTCGTTCTTCAGCTTGCTCACTAGATGTACATAATCTTAGTAGACTACATAGTAAGAAAGACAAACAATCCCACACACCCAGATAAGGAAAAAATATCTTTCGTCCCTAAGGGAATGTTACATAAACAACGAAGTTTCCATCGTTCTTCTGTCTTCCTAAATGCCCTCCTTAATTTTACGTTTATATTCACCCCATGGAAAACGCTTCTGAACAGTCAAACAAAGGATTTAGCTGGAAACGCATTAAAGCGGGTAGGCCAGGAGCTAATGAGCATATATTGTCAAGTGACCAACGCTGGGACCATATTATTATAGTGTTCAAAGTTTACAAGCGGCAGGCGGAGGCCCTAAGTTTGTCACCTGCAGGTTTTCATCGACTGACGGCCCTCAGTTGATGCAAACAGACCCAGGACCGTCAACTGATGAAACCTTACTGGAATTTCGACGTGCAATCAAAGCAGGTCTGAACCACGTGACCGCAAAGGGTCCCAGATGCGGTGCGCAAATTAACCTCCCCTCCAATTCTTCAAGTTGTAGTGCCAGAGCAATTTTTGGGACGATAAGGTTCATTGACAATGTCGTAGAGATATATTAGCTATCAGGACGTGTAGGACCTACATTTCCTCCAAGTGCTTAGAAGGAACAACTGTTCTCCTCGTCTGTACCAGAGGGGAGACTAGTCAGTGCTCGCACGAGTATGTTGTGGGTATGTATCAGAAGAGGACATCCATTTGTCCATTTTGGATATTGATTCTGTAACTCGCAAACAAGATTCATGTATGTGCACAGATAATACATAGGGCTTCTACTGGACTGCAGTTGGGAGGCTCATAAGGGAATCTATGCTTGCACCCACACATCGAGCACCTTCTTTGCTGCATTTCCAAGGATGCCTTCTCTGCCCAGGCTTTGATTACTTCGGGACAGTTCTTCCAGCACAGGCTTCATCGCTTCTTTCACGGTATCCAGGTTTTCACCAGATGTCTGTTTTGTCAATTGTCCAAGCAACGAGCAGACGTTAGCACGGATTTCAACAGGGTACGAGGGCAACGTGGGAGAAGGACTGGTAATACCATCAACATCGAGATCATTTCGGAGCACTGATATCAACTGATCAAGAGCGCGGCGCTGTGGAGGGTGACGCGTGGCTGGGGAAGAGATGATAGGAGATCCAGTTTCACTAGAGATGGAAGCAGCGGTCGACATGACTGCTGAGCCAGGGGCATGGGTCGTTACCTCGACGGGCAACGGTGCGACAAGGGCGTGCAGCACGAGAGGTCCTATCGTGGGTTTCATTCAAATTGAAGCAGGAGTTGATCATTTCTCACTCACCACCATCACGATGCGTGCTCAACAAGCTCAGGGCTACGACAGCCTCATTGACCAGTATAGGGTACTTCAGACCTCTCCCTAATAACGCGGTAAGTGCTCCCACACAAGGTGTTGACAACAATGCTGTGACCGCTTTTTCTCGTTTTTGTTGTCGTGCCTGACTCTCTTCGGCATTTCTCGATGCATTCGAGGCATCGTTAGACCAAAGTGACTTCACTAAATTGACGATGATACGCGTGCCCTCACTCTTGGAAGCGACTCGGTCAGAACGCTTGATCAACGAGAGAATTTGGGAAAGTCCAGTAGGTGGAGGGTTGTCCATCTCAAGGGGTAAGATCATTCTGAAGGAATTGTCGACTAACGAAGAAAAGAGTAAGGATAAACAGGACAATATGCTTGAATGCCAAAAACTACATACTGTTGCCGTTACAGAGGTGTTTCATAACACCAATGGCATTCAGTTGGACGATGTCGGCCATCACATCACTTCTCTCATCCCAAATACCGCTTGCTAGCACGCGCTCCATCACTCCAGAATTACCGAGTATCGCACGGTTGGAAGCGGAGTAACAAGAGGATTGCGAGAGATGCTTCAACAGGCCAATAACACCGTGTTTGAGTTTGATGTCAGTCGACGGAGCAAGTAGCACTTCTGAGAGAAGCTGCGCGATATTATGTGGCTGCGAAAGCAGGATGGTGGAATGGAGCTCTGTAAGTGGGTCGTATTAGCAGACCAACCACAGAAACAAACACATGTTAGCTATACCTCGTCTCGTGAGATTGCCCAGTGTCAGAGTCGCACAAATTACCAAATCGTCTCTAGCATTCCCGTACTGGCCACCAGCTACGAATGCACGAATCCAATTTACCATACGCGAGACAAAAGCACCACCAGGTTTGGTCTGGTCCGATGAGTCAATTAATACATCCACGTTCTTATCCTCTCCAGACATCTCTACGATAGCTTTGATGACTGCAGCCTTGCAGTCGTCGAATGCCTTCTCTTGATTTCGAACATCTGTAGGATCGAAACTTGCTTCGTGCTGCACATACCACAGTGGCGCGTAATTCCCTTGTTCAATGAAATCAAGAATCACGGATAGACAAGGGACGCTCTGATGTTCCGCCGGAAACTGAAATCCACGAGCAAGTGAAAGGCGAATATCTTCGACATCAAGGGCAAGGGACTCGAGTTGAGAACATGATTCAGCTAGCAAGTCGAAGTCAGCTTGGAGGAGACTCGTGCGCAACAACGATGGTTGTGCAAAATTGGGTGGAGGTGGAGCAGTCAAGAGGGGCGGGGTGAACGCGATCAGGGGCTGAACAAGGTAGGGTAAGATCTGAGGATCGAAAAGGGGGTGAGCTGGAGTTAAGTCAGTTGTCGCTTTCTTGAAAAAATGTAAAACTGGGTGAGTCTAACCGTCGTCCCTGAGTTCGGTGATAAGCCTCCATGTCCAATTTGAAACTGTAGTACGAATATTCCAAGACTCCGCTATCCGGGCAGCCGTTTCATCAACCTCTGAATGGTTGGCAGGGAATGAGCCGGTTGTTCTCATCCACGAGCTCACAGGGTATAGGGCGGACGACAGTCGTACGAGTGTCATAGAGACTTCTAGTGATGTAAGTCTGAACTTGACCGGGTCTGTAGGCAGGATTGGCCTTGATAACGAAAATTTAAATGAAGTTCGCACCGTAATCAATAGAAGCATTTAACAGAAGACCAACTGCGGTCTTGATCACTTGCAAATGGGGGATAGATAACGACAAAGGGTTTGTCTGAAGACCAGCTGGTACAAGATCTGTATAGCCTTCCAGTAGCGACACCACAGCCTGTGGGAGACCTGCTTCCAAAATATATCCTCGATTCTCATCTGATAGGCGTGCAGAACATGGGCCACATTGTATATAGATAAAAGTGGGGTTACTTGCCATGATTAACACATAAGTTGGCACCAACACGAAGGATTTCGAGCGCAGACGATGCGCGTGAATCGTCAGGAATAGGTGCACCATTCAGAGCAGCAGCCAAAAGTGAAGTAAGGTCTTGTGGTAAAGTTGTAGCTCCCAACACTGTCGTATAGTCCTCTACTCGGGCTTCATTATACTGCACATTAAGTCAGTGGTGGATGTACTGACCAGGGGTACGTCTCTTCAAAGAGTTTGCCAGGTGCTGTGCAACGGTCTCTAACCTGCGCCACGCATCGTCGTAGTCATTCGACGAGAGCTCTGCGGCAAGTTCAGATAATTTAGATGCGCATTCGGTACAACTCAGTGTCTCTGGGGTGTCCATACGAGGCTAACCACAGACAACGGGGCTTGTACCAGAAGGTGAGATGTCGAGAGTAATGCAGATATAATAAATTGGAGCTGAGGCTTTCACGGTTTTGCGAGTATCAGATAGGGCACGATGTGTGTGCATGATCGACGGTGGCTGTACGCCGACAAACAATGAGTACACAGTGCTAACAACACACTGATTCTGCAGCCTGCAGTTGAATCGTTGATTATAGCGATGGTCTCAGCCATCGACGTGTAGCCCGGTGAGGCTTGCGTGGGTTGTGTCCACCACAGAACATATCAGTAGGGTACAATTTCAAAATACCGTCGGATCATAGCCACTCATGAGTAGTCCTACATACTAGTATCTGAGACCACAGATTCTGCGCATCGACCACCGTGTCATGGCAGGAAAGCGAAGCAAGGCAAAAAAAGCAGCGCAAGCGGAACAGCATCATGTGCCTCCGCCCTCTGTACAAGAAGACGAGCAACTCATAAACTTCCTCTTTGCCGAGCTGGATTCGAGGGTCCAGTCAAAAGAAGCCGCGACAGCACCTCAAACCACACATCCCACAAAGAGTGCACAAAATCCCCCCAAAAAGCAGGACTCTAAGACTCGGCACTTGGCAAGGCAGGTGGGTAGTCGCTATCAGTCGCTATCGGCTTGGTCCAGCAGTACACTTATCGGTCTTAGGCTAGGAAAGCAGCTAATCTCGCCCAGCATTTTTCGGCTCCTAACCCTGAAGCAGACGCCGAAATAGAAAAGGAGGCAAGACAAGAAGCAGCGTCAATAAAACGGACATGCGATGAACTTGGTGTCCAAGTACATGAGGTAAGCGTCTCTCAACCTGTATGTTTCTGGCGCCCACTGTCCAGATGCACAGATAAATCCAGATGGACATTGTCTCTTTTCCGCGATCGCAGACCAACTCCTTCTTCTCAATATCTTACCTCCCAGTCAAGCGAATTATGGTACAGTCCGTATTGCAGCAGCAGAATATATGGCTCGACATCCGGATGATTTCATACCCTTTATACCCTCAACTTCTGGCGAGGACGGACTAGGGGCAACTGCTGATACCGGACTGATGACTGCAAAGCAATTCGAGCAATATTGTTTGTCAATCAGGGATACGGGTACATGGGGTGGCGAGCCTGAAATACTTGCACTCAGCAAAGCGTACAATGTCCCCATCTTGGTTATCCAAGGTGGAAACCCCCCAGTGGTTGTCCACAATCCAAAAGATGCACTTTTTGATTGTATGGATGGTCATACTAAGGTAGCTCGCATTAGCTTTCACCGTCGAAAGTACGGCCTTGGAGAAGTAGGTGACTTCAACCATGTTTTCACCTAGACCACTCAAAAATCCATAGCATTACAATTCCTTACGACCCAAGAACACCCTTGCCACGGTCACAGACAAAATCCAGTCGATCCTTGGTTGACAGTTCATCCACTATGATCATTGGGGATGGGAAGTTTTATGTATCAGACTTGTAATGCCGTCACTGCTAGTATATATATATCCCTCAAAAAAGTAAATCACCCAAACCAATATGCCTTCCTCTGCTGCCGCCAATAGGTTGGGGTTTATCTGCCAGATAACCACTGAAAGCACCGTCAAGATTTGCGTATGGATCAGCTGTCCTCTCCTGTACTTCGTCTTCGCCATCTACATCGGCCTCTCCCTCTTCGCTGACATTACGACCCCCTGCCTCCGTAGTAACATCATCTACGCCCAATAAATCCTGTTCACTTGCTGGTGGGATAGGAGGACCTGATTTTGACACGTCGGACGGAGAAGCAAGCGCAGGTTCAATTGGTCCTGGCCCAGAGACCGTAACAGCAGTCGGTGGTAAATGCGGTAGCGAAAGAGGGACAAGAACCGCCCTAGAAGCGGGATTCAAAGCAGGGGTGTCTACCAAAGCTCTCCCAGTTGCATTCCGAATGAATGTCTGATTTTTTCTATCTCAGAAACATCTTTTCAGGTGATTTGAAAACTATACTGACCTCCGGGTTTTTATGATAGATACTCCCAAGTGTCCCCGTGTGGAGAAGCAATTGGTCAAGTGCACCACGATCCATCCGGTCGGAATCGGTTGTAATTGCAGGTTTTTCTGCAAGGACTATATCTCGAGCCAAGGCAGGGTTCATCGCCAGCATCCTCCAATACATAAAGCCGCGATCACGTAAATCTGGATTATCGACGTCTTCTGTCGCCCATTTCAGGACCTTATGGACCAAGGCCTTGGTTGTGTCAGAGGATGACTTGTAAACGAAAAGTTTGACTACCGCAGTCAGGAGTGCAAGTTGGACCTGTGGTTGTTGAGAACAAACCAATAGCTGAGTTAGTAATTTCACCAACCTCGGTGGGTTCATCTAAGAAGGTGTAGACCAAGTCATCAAGTAGATCATCAGCATTGTCAATCCTATCTGAGAATTGTCCCAATATCCATATCATTGCAGCTTTAGCTTCAGCTTCATCCAAAACATCGAGATTTTCGCATAACGTCGGAATGATGCCTTCGTATTTGCCAGGATATCGTCTGAAAATATCCCTTATAACGATTATCGCCTCTTGGACGACATATGTGACTTTTGTCTCGATGAGGGTGAGTAGAGATTGGATACAGTCATCAGCTGCAGCTTCGACTTTAATTGCTAGCCGGCCTATTGATCGTACAGCTTTGCGTACGAAATCGATGTCCACTTCCGAAGCGTACCTGTCAAAATGCACATATAGCGACTCTGTTCCTTGGGAAGTATGGAAAGATATTACTCTTCAAGTTCAGTCAATACCTCCCGTGCGTTCTCTTCTCGTGCAAGGCGATACATGATTTCTAGCTTTGCAAGTTTAACATAAATGGGGTCGTTGTATTTGCAAAAGAAAACTTTGACGTCATTCTTGAGTACCGTTGGTCTCCGCTGGATAATGAGCAGAATATTTCTAAGCGTAACGTATTGAACCTCCGGTCCAGATGACAGCAGAGCAACTGTTGGCGTGGTTCATGTGGCGTGATGAGCATCGAAAATGTTACTTACCTAGTGGTGGCCCCATCTTCTTGCAGATACGCTCAATTAATTGCCGATTCTCCATGTAATTCATGAGGTAAAGCAGAACTTTGATGGTGGTTAGCACAACTGCCGAGTTGGCATGTTGCAGTTGCACGATGATTCGTTCCGCCATCATCTCAGCTTCTGAGTGTTGCTCGGGTACAAAGCGCAGTAATGAGTCGAGAATGTAGATTTGACCCCACCTCAATACATTCAGGTTAGAATATCACAAGCGGATGTTGAGGACACTTACTCAGAGCTCTCACCAAGAGCATGAATAAGTTTGTTCGCGATTGTAGGGTTAAGTCGGAATATGACGCCGTCGTGGCGATCTCCTATCTCTGAGAGTGATGCGACAGCATTAGCCACCACTGTCGCATTGGAATCAAGCATCATATCTCTCAACATCTCGACAAAACCGGCCCTTTCAGCTTTCCGCGGATCCGCCGCGTATATCTTGGCTACACATATCGCTGCAGTCTTACGGACATATGGGTCTCTGTCTTTCATACAATGTCGCAATTGATCGCTGAGTGCTTCCGTCACCACGGGTAGTGGGATATAGGCCATAGTGCGGATGGCAAGGGCTCGAATAAGGGGATTTCGGTCATTGCAATCCTTATACAGAGTATTCAGGAGGTGCCAAAACAGCCATCATAAAAACACACCTGAAGAAAGCTTGGGATGACCATATGTATCTGGTCTGGTTTCGACCGACCATAACTGACCAGGTAAAGATAAACCACTATCCAGTATTGGTATTCTAAGCTGATGGTCGAATGTTCCACTTACTTTTCTTGACCTCCAGCAAAGGGGTACTTATGCACTGAACTACATCATGGAAGAGAGGTGACACTAGTGGACATGTGAATAGTTGAAGGATACGACGAGGAGCAGACCACACACTGTCGTTGCCCATGGTGATGTTAGCGACAATCTTCTTCAATATCGTCTTCCGTTTCTGGTATTTCTTGTCCTTCGTCTCTGCAGCTTGGAGCTCGGCTCGAAATTCCTACGTGGTGAAGGTGAAAGGGTGTATTTGACACAGCAGACAACGGAGTGTACCTCGATCTTTCCGCGCTGAAAGAACTTCGCATCTTGCCCGTGTTGCGTTGACATCCTCACTAGAATAAACGGATCAAATGAGGGCCGATCGACGTGGGGTGTTTGATATCAAACAAATTATTGTGGTCTCAAGAACGCTGGATGTCAATTTACTGCCAATAGATGCTTACATACGCTCTACTACACCCTTTGGTATGCCCGCAGCGAGGAGCCGTCTCCCACCCGTTATTTCCTGCCTTCCAAGGAGTTCTATCGATGAATACCTACACAAGGATATCGATACCCTTCTAAAAGAGCTCAAATCCTGCGTGCGATGCATTCAGACGGCGATAGCTAGTTATACCAACGAAATGCGCGTGCTAGAAAGGCTCTACTACAAGAACAAAAACCAGCACCGAACGGCTCTATTCTTCAAACGGGTTTCGGAGGTCAGACGTTACGGAAATAGACTCATGGACTCAAAGCTCTCGGAGCGTGTTGAACTTCTCCGTGCGTCGTTCTTCGGCTTTACTACCATGCAGGAGTAGGTGATGCCACTTAAGTTGCATTTGATACAAGCCTGAAATCTGATAGTATTGACCAGAAAACTTTCAAGGGGGCTTGGGATCACGTTCCTGATAGACCCTACTTGTCTTTCATCATGGAAAGACTTTTGTCTTCTCGTATACTCGTTGGAAAGGTATATTTGTCTGTATGCTGGTGGTGGAATACTTGTTCTGACGGCATCAGATGACTGAGCGACTCACCCATGCTTACCAGTAAGCCTTTCTATATTTTGGATCTCGTTTATTTTATGAAATTTATGACCCATTCCAAGTCATCTTTCTGTCGCCATGCAATCTGGCGCCTTCATTCAGCTTGTTGTCCTATTTTCGGCAATGTGCTCTCGAATGTCGATACTGCTATCTGAACTGGGGCAAGGTCTGGATCACGGTGTATCAATATGCGATCGTTTCTTAGCGATTTCTAATGTATGAATCATGTGCATCATAATTGGCCATTCCCTGATAGACCCCGTAGCCTGAGCATCGACCTAGGTGGAGTACTTCCCTTTCTCAGACAGGCCATGTTACATATGAATCATCGGGACCGTCTACTATCTGCATCACCTCGTCTGAAGACCTATTGGGCACATCTCATCTTACTGAGGAGAATACTCAGAAGTCGGTTTCACAAAGTTCTCCCACAGGATATGACACATTGCCGATGCTAGACATCCCGACATGCGATCTTTTGATGCAGCTGGAAGGTATGAGTCTTTATCCCGTCCTCTCTCTTATAGCTTACATTTTCCGCCTCCAGTAATGAACCAGACAATAGCTCCCGCACAGACAAAGGTCCAAGTCGAAGCTTCAGAGTTCATTGTGCCACAGGAGCGAACTCAATCAAAGAAAAAGAAGAAAAGGAGAAATGAAATAGATGAGATTTTCGGGAGCACAGCTCCATCGATTCAAACAACTACATAGGAGATACTTACAGGGTGTTGCATAAAAAAACTGCAGTGTCAAACCTGGCAAGGCTCCATGAGTGTGTATATTTGTAAGCCCACAAATATACAAAAACGGTATGAAAAGCTCTCAGAAAACATAGCCTGGTGTGACGATATGTCACGGGGTGCCACCTCACCTCAACCAGCAGCTGCGCAACTTCTATGTTACAGAGGTTGCGGAAGGGACTCCAACGTGATGAAGGACACAGTGTGACAGTCAAATATTCCATTATTCTTTGAATACTTATTTTAGTCTGTAAATAATGCAAAACACTGCAGTTTTTTATGCGACACTCTGTACAACTGTCATACGCCAATGGTATTTACAGTATGAATGCCAAGGTGGCTACCACAACGAATATGGAAACAATTCCAGAGGACCCAAGCTGTCTTGTACCACTGGTCATGGTAGGATACGGGTTGCTACTGGTGCCAGAAGAACCCGTGCCCGGGGGTGCAGATGAACTTCCAGAGCTTCCTGCTTGGGATGACGCGCTGCCGTTCTGCACCGAAGTAATGTCAACAGGAACCTTCAATGGCGCACTACTTGCATTAGCCAAGCTAACACTTCCGTCTGCACTCAGGGTTTCGGGATTGGCAGCGAGGAACGTACGAGTGTACCTTGAAATAGACGTCAGATCAAGTTTCTGGAAATGGTTTGTACGAACTCACATCACGTTCTCGGCTATGTACTGCTGAGCCCACTGAGGCACACCTGACATGTCGATGTTGCCACCCCAACTGGCGGCCACAGTATTATTTTGAGTCATCATCTGCGTATACTGTATCATCGCAGCCATGCCTGAGCTCTAATGAAACCACGTCAGTAGAGGGGACGAGGAAGGGGTGACTACCTACGCACATTAGCAGCCATAGCGGGCATCATGTTAGCCAAAGTAGTGTTACTACCCATGGCCGCATTGGGAGGATTGCTAGTGCAAGATCGATCAGTTGCAAAAGCTGTACGTTAATTAGACCGACGTACATGATCCCAAACATGCCCTTTGGGCAGTGTCCAGGTGTACCACAGTAGAAATATACACTATTGGTGTCGTTGACGGTTTGCTGGACTATGAACTATTTTCAGAGGGAACTTCATACTTCATAGGGCGGTGACTAACAAATGAAACTCTTGTTTTGCTCCCCTGAGGCGAAGGGAGCATCCATGGTCTTATTACAGATCTGAGCGCATTGTGCATGAGATTTCTAGGTGCTGAGCAGGAGTAGCAAGACTTACCGCCAATTGTGACGATTTGGTAACCGTATGGTTATTCGCGTTCCATACAAAGTCGATAGTGTCACCAACTGATGCGTTGACGACGAATGGCACATAACGGAGGATACCCTGTGTGGGCGCAACGATGACAGTATGGGTCATAGCACCGCCGGCGGTGCTGGTTGCAGAAGTAGTGCAAGGAGGGGTCGTCCCTGTTGCTGCTGCCCATGACGCCGTATCCGTCACTTGCGCTCCCCATGATGCTGAACCCGTTGCTTGTGCTCCCCATGCCGCTGAATCCGTCGCCTGTGCTCCCCATGGCGTCGTATCCGTCGCTTGCGTTCCCCATCCCACACCGTACATACCACTCGTTGTTGCTGTGGCTGCTTGCCAGGAAGCCAAGCAAGGGCATTCGGCCGGCGACACCATATTAGGGGCTGGTACAGCAGTCGCGAGACCAGCTGCGATGCCGACAAAAATTAGACGAAACATTGTTAGAGGGGGAAACCTGTTCCCAAGTGGAAAAAAAAAAAGAAAGGGAAGAGCGAAAACACAGCTACCTCTGAGGGTGCAGGACTTAAGTAGTACGAGCCATTTGCAAATTACTTACACGTCGCGATGGAGACTTTTTTTTTGAATCTTGCAACGACCGTCGATCATGTTTCACTCTTGTAGCGGTACTACGGAGCCAGGTTCATTCCTTCCTTGAGAATTCGCATGGTGGGCAAGGAACTGCCACTGGGGTGGGATCTGTTGGAGCACCTCAGGAAGGACACAAAAATTTCCGGAAACCACACACCTGCAGGTAGATCATCCCTGATGGTGGGACATAGCAAGTGACATTTCTGGTAACTTCCTCGGTTGACCCGTCTTTGCCTACCAAAGGTTTTTGCCAGATTTTGCCTCGGTGAAAGAAATTTGAAGATAATGATTATCATCAAACCTCTCCATAAGGGAAACAGCCCCTATCAGTTGCCTTATGTTCGCATGCCATGCAGTAATAATTTCGCCATTCTTGCGTAGGGAGGTGAATCAAGCACTAATAGACGCTGGAGAAGATACAAAACAAACGCCTGGTATACACAACCATTCTACTACTCGTTGTCATGATGATTACCGGCGCGCGCGCAAGAGTCCCATCGTTTCTCCAAGGACGTACCCTCAGATTAGCAAGTACAACCACCTCCAAGGACAAGTTTAAGGTTGTCGTAGTTGGCGCAGGTGAGATGTTATCGATGTTAACTCATCCAAATACCAACTCACTTATCCTCGACAGGCTCAGGGGGGCTCGCCGTAGCAAATCAGATTTACTGGAGGTTCAAGGATGCTGGAAAGTCACTGAACCCTGGGGATATTGCAGTTTTGGATCCCGCCCAGTATCACTATTACCAGGTAGATCTTGACTGTGTCCGCAACTTACATGTATTGACGGTCCATCTGCTGCACAATAGCCTGGATGGTGAGATTCGTCTGATGCACGATTGATAATATTTACTCACAATCTAATAAGGACGCTGGTTGGAGCGGGCCTTCGACCGAAGTCTGACTTCAGACGGCCCCTTGCTTCTCTTATCCCTTCTCATCTCTCCCATATCCCTGAAAGTGTAGCGACGTTTTCTCCTAGAACTTCTTCCATTGCGACTTCATCGGGTCGTAAAATCGAATATGAGGCTCTGGTCGTCGCTGCCGGCCTGAAGATTAACTGGGACAGCATTTCTGGATTGTCACAGGCGTTAGCGGATCCTGGTTCAGGTGTCTCGTCCATTTACTCGTACGATGTCTGTGATAAAGTTTGGAGGGACATCGACCATCTCCAATCTGGGAATGCCTTGTTCACTCAACCCGCGGGTGTCATCAAATGCGCTGGAGGTAACGTCACTTTGTAGAGACTAGACGCGATGAGGTGCTTATATACTCCATTAATTCTAGCTCCCCAGAAAATCATGTGGATGGCTTGGGACCGTTTCCAGAAGACAGGACGGGGATTTAATATCAAGGTTGACTTCTACACTGGAATGCCGTCGATGTTCAGCGTCAAAAAGTATTCTGAAGCATTGAACTCACTACGTATTGAGCGTGGCATTGGCGCTGAGTTTCAACATAACCTCATCTCCATTGATGTTAATAATCGGAAGGCAACCTTCAAGAAGGCAGACGGGACGAGTATTGATCGTGAATACACCCTTCTACATGCCACCCCGCCTATGGGGCCCGTTGATTTCATCAAAAACTCTGAAATCGCCGATACAGCTGGGTGGGTAGCAGTCGATCAAGGGACACTTCGTCATGTCAATCCGGAGTTTGGCAACATTTTTGCTATTGGAGACTGCTCGTCGTTACCGACAAGCAAGACAGCTGCGGCTATCACGTCCCAGGCTCCTGTTCTCACCGAGAACCTCTTTTCCGTTATGACCTTGGGCAACCTTAGCAATGCCAGGTATGACGGATACACGAGCTGTCCGGTACGTATTCAGAAGACCATATCGCGCACTACATCTCATCATTAGTGTAGCTTCTGACAGGTTATGGGGAATTGATGCTCGCTGAATTCAAATATGGATTGGAACCGAAAGAGAGCTTCGCAAGGTATTTAGGAGACCAGACAGCGCGAAGAAAGTTAGTATTCTTTCTGGCTTCATTTATTGTGCTAACGCGCTGCCTCTTTGAATAGGTTATTCTATCATTTCAAGAAGGTTTGTAAACGGTGATCGATATGGACAAAAGACCTGATATACTTGGGTTCACAGGATCTCTTCCCCTGGGTCTACTGGAACCGAATGGTATGTTGTTGCTAGCACCAAATGCAATTTGTCTAATGTCGTGTCAGGTTCACGGCACCTGGTTTGGACCGTCGGGACTGTTCAGACCTAATTTTACTTAGTATGGAATTAGTACTGTAAAGCGGACTAGGAATGAGTGTCAATTTATCTCGTAGCCGTGATATTGGATACTGGCTTCTACTGGAAACTGAGAGCACGTGACCAACGCCCAACGTGTAGCACATCCTCGAAGAGACTTTTACACCGACCACGATGTCAGGCTTGAGGTCCTTGACGGCAGCTCAAGTCATTAGTCAAGTCGACTACCTTGATGTGGACTTCGATCCCGCTGCTTTGACAGTGTCCCAGTTACTCGGTATTCTTGCTTACCACAACGTTCGGTACCCAACACCGTATACGAAACCCAAACTAGTGCAGCTTTTCCTGGATGAAATAAAGCCGAAGGCCACCAAGCTCCGCAAAGAGAGACTGAAGAGGGAGAACAGCATTGCCAGCGACGATGGGATAACTGATGGTGTGACTGGCCAACCGATCAATGGAAAGGTAGTTGTCCATGAAGCTCATCCCTTTATCCATACCGGCTCATCAGTTCTATACCACCAGGGAGCATCTGCTAGGCGTTCCTCGAGAAGGCCTTCTCATTCTGCGGACGAACATGACGTAGTTCAGCGGCTTGAGCAGGTATGTATCATGTGCCATGGTTGCCCCTAAATTGCTCACATCAGCCATCAGCCTAAGCGCCGTCGTTCTTCAGCACAACCTAGTCTCGGAAGAGCCCCGAAGGGAAAAGAACGTGCACCGCAGCCTACAGTCATGGAAGAAAGCGAGCCGGAAGAGATGCCAGCGAGAAAGATGAGCAAAAGCAACAAGGCCGTAAGTCCACTCGTTTGAATATTTGTTTACCTAGAGTACTTATTTGTGGAATAGGATGCCATGACAGCACGTCATGTCTCAACAGAAGTATGCACAACATACCATCTTTCATTGTGCCCAATTTAATCATATCCTCTAGCATCCAGATGACAGCGGATGGGAAGACAATAATATATTCCAGTCTGGTCCCGAGTCTTCCTCTCCTGCACGACCATCGCCTGCGAACAAAGGTCGTCGTAAAAGCGCTGTCTCTAGGAAGTCGCGACATTCGATGTCCGCACCACCACAGCTGTCACCCCCATCTTCGCCACCGAAGGCGCCAGCTTTCCAACGGGCCGTGTGCTCACCTCCCCAGTCGAAGTTCGAGCCGCTCTTACCCCCTGGTATTCTTAGACAACCTCATTCTCCAACTCAGGGGGGCCTCGTGGACCACATTCCCCTGGAACGTGAATCCATGCCGGCGGATCAGCGTCCCCATGATTCTCTTGATGCGCTGATTTCGCAAAGTCAAGGAGCTTTAGGGGCTGAGTTTAGTGCAGCCGACGACGAATCTGCATGTCTTGCCGCACAAGCTACTGTGATCTCTCATCGTATTCCGGAGGGTAGCTCAATGGACCGTCTGCAGCCATCAGCACCAAGGGCACAATCGGGATCATACCTACTAACCGTTTTATATGCAATTTGTCTGGTTGTTGGCCTGACAGTCGTCATCAACTTCAAGATGGAATCTCAGGCAATTGGATATTGCGACACGGGATCAAATTCAAATCGTGCTCTAGAGGAGTTCCAGGCGCGCCTATCTGCAACACAGGCTAGTAATTGGGAGAATCGAACGTTTTCCAATGTCCTTTCCTCGCTCACTGATGCCATCACTTTCAAAGACGGAACACCGTACTCTCCGTTTTCACACATCCCTTTGCCACACCCGTCGGCTTGTACACCTTGTCCAGAATATGCAACATGTACTGGACACAAGGTGACGTGTAATCCTGGGCATATACTACGTCCGCACCCTTTTCTCGCATTGCTTTCACCTTTCGGTGCCGCTCCTCCTCCACCTGTCGAAGCAGTCTGGAACTTCTTGTCTAAAGTAGCTAATGGATTACCGGGTTTGGGACCTATTGCTTTCCCATCGCATTGCATTGAAGATCCGAAACGAAAGAGGAATATTGGCGCCCTAGGCAAGGCGATTGAAGCCCTTCTTGGTCAGGAACGTGGTCGCCGTATATGTGCCGGCGGTCCACAGAGCCAGGCAACGATATCTGACACAGAAGGCGGTGATGCTAGAAAGTGGGGTGTAGAGATAGAGACATTGCGGGAAACAATGAAGCAGAAAACAGCGGTAAGGCAATCAGTCACATGTGGATGAAACTCATTTTTGGCGCCATAGCCCCATCTTCTTGAAACTTTCGATGACACCTTCAATGAAGCCATCCAGCAACTAACGCAGTGGGGTAGTGTTGTATTCGGAGAGGATATGTTGTCAGTCACAATTGATCGCCTAGCGTGATCGGGACCTAAATCACTCAATTATTTCTTTTACAGGGGAAAACGTTATTTAGCCCATAAAATGCCTAATATGACTCTTAATTGCCAGCTAACTGTGAAGTTCCGAGAACAATGGTTCCGGTGGCGAACGACTTTTTTCGGTAAGGCTCATATGGTTCTTGTTGGTGGAATAATAATGAACACGCTTCTTAGCATGCCTCGCGGGTTACTGCGCAATTTATGTCCTTAGACGGTCCCGCGCCCAACGACAAATCGAGACCAAACGTGTTGCAGAACTAGTACAAATTACTTTGGACACATTGCGTAATCAAGAGCTAGCACACCACACGGACCCGCTGACGGCACCACAAGCGTATCTGTCATCGATTCAACTGCGTGACCTCATTTTACAAGACGAACACTCAATTTCCGCCAGAAGGAGACTTTGGGACCAGGTGGAACGGATTGTCGAAAGTAACGCGAATGTCAGGGCCAATTTGGAAGAGGTACAAGGAGGGGACGAACTCCGTGTATGGAGATGGGTGGGCAATGCCGGAATGGGACCAGAATATCGGAAGAGGGTTCAAACTAAAGCAGAAAGGGGTGACCAGCCAGTCTCATGATCTTCTGGCGGGTGCGAAGATATCGGCTTTTCTAGTGTTTTTGAAAGGACTGACCAATTGCGCTTCAAAGGAACCGCTCTTGGTGATAGCTGATTCCAAGAATATGTACTATATGTAGCCCTTGTTTTCCTCACGATCACTAATGAACTGGTAGTGTGGAGCCGTATGGGTCATTCCTGATTAGGAGTGATGGGATAGGACCGGTATTACAGAAATGTGAGAAGGCACTGCTTGTCTCTGCCACTTGCCAGGTGCATGGACACGGTCTCAGGAACAGCACATGTAGACCACCCAATCACAAAAGCACCTCCCCAAAATTCCTCCAATCGCATGACTTGGAACCATAACCGTGATGGTGGGTTGTGTTCGCGCTCAAATAGCGTGGTCCAGAACACAGTGAATAAGGCAAGTACGCTATCGAGGGCAAACCACAAGATCCCTTTCCGACTGTCTGGATCCGTTGCTTGGGTGACTATCCAAGAGGGTGCTAGCTGTATAACAAGGTTGCTTCCAACGGGATACCCAATTGGATCTTCTCGATGAGCGCCCTTTTCATAAACTGTTCCTCAGCGAGCACGCGGGTAGTCTGAATGAAAAACAAGGTCAACGTAGAACCATGTGATCAGCGCTAGCCAAGATTGCAACTCGTACCCTCAAAAATCGTTCTAGATCTATGCGGCCAGCGTTCAAGGCCCTATGCAGGTGATATATGGTATCCTCGATTGCATTGTCTTCTGCCACCAAATTGATCAGCCTGATGGACAGGAGCCAGTCAGCCACTGACGGAAAGCCTCCGAATGACAATGCATACTGATTATGGACAATACTTGTCGAACATACTAATTCGTCTACCTCCGGGTCACCCTTCCGACGCAATTCGGCCAAGTTCCGCTCTGCTTGCTCCACGGTGCTTCGGAAACGGGACGATACATTACGGCAAACGTCCCGGACTGCTTCCAGACGAGCCATTTCATCGCGGATCGCGGGCTCTCCGGCGAAAAGATCCGTTTGTTGGGCCCGGAGTCGCTCGGCATCCATGCGAAGGGCTTGCGACAATGAAGTAAACTCCGATCGAATTTTGTCATGCACCCGCGCATGAAGGTGGAGTAGTTCTGGGTTAGGTGGGCGTGGCGGTACAGAATCTGAAGGAGGCTGTGATGCAGATGAATCAGCTAGCTCTTCATCTAATAAATTCGGGGGTCGGCTATTGGACTTAGGAGAAACCGCGGATGGGGCCTGAGGCTGCGGTGGAAGCGGCAGTGTGAGTTGAGGGCGAATGAAAGATTGAGTGGGAACGGGTCGAACGTGGGTCGACGAGGCCCGTCCATAGGCACTTGAAAGTGGTTGCGGTGCAGCTTCAAGAGACCCTCGGTAATTACTACTGCCAGTTGGTGGTGAGTCTGTTGACATTACCGCGGCTGATCGGGTAAACTCTCCGTCATAGGTATTGACACCCGGGGATAAGTGAATTGGAGACTGCTGGTACTGAGGAGGCTGCGTGTCAAGACAAGGCGGCCGAGGAATGGGAGGCGGTGGCCGATTGCACAAGTCAGGGTGACTATCGAGACTGTGATTGGGCGTGTGACGAGAAAAGGCTTGAGAAGGTATGTGGGTGTACGTGCTTGCAGTTGCGTTGGATGCAGTAGGTGGTGGAGATGAAATTGGCTTCGGTGGTAACGGTGGACGATCAGTATCACGAGGGGGTAATGGAGAGGAAGAGTGTGGTGCAGGCGAATGAAACGAACGGGGACGAGGAGGCGGAGAAAGGGAAGACGATGATCTGGTCTGGGAGGCTGGGCGAGGGCTAGACGGTTTTGGTTTTGCATAGAGGGGTGGTTCTCGAGAGAAATGGCTTTGCATTGCTTCGACCAGAGCAGATAGATTGCACCCCTTTGTAAAGCCAATAGAAGGGATAAACCGACGAGAATCTAGGGCATACATACCTCACTCTTGCGTTCCCAAGCTTTGAGGTAGTCTATACTGCAACGGCCGCTCACATCGACGTACTTTGTTGGCCTGACAAGCATGTCTTGGGTAGGCACGACATAGGCAATCGGAGGAGTGCGGGGGTAATCTCTCGTGATCCAGACCGCGATCGGGATGTTGTATGTCGTGCCACGAAAGTCTATTGGAAGAAGACCGTGTACACACAAGAGCAGCTGTGTGCGTCCGTCGTCATATACTATGAGATAAGATTCATCAGCAAGATGAAGTTGTGGGCTGACGACACCCTCAACTATAAACATCGGACTTTGGACGAAGCGTTGTGAACCGGGAAAGGGCGCCGTCGATGTCAACGAAAACGTGGTCTTTTTGCGGATATGAGCTCACATGTTGCCGGAGCCAACGTTGGGTGAGCGATTCTGCACTCATCGTAGGCGAGGAGGAGATTATGACAGGCAATGCCGGTCGTTGCCGGATTTGGTCGGAGATTAAAAGTTGGCTCTCCGTCAGCGCCGGCAAGTCAAGTCAGCCGGCGGAATACTGCGGGTGGTGTGTGCTGTGTCATGATGACCGGGTTCCAAATAGAACCGTGGCGAAACGGGAATGTTGAAAGACGAAACAACGCAGTGCACCCCGAAAGATGAGGGGAGCGACAGGTGTATTTCCGATGGGATGTTCTGGACATTCCGGACACTGCTGCGGGTCAGCGAGAATTGGCAAGTTGCTTATTGTTGCTTTTGTTTTTGGGTGAGCGTCCGCAATAGGGACATCCCAGATCTGAGGTTGGTCATACTCCGTTGGCGTGGTCTAATACTTCCATTTCGGAAGAGTCAGATCTGATTTAAACCGAGATGGAAATAAGTTCACACGCGCGAGTCCCTCGATCGTTATCTCAGGGCAGCTTTTCTTCGATTAGACGTTCCCGAAGTTCCGGGTCTCACATGCCCAAACGGATCATACTACCTTACCTGGCACGCTCTGTTTGTCAACGCGCAGAATCATTCAAAGTCGTCACTGGCTGAGGATATATAAGCCTCTTCTCGATCCATGGCTCACCACTGTCTCCTCCTCTCCTCCGTCAACACATCCCACAATGAGGTCCAGCAGAATCTCTACTGCTTACGAACCAGAACCCTCCGTCAAGAGTCTCACTCCCCAGCGGAAGCACAGGAAGCTCTTGAAGGACGGCTCCAGCGAAGTGTGGCCTGAAGACATCGAGAGAATATTCGTCCAGGGTACTATTCCTCCCTTTTCCTTTCAACCGCACTCTCTTATTTTTTATTGCTTTCCCCAGGTCTCCGGGAATATTGGGACTCACCCTGGGCAACTTTCTCTCGCGGTCGTAGTCGCTGGAGAAACCAGTATCTGGTTGATCACCTTCAAAAGCATGGAATTGACCGTTCCAAAAAGCAGGTTGCTAGTCACATCCAGGTCCTCCGGAATATGTGGAAGGGTGAACCCGGTATGCCCGCGTTTTCGTTGTCTCCCACTATTCATCCTCACTCATTTTGCAGAGTATAAACTAGTTGCCGGAGGAGATGAACTCTTCCTTGAGACTAACATCAAGTCTGAAGAACAGTCCGATCCGACTCTGATAACTCCAGCGACATATGACGAGCACTCCCCGGCATCCGATTGGTCTGGTGGCTCAACAGCCACATCTGCTTGTGCATCCCGCTCCTATTCTGGTTCCAGTCCCTCAGTGTGTTCCGTAACGGAACTCACAATGCCCCACTTGGGCGCACGTGTTCTCACAAATGACGACGACTGTCGTCGTCTTCGATCGTTCTCTCCACCCGAACTTCCTCGTGCCGAGTCTCGGCGACTCTCGCCCCTTGCTGCGTCTTCCTGGACCTCTGAAATCACTCCGGCTTCTACTTTGCAATCATGTCCGGCAGAGCTTTACAACCCCCTCGGCGAAACTATTAGCAGCCGCGTACAGTTCTCTCCAACTGCACTACAGCAACCGAGCCTTATCGATTCTCCTCTCGTATTTTCCGAAGCCTCCCTCTCCACCGATCGCCTAGTCAGTCCGACTAGACTGTCGCGACTTTCCCTGTGGGCGGAGGGTATGCAGTCATATACCATACCTATTGACTCTCTTGTCCCATCAGCACAGCCATCATCGATTCACTCAGTGTCGGCAGTGGCATTATGTATTAAGCTACACCTCCCACCAATCGATGCACCATGCTCTCCAGGACTGCACGGGTTTCAAGGGTCTATCACATGTATCGCCCAGCCCTCGTCCGCTTTTAGATGCTCCACTTCCGTTCTCGTTCGAAACCAGTGCGTTTCCCAAGAGATCGGTTTCTGTTCTCTGGTCACTGTGGAATCCACCGCGCACGACCTGATGGAGACTGTGACACTGCTTTTGCCTGACTCGTCCTTGAGTCGCAGTCGTTGGCTTGATTCCAGTGAGTAATTGTCCATGTAACCGCCTTCATACATGGCCCTCATGTTTGACACGTGTTCGCTACAGCTTCTCCAACTCGCATCATGCAAAAAATCTTTGCAAACGATGAGGTGGTTGCCGTCCTGTCTTACGACCTCGATAGAGGGCAATGCGAAAACATGCCCTCAGCGGAGCTCAGTATAGCTAAAAAATACCCAAGCCGTGCGGACAAAATACCCAGCCCATTGGCCACTTACCACACCGATAGCAATTTGCCGACTTATACCCATTCCCCTGGGCAATGCATTCCTCGTGCCAGTCTCCCCACCCAGACATCTCTTTCGTATGCTCTTTCCCCTGGCAATACCAATGCCACTTCTGCAGGCATGTCCTCATATGCTGCAGTCTACATGACACCCTCCCTGCTCTCATGACTCCGTTCCATGATTCTTATGACCCATTCGGCATCATCACTGATAACCCATCTTTACATTCTGATTTGTATCAGTTTCCATCGTGGATAGTTCCTGGAACGTTTTCGCCTAGCTGCTTTCATAGGGGCTCGAACAATCCCGAGTTTGTTATCGCTGCTTTCGTTCTCACATTGTATACTTCAATTGGGGCATGAAATATTGTAGATACCTTGTAAAACAACAGTAATTCTTCGGACCTTGTTGTCTATGTTAGGGTCTAGTGTAGCTAGAAAGCCTCGACCACTTCTAGTATTCGAGAATCATAGTGGCGTGGGTGGAACAACAAGTTCGAAGAATTATGTTCCGGACGGGTAACTGAGTTGCGGATCATCGTCTGTGGGAGACGGCGTATACAATCTGAGCCTCCACAGATAAGGCTACTCCTGTATTGTTAATGATTCTTGGTGAGTAAAAATTTCGCTAACCCATGTTGATAGCAGACACAATAGGGTGTGACATTTGGCTTGCAGAAGATTAATATTATTCGATTGGCAAACTTCTAGGAAAGGTGGCAGAGATATGCCGTCCGAGGCCCTCGGACTAAAACAATTCCAATGGCTCAGAAGAGGATGCCAGAAGCTTCGTTTCTCGGAACTTTGAGTCGAACCAAGAGAGCGGAGGATCGTCAATCTGCAGAAGGAAGTATGATAGCGTATGTGATTGACGAAGTCAGTAAGATCAATGGCTTCATCTTACGTACATGACAGCACCAGAATTCGGCTGCGGAGAACTTCATGATGCAACAAGAACATTGACCTGAAATGAGCATGGCTAATGTTAGGCAACTGGAGCATGGTCTGATCTAAGTGTATGTGGATCCGGGGTGTAAGAACTGTCTTCGCTGGGTTCTTGCGTAATAGAATGAGACCTTTCTAAGAACTCGCATAAAGTCCTTGGAGAAGTCAACTTTAGCGAGATAAGCGAATGTGGAAATACCCCTCAGGGCTGCAGAGGGGTGAATGGGTTCTTGAGGATCTGGAATAACTTAAAGATCAACAAAGGCTTCAGGGTCTCCACGCTTTGCCAAATATAGCGTCGGACGGAATGTGCTCACCTTTCCAATTCGTGGGATGGCATGTCTTTCGTGCCCTTCCTTGCTCGCTTCCGCTTTCGCTTAACATCCCCCACTGGAGTTCCTTTCCTTCTTCGCGCGAATTCACCTTCTCACTGAAATGGGGTTTGATTTATCCACTTACCCTGGAAGGGCGGGGTGCGTTCGGGCTAATACCTTGTTCCCTTCGGTTGTCTCGGCCTTCTATGCGGTGGCTGGAGTAAATTCAGTAGGCGTGTAGGGGCTTCTACATGTACGCGACGAAGGATCATACCTTACTACAAACGTTGCACAGCCTTTAAGTGATGGTAGCATAGAGTTAACGATGCAAGGCGGTGAATAACAATTAGAAACCTAGGGCAGACGTCAGCACCAATGATATCTGTAGACAAGTCCAATGCAAGAATAATTACCTCAGCGTCACGACCCCGATGTCATGTCACAGGGTTTCACCGAGAGTTGGCTCCAAGAACCCCAGGTGTAAACTTGAGTGTGAACACACCCACATTCGAGTAGGGTCTCAGACAACTCGTTGTCGTATTATGTCAAGTCCGCACAACATGGGATCGGAATTCGGTGCCTCCATTTGGACGCCAACCTTCACTTCGAAAAGCGGACTCCGAATGAGCCCAGGAAGTCCCTGAGATTCTCGTCGACGTGCGTGAGCCACCACTCAGCTGTCCCTGTCAACACAGATCTGCAGTCGTCTGCTATCATGTCCTTGAACACCACCACTGAGCGTTGAGCACCGGTTAGAGATCCCATGTGAATAGTCTGGAACAAGTGAAATGGAAGAGAGGGTGCCAACAACATACGCCACTTCCTAGACCCTGGGCAACGATCATTCACTCTATACAGTTATCCACTGGTAGATATATTGTCCAAGGCAATTAGTTGTTGACACCATTAGGTTGCGGCGACGTGTCAACTTGGACAATCCAAATTCCATATATACACGACACCTTGACGCCGGCATTGTATCGCCACCTCATATATAGATATGTAGTCGTGCCACTTGTCAGAGGGTTTGCTGATCCAAAAACGGCCCCTGGAAGAGTATTGTTCATTTGGGCGCTGTCGCTCGTTTGAGTTGGCGCATCGTGCATCAACACCCACTTCTAGGGGCGTAGCATGCTAGTATCACGCTTCGGTCCGTGATGCGACTTCCTGCCCTCAAGGAATCACACCCAGAAAATGAGCAACAGTCTGCCGAAGATATTTGGACCTACCTCCTTTAGAATGGACGCTGTGGATACGGCTGTCATCCGAGTACGGCGATTTGAATGCTTTGCCAATTCAATAGTCGTTCCGTTCATGGATAATTTACTTGTTTCTGACGGTCGCAAGATTGGAAGATTGCACCCTTTTGTAGTTGCATGGAAATGGAATCGGTTGTGTACTACAACCAAAATGTAGTCGAGAAGGAGGAATCGTACTCTTGTGGTCTTTGGTTTCCCTAGCGGAGTCGACTAGGTTGGCGTTGGGAGGCGCGGACTGTCGACATGCCCCTGCCAGCCCGTGTTGAGATGTTTACAACATACGGCCATCTATACCACATTTCAGGGAAATAGTTGGAATAAGCATCATCATCGACGACCATCCACACGTCCAGTTGTATGGACCTCTACAAGCCAGGGACACCCCCGCCTTCTCACCATGTCCTTCGGCCGCACCACATCGATCTATTAGCCATCTTTCTACTAGTTTTCAAAGAATTCTACGGAAAGCTTCCTCAACAATTCCAATTGTTCATATACAGATTTCTACTCTTCGAGATTAGTGATGTGCTTGTGACTTAGATTTTCATTGTCGATCCGGGTTGCCAACATATCCACAGGTAGTGCACCCGAAGACGCATGAACAGATACAATCAGCCCTCAGGTCCATGCCTCAAACAGACAATCCGAATGTCCAAGGTCTTCTCTCAGCATGGGAATCAGTGGTGGGTTCATGTTAAAATGCTTTCTGAGCCCTCGGTCTCTGATTAGGTGTCGAAAGCCGAAGCAATTGACTAATGCAGATCAAATGTCCAACTTCTTCCATAGTACGATTTTTCAGTTGATTATACCTTGAGCCGACTGAGTCGAGTTCCAGGCGCCCCTGCCATTTTTGTCGAAAAGAGCGAGGATGAGGTGAATATTTAGTATACTTTTCGTATCTACCCATCTGCTGAGCGTTATCTGTTGACAGCCTAACGTCCTGGTGAGCATTCAACTGTACAGGCGTCTGTCGAATTCCCATTTTTTGATTTAGTTTCGTCGTTCACCATTCGCCTTCTTCTGTCGGCGGTGTTTCGTCAGTTTTGTCAAGCTTTCCTTCTATGGAGTTATGGAACTCCAGAAAGACTATCAAGCTTGGTGCGAGGGCAATACGAGGGCAGGATACGGTCCCGTTGAGAAAGACACTCTCACTGATGATATTTGGTTGTTCAAAACCGCAAGTGATTTCAAGTCATGGGCGCGTCCAGAACCTTTTGAAGCGTAAGTCTATGATTTGGTGAGCACGCTACGTATCGCACGACATATTTGTCTAGGTGGGAGAAAGGGCGAGCACTAGGAGATGACATTATCGGACCTGATAACTTGCGGAGGTATTTCGAGCAGCGTTTTCATGATCACAATGATTCGTCTGTAGCCCGCTGTTTTTACTGTGACACTACCTGATCGTTAGCCAGTGGGATACGCCAGCATGCTTTGTTGAACCTCGTACGTATGCATTATGTACGCAAAGAGTACCCTGCAGCCAGCAAGGTAGGCGGCTATTACACTACTCAGCCTTTTCATGTTTCAGATGAATTATTTCTAGTTGTTGCAAGAAGCAATTGCTGTCGCACGCACATGTGGAGATCGTATTACACTGCAACACTGCATCAGGTCAGACATTAATATCACGGATGATCGCAAATGTTCATAGAGTACAGCATGCTCCATCGTCTACCTTCAACGAGTGGCACGCCTGTGCTGAATGAAATCCAGCCCGATCTTCATCCATCTGAAGTCCTATTTGATGTGGCTAAATTGCTCCAGCCGCAGAGTGTAAGATCACGATCAAACTCCGTCGTGCATGGTCTAAACTGGTGCAGGGTCAACCGTTGACCCTTTGCTTTGAAAAACTTGCACAGGCCATTGGGTTATACGATCACTGGGTTGATCAGAGGAAAGTTCCTCCCAACGAACGTGAACTCCTCGGTCCACATGCAATGCAAGCTGTGCTGTGGAACACACTGGGTGGGTTCTTTGGGGTGTACTTCCACCTGGTCCCTAATAATCCCTAGGTTGTCATGGTCTCGCGAGGGTGGAAGAATCATTTGTGTTGGCATTTTCTAGGGCAGGGGATGACGATCCAAACCGGCTGAATGTCCTCTTAAACTATGCCCATCGAGTGAGTCATTACACATGTGATGGAAACTTCTATTATCATAACTTATTGTAGCTGGCGAGGACCGGATTTTGTCAAGATGCCCTAGCACTACTTATACAACCCGGGACGTGGCGCGGAATTTCGTTGGATGAGTATCAAGAATGGGCAAGTATGATATGGCACATATTAGCGTTGATGATCAGCCGAAGGTGGGAGCTAAACTGTTAGCTTTTAACTTTGGCTGTTTCTGAGTTACCGTCTGACAGAGGGCAGCATCGGCTCTTTCGCGACTTTTTACTTCCTCGCCAGCCATCCACCTCGACGTTTGTTTCGAAAGAGTATTTCTTTGACGAGAGTACCACACAGCTTCCTCCGATAAGGGAAGAGCTGCACCGAGTCATGAGTGCCCGGGTAGGTATGGCATGGTAAAGTTTACGGAAGCACTGATACTTTCTTGGCAGCGACATGGACAAGCCGTTGCGGCGATCCAGCCTTTACTACATTCACTCTGGAATTCTGAATTCCAAGGGAGATTTCCCTTGCACAGGTTGGGTATCATTCTTCTTGCAGACGTTGGACTGGAGTTTGGGATGAGTAAGCATTGCCGTCGTCTGATAGAGGGTATATTACCTCAGGTAGGTTATAAATCGGTTCAGGGATGTGTATTAACCAGCCAGTAGCTTCTGAGTGGCCATGAGGTAGAACTCCGTGCCTTTGCCTGCTACACCCTCGCCAGATGTATAATAGCTTCATCGGATTCTAAAGGTACTGTTTCCTTACTCAAGACTGTTTTCCTCGAAACAAGTTTAAGAGAATTTGAAGCAGAATCTGGGCTTGCAGAGGCATTGCCTCATCTCCTTACGGCGGAAGCTGACTACATGCGTCTTTCAATGTTGGAAGCAATGTCTGACGTGCAGTGGCTGTTGATGGTTGTATATCACAACCTTGGGATGACAGCTGAAGAGGAAGTCATGTATGAAAGCTACCAAGATTCGACCACTAAAATACGGGCGTTGGAAGAGGTGCCTATGGATGTGGAGGCGGAACAGGTATGGACACTCGTTTCGGACGTCGGAGCAAGGATAGTTGGGAGATGACGTTTGGTCACGTGAATTGTTTAATTACGTAAATAATACCTTTCGCCCGCGTTCTGTCAGGTTGAACGCGGTCTACTAATACCAGACGAGCGTTGGGACTATGGACGGGCCTCCGCCGCAAGAGGAAGACTTTTCTTCTCTTCCAATATCTGAACGACTTGCCCATAAGAACTGGAAGGCCCGTGTCAGTGCTTATGAGTCTCTCATCAAGACATTCCAGACCACTGCTTCCGACAATGATCCTGCCTTCAGGCCATACATCACGAACCCCGACCTCCTCAAGAAGATTGCAGCGGACAGCAACGCGGTAGCACAGGAGAAAGGTATCGAATGCCTCGTGGCATTGGTCAAGTTTGCGGGCGAGACAGCTGCGAAGACCAGAGATGTCGTTGTTCCTGCTCTGGTTGACAAATGTCTTGGTTCTGCTAGGGCCGGGACCAAAAATCAGGCAATCGAGCTTATTCTTCAATACGTTGAGGTGGAGAATTCTGCTGCTGGTGTAGTGGTGAGTTGCGTCAGATTCTGGTTTCAGTTGAATGATTATCATGAACTGTTTCTAGGCCGATATCATACCAGGCCTATCTGCAAAGCAGCCCAAGACCGTTTCAGCAAGTGTTCTCGCCCTCAAAGAGATTATTCGGTAAGTCGTGAGTGATTACTCCAAACAACTCGTTTATGTGCGGTACCATTACTTGTGTGACTCACGGATACTGGGCATTAGGACCTTTGGAACACAAGTTACACCACCGGCGCCGGTGCTAAAGGCCCTGCCTAAGATCTTCGCGCATGCGGACAAGAATGTTCGAGCCGAAGGAACTCAGCTCTCACACACGTTATACCAATACATCGGACCTGGGATCGAGCCGTGGTTGGCGGAGCTTAAGCCAGTTCAGGTCAAAGAATTGCAAGAGGCATTTGAAGCGATGGAGAAGGACGGGAAAGGCAAGGGGACATTGAAAGCTGAGCGCTTCACGAAGGAACAACAGCGCGTGCTCGAAGCTAATGTTGCGGGTGGTGAAGGTGAAGCTCCTGCAGAGGAGCTAGCTGAAGGTGACAAATATCTTCGGAGGTTTGAGGAAACGCTTACGCTGCAGTGATAGAGATTGATCTTCCGGACCCCCGAACGCTGGTAGATCCCATCGATATTGTCCCCAAGCTTCCGTCCAATATGCAAGCCAATCTCACGTCATCGAAGTGGAAAGAGAGGAAGGAAGCTCTGGATGAGATCCTAATTCTTGTGAACTCCACACCTCGCATTCAAGATGCGTCTGAGTTGGCGGACCTCGCCAAGTCGCTTGCTATTTGCGTACAAAAAGATGCCAACATCAACTGCGTGATAACCGCTGCCAATATTCTGGAAGGTTTGGCAAAAGCGGTGATGACGCCCTTCGGTAGGCTTCGCGAAGTAATTGTGCCCCCGATGCTAGAACGCCTGAAGGAGCGCAAAGCTAACGTGACAGACGCCATCGGTGCTGCTCTAGATGCCGTCTTCTCTACAGTAAGTAATCTATACGCCTGTTTAACATAGCTCATGATGATGATTGTATTAGATATCTCTACCTGACATCATACCGGATCTACTTCCTGCACTGGGGAACAAAAACCCCCAGGTGAAAGAAGGGACCTTGAAGTTCCTCGCCCGTTGTCTTTCTACTTCTTCAACACCTGTCCAACCTGGGCAAATTAAGACGCTTACCGACCCTCTTGCCACACTTCTGGAGGATGGTTTTGAAGGTGCCCGCAATGAGGCTGCCATGTGCTTAGGAACATTAATGAAAATGGTGGGGGAGCGGCCACTCAATGCACTTATGGATGGGCTACCAGACGTGCGGAAGGTGAAGGTCAAGGGAGCATACGAAAAAGCCACTGTCAAGTGTAAGACTGGAAGTAGTGGCCCATCAAAGCCACCTCCAGCCGCCAAGGAAGGCCCGAAGAAACCTCCTGCAAAACCAGCAGCAGCGGAGACTACCACACCGATTTCTTTACCGGCCCCAACGGATGATTTGATAGCGGACCCTCCCAACAAACCCAAGGGAAAGCCTCTTGCTAGATTGACGGTTTGTTACCTGTACTTGAACTCGTATAAAAATTGAGTATGACCCTATAGGCCAAGAAAGGAGCAGTACCAAAAGCTTCTGCTGATGACTCAGCCGGCATTGGAGGTGCGAGTTCAACCCCACCAGCTGCGAAGAAACTCCCCCCGGCTGTTGTCACTGCGAAAGGAGCAAAACCCCCACCCTCTGCACCTCCAGGGGAGCTTGATACATTTAAATACAAGCACACCCCAGAAGCGGCCGAGGCTCTGGCTGCAGAGCTGATACCGGGAAGTATCATGGAGGGTCTCGGGGATTCCAATTGGAAGACAAGGCTCGCAGCTTGCGAGGAGATGGTCTCTTGGCTTGAGAGTGTAATAGGGGAAGCCGACGCGGAAGTCATAGTACGTGCTATTGCAAAGAAGGGTTGGAACGAGAAAAACTTCCAGGTCTGACGAGGAATTGCGAATGCAATTTGCACTTATACTAACTATTCTGGCAGGTTTCAGCCAAGTTCTATGGTATTCTGACTGTTCTTGCTGAACGCTCGCCATCGTTTGGGAGGTCATGTGTAGCGTTGTCTTCCGGCCATCTTAGTGAAAAACTTGGAGATGCGAAGCTAAAGAAACCTGCTGGCGATGCGCTTACCGTGTTCGCGGAAAAGACCTCTTTGCAGTTCGTTCTCAATCAAGGTATGTGGCTTATTAGGCCTCTCGTTCATATTGTCTCTAAAATGTCAACCAAGTCTATGAGCCGCTGGGAAAGCAGAAAGCTCCCAAAGTCCTCGCGGACTCATTAATTTGGATTGACTCTTCGATTAGTGAATTTGGTATCGCCGGCTTGGCACTTCGTACTCTCATCGAGTTTCTGAAGAATGCGCTAAAAAATTCCAACGCTGCTGTGCGCACTAGTGCGACGAAGACGCTCGTGACAGTGAAACTTTTTGCTGGTGCAGGTAAATTCTTCGTTAATATTTTCCTACATATTTTTGACTGCTGCGTTAGGAATAAAATCGTTTCTGGAGGACATCAATCCGCAACTACTAGGAACTATCCAAAATGAGTTTGACAAGGTTGAAGGTACACCACCCCCAGAACCCACACGAATATCTGTCGACCTGGCCTCAATGGCGAACACATCCGGTGCTGTGGCTGCAAAAGGTGGACTGGATCCTTTGGAAGAACTCTTCCCAAGGGTAGAAATCGATGGCTTATTGAAAGGAACCACAATACTTGCCGATGCAAAGAGCGATGCATGGAAATCCAAAAAGGAGGCTCTTGAAGCACTACAGGCTATTCTGGACCAAGGCACGAACAAACGGCTAAAACCTACAATGGGTAAGTAAGTATACTGTTTTACCTTTTATGATATATCTCCACCGTCGTCTAGGTGAAATCGGACAAGTCCTCAAGGCTAGGGTGGTTGACACCAACAAGGTCGTCCAAACTCTCGCTCTCGATATAGTGGCTCGTATTGCTACAGGAATGGGCAAACCATTTGAGAAGCAGACCAAGTTTTTCGTTGTTCCTGTGGCAACTGTTCTTTCAGATCAGAAGGCGCCGATCAGAGCAGCAGGTATTCAGACTCTAACGGCGATGGTGGATGCTTGCGAGGGACTAGAACCAATGGTTCATTTCCTCGGCACGGCCCTAGAAGCGACCAATCCTACCCAGCGGGCATCATTGCTTGGTTGGCTAGCAGACTATATCAAGGAACATCCGCCCTCCTCTTCTCTTGACCTTGGTGCATGGACTGGCACAGTTGTGACCTGCTTGGACGACAGAAACGCAGATGTCCGCAAGGGTGCACAAGCGCTCCTTCCGGCATTGGTAACCTCTGTTGGTTTGGATAAGGTCATGGCCCAAACGAATGCGCTCAAACCGGCATCACGTAAGACAGCGGTACCACTTATCCAAGCAGCCAAAGATCTGGCATCTCCGGTTCAAGCTGCAACCGCCCCTCCTAAAGCAACTGCGAAGGGCGCGTGTACATCTGTCCCCCCAGTCTCACCACCAGCCGCGACACCCACTCCTTCCCCGCCGCCTCCAACAGCAGGGCAGTCCGGAGCGTCAACTAAACTGGCTGGTGTCCGCAGGAAGCTGCCCCAAGGTAGTTCATCCCGTCCAGACTCTCGAGCAGAATCAGCTGAAGACATGGTGACCACACGTGTACTCGCGAAGTCAGGCATTGGTGGTCTCAAACGACCTGCAATTGATAAACTGTCTACCCCTCCATCACCAAACCCGACTCTTCCCTTCACACATGCTAATATGGACGCAAAACACTCGAGGTTGGCCAAGGACGCCCAAAAGTGGATTAACGAATCCGGTGCCACCCGGAAGGATTTGGCTGACCTCTTGCAACACCAGATGGAACCACACACATCGAAGTACCTCGTCGCCCAGCTGTTTAGCCATGATCATAATGCCGTCAATGACCATTTAGCTGGGCTCTCGACTATGTGCGAGTTCTTTACTGCTGCGGAGTCTGGAACAGAGAATACCGGCATTCCTTCCGACGATATACACGCTGTGGGATTGGCCTGTTCTGACCTTGCTCTGAAATATGTCTCGATTAAGGTCCATGAACCGCAGTCAAATCTGGTTACTCGGTGTTTAGATGTGGTCGAGGCTGTCTTGTCTTTCTTCCGTAGTCTTGATGCTCAAATCGATGACAATGAGGCTCTTTGCTTCGTTCCAACGCTAATTCACAAGGTAGGTTAACCCTTTGTGGCGCTCAATACTACTCTGACAGGTTCACTTGTAAGCTCGGCGACGCGAGGGAACCAGTTCGCGTACGTGTACAGAACATTGTGCAGTCCTTGCCAAAAGTCTATGCATTTAGTCGAATATTTGACTTACTGCTTGAACATGGCCTTAAATCCAAGGTTGCAAAAACTCGTCAGGGAGCTTTAGATGGACTAGCAAATCTACTGAAACGCAATGGGATGGGCGCCTGTAGTCAACCCACTAAAGCATTCCCGACCATAGGGTCGATGTTAGCTGATAAGGACTCGGGTGTCCGTAAATCGACACTTGCTGTTCTCAGGTTAGTCGGTTATCGTCTGTTATTATAATGCATAATTGATGTGAACTACCAGCGAGGCCTACATTCTTGTAGGGGAGAAGGTTTGGAGCCTTGTGGGACCGCTGTCACCAAAAGACAAGACACAACTTGAAGAACGGCTACGTCGTGTGGCAGGTCCGAGCAGCCCAGCTAAGTCGGAGCATCAAGTTTCTGCCCCTCCAGCGCAGGTTGCCCGACTTGTAAACACTGGAGCACGACCTGTTTCGCCTTCCGTCGGAAAAGCAGGTGGGATCCCACGACCTGCAAGTCCAGCAGTATCTGCTCTTTCTCGGATTGCTCGACCAGCCTCTCCTGCGCGAGTCGCAAAACTGTCAGGGCCTACCAGCACTAATGGGCTACCTGTAGTGGCTGGTTCATCCATTCCTAGCGCTACATCTCCTGTCAACTCCCGCCCAAAAAGTGCTTTGCCGTCCCGTCTTGGTCCACCCCGTCTCCGGCCCAACATACCTACACCATCTTCCCATATGCCTAAGCCGTCCGAGGAAATCTCCGAACTCCCATATGTCACTCCCCCCTGTAGTCATGAAGCTATTTCCATACCTCCGGGAAAATTTACGGACACACCTGTTGATGCCGCTCCTTCTTACGACGCCCAATCGCCCACAGTAGCAAACGATATTACGATCACTATCTCCAGTATACTCAGCAGTGATGCATCCCGCAGCGTTGATGCCCTTAAGAAAATCCAGAAGATTCTTATGACAAAGCCTGAAGATGGACACGCTTCTCCTGAATACAGAGAGCTTGCCGAACACACTGAAGGCCTCATTGAGACGATTACGCTACAGATGACCCACGTATTTGAACGGCCGGAAGATTTGGTGGTTGACGAGAACTTCCGACTAGCCAAGCACCTCATCCAAACCCTTAACACTTTCTGCGACCACACTCTTTTGGCAGAATCACTAACAGTGGAGATCCTAACCCCTTTACTCGAAGAACTCACTCTGCGCCTTCTTGAAACGGACGATAGCCATGTCAACAAAGTCAAGGATATGTCGCGATTCATCAATATGATCATCCTTCGCCTTTTTGCAACGGGTCGCAGGATGTCGGTGTTCCGGTAAGTGGACATGGCACTTCAAAGAAACGGAACGCTGAAGAACCTTAGCTCTCTTTTCGCACTTCTCCTGCAAATCGTGAAGCCTTTCCCAAGCAATGGTACCCTATCTGAATCCAAGGAGGCCCGAGTTGCTGAGCTCGTTCTTAAATGTGTATGGAAACTAGCACGAAATATACCACAAGACCTCAAGGACCAAAAGCTGGATCCCGTGGAATTACTCCCTGCGGTTGAACACTTCTTACAGTCCGTCCCTCCTAACGAGTGGAGGGCCAGAGCCACCAACAAGGTGCCATGTGGTGACATGCCACTGAGGACTATTAAAGTTATTATTCAGCATGTTGTTGGTCAGTTGACCTAATTTTGTGAACCTCATACTTTGCTTATACTATGTTTCTAGCGCACTATGGCGATGAAGTATACGATCTACTTTCTGCGTCTTTCGAGGACCCGTCCGCCACTATTGTCTATCCCTACGTTTACCGCATCTTGAACTCAGTGCCGAAACCCACCGACCTCCCTATGAGAGCTCATCACAGCCCAACGGAGACAATTAATCGGCCATATTCGGTTGCATCCAGTCGTCCAATATCTCCGACAGGGTCGGGATCTGCCAACCATCGACATTCTCCACCTGGTCACGGGACTAGCCCGAGTGTGTCCTCGCACAACGGTTTCTCACCCCCGATGGAAGAGCCAGATCCAGACGCACAGTTAATAACAATCATCAATCACATTTCTAGCGAAACAACAGGAGCAATGCATAAGGAAGGTATCACGGAGCTGCACCATTTCTTGAAGAATTACCCACAAAAGCGCCCAAGGGTCGAAAAACTTTTGGAAACCACAGGGCCAGCCTTTCGGAAGTATATCAACCGCGCACTGGCCAGCAGGGCTGCGGAAGATCTCGAACGGTCTGCCGCTGTGGCAAATACTTTATCGAGTACGAGTTCCACAGTTATAACATGACTATATGACTCACGGCTACCCTCAGAACTGGAAGCAAATGGGCAGAACTCTCATCCAGGTTCCCCTATCTCGCATGACGCTGTGGTTTCACGTTCAGGTCAACCTGTTGCTCCAGATGCACCTGGTGAGGACCGGCTGCACAAGTTACATGATATATTTCACTACAAACGGTCAAGCGTGACGAGCAACGGCTCGGCGAGGCAGCGAATATCCGAGTCTTGACTTGGTGGTTTGACCATGGGTTCCTTTTCTAATACGTTATATCTCATACATACCATTTCGCGCGCATTCTCCCCCATGACTGTAAAACTGTACAATAAACACGCATGCGGAATACCCTACTCTGGCTTGTCGGGATTTCGGACTGGCAACTAGTCACAAGATACATCAATGAATTTGGTCTTGTTGATCGCTAGCTGCGCCTAGGCTGGCGAGTTACTGGTTATAATACATTGATAGAACACCGTGGCGTCTACCTCGAGTTCTGGCTTGTTGTCCACGGCTACTTTGCCTACCCGCGGTTTCCGCACCATACTTTATTTTGTCATTTTGTGCGCCGTCCTGTAACGTCCTCAGCATGCCCACCGTAACATATGAGGCCGCAGTAATCTTCTGGAGGATAATCACACAGATTTTCTTTAGAGAAGTACGTCCAAGAGGAGCCTTCAATATTCCTCGAGATGGCCCTGTCATCTTTGTTGGTGCGCCTCACAATAACCAAGTATGACTGTTTTCGTATCTATGCACACACCGCAAGCTAATGCCATGCACCAGTTTCTTGATCCACTTCTCCTAACTCTGGAGGTATACCGGGAAACTCACCGCCAGGTCCAGTTTTTAACTGCCGCAAAGAGCTTGAAACGCAAAGCGGTCGGTTTCTTCGCGAGGCAGATGGACAGCAGTGGGTTAAATCAACCCCGGGCCAACCTGCAGTCTAACTATTTTCCAGTACCGGTAGCTCGAGCTGTGGACGATTCTAAACCTGGTACCGGGTTGGTATTCCTTTCACCTGAAAATCCCTGCTTCGTACTTGGACATGGTACTCGTTTCAAGTCAGAGTTTTCCCCTAGAATGCAAATCATGCTACCCAAATCTGTGAACTCGGTTGTCGCAGAAATCGTTGAGGTAGTATCTGATACCACAATGCGCTTGAAGAGAGAGTTCGGGAGTGAAGCCGGCAAAGGCACTGCCCGTGTGCGAGACAAATTAGCAGAAATACAAGCAGAGGGGAAAACAGGGTTACCGTTCAAGGTCTTGCCTTTCATAGATCAACAGGAAATGTATCGTGGGGTCTATCAACGGCTGAAGGAGGGTGGATGCATTGGAATCTTTCCCGAAGGTTTTCCAAGCTGTTTCCGTACTTTGCTGCTTACTGACGATGCATCACAGGCGGAAGCCACGACAGAACAGATCTTCTTCCCCTCAAAGCAGGTGTTTCCATAATGGCACTCGGGGCAATGGCGAACGATCCCAACGTCAAAGTCAAGATTGTGCCAGTTGGTCTATATTACTTCCATGCCCATCGATTCCGGTCCCGCGCAGTTGTGGAATTCGGGACTGCGCTGGACGTGCCAGATGAAATGGTAGAAATGTTCAAGCAAGGTGGATCCAGCAAGCGAGATGCTGTCGCAAAGCTCCTCGATCTTATTTATGACGGCCTGAAAACGGTTACGATAAGGGCACCTGACTATGATACTCTAATGGTAAAGAGTTATACTGTCTATGATCTGTCTACTTAACATTGGTATACAGGTCATACAGGCTGCTCGGCGCCTTTATAAAACTCCCGGACAACATCTTACCTTGGGTCAGGTCGTTGAGCTTAATCGTCGGTTCTTGGAAGGTTACACTCATTTCAAGGATGAGCCACGTATACAAAAGTTAAAGGTTGATGTGCTGAAATACAATCGGCTTCTTCGGGATCTGGGTTTGCGAGATCATCAGGTACGTGGACGAACACTTTCTGTGATCTCGGAGAGACTGATAGGCTTGAACAGGTGCCACGAGCGAAGAAAGCAAGCTGGAAAACCCTCGGCCTTCTTCTGTATCGGCTTATCCTCTTGTTTATTTGGACGATTTTGGCACTCCCTGGAACGATATTGAATGGACCCATGTTCATCATTGCTTCGGTCATCTCCAGACGTAAAGCGAAAGGTACGAGCCAAGGAATGAAGAATACGATGTTGCAGCTAATCTGATATGGTGGTATCAGAGGCACTTGCTGCTTCCGTCGTCAAAGTTGCTGGTCGAGACGTTCTTGCGACTTGGAAGATTTTGATTTCTCTCGGTATAGCACCTGTTTTGTACACATTCTATGCGATCCTTGCGACAATACTTGCTGTCAAAGCTCAGACCCCTTTAGGTGTACGACTGTGTACACCATTCTTCGTGATCTGCGCACTTCCCTTCATGAACTACGCAGCTCTCAAATTTGGTGAGGCTGGGATGGACGTTTTCAAGTAAGAGGCGTTCCCTTGCACCCTCCGAGAATACTTGACTTTGTTTGACGTAGGTCGCTCAGGCCACTCATCCTTGCTCTTGGTCCTGGCCATCAGCGTGACCTCGACAAAATAAAGGGAATCAGGATGCGACTTTCAAACGAAGTTGTCGACGTCATTAATGAATTCGGCCCACAACTCTATGACGATTTCGATCAAGTAAGCCCCTTGCAGACTTTGCCATTGTTCACCCATCTAACGTCATGAAAGTTCCGTATCCTGGTTCCAGCGAGTGCCCCACCATCAGCTGGTAACCCAGGATGGCGCCGGAAGAGCAGCGTTGGCCAAGTCGATGCCCAGGGTAATCTCCTTATCCATCCAATGGTACTGTTCCTTCTCTTCTTGGACACTGTTCGATTCCCACTGTTACACCTTTTAGACATGGATAGATGAGCGGTTATTTGGTTGGAGTCGCACTGCAAAACGGGGGACAAGCGTATGGGGAGAAAGTACGCCCGGCCGTGATAGCAGTAGAGCAGGAACCCCCGATGAATCAGAAGAGGAAGACCATGGTGACTACGACCACGTCATCAACTTCATCCCTGCCTATGAAGACGCTTCGCGAGGCAAGCCACGCAGCCGACAAGGTTCTTATGCAGACCTTCAGCGACTTCGGATGACACATGCTAATCAGCCGAGTACCCCGCAAACGTCATCTGGAGTCCAAGTTGTTGAGGGTCAGTTGCCGCACATAAGGTCACGGAAGCGAAAGGAGAGTCTGTCTGATCTAGTACCTGTGGGACGCATAGCCGATGTGGACCGACAGGAGGCCTTCGAGGAAGCAACAAAGGACCTGAACAAGGAGATTAGCGATAAGTCTGGTGCTTAGGGAATCACGGATATGGATACTGGATGGTATGATGTATGCGTATATACATTGCAAGTTGCTCCCACCACTGGTATGAGATGAAGTCTAACTACCACGAGAATGACGAACACCAGACAGTGATATGCGACGAGGATATGGTTGCGAGGCAAGGGTATCAGGAGGGTAATCCTCGAACTTCGATGTACGCGTTGTCACGAAGGTTTGTCTTGGAGAATTCCATGCCACACTCAGCGTTCGTGCATCTTGGAGGTTTCTGAATGCCTGGGAGCTAAAGCATGATTTCCAAAGAGTGCTTACTTGAGGACACCAGACAGTGATTCGTTGAAGAACTGAAAATGCATAGGGTCAGTATTACTGTCAGGATACTTTGTCCCATGACAGCTCACCTGGATTTGTGTACAGCCCCCCTGTCGTGTCTTGTAGGAACCCAACGCCTCAGCCCCTACATCCATGCACCTTATTTCTCTCTATAGTGCAGAGCTGTCAGAGCTTATGTATGCGAACTAAGGGGCGAAAGCCAACCGTCCGACCTATAGGGTATGTGTTGCTTGCGCTGAAAACGACGGTGAATAGGACATAGGTTCGACCACCACGCTCACTAACGGTATGTACTTGGTGATAACGTAGATAGGTTTTCCTCGAGAAGAGCCACACTTCTCGACCAAAAGGTACGGCTCAGTGTCGCTGCTTGACATAAATGACCCTGGGGTTCTTTGTGCTGTGCGGAGTGGCACTGAGATAGTGGCTGAGGGTGAATGGGGGAGTTGAAGGACGAAGGCGATAACGTGTCTACTCCAGGTTGTATATACGCCAATGACATCGTCAGCAACTACATACATAGACCCCTTGCGGTACCAGGGAAGCAGGGAAATAACTGGCAAAGATAAGGCCACACATGCCAAAACGATCAAGCGACCATTCCACTTTCGGGTGATCTCAAGATATGCTCTGATGTGCCTGGACGACCCTTGGATCGATGGAAGCGAAAACGGAAGCATATTCAGAGTGTGCAGCCTCTTCCAGTGTACTAATCACACAGACTGTGGTCCCTATTTATATGTCTGCTGTATCAGTGTACTGAGTCAGCTCCAGCAGTCAGAACTTCTACGCCGGTCTCGGTGATGCTGAGATACCGGAACATGAACTACTGCATCGAGCATGAGAAACAAGTCACGCACAGAAGGGTCTCCTCGAACTGGGCACTTCTCTTGCCGTCGATGGTAGTTGCGGTCCAGGAGTCATCCCAATGTTGGACTCCCCAATTGCTTCCCAAGTTTATCATCTGTGATCGAAGACGAAGATGAGTGGGCTGATGACCCTGCCATGGCAGCTCACAGGTTCGATAGTGAAACACTGACAACAGGTTAATAAGTTTTGCTTCTGATGCCCAGACAATGCTCACCATTCCTGGCTTCATGGACCCAACTGCTTTGTTCTTAGCATAATGGGGGATATTGGGGGCAGTGTGGAATAAATCATTGATGCCGTGGCCCGTATAAGTACGAACAACTGCACAGCCGTTGGCTCGTGCGATCGGCTCGCTGCTAATTGTCAATGTATGTATAATCGACGATCCAATATGGACTGACATGGCTTTGCCGATGTCGCGAAACAATGCACCGGGCTTGCACATCTTAATCGCTTCATCCAAGCATTCACGAGTGGTGCGAATCAGCTTCAAAGAATCTTCGTCAACCTTCCCTACAGGATATGTGGCGTTGAGGTCACTGTGAACGCCTGCGCCAAAATGATGTCATGTACAAAATCATTCACGAACACTCTCACCATCGTAATACAGCGAAATGTCTGTGAGAGTGATGTAAGCGGCCGTACAGCGGTCGATGCGACATTAATTGACCAAGATTAATGATGTCCCCTTCTTTCAATTTCCGTTGGTCTGGGATCCCATGGCAGATGACTTCATTTACAGAACTGGTGGTGTAGGGTTTATTTGAGACAACGTATAAAGAAAAAGGTGATCTTACGTGCAAGTAGACTTGGGAAATTTCCGGTAGTTCAGCGGAGATGGGTATGCGTTTCGATCGATGGTAGCTTGATGGACAATGGCGTCTAGCTCATCTGTGGTGATGCCTGGGCGAACATGAGACGCAGCGAGGTCCAGGACTTCTCTTCCTAACTAATAAAGGAGTGTAGCTAGGTAAGGTCGAAATTTTGAAACGAACTCCGAGGAGAGTAATCTCAGTGCAGAATTCATAGGTCTAATTGCTCACCTTGCATGCATATCGCATTTTTTGGATTTCATCTTCTCCAAGGATGCGTGGGGGATTTCCCAATGTACGCATCTCAGACATGGGGACGCCTGGCACGACCGTCAACACCGAAAAAAAAAAAGCTCCAAGACTGACCATCGTCGCTCAGGGCATAGTCTGGTCGTGGTATATGGGCGGGCACCTCCCTTTTTGGAGAAAGTGGATACACCGGTCTTATGGTCCCCGAAAAGGAGTAGTTTGGGAAAGGATTGTACGTGCCATCTGTGGGTACGTTGGGGTCAACGACATTGAAACCTGCCAGATGGAGACGCCATACCATTTTGAGCTCGGACAAGGTCGTGGACGACTTTATGGTTTTTCTAGTCGATAGTATGTAAGTAATGATATGGCTCCGCTCTCGCCATCATAAACCAGCGTACCCCTACGGAATGTGCCGTCAGAATATATCTTTATGCGATCAAAAGAAGACTTTACAATCAGCCTTAAAGCATTCTTGACCGCAGAAAAAGGAGCCGCGAATGCCGAGTCTGTGATGCACGTTAATGTAAGGTTTGAATATGGGTGGAGTTTTAAGACGTACTTGTTGCAAGTAGGACACTCTAGTCGAGATGGTGGGTTGCCTTGCGGACAGCTTGTGCTCTGGCACAATACAACGGGTGTCGAGCTCATTCAATGCAAGGTATACAGATCTATCCAACAATGCTAGTTGCAGAGGAAAGTACGACTCAACCAACTAAGCAATCTTCGAGTCAGCGATGTGAGGATCACGTGACTAGCTCAAGCATCGAGCTTGGTCTGGACGGCCCATGAGCCAACCTCCACTGAATGCCTCACCTATCATGCGTGTCGCTGTGCCCCTCAACGTGTGCTAAAGCATCAGTCATCAGTTGTCTCAACCCTGAATTATGAAACACGACCGACCCCGTTGTGCGGTCCAACTGACGTTAGTGACCATGCTCGGTGAAGTCTCAGCCGAACTTTGTGCGCTTCCGGGATAGTTATCTATCCTTATTCTCACTCTAAGCTGTGCAGGGCCGTTGGGTCATTTTCAGGGCCAGGAAACATTAACTATTCTGCCGTTCAAGATGAGCTTTGAACGCATCATTACATATGTTTATAGTGAACTAGTACATGTAGACTCATGCAGAATGGGAAGCACGTGTAGCTCATGTTGTTCGTACGGCAGCTCGGGTCCGGTGTGTGGGCCAAGGGTTTGCACCGTCAAAATTTATTGGCACAATTGGATGTGTTCTGAATAGTCACCCGTAGTACTGCTAATTTAGGTGAAGCATCAGTTAACTCGCTAGGTATTTTGGTGGGGGAGGTATGTTAGAGGGTATTAGAATGATGGTCAAGTAGCAGTACGGAATGAATAGAATGGATTAGTGATAACAGCAATGGTCGTCTACTCAAAGAGATAACGTTATGCGAGGGGGTGCGTCATGAAAGCAGTATGTGACAGCAATGCGTAAAGGAGAAGAGCGTACGGATCATGGATGCCGAAGGGTGCGTGGGGAGGGGGAAGTCGTATGTGGGCGTGGGGCGACGCTTGCAAGGTTGAGATTAGGGAAGCCTCGTAGGTGAAACAAGTCTGCGGCCTGACACTTGGTCAAGGGTACGGGACCACCTCAGTGGCGCCGAGGTTCAAAGTCAACTTTGAACGACGTCGTTCGATCACTCGAGGCTTTCCAAAGTTGTTTGAAGTGGTTGCGACCAAAAATTTCAAGCAAGGCAGTTTGGTTAGCGTCGATCCACTGCGCGGATGGCAATCCACGGGTTGTTGTATATGTACCCTGGGGGAGCTGCTCCTCGTATACGAGAGTTACAAGGCCAGTGAGAAGGCACTGGATGAGATTCAGGATGTCGCTTATGGGTTGTACGATGAGACGCTGAGTGGCAAAGATGTCGCTGTGGAAAACCATCTGCCACTGAACGCGCCTCTCAGGGGAGAAGAAGGATGAAGCGTGCATAGGTAGCTGGAGTCTCTGTTTTGGGCTAAGTGGAAGGCCACCCTGAGAGCGCCAAGGGGATGGCGCTTCGATGGTGAAGAGCATCCGAGGATCAGCGGGTTCGGCTTCTTGCCAACCATGCTGTTGGATGAGCTGGTTTTTGAGGGCAAGCAACCACTTGTGAGCGCGGGCATAAGTGGTTCCTAGTGCTTCTGCAGTGGTAAGAGGGATGCCTGTGCGACGCGCCCAGGAGTCCATATTACGGACGTCGCTGGAAAAGTGGACTTGGGCTGTCGACGAGGGGGGGGACTGCATAGCGAGGGTAAGTTCTGGATGATGGTCAGAGAAGAACGGAGGACATTTATAGGTTGGAGAGCATACCAGGCACTGTTGGAAGATGGGTAGCCGGAAGAAAGAACGACGATGCCTGCCCTTTACCAGGAGGGGTGTGTGCAATCACAGGGCAGACAAGGGAGCCTTGATTGAGGGCAAGGAGGTGAGGATAGACAACACGTCTGACTTGGGCTTTTCAAGGACGGGCGCTGGCGGGCGTGGGTCCCGCCACTATAAATGGCCCTGGCGATCGCGGCCGATTGGTGCGACATAAATCACCCCGCTGAACGTAGAACGTGTTTCGACGACAAAGCTCTTCTTCTTTTTCAGTAACCTTGGGTACAAATATCTTCTCTTTCCCACACTTTAGTCACGAATCTCTTCCATTCCTGGGATCTCTTTTGGTTCTAATATGTACTGCTTTGTCCACCAGTGATATAATATTGCCGTACTTGCTTAGCGGCTGTGCAGCCTCATCCGAGAAACGGACCAAGAAGGGTACTTCCTTGGCAACGGTAACAACTCACGTCTTCGCAACGTCAGAGTCGACAGTACTGACAAGGTGTTCCATATCTGCGCATTCTCACCTTGTCACCCAATTCAGAGCTGAGCGCTTGGCGCCACCAGCGCCTGTTGGCACCGGTCACGTGCCACATTGAATGTCGATCTGACTCCGTCTAATTGTATCATGGCCCCTTCCGCATCTACCATGTCCAATGCCGTCCTCAAGGATGATTCAGGCGACTTTGATATCTGGTCCACATATAAATCTATTCTGAATAATCAGGAGGTGTGTCATGTTCACCTAGTCTGGCATAAGAAGTGCACTGGTCATGCCAGATATCCACTCCTTTGGCTGCAATCCTCGCCTTGACAGAACTAATCCGGAAATCTCATGGTATTCTCTTTGTTATACCGTATTGTCCATAAGTGACGTTGCTGTCAGCGGGAACAATGTTTGAGCTCGTAAAGGCCCTCAATGACGGTGCCAAAGTACTGAATGAACAAACTCCGAATCCAATCGGTCTCAATGCTGGCTGCGAACTATTCATCGCGTTTGTCACGTTGTTCCCTCATGACTCTGTCGTAAGTTCGGCAATCCCACCTCAGAGGTCTGGACCGACCCTCTCTTCCTCCTAAGAGTTTCTCTGATCTCAAAAGAGAGCTCGTCAAGCAAGGCCAAGAGTATGCTGAAGAAGCTCTGACTTATCGTGACAAGATTGCTCAGCTTGCTCTGGGATTTATCAAGGATGACTCGGTCGTAAGAGCTCCTCGTGTCATCACCCATCATTGCCTGATTGTAATGGAAAGATCCTGACCCACTCCTATTCGAGAGTCGTGATGAAAACGCTTCTGCGTGCCCACGAGAGGAAACGGATATCTGTCTATGTTACAGAAGCCAGACCTCGTGGTCTTGGGTTGGAAATGTCTTTTGTCGTTTTTGGACCTCACTCATATTCAAATCCCTCAGCTTGCGGACATATGAGGAACTCACGGCGGCAGGAGTTCCGTGCACTGTCGTCCTCGATTCCGCCGTATCATATGTTATGGACAAGGTGGACTTCGTCTTGGTCGGCTCAGAAGCCGTGGTGGAGAGCGGTGGTTTGATTAATGCAGTGGGAAGCAATCAAATCGCCATTATCGCAAAAGCTGCAAATATCCCGTTCTATGCCCTTGCAGAAAGGTAACCATTGCATGCCCGCGGGCATTCCCTTTACTAACGAGGATTATCTCCTATCTTCAGCTACAAATTTCATCGACTATTTCCGCTATCGCAATATGATCTCCCAACACACAAACCCAACATCCTGTCATTTCCCTTGACGCCCCGAACCCCAAATCCTGATATTCCCGTCCAAACCAAGAACCAATCGATCAGTGTGGCTGACAAAAATATTTCCACGTCAATTTCAGCCCAAACAAGATGCATGTCCCATGAACAAGTCGCGTGCAATCCAGATGTGGATTATACCAGGTGCCAACAAATTCACAACTTCTCGTATTAATTTCTGATGAGTCTCGTAGACCACATCTAATTACGCTAGTATTCTCAGACGTTGGCAGTTTGACTCCCGAAGGAGTTAGTCAGTACCTAGTGGGGATGTTTGCGGGCTGAGCGGACTGTACAAATTGAAAAGTTTGCCCTCATCCAGAACTTATTAGGCACACGATAGAGTTTAAGATAACCCCCTAATGGAAGGTTGACTACACATATGTGCGTTTTCACTTCTGCATAAAATACCATGCCTTGCACCTTAAACATGTGTCCTGCGAGACATGAAAAGTATTTGGATACCAAAAGAATGGTTCATCATCTAATAAAGACGAGTTTTCCCTGGATAAATGAGATTTTCATGATTAACCGCGAAGCCACGGATAATATTGAGGGCCTTTCAGTTGAGCTACGTCGACATGTCGTATGGTTCTCAGGGGGGCCGTGGATGTCTTCGATTACCAGATGGGGATCTGTAAATGCTTGCTACCGCCTCATCATCGGGAAATCAGGCATGCCTGCAACGAAGGGAATCTCGTGCTGCGCTTTCCTCGCCTTGAGTACGCCAACCTGGTAGGATAAGCCCAGAATTTTTAAGCGATCGGTGACATGCCTGTGTGACGCCTTATCAGTCCTCCCCTAATCCTGTTCGTGACGTTGAGAGCAGCTTGGTGCCGTTACTTTTAGCTCTTTTAGTTTAACCTTTTTGACAGATTCCTCGCTGAGAGATACAGAATTTCATTTGCCACTGTCGAATCAGAATGCAAGACATCGTATCGTGTGCCGCATTGTACCGGACGGTAGAGCTATTTTAAGCCCTGCCCTTGGAGTATTCTAAGGTTTCCACATGCACAGATAACTGGCTTCAGCACCATTTCGCATAGCAGACAGGTACCCACTCATCATGATAACATCGGAGCGACAGATTTCATAGATCCTTATCCTGTGGCTTAAAAGGAGGTCAGAGGTCTCTTTTTAATTCAAACACTCCTTACCTTCCCACTTATCGTTCGTTCTATGTGTCATTGGCGAAGGTCAGGCTCTCCGTAACTTGGCTTTTCTGCCAACATACTGACATGCTTTCTCCCGTTGATAGAGTCCAGAATACCTACAAAAGATGTGGGCATGTCTTTGACCTGGTCAGTTCGCCGCCCGTCATAGGTAGCAGATCACTGACCCGGTTGTAGCCTGACGAGATGGTTGGTAGCCAAAATTGACAGCCGTTCGCTCCTAACAAGCCTCCAGGTCCAGTGCGAGAACCGATACTGCAAGTTCAGCGCCATGCACCCAAGCACTTGCGTTCCACCTAAATGTATAGAAACCTGTTGGCAGTAGTCAGTACATTCCGCCAGTTACGCGAGACACTCGACTGACTTTAATTCTCGTCATAGCCGCCAATTTCCGCAGCAGTATAGTGAGTGTAAGGGACATTGACGTCGGTCAAAGCTGACGACCAGCGGTAACATGTAGATCCCCAAATCAATACCCTCTGTCCTCGGTGCATGCAAAGGGAAATGTCCCTATAAACACAGGGTTCGACTTGATTATGGTGGCATCTATGGCTTTATCCACTAGATAGTTGCGCTAAGACGATCATGGTTTCGGATGAACGAGAACTCTGAACCACCTCGTAGTTTGAGCAGAGTGTTGCAAGTGGGTGCAAATTGGCAAATTTTATCTATATGAAAATCGGTTATTAAAATCCAGGAGTGACTAGGGCATTTCCGAAGCCTATAAGGCAGGTGCTGTGAGAAGCCACTGCGGTAATGGCGTAAACGAACGAGAGATAGCTCCTCGAGATTGTAGTTGGTTGGGTAACAGTTTCGTAAAATTAGTTCAATGAAGCAGTCGGAATACGAGAGAATCCAGAAGAATCCAGAGACGGTATCGAACGGTCGCGAGAAGGGCTGGATGGTATACCGATTGGAAAACCGGGAAGATACATGGTCCTGATGCTGACCTTCATTATCGTCGGAGCGGCGTGTCACGGTCACAATACATTAGGAGACGGGATTGTTCTTCTATAGAAAGGAAACCATAGAAGATACCAAGCTGATGCCCTGCCTGTTGGCCAAGGCCCAGAATCAGCATTGCCCTCACGGCGGAATCACTGTAAATGTGTCAGAAAAGTCCATGCGTGGCGATAAACGAGAGAGATTGTTTCGTAAACCACGCAAGCGCAGGGAGAGTTCGACCCAGTTGCTCCACGTACTTGGCATGATTGCTGTTCGGGCATCACGAAGCACCGTGTGGCAGTCGTGTGCCATTACATAGAACCACAATGAGCCTGTCCGCGGTTTTCTTTCGGTTGACAGAGAAGACCAGAATTCTTCCGCTACGGACGCATAGAACTTGATATGTTTCTCCTATCAAAAGACCGGGAGCCTAAGAAGGAAAAAAAAATCATTAGTAGTCCATAACAACAATAATCTTGAATCTAACTTAGACATTGAACATGCACGTGACCATCTATTAACAATGATTTGTCGCAAGTTTGTCGCAGCCACTACTCCTACGGCACCAACTCAAGATATGGCTGTCTCTACCCAATGGCTGTTTCCTATCGAGGCTCTACGTCACACCCCGAGCGTGGACACCTCAAATTATACTGTCTCCAAAGAACTGTATGATCGTTTCAGAGGCGTCGAATTTTTGTTTCGTCTTGGCTCTTCCCTTGGATTGTCAGCATCTATAGTGGTGCCCATCCCATCCCCGTCTTGTAACTGATTTTTGTATCTTTTTGCAGACCATCATCGGCAATGTTCACTGCCGCGACTTGGTTCCACCGCTTCTTCATGAGATTCTCTATGGAGGATTATCACAGACAAGTATTATCCTAATCACTCCGATCTTCTCTCGATTGTATACAATTTCCCGCCAGGATGTCGCCGCTGCTTGTATATTCCTAGCTACCAAAACGGAGGAGTGTGGCCGAAAGCTTCGCGACGTTGCACGGGTATTCCAGTCCAAAATCACTGGTATTGACGTGACGCACATTCCAAGTGAGAGTTTGGTAAGCAATTGTTCTGTCTGTGGTACATCTCTTTTTACGGCTTCTACAGGAGGTCGAGAAACAGCAAACATTGATCTTACTTGCTGAGGAAGTCTTGCTTGAGGCGCTGTGCTTTGACTTCATAACCATCAGTCCACATTCAATACTTGTAGACCTTTTTGATGCAGGGCAAGCAAGCACCAAAGTCCAAGACTACGCATGGAGCATTGCTCATGATTCGTAAGCATTCAACATCATTGATGTGGCCGTCTCTGAACACTTCGGACAGTTACCGTACCCCTCTATGTATTCTTTTCCCCCCTCGTATCGTCGCGGCTGCGTGCTTTGTGTTGGCCCAGTGTGCGGCTGATGGGCCGCATTCGCCTTCTCTGGACGCTCGGATATCTGTCACTCCACCTTCGGCATCTCTCCCAACTCCACCTTCCCACAAACCTGCTTCTCCGGATGCATCGAGATTTGCAGTTGAATACTTCGGCTTCAACGAGGTGGACCTACGTCATGTAACTGGTTAGTTCGCGTAGCATCCCCGGAACGATTAACCGAGACATGCCCTAGACGCCCTTAGCATAATGCTTGACTTCTATGTTGCCCTGGATATGCAGAACAACCCCCACATATGGCCCTTAGTGTCGGTCAGTTGAAATTCTCGAAATGTGACTATTCAACATATTTGGAACGCTTTCTAGATACAACCCCCTACGCATGGCCAGAGACCAAAATTATATGAACCATTTGCGCAGCTTCTACCCACTGTGTCTAACTTTACGAACAGCAACCAGACACCGGAGTCGTCACAGGGAACTACTCCAACTCCGTTAACCCCTTCCCAAGCCAGCGCGACAAAGCCATGATCAAAGGGATCAGAAGCACACTGGGGATTCTCATTACCTTTTCGTGGTAGAATGGCCTCTCCCGAACAGAGGACTTGGCATAAAGTACCCAGGAGCGTCAGTCTGACCTGCCTAGTTCTTGGTGTCAGGAATTAGTACAATGTGTGGGCAAGGCATATTTCAACGAACCGGCGGTGGAAGGATTCTTCATGTGGTTTTGGGGCTAGTCCCTTGGTATTATTCATAGTTAGCCACTCTCAGGGCTTTAAGAATATCGACAGATATATCCATCACGGTTGCGCTCAAGTGTTGCATATTGAACTCATGGCCGTTACGACCCTCCGGGGGCACCCAACCGCCTTCACATTCCATTGCGGAGACCACCCAGAAGCCCAGAACCTCCAATATCGTTGGGCTACAACTGTCATGTTTGTAAAGAGGAGAAACAAAGACTTCCATCCACTCTGACATTTGTGCGTAAGCCGTGGAGGCCTTTTCGACGCGAAGAGTATATCCTCACCAGTGGAAAAGACGCCAAATACCCAATGCGTGTATGTGCTTACAACAAACCACCGACAGCCATTGGAGAAGCACACGTCCCATACCTTCAGTACGTGTGAGCAAAGTAACAGCTCGAGCTGCAATTCAGCACCAACCTTGCTCCACAACCATTCCTGCCGTACGAAGGGAAAACATTCCGACCTTAGTTCTGGAACTCTAGTTCGTTGACGTTGTTTGAACTGATGAAGACTCGGATCAACCAACGCCTTAACTATGATCTCACACTAAGTTACACTCACTATTTGCGGACGAATAAAGTTCTGGAGCTCCTCCTCGGAGAGTGTCCAAGGGGAGAACAGCAACATGGTCAACATCTGGTTTACTTGCTTTCTCTTGCCAGATTCAGTGCAGCCAAGTTGTGACCATGAAAATCTCCTGAAATATGGTTCTGCGGAACTCTCATCACAGAACGCAAAGCGCCACGATCGGTAATCGGGATAAAGCAGGTGCATAGTTCGTTGAACACTTTCGAGTGGGAAGTTATCCATACACAATGACACCCTTGTTGCACTGGTCAGACATGAAAATATTCAGAGAGATTTCCCAGTACCGATCGATGTCATTAACCCGCCCCAGTGGCAGGGAAGGTACTGAGAAGCGAGGTTTGCACGGTACGGTGAAGCGTTCCCCCGTCTTCTCATCTTCGTCGTCAACGCTAATTGATGTGGAAGGTATGTAATTCTGTGTCCCTTGAATTGTAGTGAGGATTAGTTAACCCTTGTGACAATTCACTCACAATCCAAGATCATATCATAGAGGAGTTGGGTGTCGATAACATGGACCACTTCGAGCCGACGGTAGCGGCGCGGATGCACATCCAAGCCAGTAGAAAGAGGTTCCATTTTATTGGCAACAGCTGGGCTGTAATGCATATCTGGGAGTCGTGCTTCGTGCAAGTAACATTGTAAGTTATCAGTTACTCGGCAGGACATGTTATACGGAGGAGTAAGGAAGATGCTCTTGCGACAAATCACTCCTGAAGAATGAAAAACAAAGAACAATGGTAGTGTGCATCCCCCCGTGTTCGCTAAGTGTGGAACAAGGGGCCGAGTACAAGACAGTCCATAACGGGTAACAAAGCAAGCGGATCACGACTCTCCGCTAGCCCCGTCTAATTCCATGTCAGCATGTGTCCTATTACATATGCATGGCGAGCATTACAATCCGGTACATATAATTATAAGGTGTGTCTATGCTATCTGGAATTCAGAACAGCAACCCAGTACCCACGAGAATAGGATAACATCCACGAAACCCATCAACAGACTATCCGACGTTATCATGACTTGCTGGCAGTGGCTGCCACTTTCATTATCAATTCAGCCCTTTCAATGGCCACGCAATCGTGACATATCGTAGGGCTGATACGAATGGGATTTTTGACTGGCAGAGTCATCAATCTGATACATGATTGTGACTTGCATCCAGCTACACATCATTGGATGAGGAAGCATTCTCGGTATCAGAACCATTGACTTACCGGAATGTAAGTGCCGTCTACTGAAGAGACAGTTGGGCCGAAAGCAGTCTTGCATGTGGGTGTGCATGCCTATAAAATGGCCACACACTGTGTGGAATCGGCCGTCGATGATCTAGAAGGTTGCGCACAGTCAGCTTGGTCTGAAGTGCGACATGCAGACGATGGACCAACATTATGGCACATCCTTGCGATATATACTTTTGATCCAGACAGGTTATCGCGGTCGCTGCAACGTCTGGCGTATGAAAGATTTTACTTGGGATGATACCGCAACATTACTGAACCAAGAGCTCTTAAGTGTCCCGAACAATCGTCACCAACGTGTATGCGTGTTAACTGCATTTTCGGTGTCACTCGATTCACAGACTCGAGGAAGCGAGCTAGCAAAATGTCCAGACCACGGATTGATGAACTTACGACAGAGACTTGCCAAACTTCCTTGGGGGCACACGCGTGATCCAGGCTGGTGCGACTTTCATTCAGACTTGCCAGATGCTTTGGTATCACCTATGAAAATTTTCATGCCATTTCCCGAATGGCCGCCGGAAACGAATCGGCATCGTTCAGATGGGGACGTGATCATGCACGAGGCACCCTGACGTGGAGGGATTTCGAGTAGGATTGAAGTGCCACATCTTCAATCATGAAATAGCCGCACCATGCGGGGGGAAACTAACTATTTAACCGCATCATCGTGGCAAACACGTTGGCTCGGCGGTATATTTGAAGATACCTTCCAAGGATACTATCACAATCTGCCTCTAACAAGGTTATATGTAATATTCAATTATTTTTTTTGATGTTCACAATATGTTCTATAACATACCTTTGAACTACGTGCGGTGTAGTCACCCCCGCGTGGAGTCGGAAGTAATGTGCTAGATCCAACATGCCATCGTCATCGTTTTACTGAGCCCAATTTTACCTCACAAATTCGTGGCTCCACTCAAGGACTGTACTTGAGGCAATGATCCAGAGCTCTATTAGCAAGCACCGTGGCAAGTGCAGAGAATCTCGTTATGCTACCACGATGTAGGGTGGATTACGGTAGGTCGTACGATTACGAAGGTCAGACGGAAACTCTTCATCCCCGTCGGCGAATCGTGCTGACCAGTTGGACCTTCCTCCTGACCTTTCGACGGAAATGCAATGAATGCACAGCAAAGGTTCGAGATTGGGGGACATACCTCATCCGCAAAGCGCTTCCTCCACCTTTCGCTCCTGAGACGGCTTCTTTTGATACCTCTCTTTTCGTGACGGGAACTTAGTTTCCATTCTTTGTACACAGAATTCCTATGAAGGCGTCTAGAGAGTTTTACAAACGTGGACCGAAGATCCGAAGTGACAAGTATCCTCCTGCCTGCAATGAGTTTTCAGCGGAGCACCAAACTCTGAATTCACGGACACTGACCGGCGTAAGGGTCAGCTGGTGCAGGGAGGTCCAGCCGTGCACTCCTTTGCGCCCAAGCTTCTGCAGGGGTCAACTTCTTCAGTTGATTTTCTTTCTTTCTCAATGCAAGCGTTGCGAGTTGAATTGGATCATCCATCGTCGACATAGGCCTACTCAGCGATTGTGCGATGCACCAGGAACGGTTGAAAGTCCCGCGTATGGCACACGTGCCTCTCCAGTATGATTGGAGAGGCAGTACATTCTTGAGGAAACTAGAAGTAAGACGATGGCCAAAAGACATGGCGTACGAGTTCAAAGATACCAAAAATGGATGTGACTAGTCGGTGTCGGATGTCGGATGCTCTGTGATCACAACACGAAATGTCCTCAGACTCAGTGTTAGCGGAGGAGTTCGAGGTCGAAATTCATCCTGCTTTGATATCCATAGTGGCTCACGACACATCTAGGTCCTTGAATCGATATACCCCACGGAAATATCAGGTTTGTCACCGGTGCCAGATCATCTAGATCAGTGACTGAACGCTTATGCCAAAGTCATATCGGACAGGGAGATCGAGATCGATGTTGAGCCAGATTATCACGTAGAGGGAACGGAACCTTGTGAGCGCAGCATTCGTTGACGTCATGATTCATCGTTATTCGACTGCCTAAGTCAGTCAAACTCAAGTTGTCTGTTCAATATCCCTACGATTATCCCAATGCGCTGCCCACCCTCGCCTTGAGGGCTATTGAAGGAGAAATAGATGACACAGAGAAGGAGAATCTCTTGCAAGGCATCGCTGCTTTAGTGAGTAAATACCTACATGCAATACATTGTTGGGAAATTCAGGGGAAACGCAGGGGGAAGAAAACACGGGCATGGCAATGACTTTTACTCTCGTTTCACATCTTAGAGAACAATTGACGATCTTGGTAGAAGGAAGGATAGCACATCAAATAGCGGCGGATCGCGAAAAGGAACGCCTAGCAATCGAGGTGTGTTCTATGACATGATCTAGCACAAGCATTCAATCTGGCAATCGCAAGGCTGAGGAAGCACGGACACAAGGAACGCCTGTCACGGTCGATTCGTTCAAGGTCTGGAAGGTCAAATTTGACAAAGAGATGCTGGCAAAAAAGGCAGGAGACGAAGAAGAAAAACTGCGTGCTATGACGCCCAAGGAGAAAGAAGAATACAAGAAGATAGGAACCAGGCTCACCGGTAGGCTTCTGGTTCTATTCACTTCACATAACCACTCTCATTATCGCTGTCATAGGACGGCAATTATTTGAACGTAATCGGAATCTGGCACACGAGGACGACGGCCTCATGGAAGAGGGAACCGTCAGTGTCGATATCAGCCAGTACGATCGGATAAGAGTTGACGCTGAAGTCGAGGAGGATCATGTCCATTTCAGTGATAGTGACTAGGTCAGCGTTGGCCAGATCGCCACAGGTATGTACATAGCGGTGTCCAGCACTGCAGGAGTTGTATCTATATGCCATATATCCAAATTCTAATCGCTACAGGCCTGGCAGGAGGCCCGCTTGTCCTTCTGTACCACGGATAATTTCCTCTGTGTTGATTACCTTACAGCCCAATGTCTCTCTTCCTACCTCCGTGAAATAGCCGTCAATTTCGTGGATATCTGGATATCTTAGTCCATCCCATATCATCACCTCCGCTGTGGCATGGAACCATTCTAAGACAGGGTGTCTAATCCACTTTCTAACTTGGCCCCACCCTGCATCATCCACCTCAAACCATCCGAGGTGTCCGCCATGGGAGGTCAATGCCATGATCACCCACTCGTTCTCACCCGCGTCCATGGGAACATCTTGTACGACCGGATCATCGGATGCATTGATAGCAAGGAAAGGGATCCGCACGTCACCGAGAACCTTATGACTTGATGCATACTCATAATAGTCGCGAGCGGATGCGAATGGCCAGGGTGGCGAGGAACCACCTGCTATTCTCGTAAAGGTATCGTCAAATGTATCGATGGCAGGCCGGTTTAGGGACACAGCCTTGATAGCGGCCTTTGCCACATCATGTTCGGGGTAGTGTGAAAACGAGTGAACGCTCTTCTTAAGCATATTGACCAAGTTTCGCCCCATTCCTTTAGAATAGACGTGTAGTCCGAGGTAGGTAGAATTAAGCCTGGTGGTACATAATGATAACAATGAATAGACCCGAGAAGTGCTTCTTGAACTACTTACTTGTCATTATTTGCGTTTAAGTTCCACGGCTAGGCATGGCATTAGTTAAGTTACGTTGAAGATAGAATCATCTTTGGAAACCTACGCATGCCAGGATGCAGGCCGATCTTAATCTGCAACGTTGGCCTTCCTCGGCAATGTACCTTGTCATGACATTTGCTCCAAGTGAGAAACCAAGCCCCAGTAAAGGTGCATCCGGAAAAAGGGCGGAGATGTAGAACACAGCCTGCCTTATGTCATTTGTGTGACCTGCAGAATACATCTGAGGGCTAGTGACAGGGACACCTGCGCCTGAAGGCATGGCCATTAGCACGTTGTATGTATGTGGTCCGAAACGGAACATACAACCACGGAAATTAACGACGACCGCACGGTATCCGAGACCTCCTTCTGAGGTCGGCAAACAGGCAGGCGAGAGAATCGCCCTCACGTACGATTCATAGGAACCTCCCAAGATAGTCAATCTCCTAGTCATGAGATCCTAGAGCACCGACGTACCGCCAGTCAACCCGTGCAGTACAACCACGATAGGAGTGTCGGGTGCCATGTGACCACTGTCGACGGGAGTGAAATCCAAACCTCTAGTCATGTTTTCAATAAAGCACGTCACATGTATTGAATTTGGTCACTTACATTGTTCCGCCATCTTTCAGACGTAACAAGGTCCTGCAGACACTAGTTCCAACAGAGAGCGGAGCATTTCAAGTGGGTAGTACCAACCTTTTATAGACCACCTTGTCTCTCTGAGAAAAGTCACCGACTACACAGTACAGGGTCTGATGGTGTCCACTGAGGAACACTTAGTTTACTTCTAGTCACAAAAACGGTGTGCATTTACCTGGGAAGCCACCATGCGGGGTGAAATGTGGAGTATAAGCTAGGACACCTTTTTTCCACAAACTCTTGAAGGGAGACACGTCTTGTGCCAGTGTCCTGTTCCCGGATAGTTACAGTGGCGGAAGTTGAAGGGTGTTTTACTTCCGTCTTTCGCGCTGAAATCCAAGAGAATAGCGAATTCATTGACCCTAACAAGACGTCTCTACCGCTTCTTTGGTTGGGGACAAGGAATGAGGACAGAACTTGGAAGAGAAGCCGGGTGATGTATATCCGACTAATCCGGCCCTGTCAGCTGTGAGAAAAGGTATACAAGCCCTTGTCAAATGGGGCCAGGACGGTTCATAGTAATCGCACTGAAACTCAACAACAGACTTCTGACTCAGCGAGGTTCGCTGGGCTGTAGGTAGGGATGTAAACTGATATGCAGGACCTCCTAAAACAAAGGGAGGTCGACGTTTGAAAATTTGATTTGAAAGGCTGCATCAGCTCAACTTCGAAGGTCGCAACCATCAGTACAAAGACAAGTGTATTCGCTGATACAAATCGTGATCGACAAAGCGGTGGCCAGACGATGAGTGAGTTTATTCGTGACATATGTCGAGCTCCAACTTATACTGATACTTTAGGTCATGACTGTCCTGAGTGTAGTGGACTCTTTGAGGGCTGTGCCGCTGCTTGGAGATGAATATTAAGAATATTGGTCTAGTCTCCCTGGGCAGACCCAGGAAGACAGTCGTTCCTTCTAAGATTGATCGCAAGTCAACTACAAGAGAGAAGGTCACAGCTTGGGTCACATCACACTAGAAAAGAAAGTCGAACTTGGTTGCGAAGTCGACGCCATGTCTCTTTACAAAACCATCCGTTGTCGTGTTAGTAGCCTGTCCTAGTCGCGTGCCTCTACTGACGGCACGCATTCCAGCACTTTGACGACTCAGGTCATGCCATAAAACCATACTGTACCCAGGGAATGCGTTGTCGGTAAGCATACATCCACCCCTACTGGCTATCATTGGGATTCTGATAAACAAACCTACCAGGTTCATACATCCGGACGACCCACAGTGGAAGGGAGGGAAAGAGGGCCCGAGTGCGCCCCCTTCCAAAGCCTACGAAAGCTCAGAGCACAGACACGGCTCTTCAGTTAGCCCACCTTATCGTCGTCCCCCCTCGTCTTTGATGGATCAACAGACGGATTCACCCAGGAGCAAACAGGAACATGGGGAACGAGATCATGAACGCTCACATAGAGAGCGTCAGAAACCCGATTTTGAATCTTTGGAACGGTACATCCACCAGAACAGGACTTCCCCGAGAGGAACAAGCGACCGACGTTCGTATTCATATCAGCGTTCGAGAAATGAAAGCGTAAGTAGCCCACATTACCGCCTTTGTATGAGTCCAACGAGCATACAGAAACCAAGTAAATCTGTACCAAGGACAGAAAGTACTAAACAAGGCAGAAGCAAGGAGCGTAGTCGCACGGAAAACAAGCAGTGCACGACATCCGGTCCCTCCGACATTTGGGAAGGTCGCCTTTCCACGAATGAGAACATGTCTGACCTGTTCCGTAGCCTCATTAAGTAAGTACTGATGCTCCGTCATGTGGGTACAATCGATTGACCGTCCGCACTTGTAGGCTATGCACAGAAATCGTTCAGGATGCAAATACCTTGTCTCGGGAGGAAGATAAGCTAAGGGCTTTCACGGATTTGTCTGCGGAGCTTTCTCAGGCCTCAAATGGCAGTGCCATTACCGTGGCACCCACCTTAGCTGCCGCGATCACCAGCCACGGTGAATGCAAGGAGCGAATAGAACAACACACGCAGGAGCTCGAGACCTTGTGGGCAAGCTTGTTTTCTGCACTAGAGAGGAACATCGTAAAAGCAGTGGAAACTCATTTGAAGACTGCGGTTGCGATGCTGCAGGAGAAGGGGAGGAACTCCGATGAACGATCGCGATCCCTGGCAGATGGAAGCTTACCTGTCGTCAAGCGACGTCGCATTGGAACGCCAGAGCCTATGGAAACAGATCAAGAACTGGGGGAAAGTCTGAGGGGGTTGCTCCAAGGGATGAAGTCACAAATGGACGAGCAAACAAGAGCTATTGAGAGGCTTTCCAAGGAGAACCAGCAGGTTGAGTTGCAGCTTAGATTTGAATACACGGTCTGGCAAGCTGATAATACCTCTATTGCAGCTGAAGGATTAATTTGTGTCGTCTTAAACTACTGTTAGTACTTGTAGATAGGCCTGGTCTAGCTAAGGGAGTAAATGTAGTACAGCGATCACGTGCCCTTACGCGCCTCCAACGTTGTTTTCGTCTTCCTTGACTGAGCCTCTCGTGAGTCGTGTCCTACCACCCGCAGGTTCCTGTTCTGTCAGTCTCTGCATCTTTACATGCACACAAGGTATTCTTGGGCATCTTCGCAAGATTCATGGATCCTTCGAATTCGACCACACGTTACTCCCCGCCTTTGACTGCCAGTGAATCTTCTGACACAGATGAGGTCAACTCGTCATCGGCAAGAGTCTACTTTGGCCCAGTTCTCTCTCCAGAGAAGAAGTTCATCGTTCACAGCGTCGCACGGAGGGCCGCCCACAAATCTGGCGCGTTCGGCACCCCCGTGCGCCGGTCTCCCAGGCTTTCTGCCCACCCCTCGCCCCGTCTCCCATCGAAGGATGCTCTCTCTGTGCCCGTGTATGACGGTGATGATCAAGATGACACAGGAAGTGTTAATGAGGGTACATCTGATCTTCCTGGCGAGGACACACCCGAGAACGATCCACTCTTTCAGGATGGTAGGTGGAATGTTTTCGTGATGACTTTCTTGATACGTACATATAGCACCAGAACCTTCCTCTGTGCTTGCCAGCAAGATAATGCGTGCATTTGATAACCCTTCGCCGCCGCCTAGGAATCACACTTACCCTGCTTCTGATTATGCACCAGGGAAGGATGGACAATTTCCGTTACTCAGTGTATCTGTGCCTCCTAGTCCATTCCGTTCCATCAACCTTTTCGAGAGGTTAAACCAACTAGCCGCGCCTCTCGATGATACATCTCATATATTTACTGTCCCTCCTTCGACTTTGATGCCAGGTACAGGCAACACGTCTCAGCATGATTTAATTTCATTTGAGTCTCTTCCTGGGCCTATTTTGCAGAGCACTACGTCTGGTCCCCCTGTTACCAACCCCGGTACATCCAGTGTTTCTTCCCCGCCACCGCAAACGACTGTTCATGACTTTCTCTCGGAAACACCCAAACGTCCTGAAGTACGCGTAGACCGCCTGCCTTCTCCAACCTCAGAAAGCACAGTCGATGTGCACGCACCGCCTACTTGTTGTGATCACCTTCGATCGGCATCAAGAGTACCGTATATTTCTGGAGAGCCCCCTCCTTGCCAGCAAGAATCTGAGGATGAAGTGGATGCCGTGCTTTTACCAGGTACCTCAAGAACTCCAGAACCCATAGGTCTCTTAACATCTAGCAATTTAATACTGAAAAGCTCATGCTCCTTAGGAGATGAACCTGTTGGCTCCGACAAAACCAAGGCAAGATGCAAGGGAAGACGTCCTCTAGAAGAGAGCAATAACTCGTTGCACCACAAGCTGAAGTCCTTGTCGCCCCAGTCCGCCGATATACTGACACAGCTGCTGCCATCGTCACATCCGGCTACCCAGAATCAAGACGGTCCTTTGGCTATTGCACAGGTTCTGGTGCCAGGACCCTCTACACTTCGTGTGCCTAGTCCATCGCCCTTCGATAACAACTTAACACATTCGACTATTCAACGTCCTTTGGTCGCTCCCACTCCGGTACGGCCGAAAGGTGTTCTCCACAGCGCTTCTCCCTTCAAGTTTGCGCGTACTCTCGATGAAACTTCCCGAACCCCTGCAAGAAGAGTCCCGATACACGATGCTTTTGCGAATGTTACTCCCTCAATTAAGAAGACTGGTCAGCTCGCTTTACTGGAAGATCAATCTGGTCGTTTCCCAAAGGTGCGCGGTGATGTCTTCTCGCGTCCTGTCGATGTTTCTCGCAGTCCGGCAAGACGAGTACCAGTACCTGCGATGGAGTGCAAACCGTCGCTGAGCCGTTCCACCGCTAGCACGTGTACGCACACGTTGCTGCGAACACGGAGCGCATCTGTAGAACCGCGTCCGACCATTCCTTCTCCGTCCCGCAGTCGCTCCGTCGAGCCTTCTCCAACAATAGCTGGGGTTACAAATAGCGCAAAGGGTAAAGGTCCAATGTTTCCCAGGATTGTTATGACACCAAAGACCAGCACCAAACTCCCCTACCCACTCATACCCGCAGAGAAGTCGGAAGCCAACTCAACCTATCCCATTCCGGAAGAGAACGAGGGAGAAGAAACAGGTGATGGGGTTACCAATTTAATAACTGGAGTAGTACCCAGTCCCCACAAATCTCAACTCAAGCAACCCTCTGTGGGCAGCCGTATTCCTAGAATAGGTGCCAAACCCTACGCACGGCCCCGTTCAGGAACTTCTAGTGCTTCGAATATGACATCGGTGCCCAAGCCATTCCCAAGTAGCGGGCCCGTAAGTACCTCCTACGGATGATTGATTTTCATCTTCCTGAATCGTATCATTCAGAAACCCGTTCCTCATGCGCGCTCCGAGACCAGTCACAGCAACTCAGATGAGCTAACTAATCAGAATACCAACGTGTTGTCTTCTCCCAATAGCTCTGCACTGCAAACACTGAAGAGAAAACGAACACCTGGAAGAACAGTAAACCAACCCAGCTCGCATCCGGTTAAGATTCGTCAGGTGATACCTGGCATGTTAGGTGGGAAATATGCCCTGAAGTCCACCTCAAATATTCCACCCTCAGAGCCCAATGTCCCACTGGTGACAGACTCATTGAAGTCTGCTACACCAATCCCGTTTCGCAAGGTGGTTGATGGTATGCTAGCTGCGCATTACCCACCTGCGAAGTCGAGTAGCAAGGATAGGGAGACACTACAACCTGTGGCATCCCCTACTTTACCTGTCGAAGAAGTCACTGTCGCGAATACTGCCCAGTCGTCCCCGGATGCACAATCATTGCCGTTGTCTCAAACTACGGTTTCAAAGCGTCTCGAAGTCGGTGTTTTAAGCCCACAACCTGATGATACTTCCACAGAACTTACCAATGATGGTGACTTCGAATCATCGCATGGCGATGCCAAGTCTACCTTACAAAGACCATCTCGCACGCGCAAGCCACCCTCCGATGTTGCTGACGTATCCGGCAACAACGCTCGAGCTGCTCTATCTAGTCGCCGGTCACAGAGTCGCCTAGAGCACGAAAGTTTCATGGGTATGAGCGCCACAGCGCTTAAGGCACTCACTTCATCCAATACGGTAAAGAATCAGCAAACTGTCGCTCTTTTTGCAACGGAGGTAATTCGGAAAGAAGGACTTCGTCCAGAGAGTCCGACAGTGAAGATACGAACCATCATGCAGAGACAAAGAGAGGAGAAAGACCGGCAGAGGAAGGAACGAGCTGAGAGGAGAGCACGGAGGAGTGACGAAGGTTGGGCGGGTAGCGATACAGAAGGAGTGGATGAGCTCCCTACCAGATTGCTTGGCATTGATAGTCAAGACAGAACATGTGACAGGACAGTCACTACGTACAACAGGGGACCAGGGGATGACGAGGATTATGAGACGCCAGAGAAACAGCGGCCAGCCAAGAGACTGCGTTTTGGAGAAGATGTTGAACAGGAAGAAATGAAGCCAGCGAAACAAGTCAAGTGGCATCGTGGATTGTCCACTGCTGTTTACCTCGATGACATATGCCCCAAGCCAAGGCCCCGGTCAAATCATGTCATTGCGAAGGGTTGTTTGGCTCCCTCAATTAAGGTATGCATTTTCTTGTATGAAGTGTTTAGTTCTGAATCTACGCAATCTTAGACCCTTCGTCTAGATACACTTGGAAATATCACAGATATTGATAACCGTCCGCCGCTCCAGCTTGTACAGGAGCCCGTCGTTATCAAAAAGTATTTGTATGACAACGACATAGAGCCGGATCTTGTCTCCATCCCCGCGAGGACAACTAGGTCGAAGAGCAAGAAAGCAAAAACCTAGAACTGTCTCTGGTCCAGTGTTGTCATTGCTGATTGCTGTATCTTTATTCCTTATCATTCATTCTTCTGACAAGACGCTGGCATAAATGTATACGAATTATATATGTCCTTCAGAGAAGCTGTCTAGTCATGTATTGGACCGATGGTTGATGGTGGCAGAGGCTTGGTTCACAGGCAGAACAAAGAGCTCTGCGATGTTTACATGTGCTGGGCGTGAGGCTGCCCAAACAATCTCTTCTGCAATGTCTTCGGCAACCACTGGTACGTGCGTTAGAGGATTGAAATGTAGCAAGTTGATTCACGTACAAGGCTGTAGGCCAGTGTATACTTTGTCTGCGGCTGATTTATCGCCCCTGTACCTAACAATGGAAAATTCGGTCTCGACCATTCCTACCAATCAGGAAATGAGTCAGTCACAGTAGTCATCCGTCGGCAGCCTACCAGGTTGAATCTCCGTTACCCTGATAGGGGTATCAACGACTTCTCTCATCAAGGCCGCCGTGAACGCACGAAGGGCGTGCTTTGTTGCACAGTAGATACTGCCACCAGCATAAGGCTCCTTCCCAGCAATCGATCCGATGTTAATGATGTGTCCGGTTCTCCTCTCTCTAAAGTCTGCAAAGGAGATGAGTACGACATAATACTTGGAGACGATGATGGACTTTTGATGAAAAGTTGGGTTAGAGCGATCAGACCAAATACGTTGGTAGCGAACATTCCCTCCATGTTGTCGAGCGAGATGTCTCCTACACGGTCAACACCCACAACATAACCTGCATTGTTCACTGCATAGGAAGGCGTTTGGTACAGAAAGAGGGAAAAATCACAGCGTTGCAGCTTTACCGAGTATGTCAATGTTCAGGAGATCCGCAGGGATTTTCTCGGGAAGCGAAGCAACTTGATCCCTGTCAGAAACATCAAGAGGAATAACTGTAAATCTGCCCCCGTGTTGAACACCAGCCTCCTGATGTGCGGCGACACACTCCTGTTGCACCTTCTCGAGAGCATCCATACGACGGGCAGTGAGGATCACGTTTGAACCACCCTGGGATGAGTTAGCAGGCGATCGCAGCGTCCGATGAAGGTGGACAGACTCGCTTTCGCGAACAGAATCGCAGCTGCCTTTGACGCAGGCTCATCAGCTGTCTGCTGGCGAGTGGGCACGCTGACCAAGCCTTACCGCACCAATACCTGAGCTCGCCCCCGTAATCAAGACGGTCTTCCCATGCAAACGAGATGTATTGAATACAGACATGTGAGATAAGTGGGTGAGACACTGATGAAGGGATCGATAAGAGGGGATTCGTTATGTGTGTGGATGTTCTTCCACTGGGATCAAGATCAAGAGTTCTCAGTGGGTGCATCCCTGCTCCTATCACTACTTTTGCGCCTCAAACTGAACATGGAATCGGCGAATGCACGGCGGTGGGAGAACATGATGGCTTGGCTCGACAGTCTTGGCGTAGCAACGTCGGACCTCCCCGTCGAGTGCAGAAGGACACCTGGTTGAGTGGTTTCACAACAGATCTCCTTTCATCCGCCCACACGGGAGACTCACATACAGCGTCTGGTAATGGCCTATTTTCACGGAGATCTTGTCGGGTGTGTCGCTTGAAGCTCATCTATGTTTACGAGCAGAGCACTGAGTATTGAATTATTCACCAGCCAGGGAGTCTTCTATTCTCTATCCCGGCCAAGGTGATGATGAACATGATGACTCTTAAACCGTACTACCCACCACAAACTGTCAAATCACTCTCTGCGATGCAGCTGATCTCTATGCATTTGCTCATCTGGCGTCCAGAAGGGGACGATGATAGCAAGGACGTACTCTTCGGGCCATATATTTCGACTCTGCCTCGAGAATTTAGTAGCCATCCCCTGACATGGATAGTTTGGTCCAAGTATCTAGGACGACCATGTACTGGGGGAGAAGATATTTCGTTACAATGGCTTCCACCCAGTATTTCCACTGAGCTGCAACGACTCTATAGCCGGTTTTTGGACGACTGGTGTAAAGTACACTCTTGCATGGTGTGATAGTCTGTTTGGTGAGCCACCCACCGCTCTAACTTTTACGCAGATGCAATCCCCTGTGTCTCTAGATGGAATGCACCGGTTGGCAGGTATAGATCAGACCGAGCTTGTCATGGATTTCTTGTGGGCTTGGCTAAACGGTAAACAGGTTACCCCATACCCTCTTCTTATTTAAAGGCCTTTTCCTTAGTGAATACACGATGCATATTTTATCGCCTCAAATCTTCAAAGTCGGACCCCAACAATCTCACCATGTGTCCAGTACTTGATTTCGCTAACCACAGCCCAGACAAGTCGAACATGCACCCCAGCCCAAATAATGCTGACATCTGGAATTTTGCACCTATACCTTCGATAGGAGAAGGACTCCGATTTTTCTCCAAAGATGATGTAACGATAGAGGAGAACAACGAAATTCTGTTGAAATACGGATGCCATTCTAACAAAACCCTTTTCGTGGAATATGGGTTTGTGAATGAAATTCACGATGCTGCGGTGGGGATTGACGGCGAAGTCGATGTGCGAGATGTTGTCGAGAAATGCTTCACAGATCCACATCGTAGCCATGTGGTGAAGGATGTGCTCGAGAAGGAAGGTTACTGGGGGTATGTCATTCTCATATTCAATATGCACGTGAACCTAGCCTTTTTATCAGTGACTGGGTGATTTTTTCAACGCCAGAATATGCCCGACCGTCCTGGCGATTAACCACGGCGCTGCGTCTGTACAATCTTATGTCAGGAAAAGATGATATAGAAGAGAGCGATATCCAGATATGGCGAGATGTTACTCTAGGCAAGCGGGAACGGGTGTCAGAGAGCAACGAACGATCATGTAGAGAATCTATCCTCCATATATGTGAGGTGGTCATGAACAGGGCCCAGCGGAGACTTGATGGGCTGGTGACTTGTTCCCAGGTTCAACAATCCATACGGACGCTGTGGATGGAGGAACTTCTGGTGGCACAAGCTGTCAAAGACAGCATGTGCAGAGGCGACGGGTTTTAATCTCCTGCTGGTTTAGAGCAACCTGTGCATGTTTAGTAGGGACTACTGTAGTAATCGACACATCGAAGAAATAATAAACGCATGTTTGGTGGTGGTACATACCGCCTGCCTTTGGACCAGTCTATGAAGGTAAAAGGTTCACTTCCCCCCAAAAAGGCATGGTCAGTTTCTGGAGTTAAACTCCTGCACCTCCTGTATTTCTAGAAGTATAGAGTTGCGGAAGAACCAGTGACCACACAGCATACGGTCAGTTTCTGATGGAAACAATGAGTCATTTGTGACATAGCCTGCAGATGCTGTGAGCCTTGAAGCTTGAAGCTTGAAGGTCGATGACATTGGCTGATCCTGGCAAGAACTCAATTGCACAGCCACCAGGCTGATACGCTGGCGCTATTTTGCTGCACAACCCTCAATTTCCTGACTCTCACCGACCACAGGCCGGTCTGCTCCCTCCTATCAGGATGGCGGTCGAACCACTCCTTGGAACAAAAGCCCAACGTGCCTTTATGATCACTAGTACGTCGTCAGATACTCCGCATTACCACACAATCTGATGATTCATCAGTCGCAATTCGTAAGTCTTGCTCCGAACACTTCAGCACGAAACGCTATTGAACACCGACGTAGAGGCCCTAATAGTCATCGCATTAGTTGCATCGACCTTTGGCATTGTAAGTGAGACATTTCAACTGTGGACTGCGCCGGCGTCTGATCCACTTTCAGGTACGTACATACCTGGGATCAAATTTCGACGATGCTGGGTACAAGGCATGTATTTTCGGGGGTAAATCGTACTCGGGTGGTTAACGAACTCATAGACACTGCCATGTTACCTCGCATTGTTCATTCTCGCCGAGTAAACGCTGCTTCACAAGTTCACGTTAATATCTACTAATCCCTCTGGGCAGGATATTCGAGCTTGCTTTAGCTTTCGATGCTCTGAGACTAAGAAATAGCATTCAACTACTAGGCATCATTGGTAGGTGTCCTGGCTACGTACAAGAGTTCCAATTCACACTATTCCTGTAGCATTCCATGCTGCTCTTATCGTCTTTTCAGCATTACAGGTGCACGAGACCAACGTTGCCATTGTGCCTTGCGATCTATCCGAATGTAGCAGTGACCCCAACTATCTATGGGACAAAGTGATGCCATTCCTTGTGACCGCGCCATGCATAATATCTGTTTCGTGGATCTTACTAGCGTTCTGGATAAAACGGCTTTTCGAGGAGTTTGGGTAAAGGGTTTACCCCTTCAAACAGCATTCATACTCACAGCTGACATCCAGATGGGAGATTTTCCATGTTGTCGGCGCAAACCCAAAGCTCAAGTGTTCGTAAACGCATTCCTGTGCTTTCGTCCATGACTGAAAGTGTTGGAACAGCGATGTACTTGTTCTACCAAGTTTTCATCTGCCTGCTGAAATTCGACTTTTTCTGCTTCGTTGGTGTCACTATGCAAGTGAGGATGCACTGAACATTTCACGAAATGCAGGTCGCTGACATTGGGTAGCTTCTCATAGTTGTTCTTTCTACCAATTCCACTGAATTCGGCCTCACTATTACTGCGATACCGATTGTTTTAATCCTTCTTGCTGGTTGCGCCTATGCTGTTCAACGCGAGGTCAAGTGGTATGTTCTCTGAATCGATCTCCTCGATCGTAAATTAAATTGGATATATCAAGGCTAATGGCTACCTGTCTTGCCTTAATGGTGGCTGCGATGACATACTGTAAGTCATCCCTTGGTTTTCTGGTGTAGTTCAACGTATCCCTTGTTCGCTCTCTTATTGCAGTTGGTGAGTGCACACAAGACGTTTACATCTTTATGTCTATAACCAAAGTTCCAGTGTATAAACTCGTCCGTTTCTATGAGCCTTCATCCGAAGCGCAGTATCTGTCCACGCGTGCAACGCTGACTGTGTTCAGTACGTGCTTTAATAACTTACTATCGTACCATTCTGATCCTAGAACTAGCGATCGTTGCATTCCTACTCCTCTTGGCCAGTTTCTTTGTCGGGATTAAATGCTTCTATGATTTCGACAAGGGGCTGCATGATTCTAAGACACGAGGTCAGTCCCGTCCTTTTCAAGTCCTTAATCACGTATTCGACGACTTCCCCCCTAGGAATAAATACTGATCCACAATATATGCCTACGCCAAAGTCACCGGAGACGTCTTACTACACAGGTGGTGGTCCCCTCCAGCCACAGATTTCTATCGAGTAGTGAAGTAGCACGCCAGGACTTAGGGCCAGAGTACTCGTGGATGGGCAACTTGCACACGATACCTCTAGTATTCCTCTTCGACTTCTTCACTTTTGTAACTACTATAGGAACAAGGAAACCTATTTAATTTTTGTCTTATGCACATTCATCCACCTAGTTTACTATAGACTTGTGGAAATGTCCCGGAAGTGTCACTTTTGTAACTATATATAGGAGCACGGAAGCAATTTACTAGTCGTATGCATATCGTCCATGGAAACAAGTCAACTGCAGTGGGTCTATGTAAATGTCCTTGTAACCTTGATAATGATCAGTCCTTAGTTCTGCTTGATCCTTGGAGGTTAAGACAATTTGGAGACTGCTTTGCGAGCACTATAGCGGCTTGTGGGATCCATACGCCAACATTGCTCGATGATTGACCATAGCATGGAGTCTTCTGGTCGCGGCGTCCATTCTCGTTGAGGCATGTCGCCATTCTTTATTAGAGTGACGATCCTGCCGTAAGGTAAACCTTGGAAGAGAAGACGACCGGTTACCATCTGACAGAGATGTCAGACATCCGATGAGGTGAAATTAACGTGATAGGGATCTCTCACCTCATACAGGACACATCCAAACGACCACATATCACTATAAGAGGTGCAGTGGACATTTTCATCTTGAGTTGAGAGTTCTGGTGCCAGATACTGAAAAGGTGTTATAGGACGACCGATAGCCGACGAGTCCAGAATTCGGCGAGAATCTGATGCGAAAGCTCGACCGAAATCGGTCAAGCGGGCATGCCCCTGTACATCAACCAACACATTGTCCTGAAGATGGGAGTGGTTAAAGTTAGAAAACGTCAAAGCGAGGCATGACCTACACTTTTCAGATCCCCATGATAAACGGGGGGCTTCAAGTTGTGTATGTACTCCAGACCTTTCGCAATATCGGTTGCCTGGTAAATATTACGCTTCTGTAATGGAATAAAAGCGATGCATGGATACATACCAGTGCTCGGCGATTCGCTGAGGGGTTTCTGGAGAGATAACTGAAGAGCGTCCCATTAGTCATAAACTCGGAAACTAAGCCAATACTAGGTGGTTTTTGATATGGAACCACCCCACAGAATGGCACAATATTTTCATGTTGCAGACAACTCCACAAGGTTGCTTCACTGGAAAATGCCTGGGGATTTTGATGAGCCTCGCAGTTATAAGATACGTAGCCATGGAACCTACCTTTTTGTACTGGTCCCTAGTATGCTCGTCTTGAAAACTTATTATTTTGATGACGACATCTGAGTGGTTGTAGCGTCCAATGTGGACGACCGCCCCAGAACCTCCGCGAGCAAGCATATTACCCGTCTGCACTCGGTTCCCTTGCAGGATGAGGCTCCCTGGGATATATGCGGACTTCCTTGACAATCGAAGCAAGTGGCTAAGCAAACGCTCTCTAACAACTTTGGCGTTGAAATCAAAGACGGTGAGGTACTGTTTTCAGTGAGTAAGGCCAGAATTCTGTGGTAGTAACATGATGGAAATGTACTTACCATGTGAAGGAGATCAATGACTACGTTGGATTCTTTCCAAGGGGCGGAGTCCCCATGTTCATGGACAGGTTGCTTAGATGCCAGGCGATAGAACGCTGCTTCTTGTGCTCTTCCGCAGCGAATTATCTGGTACAAGATACCGTCTTTATCGTCTTCAAGTACCGGAGCAGTAGATTGCAACAAATTAGAGTGCCTTTGACAAGGAGGAGCCTGGGAGGGTCGCAGATAGTTGTACAATGCATACTTGATCTTCGAATGGTGAGTTAGCTGTTTCAGGCTATCCCACGATCTCCAGAGCGATACGCATTGTTCAAAGCTTTGCATTTGCCTGTAGAAATTAGTAAGGAAGGAGAGACGAAGATTGCATCACCCACCATTGGTCTCGACCCTTACAAACCACCAAGTGCGCGTAGACTTGCACGAGGAAGGCCTGACGAGCCAATCAGAATGATTGAAGGGTAGGATAATGGAACAGTACAGACCCTGTGAACCTGAATGTCGGTCACATATTGTTTGCATCGCTCCCGATCCTCCCCGGAGAGGGAGGAGTGGATACTTTGGTAGACTTTGTGGTTATGATTGTCGAATAACTTCTTTGCCTTGCTATCGACCTCCTTCACTGTGAAGGGTCAGCTTGGGGTGAGATATCATAGAAAATAGCAAACATTGAGGTTGGAGGGGGGGCTATGCGACGGGGGTGAGAAGGAGCATTGGTAAAAGGGTAGTGTCTCACTTACGGCGTGGACAACTTGGTGGCTCCCTGCACCGTGGTGGGGGTTCCAGGATGGTTGAAGGTGAGGATTTGGATGAGAAGGCTTGGACCAAAATGGGGACATAGGGTATCAGTGATAAAGTTCAATGAAGGGATATGAGTAGAATGAATATGGCTGGTGAGAGTAGGCAGTGAGAACTGGGGGTGTGTTGAGGTGAATACGGAACGATAGCTCGTCTGCTTTAAAAGCGAAGTGTGCATCCACACTTCGCAACGAGGCAGTGAAGGACGTCGACATGGTGGGGGCAGGAAAACAAAGCGTTGCGAATGGATCTGGAGGAAATACAAAAAAAAGCCTGGCAGTTGCAATGTGGGGGGAATGGATGATGAGTCAATCGCGTGACATGCCCAGCGTGAGACCAGGAAACACTGACCAGTGTATGCTTGTGGATCCAAAAAAAACAAAAGGCATCAGCCGTTTCTCAATTGCGACGCTTCTACGCCCCTGCAACCATTCAGTCAACAGTACGGCAAAAGGTAGCTACAAATCGAGGTAAGACCATCTAGGGCACAAACAAGGGGGGAACCAAATGCCAACGACAACCGAACATTGTTGTACATCACCAGCAGCTGACTGTTAGTATATCCACCACCCTCATGCAAAGTACTCAGTACGTTCTTAGATCGTGCGCGTCGCCGCTGGCCATGCGCTGTCGTCGCTGAGCCCAAATCGGGCTCCGACACGAGCGTGTCACAATGTCACATCACACTCTCCCGTGACGATGGACCGCGACGATCCCATCGAGCAGTTCTTCCCTGACGAAGACGATGTCGACCTCTACAAGGTCCTTGGTCTGAAGTCAGACGCATCTGCAGAGGAGATCAGGAAAGCCTATCGAAAATTGGCACTCCTACATCATCCAGACAAGCATGCCACGTCCACGGGTGAGGCACGCGCACACGCGTCCATGCACTTTCAGAGGATTGGTTTTGCCTATACCGTGCTGAGCGACCCAAAGCGGAGGAAAAAGTATGACACAACTGGAACGACGGACGACAACTTAGCACTAGAAGCAGACGAGGACGGTGGATGGGAAGCATACTTCGAAGACCTCTTTAATCGCGTCACGCGTGGCAGACTAGACGAGATGAAGAGGGAGTATCAAGGCATGTCGGCCTATCCGTTTGTCCTGGACTGCATTTACGCGTCTGTTCAGGTTCCTCCGAGGAAATACAAGACTTGAAAGCGGCTTACCTCGAGACCGAAGGTTCGCTGGGTGAAATCATGAAACACATCCCCCACTCCACCATCGACGATGAGCCTCGCTTCATTCGTATCATATCAGATCTTGTTCAGAAATCAGATCTACCCGACATGCCGCTCTGGCAATCCACTTCCAAGGATGAAAAAGCAAGACTCGTCAGGAAAAAACAGAGCGAGAAGGAGGCAGAAGAAGCAGAAGAACTTGCCAGGGAATTGGGTGTGTGGGATGAGTTTTATGGTAGTGGTAAAGTTGGATCGAGGAAGGCAACGGCCAAGCGTAAAGCGGATGAGAAAGAGGACGCAGATGAGGAAGACCATTCCACCCTTCAGGCACTCATACTGCAAAGACAGAAAGCCCGGAACGGCTTCTTAGATAACTTGGCGGCCAAGTATACGGCGATGGAAGAAGGCTCGTCCAAGAACAGAGAGAGGGGCAAGAAACGGACAAAGGCAGTCACCGAAGACCATGTCGAGGAAGAAGAGACACCGTCATCGAAGAAAAAGTCGCGGTCAATGCCCACTTCCCCTGAAAAGCCTCAAACTAAGAGATCCACAAGAACGAGCAGAGGTAAAGGAGGGACTCGTGTGAAGTCCAAATAGTTAATTTGCTTGACGGATCTTCACCGCTGAACCATGTATTAACTTATGTCGAGCCCCTCATTCTCGTTGACGAGTCGATTGGAATGAGATACCCACATGTACTAATATCTATATTTACACAAAACATTACACATACCTCAACGGATCGATACCAAGACTTCGTCGCGCCTGTATGATTGCGGCAAGCTCCTTGATACACTCCTCCAGAATGACCACGTTATCCAGTAAACTTGACAGTGTGACGTATGTAGTCGGTTGTTCAGTTTGTTCCGCTGCTTGTTCAGCGCTAGCTCTCTCTCCTCCCCAGTGACTGTCCGTAAATACGTCTTCCACGTCAACATTCCAGGTGGAGGACTTCGCAGGTGCCCATAGGCTAGAAGAAGGTAGAGGTGCAATAAACGGCTCGACAAGGATATCCGTCGTCTGTTGGTAATGTGGCGCAAAAGGATTGGACATGACGGCAGGTTTACTATCACTCTCTGATAGGGTTTGAGACTCTGGAAGGGCCTGGACCTTCGATTTGTTCTTCCGTGGTGTCAAAAAGGATACCAACGAACTTCTTGGCTTCGTCTTTGGGCGTGGTGGAGTAAGTTGGACACTAGTAGAGGGACCAGCGGATGGTTTAGTGTGGCCAGGGTTGGCTACAGGCTCCAACGCCAACGTGAGAGCATCAGTGAGATTCTCCGAGAAGAGAAGGCCCCGACGACGCTCTAACAAGTACTTGTCAAATTTGTCAACCGATTGCCGATAACGTTCTAGCTGGTCGACTAGGCCTTGGAGAATGGAATGCACTATAGGGCGAGAGGCACCATCTAGTCTCTTTGCAGGCAGATTATTGGTCTCTGTGACCAGCTTCTCGTTAATGTCGAAATCGATCGATTGGTCATCTCGCATGTCGTCTAACGCCAAGTCATCCGATGGAATTGTAGGCAAAATATCACTGGAAGCGCACGTGAGCCATCCAGCGATCGATCTATCGGGGCAAAGCGCAAGCTCAGCCATGACCCCTGTCAACGAAATGTTCGTTTTCGGTGTGTTCGCAAAGAACCTGCGAAGGCATTCCAGAACAGTAGACAGGATGGTATCATTGGTGTTGAGATGGTGTCTACACCTCGACCTAACCTGAGGGTCCTCGTCGGGAGGGACAAAAAAACAACGATGGTGTTGGATAGCGGCAAGTGCATCGTGAAGATAGTGGTCATAACCTGTGCTGAAAACGTCCTCGTTGTGGGACGGATCCAAGCGCGAGACGAGAGCGAAATAGAGGTCCATCTCCCGTTCGTGTGTCGTGTATGTCGTTTCCGGTTGGACATAACTAAACAAAGTGATTGGCCGAGGGGTGAGAGAGTCGACCTCTGCCCCGGGATACACGAACTCTTCGTCATCGCTTTCATCTCCTGGATCCTGGAGAGGTTGGACCGGCGTGATTGTGACAGGTTCAGGGTAGCTAGTCGCGTTTGTATCGGGGATGACAAGGAGCAGACCGTTCGTGTTGACACGACAACGCTGGCTCAGCATGGTTTGGAGTAGCTGTATTGCGGCAGTCACCGTTGCTTGGCTGTGGGAACGCAAGTTCGACAATAAAAGGTCTTTGAGAGTGAAGCGGCCAACAGAGGTGGAATACCCCGACGGTCGCCTGGAATCCGGTGCCTCGAGCTCCAACAGCATCATAGCGCTACTCTTCCGTTGGTGGAGCTTGGTCTGCTTGTCTACCACAGCAGCAGACCTCGATAATGGGGGCGCATCAGCGTTCTGGGAAAGCGTACCATATGGGCGTTGACGTATACAAACATCTTCATTATCCTCACTCATGAGGAAGTCGACAAGCAGATCAGATAACGGGCCACTGTCCAAAGTCCGAATCATGATATCGATATACGACAAAACGGCCACGGCACTGCCATCAATGTCGGAGCATTCCAATATGGATGGATACAGCACGTTTTCCAGGAATATACGACGAACTGCATCAAGGATAGATTGCACGATGGATGCACCAACGAGAGCGGAGGCATCCATTTCTCTGTCCGTGGAGTCGCGAAGAACGTTTCTACGAATGATATCTTCCAGAAACTCGAGCAGTTTGAGGAAATGATCAAGGCGAGATTTGAAATCCGGACTGTTGGAGTCTTCCAACCCAATTATCCTGTTCTTATCCGTGGGTGATTCAGCATCATCTTTTGACTTCGACCCTGTGCAGCCAAGGACCATGCCACTATTTTCGTTTGTGTCTGAAGCTTTGAGAGAGCATATCTCGAGCTTTGAAGGGAGTAACGAGTACACGGCACCTAAGCCAGCGCCAAGTACTTCAGAGAAGTCACCATCGACTATGTATTCTGCAAGCGAGAGAGCAGCGTCCGTGATTGGATCGGAAGGAGGGTTTTCGGAGATAGAGGGAGGAGGCTGTTCAGCTTTGTCGTCCCCCGACGGGAAGCGAGAAGGATCCCTAGGAGACATGGCTACATCCATCAAAAACAAGAGCCCAGCACGAGCAAAATCCCCGATCTGCCCTTCGCGATGGACAAAGCGCAGCAAATAGTTAAATAGGAGGAACTCATACTCTGGTTTCCGCGCATTAGAGGAAACAGGAGCAGAGGTTATTGTTGCTTGTGATGGGGTCGGTGAAGGTGTACGTGCAGCATCATTGCCAGGACTTCGACCTGTGCTATCGTCCTCTTCGTCGTCGTCGTCTTCCTCTTCGACAGCAAACAAGGGTTCAGATCGGTACCAATGCTTATCGTGGAAGAATATCATAAGAAGCTCCCTGTGGGTTCGGATGCGGCTGCAGAGAATGCAAAGTAGATTGACCACTAGAATTTTTATGAGCATTGAAAGTGCCAATAGTCAGAGTATCACTCACGATCCACTTCGTATTCAGAGGGCTGGCTGCGAACAGCATTCTTAGCGGCCCCCATGACCTTGTGGCGACCGTCCAATTGTTCCTGGATGTCATCGCCCACACAATTCCGAAGTAACCTGAGAACCGCTCTGTGCACAGCAGAGTGCACAAGAAACTGTTCATCCATAAGGACTACCATATTCTGGACTGCACGAAGGACCTCTGCTTGTATCCCTGACGGTCGGTCTGGCTCACTGAGCCGAACGAGCGTTCCTAGTACATCTACACGATCATTCTAGTGATTACGCTGGCGAAAAGATAGACCATTCTCACCATTTTTCAGTAAATGCTCGAGGCAAGCACCTGTCGCGCTTAGAGGACGTGAAACGCGAACGTATCATGGAAGCAACTAACTTGCCTTTCCTCGGCCCGCGAGGTCTCCCAAACCAACGCATCTACCATCGATCGAAGATGGGCGGGCACATCTGTCGACGATATGCCCTTTAAGAGCTGTCGTTCATCGGGGTGTTCGAGTGTGGTCTACCGACTTCCCTGGGTAAGTGGACGTGATGCAATAAAGTCGAGTCACACACCTTGATCAGATTCCAAGATTGGATGAACTCTGCACCATAATCATGAACGGGCTTCGGTGAAGGCTGACTATTTGCACTCCGTAGGAACTTAGAGAAATAGTCCATACTTCGTCATGGACGAGTGGAAGCAGATATACGCAAGTCACGTGATACCAAGTATGTAGAGGAATAATCAACGCAGTAGGTACAACTAAAATACCTAAGTTCCAGGAGGTCACGCGGGTGGGAATGATAACCTCGCCTGTTTCAGAGCTACCTTTGGTTTCACAGTATGTGGTGGTACCTTCGGTGGGCATGGGAGGTACTCCTTTGGGAGGACAGGAACCTTGAGGGATGTAATCGGTTTGAGGGGCTTGAGATTGGGCTCAAGTTTCGGGACTTTGATACTGCCAACCTCGTTAGGTAAGTCATTCGCTCCACTGGAAGATCCAACATGGTCTAATTGGGGCCCGGGGAGCTTAGAAACATCATCCTGGGATTCTGAGAATGCAGAGGTCGTCCGCTTTGCGAACGGGTTTCGCGATGTGCCCGACATACCTGAAAGAACTCTTGGAGGAGCACTTTCACATTTTTGGCGTTTATTCGCAAGCATGTTCACCATGTCATTGACAACACCTGCGGTACGCTTGTTGAATCGTCGAGGGGCGAACTGGGAGAGATCGCTACGGCTTCCAAAGACTGGTCGTTGTTTAGGAGTGGTTGTATTCGTCACGAAAGGTTTCTCATAGGATTCGAGGGTACTCCATGGAGGGGGTGGCCTAATTACCGCCAATGGATCCGGACCTCCATCAAATGAAGGAAAGTACTTCGCCGAAGGACGACGTGTGCTTGTTCCCACCCCAACGTTTTGATAAAACGACGAGACACTTGGGATGGCTAAAGACAGTTTCGAGGAACGCGATAAAAATGGCACAACAGGAAGTCTAGATACATCCGTTTCGAGTGAGGGACCTGCTAGCATACTTGGGGAATCCGTGATGGAGTGGGAAGAAGTAGACTCAGGTATACGCAGCCGTTTAAGTGGAAATGGGCCACCGTGACCATCACGTGAGTGATGGAACAGCTTATCGATGTGTATTCGAAACACCGATCGTGATGGAGAGGAATGTAGGGCTACTGTTGGAGTTGACGTGGCGGCGATCGATTCCAGCGTGTCAAGGGAAACAGAAATAGTGGCCGGATGAAAAAGGCCTTTCTTATGCGATGGTAGGAAGGAAAAGGGACCGAGTTGTTTCGAAACCGCTGCTCGAGTGCAGTTTGTGAAACGCAAGTCTATGGCAGCATTGAATGACACTGCAGAGACGGGAGTCTATTCTGACACACCTAGAACCGACAATAGTGGAAATGTCTTGAGAACAGGTAAAACCTTGTCATCCACGTTTGTGCAGCTATGCAAGCTGAGTATTCGAAGTCCCCACAGACCGGCCCTGGAATCGTCGTCCCAGGACACAGACAAACTACGAGACAGGACGGTTATCCCGTATGTGCTGATGCGTGTGGCACGGAGATCGAGTGCAGTTAGGGTGTTGATCCTACGCAACTCGCTGACGGTATCGTCTGAGACGTGCTTGCAGTTAGGGAGAGAGAGGAGGGTTAGTAAAGAGAAGTGGTAAGAACTTGGGATTTGCTGAAGCAGTGGAAGAGAATGGTCAGCCAGAGGGAGGCCCAAGTGATGGAGGTGATCTGGTAATGGATGCATGACCTGCGCGATCGTTGCCCATATTGTGGGATCGGAGAGACATAGTCTGCTGAGTGCGTCGTCCTTGTAAGCGACGCGTAGGGGACCGATGGCGTGGAGTTGTTCGGTGTGCGGGGCGAGAGCCATGATGCAGAAGAAGGCCAGAGGAGGCACTGGGGGCGCGCATGAGGGTGTCTGGCCATGATACGCGGTCTGAGCAAGAGATGGACCGAGCAGCGATTTCTTGATGGAAATGCCAGCGTCGTCGATGACGGTGTCCGAGTGTTGCTGTGTGTTCCAAAGTACAATAGGCTGTCTCATGGGGAGAGCGGGGTGGAGCGTGTCATTCCCACACATTCTTCCCTCTTTACTCTCTCGTCGCTCGTTTAATACCCATGGCTCGTCCTCCAGCGGGCTTCCCGAATCCATACGGACTCTCTGATCCAATTAGACAGGATTACGACGACTCGCCGTCCGTGTCTCCCTACAATAGCACTACAAGGCTTGCAGGTAACCAACCTTATTCTGACCACACCCATTTCGTCGACTCCCAACTCTCCACTTCTCTTCCAGGTCGTGAATCAGCCTCTGATGCTGGCCATGGAGGCCCTTCCTACGCTCCCTCTATTAACTCTCAAGCAAGCCAGCCTTTCAGCTCTCCCTTTGTAGACCCAGGTCAAGCATCCCATCCATACCCTGCTTGGTCTCCAGACCGCCAAATCCCTATATCCATGGAGGAGATTGAAGACATCTTCCTTGACCTCACTCACAAATTTGGTTTCCAACGCGACTCTATGCGGAACATGGTTCGTCCACTCCCCTCCTACACATCTCCTGCTCACCCGCCTTTCTAGTTTGATTTTTTAATGGCTGCCCTCGACTCTCGTGCATCTCGTATGAGTCCAAACCAGGCACTCTTGACTCTGCATGCCGACTACATTGGTGGTCAGCACGCCAATTACCGCAAATGGTACTTTGCAGCACAACTCAACCTCGATGACGCCGTTGGTCAGTCCCAAAACCCCGGTTTGCAGCGCTTGAAAAGTGTCAGAGGTGGCAGTGTAAAGACGGCTGGCTCAAAGCATCTCGACAATGCGTTGAACCGCTGGAGAAACGCAATGAATAACATGAGTCAATATGATCGTCTTCGTCAGATTGCCCTTTACCTTCTCTGCTGGGGTGAGGCTGGCAACGTTCGCTTCGTACCAGAGTGTTTGTGCTTCATCTTTAAGTGCGCCGACGACTATTATCGCAGTCCTGAATGTCAGAATATCGTGGATCCCGTAGAAGAAGGCCTGTATCTCCGAACCATCATCAAACCGATCTACAGGTTCATGCGGGACCAAGGTTATGAGGTCGCAGACGGCAAGTTCGTACGTCGGGAGAAAGATCATGACCAAATCATCGGTTACGATGATATCAACCAACTTTTCTGGTATCCGGAAGGCCTCGCTCGTATCGTACTCGACAACAACGTAAGTTGCCAGCATTCTATACCTTTCTCTTCTCACTGTATGTTGCCAGACTCGATTGGTCGATCTCTCCCCTGCTAAACGCTACCTTAGTCTGCGTCGTGTTGACTGGAACAGAGTCTTCTTCAAGACTTATTTTGAGAAACGTTCTATTGCGCACCTCCTTGTTAATTTCAATCGTGTCTGGATCCTACATGTCGCCACATACTGGTTTTACACCGCATACAATTCTCCAAAGGTCTACACACCACGAAATATGCAATACCCCACCGCTGCTATGACTTGGACTGCGACGGCTTTGGGTGGTGCAGTCTCCACTCTCATCATGATCTTCGCCACTCTTGCGGAATTCATGTATATCCCAACGACATGGAATAACGCCTCTCACTTGACGACACGCTTGATATTCCTTCTTGTCATCCTCGCTCTTACTGGTGGCCCGACGATTTACATTGCCTTCATAGCAAACCAATCGAGTACCTCAAATTCACAGATTCCCCTCATCGTCGGCATCGTACAATTTTTTATATCTGTCGTCGCAACCATTACCTTCGGCTTGTTCCCTTCAGGTCGAATGTTTGGTGATCGTGTTGCGGGCAAGTCGCGCAAATACATGGCCTCGCAGACCTTTACTGCCTCTTACCCCGAACTCCCTCGTTCCGCCCGTACGGCCAGCATCTCGCTCTGGATCCTTGTCTTTGGATGCAAGTTCTCTGAATCGTACTTCTTCCTCACCAGTTCGTTCAGTTCCCCCATCGCTGTTATGGCGCATACCACTGTTCAGAATTGCAACGATAGATTTTTCGGCACGGCACTTTGCTCGAACCAGGTCCCTTTCACGCTTGCGATCATGTACGTCATGGATTTGATCCTTTTCTTCCTGGACACGTATCTATGGTACATCATCTGGGTCGTTGTCTTCTCTGTCGGTCGCTCTTTCGGACTTGGTCTGTCTATCTGGACGCCCTGGAAGGATGTTTACACGCGGATGCCAAAACGCATTTATGCCAAACTTCTTGCCACTGCAGAAATGGAAGTGAAGTACAAGCCCAAGGTCCTGGTATCCCAAATATGGAATGCCATCATCATCTCTATGTATCGTGAACACTTGCTGTCCATTGAACACGTCCAGCGTCTCTTATATCATCAAGTCGATGGCCCAGATGGCAAGCGCGTTTTGCGTGCACCACCCTTTTTCACCAACCAGGGCAGTACAAAATACAAAGGTATCTTCTTCCCGGCAGATGGCGAAGCTGAGCGTCGAATCTCGTTTTTCGCGTCTTCTCTGACCACGGCGCTGCCGGAACCTCTCCCGGTCGATGCTATGCCCACATTCACTGTTCTTGTCCCGCACTACTCGGAAAAAATCCTACTTAGTCTCCGAGAGATCATTCGCGAGGAGGATCAAAATACTCGAGTGACACTACTCGAGTATCTAAAGCAATTACACCCGATCGAGTGGGACAATTTCGTCAAGGACACCAAGATCCTTGCAGAGGAATCGGATGCGATGGATGGGACTTCCACAGTGAATGAGAAACACAGCAAGGCAGATGACCTTCCATTCTACTGCATCGGGTTCAAGACGTCCTCTCCCGAGTACACTCTTCGCACTCGCATTTGGGCGTCACTTCGTGCTCAGACCCTCTATCGCACTGTCTCTGGCATGATGAACTACGCCAAAGCCATAAAGCTTCTGTACCGGGTTGAGAACCCGGACATCGTTTCGCTTTTTGGGGGGAACACGGAGAAACTTGAGCGTGAATTAGAGAGGATGTCTAGACGGAAGTTCAAGTTCACGATTTCGATGCAGCGCTATGCAAAATTCAACAAGGAGGAACATGAAAATGCGGAGTTTCTGTTACGTGCATACCCAGACTTGCAAATCACTTACCTTGACGAAGAAGCGGGGCCGAAGGGTAGTGATCCACGCCTGTTTTCGGTACTCATTGACGGCCACTCTGAATTGGACGAGACCACAGGGAAAAGGAGACCCAAGTTCCGCATCGAACTTCCTGGAAACCCCATTCTCGGTGATGGCAAGTCGGATAACCAGAATCACGCTATCGTCTTCTACCGTGGGGAGTACCTTCAGCTCATCGATGCCAACCAGGATAACTACTTGGAAGAGTGTTTAAAAATCCGCAACATTTTGGGCGAGTTCGAAGAGTACTCAGTTTCCGCTCAGAGCCCTTATGCTCAGTGGGGGCACAAAGAGTTCAAAAAGGCTCCTGTTGCAATTGTTGGAACGCGCGAGTACATCTTCTCGGAGAACATTGGCGTGCTGGGAGACATCGCAGCTGGGAAGGAACAGACTTTCGGTACAATGACTGCCCGTGCCCTTGCCTGGATTGGTGGTAAACTGCATTACGGTCATCCCGATTTCCTCAACGCACTCTTCATGACAACACGAGGCGGTGTTTCCAAGGCACAAAAAGGTCTTCATCTGAATGAAGATATTTTTGCTGGCATGAATGCCTTCGGTCGGGGTGGTCGCATCAAGCACTCCGAATATTATCAGTGTGGCAAAGGTCGTGATCTTGGCTTTGGCACAATTCTCAACTTCCAAACGAAGATCGGCACTGGCATGGGTGAGCAAATGCTCAGCAGAGAGTACTACTACCTGGGCACCCAGCTTCCAATCGACCGGTTTTTGACATTCTACTATGGTCACCCCGGATTCCACATCAATAACATTCTAGTTATCTACTCGATCCAAGTGTTCATGGTGACATGTAAGTTAGCCATACGTCCTGTTGTCTTTCCCTGGATCCTCACCGTTTATTCTAGTATTGTACATTGGGACTTTGAACAAACAATTAGCGATATGTCAGGTTGATTCTCAAGGCAATGTACTTGGTGGCCAACAAGGAACTGGGTGTTACAATCTTGTTCCTGTATTCGATTGGATCAAGCGCTGCATTGTTTCCATCTTCATGGTATTCTTCATTGCATTCTTGCCGCTTTTCCTTCAAGGTGCGACATGACATCGATGATTTTTTTTGTTGGGTTCACTTCTTGACTTCCCATTACAGAGCTCGTGGAACGTGGAACTGGGAAGGCGCTACTCCGGCTCGGCAAACACTTCCTTTCTTTGTCCCCAATTTTCGAAGTGTTCTCCACTCAGATCTATTCACAGTCCATCCTCAGCAACTTGACCTTCGGTGGCGCCCGGTACATTGCCACAGGTCGTGGCTTTGCTACAACCCGACTTTCATTTAGCATTCTGTATTCGCGGTTTGCCGGACCTAGTATCTACATGGGAATGAGGAATCTTCTGCTGCTCCTCTATGCCTCGCTGGCGATATGGATGCCTCACCTCACGTATTTCTGGTTCTCTGTGATGTCGCTGTGTATCGCGCCGTTTGTCTTCAACCCTCACCAGTTCTCCTTCTCTGACTTCATCATCGATTACCGCGAATTCTTGCGATGGATGTCTCGAGGGAATTCGAGAACGAAGGCCAGCAGTTGGTATGGCTATTGCCGACTTTCTAGGACGATGATCACTGGTTACAAGAAAAAGAAGCTCGGGCATCCGTCTGAAAAGCTATCTGGTGATGTTCCGCGGGCACCCTGGGGTGCTGTTATATTCTCAGAGATCATCTGGCCGCTGTGCATGGCTACGATATTTGTCATTGCGTACATGTTCGTGAAGTCATTCCCAAGTGCAGATGGAAAGCAGAACCCGAGCGCACTGATCCGGATTGGCATCATTGCCATCGGACCTATGGTCTGGAATGCAACTGTCCTGTTCACCCTGTTCTTTGTTTCGTTATTCTTGGGACCTATATTCGAGAAATGGACGAAGTTTGCTTCGGTTGTGGCTGCGGTGGCCCACTTCCTTGCCTTGTTTGGGATCATTTCCTTCTTCGAATTTTTCGTGAGGTTCTACTTCTCTTATTGTCACAAGACCTAACTTCTTCCTCTAGTGGTTCCTGGAACTCTGGGACGCTTCACATGCTGTCCTCGGTGTTATTGCCATCGTCGCCATCCAGCGTGCCATCATGAAAATTCTGATCTCTGTCTTCCTTTCTCGCGAGTTCAAGCATGATGAGACCAACCGCGCATGGTGGTCAGGCAAGTGGTACGGTCGTGGGCTTGGTAATTCTGCCATGTCCCAACCTGCTCGCGAGTTCATCGTGAAGATTGTGGAGATGTCTTTGTGGAGCTCTGACTTTTTACTCGCACATGTCCTTCTAATAATATTGACGCCCCCCATATTCATTCCATTCGTCGACAAGCTTCACTCGATGATGCTTTGTGAGTTATGCGCACTTTCCTGTTTAAATACTTTTCCTCACCCTCTCTAGTCTGGCTGAGACCCTCGAAACAAATTAGGGCACCTTTGTACTCTACCAAGCAAAAGCGGCAACGCAGATGGATCGTAGGTCCCAATCATTAGAAACCCCAGATACATTAATGCTGATATTTTGCAGATCATCAAATACAGCCTGCTCTATATTATAGTGATGTCCGGCCTGGCAGCGCTAATTGTTCTGCGTATGTCCTATCTCGACAACATGACGTCATATTAACACTGTTATAGCTTCCATATACCGGCAACACATCGTACTTCACTGTACGATATGCCAGAACATCTAATGGCTGGCTCATCGGACCCTTGACCGTACTCTATCATGGGCTTTGCTAATAACTGCCTGGATATCACCTTATTAGCCCGCATAGCCGTCTTAGTTACCATTGTGGATCCCGGATTAACTTTCGTTTCTTGGTGTATCATAGTAGAGGATAATTGAGCTGACTCTAGCATGAGGTTACTGGGTTGAATCGTGAGAACGAGACATAAAGTCCCAGTCAAGCTCAGGCACCTTTCATCTATTTCAATAATAGTATAGATAAACTATGCGGTATGGGTATGGTCAATGTCTTTATTAGCATAACAGCAAAGGTCCATTAATCAACGAGGCATATGCTTCAGGGACCACACCGTGTTGGCAACAATAGTGTGTTAATGCAGTGCATTGGGGTTATCCACGATCGACCACACTAGGATGTTTCGCGAACTAACGCCATAACAACCGTGACACTACAAGAACCACGTCGGCTCAATATAGACTCCGAGGAACAGCGAAGTGTACTTACTCGTCAATTTTCTGTTGGCCGCGGAGAGTAGCTATTAATTACTTGTCTGCAAAAGATGAACGGGTCACATACCCCACCACGATAGAACATGCCTTCTCGACTAGCTTCCCCTGAGTGGTGCATGAGTTCATATAGTCTAATAAAAGGGAAGTAACGTACGTTCGAAAGGGCTTACCCTCTTCCGGTCTCCCATGCAAATAAGGGCGTATCGGACGATGGCCTCTGACATGGATTGCACTCGTTCGTCTTCGGGACCACCCGATCGAGCGACAAGTGAACAAATCGTGACGATATCTGTTGGAAATACATTGTCTGACAACCCATCGGTCTTCGACCAGTGTCATTTAGATAGCAATGCTCAGTAACGAGTGGAACCTACATATGCAACTACAATATCGCCATCTCGGAGTCTTGTCTCATACTGAGCAGCCGAACTGGGTGGATCAAGGTAATGTGCATCATGTTTGCTCAATGAAGGCAATTTTGTAATTTGGCTTTGAGGAAATGTTATATAACTATGATTACGACTGAGGTTCGTGACTTACAAGGGACAATTAAAGAAATGTGTTTGTGTTGGCTGTTTGTGTATTACGGATGAAGAGCGGATAATCATAAAACCACTATCACCTAAACTATTGGAATAGTGAGACATGGGAATAGGTCGAGTGTCCAGGGCTCACTTGGCGGCACGTAAAACACCTGAAGTAGAATTCAGACTGATCAGACATGCAGTGCTAGAGCCTGCAAGTGAATCAAGAGTTGAAACAACGAGCAAAAGAAGTCATTTGTGAACACACCAGCTTTGACTAGTTTATCTCGTAGCACGTCGTGGTAAGCAAAATCCAGACATTGATATGGCGTCAGTTCCAACCCCTCCACCCGAGTGTGGTCCCCCTGGTCTTGCGTTGGATCCGTCTCCGGTTCCCCGGCCCACGAATCACGAGAATAACGATGTGCATGGTACATCAACGATTGCGCAAAGAGTGACGGATCAACTCCAGAATCTACCCAACCACCGACACCGTCAGCAACCCCGAGGGCGACACCCTGTACCAAGGTGGGAACTGAGGTGAGATACGGAGGAGATAAGACAAGAACGCTCACCCACCGAACCGCTGCGCATCTATAGGTTATATGTGAAACGCCACCCATGTTGAGTACTTTAACACGAATAAAAAGGAAGCACAGCTTACATCGGTAACGTAGAAGAAGTCTTCTCCCGCATCTTTACTTAGGTTATTTTGGCGAAGAGTAAGCATTCCGTCTCTCCACTTCCCAATGCATGAGTCTGTAGGAAACGGTGTGTGGAACCGGGTTACTTTTGGATCCGGCGATTTCGCTGCCCAGCTAGCGCCTATGTGAAAAGTGAACGGTCTTGTGGACGTCGAGAGAAATTTTGCAGACGCCCGCCATATGGGTAGCAAGGAATGGGTGCGGTTCCATTCACCGTGGCCATACCAACCTGGCGAGCAGTGATACCGTCTTAATAGCCAGATCATTTTGCAATGGTGAAAGACAGTCGCGTGGCACGTGACACCGGGACATCTGAACCGTGTTTTGACCGTCATGACCTGGGTGGAAACTGTGCTGCTATAGTACCGTATATGTACTAGTAGTGATACTGATTCCATACCATCCTCGTCAGTATATCCGTCTTGTCTCCGAGATATGACACAGCTAAGTTGATTCCAGTGACACGCCGTTTGAGGCAATCATTTTGACCCCACTGGAAGCTTGGTTTGGTCTCAGGGATGGCGCGATAAGGGAAGATCGGGTTTTGAATGATCGCACTAATAATGACACTTCGAACTGCAGCTAAGGAATTGACAATCTGGTCGATGCCTTTCAGACAGATAAGTCAAGTCGTCAAACTTGGTTCATGATCAATGATGTGATGCAATCAGAAACTCTCGTCGAATGGATCATACCGCAACTCTCCTTTTCAAGATGGTATGGCACTCCCTTGACTTCGTACCTCCTCACGAGCTCGAACGTAATTGCTCCATAGCACCTTCCATTCCCCCTCAGGAATACCTTCCCCTGGTCTATGAGAGCCCTCTGGTCCATCCACTGGCACACCTGCCCATGCTAGCGCACGTTCATAGCAATCAAGCGCCTTGGGCATACTGTCTCGTTCGCTGAGAATCCCCATTAATTTCCACGCCTCAGCTGCCGTACGACGGGCGTCACGAAGCAGTGCCTTGGCTGGCTTACGCATGGTATTGGACTTCGTAAAGGCCTGCATTAGAGATGTCCCAGCAGGTGGTATTTGTGCACCCTGTCCAGTGCTTCGCAACGTTCTTCCAGAAAGTGACAGAGCAATTTGTTCCGCAGATTCGGCAGCTTTACAGAGATGATTCAGCGAGGACTCATGTGGAGAACGGGTAGCATAGAGGACTTCCGCAAGGTGGATGGATATGAGCGAGGAACGGTGGAGCATGTACAGTACATGTAAGAGGTGGGGGGGTGAGGCAGTGATATTAGTGGGAGCGGGAATGGAGCGTAGCAGGGAAAGGGCAGCATGTTGTAACTCCTGCGCTTCTTTGAGTCTGTGGGAGGTTGAGTAATAAGCAGACAGTGATACCAGTGCAGATGCGAGTGTGCGTTGTGCAAACGGAGATGAAGGGATGGTCGGTGAAATAGCGGGTGGCGCAGAGCCCTCAGATTGTTGGCTCCCCTGTGCCATGCTAATTGTCCGCGCCCACCACTTTATTGCATCCCCGTAATCCCCAAGCCGGAAATTGAGGTCCCCGAGTTTCAGAGCAGTGCGACAAGCCTCTGGGCCTTTGCTAGAAAGACCAAACCAGACGTGTTCGTAGTCCGAACGAGCGTCGAACAAGGCGTCCCTCGTTGCCATGTGCTCCAAGACTGTGGCACGGCGTGTCACTAGTTCAATGAACGTCTGTGGGTGCAATTTACCAGAGGGCATTACATCTTCTGCAGCCTCCAACGCCAGCGAAAGAAACTCTTCAGCAGAACTCAAACGAGCGTCCACAATGTTGAGTCCACCAGAGCCCTGACGACCACGACTAGTAGGTGTGGTAGACCTGACAACACCTGTTTGCAAGTCACTTGTCCAATTTTCAACCATCCACGCAGCTCTGACCATATGTCGACCTTTGAATCCAAGAGCAGGATCTGTACCACCCTCATCACCACCTGACCACTTATCAACGTCACGATTCCATTCCCAGCGGCTGGTCTCGGGATCCATATCTGGCAGGAGTCCGACGTTCTCAACCCAAAAGTGAGCACCCTCGAATGCGGTTAAGCCGGTCACGCTGACAGCGAAGATACCCAACAAAGAAAGCTTCGCAAAGCGTTTGAAAAAATCAAACGCAAATTCTGCAGAACGCGACAATTGGTCCTGGATAAACATTGAGGAATAATTGCCGTCTTGAGACGGAGGCAACGAAGGAGGTTCCTTGTCGTTGCTTTGTGACTGAAGGCCTCTCCGTATACGCAGAGAAGTTGGAAGAGGTGGCATGGGACGCCGAATCAAGATCCTTGCCCTCAGCATGATGCAGCAGGTGACCACACGTCAATCAGAAGCTATGACCGGTCAAGAAATGATGGTAAGAGACACAGGATACGCACAAGTGGATGTCTGGTTTGGGTCTAGTCTTCCAAACCCTGATAGAGGAAGATAATTGAGTTGTAGAATAGGCGCTTATGTAATCTCTTTATTCAACAAAGTTGGTGAACCGTGACAGTGATAGGCAGAATGCACCGTGCTGCATGGCCGATCACCCGACAAGCGAGGAGGCACTGGACGCCAGACACGAGGTGCTTTGCAGGTATGGTGTAGGCTGGTCTCACCGCAAACACCAGCATTACTGACCTGCCCGTAGTGGTCACCACTAGTGTTATTGTGATCTCTGGAGGTCTGAATCGGTACGGAAATGAACCCCCGGGTTGAATCGGAATGTTACTGGCCTCCACGCATTTCTCTGCGGCATTAGTTGGGCCCACCGACGCGGTTTGTGTCACACGGGACTATGTGCGATAGGCTACAGAAAGTTACAGAAACCCCAGAGCCACCTTGCCATGGCTGCCAGCCGCATGCCAGATTATGAGGTGTTTTTCTTGCCGCCTCCGCCACATTGATGAAATGCCGGGATATCTAGATGGTCCAAATATTCTCTGCTTCCTGATGGAGCGTTCTTTCCAGGGGCACGTGCATTGCAGGCATATGATGTGTCCGCCTTTCCTATAAGACCCATGCCATTCTCCTATTCTTAGTCTTTCCCAGTACCTCCTGACCGTCTGAGCGTCCTCATTGTGCTCAGACACTACCATGAAGGTCCATCGCTGGCTCTTACTTACGAGCCTGGCCGCCTCGCTGCTTCCTGCCCTGGCGATCCCCTCTTTCAGAACTAAGGCCAAGAGGAACTCGAGCCCCTTCGTACAGTCAGATGGTACTTCCTTTATTGTCAATGGAAGGTCCGCAACATAGTATTTCCTCTTGCGAGGTTTGCCTGACTCTGTAACTTGCAGTAAATTCAGATACGTCGGTACAAATGCCTACTGGTTGCCAGTCTTAAACACCGATGAAGACATCTGGAACACTCTCGGCAACATCTCTGCTATCGGAGCGAAAGTAATTAGAACCTGGGCCTTCAATGGTGCGTTTCATGCCCAGTTCCTACTTACAGAACTAATTCGACTTGATCAGATGTGAACGCCATTCCTGAGAACGGTACTTGGTTCCAACTAGTTCAGAATGGCACTGTTAGCATCAACGAGGGACCTAACGGACTGCAAAGGCTGGACACTGTTATTCAAATGGCCCAACAGCGTGGTTTATATGTCATATTGTCGTTGACGAACAACTGGTTCCCACAGGCATCGACAAGCGGTACTGGAACCTCGCTTCGTACCCGGAATGGTTCTCCAAGCGTTACTTTACCTCGAAACTATCTCTCCAACGATTATGGTAGTGATCAGTTCCAATATCTACGATGCTCGCTCATCGTGGTCACAGGGGGAATGGATATGTATGTTCGTCAGTTTGGTCAGAACTACCACGATCAATTCTATACGGATCAAAACATTTTGAATGCCTTCAAGAACTTCACGACTCAGGTGGTCTCTCGTTACGTGAACAATCCAGCAGTCTTCAGCTGGGAAATTGCCAATGATGCCAGGTCAGTCGGTTGTTATGTATACTTTAAGAGTATCTGATCCTCACCTCATCGTAGGTGCGCCTCCACATTACCCGCCAGTTCTAGCTGCACCACGGAGACAGTCACCCAATGGCATGCAACGATTGCTGAGCACATCCTATCTATCGATCCTAATCATCTCGTCTCATCAGGGTAGGCGCCAGTCTCTGTTCAGTACCATTGTCTCACGTCACATTATAGGACTCAGGGGTTTATGTGCACAGACTGTCCAAAGCTTTACCCCCTGACACCACCCCCAGCCCCACAACCTTCTCCAGCCCCGGGAACGAAGAAGCGCAGCGCTCCTGTGACTTCTCGGCAAATTCTGCGTAAGCGTTCCGAGTCCAGGCGCCTCAGTAGGGAAGCTGCCCTACGTCGTGGAACACTCCCACAAAATGGGGTTCGTGTCAGAGGTCGTTGGGCATCAACAGGTAGGCTTTGGAATGTTGTAGTTAACTTCTTCTGATTCCGTCCAAGCAACGAGACGTCAACAGTCACAGGGTGTTGGTTCGTCTTACGACGGTTCATACGGAGTTGACAGCCAAGACATCATGAATATCCCTGGTATCGGTTTTGGCACGTTCCAAGTGTTTCCTGATCAGGATACCTATGTGCCATATGACCCGAACTTATCACAGTACGACAATTTGGTTAACCAGGGTGTCGATTGGATCACTTCTCAAGCACAGTCTGCATCAGCGTGGGTTGCCTTTGCGTATTTTCTATTGCGCACTGGATATTCATGTCTTGTAGCGTTGGGAAACCCCTAATCATGACTTCATTTGGTTTGGTCACGCAAGCCAACTCGGCTGACTTCGTGCCCTTCAACATGTCCACTGCTATCGACCCATACGGTGCGACCAATCAGCAACAAATTGATGCCTACTCGACGTGGCTGAACAGTTCGTGCCCCAATTTTTCCTGATACTGACAGTTGACATTACGTGACTCCATTAGCCAGTGTCTCCTCCAATGTGGCAGGAATGATACAATACCAAGTGCGTTGAAATACCCTGGGGTTTCTTCGTGGTGCTGACTCCGTTGGATGAATAGTGGGGACAAATGAATTTGACAGCCGAGACAGGCACGACTATCAGCCCTGGCCTTACTGGGATTTCACCCTCCCCGGGCACGACGGGTACGACGCCAAGCTCGACCACGACAAACACGACGCAAAGTTCCGACACTACAGGCTTTTCGCCAAACGATGGTTACTCCAGGTATGTTTTCTGCTTGCGAATCAGATGCCCGCCCGTAGAACTCAACCGCTGTACAATACAGTAATAGCAATGCGAATGGCGTCCAGCAAGTGATGTCGAGCACTGCTCAGAACATTGCATCCGACTGAGTTACTACACGAGCCTCTATACGACGGAATGACACGTTATCGAGTTGTTAGAACGAACGGATATTTCATGACCAGACAGTTGGACACCTACTATGTACTTTACGACGTTTTCTCTCTCTCTCCATAGGGAGCTTCAGACCTTTTGGACAGTTGTTCGTTGTACCGTTTGTTTTGTTTTGTGGAATGTATGGATAGTATGGACAGACATGTCCAGTCACGTGCTCATTATTGAAGAGGTCATTTGCGCTTCCGTGACCATTCAGTTCGATTCGTCTGCTTTCCAGTGCTATGCGTGTGGTCCTCAATAAGTGTCCACAAACATGAAATTCTACATAGACAACCTGCCCGTATGTATTCCTCGAATGTGTATCTTCGAATTTGGAACGCAGCTGAAACCTGAGGTTCCAGATTGTCTTCCCTTATGACCGTATATATCCTGGTGAGTCCTCAGTAACGAGCTGTGTTTGACATACTGGATATCCTATAAGAACAGTTTGCCTACATGTGTGACCTCAAGAGGACACTGGATGCAACTGTATGTCACCCTTAATCCAATGGAACTGCCCCATACATTAACCCTCCTCTTTCAGGGGCATTGTGTTCTTGAGATGCCTTCAGGAACAGGAAAGACTGTATCGCTGTTGTCACTGATCGTATCATATCAGCAGGTTGCAGTAACTCTACTCGGCATATACATTACTGATGGTGGAGTCCACAGTTCCATCCCACGAAACGGAAACTCATTTACTGCTCACGAACGGTACCTGAAATCGAGAAGGCCCTGACCGAGTTGAAACGATTGATGAAATACCGTATTTCATGCGCTGAGACGCCCGAGCAGAGGTCAAAGGAGGAGGGATTCACGGGCATTGGCCTGACGAGTCGAAAGAACCTGTGTATACACCCAGAGGTGCGTATAACTATTAGTACCCCCGATATATATTCGCTGGCGTCTCCGTCCTTTGAACTCACGGTGTATGTGAACACGCCAGGTATCCAAAGAGAAGAAGGGAAAGGTTGTTGACGCTCGATGTCGGGATTTGACAAACTCCCTTGCTTGTGCAAAAGGGCGCGAGAATCCTGGTTCCGTCGAGCTCTGCCAGTGGCATGAGGTAGGCCATTCACATGTAGCTTTTGCTGATCTACTAATAATCCCCAGAACCTCGAAAAATTTGATCCCGGAAATCTCATCCCTTCTGGGATATGGACACTTGCAGATGTCCTCCAATATGGTCGAGATCAAGTCACGTGTCCCTACTTTACCGTACGAAGGATGGTGAGTGACGCAGTGAGCACTCGAGAGGAGAACGGGATCCTGACACAGCATGGAGATGCCGTTTGTTGACGTGATCATATATTCATTCCATTATTTGTTGGACCCTAAAGTGGCGGAACAAGTATCGAAAGAGCTCACGAAAGATGCCATTGTTGTCTTTGATGAAGCCCACAACATTGGTATGCACCTTGTATCAAGTTTGGGCTATGCTGACCATGGCTTGTGGCTAGACAACGTGTGTATCGAGTCGCTGAGTATAGACCTTACTCGACCAATGCTTGACTCAGCCGCGCGAAGTGTGACAAAACTTGGAGAAAAGATTGAGGAGTGAGGGGGCCACAATTTGTTCATTCAAATATCGCTTACATTCTGTAGGATCAAGAGGACTGATGCTGCCAAGTTGCAGGATGAGTATTCCAAGTTGGTGGAAGGTTTGCAAGAATCAATAACGGAATCCACTGACGAGGACGCGTTCATGACAAATCCTGGCAAGCGAAGTTATTGATACTTCAGCTTACATGCTCACGACCAAGGATACTCAGTGTTGCCTGATGATCTGGTGAAAGAAGCGATCCCCGGAAACATCCGCAAGGCTGAGCATTTCGTTGCGTTCCTCAAGCGTTTCGTGGAGTATCTCAAAGCAAGTACTTCATAGATCTCCTCAACTATGCTGACGTGTAAACAGACTCGTATGCGTGTACTGCATGTTGTGGCGGAAACCCCACTTTCATTTTTGCAGCACCTGAAGGACATTACCTACATCGAAAGACGACCCCTACGGTAAGTGAATAAAATACAGCACTGGGATTGCTCACGACGCGTCTCCTGCAGATTCTGTGCGGAGCGGCTTCAGTCCCTGATCCGAACGTTGGAACTGAATCGTTTGGATGAGCACTCTGCGTTACAGAAGGTCGCTGGCTTCGCCACTCTCGTAGCAACTTATGACAAAGGCAAGTGTTGCAGCATCGTTTATTAGAACTTCGGTAATCTCTACCATTCGTGTAGGTTTCTTACTCATTCTTGAACCTTTTGAGACGGATAATGCGACGGTTCCAAATCCCGTATTCCACTTTACGTTGGTCTTCTCACTGACCTTCGCATTTTCTTTATTGATTGTATCCGACAGGTGTCTCGATCCATCGATAGCCATAAAGCCGGTGTTCGAGCGTTTCAGCAGCGTGGTTATCACATCTGGAACGATCTCTCCGCTTGATATGTACCCCAAGATGCTTCAATTTACCCCAGTTGTCCAGGAAACGTATCCTATGACACTGACACGCAACTCCTTTCTACCATTGGTGAGTGTTCTTCATTTGAAGTCCAACCCAGATCCTTTGTAACGACCGTCAGGTTATTACTCGCGGTAGTGATCAAGTTGCTATCAGCTCACGATTCGAAGTTCGGAATGACCCAGCTGTGGTCAGGAATTTTGGCAGTATCCTCGTCGAATACAGCAAAATTGTTCCCGATGGGATTGTTGCGTTTTTTCCCAGCTATTTGTATATGGAATCAATAGTTGCAGCCTGGAATGACATGGTAACCGCTCTTTTGGTATTGTACCTAGACTGTCTAACAGCTACTTTGACAGGGCATATTGAATGAGGTATGGAAGCATAAACTTATATTCGTGGAAACGCCGGACGCAAATGAAACGAGCATAGCGCTTGAGAACTACCGGCGGGTGGGTTTTCCTTTAGACTGCTCGTTCGTAGCCCTGACAATAACGCAGGCCTGCGACAATGGTCGTGGTGCCGTTCTACTATCCGTCGCTAGAGGTAAGGTGTCTGAAGGAATTGACTTTGACCACAACTATGGTAGAGCTGTCATCATGTTCGGGTAGGTGACAATGACGTAGAAGCTTAGCCCTTGGTTGAAATCACGACAGGGTACCTTATCAATATACTGAGAGCCGTATATTGAAGGCACGTCTCGAATACTTGCGGGATGCTTACCGAATCCGAGAATCTGAGTTTCTTGGGTTCGATGCCATGCGGAATGCTGCCCAGTGTGTTGGGCGTGTGTTGCGTGGGAAGACAGACTGGGGCCTAATGGTTTTTGCCGACAAGGTACGTCACGGGCCTGTTTGTTCCGAGGTGGTTGCGATGGCTAAGTTAGATCAGCGTTTTGCTCGGGCAGACAAACGAGCCAAACTTCCTCGGTGGATAAATCAATACATTACTGAGGTAGCATCTAACCTTTCAACGGATATGGCTGTGACTCTGTCAAAGCTATTTATGCGAACAATCTCTCAGAACCCGAATGAGAACCAAACGGGAGTATCTCTTTGGACGCTGGAAGACGTGGAAAGGGCTCAAGCAAAACAGAAAGAACAGACGATGTTACTAGCAGGAGGACAGAGGGGTGATGAAGATATGGATGAAAACGAATATGGAGATGGAGGTATCGACAATGACATGCTAGTCGATCTTGATATATGACATGGATATTTCCTCGGAGAGACACGGAGTCCGACTGTATAAAGATGAAGGCAGCGAAGCAATAAGGAAAGTAGCGGCAACAATGTTGGCCATTATGGCCGGGGGCACAGAGGACACAAGTCCGCGATCTAGTGAGCGGATCAGGACGGATGATGCCGAAGATGAGAGCAGCTCACTTCTTGGGTGATTAACCGGCGGGGTTGGCTAGACACATTTTGTTAGTGGCAATATAGGAAGGGACAACAAGTGACGCACTTGTAATATCTACGACAAATACAAGGCGAGGTAGTACCACAAGTGGGTGGATGAGCCCTACTGATGGTACAGGCCGTCGAGTGACAGTCGATAACGTTGCTATCTTGGAAGGTATTATGGCCACATGCAGTATGTCTTATGAATCTGAGGAGGCGGTGACACATCTTTGGAGATGTGCTATATCAGTGAAATGTTGGGGCAACGCATCTCGGCGGAGGTAGGAGGAGAAGGGACTGACGATGGGTGGCCGTGATGGACGATGATGCTGGCACTGCCTTTTGAACAAAGTCGATCCGTCAACGGTTTAAGGTTCCTTCTGAACGTCTGCACGGATGTCCTCCTCGACAACTTGACTCGGTGCGCGAATAGTGCAGAGCAGTCGCCTTGCATCCCTCTTTTTAAACCAAATAATTTCTAGCCCTGTAATCCCATATTACATACGTTTCATTTTTGCTAAGTCCCAATTTTGTACTCATCCTGTTCACTGCGGAAAATCCTTTATCGCAAAAAGTACGAAACGCAGCTCATGATGGGATACGTGACCCACTTTGACGCTGTCACTGGCGTCCTCGTTGACATGTGGCCCATCATAAGTCAGGTGGCTGCCTCAAGGCCCCCGATAGTCTTTAGAGGAAACACCTCTCCCACAGTTTGGTTCGAGAGGTACGTTGCATCTGATCTCGTTTCGTAAAGAACGGGAATGTTATACCTCTGCTCATACACTCGAAGGCCAGCGTTCGCACTCCCATGTCTTGCCCACCCCCACCTCTTCCTCTCGCTCTACGGATGATCAACACAAGTACTTCTAAACGTTCTTTTCCATTTTATCAGTGGCCGTGGCAAATCTAAGCTTCCCAGGTGATAATCATGTCTGTCAGAGTGTGGGGATCGAATTCTCCCCTCTTCCCTACATCATCAGATAGTGAGTTAAAAACAAACAGACACAGGAATCGAGCCTCGCTGCACGTAGTGTCACAGGAAGCCACCTCTTTTTCACCCATCACCGTCGATATTCTCCCGTTGTCCACGTAAACTTGGGAGTTCTCATTTCCGTTTCAACTCGGGCACCTGTCCCGTGTCGTGTAAATCAATCCTGATCCAGGGCCCCTTTTGAATCTATTTCGTAACTCGAGGAACCGAAAAACCTAGCTTTATAGGTCAAGCCAGAGCACCTTCGAAACAAAACAGCCATTTCTAAGCAATTAAAGTAAGTCCTTTCCCCTCGAAGGCTGACTTCATCGAGGTTTAAAAACTATTAGGCTGTCACTAGCCGTGGGGGAACGGTGATTCCTGCAGCGTCGTGTTCCGGTGGCCTTCACCGGCCTAACCATTCGCCTAGGTACGTCAGTCAATTTAATTAGTATTCCTACGGCCATGTACAAAATAGCCATCATCTTAGGGGTAACATTCTCCCAGCAGAATGCAATTGGTGGCCGTGCATCACACCATGGCGGTAACACCTGGGTCGGCGTGCGAGTCGTTACTCCCAACTATGGCATAACGGGACCACATCACCGCGTCGTGTTTGAATAGATGGCTCCCACCATTCAGATGTCAGACATTACACCCCGGAAATGGGCCCGAATAGTAGAGTAAAACCAACTAACACGGTGCCCCGAGGTAAAATCGAAGCCATAGCTTTGCACACGGGACGAGGCAATTTCCTCAAGCGAACTGGCACGCCCAACAGCGTTGGACTGCCTGTAGTGTCTCGTAAGTAGTGATATTATGACGTGCTACCATTACGCAGTAATAAATCCATTATCGGGCTGTTCCGAAGGCCACTTTCATGAAGGTGCAGGTAAGGGTTCCCTGGCGTCCTGATGAACGATTGGCGGAGAGACCTTGTCTTCAACTTTCCGTATTGCCTCACCCTTGATTACCTTCCTCACCTCGTCTGCTGTGAGGGTCTCGTGCTCTACTAATGCATGTGCGAGCTGTTAACAGCAGATTGAGAACCAAAGAATAATTTGAAAGAATCGTCTTCATACCCGATGCAACTCTTCTTTCTTCTGATCCAGGAGCTTGATCACTCGAACCTCGGCCTGTTGGAGTATACTAAGGCCGTTCGGTAAGATAACAGTACAAGGGCCGAGATACGATGTTGGTGATACGAACCTGCGGATCTCCGAATCGATCTTCTCCCTCGTTTGGGGGCTCATAACGTTTTCTGAGTCGTTATAGTATACGGGGCCAACCTTCTCCGAGAAGCCCCATCTCTACCGAATATAAAAGGGGCCTTAGTAGTGGCTCGACGTGATTCGGCGTCTCGAGATTACCTTAACCATCATCGTTGCAGTGCGCGTGGCCTTCTGGAGATCACTCGATGCACCACTCGTCAGGCCTCCCTCTCCATAAACTAGGCAAGACAATCAGTTGAGGCACGGTGATACGTTGAGTACGGACTTACTGAGATTCTCCGCAACACGGCCACCCATGCACACATCGATTATTGCCTTGTACTCGGTCTGTGTGACTGAGAACATATCACGCTCGGGTAGCTGAGACGTCTGAAGAAGACCCAATCAACTATATCGATGACATGGATCACGGGATACAGGGAGAAATACATACGATACCTAATGCATGGCCGCGTGGAACGCAGGTGACTTTATGAAGAGGCATAGCCCCTTCCGTATAGAGCGCAGCCAGGGCATGTCCACCCTATGACCGAATGAGATCCCCGTATGACGCATCGAACACTCTGGGACGCACCTCATGATAAGCTGTCAAAAGTTTGCTCTTCTCATCAATATATGCACTCTTCCGTTCAGCTCCCAAAATGATGCGATCCTGTAGGGCGGCTAGATAAAGCCTCTTAGGACAATGGACCACAGCGTAACCTACCTTTGCCCATTCGAAATGTTTCAGGGTGATCTCCTTGCATCCTTCCTTAGACGCCTGAATAGCCGCCTGACTAATGGTCGGTCAATTAAAGTTTTGGATGATCATCGAGTATCAAACTAACTTGACCATATTCTGCAACTCCGCCCCAGAGAATCCGGATGTGCCCCTTGCAAGAACCATGGGATCAACAGCTGCAGCAGATACTTAGCAATTGGCTATGGGAAGGGGGAATACGGATGTACATTGACTTGTGACGACATCCTGCATAAAGTGGGTAAGAAGCTGGACTCTGCCACGGATATCAGGGAGAGGAACGGCGATATGGCGGTCAAATCGTCCTGGACGTGTGAGAGCACTACACGAACGGGTGATGGTCAGCGATCTTGTATAACGGATCCCAAGTGCACTAACGGATCTAAGCTTTCGGGGAAGTTGGTAGCAGCGATGACGATAACTCCTTCAGACTGTTGGAAGCCGTCCATTTCCACTAAAAGCTGGTTCAGGGTCTGTTTCATATAGTGTTGGTCACGCTGGGATCGTTTGCCACCGACGGCATCTAATTCATCGATGAAAATTATGGCAGGCTGTCGTTTGCGAGCAGTGGCAAATAGCTCTCGAACACGTTTGGCGCCTACGCCGACAAACATTTCCTCAAACTCGGACCCTGAGGCGAAAAAGAAGGGAACTCCGGCCTCCCCAGCGATAGCTCTCGCAAGCATTGTTTTTCCGGTGCCGGGGGGACCTGTTAGGAGGATACCTTTGGGTAACTTACCACCAAGACTGGCGAACGCGGTCGGATCTTTCAAGAAAGCCACAACGTCAGCGAGTTCCTAATGTGTGTAAGATCAAGGCACTTCTCCACGAAAGGTCTAATCACACCTGTTTGACCTCATCAACACCGTGTACGTCGCTAAATTTGACGGTCTTTTGTTGGAGAGGCTCGAACTCCGCTTGGCGTGGCACTGTCTTCATCAAACCGGAGTTCTCCAAAAGAACGGAAAGGACAACCAGGATAACTACAGAAGAGGATTAGGAAAAGGGGTAATAGTGACGTATCCACTTACAGAAGCCAGACATGGCAGTTAAGACCAGGAACCTGACAAGTCGGAGGACCAGTGAACCTTTGGCTGATTGTGGAGAGTGGCTTAGAAATGGCATAGAGATAGACGTCATCGGACTCACGCTCGCTAAGCGTAACATGGATTGGACTACTGCTCGCACCTGCGCCTTTGGTCAATGCCTCGATCAGACTCGCCATTGCTGGAGTGGTGGTTGGTGAAGAGGATTCCTGGCTTCGAGACGCCCATGAATTCGTTTGGTTAGCAAGTAGTTCGGAAGCTATCTTTTGGCTGCGAGTTTGTGGAGTTGATGGGTCAGGTGCCGACGAAGTGGAGGACTGCTCGGCAGTAGCATCCTCGGGGGTGCCTACTTTCGAAGACGAAGGTGAGGCATCTGCTTGGACTGTTGGATTATTCTCAGGTGCACTACTTGATTCAGAACCAGTAAGGATGGAGTCCCTCCTCCGGGTTGCAAGGTCAACGGATGACTGAAGCCCAGAGTCCATAAGTGCGAGAAGATATAAGCGAAAAGCTTTGTCAGACTGTATGAGGGGGGACTTGGGACTCTGGATCCATGAATGAGGCCATCGAGGGTCGGCACTTGCATGAGCCGAGGACTTACGAGTTCACATAACCGCTCCCATCGGCTCATGATGAGATCATACCCGGCTTTGGTCTTCGTTGCAGCCAGAGCACGGAAGAGCTCTTCATGGACCTGTACATTATTAGGGTCAGTGTTGGCCTCTGCCTCGAGGCGTGCTATCTGTGCGACAGTGTCCGGAGTCGGTGTCGGGGTTGGTTTGGACCAAGGAAACAAGGAGAGGGATCGACGAATGCATGGTTGAGACCAAGGGATGCCTTGTCCAGATTGTGGTATTAAGGCTGAACGTGTCTGTGAGAGTGGAAAGGTTGGGGCGGTTCTGCGGAGGGTGGAGAAGGAACGGAGGGGGTGAACTAGCGGTATCGAGGTTGTCAGTGTGCGCCGTTGGGTGCGCAGTGCACCCGAGAACTGTTTCATCTGTGGTCAGAGGCTGCTTGAAAGAGACAAGAGACAAGCTTACCAGCAAGTGCAAGGACATGCAACAAGTGTTTTTGTGTTGAACAGAGAGACTCGAAAAAAGACAGCGTGGTTATGTAAGCAGACTCATCACTGTGGCAGACGATGAGCGACAAGCAGAAAGGCGAGTTTCATCGGGTTACTTCCATTCAGACATTCACCGTGTACTAGCCATAGTCGCATTGACATTTGTCTCGCAGACATGCACCGCTGCATTCTCTAAGCTCGATCAGCAGCATGAGCCAGATCCAAACACATCTGATCTAGCCATCGTCTTGAACGACCTGCACTCGCTCCTTACGCTCATCTACAGCCTAACAACCAAATTGTCGCTCGCACTGAAACCATCGTCTCCGACGTACTCTGCTTCACTGCCTGTTCTGCAAGATCTCGCGAAATACACATCAGACATAGTTCATTGCATCAGTCTCTTACATGGTGGGACACTCATTAAAGACACGACCGATATCGTCAAGGGCATCGTCGATGCATTGCATACACTCGTACAGAATTTTCTTGACTTGGCTTCTGCTCCTTCTGTTGCAACCGCTGGGGAGGATTATCTCGTCCGCACTGCGACCCTACACGATCTGATCACCTCGGCTCAGGGGTCAACTGGTATACCCAAGGACAATCAATCCGCTGTCCGAAAGCACTGGAAATGTAACAAGGAATCACTTGACGATGGACTTACCGAAGTCGCTCGTATGATTGAGGAGGGTGATAACGACGACCAAGAGGATGGCTTTGATGACGGATGGGATGAACTCGGTCTCGGGGGAACAAACCCTATGAACAAGGAGGAGCTTAACCGTGCCAAGAGTGTACAGTACTCTGCCAATAGACGATCTGAAGCCATCTCATTCGTGTGCTAGGTCCACCAAATATTGCGATTAACCACCCTGTTGCACAAACGTATCTTGTTAGACCTGCTCTCGTCAACACCCCCTGAGCCTATCTCGAACATCGCATATGATTTCCTCCTCATGCAATCCAATTTACTACTATCAACTTCCGACGACCTCGTTGCAACGCTTTACTCGCCACAGGAACCAGCCTCTGTCCACCAGGAAGTGGTTGCTTTAATGACAATTGTCACTGAGCTGCACAACCAAGTCCAGGCGTTCTTCCCCGTTGTTGATGTCATCCAGGATGGTTCCAAGGCTGGAAAAAAGTGGTTTAACACTTGCTTTGATCAAATATCAAGATTGTCAGCCAAATTCACGTCGTCAGAAAAATAATGTACTACACCAAATAATATCTCTACAGACGTCGACGCCAATCATGCCTCTCCTTCCTCTTTGGTAATATCATCCCGCCGTCGCCGCCCATCCATTTCCCATTCATCTCTGAATTTAGCGGCGAGAAAGTTTGGATGGAGAACTCTGCTGCCTTCCGCACGGAGTCGCCGCTCAAAGCGTGCAACCTTGTCTGTCTGTGCTTGCAGATCAAATGTGTGTTTCTGTGGCCAAGTTCAAAAGGATGAAAAGTGGGGTGGGTTATGTTTGACAAACTGCATCCTCTGCACGCTTTGCTCGTGCATCGTCTCTCAGTCTATTCAGCTCCCTTCGTCTTTCTTCCTCTTTTTCTCGTCTGTTTAGACCTGACTTGGGTGTGTTTCCACCCTGAAATGGAGGTGAGAACTGTGACAGACGCTGTACAAGTTACACCTACGCCTTTGAATAGAGAGGCATATACTTGTTGGTTGCTCAGGTCAACCTCCTGCACCCCTGAAAGAGCAGTCTTCCGTTGTTGAATCGTAGGTACAGGTCGTTTGACGAGATCATCGTCTGCAAGGGGAAGTGGAGGTGGTTTTCCTGCTGTAGCTGGTGTACTGCTGGCTGTGGCCGCATTGCCTGGCTGCTTGTTTTTCCTTATAGGTGGCAATTTGCGTTTCTTGGGGACTAGTGGATCTGCGGGGTCTTTGTCTGTGGTAGTGATAGGATCTGTTGATGCCTGGGTGGTTGTAATCGCAGAGACAGCGTCATCGTTGGTGGTCAAGTCAGAAGAGTGTGTATGAGCTGCGACACTGGAAGCTCGAGAGGTGGAGGCGACAATACGTTCGTCCTTGATAGTGATTTCTTTCTCCTCTTTGTTCTTTGTACCCTTTGCCTTGCTCTTTGAGGGTGCAGCTGCCTTACCCTTTCTGCGTTTCGCTGTGGAACCTATGTCGTCGTCGTCATCGTCGTCATCTACATCTGGTTCATCGACATCGCTATCAATGACGACATCCTCGTCTTCGTCTGAGGATATGACGCCTCGTTTCTGTTTCTTGGAGTTCCTGGGAAGGAATCGCTGGTCGTCGTCCATGTCGATGGTCTCTGTCGACCCTCTCTGTAGTCGGCTTCCATCTTGAACCGCAACACTACCGTCGGTCACGTGATCCTGTTTCTCTCATGCAGTCACTACGCCGAGTTCCAGTTGTGCGCATCCTTGGGCGGGACTATCCAACGGACTGCATGACAAACATATCATCAGCCATCAGAGACAAACTGCCTTTGAGACTGCACACGCGTCGAAACCACCCACTTGCTATTCTTCGGTCTCTGGTCGAGTCTCACTTCCCGTCATACTCGCACCTCGACTCTCTTTCACCACTCGTTACCCCTGAACAGAATTTCGACCTCCTTTCGTTCCCAATAGACCACCCCGGTCGCTCGCTGACGGATAGCTACTACATCAACAAGCATTTCATGCTACGCACACATACATCTGCACATGAAGTAGACGTGTTCTCTCGTGGAGAGACTCACTGGCTTCTCACAGCGGACGTGTACAGACGGGATGAGATTGACGCGTCACACTACCCCGTATTCCATCAGACAGAAGGAGCAAGGATCGTATCTGCAGACTCGCATGGCATGGATCAAATCGAGCACGACAATGCACAACTCGAACAACACCTCAATCGCTCAAACATCATCATACAGGATATTCCCCATCTCTCCGCGACTAATCCATGTCAACCACATCACGACCCCAATCATACCAAACTCATTGCCAAGAACCTAAAGCTATCTCTCAACAGTCTCATCCTTGGTCTTTTTGGTGGTCGATTAAATGCAGGTGAACCACTCAGGGTCCGTTGGATCGAAGCCACGTTTCCATGGACAACGCCTAGCTTCGAAGTTGAGGTCTTCTTCCGCGACAAATGGCTAGAAATTCTCGGATGTGGGGTCATCCATCAGTCTACTTTAGACAACTCGAGTGAGTGCCCCCACCCAACCATGTGTGCTCTTCTGATACGTCCACAGACGTGCCAAATAAGCTTGGGTGGGCATTCGGCCTAGGTCTAGAGCGTATCGCCATGATTCTGTTTTCGATACCAGACATACGCCTCTTTTGGTCTCAGGATCCCAGATTCCTGTCTCAGTTCAAGCAAGGAGAGATCACCACCTTCAAACCATATTCAAAATATCCAGCATGCTTCAAGGACATTAGTTTCTGGTTACCTGGTGACGCGACCTTTCATGATAACGATTTCTGTGACCTCGTGAGAGATGTCGCAGGCGACATTGTGGAAGACGTCAAGATGGTAATCCAATTGAATTCGTTCGACCACCATCGTACTGACACGTCATAGACTGATGCTTACACGCAACCAAAGACGAATCGAAAGAGCGTGTGCTATCGAATAAACTATCGTTCAATGGATAGGTAGTACATTTCCTTGTTCTGACTGTCTGTACTCACCACATGAATCTAGGTCGTTGTCGAACGAAGAGACAAATTCCCTCCATGCGCAAGTTGCTTCACGCCTTCAAGATGGATTCGGAGTTGAGATTCGATGAATTAATATGCTTGCTAAATAATGATGATGTCTACTAAGTGTGATCATGCATGTACGTCCGACATCTAAACGCCCACTCGAACAGCCCTGCACTACATGATTATGACGTGTCCTGGACGACGCCAACCTGGGCGGCACGCAATAAACGATCTTTGATCACATAACCGATCTTTTGGCACTCCAACACGGTTCCTGGTTCTTTTCCTGGAACTGGTGCTTGGTAGAGGGCTTCGTGTCGGTTGGGATCAAACTTTTCGCCCGTGGGGTCAAAAGGTTTGACGCTGTACTTGGCAAGGGTGGAAAGCAAGAGACGGTGGGTCATTTCGACACCGTGGTGAAGTTCGATGAGATAGTCTTGTGCAGATTTTTGTGGTGCAGAGGAGTCGGTTGTAGACGAAGAGGACGGGTGAGAGGTGGGTTTGAGAAGAGAATTAGGGACGGATTTGAGGGCTAGGTTTAGCACGTCGACGACCTCGAGAAGGTCGCCGGCAAAGCGTGTAATGGCGTAGTCGCGTTGCTGCTCCTTCTCGCGTGTTGCATTACGCTGAAGGTTAATGAAGTCTGCCTGGAGATACAGTAGCTTGTTCTGTGATAGTGGTTGCGGTCAACTGTACACGACAACGGGAGAGCGAAAGAGTGGACTGACGGTCAGTTCTGACACCTCTGTTTCCTTCTCCTTAAGTTTTTCGAGCTGCACCGCAGGCTCAGCCTCTTCGGTCTTTTCGGTCCTTTCCTGGTCTTGTTGTGTGCTATACAGCCTGAACCCGACGCACGGATGAGCGAGGACGTGTCGTGCAGGACGTCCGATGGCTCTGTGGGAGAGCGCAGCGGTGCACGAGTGGAAGAGTCGAGTTGGGTTCATGAGTAGAGAAAAAAGAGATCGGCTGCTGAATTGGGTTATGTTGTCGTCTTGATGCTAATACGTTGGTTGGCTCTTGCTCGCTTGAGACTGCCCAGACTCGCCTTCTCTCGTCTCGCTCCCATCATCATGGCCTCCCAAATCCCAAAGATCATCGATGGCACATCCATCGCAAAGTGCGTTCTCTTTCCCTCTCCTCCTCATCGTACTCAGCGCACACAGGTCTATCCGCGAAGCAGTCGCGCAGAGGATAAGCTCATTCCAGGCCCAGTACCCGCGTTTCAAGCCACAGCTCGTCATTGTACAGGCTGGGGACCGTCCCGACTCGTCTGTCTATGTTCGCATGAAGATAAAGGCCGCCGACGAGGTTGGCATCAAGTTGACGCACATCAACCTCCCAGAGTCAGCCTCCGTCGACGAAGTCGTCACTCTGGTCAAGAAACTCAACGCTGATAACGAGATAAGCGGAATCCTTGTCCAGCTGCCCCTCGGACCACATGTCGATGCCGAAGGCGTTCGCACTGTGACGGAGGCCATTTCCCCTGAGAAGGACGTCGACGGGTACGTGCGCCACTCTCTCTCTCGTCGACCTGACACGTGTTCCACTACAGTTTCCACGCGTACAACATCGGTCACTTGGCTTCTCGCGCATCTACCCCTCTCTTCGTCCCGTGCACTCCCGCCGCTGTTATCCATCTCCTCGAGACAACGGGTGTCGCTATCGCTGGCGCAGAAGCAGCCGTTCTCGGCCGCAGTGACATCGTTGGGAACCCCGTCACGTCCCTCCTCCGAAACAGGGATGCAACCGTGACTCAATGCCATAGTCGTACCAAGAACCTCGAGGCTATTGTAGGTCCACTATCACCATACTTATCGTGTCATCTAACCCAATACAGGTCAAGCGAGCTGATATCGTCGTTGCCGCTATCGGCCGTGCAGAGTTCGTTAAAGGCTCTTGGATCAAACCTGGCGCAGTTGTAATCGATGTCGGTATCAATTCCATTCCAGGTATATCACTATCCCTCAATCTGCTTAGCAACTGGTCACATTAATTAAATATTAGATCCCACCAAGAAGTCGGGTCAGCGCTTAGTTGGTGATGTTGAATTCGCTGAGGCCCTCAACAATGCTTCGCACATTACCCCTGTTCCGGGTGGCGTTGGTCCAATGACCGTCGCTCTCCTGATGGAAAATGTCACCACCTCCGCGATTCGCCTGTTCGAAAGAGCACAGCAACGGGCCGTCAAACCCCTTTCTCTCAACATTTTGGAGAATGTTCCAAGCGATATTGAGATCGCGATGGCACAGACTCCCAAGCCTATCACTCATCTTGCACAGGAAATTGGATTACTCCCAGATGAGGTAGAGAGTTATGGCAAGTACAAGGCTAAGATCGAACTTAGCGTCTTGAACCGCCTGTCACATCGCAAGGATGGCAAGTACATCGTCATCTCAGGGTAAGCGCGTCAATATACGTGGTTTCCACTAAATTGATTCGTGTAAGGATCACCCCGACACCTCTTGGCGAGGGCAAGTCGACCACTACCATTGGACTGGCACAGGCCTTGGGTGCTCATCTGGGCCGCCCGGCCTTTGCCTGTGTTCGTCAACCTAGCCAGGGTCCAACCTTTGGTATCAAGGGCGGTGCTGCTGGGGGCGGATACAGTCAGGTCATTCCTATGGATGAGGTATGATCAGGTCACCCACCTGAGTTTTCTTGTTTGACCCGCTCCCTAGTTCAACCTCCATTTGACCGGTGATATACACGCCGTCGTTGCTGCCAATAATTTGCTGGGTACGTAGATTGACTTCACGGGTACTTTGTGTTCTAACACCCGCTTAGCTGCTGCTCTTGATGCCCGCATCTTCCATGAAGCCACCCAGTCCGATAAGGCTCTCTACAGTCGCCTCGTCCCCAGCAAAAAGGGGAAACGTGAATTTGCTCCACTGATGCTCAAGCGTCTTCAGAAGCTCGGCATTAACAAGACAAAGCCCAACGATCTCACTCCCGAGGAAATCAACCGCTTCGCCCGTCTGGATGTCGATCCCGAGACCATCACTTGGAACCGCGTTCTCGACACTAACGATCGCTTCCTTCGTAAAGTCACCATTGGCCGCAATCCAACCGAACAAGGTCACGAACGTGAAGCTGGGTTCGACATTGCTGTCGCAAGCGAATGTATGGCGGTCCTGGCTCTGAATACTGATCTAGCAGACATGAGGGACAGGTTGGGCAAGATGGTGGTCGCAACCAGTAAACGTGGAGAAGTGATCACGGCTGACGATCTTGGCGTCGGAGGCGCACTGGCTGTCCTGATGAAGGATACTGTCAAGCCCAATTTGATGCAGAGTCTGGAGGGCACCCCAGTATTCGTCCATGCCGGTCCTTTTGCTAACATCGCTCATGGCAACTCCTCCATCGTCGCTGACCGCGTCGCGCTCAAGCTCGCTGGCACGGAACCTGGCGAGTCTTCCGACCGCGTCGGCTATGTACTGACGGAGGGCGGCTTCGGTGCAGATATGGGCATGGAGAAGTTCTGCAACATTAAGTGTCGTGTGAGCGGTCTCAAGCCAGACGCAGTCGTTATTGTGGCGACGACCCGTGCCCTCAAGATGCACGGTGGTGGTCCCGAAGTCACTCCTGGAAAGCCCCTCGCGGATACGTACACCAAGGAAGACCTCGTCATCCTCAAAGAGGGGTGCAAGAACTTGGCAAGACATATCGAGAACTCGCGCAAGTTTGGCCTTAAGGCTATCGTGGGAATCAACCGATTTGCGTAAGGTATTCTTTGCATACCGTTTGTTCAAGTGCTCACTCTCGTCCATAAGGTCTGATACCCCCGCCGAGCTCGAGCTGGTGCGACAAGAGGCGCTAGCTGCTGGTGCTGATGCTGCCGTCGTTAGCAGCCACTGGGCAGAAGGTGGTGCAGGTGCCCGCGCGCTCGCTGAAGCTGTTGTCATAGCATGTGAAGGCGAGTCCGACTTCAAGTTCCTCTACGATCTCGATCTTTCCATCGAAGAGAAGATCAACATCATTTGCACGGAGATATACCGCGCATCAGGCATTGAGTTGAGCGAATTGGCTCGCAAGCAGGTTGATACCTACACTCGGCAAGGCTATGGGAACCTACCAAGTGGGTGATAATCTCATACGAGTATTTAGTCGTGGCTCTTATCCTAGTCATTTCTAGTTTGCATGGCCAAGACACAGTACTCGTTCTCGCATGATCCTTCTCTTAAGAACGCCCCGTCAGGCTTCACGGTCCCGATCCGGGCTGTCCGCCTCTCAGCAGGTGCTGGCTTCCTGTACCCAATTCTCGGTGACATGCAAACCATGCCCGGTCTCGGCACACGCCCAGGTAAAGTCTCAATCAATTCTCGTGTCACCGATCTGATGGGGACCCTTTCAGGTTTCTGGGAAGTTGGACTGGACCCTGAGACAGGACGCGTTGTCGGGCTCTTCTAAGGGGACCATGCGTAGTGCAATGGAACCGCCTGAGCGTTTGTATATGACGAGCCGTCTCAACACGGATCATGTAACGCCATTCGACTTGTATGTGTATTCCTTCGCAGGGAAGAGTTTCGGTCAGGAAGCAAACAGTGCGTTCAATCAGCCGTAACGTATACTTGTTTCATGAATTTATATACCACACTTCATCGGATAGATTTTGTATGATAAACGCATGACACATAGTGGATATAGCATTGTTACAACCAAATACCGAGTGTCTTACCGCCAGGTAACCTCGCCGGGGGTACAGAGAGTGAGCCAGGACCATTTTGTGCCGAGCCAAATGGACTCGGGTTATATGAACCTGAGGCAAGGGTCCCACTCTGCTGATCATAGACGACCTTATTGAGCACAGCGTCAACTACGCGATTGTAGGTGTTCTGCTGGCTGTCGACGTAGGAAAAGGTGTTGTTGTTGTCACCACTACCAGTGTTTCCTGCGGATGAGATGGCAAAGAACCCAGCTGAAGCAGGTGTGAATGAGGCTCCAGAAACTCAGATACAAGTATGAGGGCTTACTGGCTAGTTGGTGTTCTGTGATATCAGAGCCGAGAATGAAAGGAGCAGGAAGGAGTTGTCTGTTGTAAGAAAGATCGAACGAGGTAAGGACTGACCGAGCAAGTTAGCGGGCCGAACGTCTCCATGAGAGTTGGGCGGACGTACATGACATGAAAGTGCTGTCAACGTCCAAGTAGGTCAGGTTGATGAATAAGGGATACTCGAAGTTATCGACGACGACGGGAACCCCATTGTGAGTCGATTTCACAGATCCAGAGGATACCTGCGCGATATTCTACAGAGACGGTGAGAGAAAGAATAGCAGTCTTCGCCGATACTTACTTGGGTATTGGTGTAGTTCAGGTAGTACTGCGTGTTCGTGTAATCCAAGTTCTGCTCGAACACAACGTAGTTCTCAGTTCCGTCCCCGCTAACGACGAGAGATTCGATGTGGAGGTGGCGTTGAGCCTTCACAGTGACGGTGACATCGGCTTGGCTCACGCTGCCATATGTCTGCGTGACCGCATATGGCTGGGCATCATAGCTGATCATCTGGCCCGTCGTGCGCCTCCCAGAGGGATGTGTGATGACCTGGAGCAGTCCCGAGACATACCAGTTGTGATTGATAGTATGGTTCACTTCCGCAGACACCACGTCGATAGAAACGTTGTGGGGAAGTCCGTCTGCGAAGACAGGAGCGAACGGTGTCAAGTCAAGGAAATAAGTTGGCAAGTCGATTGCGCCGTAGGATGTGATCGGCTTCCATACCGCGGGGTTGATGCCACCGGTAAATATGACTGCGTAGGGGAAAGCAACTCCTGCGAGTATCCCATCCACGAGTAGACGCACCTCGCGGAAAGGGCCTCCTCCATACGTAGTGTCTGCGGGCAAATCGCCAATGTAATCGTTAGCAACGTTGCCATACTTTAGGGCGAGTTTATTAACAGGTTGTGGAAAGGTAAGAAGATCGAGATCCCATACCCAGAATTCTTCCTGTGCGTTGCCGGAGGCATAAAGCTCAGCATATATTTCAACGGTATTTTGGGGCAGCGTGACGTTCAGCTAGAGAGACGTTGGTGGGACTCTGCGACAACAGAATACGACCGGCTTACAGAGAATGCAGGGGGGACAGACGCATCATTGGCCAGCTTATCGGATAGAGTCGAGATTGGAACAATCAAGTTCGATTGTCCAGCGGTTGGGTGCTCCCCTGAGGCCACATAAAAGGTCGCGTGCAATGTTGCTTTGAAACCATAGATGTTAGGCATACATGGGATGTGGGGATGAGACCACGCACTGGCATATTGCCCTGTGAGCTTGCTGTTCACGATGTTGTCGAGTTCAAGAAGGAGCGTTCCTGGTTTGGAAAAGAGTGGAATGTAGCGTGTCACGTCTTTTATGTATGTCCAGATGATGCCGTGTTTCGTGGGCTCGGGTGTTGAAGTGCGCCAGACTGTTCGAGGAGCGTGAACCTTACCACGCAACAGACGACGAAAAACGCGTACTCTCTGTGTTGTGGAATGTAAAAACGCCAAGGCGATCGTACTGGGTACCGTTGGATGTGACTGTGAAGTTCAAAGTCACCGCTGCCCATGATCCAGGCTCTCCACAGTCGGTCGGTGGGCTATCCACGGCTATCTCAGAGGCTGTTTTTCGGTATGCATGGGAGACTCACGTATATTGCACGATCTCTGGGCTGTCAACAACATATGGTCAGCATATGAGAACGAGTCTCGGTGATCTGCATACTCGTAGTAGGAATTCCCAAACGTGCGTCTACGAACAGAATTGCTCAGACCACAGTTGCGTATCTTTGGTGTGCTCACTCGAAGATCTTTATGGTGCAGGTCTTTGCATCGCTTGGGACTGGCGGTGGCTGGGCGACCTGGAAATCGACGAGGACCTGCGAGCTTGGAACAACCGAGAACAGGAGACTCGCGAACGACGCGAGAACCTTCCACCGCGACAGCATCAGGAGAACGAGGAAGGACTACTCATGATATTTTATGCGCGTAAGTCTGATTCACGTTATCGTGTTACATAAATCTGATCATTGAAACATAGGATGAACCGCTAGAATTCATGGCTGAAGACATTCTCCGTTGAAGTATGTGTTTCACCACTCGCCACCGCCTCATTCCCAGTCTTTGGTCTGAAATCCGTCCCAGTAGGGTCCTCTGGGATCTCCAGTTCAGTGGATCTGCTCCTTTGCGAGTATGCCGAGTCAAGATCGCCATCGACAGCTGTCGTGCGACTCCTGGACTTCTTCTTCTTCTTCTTTGGTGCAGGTGCCGCATATGCGTCTTCCGTCCTTGCCCATCTGTCCTTCTTCTTTTTCTTCTTCTTCGGAGCATCCCCCAGTTCAGGAAGCGTGTCGTCAAAGTTGGCAGGATAGCGCCATCTACCGCCACCCGATTCAGATGTATGTTCGCTACCCTCCCGTCCCTGGCCATAGTAATCCTCATCCTCGGGTCTCCAGAGCCCACCTCCGTTTGCAGAGGTCTCGCGTGCGTTTTGAGTCGAAGATCGGGATGGCGCGACCTGGCCCTCCTCCAAGGGCTGGCCTTCAAGGGTGGACTCTGGATTTCGGTCGTGATATCTGTGCGCCCACTGGGATCGCCTCTCATGACGTTTGATTGTAGCCGTATCAATGAGGCCATAACGTTGCGCCCATTTAGGGGTGCGCCGGTGGTTCTTGTTGTTGCGGATGTTCTGAGAGAGGAGAGGTCGATGCTGTGCGAATACGAGACACAAAGGACAACCCACCTGAATATAGAAGTTGTGTGCATGGCCTGGTCAGCGAAGTGAGGATGTAGCCAGTCAGAGCGAGTCAAGTGAAGCGTACCAGGAATGTATCCGCAGATGGTCAACAGCAAGTTGAGCCAGAAATCCTTTCCGAAACCGAATCTCGCCGCCACGGCTGAACAAGCACACCATCAGATGATCATGACGCAGCGAACAGAGGTTAAGCTGACCAAGAGGAGGGAACAGAGTCCCCATAACAAAGAGAACGACGGCATACCAGTGATATCGTCTGACCTTTGGCTTGTTGGTCATCGAAGAGAGAGTGAGTGGATATCACGTGACTCACTCTTTCCTGTACTACGACTCAGATGTCCGGAATGGATCCCGACGAGCATGAACCCGTGCTCGACTTCTCAGAGGTCGTCCACGACGACTCGCTGGGCTCAGAGGAAGACACTCTCGACGCATCCGACACACCCCAGGATGCCTTTCCAGACCCATCGCACTCCCCACACCAACTCCTCACTTCCCAGTTCTCTGTCGAGATGCTGGAACGCGAGATCGCAACCCTTCTTCACCAGAACGCATCTGCAGCATCTGCAGCATTGCTCACCGCCGCAGCCCAACAACGCCAGGCCCAAGCTCTCAATGACGGAGACCATCCAGACCAAGGTCGTACCACAGCTCAGGATGTCAGTCACGAGGACGACCACGATGTCGAGCCGGACATCCCCCTCAACCTAAGTGGAATAGCTGCCATGTTGCAGGCTGCACACGCCCACGCTGCATCATCAGGGCGTCACGCCGAAACCGCTAAAGACTATGGAATAGATCTGGAGAATGAGCAACGCTCCACCAGAACCGCTCCTGCTTTCCATTCGCTCACCGCGGGCGAAAACGATGGTTACATGGCAGATAGTCCGCGAGACAGCGGTGCTGAAGACCTGGATTTATTGTACACTGGACCAAATGCAGGAGAGCACGATGGTCATTCTTCCGAACCAGACGACAGACCATCACCGCTACATCGTGCACACACAGACCCTTCTTCACCCGACCCCCATTCTACAGCTCCCGGAGAGTTCAATGACATCAGTGATATACTACACCACCTCTCATCACATTTCGAAACCGAGCCAGGGTCAGATCCTACACCGGGTCGCACACACTCGCGTTTGACGGAAAGTACCTCCCCCATTTCTCGTTCACATGATCACACTAGCCTGCCTTGTTCACCTACACGTATCTCGCATCCACCATCCAGTCCAGTTCTGCCAGCTATACAACCCGTGGCTTCCACGTCATCACCCTCACGCAAGAGTGGCTCAGAGGGTAAAAGGTTGAAGAAAAAAGACCGGCAAAAGGACGGGGAGAAAGAAAAGGAAAAAACCTCTAATATCCATACGTGCCAAGACCCCCAATGCCGTAAGTCCTTCACTCGACGCAGCGACCTTGCACGACATACGCGCATACATACCGGCGAGCGACCATTTATCTGTGGACACGCTGGTTGTGGAAAGACTTTCATCCAGGTCGGCCCTTTTTGGGGAAATGATTATGATAAGCTTATGTCCATTGCAGAGGTCGGCATTACATGTCCACCAGCGAGTGCATACCGGCGAGAAACCACACTCGTGTGAATATTCCGGCTGTAGTAAAACCTTTGGCGACTCAAGCAGCCTCGCACGACATCGTCGGACGCATACTGGCAAGCGACCATACAAATGTGAGGATCCCGAATGTGAAAAGACGTTCACTCGTCGGACTACACTCACGCAGCATATGCGGACCCATGACCCTTCATGGGAACCGGATCCCAGCATGTGAGTGTATTGTTTCTCTTTGAATATTCCAAGGCTACTGAGCTCTCTCGGTTATATAGGAAATACAACTTAAAATCGAAGAAACAGAAGATGTCTGGGGTGGACGATCCAGAACTAGAAGAGTCTGTCCGCACGCTATCTGCATTATTCTCGCAGGCTAGTAACGCGAATCGTGGTGGCAGGTCGGCGGAAGGTGCTGGATCACACGAAGCATTGGAGGCAAGAGTAGCTAGCATCAGTGCGGAGATTGCTGCTGCTATCGCCCAAGCATCTTCACGAACCCTCGATGCAGATGAGGACGAGCTAGAAGAAGAGGAGGGCGAGGAGGATAGCTGGGGGTCGAGACACGACACAGGGGCCCTTGAGAGCATTATGCCCAAAACGAGTGGGATCAGGGGTGAAAGTAGGCGGATGGGAAGTGTCAGTGATGACTTGGACGATGATGAAGACAGCGACACGTTTCCTATACCACTACGGACGCGGAAAGGCAAGGAGGCAGTCTCGATTATCGGGACCAAGCGGAAGAGATAACGGACATTCTATTGTCGAGTTGATCCCCTGGTTTGTATTCATACACTAGCACTTGGTCGTATAATCATACACAAGGATTTCTCTTGCAAGGGCCTCTCTCGTGAGAAGGTGTTGCCCCGATGGGACTCCATCCCATCCTCCCTTCAATCCGGTCTGTCACCATCCGTTTCTATCCGATCTACAGACAGACTTCATCTAAGTGAGTGCTACAATCTGTGCCCACTGTTTATTGGGTATTTGACTGTCTACCACCTAGACTAGCGCGCACGATGTCCACGTCTCACGAGGAGCTTCCAAGCACTGATCTGATCACATTGACAAGGTGAGTGTCAGATCTTACCATATTGAGAGCCACAGGGTTGTGAACAGCATTTTCTAGACATGTGTTGCACGACCAACTTCGGCTCGGTGCAGATGAGACGGGCGATCTTACTTTGCTGCTTACAGCCATCCAAGTGACATCCAAGTTCATCGCAACCAACGTCAGGAGGGCGCGTCTCATCAACTTGTAAGTCCTTTTCGCCTTGGCTCATCCGCTCTCCATTTTCCACCGTTTTTTCTGTACAGGATTGGCCTCGCGGGGGAGACAAACGTTCAGGGCGAGGAGCAGAAGAAGCTGGACGTGCTAGCGAACGATATCATGATCAACGCCTTGCGTGCTTCTGGAAAAACCGCCGTGCTCGTCTCGGAGGAACTTGATAATGCAATCATCATCGAAGAACGCTACAGAGGAAAGTACTGTGTCGTCTTCGACCCACTTGACGGCAGCAGCAACATCGATGCTGGTGTCAACATTGGCACCATCTTTGGTATTTACAAGATCGTGCGTATTCTCTCTCACGAGCGTGTAAGTGGAAAGCTTATTTGTTGATACAGAGACCAGGCTCAAAGGGGACGCTAGAAGATGTACTGCGACCAGGGAGCGAGATGGTCGCCGCTGGGTATACCATGTTCGTTGTCGAAATAGCCCCTATCCGGTCGGATCTTAGCTAATTCAGATGGATACAGGTATGGATCGTCTGCTAACCTTGTCCTCTCGACGGGCTCAGGCGTCAATGGCTATACACTCGATGCTGCACTCGGGGAGTTCATCCTCACTCACCCTGACGTGTGTTGCCCTTCTTTTCAGGATTTTGGTGGGTTGTGGCTGACGTCCATGACTAGATTAAAATCCCACCTCGTGGCAAGATCTATTCGTTCAATGAGGGCAACTCGATGTACTTCTACTCGCCTGTGATATCCTACCTGAATTCTGTCAAATTCCCTAAAACGGGATCTCCCTATTCAGCCAGGTACATTGGCTCCATGGTTGCGGACGTGCATCGGACGTTGCTTTATGGTGGGATTTTTGGTTACCCAGATGATAAGAAAAACAAGTCAGGCAAACTTCGGATGCTTTATGAGGCGTTTCCGATGGCGTTCCTGACGGAGCAGGTGGGTGATGTCATATATTGTTGTACCTTCAATGAGAGATCATTCTTGCGTGTTCCATAGGCTGGAGGACTTGCTACGACTGGCACTAAGCGCATCCTTGATCTCGTTCCGACGCAAATCCACGAACGTTGTCCCGTGTTCCTTGGTAGCAGGGAAGATGTGCGGGACCTGCTGAAGTTCTACGGAGCGCAGAACCAAGCGGAGGCGTGACCCTTTTCAACAATGGGGGAAGTACGTTATCGTTACCACGAACAACAGGGGTCGCAATTGAGCCACTTTTTGTAATGACATCGTAGTAGTGTAAAGCAAACCTATCCTGAAAGTTACATACACCTTGTATAGCATGGGCGTGCATTGGAACGAGTACGGCCTTAGGCCGACGAACGTGGTCGTTCATTAAAAATGGTGGAGCAGCGTTCAATTTATAAGAAATGAGTACGAAGGTGATATCACTCACCCGCCGATTTCATCTGTAGTAGCATTTCGTTACCGGAAGAGAGGTCCTGACTATACCCCATATGTAACCGAGCCATTGGCGTACCCCAAGCCTCAGGGCTAAGGTATCCTAACAGGTCGGCGCAAGGGCCGTGAGGCCAGGGATGCAGAGTGACAGATTCCCTTCCTTGGGTGCCTTCTTAACTTTGAGCCGGTCTTTGCCGTAATTCCGCAGCCAGGTTTCACTATGATATGTTGCAGCTGACAATGCATATGCAAAACTCGTGAGATTCGACCAACCGGTGGAAAATTAAGCACCGTATTACTGATAGGCTGACAGAAGAAAAGACACTGAGTCAGAAGGATGCGGAAATGTACTGCCAACAGAATCTTCCTAAAACTTACCAGGGTGCACCTTGGCAACAGCGTTGGCAGACCAACGTGTGTGGATGTGCATACAGGATGCAAGGACGCTAAACAGAGAAGGCTAGAAACTCGCCACAAGCTTACCGTCACGCATCAAACCCTTTGCACAGGAGTCCTGTAAAGAGGGAGTTTGAAATGGCAATGGTAACTTAGATCGTGTGAGCCGACGAACGCCGACACCCATACAGTAGCTGAGAAGCATCGAACATTGATACTTCTTTACTTGAATAAGCCAGTCTTGGACTGACATTGACTGATCCGGGATTGGTGACCCTGAACGTGAGTGTAGTAGAGAAAGACGCCAAGCAGGGTACATTGATTGACAATATTAATGAGCTCCAGTGACATGCCGGCAGGTCATTTTACAGCCAGCAGTGACACAGCCTGGTTCCCAGCTGCCAGGTTGCATTTCGAGAGTTTCCGTTCGTCCCACCCTTGCGCCAAGGCGTCGAATGGAAACCAACCACCCTTCTGATGATCAAAGTAAGTGCGGGGTAAAGTAGGGTAGAACCCATAGCTTGACAGTGGCGAGACTGACAGGGTGGCAGGTGCCAATGACAGCGAGAAACGTGCATTGTTATCGCAGTCACCCGCATCGGCGCAGAGTACGACTGAGCGGTACCGTTACTGACACGTGACGATCTTACTGAGCAATGGACAGGGGCAATCACTTCAAGGAGGGCTGGTTGCACAGGGCAGACAAGGGCAAAATACATAGCATAACAATACACTCGCCTCGCCGCCGTTGCTACCATGTCTAACCGTATGGACATATGTAGAGTGTCGAAACCATCCCCACCACACGATAGCGGAATGTGAAAAAAGGAACCTCCCCAAACCGATCTGGTAAGTGATACTGGATACGAGTAGTTGATGACGTCCACCGTGAATCCAATGGGATATGCATGACTGGAGTGGAAGGATCAATCTGGTGACAATATTGGTATAGATGTCGTTGATCTCACCCTTGGCTTTTCGGGAGCCTGGTAGATCTTTTTAAAAATTTATTTCTGTGGCTGCTGTTGTGCAGCACCAGCACCAGCACCAGTGACACCGACAACAAGACCTTTTAGCCACCCGTTCTCTCGACGGAGGCCTTCGCACTCCCGTTCGAGTTCCATGACGCGATCCTCAAGTTCCTTTGCACGACGTTCAAGCGCAGCCTCCCGTTCCTTCTTCTTGAGACGGAATCGCGCACTGGCAGCCGTGTTGCGACGTCGTTTGTCCTCTGCAGCATTTGGCCCAGGGGATGCTGGGTCCTGAGCAGCGGATAAATCTGAGGTGTCGCTTGGTGATGCAGCCTTGTGTGTACGAGCTCGTTTGGCTGTCGGTTGAGAAGTGGAAGTAGAAGCAGCAGATGGAGCTGGAGATGCAGATGCAGATGTCAGCGGCTGGGCGGGGATGACGGGTGGAGGAGGGGGAGGGATGTTGGACAACCCTCCTTGTGCGGTGTGAAGGGCGAATAGCTGAGCCAGAGAAGGCATATTGGTGAGCGGGAGGGGGAGGGGAGGGGGAACAGACTGCTGCTGCTGCTGGTGGTGAGGAGGAGAGGGTGGGGTGGGTTGCACCAAGAATGGATTGACGCCGAACGTGGTAAGAAGGGTATTGATGTCGAAGGGAAGTGCGGGTGAGTTGGAGTCTGCCTGAGTGGGCTGGACAGCATTGTCCTGGCTGTTATGAGTAGGTAGATCGAGGGGAGGGGGAGACGCGTTGTCGTCGTCATGATCGTCGGAGGACTTTCTCCTGATTCTCTGGTGGACGAGGGGATCGTCGGTGGTGTCGAAAGTGAGGTTGGTCCAGAGGTCGAGATGGGCAGAAAAATCGGGCCCAAAAGGAGAAGCAAGAGAATCCTGGAGGTCTGCTTGTGCAGACCCCTGGGATGTGTGTACAACGTTGAGGCCTTGCAAGTTCAAGGGTGCCATGAATCTAGGAAAAATCTACGAGGCGAAGGAGCGAAAGCAGACTTGATAAGATTTTCTCGAGGTGGACATGTGCTCTGCTCACTCAGCAACAACATATGACTAAGCCGATTGTCCGCCGAAAGGCACACGCCACCCAAACGGGGGTCAGAGACTAATTGACAGAACATTAACCACATTCAGTCCTCCCATACATTAACCATCTCCGACTGGTGCGTCATGACTGCCACGTCTCGTCTCAAGGGGTTGGTTTTCGGGTACACAAACTAGTCCATATATCAGTAGCTTGTCCCACAAACTTGGCGGATTTCACTTACGCTTTCGTTATATTCGTGCATCACTTCGGCCGCGAGAATCGCTCTGTCTTTGACCATCCCCTCATATGCCTTAACTAGTGCACCCATCTGAACTCCCACCAGCACCATCACCGTGCACATCAGCACCCAGTTGGTGCCGTCCGTGCACACCCACAACAGGGTGTGCACAGGAGAGTACACCGCCATCAGCACACGCTCAAACTCACCAGGTGTCCAGACTTCGAGCTGCTGGATCTGCTCGGCTGGTGCACCACGTGGTGGAGAAGACGTGGATGGGCTTGCAGACGAAATCCCCAAAAGGAATCGCACAGCATACACGAACGCACGCCAGAAAATTAACAAGGTCGACCCAAGAAGCCAGCATATTCTCTGCAGAAACGTCGATCGCGGCTCTGGACCTTCTCCCACAGGCGACCGGTCCCGTTTTGGAGATGGTACAAATGTCGTGTGTGGTGAAGACACCGGGTCTGCTTTTGTGCGCATGTGGAGTTTGTATGTGCGCGTTTGCGTAAACAGGTGCATGGCATTCAACGTGGATGCGATCAACAGAAAGAACGTTGTTGGCACTGTCTGTAGACATGGATGAATCAAAGCAGGTGGTATACACATGGCAACCCACCCAGTCGAACCAACTTTGCTGGCTACGTTCCCAATAGAGATCCTCCCAGCCTAGGTCTGACTCAGACGTTGCACGCACACGGGCAACACAGACACAGAAGTGGAGCACATGCATGGACGTGCCAACGAGCCACGCACTGGTCTTGGGTGCAGGTAAAGGTATGTTGTGAGGAAAGAGTGACAATTCGAACATGATTCGGGAGGGTATATCCATGATACTACGACTCAATAAGTCCATGACAGATATGTCATTTTGATAGGGACGCACCGCTCTGTCCAGCCCTTCTTCCGGACCACTTTCTTTGGAGTCGCAATTCCGGTTCCAACAGTGGACATGCGAGATTTCCGTTTTCCACTAAAAGGAGTGCCATAGGGTGGAGGTCTCCTTGAGCGTGCTGCCTCCCAATCAAAGGGAACGGAGGAGGAAATGGAAGGAGTGGCAGACGGAGAGTTGACATAGGAAACACGAGTCCTTGGTGTGACTGGTGTTTGCGTGCCACTGCTCGTCGGTCGAGGAGAGGGTGAATTGGGTGAGCCTTGGATGCCTGATGCGTTGGTCTGTGCCAACTTACGCAAGAGGCTCATCGTTGAAAGCGTCGAGGTCAGAGGGCTGGGAGTGTCACACCTGGCACGATGTCACATGTCGCGCGTCAGTCACGCGACGCTGGTGTTTCTTTAGTGATGCGTTCGTAGTCAAGTACAGTTGATTATCTAATAACGTATATGGTCGATCCGTATAAATGTCATACTGTATGAACTTTTTGTCCGCCCGAGTTGGGGCGCGGGCAATTTGACTGAAATATGTATATCGAATACTGTATACTTGAAATCTACCAATATACAGTACGAGATGGGGTAGTTTACTCCCTATTCAGAAGGCAGATGCAACCAAATTTTACTGTATCTCCCAATTCATCTCCTCTATGTAGCCACCTTTCATTAATGAACAGAGTGCTGAAAATTTTTGTGTTGTCTTATCATTTCCAGTGATCACACCACCATGTCTGAGCCAACCCACCAAAAACCACAATCAAAGTTGTCCTGATATGCCCACAAACCTTCATATATTGAAAGAGACCCCTGGGTATGTTCTGTCTGTAGATGAGCTTGTGGAACCAGAGGAGGAGAGCAAGGTTCAAGTGGAGGGAGACAAGTTTGAGGGTGGGGATGTGGAAATCATCACACATGTCAAGCATCTCATTGTGGTCAAGAATGGAGAAATCATTGATGTTGATGACAGTGAAGAGGAAGGTGAAAGCAGTCTGTCTGCAGGGATGTCCCTTTCCAATGTGACCCAGATGTGCAAGAAACTTGAAGGTGCATGCTGGAGGATTGGTCACTCAGAGATCAGTCTTGCTTTGCCACAGGAGTTGCATTGCTTTCTGTAGCTTTCTTAGGTGGACAGAGATGAAAAGCACAAAGCAAACAATGTTGGATTCATTCTGGGTCAAGTGAAGTAGTACATAGTTGAGAGAATGTACTGATTTCATCTCTGACAGCCTTAGCATCACATATTAGTAATACCTGTCACATTGTGTGTGACATGTTGCTCTTGTATAACCATGGCAATGTATAGATTTCTTCCCAGCCCAATGATATACACTATGAGATAATCAACTGTACATACTGGTACACCTCATTTGTCTGTTAGAATTCACATGCTGGGGCAATCAGGTGACCACAATGGATTAATGAGTGTGAACCAGGTTCAAACACAATACCAGTACATGTACAACTATGAACTATTTATCTGTAGCTAGGTAGTGAGTCATCAGCAAAGTTACAAACCATCTACTGAGTCTGTGTCAGTCTGCAGCAGACAAAGCAGACAGTAGATGTCTGACTAATGTCATTGTCTTGTCTATGCCATCTGCACTGTCTGCTTGAGTCTGACACATAACTGCAGGACTCCCATAATGCCAAGTGCAGAGATATGCAGATGCTCAGACTCATACAGACACTCAGACACTCTGGAGATAAATTATCACTGTCCATTTATTGAGTAAAGCTAATTGTAATGTCAGAATTAAAGCATGATAAAAATGAGTGATAAAAATGATTGTAGAGCAGATGATGAAAGGCCAACTTCAAGAGTATGCATACCTACACCAAGGGAACACAACTAAAATGAACTGTAAAAGATGTCCATCAAGTGAGCCAAGTCCAAGAGTCCATGATATAAAACAAATGCATGATAAGCAGTAAAAATGTGGACACAGAAGTAATGATACAATGAAGTGGTAGCAAGGCTTGACTGAACCACAGCATTGACAAGGCTCAATGCTTAATATCCATGTCAATTGTCACCAAGGGACCAGTGTTGCCATGTCTGAGACCTGATAGCATTGTAAATGGATGTCCCTTGACAAATCCACCACTGCCACACATGAACATACCAGTCAAAGAGATATTTGATGGGCTGTACTGGCATCATTGAAATGCAGATTGACCAAATGTAGATCTGAACTTAAGGACACTGGTAAGTTCTGAGAAATTGAATCCTCTTGCATGAAAGGTGAAGAAATAGAAATGGGAGGCTGTGAGTGGCAGTGGGCATTTGTGACAGCAATTATGTTTGTGGCAAGATCTGGGCAGAGTGTTGAGTTCAACAAGGACTGGGATTCTGAAGTGTTGTGGATATAAGATGCAGACATGGGCATAGGAATACACTGAGCAACAAAATTGTCCCAATGTTGGTAGTATTTGGATTGCTAAGCAAATAACCAGAGCATCTTTAATCCTAGACTCATTAATGTGGGTATCATTTGAAAGCCCTGATCAAGGGCTTTCTAAAAATATATACATTGCTTATGTAATTCCTTCTGTATCGGACAATATTCTCAAATTAATCTAATGCACTCATTGGGACAGTTATGTTGCTGATATCAAGGGTATCCAGATCTAGTATGAAGTGTATCCTCCTTTGGCTTTAATGACCTCCTGCACCCTTCTAGGCATACTCTCAATCAATTTCTGACATTCCTCCACCCCAATCTTCTCCCACTCTGCCTGTACCCTCTCTCAAAACTCCACCATTCCTGAAGGTGGCTCTGAATACTCAGCCAGCCTTCTTTTAAGGAGAAATCATAGATGTTCTATGGGATTAAGGTCTGGAGACTGAGCTGGCCATACCATGACCTCAAATCCATGGTCAGAAAACCACTTCTTGGCCCTTTTGCTAGTGTGCTTGGGGTCATTGTCTTGTTGAAAGACAATGTCATCTGGAGTTAATCCATAATATTGAAGAGTTTGTTGCAACTCATCCTCTAAAATCTGTGTATAGAGTTCAGCATCCATCTTACCATCAATCTTACAAGCCATCCCAACCCCTTCCCAGGTCATACATCCCCATATCATCAAGGATCCTCCTCCAAACTTTACTGTCTTTTGCATCAGTCTATCACTTAGTTCATCTCCTGTTATGATTTCCCTTTCTGTTTCCTTTTTGGGCTAACCCCTGACTAGTTACCCCTATCCATTGACACTTTGTGGACTTACAGCTATGATTATCCAATGGATGCATCCGTATATGGACTTAGTCATTGTATGTTTCCCCTTACCACAGTCACATGACACTTATGCATTGTGTCGACTCATGCACACATGACTCTGACTTGTACTGAGTCATCATGCTTCCACTTCACCTGTGCATTGCTGCACACATTGTTCTACCAGTATGGACTACCATTGTACACCTCATATGGCCTTTTCCCATTGTTCTCCAAGTACAGTACTTGCTGTAGAAAGAGTAGTATAAAAGACCAAGAGATGTGGGACAAATCCCCATCTTTTGTCTCCTTTGCACTTCACCAATCTACTGGCTTTTGTACTCTTGACTTCTGTCTGGTTCTGATTGCTCTGAGGGAAGGAGTCTTGCCATTGCTAACACCTTGTAAAAAGCCTAGGAGGTTGCTTAGTCAGCAAGCCTTGGGTTAGGGTTAGAATGTTGGTCTTAAAGGCATTAAGTCTTGCATCTGCAAAGCCTTAACAGAAGATGAAAGATCTCATCAACATCAGTGTTGTCCTATGCCAACCCCCTGTTGCTTCAGGCAGCAGTCACCACCTCTGTTGTCATCCTACAGCAGTCACCCCTATATCTAAAATGGTGTAGTCCCCCTATCATTACTAATGATACATTTCTAAACCAAATCACTTTAACACACCCCTAGCACTACTGCTCCACCCCAGGTGGTACCTGCTAGTCATCTCTCTTGCCCATCACAGTCAAGAAGTTCACAGTTAGATTTAGTTCGGGAAAACTGTCTTGACCTAAACCAACAGTCCCACCCAGGTAGACCCCACATGCTCCCCAACTACTGACTCACCTTGGCCTAGGATACAGTGTCCTGCTGCCACCCCTAGTCACCACCAAGGCACCACCACCATCTCCTGATCCAACTTCCTCTGCTCTCCCAGTTGAAGGAACCACATCACCTATTGTCATTGACATTGATCCAGTTGCCCCAGGGTTATACTCCTCCTACTGAGATAAACCTGAGGAGCACTCAGACTCCAATGTGGACTCATTAATCACTCCCATTGTGCCACGACCCCAGTCTATCTTATCCACTGCATCAGATCTGCTGCTGCCAGGAATAGAAGAACAGGTCATGTTGGAACAGTTAGCAGAAGCCCTTGGGCAGGCTTCAATCTCTGATCTGTTTATCAGACACACCCCATCTCTGGTGAAAATTGTCTATTGGTACTGAACCCAGGTCACCCACAGGGCAAGGGCTGGGAAGGGTAAGGCGACAACGGAGGATTCTGAGGACAGTAAGTCTGGAGGAAAGGAGCTAGGGCTCAACAAACTGGCCATATTCAATGGCAACCACCAAGTATACACAGGATGGATTGTATCTGTCAAAAACTACTTGGGGATGAACAGGCACATCTACAACATGGATAGAAAGTGCATTGGATTCATCCTATCATTCATGGACAAGGGCTTAGCCCTTAGTTTCAAACAGTTGTATGTAACCCAGTCAACCACTGACACTGGGATTATGTTTTCAGATTCCCTAAAGGAGTTTGAGAAGAAGTTGGAGGAGCACTTCCAGATTGGCAATATCAAGGCTATGGCCCTGATCACTCTGTCATCTATCCAAATGGGCAACCATTCACTTGACCAGTACATCACCAACTTTGACAACTTACTTGCACAAGTGGAGCTCTTCCCAGAAGACCAAGCTACCACTACCTTCTTTGGAAAGGGGCTTCACCCCTCTATCAGCCAAAGAATATTAGGACTGGGTGTCATCCTGAGGACAGTCACTGAGTGGAAGAAGGCTGCCATGGAAGTCTGGGCTGCCATAGCAACAATGAAGATGTTTGAGGGAAAGGCCTCAACCACTGACAAAGACTTCCTTTGGAAGAACCAGGGGTACAATGCAAAACCAAGCCATGACCCCAACGCCATGGACATGGACAACACTTCCCAACCAAGGCCAAATGCCTGTGATATGTGGAAAGCACTAGTGTGCTATAATTGCAACAAAGAAGGGCACATCACTTGAAACTGCAAAAAGCTGAAAAAACAAGGTTTCCTGCCTAAGAATAGGGAAGCAAAAATAGAGGAGTTATGAAAGGAGTTAGATCACCTAGAAAATGAGGGCACATCAACTTCCTCTTCAGGTGTGCCCTCTATGGATTTTTAAAGGGGTGAGCTTCTGCCACAGCTCACACCCCCATTATTGAACAATGTACTTTTAGACTAGGAAAGCTCAAACGAACTGTACAGGAACTACCCCAGTTCCAATACGAAAAAGATTTGTGCCTAAAATCTTTGACTGGTTTGACTTACCTAATCAATCATGGCACCTTTGAAATCAAAACCCTGATTGATTCCAGAGCAGAAACAAACATCATTGACAAAAGGGCAGTAGACCAGCACAACCTGTCTACCCAAAAAATACAACATCTGTGGACACTCAGAAGTGTCACAGGAAAAACAGACCAAGTCATGGATTGCATAGCCACCTTCTGAGCCAAAATATGGGGAAAGGTAATGTGAATACATGCTTACATCACCAGAATGGGAAATGGAGAACAGCTTCTCCTTGGGATGCTGTGGCTTCACAACCATAACCCAGTAATAGACTGGGTAAAAAGATCCTTGATCCAGTGGGGATCCCCCAAAATGCAGGTAACAAAAACAACTATCTTGACCCAGCTGGAGGCAGCTGCCAAGAAAAAGGAAGTAACCCTTCCCCCTTTTTACCAGAATTTCAAGGAAGTGTTCTCTGAAAAAGAAGCATCCTTACCACCCCACAGGCCATTCTTAGATCATGAAATCAAACTTACCGAGGACTTCTATCCCATAAAGGGAAAGAACTACCACCTCACTCCAGACCAAGAAAAGGTGCTAAATGCCTTTGTTGACGAAAATTTAGCATGCAGTAAGATCTGCCTGTCAAAATCCCTACAGGCTGCCCCTGTCTTCTTTGTCAGAAAGAAGGATGGAAAGCAAAGGCTGGTACAGGACTACGTCCACTTGAACAAGTATACAGTCCAAGATTTGTACCCTCTCCCTGACATCAAGAGCCTACTAGACAAACTTGCCAAATCAAAGTACTTTGCAAAGTTCAATATCCAGTGGGGGTTTATCAATATATGAATAAAAGAAGGCGATGAGTGGAAGGGAGCATTTGTCACTCCATGAGGGCTGTTCAAGCCCCTGGTAATGTTCTTTGGACAAATTAACTTGCCCCCCACATTTCAAAGATACGTGGATATCAAATTTGGACCCATGATCACCCAAAAGAAAAGCATAATCTTCATGGATGACACAACCATCCACACCAAAATGAAAGAAGAACTCTAGGTCAGAGTCCAAGAGTTCCTTGAAATAGTGCAGAAAGAAGGCCTATGCCTCAAAATATCCAAATGCACTTTCAAAATGGAGGAATTAGAATTCCTTGGATACATAATCCAGGAAGGGCAGTATGAACCCTCTCCCATAAAAACTAATGCCATAAAGGTATGGCCAACAGGAAGTCTGAAGTTTTCTTGGCTTCTGCAACTTCTACTGGATGTTTATTCCAGGCTTTTCTCAAGTGGCCAGGCCACTCCACAACCTATCAAAGAAGGACGTCCCCTTCCAATGGGAGAAGCCCCAGCAACATGCCTTCAAGAACCTCCAAATGCTTCTCACATTGGATCTGGTCCTCAAGCTACTGGATCAGAAGAAGCCTTTTATTGTTCACATGGATGCATCCCAGTTGGGAACTGGCATAGTCCTGAGCCAAGCTGACAAGAAGGGAGCACTCCACCCATGTGCCTACCTATTGCAATCACTCACTGGACCAGAACAGAACTACCAAGTCTATGACCTGGAATTGCTGGCTGTAATCCATGCCCTAAAGGAGTGGAGACCCTATCTCCTAGCTCCAGTAAAACCGACAGTGATCTACATGGATCACCAAAACATGACTTATTTTAGAGAGCCCCAGAAGCTCACCCCATGTCAGTCACAATGGCAGGCCACACTCCAGGCCTACCCCATCCAGCTTACATACATCAAGGGGACACAGAATGTCCTGCCTGACACTCTCTCATGAATGGCCAGCTTCATGGCCAATGCACAGCCACCCATGGTATTATTACCACCCCAGGTTTGGTTTTTGCCTGAGGGAGGGGGGTGGAGAAATCACTAATTTCCCAAGAAAAACCAACAAATTTGGCAAAAACCAAAACCACCCAGCCAAAGGTGGCAGACAGGTGCCCAACTGAGAAAAAGTCAAAGACTGCTGCCACCAGCAAATCTGTTTTTAACCTATCAACAGATCTTATGAATCAAGTCTTAGCTGAGACCTCCTGCCTCAAGGACCAATCAGAGCCAACCAAGGCACAGAACAACAGAAGAATATATATAAACCTCAAAAGAAGAAGGGAAGTACCATGATGCCAGACCCTTGGGACATCCGGGAGTCAAGGCAATGACAAAGAAAATGACTCAACACACACACTGGCCCCACATGCATGCAGATATCCAGGAGTATGTTAGAGGGTGCACTACATGTCAAGCAACCAAGGTTAACACACCCAATTTCTCCACTGATCACTCCCCATGACATCACTAAGTCACCATTCCCTTTCAAGCAGATTTCAATTGACTTGGTCATGGATCTCCCTGGTTCATGAGGGAATGACTCCATCCTGACTATAGTTGATCAAGGGCTGACTAAGGCCATCATCTTCCTCTCAACAAACAAAAACATGGACTCGGTCAGCATTGCCAACCTATTTCACACACACATTTACCCCTGCTTCAGGACACCAGAGGCTGTTATTTCTGACAGAGGACCCCAGTTTGTCTCCACTTTCACATGAGACTTATACCAAGCCCTTGGAATAGAAATGAAGGCCACCACTGCCTACTGACTGCAGTCCAATGGCAAGGCAGAATATGTCAATCAAGAAGTCAGCACATTCCTGAGAATGTACATGTCAAAGGACCCTGACAACTGGTCCTGCTACTTAGCCAATGCTGAGTTTGTCCACAACTCACACATCCACTCCACCCATGGGCAAACACCCTACTACCTCCTATATAGGTACAAGCCCATGCCATACCCCACTTCCCCACAGAGTCACACCCCCTTGTCAGAGGAACAACTCAAAAAGCTAGCCACAGCCAGGGATGCCACAATAATCACACATAAACAGGCACAGGAAGACATGATCAGACAACACCCCAGAAAGGCTTATCAAGAGTTCAATATCAGAGATAAGGTGTGGCTTGACAGAACAAACCTTCATTTAGATGTCCTGTCAAGAAAGCTCACACCCCAACAGTATGGACCCTTTGAAATCACAGAGAAGATTTCCCTGGTAAACTACCAATTGGAGCTACCGAGATCTTGGTGTATCCATGATGTGTTCCACATGTCTAAACTGACTCCCTATGTAGTTACTCTGATCAACAGAACACAGCCCATCCCAGAACTGCCTCAACTCATTGATGGTCACAATGAGTGGGAAATTGAAGCCATCCTAAAACACAAAACAATAAGAAAATGAGTCAAGTACCTTATCAAGTGGAAAGGATACCCTGACTCCAAAAACATGTGGGAACCAGCAGAACACCTTAAAAACTCACCTAAGTTGCTCTTGGAGTATCAACAAACCCATTGCATCCCACCAACTGCTGCCTCCCCCCTCACAGTATAAATGTTGACCACCCCCTTGTCTGACCACAACTCTGAAGTTGACAACCACCACAAAGACATCTATGCCACCCTACTTCCCAAGCTCAATGAGCTTGCCACTCTTGATTTCACCCCACCTATTTCCCACACAAGGGCCTCCCACAGCAGGTGAAGACAACCTCTTCACAATACCACAGTACCACCCCCACAGGCAGCTCCCCTTGTCCCCCATGCTGCCCATGCATCTATCCCCCAGGCCACAGCCATGAGAAGGGGCCCTGTCCATCCACTCCTGCCCCTTTATTGCTGAGGGCCATCACACTACCTCCCACCTCCCAAAGGCACCATTGCCCATGGGCTCCCATTGAGCTTGTCTTCTTGCAGGACACTCACTTGACCCCCTCCTCCAGTGATGACTCAGCCCTCCCTCCATCATATGCTGAGTCCACCCCACCAACAGCCACCATATCTGTCAACAAGTTCATCAGCTATGTGTGGGTGTTTAATAACTTCAAATTGTGGGACACACTCAGATGGAGAGCACACCAGGACCACAAGTGTCTACAGCTGCTGTCCAAGGTTTTCTGGGACAGTGAAAAGGTGGCCAGGAAAGTAAGCTGGAAGGGTTTGGCAGAGGTAAGCAGGATCACTCCTGACCCTGAGGATGGCTTTGTCACTGGGGCCGACATCATTCAAGCCATGAAGACTCAGTCTGAAATGGTCTCCCTCGTCCATGAGATGTATGGCCCCCCTTTTCTCATCTTATTCAATGGCTTTCTCGACTAGTCCTGGGGTCCCTTGGTCATTCCCCTCTGCAATACCCCACATTACCAGGCTTCTCAATGCCCTCATAGTGGAATCTGATGCCTGCTCTGCCTCAAGCAGCCACATGTGGGTGGACATTGCCTGGCCCCATTGGTGGACCTTTCCACCCCCACAGCCACTCCCTCTCCCTCCTCCAGAACAGCTGAGTCTAGCCCCTGGCTCTGGTCCCTCCATGGACCTGGCATGCCTGGCACTCCCCTCCCCAACAACCCAATTCCTGCCTCTGCACTTGGGGATCTCACTTATGTATGGGTGGCCTCTGCTATGGCTGACACCATCACCACAGTCACCAGAGACAGCCATGCCCACTGGGCACACTTCTTCATGGCTGTAAAAGAGAATCCTGTCAACTGACACCTCTACAATGCCACAGCCATGCAGTACCTGCTCCTCAATCAGGCTTTCCACCTGATCATCACCAGTCCTGCTCTGTGCTACTACTTAGCTGGAAAGCAGGATCTCTCTGCCACTAGCCCCCTGTACCCCTACAGGTGCTACAAGTGCAATAGACTCAGCCACTGGAGCTGGGAGCATGACACTAACCAGCCTTACTAGAAGTCTGGAATGCCCAGGATAAGCCAGAACAGTGAGCTGTCAGAAGGTCAGGCTGGACTGAGTCACTGGACCACCACATAGAAGTTCCTCAGAATGTGGAATGTAGAGGGGGGGGGGGGGTGATGTTATGATTTCCCTTTCTGTTTCCTTTTCAGGCTAACCCCTGACCAGTTACCCCTATCCATTGACACTTTGTGGACTTACAGCTACAATTATCCAATGGACACATCTGTATGCAGACTTAGTCATTGTATGTTTCCCCTTACCACAGTCATGTGACACTTATGCATTGCATTGACTCATGCACATGTGACTCTGACTTGTACTGAGTCATCATGCCTCCACTTCACCTGTGTGTTGCTGTGCACATTGTTCTACCAGTATGGACTACCATTGTACACCTCATATGGCCTTTTCCCATTGTTATCCAAGTATGGTACTTGCTGTAGAAAGAGTAGTATAAAAGACTGAGAGATATGGGACAAATCCCCATTTTGCACTTCACCAATCTACTGGCTTTTGTACTCTCAACTTCTGTCTGGTTCTGATTGCTCTGAGGGAAGGAGTCTTGCCATTGCTAATGCCTTGTAAAAAACCTAGGAGGTTGCTTAGTCAGCAAGCCTTGGGTTAGGGTTAGAATGTTGGTCTCAAAGGTGTTAAGTCTTGCATCTGCAAAGCCTTAACATCTCCTGCCTTTTTCCATGCCCATCTCTTGCCATCAGATCCAATGTGATTAATTTTGGTCTCATCTGACCATATAACTCTCTTCCAATCCTCTACAGTCCAGTCCTGATGGCTTAAAGCAAAGTCCATTCTAGCCTTCTTATGATTATTGGAGAGAAGAGGGCATTTCTTCTTTACCACAGCTTTCATCCTAGCTTTTCTAAGGTGTCAACAAACAGTCTGAGAGGAGATGGAGTGGTTTTTGATGTCCTGAAGGGTTTGGGTGACCTGGACAGCATTTTCAGCTTTTCCAGTTCCAATAAGGCAAATGGCATGGCACATATCAGTGGGAGTAATAAGGGATGGATGGCCACCAGAGGACTTGACCAAGTTGGGACAATATTTGGAAGATATTTTGTGGATAGTAGAGTGGCCAAAACCACTAGCAGTAGAGATTTGATGAATAGAATGGCCAGATTCCAGAAAAGCAATAATTTGATTGATTTGATCAGTAGAAAGTGGTTTCATGATGATGAATGTGGAAAAGTGATGGTATTTTGGTTTGTTTATACCATGTTGAACTTTTTATACATCACATGACTGAATGCTTATGTAACATCTTACTACAATGTTTGATTTTGATGTTACTTAAAGTCAGCAACAAAACTGTCCCAATGAGTACATTAGATTAATTTGAGAATATTGTCTGATATGGAAGGAATTACACAAGAAATGTACATGTTTTTGGAAAGCCCTTAATCATGGCTTTCAAATGATATACACATTGATGGGTCTAGGATCAAAGATGCTCTGGTTATTTGCTTAACAATCCAAATGCTATCAACATTGGGACAGTTTTGTTGCTCAGTGTATCTTCAGTATCTTCAATAGAGGCTGGCTGCTGCTCAATGCTCTCAATGTCATCAGTGTCATCATAATAGTCAATGATGAGCACACAGGGGTCTCTTTGGCAGCAGTTGGTTTCTGTACTTGACAAATTTGAGAGCACCAGCTTTGATTTTGGCCCATGCATCAGGTAACAACTCTTTGATTGAGACCAAATAAGAGACACTGCTTTTGCTCCATCTGCCTTTCTCCAAGAAAGGGCCAGCCTTTGATTTGCCTTCTTCTGTGATACAGTGACTCCAAAAACCCTTTCCATAACTAACCCTAATGACAGTGCACAAAGTGCACTGCCAAATACATAAAACTTGATGCTAAGCTTTGGTGGAGTTATACATAGTACATACTCTTGGCTATAATATTGCCCCCTAAGTCATGTGATTTCATTCATACAGTCCAGAGATATGGGCATTTTAAAACAGCAAGTCCATGAAAAGGGTTTTTTTACTTTTGAATTTACAAGGGTATTTGGATATTATCAGTACTTTGTATATCCACCTTTTGCTCTAAGCACTGCCTAAACACTTCTAGGCATACTCTCAATCAGTTTCTGACACTCCTCCACTGATATCCCCCTCCCACTCCACCTGAACTCTCTCTCATAGCTCATGAATCTCATTAGGGGGGTTTTCATGCCTTGCAAGCCTTCTTTTCAGGTAACCCCAGAGATGTTCAATGGGGTTAAGGTCAGGGGATTGTGTAGGCCATACCATGTTCCCAAACTTCTGCCCTTCTAGCCAATCTATAACCTTTTTGCAAGTATGCTTGAGATCATTGTCTTGCTGAAAGATGGTATTAGATGGATTGAGACCATAATGCTCCAATGTTTGTTGAAGCTCATCCTTCAAAATCTAAAGGTAAAGGTCCCCATCCATCCTACCATCAATCTTGGCAGCATAGCCAACACCCTATCAAGTCATACAACCTCACATCATCAAGGAACCCCCTTCAAACTTGAGAGTTCCCTATACCAGCCTATGATTAAGCCCCTCACCTACCTTTTTCCAAGTCCACTTGCATCCATCTGACCCTAGGTGATTGATTTTGGTCTCATTAGATCATACTACCCTTTTTCAGTCATTTATAGTCCAGTCCTTGTAGGTATAAGCAAAATTCAAGTGAGTCTTGTGATGTCTAGCAGAGAGAATAGGACATTTGATCTTGACTACAGCTTTCATACCAGATTTCTTCAAGTGAAGATGAACAGTATTGGCAGAGAGAGGCTGGTCAATGATATTGACAAGCACTTTCATGACTTGAACTGCATTTTCAGCCTTGCCAGAGGTGATAAGATGTTGAGCATAACAAATATTGGCAGAAGAAAGCTTGGAATGATGCCCTCCAATGGGCTTAGAAAGGGTAGAACACTTCTTAGAGCAAAGTTTGGATACAGCAGAGGGGCTGACATCAACTTGCTTGGCAATAGCTTCAGCAGAATGGCCAGACTCAAGCAAAGAGAGAATGGTGTTTTGTTGAGTAAGAGAGAGGGATTTGACCATGATGGTGATTGAAAACAAGAAGTGTGTGTTTACATGTGTATCTTTGTTTGTATCAACAAACAATAGAAATTATAGAATGTTTTGAATAAGATCCTAATGACCAATTCAAAAGTAAAAAAACCCTTTTCATGGACTTGCTGTTTTAAAATGCCCATATTTCTGGACTGTGTGAATGAAATCACATGACTTAGGGGGCAATATTGTAGTCAAGTGTATGTACTACTTATAACTCCACCAAAGCTTAGCATCAATTTCCATGTGTTTGGCAGTGCACTTTGCACACTGCCATTAGGGTTAGTTATGGAAAGGGTTTTTGAAGTCACTGTATGGCTGGAGCACAATCCTGATATACTAGGAATGGGGAGGCTACATGTTGATAGAGTCTTTCTTTTTTTCTCATTTTCCTTTGATGGCATCAAATATCCATGTGTGCTTATTCACTGGTTCTTGACAATCTCAGATGGGCCTGATGAAGATACTGGAATGTGGATTTACTAACCAGATTTTGATGCAAATGGTCAACAGGAGCTGGAAGTTGTTCACATTGATTGTATACTCTGTGGGGCTTACCTTATTCCTGTCTACAGACATCATCATCTACTTATGGACATTCAGCATACTGATTCTCTTGATATTTTTCAGGCTTACTATGTAAATAAATACATTAACCACCATGCATTTGAAATTGCATTCTAATCATGTACTATAACTTGTTACAGTCTGTGAGTGTCTGTGAGTGTCTGTATGGTCTGTGTAGTCTGCATTCATGACTAGTGTTCTCACACATGATGTCATACTTTGGCTAACTTGGCAGACTCACTCAGATGCTGTCAGACATAGTAGGTGGTTTGTAACTTTGCTGATGTATCTCATATGTCAAAGGTAATTAGCTATCAATTAATATCTTGTGAGTTTGACACATGACAACTAAATAATCTGACATTGTCACCAATAGATTCCTCTTCTGAGATTTTCATATATACACTGCTTATACAATTTACTCTATCACTTGGCATAGGGTACTGTTCAGCCTCAGTAATAGCTATTGGTTCTTCCATACAGGAAGGATAGGGGGAGGTGATAGGTCAATTCACATCACACAATTTGTTATGCTTTCTTTTTCTTATCTAATCTTTTCCAATCACATGACCTCCCATGGTCATGTGTTTCCTTTTCTTATGTAATCCAACAGATGCTTTGCAGACATACCTCTACCTACAGGGACTTTCCCTATCCAATGAACATGCTCAGCAGACTTGAGCCTATCAGCTCATGTACTGGTATGTTTTCCCCTTCTACTATATGTTATGCTTTTCTTCCATTATCTAATCTTTCTCATCACATGATGTTCCTATGATCATGTGTCTCTTCTTACATAATCCAACAGACACTTTGTGGACAGTTTCCTGCTATTTATGGAGATATTCCCCTATCCATGGATGTACTCAACAGACTCAGGTTACCCCCATGATTACCAGTACATTTCTTTGCCATCTGTATTTTTACTATACCTGTACAATACATGGTTCATGCCCTTCACCATTTTCTAGTGCAAACTAGCAACTTTTGCATCACATGACTTTCATGTGATCATGATGTGTTGACTTGTACAGACTCACACCTATGTGTATTTGAGTCATATTGACTCCATTTCTTCACATGCATTGTTCTCTACTTACAGACTCACCATTGTATGCCTCATATGGCACTTTACCATTGTTCTCCATAGCCAGTAGCTCCATTGTCCTCTGTAGTATTTAGACCAGATGAAGATGTGAGATCATTCCCCATCTTTGTCTCCTTTGCACTACCTCTGAATCTACTGGCTCTCTGGATTGCTTGCCATTTTGATTCCTGTTAGTCTCTTCAAGGTACCAAGGATTCTTGCTGTGCCAGACAACATCTTGTAAGGCCTCAGGGGTTGCTTACTAAGCAACTGGATTGGCATAGAGTCAAGACCCTTGGAAGCCCAGAATAGAGTGCTTAGTCAGCATCTCTAGGGTTAGGGTTAGCATGTGTTGGTTTTGAAGGCTTGTCGTACTGACAAAGCCTTAACAGAAGATGAAAGATAATTGCTTCTACATTGGTGTCATCCTACACTGACCCTCTGTTATGTCCAATGCAGCAGTCAACCAACCTCTGTTGACCAACATCAGCAGTATAAACCCCTATACTCCTAAAAAGGTGTAGTTTCCCATATCCTTCAGGATATGTCATTACTATCTAGCCAATCACCCTCTAGTGCTACTGCTTTCACCCAGGTGATACCTGCTAGTCAATACTCTTGCCCACCACAGTCAAGAAGTTCTTAGTCCAGTCAAGCTCTAGCCCATCTAGCAAGTTTCAACCCCCTGTCCCCAAAAGGACAGTTCACACTCTGCAGTTATCAACTCAATTCAGCCTAGGAGGCAACATCCCCCTGCCACCCCTAGTATCAACCAAAGACCTGTTGTCTGCACTATCTCAACTTCAGCCCACAACTGCTTCCATCACTATCACCAGCACCTCTCACCAATCAAAGTAGATGTTGATCTGGTCACACCAGATCCTTACTTCTCATATTGGGAGAAAAAGGAAGAGGACTCTGATGCAGATTCACTTACCACACCAATTGCAGATCCCCTACAGCAGTCTATCTATTTGGAGAAGTTGGACTTCAATTTACCTGGAATAGAAGAAGAAGCTATGGCAGATAAACTTGCAGAAGCCTTTGGAGGGACTTCCATCATGGACCCTTTCTATGGCCAACACCCATCCCCAGTGGAGATTGTCCACTGGTACTGAATGCAAGTCACCTACAGTGCAGCCAAGGGCAAGGCAAAAGCTAAACCTGAGGGGGAGGACACTAAGTCTGGAGGAAAAGAGCTAGGCCTTAACAAGCCTGCTATTTCAATGGCAACCATCAAACCTACCCTGGATGGATTGTCTCAGTCAAAAACTATCTTGGTATGAACACTCACATTTATAACACAGATAAGAAGTGCATTGGCTTCATCCTGTTGTTTATGAATAAGAGCTCAGCCCTGTCATTCAAACAGTTGTATGTCAACCAATTGACAACCAAGGATAACAGGATTAGATTCCCAGATAATCTACAAGAATTTATCAAGAAGCTCAAAGAATGTTTCCAAATTGGTGATATCAAGGCTATGGCCCTGATCACCTTATCTTCTATCCAAATGGGGAAACATTCTCTTGATGAATACATCACTAATTTCAATAACCTACTGGTGCAAGCTGAGCTTTTCCCAGATGACATAGCTGCCACTACCTTTGTCAGAAAGGGGCTCAACCCCCCAGATCAGCTGAAGAATCCTAGGTTTGGGTATTGTCCCAAGAACCATCTTGGAGTGGAAAAGAGCAGCAACTGACATATGGGCCTCACTGGCCACTATGAGGATGTTTGAGGGAAAGGCCACAGACTCTGACAAAAATTTCCTTTGGAAAAACAAGGGTTACAACCAAACCCATCAGCAACATGACCCCAATGCAATGGATGTAGACAAGATATCCAGGCCCCAACCAAACACAAGACAATCTTGCACAGCACTTGTGTGCTGGAATTGTGATGAGGAAGGCCACATCACTAGGGACTGCAAGAAGCCAAAGAAACAAGGGAGCCACCTGCCTAAGAATAGGGAGACAAGAATAGAAGAGCTCAAAAAGGAATTGGATCACCTGGAAAAAGGAGGCACATCCATTTCCACTTCTGGTGTGTCTTCTAAGGATTTTTAAAGGGGCAAGCAACTGCCACAGCTCATGCCCCCTCTATTGAACAATGTACTTTTAGGTTAGGAAAACTTGAGCACAATGTCACAGAGATTCCACACTATGCTTATGAGGATGCTCTGTCCCTCAAGTCCTTCATGGGTTCCACCTACCTAATCAATTGTGGCACCTCCCAAATCAAGATGTTAATTGATTCAGGAGCAGAAACAAATATAATTGACAAATGGGCAGTGGAAGAACATTGAATCTTCACACATCAGATCAGCAACCCTTGAACACTCTGAAGTGTCACAGGAAAAATGGATCAAGTTGTTGATCAGATAGCTACCTTCTGAGGGAAGGTATGGGGTAAGGTAATGCAAATTCATGCTTACATTACTAGAATGGGAAATAGAGAACATCTTCTCCAGGCATGCCCTGGTTACAGGACCACAACCCCATAATTGATTGGGTGAAACAATCCCTGGTCTGATGGGGATCCCCAAAGCTAAACATCAACAAGACTACCATCTCCACCCAACTAGAAGCCACAGCAGAAAAGAAGCCAGTGCTCCTTCCAGAAGAGTACCAGGACTATGAGGAAGTATTGTTATGATTTCTTCAGTTTCTCTCTTATTTCCCTTACCATAACATGTTCACATATCAAACAGACTCTTTGAGGACTTTCTTTGGCAACCACTGAATGTACTTACAATGTCACAGCATGTCATCTTGGGGTCTGTATCCACTTTACTCCATACTCCAACTGATGATGTCATTGGAGCTTTGCTGTGGATGACCCCCTGTCTTTGTACTATTACCACCTCCCAATGTACCTATATAAACTTATGCTGATGAGGAAGTAGTCCTCATCAAAATTCTACCTTGTTCCTTGTCTCACTTCATGTAATGTGTTGAGTATTCTCTAAGACACCACTACACTAAGTCATCCTTGACTTGGTTCTGTATTGTTCATCAAAAGCAAACACTGAAGTTGTCTTCAGCATCATCCATTTTCAGTCAGCATAGAAGGTTGTTCTGCCATCATTGAGTCACTGGTGTAACAAAAGAATTTTGATCACTGACTCATGGTATGTTCATCACCCCACAAACAATGCTCACTGCTTCAGAAGACTACCACCCTCTGGAGAAAACCAAGCACCTATGATCTGTTGTAGTCCCCCTTTATTCATTTTAATCCAACCTCCCTTTGACACCTTGTGCTCAAAGTATCCCAATCATTATATCCTTCTGATGTTGGGCCATCAATCCCACATCAGTAAACCCATTCTACCACATCAGGGGATAGACCACCAGTCCCTCCCCAACCAGGACGTATCATAGGGCTGTCTACTTATGAAGACAAAACCAGAGCCTTCCCCAGATGCTTTCCCTCGCCCATCCTTATAAACCCTTTGGTCCTGACTGTACAACTCTTGCCTGAAGTAACACCACACCCCATTTCTAGTTACTGCACTCCCATCCCAGCAGTAGCTAGTGAGTCCAAAGATGACCCTGATTTTGGCTTAATATCACATAACCAATTGGAAGACATCCCTATCCCCACCATAGCCAAACAGTCCATGTCTGAGCAACTCACACAAGCCACTGCCTCCTTAGACATCACAAACCCCTTTGCAAACCATGACCCCACTGCAGCTCAGCTAGCCACCTGGTACAAGTCAATGTACAGAAAACCCGGGTTGGTCCATGGACCTTTTCCCCCTGCTCCTCAAAAAGGAAAAGCAAAAGCCACCAACAATGATGATGATGAGAAGCTGTTGTTGATGAAAGAAATTCTAATCAATAAACCCCCCACATTTGATGGGTCTCATCAAAACTTTAGCAGGTGGCTTGTATCCATCAAAACCTATCTCAGAGTCAACCACCACATCTACAATGATGACACTAAGTGAATTGCCTTCACCCTCTCATTTATGACCAAAGGCAGCACTATGGGGTTTAGAGAAAACTACATCACAGATAACTGGATGGATGAGACAGGTTTCTTCATACTTAACACCTGGTCTACATTTGAGGCCAAACTAAAAAATCAATTCCAGATTGGCAACATAAAAGCAATGGCCCTGATCCATCTATCTGTCATCAAGCAGGGCAAGCAATCACTAGATGAGTATGTCACAGACTTTGACAATTGCCTGGCCAAGGCAGGTCTCATGGCCAAGGATGCAGCCACCACCATGTTCTTCAGGAAGAGCCTCAACCCTTCAGTAAGTAGGAAAATATTGGACCGAGGAGAGATTCCACAGACCATGCAACAGTGGAAGGATGCCACCATATTGGTGTGGGCAAGTATTGCCACATAGAAGGTCTTCAATGAATCAAGCACCTCACAAGATCAAAGCTTCTTATGGAAGAACTTGAAGAAGGAGGAACTGGTCAAGGATCTCTATGCAATGGACATCAACAAGTCCCAACAATGTCAGCCTTGCACCAAAATCACTGGCATGTGTTTCAGTTGTGGGAAGACTGGGCATTTCTGGGAGAATTGTCCCAAAGAAAAGGTGAAGAAAATCAGGAGGATGAAGGAAGAGTTGAAGATGTTGGAGCAGGAGGATGCATCCAAATCTTCACTTCCAGGTGCATCCTTGAAGGATTTTCAGTAGGGGAACAGGAGGCTGTGCCTGATTCCCCAGTTTCTAATTCTTGTAAAGTAGGAATTGTCAACAAAGTATGCCAATATGAATGTGACCACTTCATTCCATCTCTGGCAGGAATTGTCTACTTAACAGAATATGAAAACACAGCAATCCACACACTTATCAACTCTGGTGTGGAGATGAATTTAGTTGACAAGCATGTAGTGGAAAAACACAGACTCAACAAACAGTGTATCAAAGACCTGTTTGAAGTGCACAGTATAGCCAGGCCAATGGGATGAATGATAACTCATATCATCTCAGTAAAAGTCAAAATCTGGGGAAAGGAAACCAGATTGAGAGTGTATGTTTCTTGACTCACCAGTTGGGAACAGCTAATTTTAGGTATGCCGTGGTTATGAGAAGAAAACCCAATTATCAATTGGAAGACACAAAAACTGATTGGGTTTGATGTCAATGAAAAAGACCTACAAAAGAAACATTCCAACACCCCAGTTTTCAACAGAACCTCTATATCCACAAAGCTAGAAGCTGTTCAGGAACAAAAGGTAGTAGGACTACCTGAGCAGTATGCTGACTTCACCACAGTGTTCTCTGATCAGGGGATACCTCTCCCTGAACACTGCAAAGGACTCAACCATAAAATACAGTTATAACCAGATTTCATCCCCAAAAAGGCTGTCCCCTATAGGCTTGCACAAGACAAAATGGCTGAACTAGATGCCTTCCTTGAAGAGAACCTAGCTTGTGGGAAAATCCATCCATCCAAATCCCAGCAAGCTTCCCCAGTTTTCTTTGTGGGCAAGAAAGATGGCAAAAAGTGGTTAGTCCAAGACTACCAATAGCTCAACACCAACACTATTACAGATTTGTACCTGCTTCTGGATGTCAAAACATTACTTGATGAACTTGCCAAGTCACAGTATTTCACCAAGTTCAATGTCTGTTGGGGGTTCACCAACATCTGAATCATGGAAGGCAATGAGTGGAAATCAGCATTCATAACCCTGAGGGGGCTCTATGAATCAGTGATGTTCTTTGGTCAAACTAACTCACCACCAACTTTCCAGAGGTATATGGACCATACCTTCAGGGATATGAGAAAAGACAAGAAAGCAGTCATTTTCATGGATGATACTGCCATTCACACAAAGACAAAAGAAGAACTCCAAGCCCATGTCCAGGAGTTCCTAACCATTGCACAACAGGAGGGCTTATGCCTCAAGCTCAGCAAGTCAACCTTCAAAATGGAACAGTTTGACTTCCTTGGCTACATTGTATTGCATGGGAAGTACAAACCTTCCCTGGTCAAGACAGCAGCAATACAGGAATGGCCTGTCCCTACAACATTAAAACAGGTATGCAGTTTCATTGGATTCTGCAATTTTTACTGGATGTTCATTCCCAGATTCTCTCAAATTGCACACCCTTTGCACAACCTGAGCAAAAAGGGTGTCACATTCATGTGGGGCAATCCCCAACAACATACGTTCAAAAAACTGAAGTGGAGGCTGATGGCCTCCCCAGTCCTGTCTCTCCCCAACTTTACTAAACCATTTGTTGTTCACACAGACATGTCAAAGCTCAGAACCAGAGCCATGCTTTCCCAACATGATGATGCTAGGGTTCTCCACCCCTGCACATTTCTCTCCCAGTCCTTGGTAGGCACTGAGCAGAACTACCAAGTTTACAACCTTGAACTGCTTGCAGTAATTAGGGCCCTCAAGCATTGGCAGCCCTATCTTTTGGCCCCTGTTTCCCCCACCATGGTGTTTACTGACCACTACAACATCCTTTATTTCTGTCAGCCCCAGAACCTTACCCCCTGGCAAGCCCATTGGCAGGCCACCCTCCAGGAGTACCTGCTGTGGTTCTCCTATCTCCCCAGGAAGCACAACATTCCCCCTGACATGCTTTCCTGGATGCCCACTTTTAGCAAGGAGCTCCTGCTTCCTCAAACCCTGCTGCTGGATTCCCTTCTCCTTTTCCTGGCAGTGGGAGAGGAGGGTAGTGCTAGTAAATTTCCTTTACCTATGCCTTATAACTCACAAGAAAAACAGAAAAAACAACAAAAATCTACATTAAATCCCCTTGCACCCCCTTTCTATCCTGCAAACACACAAATACATATACTTTCCAACCCTTTATAAGATCAAATACTAAAACAAACAGAAAATAAAAGAAATAATAATGGTCTCATCTATGTACAGTGGCTCAAAAAACTGTCCACATGTTTGCATGTTTTACATTATCTATGACCAAATGCAATAACCCCTAACCCTAGCCCTAACCCATGAGTGTATGGAATAACATACTTACTCTTGGTGTTCTATTGGTCCAAGAATCAACTGATGTGGATAAGAACTGATAGAATAGCAGCCATTTGAAAATGATATGTCATGCAGACAGTTTTTTGACTTTACAAAAATCCAACTATCTAGTACTTGGTATGAGCTCCTTTGGCCTTGATAACTGCTTCAACCCTTCTAGGCATGCTTCCTATCCATTTTTGACACTCTTCCACAGAAATCTTCCCCCACTCCACTACCACCCTTTCCCACAATTGATGAACTCCTGTAGGAGCACTCTCATAACCTGAGAGAGATATTTTGAGGTGATTCCAAGTGTGTTCAATTGGGTTGAGGTCTGGAGATTGTGCAGGCCAGTCTAGAAGCTTGATATCTTGCTCTTCAAACCATTTCTGGGCTCTTCTAGAGGTATGCTTGAGGTCATTATCTTGTTGAAAGATAATGTCATCTTCTGGAATTCCAGATTCCTCCATGCTTTGAAGCAACCCTTGCTCCAAAATGGCCACATACTGTTCAGCATCCATCCTTCCCTCAACCTCACTCAAGACCCCAACACCATTCCACTCTATACATCCTCAAACCATGAGTGAACCTCCTCCAAACTTGACTGTACCTTTGACCTCTCTGGAAATAAGCCCTTCACTCTTCTTTTTCCACACATACTCTTGTCCATCTGACCCAATCCTGATGATTTTGGTCTCATCTGACCATATAACTCTTTTCCAGTCCTCCACAGTCCAATGCTGATACTTGAGAGCAAAGGCTAACCTCTTCTTCTTGTGACCAGTAGAAAGCAATGGCTTTTTTTTCTTCACCACAGCCTTCAATGAGGCTTCTTTGAGGGTATTCCTCACTGTCTGAGAAGAAACAGGACTATCAACAATAGAGTTGATGAAATGAGTGGCTTGAACAGCATTTTTGACCTTGCCAGTAAGGATTTGCTGGACAATGGCCCTTTTATTGATGGAGGAAAGCTTGGAAGGGCAATCACCATGAAGCCTAGGCCTCTCTGGTTGGATTTCCTGAAGAACCTGGGATACTGTAGACTTCCCTAGACCAGTCTGTGAGGCAATCTTCCTAGTAGACAGGCCAAGAGAAGCAAGAGAGATGATATTTTGTCTTTGAGAGGTGGAAATGGATTTCATGATGATGATGAGAAAATGAGCAGAGGGTGGTGGGGTTTATATATGTTGGATCATACTCATTACATAAAGGTAACATAATAGAACCCTTGATGGATGTATGTAATGATATCACAGCATGCCAGGGTCAATATATATAATCAAAACTTTAAGTCAAACAACTGTCCACATGACATGTGATTTCCAAATGGCTGCTACTCTATCAATTCCTATCCAAATCACTTGATTCATGGACCAATAGAAAGCCAAGAGTAAGTATGTCATTCCATACACTCATGGGCTAGGGCTGGGGTTAGGGGTTATCGTGTTTAGTCATAACTAATGTAAAACATGCAAACATGTGGACAGTTTTTTGAGCCACTGTATTCCATAAATAGACTAGCCTCATTCACTTCAAGTCCAGACCTCAGACACTGGATTGTGGCCAAAAGGGTACTAAGGTATCTACAAGGCACAAAGGACTATGGAATAATGTATAGGGTAGACAAGGGCAATACTACCACCCAAATATTTACAGGGTATATAGATGCCAGCTTTGCCAACACAAAGAACTGCACTTCCATAAGTGGTTATGTGTTCCTGGCTCAAGGGGGAGCCATTGTTTGGGGCTCAAAGAAGCAAATCTTAATTGCACTATCTACTACAGAAGTGGAATATGCTGCATTGGCCAAATGTACTTGAGAATGTGTATGGTTAAGGAAACTATATGCTGAGCTAGGGTACAAACAAAAGGAGCCAATTAAAATAATGACAGATAGTGAAGGAGCTTGAGCTTTAGCATACAATCCCCAGTTCCATGCCAGAACTAAGCACTTTGACATATCTCATCACTATATGCATGAGAAGATCACCCAAAAGAGGATTGAAGTGTGTCATTGTAGAGATAAGTACCAAACTGCTGATATACATACTAACTAAAGTGCTACCTAGAGACAAGCACAAGAGACATACCACAGAGATGGGTATGACCTTGGCTTGAGGGGGAGTGTTGGTATCACAGAGTTGATACCAGGCATCCCAAGAAGGAAAGAGAATAGTATAGACTATTCTAGTAAAATAGCTACAACATGTATATAAGCCTAGTAGATAAAGGGTGCTAAGTACATTCAATACATTATCTTTTATCTCTTATATCACCCTCAAGTGAGCTCCTAGCTAACATTTCTTCACATACATTGTTCCCCTCTGACAGACTACTCATTGTATGCCTTGTATGGCCTTTTCCCATTGTTCCCCATAGCCAGTAGTCCATTGTTCCATGCAGTATATAGTCCAGATGAAGATGCAGGATATTCCCCATCTTTCATCTCCTTTGCAATCCACAGATCTACTAGGCTTGTTTGTATCTCTTAAGAACTGCTTACTCTTCTATCCCTCTGGACCAAGAATTCTCACCACTGCCAGTGATGCCTTGTAAGGCCTAGGAGTTTGCTTAGTCAGCAGCTTGGGCATTGGATCAGGCCCTTGTAAAAGTGTCCTTGCAGGTTGCTTAGTCAGCAAGCCTGGGGTTAGGGTTAGTGCATGTTGGTTTTTGAAGGCATTCAAGGCTTGCATATCTGCAAAGCCTTAACACAATTTCACCCAAGATGACCTTCTTTGACTCAACTCTACAAGTATTGTCCAAAGAAAACTCAACTTTGAGTGCTGGATTCCCAAGAGTCTTCCTTCTCTGTAGCCATGGCACCATGCATCTCTGTATTTCTTTGAGGTGAACATTACCTCTGACAGAAAATCTTTCCAGATATTCCCACTGGTCTGCATGACATAAGTTATATTAGTAGAAACCAAGGAGGCATCCAAGTCCTGATCCATTACTTCTAGACCCCACATGCATGGGGTTGCAAGGTGGAGGGCCATCAATCCATCATTGTTGTCTTCTCAGATGTGACCACATACCTTGAATGGAAGCTGTACCTTCAGCTCATGGACACTTGCCCACTTGGATGGGAACCTATCAAACACATTGAATAGGGATTCACCAGATCTTTGGATATAGCAAGGCTTGGAACTGTGAGGGCCAGCAAGACTGGTTCAGCATGAGTGACCCAACAATGAAGTGTGTGAGGAGTGGGAGATAAATGCTTACCAGGCTCTTTTTCCAATTCCAAGAGTGTTAGGGTCTGGTGAGTTGACAGACTTGAGGGCAAGTGGTCCTTTTGTGACAGAGCTCTTGGTTCAGAGCTGTTTAACTGATAAGTTCTTCCAGTGGATAGAACAGAGCAGAAACAGGATGAATTGCAAAGGAGATAAAAGATGGGAACCTTCCCATCTTCCACTCAACTCTTATACTACTGGTACAGGCAGTCTGTATGTAGCAAACAATAGTAAGTCCATAAGGGGAGAACAATGATATGAGTATGCAGATTGTACATACATAAGTATCAAGTCACAGTGAATCAAGGATTACAAACCAAGTTCATTGTTTGACATTTTGAGACAAGTCTGAGTCACTAGGACTCAAAAGACAGGGGCTGGTCCCAAAAGGGGGGTGAAAGAGGCCAGCTGAATACATGCATAAGTAAAATAAGAGAGAGAGGAAACATATATGTAGTAGTCCATGAAGTGTCTGTTGGATTTATTAAGCAAGAAACAGATGAGACAACAAGTAAAAGAAAAGAGATTGGGGCATAACAAAGAGTATCCTTCAAGGGTGTGTGATTTCAGTCCTAGTACTGAGAGGGATTGCAGGAACACAGGGACTCACAAGCCTCTGGAGATGGCAAAGACAAGGTGTTAAGGCTTGGTGAGTTGACAAGCTGAAACTCCTTCAGAGCCAGCACCTAAGTTCTAACCCTAATCCTAAGGTCCTGGACCTTTACTACAGGTCCAGTGGTCTAGCAACTCCTCTTGCAGTGGAACTCTTGGTCCAGAGGCCCTCTAGAAATCCTAAGTCCTCAATCAGTACAAAAGGATATAGTTGATGTAAATTGCAAAGAAGACAAAAGATGGGGGTTCCACCTTTTGCCTACATGCTATATACCACATGGAAACTGTATGCATAAGCCTGCTGCAGCTGCAATAGTAGTACAGATACTACTGGTAATAGTATCAAGTCAGTCCATGTAACAATGGCACATCCATTGGATGATAAAACAGAGAAATGAGTCAACACATAGAGATGCATCACAAGAGTCATGTGATATGTAAAGTTAGGGGCTGTTCACCAGAAAATTGTGAAGGGGGAATGCCCATACATCAGTAGGTAATCAAAGAGAAAGAAGAAAAGGGGAAACATACTGGTAGTTGTATCATAGTCCATGAAGTGTCTGTTGGATAGTAAGAATGAAATGAAGAGAAATGTACTTGTGAAGCTGCAGCATAACACAAGGCTAAGTTTCTTAAGCATGGGAGGTAGTTGGAAATGATCTATGGTGATAATACTGTCATAAATGTGCAGGCTTCTAAGTCTGGGGACATTTGCTGGACAAAGTAAGTTGGGATGGTAAGGATGACACCATTGGTTTGGTCCGTCTTCATCAAGGAGTTGGAGTAGATATGTGTGTAAGTAAGGGAAACACAGTGCAACCAAGTCTTTCTAGGATGAACAAGATTAGAGAGTCAGAGTGATGGTGAAGCTACACCAGTGGTGTGCAGTGGGTATCACTATGTCTAGCAGTGAAGTGCAATAGCATTCTGGCTTGTGGCAGAGGCCAAAGTGCCAACAAATTATGGCATCAAGAGGATATTCCTGGCTCCTCTGTATATGTCCCTTTGCCAGGGATTTTCTCAATTCTGATGATATGTAGTTGGATAAAGTTCCAGATGTAGGTGTATTCAGAATAATGTCACTCCAATGATGAGATATGGTGGCAAGCTCAGGTTTGTGAGCCAGACATGGATCACAATTCAGGTTAACTTCTTGATTGCCCACTGTAGTTGGACTTCATATCATGTGCCACATGGATAGTGATGGTACTTACACTTTCCATGAGAGGCAGTTTGGAAGAGCTTGCTACAAAGCAAGAGCACTTTAGTAGGAGTGCAACCAAATCAGCCCAGGGATTACTCACTCTGATTGTGCTGGGAGACATTGAGGATGTTCTTCAACATAGAGTGCAACAGTGATCCCTATCATTTCTTGAGGGGAATTCAAGCATGAACCCCTAACAACATGTTAATCAATATAATTTCCAATGAGGGGCAGTCAGACCTACAATACCCACAGCAGAGTCACTACACAGGGTATCTACCTACATGCTTTTAGTGGCTTCTGTCACAACCATGTTTGGCTGACAGTCATCAAGTTTGAACAATAGATCCTATCCCCAGCTGCTACATCATATCTCTGGACAGTCTGTTGCACCCCTGGTCTACTTGACCTTAAGGGTACTCTACTGTGCATGGCAGTGCATGACATTGGTGCACTTCTGTCACCATGCACAGTATCCAGCCATTGCACAGTTCCTTGTCCCAGACTAGACTTTGTCATCTTTATTCTCAAACTTTCATTTGTCTTATTCATCCCTTGGTAATTTCTTACTGTACTTCTTAGCCCAGTTTACCAGACTGCACTTTGCTGTGTTTACTTGTAGCATAAAAGCCATAGATACTTTGTCTGGTAGACTTCAGTCTGAAATCAAATTAGTCTCTTCTCCTGATCTTACCTCTGGACTGGGACCCATGCAAGGAGGCAATGCTCTGTCTTTGAGTCATTGAACTCAAGCAGTCCTAATCTGTTCCTTGACTACACTACCTATGCTATCTGACCAGACTCACACCCAGAAATCTCCAGAGAAGACCCAGACTTGACAGCTTCACTGTCTGCTTTTTTCATCCACAGCTTGAACCACACACAGCCAAAACCCACACCAAATGCAGATCCTGTAGCAATCTGAAGCCAAGTGTGAAAGCCAAGCCAGACAGGGGAGAGGGTGATGAGTGTAGTCAAGGAAACCATGACAAGAGGGGTATAGGTGGCTGTGGGGTGCAGATGTGGATGGGCAGAAAGATAGAGACTAGCAAGGGTAACAAATACAGCCAGAATCAATGTGCACCTGGAGCAGTGTGTACATGGAAGACTATTGGCAGGTGTATGCACACCCAAATCTAAAGACATACCCATAGGATACTTTCCTCCAGTAAATTTGTCTGTGTTTCCAGATCACCTGTTTGATCAGACTAGCTGTCAAGGCACATGCAATTGAATCTGCTCCAAGATAGATGTCACCTGCTGATCAAGTATGCAGACACACAGAGAATGCTAGGGTGAATGTGACAATAAGAAAGCAGACCTCCCATTGCCAGCAAGGGGCAGTATATCCACTTGCAAGGGTACTTGCAGGAGCTGCAGGAAAGTCAATGCAGATAAGATGGATATTGTTGCTGTTGAAACACCAGTAACAGAAAGAACACATAAGTTTGAGATGTGGCAATGTGCTTTCTACAATTTTATGCCAACAACTTGAACATAATACATGACCTAAATGTTAACAAAGAAAGATGAGGAATCTTTCATGGCTGTGCAAAGATGTACTCACTAGAGGGAATGGAGTATGGGATGCATTGCAGACTATATTCTTCCATGCCCACATCACAAGTTGAGCCAGGGCTGAGCATCAGCATAAAGACTGAGACAGAAACTGTTGTCAGGCCTATTGTTGAACAAGGGTCAAATTGATGAAGTGGAGGATTGATACTACACAGCCAGGAAAGCTGGATGCCCTGAGGTTGAATGCACCCTTTTTAACCATGACTTCTAAGTTAGATATTAAATGAAACTGTATACTGAGACTCACTGGATTATCACAAGTTGTAGAAGTGGTTTATTAGTGAACTTGTGATCACAATAGTGCTGGTGTCACTTGTGACATATGACTGATAGATGTCTGACAGATAAACCCAGATGCATCCCAGTGTTGATCCCTGTACAACCCTAGAACACTTCCCAGATGTGCACCTCACAACAACATCAATGTCCCAGGTATGTTCCTTCCCTATGTATGGGTTATACACACTGTTCATACTATTCTGGCATTTAGATCAAAGTGGTGAGATCCATAGTTCATCAGCAAGATATCTGTGGGCCATCACCATTACATCCTACAAGAAAATCATCAATTGTGATCACCTTTGTCCTCAGTGCTTAGGTATGGAAACCTACACTCTGTAGATTAAATGACTTCTTTTCTTATATAGTACAATCTATATTTCCTCAGCAAGGTATTCTGTGTACCATCTCTGTTGCACCCTACAAGAAAACCATCAATCAACAAATTGACAATTGTGGTCACTGACTTGTCCTCAGCATTCAGGTATGGACACCTATACTACTTTGTGGATCATATAACTTTCTTCCTTGTGTAGTATAATCTATAATTTAGTATCAGCAAGGTATCTGCCTACCATCATTATGTCTGACAAGAAAACCTTTGATTGTGATCAGACACCCATTACAGTAGGTGAACCTGTACTCCATAGATGGAATAATTGTTTTTTCTTATGTGGTATGATCTATAAACTATCAGGAAGACATCCCTGTACCATCCCCATTACATTCAATAAGAAAATTTTGATTGTGATCAAGCACTCATTATGGTAGGTGAACCTGTATTCCACAGATTGGATAACTGTTTGTCCTTATGTAGTACAATCTACTAGGATAGTACACACCTCTGGTCAACTACTCCACCATCTTTCATTTTCAATCAGTGGGTTGTGCCTTATTCACTCTTTGCTGGGTCTTACATCTATCCACTTGAAGTACAACTAGCTGTATTACAGCAGCATCATTTCCTGACATCAGTGAGTTATGTATGCTGTGCTGATTTTTGTGTGGTAGTGCTAAGAACACATTACCAGATTAGTGATCAATTCACCAGGTCAACCACCAGTTCTTTACTCTAACTGCCTATATCATTGACCTCATGTCACAGGGTTACTTCTTACTAATACTTATTGCCAACAATAGCTACAACTTGCAAGCCTATAATATACTCCACTGTCTAATTATTGTACACATAATTCAGGTGTGGTGACCATATGTAACTGTCTTGTATCTTGATATATGTTTACAATATATGCACAGGGAACATTCATCAATGGCTATTAATTTCTCTCAGGGTGCATTCCCAAGTGTAGAATTAGCAGGATGCATGGTACAACTAAACCTTCACCTACTTGTAATACTAACATCTTGTGATTAAAGGGTGGAAACCAGTCAGAAAGAAGGGTTGGACATGCTTGGCATGCAGGGACAACAAGGTTCACACTAGAGATCATCTGCAAAGACATGAAAGAACAGATAAACATCTCCAATCTGTTCAGCATCATCATACTATTCATCAGGGAGGTTTTGATAAAAGGGGTCATGAATCAGGTGATGGAACTGGACTTCCTAATACTCATGATCAATCAATGCTTGGTATTGGGCTGAATCTTGAAGAGTTTTCTGCATCTACACCTGACTATCCTAACACAGTTGAGGATGACTTTACATCTGCTGATGTTGAGTCTAGTGAAACTGGGATTCACTTTCAACAATCCCTTACTGAGAGGAGCTGGATGGAAATTGCAGCAGCTCTTTCCTGTCTTCTTGATGAGGATAAATTGTCAGATGAAGAGGAAAGTGGAGAGCCAGAGATAGAGAGTGAAGTGGGGATGGAAGATACATTTATTGAGGTTGGAAGTGGTAAGTTGGCTTTAGGATTAAGATCTTCCATTAATTTTGATTTCAGAAGTAGATCCTGGAATGAGATCTAGTGGATTGGAAATTACATCTGGAGAAAATGAGTGGTTTCCATGGCCAAACAGATTGGTAACTCATTATATTTGATAGCACACACATACTAACAATCACATAGTCTTGCACAATTGACATCTTGATGCATCTACCCCACTCAGTCTTCTCAGTGTCAACTGGATCTTCTGACATGGATATTGCAAATTAATGGTGTACAAGATGTTCCTTCAGTGAGAACACTAAAAACCCTTGAAGATGAATTTTAAAAACTTTGTGGTATTAATATATTGTCTTTTACTGGTGCCTTTGGGCACAAGTATTTCATGAATTCACATTCTGATATTATTGCCCAAGTTAGCAATTCATTAAGATAATTATTTGACAGTACTGAATACTCTAATGTAGGAAATGGCTAACCCTCATGTCCGGTCAAAGCTGCACTTTTACCCAGAGGACTCAGGAAAACTTTTGTATGAGGCACACCAAGCAAGAAGATGGTTAAAATAAATGGACCCAGCTCAGCTAACCCCTATGGTTCAACTTCATAGTCAAGATTTTTATATATTTGAACCCACTCTATTGTCAAGTGGTCAAGTTTGCACACCCACAAGATGGTTTCAATGCAAAGGGCTTTTGTTTGGCAAGGCATGGCCTCTTAGAGCTGTTGTTAATGATGCAGGATGTGGTTGGATAGTTGAGGAACATACAGAGATTGAAATTTCTCAAGAGGACTTGCTAGTGTCATTTGAAAATTGGAGCACTGGTGAATCAACATTTTCTCTCCCACCTTCACATAATATTATAGGTATGTTTATTTGACTATTTATTTGTTGTACTCAAGATTATCTTAGGAGTTGAAAAAAGTCATCAAGCTGGACTTTCATTAGAACCATGGACCCTTACCAAACCACATAAGGGGAATAAGTGGCATGCTCTTGCAAAGGGAGCCCATGTCTATGGTTTTCCAATTTGGCTTTACTGTGATGACACATCTGGCAACCTATCAAAGTGTTGGAACAAACATAATTCATTCCTATTCACACCAGCTGGACTACCATGTGCTACAGTGCATCAGGAGTACAATATTCATTTTCTGTGCACATCCAACACTGCACCACCTCTTTAGATGCTAGATGGATTTATAACTCAACTAGAGTGAGTTCTTTTTTTTGTGACCTTTACACTCTAACAAATATCTAGAGCTGGTCAAGAAACTGGTATTTGGGCATGGGATTGCATTTATAAAGAATGGATCTTAGTCATACCCTCAGTCCTGGCTCTGTTGGGTGATAACCCAATGCAGAGTGAGCTTGGCTGTCATGTGGGTTTGATGGGAAAATATTTTTGCCATGTTTGCAAAGTCAAAGGTCATGATGCACAAGACATAACTACCACTGTTGAAGATGAACAGCCACAAGAACACAGTGATGGGGGAAGAAGTGATGAACAAGTTTCTATTAGAAGTGAGAGGGAAGGGTCTGTTTATGCTGGAAAAAAGTCAAGGGGAAAGACAAAGGAGACAATGAGTGCTATGGTGGCCTGAATTAAATGTTTTGTAAAGGTGTGTAGACCCATATTTCATATGTTTCAGTGCAACCACTAACATTAATAGATTGGAGAACCTCAACAACAAGAACAGTCAATGAATGAGCTCAAAACAATGTTCACAATGGCATCCTCCATTGGTAATCAAAACAAAATTAGGGATAAAAAACATCAACTGGACTGAAAGATACATATCTTGACTACTTTCTGAATGGCATGGCAGCATCATATATAAAAAGCATGATGGTAGTTCAAAACAAGAAGCATTGGATGAGTTTATTCAGGGGCTTCCTAAGAATGTGTATAGCCCTGTGTGGCACATCAAAGGTGATGTATAATTTGGTTTATGATCAAAGAAAAAGCTCATAGTTAAATTCATAGGACTTGATCCTCATGCAGACTCACCTGTAGAGGTGTTGCATACAGTTCTATTGGGGTTTGTCAAGTATTTCTGGAGAGATGTGGTGAATGTCAGAATTGGAAAGAACAAAACAAAGCTAGAACTTGTTGAAACTCATCTCTCATCATTTGATACCACTGGACTAGGAATTTCACCCTTGTCTGGACATACCCTTGTTCAGTATGCTGGGTCATTGATGGGCCATGACTTTCAGGAAATAGCATAGGCAGCACCATTTGTTCTTCACAGTCTTGTGCCAAATTAATGTTATAATGCCTGGGTGGCTTTATCCAAACTCATTCCCCTAATCTGGCAACCAGAAATTGAAGATGTTGATGCTCACTTGGTTGGTGAATAACATTTCCTTACTTTGGTTCAAATTAATTTGATGTGTGTCAGAAACTACTTGAAACTGCAATTCAAGACTTCCTTGCACACACAGCATGCTGGATACCTTGCTGGTTCAACAAACCAAAGTTTCATATATTGCTTCATCTTGTAGAGCATATTCACTGATTTGGTCCAGCTGTTTTATTTGCAACTGAAGCATTTGAGTCTTTCAATGCAGTCATCCAAGCCAAAAGTATCCACTCAAATTGACAATCACCATCACATGATATTGCAAGAGCATTTGCACATGGAAACCATATCTGCCACATTCTCAGTGGTGCTCATATACATATTCATTCAAGCCACTCTAACCTTGGAAATCAAATAAAGAAGTTGATTGAGAGACCACCTCCAGGTGCTCTCAATGCTAAAGAAGCTGGTGTTTGGTGGCCTGCTGGCAGAGCTCCATTGGAGCTTGTCAGTAAATCTAACATTGTTGCAGAATATTTGGGCATGGATAATAGCACATCTGGTCCAAGGAAAGGTGTGTTGCTATTTTCTTATATTGTATTCTGTTTAATTTGTCTGGCAGGATCTTGTGTGCAAGATAATCTTCCCTGTCATCCATACCATGCAACTGAAACTGGTGAAAGATTTCCTGCAGCTCTCTCCTCACTATCTCAGGAAGTATTATGCTTTCATTTCTTATCTTATCTTTTCACATCACATGATCTTCCCATGATCATGTGTCTCTTCTTACATAATCCAACAGATGCTTCATGGACATTTGTCCCACTACCTACAAGGATTTCCCCTATACATGGATGCACTCAGTGGACTCAGGCTATGCCTGTGATTACCAGTATGTTTCCTTCACCTCTGTATTTTTACTATACTCATACAATATGCAGTTCACACCCTTCACACTTTCTGGCATGAACTCCTAACTTTTGCATCACATGACTTTCATGTGATCATGACATGATGACTTGTACAGACTCATATCTACATTTACAGGAGTCAGATTGACTCCATTTCTTCATGCACATTGTTCCACACTTATGGACTAACCATTGTATACCTCATATGGCATTTTTCCTTTGTTCCCCATAGTCAGTAGTCCATTGTTCCATGTAGTATTTAGTCCAGATGAAGATGGAGGATATTCCCCATCTTTTGTCTTCTTTGCACTATTCTTTGAATACTACCAACTTCTGGCTTACTCTCATGTCTGCTGATTGTTCTTCTCTGTGGTACCAAGGATTCTTGCTGCTCTGTGTGATAACTTGTAAGGCTTCAGGGGCTTGCTTACTAAGCAGCCAGATTAGCATTGCATTGGGACCCTTGAAGAGCCTGTAGAGTGCTTAGTCAGCAGCTCTAAGGTTAGGGTTAGCAAGTGTCAGTTTCAAAGGCATTCAAGGCTTGTCTCACCAACAAAGCCTTAACAGGAAGTGTTGCAAGACAATAATTTTCAGACATGCAAGTTTATGATACTCCTAAATGGTGACAAGTGTATTCCAGGCCAATGGGTGCTTATTCACTCCCAAAGTACTCTTCAACCCTTGATTGCACAAGTCAAGGAGATTATTCAGCAAAAAGGGTCAGCTGCAGATATGAAATCCTCCCCAGATGCCATTCTTCTTCAATCTGGAAAGATACAAGCATCCAGTGGACCTTATCACATGCCTGTAGTGCAGCATGATGATACCTATTTATTGCTCCTCATTGAGGTAAGATTATTTACATGTTTTTGACCTTCTATCATACTCAGTTCAAGTAGCAGTTTTTGTGTTCAATCAACCTGCAGTACTGATGTGACATCCATAATTGTACTCCATCTGGGGCTATTTCAATAATTGAAGACCACCAGCAAACTTCTAACACTCACCCAATTATTGTTTATCAGGGAAATCTGCATGATTGTGTGCTAAACATAGCAAAAATGCGTGATGCAAAGCATATACAAGAGCTTTGTGAGCCCCTGACAAGTTCATTTGACATGGATTGGGAAATTATGGAAGGGAGTGCTCATGAAACTGACAACCAGAGATCCACACAAAAACCCATTTCTATCCCCCAATCACAGGCTCATTTATCAGGGCTGTATAATAGAGGAATCCATGCAAATCATGACCAGCAATCTCAGGGATTGTTAAGGCATTGTGGATACACAAGCCTTGAATGCCTTTGAAACCAACATGCACTAACCCTAACCCTAGGAGTTGCTGACTAAGCAATCCTACAAGGAGTCTTTTACAAGAGTCCAACTCTATGCCAATACAGCCTGCTTAGTAAGCAGCTCCTGAGGCCTTACAAGACATCTGTGGCAGCAGCAAGAATCCTTGATACCAGATGAGAATAACTGACAGCTGTTTGTGAGAGAAGCCAGTAAGTTCTGTGAGTATTGCAAAGGAGATGAAAGATAGGGAACATCCCACATCTTCATCTGGACTATATACTATGTGCAAACAATAGACTACTGACTATGGGGAACAATGTCTGTGAAGAAACAGAGTTGCTATGACTTGAAATCATGTAGGTATGAGTCTGTAGGAGTCAATGTGTCACAATCACATGAAAGTCACATGATGCAAAAGTTGTCAGTTCACACCTGAAGTGAAGGAAAGGTGTGAACTGCATACTCATACAGGTATAGTAGAAATACAATGAAGGAGAAACATACTTGTAATCACAAGGCTGATACTCAAGTCTGCTGAGTGTGTCCATGGGGCAAGGACAGTTCAGATTGATGCAAGCTTGGCAACAGGTGCAAAAGTATTGAAGTAGTCAACTCCTGGTACTTGCATGTAGCCTTGTGCAATGAGTCACACTTTGTACCATTCAATATTCCCTGCTGCATCCTTTTTTACCTTGAATACCCATTTACTCCCAACCATGTTCACTCCTGTAGGCTTGTCCACAACCTCCCAAGTTCCCATCACATCCAGCTGATGTAATTCAGCTTTTACTGCTTCTTCCCACTTTGGCCAGTCAGGATGCTTTCTCACCTCTTCCAGACTCCTCAGTTCAAGGCCAATCAACTCAGTGACTGCAGCAGCTATCCCAGACTCTTCAACAGCATTGCCTAGGGTGTTCCCTTCACCATTCAATGAGTTTTTATTAAGAGATGGTGCTTGGATTCCAGGAGGTAGGCCAGATTGTGAATCAGGTCCAGTTGCTGATCCTACACCAGCTAAGATATCACACACATATCATGATGGGTTCCAGGTACACTGTGGGTGCCCAGATGTCACTGTCACATCTGGTTTCATGCTGTGATCATCTGATTTCAAGCTGGGAGGTCAAGTTTCATGTATGGGTGGGTTTTCATCACTTCTAGTGGGTTTTTCACCAAAATTCAGGTTGTTCGAAATGTTTTCAGCACCAGGAGCATTGTGGTTGCCAGCCACACCACCCTACCCCTCAAATGTGACATTTTCATGTGCTGGAGGTAAGTCTACCTCACCTGTTTTGAATTGAACATTCTGTTCAACAGTTACTGACCTCTTATCAGGCCAATAAACTCAGTGCCCCCTGCTCTGATTATCATAGCCAACCCAGTGCCCCAATCAGGCATGGCTGTCTATTTTCGATGCATCCACATCATGGACCCATACTCGTGCACCCCAGACCAGCAATCCAGCTAGGTTCAGTGGGTTTCCATGTACAGCTTCAAAAGGCATCTTGCCATTGAGTGCTTTTGTTGAGGTACAATTCTTCAACCAAGTAGCATGAGTGACAGCCTTTCCCCACAGGAAATGAGGTAGCCCAGAGTTGTGCATCATGGCCCAAACTTTTTCAGCCAAGATCCCATTTAGCCATTCAGCAACTCTGTTTTGCTGTGGTGTGTCATGCATGGTGAGTACTTGCTCAGTTCCCTGGTCCTCAAGATGGGCTGTGAATTCATTACTAAGGTATTTGCCTCCCTGATTGGTGCATAGGACCTTAATGACAGTGTCATGATGGTTCCTGACCCAGGCTTCATATCTTTTATAGGTTGTGAAGGTCTCTGACTTCTCCCACAGGAGGTAAAGGGTTGTTTTGTGCATCTTGTCATCCATATAGCTGATGTAGTATTGGTGGCCACCTAGTGACTCAATTGGGGCTGGTCCTCACAGATCTGAATGGATTTTGCCACCATAAGTCATTGCTTGCTCCCCCTGTCATTCCTTTGCCACAGGTCAATGTTTTGATTTGGCAGCAACACAGGGCTCACAGAATGTCTTCAAGCCATCAGTGGAGTCAGTGAGCACTAGTCCAGTCACAAAGCCTTTCATAACCAGGTGTTTGGCAGCTTCTGATGCAATATGTCCCATGCAGTGGTGCAACTCCAGTATGGTGAGTCTTTCAGCAGCTGCATTTGCACTCCCTGTAGAGTCCTCATGTACCACTTTATATAGTCCATGAGACATCTTTGGGATTTGGCCTAGGACCTTGCTGCTCAGGGCAGAGATTGTGCACACACCCTTTCCAAAGGTGGTTGTGCACCTAGCATCATCAATCCACCCAATCAAGACCAATGTGTACCCAACCTCAGGGGAGTACAATACTTCTGTAAGTCATATGGTTGATTCCTTGTTGCCATTAGGAACTTCAACTAACATGTCCCCAATTCTAGTGGTACTAAATGACTGTTGGTTCATGGCATCAAAACCCTTTGGGGGGATAGGGCAGAACATGACAAAGCAGTCTCAGTAGGGTGATAGGTGGTGGGTAGTACCAGAATTGTAGAGTTTGATAACTTGGTTTGAATTGTGAGGTCCAGGGCCTGCAGCAGCAGCCAGGCTGTATCCATCCACACTCTCAGTGACCAAGGGGGCTACTGTGGTGACCAACATTGCACCACTCTCACCCATATTGACCACATGTGGGGTGTTCACATTGTCCTCTTCCTCAGAGAACCAGAACTCTGAGTCAGATGATTTGCAATCCATCAGCACTGGTAAGTCTTCACCTCCTTCAAATAGTTCATCAGCTTCATCATCAGAACTAATTGCAGTCACAGCCCAGGCACCATCCTCATCAAACTCTACAGCATTGGCTGAGTTCCCTTTCAACATGCTTGGCTGGTCCTTTCCTGATTTTGGATCCTTCAGTGAGTCCTTCTTGCTGGTGCTTGGCTTCTCTTTGCCATCCTGGCTTGGGCTAGGGCACTGATCTTTCTTGTGGCCGATGCCACTGCAGTTCCAGCAGGTCCCCTTCTTTCATGGTGGCCTCTGGTTTTGGTTACCAGAACCATTACTTGAAGCAGTGAAGGCAACCCCTTTATCTCCTTTTGATGACTCAGCTTTCCCAGCATTCAAATGATCACATTCCTGAGTTAGGTAACACATTGTGTCATCTGGTTTCAAGGTCTGTTTAAGGAGATGGGCTGATGCAGATAGATGAGTGATATAGTTTGCATAGTTTTCCAGTAAGGAGCGAATAATGGTAGAAGTGTACTCATCATCTGACAGACTGACTCCCACAGCTGCAAGTTCTTCATGCATTGACCAGAGTTTATCCAGGTGAGTTCAGAGATCCCCCTTCTCAGCACATTTAAGGGACTGAAAGCAAGCATGCAGGTCAGCTTGGACAAGAACAGTCTTAGACTCAAATTCCATGACAATGGTTGTCCACATGTCAGCAACAGTTTCCACATGAAGAATCTTCCAGAGGGTAGAGTCAGGTAAGGCCCAAGCAAGTTGTTGGTGACAGGTAAACTCAGTCTTCTCCCAGGCAGCAAGCTTGACCTTGTAGGCATCCTGTTGCTTAGGGTCTGCTGGCAGAGATGGCTTTGGGGCCTTCTTTGCATCCAGGTGCAAGACAACTTTACAGGCAGTGAGTGCCCACTTGATCCAATTTTTGAAGATGATCCAATTACAGCCATCAGGCTTGAGTTTCAGGACAGTGTACAGATCTTCATGGGTATTATCAGAATTCATATTAGCAGCAGCAGGGCTCATAACCCTATCAGAGTTACAAGGTGCAGTGGGACACTAATAATGAGTACAATGAGTGAAGCTAGACAACATAATTAGTATTGCACTCATAGTAAATGACAGATAAAGGTCTCACCTCAGCTTTGGAGATGAAGGCTGAGGTGTTCAAGTCAGAACATGATGAACTAAATATCCTACATGGAATGAGCTCAGAGAGCTGTACCAGAACTATGTGGCAAGGTACATTGTAACAAATGAATAGTAAATGGGATCAGTCAAGTCAAATCAAAGTGAAACAACATCAAGTAAACATATCTGCAGTCATGCTTGACATTTCTTGGACCATAAGGCTCCAAGTTCTGACACCCCAACCAATTCCTCACCTTTCTTGCAACAACCTACCACATCTTCTCAACCTCCTCTACCTGCAAACAACTCCAATATTGACCCATCTCTCCTGGCTGAGGAAGCTATGCCTGCCCAGTTTATTGATACCCTTGCAAACCAATTTGGCTTTGGAGATAGTGAGCAAGACCTGCAGCACAATCTCCATGGATTTGCCAAGGTGAATTATATTCATATCCTACTAAACATTTGTACTAACTTCAGCAGATGGGACAAGGCCTTCATAAGGCAGACATGGCAACATGGTCCTATTTGCTTGCTGCAATTTTCAGCCTTATTAAGGAAAATCACATGATGACTAATGCATAGCACAACACTCAACAACTTCTCACAGACCTGCAGATCTGGCTTGAAGTCACATTCTCTCTAACTCCAGAACAGAAGGTAAGTACAGTTTATTAAATATAATATCATGAAGTTCTGACATTCTTGCTTGGAGGCCAATGTCCATATCATGGCAGGAGATGCCATTTTTGATCCCAGCTGCATCACATTCATGACAATGCATTTTGATGTAGAGGTATGTCTCATTTATTATCACTTTGTTCTAATTGTTTCAGGCAAAGATCCAGCACTCCATGAAAGAACTCAAGTTCTTGAACATCTATGGAAATCCAGCACATGAGAAGATTCTTTTGGGGACATTAAATGTCAGTGCTCAAGTGTTTGTAATACATTTCAGGAGTTGGTAAGCAGTTAAATTATTTCACTAATCTTGGTATCTAATAATCATGTGTAGCTCCAAGACAGTGTCATTGGCAATGGCAAATGCACACTATCCAACTTCATCTTTGAAAGTGCATCCTGTTACAGATTTTTACCTTTGTTTTCCTTTCCCTTATGTAACATCTTACAAATCCAACAGACTCTTCAAGGACTTTCCATAACCTTCCATTCCACTATGTACATTATATCAACTAAGCAGGGCTGTACTTACTACTCCATGCTCCACTGGCAATGTGGTGGAGGTTCTTTCTGCAGTGACCCTCCTGCATCCTTTGTACTTGTCAATTCATGTACTATATAAACTAGTATAGCAATAGCAGTAGTTCCCTATCAAAATTCTACCTTGTTCTTCACCTTAATCTGCTTGACTTCAGTACACCTAAGAAGTGTTCTTCTTGGGACATTTCCCATCAGCATCTATGATGAAGTTCTGAATTGTTCTGTGGCATAACTCTGAAGTTTCCTCCAGAGTCATCATTGTTGTGTAGCATTGAAGGTCTTCCACCATCACCATCAGATGCTGGTGTAACAAAAGAATTTTGATCAACACCTTGTGGTACATTCATCATCAAACAAATGATGCTAATCCCATTTGAAGGGCATCAAACAACCCCTTCAATAAAACCTAGCCTCTCAAAGAGTCATCTTCAAGTCCTTACTCATTTAACCCAACCTCCCTTCACTGTCCCTGCACAGTGATGTATCCTAATCATTATATCCATCTGACAATGGGCCATCAAACCCTGTGTCAATTGTCTTGCATCCTACCACTTTCTACCAGTCACCAATTCTTGACCAAGGGGTTATCCTCCAGACAGTCCAACAATGGAAGGATGCCACAACTGCAGTTAGGGCAAGTATCATGACATGGAAAGTTTTCACTGAGTCTAGCATGCCTCAAGACCAAAGCTTCTTGTGGAAGAATTTGCAACAGACTCAATCCAAGGATCCTAACATGATGGATGTCAACAAGTCCCACTGACATCAACCCAAAACCTGTAGTCACATGGTAACATGCTATGGGTGCAGAAAAGAAGGGCATTACTGGGACAAATGTCCCAACAAGAAAGCTGCATAGATTAAATGGATAAAAGAAGAGTTGAAGTTGTTGGAGAGTGAAGACACACCCCAACCTTCACCTTCTACAGGTGCTGTTAAGGCCTTGAAGCATTGAGTCTCAAGAGCCAAAAATGTTCCTTCAGAACTGGTGCTCAAACTCTAACTCTAACCCTACAGCACTCCTAGCACTAATTGCAGGTCCTAGCAGATAACAGTTCCTCTTGCAACAGAACTCTTGGTCCAGAACCTTGGTTTCTTAACCATAGGTCCTCAGTGGGTATGATACAAGTAAGCAAGGGTGAAAGCCCTTGTAAGTAATGCAATGGTAATTGTAAAATCAAAGGAAAAACATATAGAGGGAAATGTACTTGTAAATCAAATGTCCATGAAGTGTCTGTTGGATTACTGAGTGAGAAGTGTAGCAAAAGAAATGTTACCATCTGATTGTAACATCACCCCCCCCTAAGCCTGATTGTCTTGAGCAGGGATGTTCCAGCCTCACCAACCTATGAAAGCCATTCTGGGCTCCCAGTATGGCCTATCTGGGTTGTGCTCCCACCTCCAATGGCCCAACCAATCACAGTTGAAGCACCTATAAGCATATAAAGGATGCCCTACCAGCAGCAGCTTCTTGCTGGCTAAGTAGTACTGCAGGTCCAAGTCCACTGGGACCAGGATGAAAGCTTTGTCTGGGATGGGGGTTGTGGTCACTACCACATTGTAGAGGGTCTGGTCTAGTATGTTGGTCTGGACAGTGGCAAAAAACCTGGGCCACTGGTCATTGGTCTTTCCAGTGAGTTGGTAAACACAGTTGACTAAGTGGGCAGTGGCCTGAAAGTAGTCCACATCTGCAGACTGTTGAGGGGAGACAGGGGTGATGTCAGCAAGAGGGGCTTGTTCAACATTAGCTCTGGTGAGCTCTGGCTGAGCAGGGCAAGTGGGGGAAACTTGAGGCTGTTGAGTATTAATGGGGCATCTGAGGGAGTCAGTGGCAGCAAGGGCATGGGCTCCAGGTGGTTGGACTGAGCAGACTCTAGGAACTGGAGAATCTGAGTTGTCTGAGGTGAAGTCCACCACAACAGGTGGGCAAGCTCATTCCCAACACACTGGGCATCATGCTCTTCAAGGTGTTGGAGTAGGAGGTCTCAGCAGTGTGGGAGTACCTCTGGGAATCACCACTGGTGCTCCTCAGCATTGCTCAAGAAAGGAATTGAAGGTAATCAGTAGGGCCAGTCTGAAGATTTCATGCACCATACTGACAATTCCTCTTTGGCTATCCATTGCTTCTAAGATCTCCTCTCCTGTCACCTTCTTTTCTCTGTGGGGAAGCAGAGTGTTAGTTAAGTCTGATATTACCACCACACCTACCTGATTGGCTATATTTTTGATGTCCTGGAAAGCCTTGGACAGCACTCATAGACACTCATGCTGTACATGTGCTCTCCATCCAAGCATGTCCCATGATTTGAAGTTATTAAGCACCCACACATAGCCAATGAACTGGCTGACTGTTGGGGCAGTTTCATGGGTGGCTGGGGGTGCTGTGGGACATAGATACTCATTTGCTGGGATGGCTGGGGTTGTATTTTGATTATGTGTCTCTTGAGGAGTGGGGACAGCATGAGTAGTGGGGACAGGGGCTCCACCCCAGGTATCACACTGCATGGTCTGTCAGTGGCCAGAAAAGCAGGTGGTGGCAACCATGGGAGCTGCACAGGGTGGGCAAGATGCTCTGGAGTAGCAAATGGATTGGGCATGGCTGGCTGTGGAGGACCATACCCAGGAAATAGGTGTGGGGATATAGGTCTCTGTGAAGTCATCAAGGTTGGACAGAATTCCTTGGTAAACATCTTTGTGGAGGTTGGTAGGCATTACATATCCAGAAGACATTTAGACAGTGGTTTGTGAGGTGGGGTACATGAGAGGGATAGAATGAGCAAGTTGATACTTGGTGAGAGCCTGTGGTGCATTTTTAAAGTGTTCAGGCAGTTCCCATGTATTTTCCACATCTGGATATCCTTGCCACTTGACCAGATACTTCAGCTTCCAGCAATATGACTTGTGCTTGAGAACCTTTTCCACTTCCCACTTGTCATGATCATCAACCTGGTCAGGGGGCTGCAGAATAGGGGTATTCTTGTTGATCTCCATGATGACATACTGAGTCAGTTTGCTGGTGTGAAATACATCATGGATGTGCCAGGATCTTGGGAGATCCAATCAGTAGTTGACTGGAGAGATCTTTTTAGTAATCTTGAAGGGGCCATACCTCCTCAGGGCAAGCTTCTTTGAGGGGATTTCCAAATGGAGATTAGTGGCTTCCAACCAAACCTTATCTCTGACTTTGAATTCTGAGTACCCTTGTCCTCCATGTTGTCTTAACATAGCCTCTTGTGCATTTTTGTGCATGATGATTGCTGCATCATGCACAGCAGCCAACTTCTCAAGGCATTCTTCTGACAGGGGCACATACTGACTCATGTCTGTGAGATAGGGGGTTGGCTTGTAGCTGTAGAGTAGATAATACAGGGTTTGCCCATGAGTCAAATGGATTCAGGAATTGTGTACAAACTTGGTGTCTGTGAGATACCAAGACCAGTTATCAGGATCTTTTGATGCATACATTCTCAGAAAAGTTCCAACTTCCTGGTTTATACATTCAGCCTCTCCATTAGACTGAGGGCAGTAGGCAGTAGTAGCTTTCATTTTGATACCAAGTGATACATACAGATTGTGCATGAATGCAGAGACAAACTGGAGGCCTCAGTCAGAAATGACAGCTTCAGAGATTCCAAACCTTGGGTAAACATGATTGTGGAATAGGTTCATGATTCCTACTGAATCAACTGTTTTGTTCATCAGGAGAAGGATAATGGCCTTTGTTAGTCCTTGATCAACAATCATGAGAATGGAATCATTTCCTCATGAGTTGGGGAGATCCATGACTAGGTTGATTGAGATCTGCTTGAATAAGAAAGGGGATTTCACCATGTCATGTGGTGTGATAGGGGGTGTGGTTGGGTGAGTGTTCACCTTATTGGCTTGGCATACTGTGCACCTGTGGACATATTCATATGCATTCACAGCCAGTAGACATGCCATGCCATCTTCTTTGTCATTGCTCATACTCTGGGATGTCCTGAAGGACATAGGTTGTGGTATTCTTTAAGTACTTCTTTTCTTCTTTCTTGATTGATGTAGATTCTTCTGTTGCTATGCTTCTTTTCTTCCAATTCTTTGATCCATAGATGTTCTGTTTCTTTGAGTATACTACCCATCAAGTCCATGGACAGGTTGAAAACACTTTTTCTGCCAGCAGTGATCTTTGACTTTTCCTCAGACAGGCACCTGTCTGCTGTGGAGGTTGATGGACTCTGTGGAGTGTTGGGAAATTCAGTGGTTTCAGGCAAAAAACCTGTGATTTTAAGGGAAATGCATGGATTTTGAGGGAATCCTACCCCCCCCTGAGCCAGAAACCAAAAAGACTTGGGAAGTAGGGTGGTCAGGGGCCTATCTTCTGCCTTGAAATTCACCATCCATGACAATACATCCAGTGGCATGTTGCTCTTGCCCTTATTACAGATGAACTATAATGGGAAAGATTGCAGGGTTGCTTGCCACCTTGATTGCCATGGGGTAAGCTTCTGGGGTTCTCTGAAATACATCATATTTTGGTGATCAGTATACACCAACATAGGCACTACAGGTGCCAACAGATAAGTATGCCACTCCTTTTGAGCATGTATTACTGCTAGTAATTCCAAGTCATACACTTGGTAATTCTGTTCCACTCCAGTGAGGGATTGAGAGAGAAAAGTGCACAGGTGCAAGACCTTATTCTTGTCTTCTTGGCTGAGGACCACCCCAGTTCCAAGGTGTGACACATCCATGTGCACAATGAAGGGTTTCTTGAAATCCAGTAGACAGAGCACCAGTTCTGAAACCAAAGCCTTCTTGAGCACTTGAAAGCTTTCTTCTTGGCTTTGTCCCCAGACATACAGAATGTCCTTCTTTGAAAGGTCATGGAGGGTTCAGGCAATCTGTGAGAAGCCTTTGATGAACATTCTATAAAAATTACAGAAGCCTAGGAAGCTTCTTAATTCTTGTAAGTTTTTGGGAGTGGCCCACTTGTTAATGGCTTTAGTTTTAACTGGTGAGGGTTCATAGCTACCCTCTTTTATTACATACCTGAGGAAATCCAATTCCTCAGTTTTGAATATGCACTTTGAGATCTTGAGTCTCAAGTTTTCTTTTTGTGTGATTTTCAAGAACTTGATCATGCATTCTTTGAGCTGTTCTTTGGTCTTTGTGTGGATCATAGCATTGTCCATGAAGATTATGCTTCTTCTTCTGTGGATCATGCTACTAAATTTAGTGTTCATATACCACTGGAATGTCAGTGGTGAGTTAGTTTGTCCAAAAAACATTATCAGGGGTTTGAACAACCTTCTTGGTGTGACAAACACTCCTTTCCATTCATCTCCCTCCTTGATATGAATGTTTGTAAAGCCCCATCAGATGTCAAACTTGGCAAAGTACTTGGAGCCTGTAAGCTTGTCAAGTAGTTCCTTGATATCTGGGAGCAGGTATGAATCTTGTACTGTATGCTTGTTTAGATGTTGGTAGTCTTGGATAAGCCACTGCTTTCCATCCTTCTTTCCTACAAAAAAGACTGGCACTGCTTGCAGGGACTTTGAAGGTCATATTTTTCTGCACACCAAGTTTTCTTCAAGGAACTTATCCAGCTTCTTGAGCTGTGGGGGAGTTAACTTGTATATTTCACCTTTCTTCAGGATGAAATCTTCTTTAAGCTTGATCTCATGGTCCAAGAAGGGTCTATGTTCTGGGAGGGGAACCTTCTTCTCCAAGAAGATGTCTGCAAAGTTAGCATACTCCTTCAGGAGGGTTACCTCTTGCTTCTTTGTTTCCACTTCTAGTTGTGTGGATATCAATGTCCTTTGGACCTTGACATTCAAATCATTTTTGATTCCCCAGCTTACCAGCTTGCAGGTGAACCAGTTGATGATGGGGTTGTGTTCCTTGAGCCACAGCATACCTAGGAGTAAGCCTTCTCCATTACCCATTCTTGTAACATAGGCCTGAACACACATATTTCTTCCCCATATGTGTATATGAAATGTTGCAATCCTATCAACAACTTGGTTAGTTTTTCTGGTAACACTCCTGAGTGTCCAAGGGTTTTGAATTTTTCTGGTGGAGAGTCCCTCTCTATCCACTGCTCTTTCATCAACAATATTTGTTTCAGCTCTGGAGTTGATTAAGGGTTTAACTGGAGAATCACTGCAATCAATTAGATAGGCTGATCTGTTGATGGCTGACATGCATAGGTCACATTCACACTGATAAATGGTATTCACATTGTGCTCAAGACAACCTAGCCTAAAAGTACATTTTTCAGTAGTGGGGGCACAAGCCACAGTGGAAGCTTGCCCCTTTAAAAATCCTGAGAGGACACACCAGAAGAGGAAGAAGGTGCATCCTCTGCTTCCAGACATTCTACTTCTTTCTTCAACTCTTTGATCCCTGCTTCTCTGCATTTTGGTAAGCCTCCTAACCTGAAGTTGGGAATTTGGGGGTGACTTGCTTGCTTAGGAACAGGGGGTTGAAACTTAGTGTTGGAACTGGAGCTCAACCTGATGTAATACTTGCAGACCATGATGGACCAAAGAGGGACTAGCAGGAGCTACCCAAAAGAGAGCAGCATGCTAAAGGGGATTAAGTTATATACTGCCTAAAGAAGACAGGGGACTACACTGGTGTGGTGTAGAGTGTTGAAGGCAAAAGTGGGTGACTGCTGCACATGGCAACAGGGGAGGTCAACATATGAAGATGTTGACCAGGTGATGGGTGATCTTTCATCTTCTGTTAAGGCCTTGAAGCATTGAATCTTCAAGAGCTGAAAACATTCCTTCAGAACTGGTGCTCAAACTCTAACCCTAACCCTACAGCACTCCTAGCACTAATTGTGGGTCCTAGTGGATAACAGTTCCTCTTGCAACAGAACTCTTGGTCCAGAGCCTTGGTTTCTTAACCATAGGTCCTCAGTGGGTACAATACAAGTAAGCAAGGGTGAATTGCAAAGGAGATGAAAGATGGGGATTCTTCCCATCTTCACCTACACTATATACTAAATACAAAACTGTGCAGGCATAACCCAGCTGTGCTAATAGTACATGGAATATGAGTACATGGGCTGTGTGATCACAGTCCCACAGTCCATAGACAGCCACATCCATTGGATGAGTCAATGAGACATATGTATGAGTAGATGTGACACATCAGCCACATGATCATGTAAGTTAGGGGCTTTCACCAGAAAAATGGTGAAGGGTGAAAGCCCTCATAAGTAATACAATGGTAATCATAAAACCAAAGGAAAAACATATAGAGGGAAACATACTCATAAATTGGATGTCCACAATGTGTCTGTTGAATTACTGAGCAAGAAGTGTAGCAAAAGAAATGTTACCATCCAATCATAACAGGTGCATCTTCAAAGGATTTTCAATAGGGGAAAGGAAGGCTGTGCCTGGACCCCAAAAATTCACTGAATCTTGTAAAGTAGGAGTTATGTACAACAAAACTTACCAGTATGAACAAGACCATTTCATTCCTTCACTCACTGGAATCTCCTACTTAACTGAGTACTTAAACACAGCAATCTGCACCCTCATCAACTCTGGAGTGGAAACCAATTTAATTGACAAAAAAGTCATTGAAAGGTATGGTCTCAGTAAAAGAAAAATTGATGACCCTTTCAAAGTGCATGGCATTGCCAGGCCCATGGGATGAATGATCACCCACATTGTCACCATCAAGGTTAAAATCTGGGGCAAGGAAACTCACCTCAGAGCTTATGTCTCTGTCCTGATGGGATGGGAAAGACTAATATTGGGTATGCCTTGGTTATGAGAGGAGAACCCAATCATCAATTGGAAAACAAGAAAACTAATTGGTTACAATCTCAAGACTGATGATCTACAGAGAAAGCATAGCAATGCCCCTGTTTTCCACATGTGGACATCAATTTCCACTCACCTGGAAGCATTGCAGCCCAAAGCTATTGTCAATCTCCCCAAGGAGTACCAGGAATTTGCCACAGTGTTCTCTGACAAGGGTATTCCCCTCCCACCACACTGACTGGGCCTCAATCACAAAATTTGTCTAAAGCCTGACTTTGTCCCTAAAAAGGCTGTGCCATACAGGTTAACACAGGATGAGCTGGCCAAACTCAATGCATTCTTGGATGAGAACATATCTTGCAGAAAAATCTGCCCTTTGAAATTGGAACAGGTGTCCCTGGTTTTTTTCATAGGAAAGAAAGACAGCAAAAAGTGACTAGTCCAAGACTATCAATATCTCAATAGCCACACTGTCACTGACTCCTACCCCTTGCTGGACATCAAAACCCTCCTTGACAAACTTGCCAAATCCAAATATTTTGCAAAGTTTGACATAAGATGGGGGTTTACTAACATTAGGATCAAAGAGGGCAACAAATGGAAGTCAGCTTTCATCACACCAAGAGGTTTGTTCAAACCTACAGTAATGTTCTTTGGACAAAAAAATCCCACCCCAACATTTCAGCAATACATGGATCATATGTTTGCTAATATGAGAATGTTATGATTCTTTTCCTTATCTTATCTTTTTCCATCACATGACTGTCCCACAGTCATGTGTTCTCAATCTTATCATTCAACAGACACTTTGCAGACATTTCTTTTACCTACAGAGACTTCCCCTATCCATGGATGCACTCAGTGGACTCAGGTATCCAACCCTGTGATTACCAGTATGTTTTCCTTGCTTGTGTATTTCTACTATACCCATATGATACACAGTTTGCACCCTTCACCATTTTCCAGTGCAAACCCCTAACTTTTGCATCACGTGACTTTCACATGATCACAATGCATTAACTCATACAGACTCATATCTATGCACATACAAGTCTTCATGACTCCATTTCTTCTTCTCCTTTGTTCTCTACTTATGGACTACTCATTATATGCCTCATATGGCACAGTCTTATTGTTCCCCATAGTTAGACAGCCATTGTCTCATGTAGTATATAGTCTAGATGAAGATGCAGGATATTCCCCATCATTTGTCTCCTTTGCACTACCCACAGAATACTACATCCCTCTGGCTTTCTTCTCAGACTGTCCTTAGGCTCTTCTCACCAGTAGGAAGGATTCTTGCCACTCCACACAATGACTTGTAAGGCTTCAGGGGCTTGCTTACTAAGCAGCCAGATTAGCATTGCATCAGGACCCTTGGAGGCCTGTAGAGTGCTTACTAAGCAGCTCTAAGGTTAGGGTTAGCAAGTGTTGGTTTTGAAGGCATTCAAGGCTTGTCTTACTAACAAAGCCTTAATAGAGAAAGCAGAAGAAAGCAGTTATTTTCATGGATGACACTGCTATCCATGCCAAGACCAAAGCTGACCTCCATAGCTACATTACTGAGTTCCTTTAAATTGCTCAAAGAGAAGGCCTACAGCTGAAGCTCAGCAAATCAACTTTCAAAACTGAAGAGTTAGACTTTCTTGGTTACATCATTTCCAAAGGACAGTACAAACCTTCCCCAGCAAAAACAAATGTCATCCATGATTGGCTGGTACCCAAAACCCTGAAACAGGTCCAAAGGTTCCTAGGGTTTTGTAATTTCTATCATATGTTTATTGCAAACTTTTTGCAAATTGCCTGCCTGCTCCACAACTTGAGCAAAAAGGGCATCCCCTTCCACTGGGAACAACCCCAGCAGAATGCTTTTGGCAAGCTGAAATGACACCTAATGGCCCAATCAGTCTTGTCATTACCAGATTTTACTAAAGCATTTGTTGTTCACACAGATGTGTTGAAGCTCAGTACTGGCACAACTCTATCCCAGTGCAACTCTCAGGGGGTGCTCCACCCCTGTGCTTTCCTCTCCCAGTCCTTGGTCAGGGCTGAACAAAACTATAAATGTATAACCTCAAACTCTTTGCAGTCATCTGTGCCCTCAAACACTGGCACCTGTACCTTCTTGCCCCTCCAACCCCCACAGTGGTCTATATGGATCATCACAATATCCTTTACTTCCACCAACCCCAGAATCTCACCCCATGACAAGTGCACTGGCAAGCCATGCTCCAAGAATACCTGCTCCAGTTCACTTATCTCCCTGGACAGAAGAATGTGCCTCCCAACACCCTCTCTTGCATGCCTCACTTCAGCAAGAAGGTTCCCCTTCCCCAGACCCTCCTGCCCCCTTTTCTTTTTGTTCCCAGGGTGGCAGATGGGGGGGTGGTGTTTCCACTTTCAATTCCCCAAGTTTCTTGAATTTGATCTCCAATTTAGTTAATAAACAAGAAAAACAAACAAAAAAATACTAAAAGAAACAGAAAATAGAAAAAATGATAAAGGACTTATCTACATACCCAAATCTAGGAGAAAAGAGGTGCTGAAAGAATACCATGAAGGAAGAACAGCTGGCCATCTGGGAGTCAATGCCATGACAAAAAAAATGAACTGCCATGTTTTCTGGCCACACATGCATGCCAATATATGAGAATATGTCCACAGCTGCCTCATCTGTCAAGCCAACAAGGTCAATACTCACCCAATGACTCTGCCCCTCATGCCCATTCCCACTAAAACTGGCCAGCTATCATTCAAGTCCATCTTGGTAGACCTGGTAACCAACCTCCCATCTGCATGAGGGTGTGATTCAGTGTTAACTGTCATCAATCAGAGATTAACCAAGGTGGTAATTTTCATACCAACCAAAAAGACTGTTGATTTGCATGGAATAGCCCAGCTTTTTCATATGCATGTCTACCCCAGGTTTGGCCTTCCTGACACAGTCATCAGTGATAGAGGCCCTCAGTTTGTCTCTGTGTTTACCTGGTATCTCTACCAGTTGCTGGAAATCAAGCTCCACACAACTACCACTTACAGACCACAGTTGAATGGACAAGCTGAACATCTGAACCAGGAACTAGGAACCTTCCTCAGGATGTTCACCTCTGCCAACCCTGACAATTGGTCAAAGTATTTACCTGATGCTGAATTCACCCATAATTCCAAGATCAGCTCAGTTCACAGAGAAACTCCCTTCTTCCTCCTCTACAGGTACAAACCCATGCCCTACCCTGCAGATGTAGTGAACTCCCCTTCCCTTGCCACAGACCACCTTCAGCTCCTGTCCAAAGCTCAGGACAGAGCTATTTTGGCTTATTAGAAGGCCCAAGCAGAGATAGCCCAAAAATACTCAAACCCTCATTTCAAGGAGTTTGCCATCAGTGATAAGGTCTGGCTAGACAGAACTAATCTCAATCTAGTCACTCAGTCCAAGAAGCTCTCCCCAAGGTGCCTTGGCCCCTTCTGGATATTGGAGAAGCTTTCCCCAGTTAATTACCAACTAGAACTCCCATGAGCATGGAGAATCCATGACATGTTTCACATGTCACTCCTGACATCATATGTCATTACTCCAATAAATGACTCCACAGCTCCACCTTCTCCCCCAGACCTTATTTACAGAGTCAATGAATGGGAAGTGGAACACATCATCAAACACTCCACCACTAAGCAAAATGAGAAGTACTGATATTGGGTCAAGTGGAGAGGATATCTGCATTCCAAAAACATGTGGGAACCCAAGGAGAATTTAAAGAATGCAAAAGAGCTTTTGCATGCCTACCAAACCACCCATCACATTCCCCTCACCCACTACCAATGAGTTCAGAATACATCATGCCTCTGAACCTGTTTACATAACTATGACCCAATCTCCCATTCCCTGTCACCAACCCTCACCAATATCTTGGTGGAGTCCCTCTGGTGGGGACCCCAACCTGTTTCAAACACTGCCAGGTCCCATTCACTATCTGTCCCCCCCACTGTCACCAAAGGGAAATCTCATGCCACCTCCCAATGTCCATCACAGCATCCTGACTCACTTCCACTCACCAAGACTTCCCCATCCCCTCTTCCTCCAATGCCAGCAAACCTGTATGTTCAAAGTCAACAGCCTCTCACAAGAGAGATGACTTGGTGACCCCATCCTCCTTGGCCTCTTGACCTCCCACTGTCATCATCACCAATAACAACCCCATACTGGACATTGCTACTGCAACTGTCACCCCCTTATCTAGCTTCATCCCTCCTGCAAGCTCACCATCTGTCAACAAGTTCATCAGTTACAGCCAGATCCTTGTGGGCTATCCAACATGGGAAGCTGCCAGATGGAATGCTGGACCAGACCACCACCACTTATGGGTGTTGTCTTCAGTCTTCCACAATGTCAAGAATATAGGAAAATGACTTACCAAGCTAGCAGATATGGCAGACTCCATGTAGGAGGACACAACAGCTTTGAGGGTAGATGAGACAATGGGGAGTTCTATTATCAAAGTGATGAGTACCCAATTGGCCATCATTTCTATCATGCATGTTGATTTCAGAGTGAAGTTGATTCATTCCTTTCTCTCTTTTCTTTCAAGGCAAACCATCCCCTTGGTCTCTACCAACCTTGATCACTACAGTCATAGATTGACTTATCTGGGCTCAATGTGTTTGCCTACTGTCAAAGGAAAGAAGATGCAATGTACTTCCCCACTCAACACCCCTCTTTCTCACCTCTCACTTCACCCAGAAACAGCTGCACAAGTTGCAGTCATATGCTCATGCCAGGATGTCTCAGGCCTGGAAAGTGCTAGGACTGACCAGGACACAGCCACTCCCCCCTCAACCTCCTTCTTCCAACTGGCCTACAGTTTCACCAGTGCCCTTTGTGATGCAACCAGAGGATCAATTGGATATTGGCTCCCATTCCTCATGAAGCTACACAACCTACCCCTGACTAAAAATGTTCCTAACTCTTTAGGCTGCACACTCCCCTTTCCCCATGATGCCTTCCTACCCATGCTGCATACAACAGCTCTCAAGGTTCTCCTTTGTGGATGAACCATGGTCCCCACTGATCACCCTCTCTGCCCTTTCACCTGCTACCATTGTCACTTCCTCAGCCACTGGTCTACTGACCATGATGCCACATGCCTGTGCTGGTCCCTCTCAGACTGAGGACCCACACTGCCTGAGCTCATGACTACTACACCCATTAGGACCCTTCCCTCAAAAGAGACTTGAGGGCTAAAAGGGGGGGGGGGGGTAATGTCACAGATTTTTACCTTTGTTTTTCTTTCCCTTAAATAACATCTTACAAATCCAACAGACTCTTTGAGGACTTTCCATGTACTATATAAACTAGTATAGCAATAGCAGTAGTTCCCTATCAAAATTCTACCTTGTTCTTTGCCTTAATCTGCTTGACTTCAGTATGCCTAAGAAGTGTTCTTCTTGGGACATTTTCCTTCAGCATCTACAACAAAGTTCTGAATCATTCCACAGCATAACTCTGAAGTTTCCTCCTGAGTCATCATTATCATGTAGCATTGAAGGTCTTCCACCATCACCATCAGACACTGGCATAACACATCCAGATTCAAACTTGGTGGACCCACCTCTGGACTAGGACCTGCATACAAAGCACACCTTGCCATACTGGTAAGCCTAACCCTTTGAATTTGATATTTATTATATGAATTCATCTCACTCATTTTAGCACTGTTTTTCATATGAGAATCCAGAATTACTTGACCATGAAGAGGAAATGGATGAGGAACCTGCCCAGTTCAATGAGGATGATGCCACATGGTCATCCAGTACTGAACCACCAAGACAAAAGTGGAAACATGGTGGCTGTGTTCCCAAAGAAGAAGATTTCTGGTCACAAGTTGAAAAATGGTTTGACTCATGCCAAAAGCAATGGGGGGATTCCTAAACAACCCCAGGTTGGAACAGGTGAGTTGTGATCATTCTGCCACTCAATTGTACTGAATCATAATGGTTGTCCCACCTAGCTACATTGCAGAAACAGCTGTGAAGGACAAAGCTCACTTTCAACCACCAGTTGTCCTCAATCCTTATATGGAGGACATTGTTACTGACAACAACTTTCTCACTGGGCCAACTGGTTCATATGTGGTGAGCCTGGGTGCTGCTGAGGACCTCCTGCAGGTCATGGACTAACCATTTGAATACCAACCCTACTAGCTATGAATCTGTCCATCATCATCCACCCCTACAACCTACAGTAGACATTAGTGTATACTATTAATACATTTTGTCTATATTCCATATTGCAATGCACACAATGCACACAGTTTTTTGTTATGGTCAGACATGGTGCACTGATAAATCAGGCCAAAAGTTGGATACTTCAATGTCCCAAGCATAGGAAACTAATGGCCACTGGTTTGTGTCCTCAATGATCCAATGCTCTCCTAATATCATGCTGTGTTTTACAACCAGCCTTGTGTCAACAGCCAGACAGACAAGGAAATAAATTGTCATTGCACATAGCCTTCATCTATTTCTAATATCAACTCAGGCTGTATGTGTTTACTATTGGAGTACAATCTTGCTTCTACCAGCACTTAATTTCTTTTTGGTTGTGTAGAGTGGCAGCAAGGTTAACTGCAGGCCAACAATGGTTTTGTCCATAGGTTCAAATCATGTCAGATCAAGTATTTTCAGCATGCTCTCCATGGGTCATCACAGAACTCTGTTCATATTCTACTTCAATCAATGACATTAGACAGCTAGCACCCAAACTGTGATTATAATACTTATAACCAAGGTTTGCACCACCCTTTTTAAGCAGCATTTCTGGTGTCAATCATCCTAACTGTATCTACCTACAGTTAAACTGTGGGCATCAGCTTTTCCTTGGTGTGTATGAGGACTACAGGCACAGCATTGAGAGTTAAAAGGCAAGATATTGGTAAAACTTTGCGCCCTGCAGTAGCGTCTGGTTAAAAATCGGCCATTTCGTTGCATTTGTTGTCCAACCTTGCATGTTTCCTTTGTCAATGACCCCCTTTTCAGCCTTCCATGATATTTGACACGAAACAATACATGCAGAATTCCGAGCACGACTATGGATATTACTGGCAACTTCAACTAAATTAATGTGGCAGACACTTCTTTGGCCTCGCAATAGATTCAGTGTACTCACAGCACCCATTACATAGACCATCTACCAATGTAGTTTTATCCAGTCATCTAGCTGCCCTTCCAAGATACACCCAAGTGTCCTCACACTGCCAGCATCTTCCATCCACAGTCTAAACCACACACTAGCAAAACCTATGCCCAATGCACTCCCTGCAGCAACCTGAGGCCAGGTATGATAGCCAAGCCAGACACGGGAGAGGATAATGAGGGTAGCCCAGGGAACCATCACGAGAGGGGCATAGATAGTCGCGGGATGTAGACGGGGATGGAGGGGAAGATAGAGACTGGCGAGGGTGGCATATGCAGCAAAGAATGTGCAGCTAGAGGAGTGCGTACTTGGCATGCTACCAGGAGGTGAGTGTGTGCGTGCATGCCCAGGGCTGAGAGCATACCCATAGGATACTTTTCTCCCGTTAGCTGGTCTGCCTTGTCTGATCACCTGCTTGATCAGCTTAGCCGTCAAGGCGCATGCAATCGAACCAACTCCAAAGTAGATGACACCCGCTGATCTGCTATGCAGACAGACAGAGACTGCCAGGGTGGTCACGATGACCGAGGTCTACTGCCATGAGCGTGTGCCAATGCCATTTTGTTGCACTCACCTTGTCGAGGAACTGCAGCATACGCGGTCACGTGGTGGTATTTGGCTGATGTTCAAGTACAAACAACCATTCAAGTTTTCTTTTGTTTCTTTTCTTCCATATCCCAGCTGTATTCTCTCCGTTTTACCACCACGACTCCCACACGCGCAACATCCTCTATCTCGCCATCCCACTCCGTCAGCGTTAGAAACCAACAGACGACTAGGATGGCCGTTCCCTCCTCCTCACACCATGATCGTGACCGTGAACGCGAACGCGAGCGTGAGCGAGAACATCGTCACCGTTCAGAGCGACACCACCATCACCGTACCATCTCATCCACCACTCTCCTTCTCGTTCTTTCATTGGTCCTCGCCGTTCTTGCTATTATGCTCTCTCTCCCTGCTACCTCAGGTGGTGCAGCAGCAGTAGCAGGAAAGGACGAGGCAGCCACTGGCATCTGGGGCTACCTCAATCCGAAGCGCTCTCAGGTGCTGGTAACCCGTGAGCGCGACGTTGCCATGCGCGAAGCTGAAGTTGCCCGTCGCGAAGCTGAGCTCCTCGTCGGTGCGCCTGGCGGCGTCCTCCCTTCGTGTCCTCCCTGCCCAGCACAGACAGTCGTAGACATCCCACCAGCCCAAACCATCATCAAGGAAGTTATCAAGGAGCAGGAACTCGCTCCCCCTGGTTGGTGGAAGGAAGCTAGCGGTCGGGCAGAGGAAATCCTCGATCGCGAACTCAGGGTCTCTGAACGCGAACGTGAAATCACTCGCCGCGAGGAGAGCGTCAACCGCAGAGAACATGATGCCTCCAGGCGCGAAGCATGGATCATGGAACAGCTTGTGTAAGTATCCACTCTCGGAGCATCACACCCACTCGTTTAACTATGGTCATAGACTCATCAACAGTGACGGGGCCTCTGTCGAGGAGGAAGTCTACTATGAACAACCTGGTCCCAAGCGGAAACTCAAGGTACAACAGCCTGCTCCAGCTCCGCGTCGTCCCGAGCTCTGAGACGAAGGAGGTTTTTCTTCCCTTTACATATATAAAAAAGCGGAGGAAAAACTTTTCATACCATACTGTACAGTTCGTATCCCCCTCCTTCGTCCGGGCTTGGGGGACAACGGTTTTTTTTCGTCCCCCTTGTCTTCCAGTGAAGGGGCGACCAGTTGGTGTTTGACTAGTCTTGGCGGGCACGACCGATGAACTCACCACGTGATGATTGCTAAAGGCAATTCATTCATTTTCTTTTTATTTGTTATTTGTTGTGTTAACTGCCAACTGGTCGTTCTCCTCACAACCATCGAACACGTTTACTGACTGCTGTCTTTATTTCTCTTTCCAGGAGCTTCCCCCCTTAGTTGTTGCCGAAACCGAAACAAAAACTATTATTCAATATGAAACCCTGCCCCCACAGACCGTGACTGTTCCCCCACCTGCTAATACTCGTCGTGCTGCTTTCCCCACCCCTGACGTCGTTTCGTCTTCTTTCTCCACCGCGATCCCCCGCACCACTGCCATCACCATCGAAGAGGAGATTATTAAAGAGCCTTTGAGGGAAGAGATCGAGGAGTACGAAGTGGAAGAGTATGAAGAGGAAGATGGTCCCCTTGTCGTTAAACGCAAGCCCCGTCCAAGCAGCAGGAGGCCTTCCTCTCGTGGCTGGCTTTGGTGAATGACGGGTTTACATGATATTTTCTCTTCAATAATATCTTTCATTCATCGTTGGCGCCCTACTTGATTTCTTTATATTTCATTCTTAACCACGTGCTTTCGTATTATCTCTACTTCTCCACTTCCCATTCCTCTCCTCCCGACGCGACACGACAAAGAACGACTGCACGGACTGCTTTGATACTTACGAATTGAAATGGTTTTCTCTGCTTTTGCTACGAGTGAATTCTTGTAGCTATGTATTACCCTCGCAATATATCATCTGGGTGGTGTAAATATTTGTCTATGAAACCCTGATGTCCCTCGTATGTAAAACACAAAGGTTCTTTCTGCGTGAAGTTTTACTATCTTCCGCATTCCCACCTTTTGTTCATCACGACTATACTCACCCATCTAAGTGTTGACCGCCAAGATGCCAAAAATCAAGTGCAGGGTGAGTGTTTAGCGCACATGGTGGTTATTGATTCCTTGCTTCGATGTGGTCCTCACCGACTGCCATACTACGGTACAGTACTATACAGAAACTGGCGAGCCAAAGGATGGTGGTTGCCGAAGACGTAACGCAGGTTGCGCGTTTGTTCACCCCGACGATCCAGGCTGGGCGACCGCTGGTGCGTCGCATATCAGGGGCCCGTCTAGAGGGGGCGGCCCCTCGCGTGGCAGTAGAGAAGGAGGTGGGGGAGGAATATTTGCCGCCGCGAAGATTATGGACCACTCCTCCACTTCATCGTCTGGATGGGGCAAGTCAGAGAGTGGTAGACGTGGTGGTGGGTGGGATACGGGTGGTTCCGCGGATACAGGCGCTTCACCCGGATGGGGCACGTCAGGGGGTGGAGGTGGGAGCGGGTGGGATACTGGAGGTACGACAGATGCAGGTGCTTCGTCTGGATGGGGCACCTCAGTGAGCGGATGGAACACCAGAGGTACGGCAGATACAGGCGCTTCACCTGGATGGGGCACCTCAGTGGGCGGATGGAACACCGGAGGTACGGCAGATACAGGTGCTTCATCTGGATGGGGTAACTCAGTGAGTGGGTGGAACACTGGAGGTACCGCGGATACGGATGCTTCATCTCGAGTGGCCACAAAGAGCTCTTCTGGAAGCGGATGGGCGACAAGTGCTGGATGGGACACGGGAGATGGCTCTTCCGGTGGCACGATGGACCGCAATCGGAAAGAAGACGGAGGTGAAGGATCTTCCACACCGAGCGCTGGTAACGCTGGTGGCTGGGGCTCGAGCAGCGGAGTGTCACCTGCGGGTAGCAAGACCGATTCTAGCTGGGGTCCGAGGAAGCCGTTGTCTGGTCAAGATGCACGGAATGATGCTGGCGGCTGGGGGCAGCCGCAACCTCTGCGTCCTGCCTCTCCAGTGGGCCCAGTCTCATATGGAACTGCTTGGGGCACCGACACGACGGAAAGCCATCCGCATGAGGTGCCACCGAAGGTCGATGCCACTGACAAAGGCAAGGGAAGGGCAGACGCACCCAGTTCGCCACGTCTCGACCAGCCCTCTTCACGAAAAATGACAGGGACCAATCAAGTTCCCTTGGGCACAAAAACAAAGTGGGGTGACAGCTTCTCTGGCTCGAGGTCTACACCTCATCTGGACACGAATATATCCGGTGATACATCTACCACTCTCCGGGTCAAGACATCAGATATCTCAAGTATGCCACCACCCCCCGCTAGGTCGTACTCGGTGATAGAGCAAAGCGATACCCCATTAACCCCCGCAGTTCCGTCTCTGCCCCCTCGCTCGAAAAGAAAACGAGAAGTACTGGACGAAAAGTACGACACTTTCAAGGAATATGTCAAGTACGTCTAACTGTCTAGACCCAAACTATTCCGTTCTGATACGGATTCTAGAACTGTGGAACGTGCTGTCCGAGCAAGATTCCATCTCCACGAAGCAGAAATTAACCGTGATCGATGGTATCGTACCCAAAAGTCTTCGTGTTACGCTCGTATTGGTGACAAAGGGATCGATATTCTGGAAGAAAAGCGTGCCGAATTCGACAAAGAGTACTTTGCTCAGCGGGAAAAGCTACATATGGCCGTTGGCTCACTCGTGGAATATCACCACTCCATCACATCCGGTATTGATCTCGGCCAGCGGTGCAACATCAGCGAGGAGACGAATAGGTTCATTGCGGAGTGCAAAGTGTACACAGACCAAATCTCTACTCTCATTGAAGACTTCAAGAATCGAGGCGTTCCAATGCGTGATCCTTCTCCCATGCAGATAGAACAGGCGAGCTCGCCTTCTTCGGACGAATGGCAAATTCTGCAGCGCCGGGTAGAAGAAATGGAAGAATCACTTGAACAAATGGATGCCGAGTTAACGATGACTCGTCCGGTGGATGTCAAAGAAATTGTGGACAAAATATTCGATCGTAGATTGACCAAGCTACACGAGGCTCGCAAACAAGAGGTGCAGAAGATGGCCCAAGAATCTCCCCCGCAAATCGTCATTCCTCCAGAGTGTCTTCAAAAGCTTGAAGATAGTACTCGACAGTGGCAACAGGTAGAAGCAAAGTTGCCGAAGGCTGTTGAGGACATTCGCAACCTGATTTTGGGCAACGCCCAGCTCACGAGCAGGCTTGAACAGCTGGAGAAAGAGAATGTAACATATCGGGAGACCCTTGCCAAGGTTGGTCTTTCCCACTAATATCTGTATTATTCTCATGCTCAGTGTAGCTGCAAGAGAAATACGCTGCCATGGAAGAGCTTCGGCGACAAAAGGAGAAGTTACAGACAGATTTGGACGAATTCATGCATCGTCTACGTCCTGAGCCTATGGCATCCCCGGAGGATGCTTGTCACCGGCTTGTTGAAGAGCTGCGACCAGCAATTGATGCCCTCGTTCAGAAATTCTACGACAAGGAAGTTGCGCCGAGTATCAAGGCGATGGGGGACACCTTGGTCGAGACGTCGAATCACAAGCAAACGGAGCTATTCAGGGTGATGTGGCAGACGATGGAACCCGCAATGAACATGGTGGAAGGTGTTTCACGATGGCTTGATTCCCAGGAGCTTTCACGCACTGCTCCACATGAGTAACGATCTAATTGGATTAGACTACTTTCTGTACTAATGTTTCCATTCCGAGTACATTTGTTTTCGTCACACCCACATTTCCTCGCTGCAATTGTATTTTCTGGACGACTGGGCAATGTCAAAGTATCCCAAAGAAAAACGCTGCAATGTATGTCTGCCTCGTGTTGGCAGGAATCTATCTATGAGAACAAAGGACAGGATGAATTGACGGCATCTCAACGGACAGTTGTTCGATGACCACGGTCGTCCCAGAAGACTCAAGGATGGGTCAAAAGGATGCTCCAGGGACGCTGATAGCTGCTACTTCGCACACCCAGACGATCCAGAATGGAAATCAGCCAAGCACTCCTTTCCTCCTCGACACAACATAGTTGCAGACGACGATAGCCAATTCTACTACTCCCTTGGTGAATCCGACTGGAGACGAAATTCGTACGACGAACCTCCCAGCCCGCGCCGCGATTCCCGTGCACAGACTAAACCTTCTAGTTCAAGAAGAGGACCCGTCGACGTGGACATGGGAGCCACCAGGCGACACTCTCGCTCGCCTGGACCATCCACGTCTTCAGACCATCGCGTCTCTTCATCACGCAGGCGAGAGTCCACCGATAGCTACTTGAGCAAGCGATATATAGAGGACGTTAAAGATCCTCGTCGACCATCAGCATCCGACGCTACTCAAAAAAATTCACCCCAGACACTTATCAAACCAGATACCCAGCCGCCTTCTGGACTCGGTCCCCCACGTATATCTGCTCCTCCCGAATCCTCTCGCCATCCGTCCGTACCGGAACCGCTTCTTCCCATCGCACCCACTGTACCTACATTCGCCTTGCACCAACAACCGTCGCCCAAGGATGGTCTCCATGGGCTGTCTCTGGATGAGCAACGGAAAGTATGGCACGAACGAGTCGAGTATGTCTTGTCATCCTGACTGTCCCTTATTGTATGCTTATTTATCCTATCAGCATGATGTTCGCTTCCATAACATCTCGTCGCGACTTTAGAAAAATCGAGAAAGACCTCGAAAGTATAAGACTGCTTGGCCAGTCCTCCCGCGTCGCTGATCTACCTGAAGAAGACAAAGCACGCATAGGTGCACAGAAGATCGCTCTTGAGCTCCAGCTAGAAACAAAGCGTAAAGAGGTGAATGACATTACACACCGTCTTATGGGAACCGAGTTCTGGCCTGCGATTAAAGCAACCGAATTACAAAACCTTGAAAGGACGTTTTCAGATGTAAAGAAGCACGTATCGGAGGTGAAGAGTTCGTTGGAGGACCTTCAATCCAGCTGCAATGTGTTGCTCAAAACTCATGGCATTGCTGCTGGCGATACGTCCGAGGCATCTCATGACACTGAACGGCCCCTCAAACGGAGACGCATGTCAGAGCAGCCAGAGGCTCCCTCTCATGACACAGACGGGGATGCCAGTCACTCGTCTTCAGAACTAGAAACTTTCCGTGCCAAATTGACAGGGTTGAATCGTCAGGTGTCAGACCTAGAAAATCATATCAACCAGCGTCATCAAATCATCTATGACGAGGTGGAGCTTCGCATAAACGAAAGATTGGAGGAGGAAGGGTTCTTTTCACCTGTGGAGGAAATACAGGTCCCCCGGGCTGACATCGAAGCTGTCGTGGATTCCCACAACTCCGTGCTCGTGCAAAATATCCAAACCACTGAGAGTGAAATTGGGCAGCTGGCGGAGGAGGTCGCGGCGCTGATTACTCAGCGCCATGAACTCGAGAAAAGATGTAGTAGTGTCGAAACAGAGAACGCAGAGCTCAAATCTGCCGTTGGTGAGGTAGGCGGATTCTTTCTACTTGCAATAGTTAGGAGTTGACGCCACATTCCGCAGCTTACTGCCAAGGCGGACTCGGCGGATCCATCGATAATAAGTAAGGAAGTGCAAGCACTGAATGCTGCTATACAGGCCTACATCTCACAAACGCCCACTTCTGCTGATGCCAAGCTATCAGCAGAGTATGTGCTTGAGTCGCTCGATAACGAAGTGGTTTGCATCTTGCGAGAAAAGTTTGCACCTCTACTTCTCGAAATCCGACGGGAGCTCGTCGACAAAGTCAAGGAGAGTCATGCCCAGACTTACAACACTCTTTTCCCAAAAATTACGCTACTGACACGAATGGTGAACATTGTCACAGCCCGGGTTCGTCAGCCAGAACTAGGTCTTCCACCGGTAATCGACACCCATGGATAGTTGAATTTCTTCGTAATGTATTCTTTCCAGCTCTCTGTAATATTGATCCAGTACACTTGATGTAAACAGCGAATGTCGGATAGATATAGCCCTGCTAATAATGCAACAACAGTACACATGTGCTGCTACAACATTCTTAATCGAATTCAGAGTCGTCTTGTCTGAATGCCGCGGCATATGCAAGGATGGTGCTATATACTAATCTAAGGACGGATCCATATGTGTTGGTAAAAACGGGAGGATTGACTGGTGCGACTCACCCTCCGCCAATTATTGACATAGCACATGCGGCTGGCTTGATGACTTCTGAGTGTGCAAGGACAATGGGAAGCGCAAAGCCTGTGACGACAATGGTAGCCGTTATGAAGCGCCCCAGGTCAACTGCCCCAGAGCCCGATTCGTATGACGAGAACTCGTCCCCTCCGCAGTGGGCGAACAGCGCATTTGGCAGAGGGGCCAACACAAAAGTCAAGGCTAATTTGACCATGAGACAGAGTACCACGACTCGCAACTGCAAAAGAGTACTCGCCGACCAGCAACGGAAGCCAGTTGGCCCAAAGAGCACATGAGAGAATGATGAGCAGGAATCCAACGGCGAGAACGAAAGATAGAAGAATAACGGCTGTTATTGCGAACTCAGTTGTCAAGTTACTCGTCAGATACGGAACGAACTTTTCAATCCTGCGGCCATCGTGTCAGCTTGTGCGGATGTTGTTGTGAACGATGTCGGAGACGCAGGCTGGATGGAAACTATCGATTACATAATGAAATGGAAAAGAAAATACACAATTGTTTGGAAATAAAGATAAGTAGGTCAAGATCTATCTAATCCGTCTCGAGCCCCGGGGACCAAGGATATTCGTCGGGCGATCTGCTAATGCCACTACCGTCGGTAATCCTGATTTCGCGGGTGCAGTCTTCTTTAGCGCAGGTGGTGGTATAGGAGGCGCAGCTAATGTCGACGTTGTCGACAGAGAGAAGGAAACGATGGGAAGACTGTTCGGTGCTTTCGGTGTGCTCTCTCCAAGTGGGGGTTCATTCTCGGCCTCTACCTCGACAGTTTCTTCAATCGCATCAGGCAGAGAGACGATGTCAGACACCGGTGTCGCGGAGGTACTAGCCGTCGAATGGTTCTGTCCCTGCCTACAAGACTGGACGAGAACGTCGCAATTTTTTGTCAATTCCCACTTGTCGACGTATTCCCATACGCGTTTGCGTGGCGTCATGCCAGTGGGAACGTCTTCTCGTGTTCCTTGGTCAACCAGTGACCGTGCAGTGTCTTGCAATGCGTTTAATCCAGTAGAGACTGCGCTTTGATGAACGTTTGCTGCATTTGCTAAATTTGTGTTCTGAAGAATCGTGAAAGCGGTTACACCGCGTCCATGGAGCATTGAACAACTCCTTACCTCTGAGACCACCCGGGAAACAAAATTATCTACGTTTCGCGAGCTAGACGCGACCCCTCGTTGGAAATGGCGCAGTTCGCTCTGCACGTCGGTAATCATGGTATTCATACTCTCAATCCGTGCCCTTTTGGCTCGGTTGTGTCGATCAAGGCCGCTATTAAACGAAGCTTGTAATGATTGCCCGTGTCGCTGCAACTCTCCGCAATAAGTCGTTGTCGCGGTGGCAAGCGATCCCTGCATCGCAGAAAGTCCATCCTTGAACCCCGTTTGAGCCAAGCCAAGAGCCTAGTCGTAGACGGTGAGTAGTTGCCTGGCACAGGAAGCTATGTCCTTACTTTGATGGCCCCGTCATGAGTCCGTTTACACTCGACAGACCTACGCTGGAAGGATGCAGACAACTCGGCACCACAAATAGCCGTATCATTCATTAATCGCTCATGCCTCTGGCCAAGCTCGTTGATAACTTTTTCTGTTTTTGCATTGTCCTTGGTAATGACCCCAAATGCATCTCGCAATTCCAGATCGCGTGATGCAACGTAGTCTCCCAGAAGTCCGGATACACGTTGCACTAATTCGTCTTTGGCCTTCTCGGACTTTACTTTCTCGGCTTCAAGGGTTTGGTAGAGCATTGTGTTTTGAGCTTGCAGACGAGCGATTTCTGCGCGAGACATTTGATCAATGAGGGATTTGGCTTGCAAGGCCGACTCTGCTTCTGCCTTCACGAAGGCGAGTGCCTCGCTCAGAAGACCATCCATGAGGGAAGCAACGGCTTTCAATGCCGCTTCGACCTTGGCGTGGCTTAAGCAAGGAAACAGAAACAATAGAGTTATACGCACTGCGGCGAAATTGCCCTGATTTGCAGCATACAGCTGTTCGGCAAGTGTATGCGAGCTTGTACGTAAACTCTCTGACCAGGCTGCGAAAGAGCCTTTCAGGGTCTCTTGGGAATCCTTTACGGCGTTGTGCAGGATTCCCAATGCCTCCGCAGAAACATCGTCTTTGGCGTTAATTATCCGTAAAGAATTCTGCACCCGTTGCAAATCCTGATCGATGCGCTCGGAGTGACTTGTCAGAATGTCGAGTTCCTTTGTATGGTATGATTTTGCTTCCGCTCGAAGGCTTTGAGTGCTGTGATCCGCGGTTTTGATGAACTCATCTAGCTTCGTTGCGAGCGTCTGCACTTCTGCGGATATCGACTTTCCGTAGTGAGATACTACCTTGATGTTGGAAGTAAATGTCTTGGATTTTCGCTCTATGAAATTGGGTCAGAAACAGCTATGTCCACATCAACAGGACCTACGCAGTTTCTCAAAGAGGGCGCCGACATCATCAATGCTCTCTGAGACAACTTGCTTCAGTCCGCACGCGACACCGTCCAGTTTACTTTCATTGACTTGATAGGCTTGTCGGACAATCATCTCCTCTTCCAACGCCCCTTTGACCTGCCTCAGCTGTCCTTCCCTGACCTCGAGCTCACTCTCCGTCTCCTTCAACTTCTCCTTGGCATCTTTGAGCTCGCCATCGCGCTTCATTAACAGCGCGATGCTCTGCTCGAACTCCTCCCTAACGCTTCTTAACTGGCTTTCCAGGATATCCACTTGCTTCTTCGCCTCTTCGACTTCTGTCTGACGAAGTTCTTGTTCTACTGTCATTTGATTCCATGTTTCCTCGGAGAAGAAGATCCCGTTCTTTTCCCTGGCAGCCAGAACGTCTGCCTTAAGCCGCTCGATCTCAGCGACGTATTCCTTGAGGAGAGAATTACGCGTCATGCGTTGGTTGACTTCGGGCTTGTTGCGAATCGACTTTGCACGGATGGCATAGTCTAACGTAGAGAGAGTTTCTTCCATGTTAGAACGGGCGGGGGAGACAGTGGCAATGATGCACGTCTTTGTGCGGCCACCAAGCGAGTCTTGCAAGAGGCGGGTGAGTTTGGATTCGCTACCACGAATTTCTTAGAACATGAAATGCACAATACCTAACTCTCGGAAACTTACCGATAAGGAACGTGAGGGGAACGATCGACGAGAGCGTTGATCACACGTCCGAGGGTTAGCAGACTCTGGTTGATCATACCAGCTTCCCTTGCTCTCTTATTCTCTGCTCCCGACCGACCAATGTTTTCTGACCCAGCTAAATCCACGAGGTTGAATTTACCGACCTTCAAGAGGTCATCTCCCATAGTCGAGACCTCCTTCGTGTGGACGATAATGGAGAATACGGAATGAGACCGACTGGAGTGGTCATTAAATTTCGTGGCTGCGATTTGCCGACGATGGCTGCCTTTGGTGAGAAGTACCAACGCGTCCTTGGCATCCTTGACTGGGATTTCTTCCAATCCTTGTATGAAAACACCCTTCTTGCTCACATCGTCAAAAATCTTGAGACCGCCCTGATTATCGGTGGTGCCTCCCTTGCCCATGGGTTGCGTCGACCCAGCAGGAGGGGATATCTCGTTTGCAAGGAGATCTCTAAGCTCTTCGTTATAAAGCTCAACATACGATATCTTAACGCTATAGTCTGTTGCAGACGTTTCTAATTGATGGAAAAGGCGAAACAAGGTCCTTGGTATCATGCCGGCTTGGGCGGATGGGTTACCCATAGGCGTGGGCGTGAGATCACCCTGCATTGTGTATCTATCCGGGAATCAGCTTTCACAAACATATGGAACTTTGAACATACGTCTTTCCGGTGCCTGTTTGTCCATATGCAAACAGAGTACAATTGTATCCCATGATTACTTGGTCTAGCAGGGGGCTGACAATGTCATGGTAGATCATGGCCTGGTCTGCTTCAGGCCCGAACACGAGGTCGAATGGGTATGTGCGCGTAGGGGGCAAGGTTATGATGCCTAGACTAGATACTGGAGGGGAAGTCTCAATAGTGATCTCTTGACTCCTGGGGCCATTTGCGCTGACGATGATGGGTGAGTTCTCTTGTATCTCTCGCTCTGACCGTCTCCTGCATCGAACGGCCACTTGGATGTGGGCTTCTCCGTCTTCAGGCTGTGGTCTTGTTGGTTTAGTTTGTGGGAGGGGCGGAGCAGGGAGATGTTGTTGAGAAGGTGAGGGTGGATTTGTGGCTGCGCGTGGTCTTCCTGCAGGGTGTGGCGGCAGCAGCGTGCTCTGTTTTGACCTGGGACGACGAGAGGCCATCGCAATCAATCGTCTTTCGAGTTTGTGGAAGAGCGCGACTAGGGACGCGTCGAGATCACGTGGATTCGTGGGAATGTATATTCCTCACTGACTTACTCGACGACGCCATGGGCAAACGCAAGAAGTCGTCTAGAAAACCAGGTGCACCCAGCGCTGCGAGGAGAAGGCAGCCCTTAGGTATGCAACGCTATCTTGTACTGACTTATGGCTTATGCCCCTGCCAGATACCGCATTCACATGCTTGTTCTGCCATCATGACAAGTCGGTCACTGTCCGTATCGACAGGAAGGAGGGAATAGCCCAGCTGGTATGCAGGGTGTGCGATCAGAGATATCAAAGTAAAATCAACCGTATGTTGTGTTTCCTTTCGCTCGCATGACCACTGACTTCCATGCAGACCTGACGGAGCCAGTCGATATCTACTCGGAGTGGATAGATGCGGCAGATGCTGCACAGAAAGACACACAGGTCCAACGACGTCTGACTTCTTCCTCGAGTAGACTTGCCCCTGCTGCCCCTCCTTCCGTTGGCAGTGATGAAGACTGATGACGATAAAAGTACTTGTACCCTTGTAGATAGCAATGAGTAGACTGTCAGCCACCGCCCGAATAGGGAAGCCGTTGCTTCGCTTGGCTGCCCTTTGACCGCGACACTCATTAAGCACGCATCACCTCGCGACCCTCTCTGAATTATTGTGGCACCCACCAGCACCACCAGTTTATCGTAGTATTGGCTCTATACCCCGTGTGCTGGTCGCAACCAACGCGTCTTAAACGGATCCCTCATCATGGCATCCTCAACGAACATCAAGGTCGTTTGTCGGTACGATCTCTTTCCAACGACGGATCACCGCGCTTTGGTTCTTTGGTATCTGATGCTCTGCAAATTTAATTAGATTTCGACCGCCAAATGCTCTCGAGCTGAGAGAAGGCGGCGAGATCATCGTGTCTTTCGATGACAATCTCCAAACGGTGATGATGCGCAATTCACAAGCCGTGTCTGGTCCGGAGAAGGATGGATTCACCTTTGACAGGGTGTTCCCAATGGTCACGAAGCAACACCAGGTCTTTGACTATGGTGTCAAGGAGTGAGTCTGACTATCATTAAGGTCCGTTCACGTGTTTTGACATCTTGATAGTATTGTCAAAGGTGGGCACTCCTCCGACATGCCGATAATGGGCTGTGACTGCCTTCTTGGGCGCAACCACATCTTTTTCATAGCCTCATTCGGATAACTAACGCACTACATAGATGTCCTCGATGGTTATAATGGCACTGTGTTTGCGTACGGCCAGACTGGCAGCGGGAAGACCTTCACCATGATGGCAAGCCGAGCTCACTTCTTGCATCTCTGACTCCTCACCCAATCATGTTTAGGGCGCGGATATAGACTCAGAGGAATTGAAGGGAATCATACCTCGCATCACAGAACAAATATTCCAGTCCATCGTAGAATCAGATGCCCATATAGAGTACATGGTAAAGGTTTCTTATATGGAGATTTATCTCGAACGCATCCGCGACCTGTTGGCACGTGAGTCGAAGTGTGTTTGCCTCGTATTACGGATTGCTCATCGGTTTCCCAGCTCAAAATGACAATTTACAAGTGCACGAAGAGAAGTCGCGGGGAGTATATGTCAAGAACCTGTCGGACTACTATGTCAGTAGCGCACGCGAAGTATATGAGATCATGCGGCAGGGCGCAGCGGCGCGTGTAGTCACTTCAACAAGTGAGCGTTGATATGACTGCGACGAGATGGTTGCTGATAGACTACGGCTCGTAGACATGAACGCTGAGAGTTCACGGTCGCACTCGATTTTCCTAATCACAATCCAACAACGGAACACTGAGACAGGCGCGCAGAAATCTGGTAACCTCTATCTTGTCGATCTCGCTGGTTCGGAAAAGGTTGGCAAGACAGGTGCTTCGGGTCAGACGCTCGAAGAAGCAAAGAAGATCAATAAATCACTCTCAGCGCTCGGTATGGTTATTAATGCACTCACTGACCCAAAGGTATGTAACTGCTTGATTCTGCTGTAATCTTACCTATGCATGCTGACGCTTCCGTTCACAGACGAAACATATCCCGTACCGTGACTCGAAACTCACGCGTATCCTCCAAGAGTCCTTGGGTGGTAACTCGCGGACCACTCTCATCATCAACTGCTCTCCCTCAGCATACAATGAAGCCGAGACTCTGTCTACTTTACGCTTCGGTATCCGCGCGAAGTCGATCAAGAACACAGCACGGGTCAACCAAGAACTCTCCCCTCTGGAGCTCAAAGGACTCTTGTCCAAAGCACAGCTTGCGAACACCAGACACCTAGCATATATTCAGGCATTGGAAGCCGAGTTGGCCATTTGGCGCTCGGGTGGACATGTCGATCAAAGCGAGTGGGCAACACCAGACAAGCCCGTGAATGCCTCTACAGCGACCAGGAAACCTGCATCCACGTCGACGACCCGCAGCCAGACACCTGTCAACCCAGTTCTAGAAGGCCTTCGTTCAGAAATCGACAGTAGGCCCCAGACACCAACAGTTATTGGCCTGGAAAAGGACGAACGAGAGGAGTTCTTACGTCGGGAGAACGAGCTCAGCGACCAATTGGCCGAGAAGGAGAGCGTACTTGCTGCTGCAGAGAAGCTCATCAAAGAGCTCAGAGAGGAGCTTACTTTCCTCAAAGAGCAGGAGGGTTCTTTGTCCAAGGTAGGTCTTGCGTCTATATGAGAGCCTAACTGTGTGCCAATGTTTCCCGCTTTCAGGAAAACAAGTCCATGTCAGCCCAGCTCAACGAGCTTCGGTTGCAAGTGGAGCGTCTGGACTACGACAACAAAGAGAGTATCATCACCATTGATATACTCAGAGAGCAGAACCAGGATGCCAAGAGTGAGCTTGACGAGCTCAAGAAGGTTATTACCGAGCTCCGCAGTGCACAAAGGGATGCGTCGGCTGAGGACAAGGAGAAGCGCAAACAGGAGAAGATGGCCCTCATGATGGCTAAGTTTGACGCTGTAGGTCACTTGCATGTTAGTGACGAACGAGGGGGTTATTAACTTCCTGTTCAGCAAGGGGCATTCTCGGAGAAAGATGAACAACTTCGCCAACTTCTTTCTAGGCTTGATTCTGTAGACTCAGAGGCAACGCTTTCCTCGCTTACTGTGGACGATGTCGTAGCTGCAAGACGGCAGCTCAGTGAAGCGCAATCAACGGTGCGCGAGACTCTCGACCGTCTAAGACAGAGCCAAGAGGAGAATGAGATGATTACGCGTCGTCGTGATGAGCTTGAGGGTCGCCTGACTACTCTTGAAGCAGAATATGAAGAGCTTCTCGGTACGCCCAAGAACCTTACGTTGACTTGTCTGCTTAATCCGTTAATGAACAGAGAAAACTATTCAAGATGAGGAAACCAGCAATGCCGGCATTGCGGAATCCATGGCAGAGTTGAAGGTATGCTTGTATATGAATGTCGCGGTAGGCTGACGTCTTAGATGGTTGCCACCTTTACAGACCAAACTCGAAGCACAATATGCTGCAAGACGCGAAGCAAATATTGCCGAAGTTGCAGACCTCAAACAGCAACTGGAGTTAAAGAATAATGAGCTCCGTTCGCAGAATGCTACGATCGAGAGTATGAAGAACGTAAACGAGGAACTCAAAGTACGACCAATCTTTCTGACTCACACCTCTTAAACTTGCATTCGTTTGCATTTAGCGTGCCTTCGCTGTTACGTCGGCTGGGATCGAGGGTGGAAAAAGCTTGGCTGAGAGCGCCCAAGATCTTGAGCGTACGCGGAAAGCGATCAACGTGCAGCTGGCAGAGTTTGAAGCTGTGAAGAAGTCTCTAATGAGGGATCTTTCTAACCGCTGCGAGAAGGTTCGTATGCATCTCATTTATTGTATGATGTACATAACATTATGACAGGTTGTCGAGTTGGAGATTCAGTTGGACGAACTGAGGGAGCAATATAACAACGTTATCCGAAATAGCAACAGCAAAGCTCAGCAGAAGAAGATGGCATTCTTGGAGCGGAATCTGGAGCAGCTGACGCTAGTCCAGAAACAGGTGTGTTGCAAATGCATAGCTGTCTCTGATATGCCATTTTGAATTATCTTGCGTAGCTGGTAGATCAAAATTCAGCACTAAAAAAGGAAGCTGGCATAGCGGAGCGAAAACTGCTTGCACGAAATGAACGGATACAAAACTTAGAGGCCCTTTTGCAGGACGCTGATCGCCGGCTAGCAATACAAAACCAGAAATTTGAAGCACAGTTGCAATCAGTGAAGGAGCGGCTTGAACAAGCACGCGGTAAGCAAAAAAAATAGTGACACTTTGCATATAAAGTTTCAGTGGCTCATGTGTCCCACGATTACAGCGCAAAAGGCGTCCACTGGCCCTGCACTGAGTTTTGGTCGGATTGCCAAACCACTCCGGGGAGGTGGAGGCTCCTCCGCAGCGGTTGGTACCACAGGTGGACCCACCCCTGCTGCAATGAGTGGAGGCAATATGTCATCAGCCAGTCCGCTGGCTAGGTTGCAGAACGAAGAGGGAGGGTGAGTGTTGGTGCATGTGTTGATACTGCTGTTACTGACCGAGAAACCCGATCTCGTGATGTTACATAGTGGCGGTGAGTTACCAATTTGTCGACGTTGCAAATTGTACTGATCCTTTTAACTATAGCCAAGCGTGCATCATGGTTCTTTAACTCTCGTGGTAGTTAGACTGCTACTTGCCGCTCTTTGCGACTTTCGTCTGCATTCATGCAATGCCATTGTCCATGCTTACAAGGGAGGCGATAAGCACATACTACATAAACATAGGCTTGGTTCCTGGGCCAGGCTATGGTGAAGGAAAGGGTGAACCCTTTGTAAATGTCATAACAGATGGCTAGCTTCATCGATTGAGCGGAACCGAGAGTGGTATTATTAGATAAGCGATGACCGATCACTCTGTCAGTTCCGTGATCTTGATCAGTGATGGTCCATGTCAAACAAAAAGCAAAAGGCAAGCTGACTTGGCAAGTTAGTTCGAGGGACCGAAAAATGTAGGGGCTTTAAGAGCCGAAAAATTTTCTTCGGAAATACGCGAAGGCGGGGACCTGCTATGGCTGTGTGCTGTGCATCTAATTGAGGGTCATCGACGCACTTTCGGGGTAGAGCATGCTCTCCGGGTTCTAAATTTTTCACTGCCTATCCTCCTCTGGATATTGTATTCAGTGGGAGGCATCGGTTTCACTGCATGTCACATAATACCCTCCGATGCCCTCCACTTAAAACACAAGGACATACATTACCGTTGGCTGCCCGAGTTGCCGGACGGAGTCAATTCGCGCGGAACCAAATATTGTCTTTAGCGATACTCAATACCCGCTCCATAATAATACATTCGCAGAGTTTCCGAACTCTTGGTTTTTCTCTGCGCGCCTCGTCCTTGCGCGCTGCTTTCTTCTTCCTTTATCTTAACATTGGCCTCCCCAACTAGTTTGCGTACCCCATCTCCGGTAAGTCCTCGATACTGTCGCATTTCCGTTATGTACGCGTCTTGACCCTATGCCAGTTTTGCATCGTGGTTCGTTTACGATAACTCTTCTACCCGCTCAACGCGTCGTACCGTGCCGAATCTCCACCTACCCATTTGGTTGGTCGTGTTGGCTCGTGCTGATCCGTGGCCGCCCTTGACAGCTAATACGTTTCCAAATACCTCTTATAATTTTACTAAACCTCTTTTTCCGTAAGTTGCTTCTTGCCTTCTCTTCTCCTGTTCCACCATCCCTGCTTCTTCCGTGGCAGATCGTTGGACAGTCTCGTGCAATGTCACCTCACTCAGAAGATACCTCCCGCAAGCCTTCCGGCTCATCAACTCGTTCCACTGGCCATTCCCCCTCTGCCTCGCCGAGTAACGTATGCATTCCTCATCTTCTTCATTTGGATAATATCTGACGTTCCCGTGTGGTGTAGTCGCAGAGCAAGTTAACACCAGCATCTGCTAACATGTTCGGAGTTGGGATGGGAGGGGCTCCCGCGCTTAAGGGTCTCAACTCGGGTTGGCAGGTTGGTTCCAGTCCCCTTCCATTAGTATCAAATGTCACTCCCCGTTTCACTAGGTTTGGGGTTCTGGCACGCCAGGATCAAAGAGGAATGCATCCATTTCTTCCGCAGCAAGCGTGAACGACCTGTCTCCGTCACAAGCGGAGAACGGGTTCCGGGGCAACATTGGGGAAAGTTGGTCCGCTCCTCGGGCGTCCAGTGGGACATGGGATGAGTTAAGTGGCAGTCCGCAGAAGAAGGAATTTCCGCAGCTGGTAAGTAACGGAACTTACTTGTCGAGTTCATTGTTGAGTGGAAACCAAGGATCCCAACTCGCCGCTTTCGTTGCACCATACCCGACAGCGACAAGCTACCGCCGCTCAGGTAGCTACACTATCGGGCCCGAGAATGGTATGTTTCGTTTTGGTATTTCATGCACTATCATCGGGATTGAGCAGCATCTTCTTTTGTAGGATGATCGTGGTTCGGCAAAAACCGGTCAATTCTCGCCACAGAGATTTGATCATGGCCTCGGCAAGGACGGCAGGTACTCTGCCACTTCGCCTTCCCATCCAGGTGCCTACGGGTCCGCGCGTTTTCCTGGTCAAAATGGCGGTTTTGACTCTATTCAAGTATCGTCTATGGTTGATAACGAGCTTTCCCTCGGACTCAGGGGCATGGCCGTCGAGGATGACCAGGTTAACGGCCAGTATCGTCAACAACATCCCCCTGCGCAGGCTACCAGTGTCTCTCATTCCTCTACTATCATCCCCCAGGTACGGACACACCCCCAAGTTATTCAAGGTCGTGCACCGTATCCAGGCTATGCACAGACAGATTATTCGTCATACTATACTAATGGTGCAGCGCGCGATCCCTATATGGAGTATGGATATGGATACAGTGCCCCCCAAGACCCATCGCTATATTCCTCTTCCAACGGAATGAATAATACTTCGGCTCCAAGTATATATCCGGCGGTTTCTTCTCAACCTCTACATGCTTCCGCCTCTGCAGCCCAGCAGTCAGGCGTGTACTTCGACTACTCTGGCCCAGGTCGCTCGCCGTCACAGTTCTACTATCCTCCACATCAAGCCATGATGTACGCTACAATTCCCCCGATTTCTCCGATGCCCACACCCCAACTTAGTGCTGCTGTGCCGGCTGCCATGCAAGATAAGAAACAGGTGCGTATTTACGTCAATTTCATTCATTTATCCGCTCATCTGAGGGACAGTTTGATTTACACCAACAGGTAAGTTGCAAGTACAATATGAAATTACTTGTCGGTTTACCTAATTTTCTCAGGCATACGCGGGCACAATAGATTATGGCGCTCAGTTGCCCTTCATGCTTCACAATGGTGCGATGTACACTCACGCCAACATGAACGCCCACGGTATGCCATTCTACCATCAGAATGTGCGGCCAGGACGTCGGCACGATAATAGCGAGGCGACCCTTGCACTCCGCAGTCCCTTACTAGATGAGTTTAGAGCCAATAAGACACGTAAATGGGAACTTAGGGTATGTCCGATGTTTGTTTGTAACAGACAAAATCTGATAATACTCTCCTAGGATATTTTTGGCTATGTGGTTGAATTTAGTGGTGACCAGCATGGTTCGCGATTTATTCAGCAGAAGTTAGAAACTGCCACATCAGAAGAAAAGCAAATTGTATTCGACGAAATCGTCCCTCATAATGCATTACAGCTCATTCAAGATGTCTTTGGGAATTATGTAAGTGTCACGGAAAGCTGTTTTCGGATGTTCGCTGAGTAATATTCTTTAGGTTATTCAAAAGCTGTTCGAACATGGAACGCAAGTGCAAAAGACCATACTAGCAAATACCATGGACGGTCACATCCTTCCACTGTCACTGCAGATGTATGGCTGCCGTGTCGTTCAAAAAGTACGGCTTATCATGGTTTCACTGTTCCTTTACTGACGAAGTCACCGCAGGCTGTTGAATATATCCTGCCGGAGCAACAAGGTGCTTTTGTAAAGGAACTTGACCCTCACGTTCTCAAGTGTGTTAAGGATGCCAATGGCAATCATGTACGTTGCTGAACAAGCCATGTATACATTTGTCTGACCACATTCAGGTTATTCAAAAACTGATCGAGCGTGTGTCCCCCGAACGGTTGGGCTTCGTTGCTGCTTTCCGGGGAAATGTCTATGATCTATCGACGCATCCTTACGGTTGTCGCGTCCTGCAACGGTGCTTTGAGCATTTACCGGAAGAACAGACGCGTCCTTTGATGGATGAATTGCACAAGTACATGATCAACCTCATGCAAGACCAATTTGGGGTGCGCGACACTGTTCAGATTTCTTGTCTAGGTGTCTGAATACTCACTTTTATCTCAGAATTATGTTGTTCAATTTGTCCTCGAACAAGGGAAACACCACGATCGTTGTCAAGTCATTGCCAAACTTCGTGGCCAAATGCTGGGCATGGCTCGTCACAAATTTGCTTCTAATGTGTGTGAGAAAGCACTTGTCACGGCTTCACCGGAAGAGCGACGTGGACTTGTGGAAGAAATCATCGCACCCAAGGCTGATGGTGTCAGCCCCATTGTTTCTATGATGAAAGACCAGTTTGCGAGTAAGTACTCATCGGGTATGAGTGCACGACCATTGAGATGATTGTTGCAGACTATGTTTTGCAACGTGCTTTAACTGTTGCTGATAGTGATCAGAAGGAGTTGCTCATCAGTAAGATCCGCCCCCAGCTTGTCAGCATGCGCAGGTACTCGAGCGCCTATAGCAAGCACTTGATATCTAGTGAGGCCTATTTAATGCATGTTTTCACCGATGACTCATGTTCTTTGTGTAGTTGAACGACTCCTGGAAAGAACAACTAATGCGTCGAAGTTGTTAGACAAGCCGACTGACTATCCATCCCTAACTCAAAAGCAAACTCTCTAATGCTGTCCCGTTGCCGTATCATTTTATCTGCATTACTCACCATCTTGTTCTCGCTCTTCCACAGTACTCCTGCTCGCATTGCTATGCTACATTTGCATCAATTCTGTTTTTCCAACCTCTGCAATCATTTCACTGCTCTCACACATGAACATTCGTAATGCACACCATCTCTCCTTTAGTTGGATACTGCATTCTGTTCGTTGTCGATATTGGAACCTTCTGTCGCTACTATCAGTGCACACAGTTTTTTCTTTCTTTCCAGAACTGTCTGTCACTTCTCGCTGGTTTCATCTTTTATCCTTGTTCTGGTGCATAGCATACGTATATACTGGGCACTTGCCGGTCATAATGGTCAATGGATTTTGCATTCAGTCGAGATCATCTGATGTGTAATGTGAGCAAGCACAACCAAACTCAGCATAGCCGGTTAATGGAAGTGAGCGAGCAAATCAAAAACGTCAGTTCTTACCCGTCCTTGTTGCACACAAACTGCAAGCTGGTGACGACCTGGCTTGCAGACCAAAGGACACGTTGGAAACATGAGCACCGTGGAAGCTGCGGCCTCGTTATTTGGGTCAGATGGCGATGCCGGACCAGACCCATTTGCGGTCATTGGGAACGAGGACAGTGACACGACACAGACATTTGGACCGAGTATCGAACAACAGCTGCCCGAACATGCTCATTACGATTCTTCTTCGTTTCTAGTGGACATGGGTCAGGACGCTTCAAGCCTGTTCGCTGAGCAAATGTATCCAGACGCCCAAACTTCTCAGCAGGACCCTTGGTCAATTCCAACATCTCAGGACAACTCCACTACTCAATCCGATGTTGCCCCAGCACCCTATGTCGAGCAACAAAGTTGGTACTCAGAGGTTCATTCGACTAGTTACGAGCCACGGCCAATGCATGCCCCTTCTCCAGGTCAGTTAACCACCATTCCCGTCTGTCAAGCTAAACAAACGGGTAGTGCCACGAAATGCCTACTCGAATGACTTTGATCCATACAAACCAAGCTCCGTTCCTCAGCACCAGGCATTCGATTCTACACCACAATCGCATACACCAGCGCATACCGAGGACGACCCCTACAAGCCGGCAACCACCCCTTTAGCCAGCACATATACACCACAGCAACCCCCTGCGTCTTCAGTGCCCAAGTTGGCATATGGCGTGCATAAGCCTATCTCCCGCTCGGTGTCTTCACCCCATGCATCTGCGCCGGTATCTGCGGCAGTTCCACCCCCGCTCCCCCAGAACCTTCCAGCAGCACAAACCACGTCACAGACGACGACAGTGGCTTCATTCAGACCTAAGACATCCAATGCATATGACCCTCCACTTCCCCCACCAAAAGTGGCCAAGCGTGCTGTAAGTATGCGCGCCCCGCGCTCAGCATCACCAGTTGTTGGGCACCAGACCTACCCCGTTCATGGACAGCAACCCTTGCCACCCCCACCAGTTCCGCCAGTTTCCAGTAATAGTAAGTATGATCCAGGACCGACTACTTCCGCACCTCCCCCTAGACCGTCTTCTGGACCTCCACCTCAGCGATCCATGCCATATGGACATCCCCAAACTGTTCAAACGGACCATCCTCACGCAGCCTTGTACTCGCAAAAATCCCATGGACTACTCTCTCAGCCAAGGCAACCTCTGGCTCCTTACCAGGCTTCGCCTCCGGGACCTTCAGATCCTTACGCGTTGAACGCTTCTCAGGGACCCTACAGTGGGGTTTCTACGGAGATGTCTTCTACGCATCAGCATCTGTCTGACGACTCGCTTTCCCACGCTACTTCGCGACCCGACGCAACATCGCAATTGCATAACGTGGCAAGCCAACAGCAGCAACATCCAGAGGCACAGGCTGTGTATACATCCGATGACATGCCGTGGGATGACCCAGAAGGTGGATTTGAGAGCAGTTTCTCCAACATTGGACCGGATCCTCCTGGTGGTTCACCTGCCGTTTCTGCTCAATATAGTAACATTTCTCTTAACGACTATTCGCCACATCAGTCTATGCAGATCCCTCCATCTGTGCCGAAGCCAATATCTCCGGAACCCGTTGCTGCAGTTGTCTCGACGGGTATAGGTGATAATACACCAGGTACTAGCAGTGCTCCTAGCTCTCCGCCCCGAGGGAAAGCACACCATCGTCAGAACACAGTCGTTGCGAGCGACCGTGCGTCTCCGAACCTGTCTTCGATGCATACTCGGGCTGGTTCAACCGGTTCGAGTGCGTCGTCTATTCGTGGCCCTGTGAACAGGATCTCGTCGCCATTGCGAAATACTTTAGAAGCGAATAGCCATGATGTTACTTATACCCCTGTTGCTCCTGCGAGGGCTACGCATCCGTATGATCCCTTGGCGTATACTTCGCTTCAGCGCACCTCCTCTCCGGCATCCGTCCATTCCTTGAATAATCAGCAAGGTGTTACTCCGAACTTCTATGGGCTGGCTAACCACCATGTTGTCACACATCCACACGACCCCAAATCAGCAGCTGGTCTGGATCGATCCATGTCACCAATTTCTCTCCGTTCTCAGTCTCCGGCCATGGATCCTTATGCTCCTGCTAAGACAGTCGTAGGTCATGCCACGTCCCAGTTCCGTGGAAGGTCGTCGTCAAATGGATCCGTCTTTTTTTCGGGCCCTACGTCTCAAGACACTCTACAACATCACAACGAGTTTGGTCTAGGACATGGGTCTTATCCTGGAGAGCCTGGCCCGTATGGGAATGCACCTGTATATCCTTTTGGCCAGGAACTTCACATTTCAGCCCCTCGACCTCCTTATGCGCCCTCGCCATCTTTGCTAGGATCTAACGACCCCTTAGGTCGTGTTTCAGCACGTGCTCCGATTGTGAGCTTTGGTTTCGGCGGGAAGCTCCTTACGTGTTTCCATGGCTCTGCGGACTTGAGCACTGGGTTTGATGTTGCACTTTCCACACGCAGGACAACAAATGTCACTATTCGGGAACTCCACAAAGTGTTACCAGACTATGCGCTCGAACCAAGAGCCGCACTGTATCCTGGTCCGCTATTCTCCGACCCTGGGACACCGGTGACGAGCTTAGTACGTAGTGGAGCGTCTTCGAATTCGAAGGCCAAGAAATTATGCGTCATCAAGTACTTGGATGAACGTGCTGAGGAGATATTGCGAGGGACGACATATATTTCTGGTGACTCTGAAAGGCAGCGGGCCGAGGACAAGTTAGCACTGGTACGGCTACTTAAAGTTATGGTTGAAAATGATGGCGTTCTCCACGGAAGGTCGAGTCGATTTTGTTGCTCTTAACGGCACCTGTGTTCATAATTTCTTTCAGCCCACAGATTGATGCAGCTGTGCGCGTCGCTCTGGTTCCTCATATCTCTAATGATTTGGGTGACCCTGGAAAGGACATGTCGTCATCATTAACTACCCCAGCGCTCGCATCATCCATGGCCGGAGCATACAATACGTCTACTCTTTCAAATGGGAACGAAACGCCAGTGTCGGTTACCGCGACACTTCCTTCTTCTCTTGACAAAATCCAAGAGCTTTTGGTGCGAGGCGAGCGTCGCCAGGCGTACCATTATGCTCTTGACGAAAAACTTTGGCCACATGCAATGATCATCGCAAGCAGTATTGACAAGGAAGCTTGGAAGGAAGTTGTTAGCGAGTTTTTGAAGGTAGAGCTAGGTGTCCACGGTGCTGTTCAGCATGGCGCCACTTCTCGTAGCAAGGATCACCCCCAGTGCCAAACAAATGGACGCGAGTGGCTCCGAGTCGTGTATAGCTTGTTTTCGGGCCAAGGACCAGCCGCAAGTAAGGACTCTCTGGTAGCTTCTGCATTTAGATCTGTCCTGATTTGGCATTGGTAGTCCAAGAGCTTGTGCCAATGAATCTACTGTCAAGAGCGACAGGCATGCAAGTACCTGGCCCTGCACTACCCAACATTACACCCCTGTCAGCAAATTTCCCACCTGCGATGGCTGCTCAAGTACCTTCTGAATCGCTCTCAAAGTGGTCAGACATAGTTGCATCAGTTCTAACAAATACCTCCAACCCAGAATGGTCTAATGCTCTAACTTCGCTTGGCGACTGTCTGTTGTCTCACCGGCATGTGGAAGCTGCCCACATTTGGTATGAATTTCCTTCCTCCTCCCGAGTAATCCATGTTAAACCTGTGCTGTAGCTATATCCTCTCTCCTCAGACCTCAATAGTTGGTGGAGTCGGTAGTCCCTCTGCTCGTATCATACTGTTGGGTTCGCAAAGTTCTCATAGCAGATTCATTTTTGCCAGAGACTCTGATTCTATCGTCTTGTCCGAGATCTTAGAGTTTGCCTTCTCACTGAAGGCAACACCCAAAGGACAAGAGCCTTTCCTAGGATTTCCTCACCTGCAAACCTACAAACTCATTCGGGCTGCGTATCTTGCTGAACTCGGACATGTACAAGCCGCCTCTAGGTAGGCTACACCTGTTAATTTCGGATGACCGCTAACATCTACCCAGGTACTGCGAAACAATCACTGCTTCCATGGGTCGTCCTTCGCCCTACTTCAATGCAGTAATGGTTGATCAACTAAAGACCCTCGCCGACCATTTGATTGGTGCTCCCCACGCGGATAAATCAGGATCATGGATCAGTGGGAAGGTGAACAAACCTAGCCTAGATAGCATTGGTAGTTGGCTGGAAGGCCGTTTGACCAAGTTCATCGCGGGCGAAGGTGACGAATCGTCACCAACAGCCAATGGTCAGCAACCTGCGTTCTCGGGACCCTTTTCGGCATACAGCTCTCTCTCATCTGCGGGCACATCTGCAAACCCGTCACCACCACCGACTACGATGGGCTACCAATTCACCTCTAGTAATCAGCCTCGTAGGACTGGATCCGCTGTATCACTGCCATCCATGCAATCTCATCCACCTATCGATCGTGCATCATCAGCCATGGAGTACCATCGCCCTACACGCAATGCATCTCCTGCGCCACCAAAGACTGCGCCACTTCAGGCGTCTTATCCATTTTCGCCGTATGCGCCTCATGCAAACGGACACGCAGGGGCACATGGGTACGTGTCTGCGTATAGCAGTAATGCATCTTCGCGTAAGAGCTCCCTCGAAATTACACCCGAGGAAGCGGCAAGTATATCGAGTCCGGTGCAGGAACATCAGCCCCAGGAAAGTAGTGGATGGTGGAATGCACTCAACAGTGCAGATTCAGCGCCGACACCTACGGCGACCACGTTTCTCAAGGTGGAAGATGTACATTCGTCGGAAGATGGGCTGATTTCCCTTATGGATGACCAAACATTCGCGGTTACTCCGAGTCCAAGTGCCACACCTCGTCGGTTGGAAACCACTTTCGAGGATGAGGAAGATGACTTGGGCCTGGGTAACAACTCTTCGAAAAAGAAATCACAGGTCAATGAAGAGCCTACAGGAGGTCATTCGCCGTCACAAACCCATCAGCAGGAAGCTGCCACAAGTGAAGAAAAATCAGGTGGGTAGACCCAATGGTTTTGCTGCATAACAAGGCCGCTGACGTTCCCATTAGGAACCCAACCTGCTACTCAGGCATCTGCATCAAGTGGCTCTTGGTTCAGCCGATTCTGGAGGCGACCGGACACACCTGGGCCTGTTAAAGCCAACCTCGGTGAAGAGACGAGTTTCTACTACGACAAAGAACTCAAACGATGGGTCAATAAAAAGGTTAGTGGAATTCAGTTTCTCTACGCATTACAATTCTTGACATATCCGTGATCTTAGGATGGAGTACAAGCCGTCCAACCATCTGTCCCCCCTCCGCCGCCTGCACGCGCTCAGACCGCCTCGCCTGGTCAGGCCAGAAGACCTATGGGAGGGCCTGGCGGTATCTCGGGCCCTCCGCTTGCTCCACAACTGGCGCGTACGTCATCGGCTATTGACCTGACTACCCCAATGTCTGCAAAGCCACTCATGCGACCAAGGTCGAACCTTGTTCCATCAGAGGCTGCATCCAGAGCAACTCCGTCTGCACCTGGAGTAAGCACGCCAGCTGGTTTCCCTCCACCTCCCCCGATGGGACGGCCAAGGTCACAGGCCGCGAAGAAAAATGTGCGCAGGTATGTGGACGTTTTCCAACAGGAGGGCAACACTAGCACCGCGTAATTATTCCTAGAACCTCTATGGCATCTTAGCTAGAATTATCATCTACATCCTCGCTGCAATATCGGCTCGTGGATTGCATCATGAGTTACTCGTCGAACTCACAGTATTACGGCCACGAACTTCATACGTTATTGTTACTACTTACTCTATTCGTGGGGTGTACGTATTTGCTTTAACTTACCGTTTGGTTCACTCTCACTCGGACAGAGAGATGATGACTTTGTTTGAGCAAAATCAATAGCTAATAGATTGAAACACCCTAGAACATGAGCTTGAAAGGGTAGCCTAAATGGTGTTGGTACATCACTGAACAGACCACCAGAAGCACACTTACCTCTGTTTTTGACGCGGAAAATAGAGACGAGGACTGAGAATACAATGAAGTTAATCGCTGTCCAAACGTAGATCTGAGTCCGCTGACGGATAGGAGACATTTGGCGAGGTGCAACAACGGTCAGCATCAAAAAGGACCCTGCCAGGATTGCATCTGAATAGACAGTGAGTACGACTCATGACAACGGGAAGTCAATACACGTACAGAGAAACGAGATAATTTGGACTTCCTGTCCATATTGATTGGAATACCCGCCTGCGATCCAGCTACCATCCGATCCCGTGTAGGGCATGCCTCTGATGCGCGTGAACATGTATCCGGAAGTCATGACAATTGAGAGGAGGATAGTTGCCACTGCCCATACCCATCGATTGTACAGAACAGGGTGAATGATACGGAAGGTAAGAATGAGGATTGGAATGAGCGAGATGAGAGAGGCGACGTGGGACCAGTTGATAGGATCTTTGTACGGAATGGGGACGGGGGTATGGCTGGAAAGTTGCTCGGCCAGAGGACGGGCTTCGAATCCGCTGGAAAGAGATGAGGAGTTCTGTCAGAAGACAGCATCAAGACACGGACTTGGAGAAATCATATTTGAAGGGCGCATTTCTGATATTCTTAGCATTGGGGCCCTCTGTGGCAGGATAGACGTGGACTACGGGAGCGGACATGATCCCGAGCTGTCTGTAGTGAGTAGGTGTAATATTTGACGAATAAGGATGGACAGTACCTTCTGAAAGACTTTGTGTGCATCGTCAAAGTCAATGGAGGCAAAGAAGTGGTTGTTTCTGTGCTCCAGAGGTGCTATTGACCATGCCTTGGCTACAGCATGGAACGACGGGTCAAACTCCCTGCGAATAGTTGAGTTTTGACACGGAGAAGAAGGAGAGAAACTCACTTGCACGGAGCGCACCTGCGCTGTGGGTTGAGTGCTGTGAGCTGAATAGAAGCAGACCAGGCGCGGTTTGGAGATGTCAGGAGGTCAAATGTGCGCTCGTCGAGTTTTATGATGCCATTCCCAGCAGCTGCAAGCTCGACCAGTTCGTCGTGCGGTGACCTTTGGGCTGCGAGACACAATGGAATGTATAAGAGGGCGAGGACTAGCCAGTGCATGGTGTGGTCGGTGGTTGAGTCGGTGTAGACGTGTCCGTCGTGGGAAGCCAGAAAGAAATACAATTATCGAGTAATCTCTGCTCGCTGTCCGCAGCAGCGACGGACGCGCGTTTCTCGTCGTCCAAGATGTCCCATGCCCTCTTGCTTCGTTTCTTTCTCTCCCCCTCTTTCTTTTCGGTCCATGTAGCACTACAATATCTTATGCAGTATGCCGACAATATTGGAATCACATACTACCTCACCCGGAGGCTGAGAGAACTCGACACCCAAGAGCTGCGCGACGTGTGGGGCTTCATATGGCGAGTACCATTTCCTACTGGCGCGTCGCTGTTGGCCTCACGTATTCTATTGCCAGCCACTTGCTTGTCACTCGCCCATCCAAGTCTCGAGCGCTAGAGTGCTTTGTAGTCGAGATCGCCCAACGTTCGACGCACATTGCAATGATGGTACGCTTTATTACGCTTTTACACCCCTTACGACCCATGTCATTTATGTGTAGACGTTGTGGTTCATGCAAGCATCCCTTCGGGATCTTTCTAGCTCTCCAAATTCTCAGTCCTTTCAAGTGTGCCAGAGAACGCTGCACAGATGTCATGAAATTATCTTCTCTGACTTGCCCTCGCCTGCTTCGATTCCGTACTCTGGGCTAAGCGTACCGTTCCAATCACGATTCTGCCAGAAGAAAGTCAAGTCGCGTGTGGAGCCTACACTTGTCGGAATAGGGCTAATCTTGGCAGGAGCTCCTGCTATGCCCAAGTTGACTGAAATCATGGGCGAAGTTGCCTTACAACAGGGTCGGGTAGATGACGAGGACATGCATATCAAAAACGTAGATATCGAAGAAGCGCTCCCAAACTCCGGTGCTCTACCTACCTCCAACCCTAATGCTTCGGAAGATGATGACAATAATTTAGATGACAAGATGGAAAAAGACAATGCTTCTCAGTCGAAGCAGTTCCCAATTGATCCAGATCCAGAACTTCCACTCAATCGGTCTCATCTTGGACGTCGCGGAACCGTTGCTGCTGCGCGGACAAGCCCTGCCCTCGTACAACTACGCAACGCTCATAGGTCCCACCTTTCAGACGACCCTCTAGGTCAGCTTGACCCATCTCCTGCTGCGCATACACCGAGTCCATATCAGTCTTCACCCTCGATATCCTCATCTCTCTCGCCTTTGCGATATAACACATCAGCCGCAGATTCTCTTCTGCAGAGGTATGATCTTCCGTCCCAGTCTTACCTTCTTAGGAACCACTACTCTCAATCCGAGGTGGGTAGCTCGACAGTTCATGTTTCGCATGCGTTACAAGAGCTCTATCTCAGATTCAATTCTTAATCGCTTTAGAAGATATATCAAATCGCCTACTCGTCGTTCCGAAGCCTGCCCGGGTAAGTGCCTTGCGAGCGGACCTTACTGCCTTGAACCACAAATTACCAGCCGAGGTTAGTGTGTGAATTACTTTTTTCTCGTTCTCTCATGTTGTTCCGATAGGTCTGCATGCCAATGTGGTGTTCCTCTTCAGATACCACATGTTCTTCGTCTTCAAATAATGTTGCTACCCAACCTCACCACAGGATCGTTCGCATTCCGCCAGGAGAATCTGTTGTTCTCAACTCTGCGGAACGTGCACCTTACCTCCTTCTCATTGAGATCTTGAACGACGACCTTGATTTCGACTCCACTAAACGTGGGAACAAAGAGGTACTAAAGAGAATTGTGACGAAAGAGAACGAGAAGCGAGGGACATCACGAGACCTTATCACGTTTTCCGGAGCGAGGACGACACCATCATCTGGGTCAGAGAGGGACGGGGTCCTTGTTGTAGGTTCGGAGGGTGTGCTAGGGAAAGACTCTGAGGATGTACAGGAGGGTGGTAACCCAGCACTAGCAACCGATATCCTCACGCTTCAATCAAACAGCACCGCCTCGCTCGTTCAGGACGAACAGGAGATGGATTTAGTGGAACAGTTGTATGGTGCTGGTCAATCGCTACGTGGTCCGATAAACCTCGAGGAATCCATTGTTCTCCCTCCCCCACCGAAAAACAGGGAGCTGGAGCTAGCCGCATGGTCGCGTGCACAATCACCGCCGTTTACATTAGCAGAGCAAACCACGACCTCGTTATTGGGTAGCGGGACCGCAAGTGCCAACGATAGAACTTTGTCTCTGGATGACTATTCTGAGCGAATGCGAACTGCCGCTGTCATGCTCACCCAACTTAATGCTAGTCTCGTACGTGAAACTGTCACTCCAATATCCGGTCTACCTGGGACCGGGTCGGTAACACCGGCCTCGCAGGATGTTCTCGTGTCTACTTCTACTCCACCCGGACCCTTGGGTTGGTTTCCTTCTTCGAGCTGGCTTGGCCCCAAGTCCGACCAAGGCGGCCCCCTTCACCCTTCACTCGGTGGCAAGGTTGCGCCCCTTGATGCACCCTCTCAAGTGCCAACAACACGTATGCGAGTAAACTACTCCGAGGCAGCTGCCATTCGTGATAGGATCATGAAGGAGATGATTGCGCTTGAGGAGGAGCGAATGGCACGAATGCGTGAGGGTGAAACGGAGTTTGCAGAGTCAGGTGTGATGGGGCTAAAGACGGTGGAAGACGAGGGTATCATCAAACGGGAACTCAACAAGGCCGATCCATCGGCAGTCGTGTTCAGTGAGTCGTGGGCAGCTAAGAAGGTGAGTGGTACTGTAGTGGTTCCTGACTTCATATTCATGGCGTACAGAGTCGCATACGACATGCATCGCCTTACGGACACCTGGGTGAGGATCTGGTTGAATTACTTTAGACGTTACTTACCAGGGAGCAGCAAATTGGGATTGTGTCTCGGTTATCGTCAAAACTGGTGGTGACTTGCGGCAAGAACAGGTTGCAGTCCAGCTCATCCGTGAGTTTGAGCGCATATGGCAAGAGGAGAGGTGCCAGTGCTGGGTTCGTTAGTAAGTCCCTGCAGCTTGATGGACGAACACGATACTTATTTCTCCAGCTTCCGAATACTGATTACTGGTGCTTCCTCTGGGCTTGTCGAGACGATCACTGACGCTGTGTCCATCCACTCGATCAAGAAGGCTGAATACGCTCGACGGCTGGCCGAAGGACGATTAGGATATGTAACTCTCTTGGATCATTTCAAGTCAACATATGGGGATCCCTCGACGGCAAGGTTTGTCCGGGCACAACGTAACTTTGCCAAGTCTCTCGCAGGTAATTTAAATGTTTCTCCCACCTTATCAATAACAAATGTTGTCAGGCTATTCCATTGTTACATACCTTCTCCAGATAAAGGACCGACATAACGGCAATATACTACTCGACCGTGAAGGACACCTCATTCACATTGACTTTGGCTTCATGCTGTCCAATTCTCCTGGGAATATCGGTTTCGAGGCTGCACCATTCAAATTGCCACCAGAATACGTTGACGTTCTCGGCGGTATCAACGGTGAAGCATTCCTGGAGTTTAAGCGGTTATTCCGCGAGGGATTCGAAGCTGCACGGAAACACTGTGATAGGATCGTTAGTGAGTGGAAATGGTTTTATTTCTGCGGCTGCTTCTGACAAGTGGAGTAGCATTGGTGGAACTGATGCAGAAAGGTACTTTGTTTTAGTTCAATGGGATGAGATTTGACTACATAACATTACTAGATTCTGCGCTTCCGTGTTTCGCTGCATTTGGCGAGCAGACAGCGAACCAGCTCCGAGACCGGTTCCAGCCAGCCCTCACACAGTCTCTTGTTCATGAGTACCTGGACCGGTTAATTGACAGTTCACTAGGTTCCAATTGGACACGATTGTATGATTCTGTGCGTGCTATCTCTCTTCCGAGGTTCACATCGCGTGACCATCTACATAGTTTCAATACTATTCACAGTCCATCCTCTGATGTGTTCCGGGGGAGTTACTACAGCACACTTACAACCATTCTCACACACTCGCACACATTTGCATATCATATGTATTATTTGTTATATTTTGCGGGGTATCATTGTCGAACGATCTACTAGGATGACGTGCTTACCCAACCAGAACTACATCTGCGCCTGCGCCGAAAGAGTTGGCACCACATGAAGGCAGGATAACGACTGATTAAAATAGCTTGTCGTATCGGCTCAAGCACGAGTACCACTCGTAGTCTGGAGGACGAGATGCAACACGTTGAGGCGCTGAACTTGGGTAAAAGAGGGAGATACTTGCCAAAGTTCGAGCCTGGGTCACACCAGCATTTACCATTCTTATGAAGATCACCTTGTGGGCAATGTTGGAAGGGCTCATGTCGGTATCCGATGTCGTTGAAGAAATGAATCTGGTCCCTTTTCGCGAACAGCGCTGCACCTAAACTGTGTACGGGCGCATCTCCCCACCGCTAAGTGATGCATGAGAAAGAGCGAATGTCAAAAGTAGTCAAGATACCTCGTAGTAGAAGCCACCCCTGGAATCGAGGAAATTGAAAAATTTGGTGTAAGCTTCGCTTCGCCAGAAATCCATGTCGGCGATTTCAAAGTTGCTCCAGACTACAGGGAAAGGTGAGACATCACATGGTACCAACCAAGGAAGGGAATGTACAGTGACAACGGTTGTATGTCACACCCCCGTCGTCAGATATGAAGGGCATGGCATTGTCAGCGGGAAGGAGTTCTGGATTTTCCTTGATGAAGTCTGAAAGCTCTGAGGATACTAATGCACGGCGATGCCAACGTAGCTTACCTTTCACGGCCCCCCATAGAGTGGGAATAGTTGCTTCGTATTCATAGAGAGAGATGGTGAAACCTGGTTTGTATTAGCATCGAGGAGGTTTCATGAAATAAAAGTGTTTTACCATAAACCTTTTGTTGATCTTGCATGAGTAGGAATGGATCATAGTCAACGTCGCAAAAGAACTTGACGTCTGGCCTAGAGTAAGACGATATGAACACCGTCACTAGCAAGGGATCTCAAATCTCACTCTACCCTCCAGTAGTATTTATATTTCTGGAGCAGCTCTTGTTTGTAAAAGAACTAAGATAAAGGTCAAAATTGTCGCGTAACGGGAACAAAGAGGGTGCTCACGCCTGAATTGAAACGACACATATTGCGGTACCTGGAGACGACATCGGGCAAGGGCCATGGTAGATATAGCTAGTTACGCACGGTACACTCCCTGAAACGTGACAAGTCGACACGTATGAAATGACCGAGATATATCCGACGTACCACCATAAATTACACTGTTTTTGATCATATCTTCGCGGGCTGCTGTGGCTTTTGTCTCGTCAATCCATTCGGGCTGACTCCAGTGCTCGGAAGGGATGAGGCCAAACTCCACGGGCGCATCTGTGAGCTGCGATACGTATCTGAAATGCGACAAGCTAATGAAATATCCATAAGGAGAAGTGTCATAAGGACAGACTTTTTGAAGTTGTCTGTGAAGGGTTTGTCGTTGAGGAAGACGTAAGGGTACTGAAACTTCTTGTTAAATCTATCTTCGATTTGCTTCATGCTGTTCATGATATTGGGCCCGTCGCTGTTGCGTACGAGCATGACAAAGGTGGCATTGGCCTTTCGCTCGGGGATTTGGACAGGCTCCGACGGTTTGTAGTACATGTCTGGGACGCCATCTTTGTAAGGGGGTTGTGGGCCGTTGATGTAATTGGTGAGACGAGAGACGGAGGTGGCCTTGCCGTATTCTTCGTGGGTTATGCTCAAGATGTAATGCAGACCAATCTGGTGGAGAAGTGAGAGACAGTTGAACGGTCGCGAAACACGGACTGACCAGGATGGTGAGGACGAGCAAGATGTAACGCATAGGCGTCATCATCGTTGAGGACAACACGACAAGGAACCGCAGTCCTAGGTAGATATAATCCAAAAAAGGAATTATCTGTACACCCTCTTTTATTATTTTATTTTGTGTTTTTCTTTTCGCTGCTTTCATGGCCTCCACCGACTTTCCTCCTGCAAAAGAGGCCTCTGTGCCATCGCTCCCTAAGCCTGCAGAGAAGAACTCGTTCATTTCTCCTGTCACGAACCTTTTCACTCGCTTTTCAGAATGGCGGAGGTCGCTGGACCTTCCCAATCCCGGCGCCGTCGAGAATTTGCAGAAGGAAGTCAAAGGTATGTCCCACCGTCCATCTGGTTTTCTCCCCAGTGACGCCAATCCACCACAGTAACCCACTTGACAAATTTCATGTTCGATGGCGCTAGAGCGGACCTCAATAAAAGTCTCTCCGTGAACCCGGCTTTCCAAGTATCCCATTCATTCACTCTGGGCTCCCAAGCCGCACCTCCAGCATACAACTTTGGTGCGGTATATGCCACTAACAATGTGATTTATATCCTTTCCTCGACGCATCCATCTTTGACACGTCTATTCTAGGTCTTCTTGCAAGGAAGCGTCGATCACGAAGGCAACGTCAACGCCAGGCTCAACCAGGGCTGGTCAGAGCAGTCCATCTCCAAGATGCAGGCTCAGGTAGATCTCAGCTCTCCTTACCAGTCTCCCGTCTTATCACGATGTGTAGCTCTCGCAGCAGCCTGGTCACAGTATGCTGCAACTGGAGCACGACCATCAGGGCCGGGATTACTCCCTGAACTTCAAAGCAGTTAACCCTACGCCATCCGACCTCTCTGGGATCTACATCGGGAGTTATTTCCAGTCCGTAACGAAGAACCTCGCCCTTGGCTTTGAAACACTTTACCAACGACAGTCACCTGAACTCACTGAGTTCGCGACTTCATACCTAGCAAAGTACACGAGCACTAAAAAGGACTGGATAGCAACAGCTCAGGTTCAACCCTCGGGAATACTTCAGACCACTTATTGGCATAAATTAAGTGACAAGGTGGAAGTCGCAGCAGATCTGCAGGTCATTGCAGCACCTTCACGGAGAGATGCAATAGCCACACTCGGTGCCAAGTATGACCTCCGTATGTCAACGTTCAGGGCACAGCTGGACTCCACGGGCAAGGTGTCTGCCTTGCTAGAGCAGAAGTTTGCCCCCACATTCGCGTTCTTGGTCTCCGGCGAGATCGACCACTTCAAGGCAAGTACCTCGTGTCTGCCTGCCCCTTCCAAGCTTCTGATTTTCATGACTACACAGAACGCTGCTAAAGTGGGTGTTGGCGTGATGATAGAGAGCTCAAACTTGACTCCAGAAGAGATGGGAATGGGTCCTCAGCCGCAGATGATATAATATGATACGTCTAGATTCATACTAGTAGGACATTTTATTGCACGCAAAGCACTCCATCTCACTGCTTTGACGCGTGAGAAACACCGAAGGAAAGTCTCGCAGTTGCCAAGTCTCGTTTTGAGAGTTTCCAGCATGGCGAGATTACTTCAAGTTCGCGACCTCAGCTACGCAAAGGACAAAGACCACAACGTATTTTCCAACTTACATTTCGGTGTCAATGATGGAGACATCATCGTTTTACACGGCCAAAGCGGGGTTGGGTAGGTTTCGGTTCGTCGTGGCCAGCACAACAATGACGTATCCCAAAGAAAGACCACCCTTCTCAAATGCATCGCTCACTTGAACGTCTATGCTGGCCAGGTGCTGTACAGAGGACAGTAAGTGCACGGGCTACATCCAAAACTTCGTACTTGACTACTTTGTTCTTCGTAGAACACCCAAATACTATGGTATGTACACATCACGGTGTCATTCACATCACAAAGCTCAGCACAGCTCGATAGGAGTGCCTTTGTACAGAACAAAGGTCTTCTATGTCCCCCAGAGGCCCTCCTTGCTCCCAGGAACACCCCGCGATTTCCTAGCCACCGTCACGTCGTTCAAGTCTCGCAAGTCGAGGCAGATTGCTGGTCACTCGAATACATCAATATACCCGATCGAAGTCTCCAAGGCTTGGGGCATCGACGAGGAGCTGTGGGACCGGAACTGGTCTAATCTGAGTGGAGGAGAGTCTCAGAGGATCGCACTCGCCACCGCAGTTGGTCTCAATACCGCTGAGGTCCTTTTACTGGATGGTCTGTTTCGTTGCACTCTGTATTGTTGGAGTGATGACGTTGCGTCTGTGCAGAACCTACGTCAGCGCTGGACTCGCATTCTACCGCTTTAGTCGAGCGCTTCATCTACGACGAGCTGAGGTCTGCGGAAAGCGAGCTCAAAGCCATCATATGGATCACGCATTCAGAGGAACAGGGAAGGAGAGTTGGAACAAGATTTTTGCACATTACTCCTACTGGGTGCGAGGAAGAGCCCATCTTGCCCGAGTTTTGAATAGTGGAATAGATTGTATGAAACGTGGTTATCCTGCTCGTCCATGGTGGCGAAGGAGGACGTGCTTCCGGCAGGTCCCATAGCTCAGTGGTAGAGCATTGTACTTATGTGGTTACCGAAATGCAAGGGTCCCGAGTTCAATCCTCGGTGGGACCATGTTTTTTTTTATGGTCGCACTCGTGTAAAATATGCTCTGGCATCTGTATGGTAGTTCTACTCGCTCTCATTTACTATAACACGCAACCAACCAACCCCAGCTCGCCCACTCTCTCCTACAATACCTAGTATCCGAGCTTCTGCGCCAACCTCGAATTGTCCCATGCACAGGAAACAAATCGGAACTTCGATGTCCTTCAGCTGGCCACAATCAACCTTGCCCAAGGGGATGTCCATCAGTACTCCTTCATATAGTATATGTTCCTCCGGGCTCATTGATAGATTTATCACGATGTCAAGATGAGATGCTAAAAATGAAATCAGCCAGTCCAAATAAAAGTAGGGTGCGATGACGAACGACTCGTGTTGATGACCCGCACTCGTAGGTTGGTGATCATATTTGGTGGGACATAAGCATGTCCCCTCTGGTGCTCGAGCGGCATAGATCGACTATCCTCGATCTCATAGCGGGTAAACGATAAGTCAATATGGATCAAATCCGTCCTGAGAGCATTCAACATGTGTATTGTCATCCGTTGCTGGCGGAATGACAAATCGCCAAATCTGCTTCCATTTTGCTGAAAAGAGCGTCAACCATAAAGGAGAAGTGTAAGCTATACGGTAAAGACGCACTTCTTTCCACCGGCCGTGGACAACTTTAAACAGTTCTTCACGGTACCAGAAAAATTCACGCTGTGCCTCCTCGTCTACTTTGCTTAGACTTGACTTAGCAACAACAAATTGCCGGTCAGAGAGTGTTGGGATGGGTCGAGAGATCATGTCATCAGTAAGCCTAAACCTTCTAATAGGTAAGATGATCCTGGGCAATCAAAGAACGTTGTTTTGAGGCCATGAAGAATAACCCAAAAGCACATACCTTGATGTAGATCCGGGAGGTACTACAGATGACCTTGTTGCTGCCTCGGTGCCTGTCAGAGACTTTAGTACAAACTGATGCCAGGGCTACGATAATGCATACCATCTTGCGACCTGACGAATGTGACTTCGAATGGCAAGCCGTACGTATTACGCACTTCGACAGAAAACAAGCACCAATGGTGAAAGCTGTCAGAGCCAATGTCCATCCTGTTGACCTGTGTGGATTCAGAGGAAAGTCTGCTGAACACGCCCATGGGCATGATATTCATGTCATAGCACTCGAGCATGTGATACACCGTCACATTCACAGGGTATGTCAACTGTCTCGTATAGAACGTCTTCGCTTCGTCTTCATTGTGGCCGTGGAGATGAGCATATGAGACATGAATAGCACCGCTAGTGCTGGAAGAGGATAAGAAATATACTACGCAGATTCTTACACAACATACCATCCAACTTTTCCGAGGCAAGTCACGGATAGTACGATCTTTCGTCCTGGAGCAATGACTTTGACTTCCTTGTCACAGTCCCACGAAAATACTTTGCGCTGTGTAAGGTCGTATTCAGTCTCGTATGCCTCGAAAACGTTCAGCTCTCCTTCGGCCAATGCTTCTTGTGCAGGGGCGATGGTAGAGTCTTCAAAGGAGAGCCTCAAGAAATCTATTGACAAGACAGACACATTCTCCAGAGTGAGCCGGATGCTAGACCTGAAAAAAAAACTTCTAGTCTCGACCCAAATAACATGCAACGGAATCCATACGTTTCTCCATTGTAAAGCATGAGTGCACCATGTGTCAGAGAGGTCCACCTCACGCGGAGCAACGGTTGCTCCGGCACAACAACACATTCCAGATACCGGGGCATGTTTTTTGAGGGTTGCCGCATGGCACTGAAGCGTTTCCCGCCACTCTCCCAGGGCAAGGAATCGAGACCAGTATACTTGGTGCGCTCACTCTCGCACATGATCATACTCCGTCTTCGGTATTGGTGGTCTTCCTCAACCTCTGTACAGATTGGGAGTAAGACCTCTCGGGGGGCACCATTGGGTGCTTGGACAATACAGCCCTTGAAAACTAAAGTGCCCGACTCCTTGGCAATGCCAGATACAGGAAGCTTGTAAATGGAGTTTGAACGGATAACGACGGATGAGAAAGGATTGCATTCAAAGGTTACACCACTTGTGCTGGTCAGTTGGGAAATCAGCATGGAACTGACAGGAGGGCAAAATAACGTACATTAGAGATACACTTTGCAGCTCAAGGTCGAATACAAAAGGATTGTGCAAAGTGATGGTTAGCTCCGCTATCTCGCCTTGCACGAGAACACATTTTCCCTGGCATGTATCAATAAAGGTCACACCTTAGAAAAAATAGCTCACCTGCACATTGGTGGACTTGCGAGGATTGTACAGGAACGGGTCAGTCACCCCACCTACAATTGAGTTATCCGAAGGCACGCCTGAGGCTAATAGTGATATGGATTGTTCACACGGAAATCTATGAGAAGGGAGACTTGTTTTCCGTCAGTAATCGTACGGAGGACTTGGTGTAGTTTCACTCACGGCATCAGAGCTATACTGAGAAGTAGGCGTCCAGCCCACCACTCAACGGTAGTTGTCTCGCCACGTCGTTTTAATACATTGAGAGCCCTTGATGCTGTATGGTAAAGATGGAGCTGATCATTAGTGGTTAAAACTGTGCGCATTGTCTTCAATGCCGACAGTGAAATGCGGGCAACGGCTAGATGGTCTACTGAGATGTCAGTCTCGAAGATGCTATGCAGAATAGAGTGACCTACCTGGGAGGGCTTCGGCCACCGCAATCGCTTCTCGAATAACACCAACTTGAAGCTCTGGCCATCCAAATGATACATTGGGAGACTTGGTCAAATCTAGGTCCTCGGGATAAGGTTTATTTCCTTCCATATCATTCGCCTTGGGTCCATCTCCGATTGGCGCATCCGCTAGATTTACCGACTCCAGGTTGACGCCAAGCACCTTGCAGGTATAATAGAGGAGCTTGAGGACACTTTGATTCCCATCTAAACTCTCCTTCCGGCGTACGCCAACACTCCCCCCTGCCGATGCTACAGACTCATCACCACTTGGGAGTCCGGTACGCACAGTCAAACCAGCGCTTCCCAAGTCCGACTTCCGGAGTTGATCATCCTCCTCGCGCCCGCAGACTATCAGATCCATGATACAGCTGATAACCTCGCGAAGTACGTATATCTCCTTCCTCTTGAACCCAAGGCAGTTATAAATGCTTGCCATTGACTCCAAGATAACAAGGCGTTGATGAGGATCGAGATGCAGTAGCCAAGGCCCATGCGCCTGAGAAAGGGTGCTTGCGATCTGAGAGCGAGTGATCCCAGTTATGGCGCTCAGGCGCTCAAGATTGATCAAAGAATTATCGGAGATGATTTTCTGCAAGTACGATGTAGATCCAGGTTGCAGCATCGAGACGAATGCCAAAGCACCCCATCCCTTAGATGACCAGACGCAGAAAAGGAGTGAAGTCTGCCTCAAGACAGCTACTGTGTAAGTGAAAGCAAGCAAAGAATAGTCTTGTGGTGTTTCTAGGGGGGCAGGCGACTTCAAATACAGAGTGATCACCTGCGAGAGTTGATCGTATATTTCCATCCAGGGCTCTTTCATGTCGCTGATTGATGTTTGCTGCACAGCAAAGTTAGTTGTAAATATTACTCCGTATCGTCAGGGCTTACCAGACCTTGCCCAGAAGCCCAGAGATCAAGCACCGAAATGACAGCTAGGCCTTCAATGACAGAGGCTTGCCACACCGGATCGGACGCAGCTTTGAACAGGTTCAGAGCCTCCTGATACCTTCTCGATGAAATCAATAGCGGTCCCCAGACAGAATCCAACGGTAACGGACCAGATCTGGGCATCTTGCGTTCGACCCGCCAAGAGAAAGAAATCACCATATACTTTGTATAGCCTAGCGTGGGAAGAGGTTGCGCCCGACGTACTCAAGCGCTTTTTAACGGGAGGTGGCCCCAGAGTAGATTGGCGATGTAAGGGACCCGAAGGTGGATATAATCCTACACCGACGGAGGAATTACGTTTGATGCCCTGATTTACAGGTACGGAGACATTCGAAGTCAGTTCAAGTTGACTGGGGTATGAAGGATATGGAGGTGTGCCAAGGTACGGGTGCGACTCAGCAGCACTCGGCATGTCTGGGCCAATGGGAAACACTGGGAAGAGCGTCGAATTTAGATGTTCATTCCCAGAGGATGTTTCCAGAACTTGGACCTGTCACAATAAGATGTTTTGTTCCCTGTGTTTGAATTGGACAACATACCACTCGACCGAATTCGCCCAATACCTGGGAACATAAATCTGCCAGAAGTGTCCCGATGTAAAGCTTTTTATTACCCATAGCACTTGGTATCAAAACCACATCGGGAGGATTTTGGTCGATGTTTCCGTTCGTGACATCCTCGTTCTGAAACATAAAGCACATCTTGGACAATGGAAAGACCGAATTATCTGAAGAAATATCAGCTAGGATGTTCTCCATTTGCTCGAGGGCGGCATCCGGTGTCTGGGTGGAAGAGTATGCAGCAACTCCAATTACTGCATGATTGAAGAGCGATGGTCGAAAAAGATATAGCAGGTCATGAGTTGGCGAGTTCGGGTGCGACGAGAAGCTTAGGTGAAGATAACCACTTGAGAGGGGATTGGGCATGAAACGAGCTAAAGCAACATAGGGACCAGGCCGACGGAAAGAAGGTAAGATGATACGAACCTTTCTCGCCCTTGGCATCTCCTGGGATGTCCACAAGACGTATGGAATCGTATGCTCTGATTTCTGTAGCATAGGTCTCAAATACGTCCCTCGGTATTGGGCCAACTGGAATGAGAAGTATCCGGACATGTGCGAGCGAGGCGAAAGCGAATGAGCTCATGGATTCAGATGCTGAACTCCAAGTATGGCATCGAAACAATGTGTCCCGGTGTGACGAGGACCTTCCTAGTGCCGGCAATGTTAGATTTCTTCACGTCTTGCTCCGAGACAACCTGTGTGCAGGGGTCTTACCAAATCAGCCACCAACTTGCTGAAGTTCTACTCACCGGAAATTCAGTTGAAGTCACTCCTTCTCTAGTTATCGACAATGGTGAGTTTTAGCGACGTGCCTGTTGTAGTACCGACTTACATTGCAATAGGCCGTGAGCGACAAGGTTCTCGGAGGTACAATGCTTTTGACAGCCATCTTCGTGTTCGTCTACTACACTACGTGGACCATCCTCCTCGTCAGTGTCCACTGCCCCTATGCACCCTTTCCTCATTAACCCCTTCGTTCATCACCTCGTAGCCTTTCTTTGATGTGACGAGTCTCATACATGGCTACTTCCCCGCGCGCGAATGGGCTGTCCGGTTACCAGCATTCATACTTGTCGTTGGACTTTCAGGAATCGGATTCTTTGTTGGTTCCACTATCATAAAGGAGAAGAAGAGAAGGGCCCAAAAGGCTAAGCTTCGGGCAGCATAATGGAGTACAGATCCGTCATTACAGTAGCCATTTCAACCGTCCACATTGTAACACGTTCGCCCACTCTATGTCGGCACTCGTCGCCGATCCCCCACCATTTTGGAGTGCTTGTCCAAGCTACGGAGTTTCTCTGCATTTGCTGTGTCCTTTGTTGTCTGAGATATTATTACCTCCAACTGTAATTCTGGCAGAACATCTCCGTCTAATGCTCTTGCCAACTGTATGACGACTTAGATAATGACTAGCAGACATTCGTATAACTCACTTTGCTGAGAGCCGAGTTCCTTCTCCCCGACTCCTTGAAACTGCGCAAAAGGGTCAGACAAGGTATCGAGTTAAGTGCGATTGGAGACCGAGATTGAAGAACGAAAACGAATAAGTTAGCTACAGATGACCAGACTGCGGTGGACAAGGGCTGTTGGACCTCAGTGAATGTAGGCATTCCGAAAGAGCATGGAGGCATACCAGTATCTCATCCCCACCGTCTCGTGAAAGCAGGTTCAGTATGCTTTCAAAAGGGGGCCAGAGTTCATTCCAAATTTTTCGTGTCAACTCCCCTTGAGAATCGATCGCTACTTTATCAATGGATAACTTATGTAAAAGCAAGAGCCAACTCTTCATCGCAAGATATGCATATTCGATATCCGCTGCTGCTGTCTCAGGGGGTGGTACATGTTCTTGGACGTACATCCCTAGTGTTTTGGTGTACGGGGACAAGAAATAGTCGAATTGGGATAACATCAAGACACCATGCTTGCTGGTCGATGGACCTGTCAGCGCTGCCAGAAGCAAAACGATCCACATGCGTATCACAGTGTCCGAACGCGACTGACGCTGAAATAAGGGCAGTCTGGAATAGAAGAGGAAATGACTAGGTGGAAAAACATACCTGGATAGTATCACCACTTAGTTCATGATAATCCTGGTCGACAGCGTAGAAGATGAACCGAGCCACGGCAAGAGACGCAGTCAACTCGTCATCGGCCTCACTCGCAGCCCAAGTATGATTTTGGAGGAAGTAGATGGCACTTTGGGCGAGCGTCGGTATCGCAGCCTGAAGCGTATCATCTCTTGCATTTCCACGTCTCTGCCTGTTCAAAATCGCCTGTACGAATTAATCATAATACAATCTTCGTATCAAGGAGAAAACATACCTCTATCAAGGAGGCTAGGGTTATCGGAGTCACTCTCACTTTCAGCCTCAGTATTTCGTCAAGGCTTTCTACCATGGTTCGCGAAAGCGATTGTGTTACCCATATTGAACGATCCGATGGAGTTGCACTTTCATGGGACGATGCGGCTGCAAAAAGTAATGAAATGGTTTCTTTACGCACATTTGATCTGAGTAACGCGATTCGAAAGACAGTCTCCACACAAGCAAACAGATCCTACAGGAATTCAGTAGTGGCAGGTAATCTGCAAATAGACCCACTTGACGAATAGACACTCTCTTAAACCGCAGAAGGTTGGCTCCAAGAGAGACGAGAGTATTGTGATCGAAGTTGCTGGTGACACCTAATCCTGATGCGCGACGAGCTGTCGTCACAGTCCATGTCGCCAAATCTGGGGTATAACTCGATGACGTCACTGACACAGGAGTAGAGAGATTCCCTCCATACCTCTCAGAGTGCTGTCACTCACTTCCTCGCAAAGGATCACTTCGACAAACATGTTGATATTCTCCGCAAGATAGTGGATGATCTGCCAGTCTATTTCCGGCGGCTGCGAGGTGATGCTCCGTAACAGATCTTCTTGAAAGTCGATCGACGCCTCATTGGGGAGGCTATTACGGGCTTGGGTAATGGACTTGAGCACTTCATAAAAGTCAGGATTTGGCAGGCGCTGGTTATTGAAACAAATCAGACCACACATCATCGTGATATATGCAACTTACCCTGCATAAACTACAGAAAATGCCACTCGGGCCAAGCCTGCTCCCCAAGACAAAATTCAGTTAGCAAATATTCCAAAGTGCAAGATAACCCACATCACAAGAGTCATTTCAATAAATGTTTTTGCTTGAAAAACCAAGGGGTCTTCGCTGTGCTTAAGTGCGACGATGAGTGCAGTAGCTTTTTCAATGCAGTCCCTAGAGGATGGTGTCAGTGAAAGCAGAATTACCATGGTTGTACCACATACACTGCAAGCGTTCCTGATATGGCTGTCCCTCTCTTGATGTATGTCTGTATCACAGATAATGCAAGTTGGCGCAATTCATAACTGATTTCGAGAAGTAAAAGCTCCAATGTCCTGCGCAGTGCCTTCCGAAGCAAAACGTCGAGATGTTTGATAGCCATGCTACCGAAGTCATGCTTGAAAACGATAACCATTAAAGCCTCAAGGAGGCTCCTCAGAGTTAAGACAGGGAGCGATAAAAGGTCAAGTGATGAGCACATGACGGCCAGAACGAGGTCAACGAAGACTGCCCCAACGAGGACACGACACGGTTTATCATCATCAACAAGAGAGCTTCCCATCACAGAGGGCGGGAGCTCGAAGTCATGAGAAGCATCTAGCATACGCGGGAAGGCGTGCACGCAAGGAAAACACGACTCAGGTATCGACTCCAACTGTTCAAACCGAACGAAAAAGGCCTTCCCACCGGAAGTCGGAACAGCCTCGACGTCATTGAATCCAAGAACCTTCGCGAGATGCAGTTTCAACTTGAGGCAGGATAGAACATCTACTTCCATGCCACTCTCCATCATCTGAAGGCTGAGGAGTAAAAGGGCTACCTAGAGGACTTTTTCAAAAAATAGTGGAGTCAAAAAGGAAAAAAGGAACCCTAAATTCCGTCTGATCTGAACTTGATCGGCGAACGGGAGTCAAACTATCTTCCTTTTCATCTTTCAGAAGTGCTTCGATGATAACTTTCCACGATAGGGCTGAAGTCCGACATCAGAAACCAGGATAGCTTCCGGGGACAAGGACATTACTTTTCCACTTTGGGAAGTGCGGCTGAAGCTGATGAAGGAAAGCGACAAGTCGCAGGCGTTCTGGAGGTTGTAGTGAGGGTAGTGCATTTTGCCAGCAGGATGCAATGGCCCCCAAATGGGTAGGTAGGAGTGTTTCAGTCCATGTCACTACTGCTGTCCTGATTTCCTCCTACAAGACATCCGTATTACCACATTTTTTGGTTTTGGCACCAAGCTTACCTTGTGGTCCAACCAGATTAATTGGAAAAAGAAGTAAAAAATATCCAGCACGGAAAGTTGCCATCGACCATCTTCGGTCTGGAAGACTGGTCTTTGGATATCCATAATAATATGGAATAACCGGGACGCCCCGGACAGCCTAATAAGGATGTCAAATCATATTTCAAGAAAGTCGAACATTGGCTTATTAGACGAACCGTGACTCCCAGGGTGACGACGAAGAAAACATCTCAGCAAGGAGCTCACGAAAGGGGACAGCATCGACGACCAAAACTCGGAGGAGAAGCGAAGCTCTCACATTCGCGACGCTGGGATGCTGGACTTCGTAAAGCTGCCAGACGCTAATTGTTGTGTACAGTGAATGAATGCCGACTATAAATGATGCTAAGCAAGACACACCACGAGGAAAGCACTTGTACATTTCGCAAGACAAAATTGTCCACCTCATAAGTTTTCAAGAGGGGTGAATTCATCATGAAGGAGTGCAGAAATTTTGCTGCTAATCCGGCAACATCCTCGTTACCACACCTAACGTACTCATCCAGCGTGGCCATCAGATGTTGATCGACGATGACAGGATCGGAAGCCATATCTATCCGAGCATTGAGTCTCCTCCTATCCCATCGCTCAGTACAAAAAAGGATTATCCAACTTCTCGTTTACGCACCTAGCAGGAAGTTCGTCGACCTCTTCCTTATCAACCATACCTGAGGAGAGTAGCAGACGCCTTTCACAGCCATAGAGCAGAAGACATATGGACAGTGAACGTCGGACGAAGGTGGTTGCCCTAGGTTATTTGATCTCAGCTTAATGAGAGAGAACGACAATAAATCGCGCACGCCAGGGACATGTTACTTGACGATTGCAAGCTTGATTTGACTGCCGGCTGAAAGAATGCCACCGTTTGAGCAATAATTGGTTGCAATTCCTGTCGTCCCGTCGATTTTAACCATGTTGAAATCAAGACAGCTTCCATAAGAATGGCTCCCTGTGACAGTGTTGGCCTCTTCCTGAGCATGAGGCTGTTATATTCAGCGATTGTTAAGGTATTTATCTCAACACCTGAACGAGCGAAAAGGCGAAGCCACATAAGTCCGGTGGTGAGGCTATCTGGACGCTCGGCAAATCGCCAAACAGTACTCCAAGGATCCGCCAATTTCAACCCATTATCATCAACGTTTGTCAGGGTTGCATCCACATACGTGCTAAAGCGAGCGGCACTGTCGCTATCCTTATTAAGCAAGCGTTGCAGTGCTGGTATGGACTGATACATGATGAGAGCAATCCATCAATGTAACGATACACTTACAGCTGTATCCAACACTTCATATTCCAGGCTTTTGAGCCACAGAAGGAAGAGGTCATCCAGTGCCGTGAAAGTAACGGATGCTTGAGACAGCTTGATGATAGACTTGAGACAGTTTTCTGCAATTTCACGGCATGTGTCCTGCGTCAAGAGTTAAGGTGATCCTCCGTGAACGAGTTTCGGCATTCTTACACGATTCTGGTACCCTGCCAAGTGTGAAGTATAGACACTGGATGGGTAGTCAGTTGCAAATTCGCGTGTTGCGTCGAAGATAATAGAGGGATAGACGGAAATGTCTTGGTTATGCAGAGCAAGGAGCCACCCAACCACATAAGTATGCAGCAAGGCCCGTCGGGCTGCAACGTAGTCTCCGCCATTGTTTACTGAGCTTGTTGGGATACGACGCCAGTCCCGTGGGTATGGCCAAGGAACAGGGTCTGAGGGGTGACGGACCCCTGGAAGGTGACGACCAACAGACACGTAGTCGCGAAGAATACTGGCAAGACAAACATCCTTCACGTGCGGTCAGAAAGTAAACTTTCTGCACAACATGACATACCTCGGAAAGAATCCAACTGAGAAGTACACGTGTCAAACGACGCAACGCGTAATCTGACATCAGACCGTTGGGCTGAAAGCGTCTCACTAGTAGTAGAAAACCGAATTCGTTCACAGACAAATCGAGGTCAGAAAGACAGGATTCGATCGCAGACACGAGTGTTTCCACATCAACAGACAAGTCAAAGCCCAAAGGGAGAGGAAAGTAGCACTCCTGGCTATTTGACGTTGAACGCATCGGCACAAATGGTCCAGGGCCCGTGCAGAAAAACCCGAGCTTGTGCAGGTGCGACAAACAATGTCGCGCAGGACCTTCAGAAAAAATATTGAATTCGTACCCAAGAGCATCCCGTACGTGCCCTAGAGGCACCACTTCGTAAGGATGTTGAGGGACATCATCATCAACACCATCTCCAATCTTATCCACCTTCAGAAAGCCTCGCGAGTCTCCAACGCCGTGATTTTGGACATCATGTGGCACTTTAACAGTAGAAGCGATGTAGGCTAAGGTTGGCCAATCGAACATAATGGGATGCGTAGATGCCTGGTGAGAATTTGCTCGTAAATATTCAGTGAGACTTGGAGAAACGGGAAGCTTCCCCGATAAGAGATATGCTTCGTATAACTCCACTAGATATGGCAATTCGAAATCCTGCGTGTCAGTATTGACATCTTCCTTGGAAATAATGAAGGATCCCAGCGCAAGGCCATTGTTATAGATTTGTAATTGTGTCCAAAGAGTGGCGGATGACACCGATATTTCTTCGTAAGTCTGTTTCCCGAGATCCTCCAGTGAAAGAAATATGTCAGCATAGAAGTCGGTAAAGGACTGTCGAATTTTGGATAAGGGCACCGTCATATGAGCAGAACTGAGCTCAATGGTTCCACAGTATGGAAGCTTTGAGCTATCATTGGTCACGCAAGAGGAATGTACAAACAACCTGCATGAGGTGCAGTGTAGAGCCTGACACCCCCATATTGGATCACCGCAGAAAGTGCAAAGAGGTAGCGTGAAAATATGGGCGAGGACGAATATATGGTCTGCCTTTCGGATCGTGTACGCCTCGGTGTCCAACCTTGATTGAGTAACCAAACAATACCGATGGACAACCATCTTGCCACTGTTGCCATCAGAGGCTGCGGAATACTCATGGAGTACGTTACCATCAGGGCAATCGTAACAGTCAAAGTGTACAGGGCACATGCATGCAGTGCACAGCAGCCCAAATCCACGTATGGCATTCGAGCAGGACTGACAATGTTGCACCTGGGAAACTGCGAACTGGTTCGACTTGAATCGCCAAGGAACAAAATTATGAGCATAAGGATGCGTTGCATTTTGACGCATCGTGACAAGGCCTTTTTCGAGAGCCATCTCCGTGAAATTGAAGATAGGTAGTGCCTTGCTGACGACCACGTGGCCCATAGCTGTGGGCCAAAAGGTAATGAGGAGGCTTAAGGCACTACGGCGACTCTCTGACGTGTGATACGCCACAACTTGTAGAATGTCCAAGTATGCGTCTTTCTTGAGTGTCACAAGGGTATTGACCAGCCGGCAAAAATTGTACACGGCTAGCGGAGACGATGCTTTGGTGCTAGCAGTCTCCAGTATGGCGGCTAATAAAGGCGATGAAATCGCAGCAAGATGATAAACCGGCAATGGTTGCAGCGGGGCGTTACTCGATTGGATTCTTGATGTCGCAATCGTCTCCAGCGCATTCCAAGGTTTCCAAGCTCCACCAGGTTCCTCATCTGGCGCTTCAACGACCTGGATAGAAACTGTGGGAGCTTCATTCTGATCAAGGGGATGCTCTCCCGTGCAAGCTTCAGATCAGCGTGTAGAGGGTAACAAAATAGGAGGATATACCTTTCTTTGACGTATATGTTTCCGTCTCGCCCCTTTCGCCTCTTAGGTCTTCCAGGACACCCCTTAGTATGACGTTGTCAAAGAAGGCAAGTAAACGAGGATACATTTCAGGTGGAAAGGTATTGAGAGCTGGAATCATGGCGGATGTAATGCGAGAAATGACAGACGGCTCCTGGCGGTTGAGATGAACCAACAATTGCGCAATGTCCAATGATACCCATTGCAACGAATTCGAAGGTCTGGAAGGTCTTGGACTTGACGTTTGGAAGCGACAATCTTCGGAAATTATCGAAACAAAGACGGATATGCACTCGGACAGTAGATCTGGCACTGACAGATGTTTCTCTCTGGTTGGTGAAGGTGACCTGGAATGTTTTCCACCAATGCCGCTTTGCCGCGCCGAGGATCGTATGTTGAACGGAGAAGATAGTTTAGACGATGAAAAGTAATCGACTCCCAGGGTACTAGAAGATCCGCCTGTGAGTATGATGCAGACCCAGACGATGAGGGCCACAGCTACCTCGCCTCGAAAATTTGCCAGCCCTGGGAGATGGAGAACAAAAGCACTTCCTTTAACTGTACCATCAGCTCAAATGTGGCATCCGTTGTGAATGTATCCGCGGAGTCACCCTCGTCACTGTCTTCATGAGTAGATGGAGATGCATGGGGAAGACTGTCTTGTCGAAGACGATTGAACCTGACAGCATTTTTGACCACACCAAAAATTTGTCCAATCCCTGCTTCTCCAGCTGTTTGGATACCAGTGGTTGGCTCGAAAGCAGGTGGCGGCTTCGGCCTGTCGTGAAGCTGGTCCAAGATCAAACGAAGTAGCTTCCGGGACTCGTCTTTGGCATGCAAGGTATTCTGAAATGAAGCGAATTTGGTGAGATGCACCAAAGGCGACGCCTGTACTTCCTTGGGAGTCAAAGGGACAGGGAAGGTGGGTGAAGTAGCAGAGGTGGGCGTCGAGACCAAGTTGGAGGAACTGTTCTGCAATCCATGGGCACGCGGTGTGGACTGGGTGTCAACGCGCAATACTGGCACGGAGGGCTTTGTTGCCTTCGACATCCCACAAACTATTCAAAGCATGCAATGGCTATGTAAACCAGTGGGGTGAGGAATAGAGCGTGGTAAAGTGTCAACCCTGGGTGCAATACCACGTCTTCTTCAACATTGTATTCAATTAAATAGCTGCAAGTCTATACATATGCCCAAGAAAACTACAGCTCACGGGCATTCAAGAACGCTCAAGCAACGGACACTAACGGGCTTTCTGCAGTCTTCGCCGCCAGCAGAGTCACGGGGTAAATCTACCCACAAGACTCCATCGAAACAGAGGAGGAGAGCTAAAATCCCGAGCCCAGAAGAATCCGCTCAATCAGGAGATGAGGGAAACGGCGATAGCGATGTAGGAGTCATTCGGTTCGAGGCAGAGACAATCGAGATTAGTGATGAGGATGCGTCGCCCCGTCGACCAAAACGACGGAGAACTAATGACATCTTCCGCGAGCGTGAACCGGAAGACGACGAAGAACTTATTGGGATTCCTGTGCGGTGGAAGGGAAAGGGCAAGATGAAAGCAATAGTTGACTCTGACGATGAGTCCCAGCCCCGTCGCAAATTAGTCAAAGGTGCCAGACCATTGACCCCTGAGGACGACGAGGATGACGTGGACGAGACCCGTAAGCCACTTAGATGGATGGTCCTTCCCCTTAATGAAACTCTTCAGAAATACTTGAGAGTCGTCTACGAGCTCGGGGACGACAGACCAAGTACCAGAAGGACCTTCAAAAGCTAAAGAGTGTGTTGTAAGGCTATTTTTAGTGTGTGTTTGATTCATCTTTCTTTCAAGATCTCCAAAGCCGGAAACGCGGCCAGATCCTCGTTCAATCTTCAGAAGAATTGTCAGAGAAAGATGGTTCTGACGACTCCGAGGGAGTCGATGATGACCGATCCAACACCAGCGACAGCGATAACAGCGATTTCATTATTGAAGACAACGTCGAAGATGCCAACCCTGTCAACCTTCCTGTTGCATTTAGTATGAATACCCATCAAGATCTTGCACACCATTTCAAAGTAATTTGCCAGTTGTTTGTGCACATGGCCGTACGCCCTCTCCCCGAACGACGACCCTTTATGGAGCACGTCCTCAAGCGTAAGTTATTCCCTAATTACACCAGTTCCTTCTCGACCAATATGCTTTGCTAGGAGAAGAGTATTTCTCTGTACCACTACAAGTCACGCGTCGGAAGCTATTTGGAATGCGTGACTCCCTAGTAATTTCGTCTATCTGGGGTCCAGAGTTCAAGAAAACACTCGAGAGATACCCAGAGTTCACATTGATCCGCATGAAATTTGGTGTATCAGGATGCGATGCATGTCGTCTGCCAAGTAGAACCTCAACACTACTCGGACGTGTTGATGGGACTCCCTACGATAATTACGATTTCGAGGTGATTTTCGATTTCATTCTCATCACCAAGACATGCTTCTAGGTGTATCAGGACTTGACGGATGATGAATCCGACGACAGTGAACCCGATGCTTCAGTGGAGGACTCGGACAGGGGACCTTCCAAGAAGCGAAAAAAGGAATTCCATCTTGGACGCTTTTGTGCCGCCCGAACGAGAGTGTACCACGAATTCAACCACTGGGAGGTTCACGTGGCGTTTTCCGAGTTGATGGCTATTGTTACTCACACTTCCATAGTACTCACTTTACAAGACTCTTCAGCGCGAAATTATGGAAGCACACGACGATGACAATGCATTTGTGAAGGTGGCATACCTAGGAGGTGCTTTACCACCACAAGATATGCAGAATGCAGATAAAATTATGGACTGGCTTGATCAACGGCGCATCATCGAAATGGAATGGCAGAAGGTCCGTAGTATGATGGACAGTGCAAGGAAGTTGGAGAGTTCCTCGAGATGGGGTGATGCAGATGACATTGAAGACTCTATAGCACTCTGATTGTGGTTAATGAATCTTGTTTCATTAGCATTTGGAATTGGAGCGAATGATACTGATATGGATTACTAATGTATTGGCATGTATATCGTCTTCGAGTGCCATTATAATGGGCGTTACCAACTCGAAATGCCGTCTGCGCCGGCAAAACCCTTGCTTGCAGATTGGCACAGGCATGGCCCTACAGCTAATGTCAAATTTCAGAAGCTTCCATCATGTCTCCATTTTTTAGACACACGCATCACAACTTTAGGACATAGTCCCGTACAACTCAAGTTTGCTGTGAGCCCAGTGTTCTCTTCACCCACACAAAGGTCCCAGTCACGTCAGAGGTACAACCCAAGTTCGCCCTTCATCGCCGCCATAGTTCAAGAATTCTGATATGTCATGCGTGAGCCCAGTGTTACGTGCAGAGCACATCACAACTGACCAAGGAATTTGGGCTTCCGTGTGAGCCCTTGCACCACCCGAATCAGATCGTCAGGTTGCCACTGTTGAGGAGGTCCGCTCTGTAGAAGGTGCAGCAACGGGAAACCTCTATGCTGACGCTCCACTGGAGGATCATACCGTCCCCAGGGCCAAACACTATAGCACGTGATCGTCGATATAGCCAGTCTGCCCACAGGAGGGCTCAGCTTGTTCAACCTTTATGTCGTGTTGTCTCGAAGCCGAGGGCGATCGTCAATATGTTTGTTGTGACAGTTCGAGAATAAGGTGTTTCAGGCTTCGCACTGTGTAGAGTTGCTGGCCGAGGACGACCGGCTGAGAGATCTGGATGAAATGACCAAGCATTGGTGGGAAAAAAATGGGGCGAGCTCGAACGTTATAGACAGGTGTAATGTAAGATGTTTATCACGAAATTCGTTCTTCTTAATTACAATGGATCAGTCGATTGTATTCATTTATCTCAGAGCACTGTCTCTTCCTCGCTAAGACGCGCTCATTCTACGAGCTGCGAGAGGCACGGTACTCTTGCTATGCTTCAGTCATCAGCCATGCCAAACAATCACACGCTACCAAACAAGGCAAAAAATTTTTCCGTCGTAACACGAATTATCGGTTTCCCGAACCCTTGCCAAGCACTATGGGATGCGTAAAGCTAGTTACATATTGCAACTACTCTCTCGAGGATTTCTCCGTGATACAATGATCTAATTCACATGCACCTCAGCGAAAACAGAAGTCAGAGGGTTATATCACTTGTCATTCGTTAACTAAAGCCAAGGACGATGAGTCTTATCACCTTGTCCACGTGGACGCGCCTTGTTCGACATTCGCGTAATTGCTGGGTTTAGCGCTCCGATGCGGTGAACAGCGTGAAGTCAGATAGTATTACATGGTGAAATTGTTGCATTCAAAGCACGAATTATGAAACAAGGGCAGCTTGTTCAATATTAGCACTTCCTGGTACCGGTCACTGTGGCCGCCCTCATCAAAATACCATTCAGGTACAAGTATGGTAGTAATAGTAATAGTATTGGAAAGCTTTTCGAATCGTTAGCCGAGTGACCGCGAGGTGTATCAGCGGAACTGAAGTCCCAACCGGTCTTCTAATGACCGAACTACTCTTCTGAATGCCCATAGGACAACTAATGCAGACGGTCGTTTGTCCGGGCTTTCGTTGAGCATAGGCCGCGTAAGCTGGATAAGTTCAGGAACATGAAATCCGGTCATCTGAGGACACATAGTTATACATTGTCCAGCGGACAAAGTGAAACACCCACGTGGCACGCCCGCAGAATAAGCATGGCCAAGGCCCATATATCAACCATGAAGAGATCGCTCGATTGATCATGTCCAAGTTCGGGCGGAATTTCCGTGCCTCGAGGCGTGACAATCCGAGGATCATCAACGCCGAGTCTTCGACTTAGTCCATAGTCGATGCAGGCGTAATGACCGCAATAGTCAGCGACAAAGTTGTGAAGAGAGATATCCAAATGAACTATGTTGTATTTGTGCATAAAAACAATGTGCTATAAGTTCAGTCAACCAAATGAGTGTCAACGGATTACCGGATCGCCATTTACCTCGATACATTGGTGGATGGCTGAGAGGAATTCATCCAAGCCGGTTGGGATGCGTGACAACAGCTGAGAGGACCACTCCTCCATGATGATGAAACTTATTTCGTCCGAGGGAACGTCGAGGAAATCGAGGATTGCTGGAAACGAACGTAATTATCTTCATCGGGAAAGGAGGGAACATGACCCATACGTATGCAGTGATTCATCGGATCACTGCGCAAGACCGGGGATGATATGTATCGCGCGATGCTCAGCTCCCTGCTCAGCAGGTGTACGGCTTTCACTACCAGCTTGATCGCGCCTTTGCAGCAAGTAGCCCTGAAAAGATTGCTGGGCTGATAGACATGGGTCTATAGCTGACGCAGTAGTTGAGAACGTACCAAACCAGGGTCCCCGCACAGCGCATTATCATCTTGCAATACACATGCGTGACGATATGCGGGGCTCATGCTGCGCCTATCAATGTCGAGATGGCGATAATAATCCTTCACGTCTCGTACTGTCTCGAGGTGATATCCATTGCATTCAAAGATGCCACGATACTTTGACCAGTCGGGATTGAGGCGAGTCGAGTTGATTTGGTCCTCGTCGAGGGAAAGAGTAGAGGATGAGGAAGAAATGAAATCGGAGTCCTCTTCAAAAGAGGACATGGTGGGCAGACAGGTGCATGGTCATCCGAGAGGGTGAATCGCTATAAAATATGCCACCAGACAAGGAGGTCGAGGAATCCATTGCTGAAATGGGTACAAATGAGACTTGGGCTGTCGAGTTTAGGGAATAAGTTTCTCAAGCATGGGAACCATAGCCCATATCGGCGCACCCCAACACAGAAAAGGCAAGCCTTTCGTGCTCGCGAACTCTCCCTAGCTAGATGGAGGACGTGAAGGGCAAGAAAACGATATTCATCGGAGGACTCGCAGACGAGGTGGAGGAGGCTGCCATTTACAATCAGTTTCAGGCCTTCGGTGTGTACATACTTTGCTGTACCGTTCTCATGTGCACATCCATTCGACAGGGGACATAGTGGAGGTACAGCTGCCATCAGCAGCAACAAATCCAACCCAGGAGACCGGTAGGCATGCATATATCGTCCATCCACCATGACAAACTCTCTTGACAAAATTCACAGATGCAAAACATCGCGGCTTCGCGTTCGTCACGTACTCCTCCGCCCCGGACGCTCAAGATGCGATCGACAATATGGACCTCAACGAATTCCATGGCAAAGTCTTGAAGGTCAATATTGCTAGACCAATAAGAGCTGCCCTTCAACCAGGAGCAGGAAACAGAGCCAGTACGTCTGATTTTGGCCCATGTGACCGTCGATGTCAGTTACCTCACTGCAATAGTATGGGAGTCGGAAGAATGGCTACAAAAGTATGCGAAACCACTAGCTCAGAGCGGAGGTTAGCTACATATATCTGCCCTGTCCTTATAACCTAATTCGTGCGCCATTCGCCAGGTGTTCAAGGACGCAATGCCCAACGAGAGGCCAAGGCAAGCGGCGCAACGACAGAGGCAGAAGGCAACGAAGAAGACGAAGAAGACGAAGAAGGCATGAAAGAATAGCTCGGTTTCCTTCCATATTCTCCATGGCACACATCGAGGGGACTAACTCAGGGACGTCACTCGTGATGGTTGACACCTCATTCTTTTACAGTCAGCCCCAAGGTCGCAGAATGACGGGCATTGCGTAAAATAAACGATATTATACATGTATGATGCAAAAGGTGCAATGAACAGGGAGAAGCACTAAAAGTCCTTGGGTTGGTTGAGTTCTGATTCTTCAAATTGTGCACGAGCCCGTTTGATATCTTCTTGCATGAAAAGCAACTCCTCCATCCGGGCGAGTTTTTTTGCGTCTGCTGGCCGCGATAATGCACGCCTCAGATCCTCGATAGACAATCGCGATCTCCTTTGCGGACCACCAGCAGTTTGACACTGGGCAATGTCAGGGACTAAGGTAGATAAATAAGTCATACAACATACAACGTCGACGATGAATTCAACCAGTATCTCCTCCATGACGTTGACTGTATCATTGGCTGGGTTGCGGTCGTCGCCAAAACCGTACATCAGGCTCTTCACTGGTCTGGAGTTGAGCTTAACAAAGTGCAATGAAGCATACATACACTCTTTGGTGAAAAGACCCTTGAAGTTAGCTTGTTTACGACCTCGCCCGATCGTGCTGCTACCACCAGCGGTCTGAGTCGTAACTGATGGCGTATAGGAGGCGAAAGTGGTCGTTCTAGGAGTGAATGTGCTAGTTGCAGCGGTAGTTACTGTTGTTGGGGCAACAGAGGTCTGCACAACTGGTCGCGAAACCTGGGTGGTCGTCTGCGGTTGCTGTTGGGGAATATAGCTGTATGGGTAGGGCCATGCACCATAGCCAGTTACTCCTGAGGCATATGCACCCTGATACGCAGCATATCCTTGAGTTTGAGGATGCGTATACAAGCCTGGTGTTCCGGGATGGTAGGTAGCGTATGGGTAAGATGTCCCCGTTGCATGTTGAGGGTGCTGGTAATGAGAATAAGACATCCCAGTGGCAGTGCAATAGGCGTGTCATCCACTCAGATATCAAATCTTCACCCAGACGACAGTGCAACTTGAATAACTTAAGTGAGTTATGTCTACGAGGGTACCACGAACACTATGAACTTTGGTTCAACCGACTGGTGCATCAGTACTATCGCTGGACATGCGTTCGCGCCTTCTCAAGCGGTAATGCATGACTAGCTCCGATGACTGTCTCCAGAAATATTGCCGCACAGCAGCTAATGTCATGTCCAACGACAAGACCGAGTCATTACAGAGGATTTCATAAGTTTCCTCTGGTCTTTCACGATGACTTCTTGTGCTAAAAGTAGATTTGGCCGGTGAGTCTACTAGTGGAGTCCCCGATGGTGAGTTTGACCGCGTTAAAATCTTCTCCAACTTGTCATACACCTAAAACGTGTTGAGCACGCTTATCCGAGTCAACATACTTCGACCTACATGATAGGTTAGCTTCCTCACTCTGAGGAATCTGCTTGCAGTTAACTTTGATTGTGTACTGTTTAGGTGACGATGGTGACGCATCAGAGATAAAACAAGGCAAGGGACGCACGTGTTCAACAACTCTGGTAGTTGCTCACCCGCGGGGTCGGGATTACGCCAAGGCAGAAGTACGAAGCTGATCTTGACGTTGGGGGGCGTAGGGGCCTTGTTCATCAAGAGATATTCCAACAACCAGAGGGGCATCGTTTCTTCCAGTGTATATATATCAGCCCACATGTTTGAAACATCCCTCCTATAAATAATTCTCCACCCCGGATATGATTCATCAGACATCATAACAGTCAAGGATGGAGGTAAGTTAAGTGTCGGCATTTCGCTGGATGAAGGAGGCGAGATGGCGTTTGAGAGTAAGGCCTGTGCAGGTGTCTTGGTCGGTTTTACTTCGGATTGCTGTGGTGTGGTATTAACAAATATTCACCGACAGGTAAAAACCGAAATCACCTCCGGAGCAGTAAAACTGTCCCTCGGAATCGAACTGCTTATAACTGGGGAGCCCGGAGGCGCCTCATTATTTGGCCTTCGGTTAGCTGCTTTGCCGAAGTTCTTGAGACGTCCCATGAGACCCCCCGCACTCGTGGGGGTCGCGGATATTGGGCTATCTGTCACCTTCGTAGGGCTGCTCGGGTCACTCCAACCAGGAACTTCGCTCTCTGCTGCACTAGAATTCGCAGCAGATGGCTTCTGAGAACGGGCGGAGAAATAATCAACGTCCCTGCCAGTAGTTGATGGTGGTGGTATATCGAGACCATGGGTTCGAATAGGCTTAGGCGTTCTATTGATAAATAAAGGATGTGTGGAGTGCAGAGCTTGATTGACATTAGATGTGGCCAGAGGAATCATGGAGGGTAATAGGGATGAAGGCTTAGTCGTGGTTGGTAGTAAAGGAATGATGGCAGGGGTGGCGAACGGCGATGTGATAACTGCAGTGCTGATAGGCGTACGCGATGACGACCGAGTTGAGATGTCTGAAGAGGAATACCTCCCAGGAGCATTGCCGTCAAGGTCAATGTGCGAAGGCGCAGTGTCACGATGCAAGTTTGAATGCAAAACGAGACAAGAGTCGGGAACTTGCTCCTCGCGCTTTTTCCGAATGCGTTGTTCTTCTCTGATGAACCCCAGGAACAAATTCCGCAGAACCCACTTTCCAATATTCACTGTGTTTTTAAAACGTCAGCAGACATTTAGGTGCGAAACGCTTACACTCACATCTTTGCTCGTCACTGAAGCGTTTGTCTTCATATCCTGCTTCGTCAGCATACATCTCAGCCTCAAACCACCTATCATTGATGTGTACCGTAAGCACACCAGTTTTGGTGTCCACGGATGACCAGGGAGGTATAACGGCTTCCCCTTCAATTCGTTCCCTCACAATTTCAAGGGCTTCTCGAGGACTCCCTTCCTTATCCCCAACAACACTTCCACTACATCTTGAACGAGCGCTGCTGTTGGTACTGCTGCAGCGATTCGCAGCCCGAACGTCTTCCTTCGTGTATCTTCCTCGACATACTCCGCGTATAATATCCCACACAGCAACCTCGCCTTTTGTGTCCACTGTCAGGGCATGCATGCGATCATTGAGCAAAATAGCCCGCACGAGACCACGAGATCCTGGTATGACGGAGTCTGGTACCTTGTTATAAGGTTCAGCTTCAGAAGCTAGTTCAGGTAGCTCATGGACCTGTCGAGTGTCGTGGGGTAATTCATGATCTGCGTTTGATATCGAACCGATACTTTTCATGTTTCGTAAAGAATTCGGCGGGGAAATGGTTGCGGGATGCTGTTGGAAAGCTGTTCCGAAAGGTGATCGACCTCCTGGAACAGAAACAATGGATGCTGTAGAATAAAGAGTAGCTACCTCCGCATCGCGATTCCTGGTGATATATGATGATGGAGAATAGGGCCCGTTGAGAGAAGTGAGTCGGAGCAATGACTTTGAAGAGACATCTGGGTACGACGGCACTTCATCCTTACGACCTCCGGCCATGGGTGAGTAAACAACCTTGTGAGCCACGAAAAGTACCTACCTTGGAGTTGAAAAGGTGATGTTGACTCCACTCCCAGAGAGACGAATTTTTTCCGTATGGCGGGGGCCGAAGAATCTGTAGCTGGTATTTCTTCTCCTTCTATGGTGTGTCCATGGATGCGCCTCGGAAGTTTCCATCGGCTTATGCTGGAACTGCCGGAAGCAGCCCAGAGGAACCCATCATCAGCAGCGACAAGCTTGTTAATTCCATCGCCAGCTTCACCGTCAGAGTCTTGCGAAAGAACGATGCATGCACCGTCTGCAACATCTCCACAGCCATCGACGTCTACCTTGCAAATAATGCCCGACTTATCTCCGGAGTAAAAAACTTCCAGTGATGGATGAGAGGAATGTAGGGCCCAAACAGAGTCCGTGTGGTGCGTGAAAGTGTGTAAACAACGTTGAGAAGAAAGTGACCAAAGCTTGATAGAAGCTAAAGATAGTTAGGAGAAGTTAAACAGGTGTCACGGCTCACTTACCATCGGCAGAGCCTGTGAGAAGCTGGGTGAAATTAAAATATGTACGACACTCGGCGGTTAGATGACCTTACATATCTGGCATCTTCAGAAATCAATATCGCGCGGATATTGTCTGTGTGACCAACCAATTTACCTACGCGCTTGCCTGCACGTGGATCCCACATCCGAACGACGCGTTCCGGTGATCCACTTGCAATGACGTGACCGTATAAGTCAACTGCAAGAGCATAGATAGACGCTTTGGATGCGGTCGGGTCTGGTGGATTAAGGGTTACGATGGGCTCTGGAACAGATGACGAGCGCGTGAGGTCCCAAAGTTTAATTGTTCGATCAAACGATCCCGAAGTGATCCAGTTCCGTTCACGACTGCTGTAATATAAGTACTTCTCAAACCGTGACCTGGTATGGTTACCTTAAAGCCAGACAGCGGACATAATCCGCGTGAAGCCCGATAGTCGAAGGTTCCGTGGACGGGGATGTATGCGGACTCCACGATTTCAGAGTTCCATCCGACGAGGCAGTAATAACTGTTTCGGGGTGAATCAGTACGGATGACTAGGGGAAATATGAAGACGAAGATACGGACCCGTCTGATTATAATTGCATAATAGAGTATCATTAATCCAGTCAGCGTGCAATTGAACGCATTGTCGGAAGTGGGCGTGCTATATGATAGGTTGGTTGGGATCCACCAGATGCAGGGACTGGCTCACCGGGTTGAATCCGGGTGCATCTAGGTCAAGTTCCCATCGATGCTCGAATGGTAGACCAGTTCTTGCTTCATTCCTGTCTTTCCACTTTCTGCCACCGCTTTCCTTCACGTCACCAAGAATGTCCCCGTCTCGATATTCTTCCTCTCCTTCCACTACCACCAATGTTTCGTCTGCCATGCCGGTCAGTCGTTCCCACCTGGTCGCCTGGACAAGGGGCAGATCGCTACTGCGTCGTCTCTGGAACGGGAGGCCCAAATCCCACGAAATGACTTGTCCATCTCGGCCGCCTGTGTATAGTATACCTTCTGGAGACCCTCGACCTTCTAGTAGGGTAGTTGTATCAAGTGCGAGGGCCATAACGCCAAGCCGATGTCTTGGATGAGCATCGTGTTTCGGCTGGCCGTGAGCAGGTTGGGGGGGATAATGCGATGGAAAGATGAGTGGTCGTGGTGATCCATGTCGTGGAACGTCGAAAGCGGGTAACTTGAGGCGAGGAACGCGATCTGCTGGGGGTGGAATCACATACGATACCCGACGTTTCGGAGGTGCCATTGGGGAACGAAGTTACTAGCACATGCAGTGCTGGTGTCGGGTGATTGTATTTCTCAGGTGTCAAGTGCTTGTCACTAAGGTACTAATAGTGTAAGTCGTGCAAACGTCGTATGAACATCGTGTCTACAATGTATCCGATGGTCGGATATTCAGTGTCTCGACTGTGGAGTCCTTGGCAAGTGCAGCTCATCAACCGACTCATAACTCCCCCTACCACTAGTGTCCGAGGCACATCATGATCAGTCAATTCGACCCGCCCTGTCATACACACCCCATCCTAATCTTCAAGTTCATGGAGAACGAGTGTTCCGAACCGTTCCTTCTTCACCTAAACCCAAATGTGGCAATCTCGCATAAGCTGAGCTCATCACAAAACATTGAACTGAGCGACACGACCACAAGATGTTTCAACGCGATCCTCGGGCTGGTGCATTCCTTGGTGGGGACAGGGTATCGGGACAGGATATACGCGATCAAAATGGTGAGCAGCTCCGATCATTGTGTCACAGTCTCGCTGGATCATGATGGGGTTATCGTAGTGACTGCTGCACTCTCCATTGCCAACATCGTCAAGAGCTCCTTGGGTCCCCTTGGGCTCGATAAGATGCTGGTAGACAATATTGGAGTACGTAAATCATTTTCTGGTTCAGATCAGTGCTCACTGTCCTCTAGGAAGTAACAATTTCGAATGACGGCGCAACAATCCTCTCTTTATTGTCGGTCGAACACCCCGCAGGAAAGATTTTCATCGATCTTGCACAAAAGCAAGACAAGGAAGTCGGAGATGGAACGACGTCCGTAGTCATCATTGCAGCGGAGCTTCTTCGACGTGCCAACGAACTCGTCAAAGCCAGAATTCACCCGACAACCATCATCACGGGTTATAGGCTCGCATGCAAAGAGGCCGTTAGATACATGCAGGATAACCTGAGTGTGAAGGTCGATGCACTGGGACGCAACGCATTGATCAATGCCGCCAAAACAAGTATGGCGAGCAAGATTCTCGCAAAGTTTGTCACTGCAGCCTTAGCCTCGTCCAGGTTCTGACGTATTTCTCTGCTTAGTGACGATGATCTATTTGCTCCCATGGCCGTCGATGCTATGCTTGCCGTCAAGTCCATCAACTTGCGTGGCGACATAAAGTACCCCGTCAAAGCCGTGAATGTCCTGAAAGCACACGGCAAGAGTGCAAGAGAGTCCATATTCGTCCAGGGGTATGCACTGAATTGCACAGTTGCCAGTCAAGGTCTGGATCTGTGTCCAGCTATACATCACCCAGCTAACACGTGACCAAAGCGATGAAAAAGCGCATCACTAACGCGAAGATAGCCTGTCTCGATATCAACCTCCAAAAAACCCGCATGCAACTGGGTATTCAAATTCTGGTGGACGATCCAGAACAACTAGAGAACATCCGGAAACGGTATGTTACCTTTAGTGAGCTTTCGAATTGACCTAAAACTTTGCAGGGAAGCGGAGATTACATTAGAGCGCATTAGGAAAATACTTGCAGCTGGTGCGAATGTCGTGTTGACGACCAAGGGTATCGACGACTTGTGTCTCAAGGAGTTCGTGGAGGCTGGCGCAATGGCGGTGCGTCGTTGTCGTAAGGAGGATCTGCGGCGTATTGCAAAGGCGACAGGTGGTACATTAGTCTCAAGCCTTGCTAACCTCGATGGAGATGAGACGTATGAACCCAGCTATCTTGGTACAGCTGATGAGGTCATTCAGGAGCGCATTTCCGACGACGAGTTGATTCTCATCAAGGGCACCAAGGTTGTTAGCTCTGCATCCTTCATCTTGCGTGGTGCAAACGACTACATGCTTGACGAGATGGAGAGGGCGCTGCACGACACCTTGTCGGTGATCAAGCGGACGCTGGAGAGTGGCTCAGTCGTTCCCGGTGGTGGTGCCGTTGAATCTGCACTAAGTGTGTATCTCGAAAACTTTGCAACAACCCTGGTATGTCCCCATGCCATAACTTTTGGTACCATCATTCAATGCTGCATCACAGGGTTCAAGGGAACAGCTAGCAGTAGCCGAGTTTGCTGCAGCTTTGTTAACGATACCGAAGCAATTGGCAGTCAATGCTGCTAAAGACTCGACGGAGCTAGTTGCAAAGCTGCGTGCCTACCACAACGCAGCACAGAATGCCCGTGCGGGTGATCCAAAGAAGGGACTCTTGCGATATGGGCTCGATCTCTTAAATGGCGATGTGCGAGACAACGTCGCTGCGGGAGTGCTTGAGCCGACGCTGAGTAAAGTCAAGAGCTTGAAGTCTGCATACGAGGCAGCCATCTCCTTGTTGCGGATTGATGATGCCATCCAATGCATACCAGGTATGTGCAGCTGTTCCGGAATTTTCATCAAGCTGATCCATAACACTCCTTTCAGAACCCAAACCAGAGACAGATGGGCATGGCCATTAGTAAACATACGTGTGTAACCTGGTAGTTAAAGTACGCGAGTAACACAGAAAACACCAAGTCACGTGATAACATAGCGCGGTTCGTTGGTCTGCTGGGCAGCGAGCTCGTGTCGAGTCCTACTATAATATTTCTCGTTTTCTTTCATCTGCAGTCAAGTCTCTCGTCGCCGTCGTATTTCAATTTAAAACACTCTCGTGGCGACAGGGAGTTCCCTGGTCTTTTTGAAGTCCTGGATCAGGAGAGCATGCAGCACCACGACTCGAAGGCCACCACCTCTGTCGCGTCCTCTCCACTCATTGGCCAACGTTTCCAATCTCTCATATGGACATGCCTTGACTCCGAGCTCATCCGATCCGCCGTGTTCTACGCTGAAAGGTACTATGTCATGGACACGGTCAACCATGATGCACGCCATCTGTATGCGACCGCCCTGCTTCGTTCGAACCAAACACATTCTGCACTCGAAATTGTGAGTGGAGTAGAACAAACCAAATGCACAGGCTGCTTGGAGATCCAGGCTAGGTGTTGTACAGTTCTGGCACGACATCGTCAAGCACGTGAAGCTCTCGAGGCTTGTCTGCAAGACACGGGCCACATACCTCCACGTAAGTGATCATCAATCTAGCGTCGTTTATTTCTGATTCTGGAAACACGTAGTATCCTCGGGACCTCGCGCAACGCGCGCGTTTCCGGAGGAGGCAGCTCTTCGATGTCGCGCTGGTATGACGGCCATGATGGGAAATATGCCTGACAAGGCTTCATCTAGCTTTCGGCAGGCACTAGCACTTAACAAAATGTTATGGGAGGCTTTTGAAGGACTCTGTTCCCTTGGTAGCTAACCCCGCCCTTCTGACTGATAGTTCCCTAACTAGTCGAATTGTCAGGGACTGCGCCTGAGGTGGATGAGATCTTCCCTCCAAGACCTTTACCAGTGAAGCAGTCAGCTCCAGAAGAGCCGCCTCCCGTAAGAGCGCAGCCAGGGCCAACAACTTCTGGAGCTGGATTTTTCACTCCTGATGCCGCACAAAACAACCACCTTCGCACTCGTAAGAACGTCCTCCAGCCGTTTCGAATGGAGGCTCCGCCGGGTCCACGCGACTCCTTGTAAGGCTCTCATTTTGCTTTGGTTCTCTTCTTAAGATTTTAATTTTCCAGAGCTACCAATGACTCATTTTTTCGAACGGAAAATTCATTCCTCCAGCCTCCTCCACGTAATGTCCGAACAGAGAATGCTCTTGCAGGACCTTCACAACCACCTGCTCGACCACTTTCATCTACCGATGAGTCTGGTCCAGTCCAGAAGCGCCTTCGTCCCACAACCCGACAGCGGAGCATTGAAGTGACCAAGTCCAAGTCATCCAAAGTGATAGTGGACGATCCTCTGAAAAAGGCACGCGCCCGCCCGGCCTTGACATTTGCTAACATCTTCTCATCACCCGGTCGCCGTTCTCAGCCTGTCCAGAATTCTAAGACTACCATCGGGACTGGAAAGAATGAGCGAAGCTTAGGGAATGCCGTCCTTGGTCCGCGGCGTAGCACACGGTTATTGAGCGGTACATCTAATAAACCATCTGGAAAGGTTAGTCATCTATGCGTGGGATCCTTGTGGACCAATTGACCCTGAACAGCACGTTCTGCAGCATCCACCAGTCCGAGATCGTCGGCGACAACTTACAGCTTTGCGATCACATTCTGTGGATACGGAACCAGAGGATGACTCTGCACCTGTTGCTGACGTGGCATCTTCGACGGATCCAGCTTCCAATACACACTCTGAAACATCTACCGGACCAAATAGTTGGACTCCCGCAGATGAACAGGCAGCTCAGGAGGCTTTTGAATCAGAGATGGCTGACTACTACATCTACGACCTGATGCGACGTTTCGCAAGGGCAATTCGAGCCTTGTCAGTATATGATTGCTATTCCTGTCTGATGGAGCTCGAACGCATGCCTTCCGTACACCAGCAGTCATCGTGGGTACTTGCTATGGTTGGACGAGCTCACTATGAGAGATTGGAGTATGCTTCTGTATGTAACCTTCCATTGTGCTGTGTTATGTTCCAGCCGGCTGATCTACCTATTTTGTGGCTGGATCTTATATGTGAATTCGTAGGCTGAGCGGGCATTCAGGGCTGCCAGAGCTCTTGAGCCTTATCGACTGAGCGATATGGAGGTATATTCAACACTTCTATGGCACCTGCAACAAAACGTGCAGCTTTCATATCTGGCTCAAGAATTAATGAATATCGACCCGTGTTCGTCCCAAGCATGGATTGCAACGGGCAATCTATTTTCCCTACAGAAGGAGCGTTCCCAAGCCTTGACGTGCTTTCGACGAGCAGCTGAACTGGACCCGAGTTGTGCTTATGCGTACACATTGAGTGGGCACGAGTCGATTGACGAGGACGTTGACAAAGCGATTTCATTCTTCCAAATGGCATTACGTGCAGATCCCCGACACTATAATGCATGGTAAGTCCCTGCACACATGGCGTGATGCCACAAAACATAATTGATTGCGTTGGTGATAAATAGGTATGGGCTAGGCACGTGCTATTTACGCATGAGTAAAATTCGACTGGCGGAGTACCACTATCGCAAGGCACTTGAAATACACCCTCGAAACGCGGTACTCCTCGGATGCGTCGGCATGGTGCGTGTCAGGATGCTTCTATTTCTGGAGATGACAAGGCTTCTCGCAGCCGGGTGACTGACGGTGACTTGTTTGAATAGACTGTGGAACGTCGTGGAGATAAGGTTGCGGCACATTCTCTATTCGACCAAGCTGTACGGCTGGCCCCAGACAATGCACTCGTTCGCTATAGAAGGGCAAAATTGCTTATCTCGATGAAACGATATAAGGTGAGTCACGACCCCACGCGAGGGCTAACAATAATAATATTCTTATCGTGGATTCGCAGGAGGCGATCGAAGATTTGCACAAGCTGCGTGATTCGTCACCTGAAGAGTCGAATGTCGTGTTCCAGCTCGCCAAGGTGTACCGACTGATGGGTGATGAGGCCAAGTCGGCACAATGGCTCGCCATTGCACGTGACTTGTCGCCGAAGAGTGTGAACAAGTTGAAAAAGCTCATTGAGACTGTCAGGGACGAGGAGGGGAGGGAGGATCGGATGGACGAGGGATAAGGAAGGGGGGGGTGTACTATTGCACGAGTACATATATACATTTCCACATACACCAACTGACAAGGACGATGATACATGGACAGGCGGGCGTGTTTGAGTTTGTTTGCTCTGACTCACGGCGACGCGACACTCGGATATTTAAACCCTGCGCTCGTCTCCACATCTCATCTTTCCCTCCCCATGTCTTTGTTACACCGCTTATCGTGAAGCCCCTTGACTTAAACTCATCCCTCGCTGCGCCCACTCAAGGTTCGCAAGCGTGTTACCACACTGAAGAATGGTCAACAAACTCGCCCGCATATCCAACAACGGCACCATTCTCTTCGAGCCCTTCATCGTATGCCGCATACACCGGTGAAAGCATCTCTGCTTCTTGTATGTGGCATTCGCAGTTCTTCTGTCCGCACTGTCCATGACTGACCACTTGCTGTCACGCGCCAGACGCCACACCCCGTCATATCTCACATCCAGTTATCCCCACTCGTATGTCTACAGAATCTTCCAACCTGTTCTCAATGGCCCGCAACAAACTGCACGCAGCCGTCGGCGGAAAGGATACTTGTAGTCTCCACCGCTGGGTGCTACTCAAAAACTCAATCTTCCGCTTCCAGCAACCCCCTGCAATGCCTGGTCCGACCAGTCCTAACACTGTATGTTCTGAACATGATGAGGGCGATAACGAGGACGAGGGTGAGGCAGAGGAAACTGATTCATTCATGTTCCCCGATGCTAGCGACCTTGTTATCCGTGGTGGGACTAACGTCAATTCCTCTGAAGCTGAATGGCTCGACTCCCTCCTTGAATCCCTATGTGATGGTGGAGAGGATCAGTGCTGTGCCGATAGCGATGTTCGCGACGTCCCCATTGAAGACGATGACGACGCGCAACTCAGTCCCCTCACCTCACCCATGTCCTCCTCAGATGACCTTTTGACCCACCATGCGTATTATTCTCCTCCTATCCGTACACCTTATCCTGTACCATATCCACCCTTCCACCCCCCTCTCGTTCGTCCTTGTGAACTAGGCCCCGTTATTGAGTCTCCTGCTGTTTCCCCTCCGTCGGCATATGACGCCCTTCCTTACTATGATATCGACGAGTTAGACGATCTCTCTGTCCCAGAAGCCATAGAGGACATCTCCGATGACGAGTCGGACGTCCCTTCTACCCCGTCACTGTACCGTTCTTCAGAATTATTCTTCGTGGATCCGGCCGCTGTCCCGCTTCCCGGAGAACGTCGTCGACGGCGGTCCCAGCCCCACGTGTACATTCGCACCACGGACTCGCACTTTGATCGTTATGAGCTCGACCCACTCCCATTTCCCGACGAAGACAACTTCTCATCGTATAATCATGTCTACCAAGAGTGCTAGTTTCACTATGTCAAATACTATAATTCGTCCGTCCCGTTGCTTGTCGCTATATGGCTTGTTCGTGTGTATATTACTCCCTTCTGTTCGCTTTCCATGGGTACAAATATTCGTCCAGACGTTGCGGTGGTTCTCACAGGAGGCGCCTTAGAGCAATCAATATCATTCTCAGAAGAGAAGTGGGCGCTCGCAAGGCGTGCTAGCACATCTCACGTTCATTTGGGTATTCGAAGGCTGGTAGTTCCCCAAACAGTCCATCATCCGACAGAGATGCTTCCTTCACATACTGCACTGCGAGGTTGTTAAATGCTGTCGGAAATGCTGCCGACACAGGAAGGGGGCGAGACTCCACAAGCGGCCCTGTAACCGTTATCGCGGGTGTCGGACCACAACTATCATACGTACCTATTCGCGACAGACACGGAGCTTCCCTTTCGAGCCTGGAGGTGGGGTTGCTGTACATAATAACACCGTCAGATGACACGCGAAGGCGACAGCATCCGGAGGATGGCGCACTGGTCAAAGTAATCACCGAAACTATTCGCCACAAGAACCATGTTGCACAAGCGCTGGCGTGACCAGTTTGCACGGAGCACGATCTCGTACAGTTTCAGATCGCAGTGTGGCATGAAGACTATTGTCGGGTGATGCAGCGAATGATCCACGTCCTGTATGGGATCAGTCCAGAACCAGTCTCAACAGCCAATGAGACATGCCCTAGTGCATCGCATCCCAAGGAGCCGGAAAAGCTCCTCGTCTGCGCCGGTAAATATTGGATCACACAACGAAATATTTGTGGGACCCTGAACCATGTCCGGCCAACCAGTTGACATCAGCCGTATTAGGGACACTCAGCCAACGTACTATCTCTGCGAAGGCGCATAGCCGGTTAAGCAACGCGAGCTGCGCTCGAGCGTCTCGAGATGACGTCGGGCTTCCAAGGCCAAGGCACAACACCCTTCGGGGTTTGATGCACATATCCCACAGCGCAAACCGTAGATGCTCTGCCACATGAACGGAGTCAGCCCTTTCTGCGAGTTCCATGACGTTTTTGAGTCAGCGTACCCTCGCAATCTGACAGCCAGGTTCCATCTGCGGAAAGGTCTTCTCTTGCACGTCTCAAGAGATCGAGGGGGGATGAGATCTCCTTGTTGGTTTTGCCCTTGCGTTTCTTCCGTGGACTGATGCGGGTAAATGGCTCGTATGTGAAGGTGTCGCCTTGCATTGCGAGCAGGCGTCACAGAAGACTTGCGGGATTTCAGTAGCTGAGGTTGTACAAATGAACGAAGCAAGGTTGGGTTGTGATGCTTACTCCGAGCCTCGGATATGACCCTGATAGTACACTTTACTTAATTATCATGCTACATGGAGCGAGGAGACGTTCTACAAGGTCTGCTGGGCCCACAGATCGTCGCCAAGATATGTCACAACCTCCACCCCAGTATCCCTGTTGACCTTGCGCATCTCTTCAGTTCCAAGCTTCGTGATCCCAACTGCCACTGCGTGCTGCTTCCCTTCAGCGAAAATTGCCACTGGGGTTCCTGCAGGAAGGGCATTTTCCGGTGGGGGGAGATAGCCCCCGGCAGAAGTCAGGCCAGGACACATCATAGGTGCACCGGCCAGCAGGAAGCGTATTGCCCCACGATCTATGCCAACCTTGGGGAGTACGAATGGATCTGTGTGCTCTGATGACGATCAAGGCTGGGGGTCATGCAACAGCTCGAACATACATTTGTGAAGTATCCGCAGCGTCGGATAGATCGGACCATCGAAATGCTGGAAGAACAGTGGTTCGCCATGTAGCGTATAGATCGAGTTGTGTTCTCTGCTATTGTCAATCGGGTTTGTAACTTTCCTCGACGGATGACGAGGTAGATCAGACGCACCACTTGACGTGGGTCAACGACTCTTTCTTCGGCCAGATCTGTTCCAGCGTTTCAGCCCCGATCTTCCACTGCGAGAGCACTGCGGCCCTGATTGACCTCTGAACAGACGACTTGGGCGGGGTTTGGCCCGCTATATCAGTCGATGGCGAGAATCTAGGGTGTCGATGAGCCTTGCATCACAGACAGGATGGAATGATCACTTTTTGAACATAGTTGTGAGATGTCGAGGTCAAGCACCCCTCGAGTAATTTATCCTCTTATTTGGAGTTGTGTCTTTCAGTATCAAGTCAATTTAGTTACACATGGTAATTGTGATCAAATAAAGGTCCAGGGGATGAGTACTGTGGGCATTTGCCATACAGGCAATACATAGTGCATCTCCACGAGAAATGTACATGCACTGCAGGCGTGCATGATTCGCGCTGATAGGTTGTCTGAATTGTACATCAAATACTCATTTCGCGGGATTGTGTTTATTGGGGGCAGATTGTAACATCACAAGTGGCATCTCGTCTTCGTCAAAACCGGGGTAGTGGTGCTAGGTGCATAAGTAAGGGGAACATGTTGTGTCGCAAGGGTGGCTGCGTGCGAGTTGATCGTCGAGCTCCCTGTCTTCAACGCCAGCATCTGTCAGCACGCAAACGAAGCAAGTCAGGAAAAAAACAACAACATAAGATCAGTTTACGTCTGGACCAGCAGCAGCCCGACACAAGCACCATAAAGCACAATCTCTCGCCTTCTCTTCAACGTCCCCCTTTACAACCCACCGACCTACTTCACATACCCAACCTCCTGACCGCGTTTCAATACAACGAGCCAATGACGAAGTAGTTTAACATCTGAAAATCCAATAATAGGCAGGACACGGTCATCTCGTGGCCTTATAGTCGACGTCGGCCGAACTAACGGCTTTGAAATCGATGTAGTGGTAGACGCGCAATATTTGGGTGATCTGCAGGGCTTGGGTTCTGCAAGGATTGAGCGGATAGATAGGATGGGTGGCTTTGCGAATAGGGCGATTGTGGGTGGTTTTGAGGGAGCCGGAACTGGGGTCGGAACAGAAATGGTAGAAGACACGTCTTGTGCAGGGGTTGTATACCTGTGTGGGTCGGAACGGGATTGAACCAACGTACTGGGAGGATACTGGTTAACAAACGTGCGTAATAGGCCAAGTGCGCCGTCAACATCGCTAATCCCATGTCATTGAGTGAGATAAAGTGAACTGCCAAGCAGGGAATCACATACGCTCTTGTCATGGCTGTATGTGCAATCAGACTCATAAAAGTCTCCACGTCCTCATACCCGGCTGCAACTCCCCGAGTTTCGACAGTTTCCCAGCGAAACCATAGCTCTTGTGCCCACTGCCCAGCAACTACACTCTCTGGACGCAGCCGCACACCTCTCGAGTGCATCCACAAACGTATGCACGTTACCCTAAAATGTCAGCATCTGCGATGTTCCGAAGACGGATGTGAAGACCTCCCGAGAACGCTCAATACTTGCGTGCACATAGAACATGGACATGTACGCGTTCAGAAGGGTAGGTATTGCCTGTACATTGCCAAATTTCCCCAAGAGGGCCATCAGAGTGATTATGACCCCCTCAGAAGTGATCCGCCTTTGTGTCCTGCACAATCCGTTTGAACAAGACTTTGACCTCCATAATGAGATCTGACGGCGTCCAAGGCAGAAGCCGCGAAAAAGATCGTGGGTGACCATGGTCATCGAAACAGTTGCGTGTTTCCGCCGGTGACTGTGTCGTTATAGAAGGCTCATCGTGCGTGCGGGAGAAATCGTCCACGAGCCTCGTCATGCCCCTGCTAAACGATGGTGGGTAAGGCGCATACGTGTGGAACACACGAAACATCCACACCCTCTTTAGCCGTCACTATCCTGGCCTCTATATTTCCATCCCTTCCCTAGACTCCGACTCCAACGCCGGGTTTGAGTCCGTGCGCAGTGTTTCAGCAAGAATTCACTGTGCCCTATTAAGATCGCCCATGCGCTTACACAGCTCCAATATGGTACACCACATTCTCCTCTCACTCACCAACGACGACGACCTTAAAGAGTACCCCCGTTTCCCTCGCAAATCGTATACCTTCAGCAAACTACACTTTCCCTACCCGTCTAGATACCAGCATAATGGCCTCATATGCCCCTTTCGTAGGCTCTTGGATATCTGTCCACAGGTGAAGTGCACGTTCGGTCCCCACGCGTGGAAACGCAAGCGCGGATCATCATTGCGCAAATATAGGCACCGGGTATATGATGTGCGACGTATCGCATGTGTGAAAGGGGGTCCCAGGCTTGGGAGTGGCCCGCAGGGGAGCCGAGGCGAGAGATTCGTGCGGAAGTTAAGAAGGGCGGAGGTGACCCTAGGGTATGATTTCGTGGGCAAGACGCGCCCAGATGCTTCGTATGTGCGGTACGTCCAGTGCGGAAGTTGGGAAGTAGTAACAGACGGACTGTAGGTGTGTCATATCAATCAGAGGGCTGACCTTAATCATATTGGCAACATGTGCTTCGATGCGGGGACCCATCTGAACATCCGTTGGTGGGACTCGTATGGATGTAAATCGCACTCCGTACGAGCTTAGTGACCGTACCTATAATGCGGATCCATGAATAATTCTACATCCTCTTTAGAGGCATACGCTTCGAGAGCATTTATTCTTGCTCCTCCCGCTGTGTTTGTGGAGTCTGCGTGGCGTCATTTCCAGGAGAAGATTACAACCTCCCCGTTCCTTTGTGTATGTAGTCTGAAATACCGGCTTGAGAAGCCTTCGATGATTGGTGTTCGTTGGTAGGAACACGAGTATTAGCGGACATGCCTGCGAAAAAGTAGTGGCAATACTTTTCAATTTTGATCTTACTGTGCAAGTCTCCGTATCCGTACGGTGGGTGGATTATGTGGTCAGCTAGGCATCGTGGTGCTGGTGCTGATTTTTTAAGATCTGGTGCAGCGGAAACGACGCAGAGTTACAGGCGAGACTTATATCATGTATATAAGGGCGTCGAGGACGAAGATATCAAGAGTACATACTACGGTAAACCAATGATGTCATACATATTATGTAAGTGGCAAGTCCTTCCACAGACCCGGAAGGCCGCCTCAACACGGTGCTACTGCAACTGTAGAATGCAATGCCCGTAGTACTCTGAGAGGAAAAGTACTCCTCGACGTGTACATGCTCAGTCTCAGAAACCCGTGTCACCATGTACATTCATTTACATAACAAAATTACATATAAACACTTGTCTTGGGTTCTGAGGGCAGGCAACATTTCCAGGACAACCATCCAATATTACTTTTGTGTGTGTTTCTCAGCGTATACTAATACATTAGATATCAGGCTATGGGCAACGACATGTCGATAGCAAAGTGAGCTGTTGAAACAAATGACCGTGGCATGCCAATAGTCCACAGTCGACTGATATGAAACAGGAAATGAATTATGCAGTGCCCGCTCTGAAAGATAGAGCTTGAAGAAGAGAGGAAATTCATAGTTATTGTAACGGCCCTCTATGAGATGTCTTCGTCCTTGTCCTCGAGCTGCGACGGCTTCAGCATACCAGGAATGCGCATCGCTAACTCATGTTCCGCCTGCGCTTTTCTCTGAGCCTCGTCTTCTTTTTCCTCGAGGAAGAGTTCTGCGTTGTCACCCGACGAGAATTCCTTGAGTTGGATAAGGAAGTCACGCAGTGCAAGCTTGAATCGGTTGATGTCGCTGTGGAACTCTCCAAGCCCGGTGACGAAGATCTGTATCTGCGTGCTAAATAGGTATACATCAGCTCACGACGTCCTGACTATGAATACGACGAAGTTTACTTGTGCATGTGAGGGAATGCGGTCTTGAGGAGGTTGGCACAGTACTCCTTGAGGAAGACAGAGTTGGTAACGGCAGGATCAGAAATTTGTGCGGGATCGAATAGCGGTGACTGAATTTGATTCGTTTCCACGAGTTGGAATAACCTTGCAAGAACCATGCTCTGGAGCTTGAAACCGCTCTTGTGGTCCGCATCTGTCAAAACGAAGAATATATCCTGGAGGATACTGAGGAAGTATTGCTGGAAGAAAGCATTGCTGACGGTCGGTTCTGCGGCAGCGAAGTTATTAACGACCTCCAAGCATACTTCAAGGCCATCAGCACACGGTCAGAGGAGTGTAGAAAGACAACAAACAGTTCAACCCTGTATCCGCAATATCCCTCATGGTATGTTTGATAGCCCAGATGATACTATCCATGAAGAGCTTGAACTGCGCGGGTGGTATTGTAAGAAGTGCTAAAGCGGTGTCAGTAAGGTAATGATGCATGCACACAAGTGGATCAACCTGGGAAGCAATTGAGATTGATAGCTCTCAGCAGCTTGAAAAAGCCGACACGGTGCTCGGGGAACTCGGCGAAGTCTTGGTTAATCATGTTGAGTGTAGGTTCAAAGACAGCATCGAGGATTGCGGGCACTTGCGGTGTGAGCAAGGGCTGTCAAACAACGTCTCAGGGATAAATATCAACACAGAAGACCCAAACGTACACCCAGTCGACCAGTAATTGTTGCCATCACATTAAGAACTTCCGCATCTCGTGCAGTCGGTACGTTGCGATTGTAGTCGCCGAGGATGGCGTCGAGTAATGGCGGCATAAAATTGGTGTTGACGGCTTCGAGATCTTCTGCCTTCTTGATGTATGTTTCCATTAATTTCAGTATCTCCTTCTTGACTGTGCGCAACTGCCGGATTTTTGGAGTTTTGGTAGCAATTGTGCCTGGTGAATAGATGAGCTTCGAATTCGTAATAAATGGATACATCGTTGCTGACCTTCGCGTGCAACGGTTTCGCTGATGATACCACTGACTGCTTTGTACAAACCCAACATATCAAGGAATATGCGACCAATCTGAGGGAGGTAGAAACTGCCGATAGACGTACATGCCGAAACATTTGTTTTGAGGACGTTGGACAGAATTTTGATATTATCCAGGTTGCTCAATACATCAATACTCTGGGCAGCCTGGGCCATGAGGGAATCCCACTAAAACGGTGATAAAGTTAGAGAGATTTGTGTGGTGAGGGTTTAACCAACGTACTGCGCTGTTTGGTAGCTCCATCAACTTCGATATGAGTTTCTCTTGCTGGGGCTTGTTAGGCTGCGCAGAAATCATGTATCCAACAGCCTCATAGAACGTGTGTACCTATAAACAAGTAAGGGCCCGAGGGATAAATACCCTGCAAGGTAACGTACTTGTTGGGGTGACAAATCAACCGTGATTCTGTGTAATAGCCGCAAAATCTCGTCAATGAATGGCTCTTGTTCTCCAGACTGTTGCATGACGAAATGTCTGCGACACTTCTGCGCAATCTTGATGAACGTATCACAAGCCATGTCCTGGACACCTGCTACCGCGTTGGTCGTCTGCAGATATTCGTATTTGATTACACTTACCTTCGTGAGTCTCGTGCATGAATTCAAAGAGTTTGTTGACGACAGTCTTCAAGAACTTCCAGTGAGCCTTGAGGAAGCGTGGATACTGTCCAACGATATACATGATGTCCGATGCAACCACTGCCTTATTGTCCTTCCCCCTCTTGATCTCGCAAAGTCCAAGCAAGTCCTTGATTACAGTAACGAGGAACCGCTTTTCGGTCTCCTCATCTACGGTGAATGCTTCAGCTAAATCCGTTTATAGAAGTGAGAACACGATTTACTCATTGCACCAGAAATACTTCCAATGGCCCAGCACAGAGTGTTGAGGTTCTGCCAGCTCCATTCGGAACCATCAACTTGCTTGGCAAGCTTTTCAGTCAGAATGTTTTCCGTGTCGACGACATCAAGGTGAGTGAGATAGACCAGGAGCTCTCGCATTTGTTTATAAAGGACGATCGTATCCGACTCCTTCATGAACTCGCGGACGATCTCACCCTCGTCGTTCTCGACAATGAGGACCTGCAAGCAGCTCAGAAAAGTTGGCACAGGATGATATCCAAGAAACTTGCCTCTTCTGGCTTCACCATCCGTTCGATGACGACTAGACGTAAATTACTCAAGACGTCACTGTAAATGTTTTTGCGTAGGTTCATCCCGTTAAGCATGTTTCCACTACCATTCCCGAGGGATAGGCCCATGAGAAGACCGCTGTCGCCAATCGGAAGCGACTGCATCTCGTCGTATAATTCGGCGACGAGTTTTGACCAGTACTCAAGTGTGATCTTGAATATTTCCCGCTCTTCGACTTGGGATATCTTGACCATGTACAAGTGCGCGTTGAGGAGCACGTCACGGTTTGTTTCAGTCTCGACCGCGCGTAAATGGTTCGAGAGGAAGTTGCATAGGAAGAGGGCGAGGTTGAGGACAAGCTCTTGGCCAGAGTCTGAGGCTGACGCATAGGCGGCGGCAATATTGGTTGATGGTGGGATCATGCGATTCACAGAGGTCATGACCATGGCGAACAAGATCACGAACTTTGGATCATATTCTGGACCAACGTTCAGTCCAGCAATTTCAGCCAAACACTTCAACGTGACGTTGCGGAAGTCAGGGGCTTCGAGGAACTAGAACTATTCAGCCCAGCAGGAAAATTAGAGTCAAACAAGGACCTACACGGTTCAACAGTAAATCTATGATTGTGGTTTCGAATATGTAACCCAAGGGTATCCAGTTGAGGAATCTCAGAAGAGTCTCGAGTGTAGCCCTGATCAAACTTGTCTTTTGCGCTTCTTCTAAGACTTCGGAACATAGTTTGAAGATTTCGCTGAATTCGCCACACATCTGGTTTTTGAGATTCTTTATTTTCGTTTGGGTCATCTGCTCTGCTGAATAGTCAAATACTTCCTCGGAAAGCAACCGCAGGATGACCATGTTGTTCTCGCAAAGCGAGAGGTTCGTTTTGGAGGACTCTACGAGTTCCGTGATGAATGTTGGCCAATTATGCGGCCATTCCTGCTTGAGGATCTGTCGGGTAGATTGAGATGGTCATGGCCTTTTCCATTTTATGTTCCAGTAGTCACCTGAACCAAAGCGAGATTAAGCTTATTGAGATAAGTCTTCTCCTTCCGCATGGTTGTCTCGTCCGATGCTACTTTAACAGTTACACCGACGACAAAATTCCGGATGCCTGAAACGTGTGAGCGTTAGTCTACTATGTCTACTGGAACAGGTGGAGTACCTTGGCGCTGGCCATCGGGGAGCGTCTTCCACCGTGTCGTGATAAGTTTCTCTAGGATCTGCAAGCCGATGTACTGCACGAGCGTCAGCCATCGTTTTGGGAACCGATGATAACCCGTCACCTTTGACTGGGTAAAACTGGATCTCTCCATGATGTCCGGGACTCTTGTCCAAGCGTCGGGATGCTCTTCAAATTGCGTGAGCACTTGCTGAGCCATATGTTGCTAAAGACCAATAAATGATATATCAGCGTCATAATTAAAGTATCACGGTTTAGTGCAAATGCGAACTTCCTGGCCAGCTCTTGTGTAGAACGCCACTGCAACTCTGTCCAACAGGGAGACGTCGAACTCCCTAGAGAAGTCGAGTAGGCCCTAGAGGCGGATGGATTGAATGAGAAAGGAATATGAGGATGTAACACGGCTGCATACCTCCATAACAGCAATAACAGCGAACCTAGTGGTGAGTGAGGACGAAGACGTGCAGGACGATCGTTGGGCACAGGGCCATCTAATCTGCTGACATAAGCAAACCTGGGATTAGTACATTTAGGGGTTTCTACAGCCTCCTCTACACAACAGTATTTATTCCTGCCCACTGACCTCACAGCAACCATGGAATCTAGTAGCAGCTCCTCGGCTGGCGACTCGTGGAGCAGCCAATTCTACTGCGACGACTCATCCCTCTCGGTCGTCTTAAGTTACGAGGATACGGATGATGTCACTCGCAGCGAAGACTTTATTAGTGACTCAGAAGTTGACTACGTGTTGCTGGGCATCCCAGTTGCCAATGCAACGTCACTCCCTGACACCCTCAACTCTCCAGCTTGCACAGACACGGAAAGAGACCTCTCCTCTACATTCGAGAAACTCTCTATAGCCAGCAACCCGGTGTCTGTCGACTACAGCTCCGAAGAAGAAGACTTGGTGGCCGTGAAGAAGGCCAAGCGAGCAATTAAGCGCAGTCGGCAAAAGGCTTCCCGAAAGGCCAAGCATGCAGCCCAGAGGGAGCAGACTTCCGCCGACAATATCACTTCCACGTCTGGGAAGGGTGCCGTGACCCCATTCACGGCCTACGACGAAGCAGCTGCGTTCATTTCGTGGTAAGCATGACGTCGAGTTCATTACGGTAACTAATCTCATGTGCCGCCTTCATTGCAGGTACATCGCTGGTGCTCGTGGGAACGACCACAGCACTGAGCTAGAATTGTTACGCTCCTTCATTATCGAGCTGGGTGTTCGTTCACCTAACTCACCCGACCTTCCCACTACCTTGACATCTGCACGTAAATTAATCAAGTCCGAGGTGCATGTCAATATCAAAGAATATCTCGCAACACGCGACCAGGGCCAATGTGCTCTGCAGCAAATCATGTACCCCTCAAAGAAATCACTTCGTCGGGAGATACAGAGGACAGGAAATAAGGCTTCACTAAAATGGGTTAAAAAGAAAGGCCTGCAAGTCCTTCTCATCAAAGCATTTGAATAAACGGTCGGTTGTACGCGGACAGTCCCAGATACGTGTAATGAGGTTTATATAGATAAGTATAACACTCGCTAAGCCGATGTAAATTATCGTCTTTGCCCGTATATGTAGGGGAATACCTGCGAATATCAAAGTCGCAGTGTAGGCCAGCTAATTGGGGTATGAGACAGACCGTCGACAGGAAATAGGGTCGACTGTTGTCTAGTGGACAGAAAAAAGACAAACAGGGGTACGGGGAAAAGCAGTGTCCTTACAACAGTGATTGCACAAGGTTGCAAGAATATGTAAAAAGAATTCCTTAGAGGGACACGAGGATGTCAATGCAATATGACCATTATGACCAGAGAATTTAAGCATCATGGGACGCAGAGAGTAGGATCCCCAAGTCAATGAGTGCATTGTACAATTGTGAGAGGACACTGGACGTCCCGTTCTGGGAAGTAACTGTAGTCGGGATGGCCAGTTCGCTAGTAACCGTGTTTGACACCGTAGAGGTAGCCGATGTGGTGGTCGTAGTTGTGGAAGTAGTAGTGGGAGTCGACGTTGTGGTCGGAGTGGTCGAGGTGGTCGAGGTGGTCGAGGTGGTCGGAGAGGGAGTCCATGTCGTGGTGGGTTCCGTGGTAGTAGGTGGAACCCATGTGGAGGTAGGGGTCCACTCTGTGGTGGTGGTTGGAGAAGGGGTCCATGCGGGCGTAGAGGATGTGGTGGACTCGCCGCCACTGCCGCCACTGCCACCGTTGAACCACCAAGTACCGTAGATCACGCCTTCGGATTCTGAGGCGAAGTAGTCGAACAAACCCCGGGAGAAGTCCAAGCCACCGTATGGACAGCCCATACACTAGGGACATGCAGTTAGCAGTGGTCATTGGAACATAACGAGAGCAGTATACCTCGTCCATGATAGTTGCCTGAGCCGTTTTCCCGCCATAAGAGATAGTGATGGACAAGAAGCAGAAAGGACCAGGGTAACCACTGCCGTATTGTTCGACGTTCAATGCAACGATCTAGTTTCATTGATGGTCAACACAGCCCATTCTAGGGATTTGACGAGATGGAAACCTACAAAGTCACTTGCGACGTTGTTTTGCCCACAGGCCCCCCTGCATATCAAAGATTAACGTGGTTCGATTGTGTGGGTCGCGTTGAATACTCACAGGCCGACATCGTAGAAAGTGAAGCGAGAGTTGGCGAATGTTTGGCGTTTGTGGAGATCAACATTGGCGGGTGCGCGCCGAGCGACTTCATGGTGACGTCTGCTCCAGGCGGGTCGGTGCTCGCTGGCAACCGCGACGAATGGGACCAAAAGAAACAGTAGACCGTGAAGCCACATCATTAATAGGTTGAATCACCGGATTCAAAGGAACGTGATGCACAAGAGAGCGAGTACTGCTGTCGTAGGATACAGCGTTAGTGCAGATGGGTATACCGTTGAATAATGGAGGGAAGAAAGAAAAAACGATTCGGTCATTTTAGACGCTGGATCATGACACCCATGACACCGCGACCCAAGAACACTCCGACAACCAATAAAAACATTAAACATCTACTACCATCAACACAGGTGAGTAGATAACGATATGCGGGTATATGGATGTGTGTATTGTCCGTCGTTGGATTATGTACGACCAGCGCGTGTCCGCAGTCTATGATAAAAACGAACGACACTTTTATCCCCTCACTGGTTTTTAGAAGAAACCAGTAATATTCCTATGCTTAACAAGACCTGGTTAAGGTCGTTTAAGACAGAGCTGGCAGGAATCTGGGAAGCACTAGGAGCAGGGACAGAGGTCTCAACAGCAAGATCATCCGATACGGTAGTAGAACTTGAAGTAGCGGTGGTAGTTGTGCTGGTAGTGGAAGTTGTGGTTGGCTGGGGGGTTGAAGTCGTAGGTGGCGACCATGTGGTGGGTGGTTGCCAGGTTGTAGTGGGTGGCTGCCATGTAGTAGTAGGCTCAGGTGGCGGCGGCGACGGCGACGGAGGCGCGCCAGAACCAAGGACCCATGTTCCGTACAAAACACCGGCCGATTCATCCGCGAAGTACTTGAACAGACCCTCGGAGAAATCAAGGCCAGCGAAAGGACATCCAGGACACTTGACGACAGTTAGCGAGAAACGACTCGCCAACTCGAAACACGAACCTCATCCATAATTTGTGCCTGTGTTGTCTTACCGCCAACCGTGATCGTGATCATCTGGAAGCAGAATCCGCCGGCGCCAAATTGCTATACATGGCATATTCAGTTCACCCTCTCTTAAAAACAGATGCAAATGTGTCTGACCTGTGAGTTGAGTGCAACAATCTATCGGAGGCAACAAATTGAGTAAAGCCAGAGCAGACGGAATGTCAGAAACGTACAAAGTCACTGGGTTGATTGACTTGGCCACAAGCGCCAAGACCGACGGCATAGTAAGTGAACCGCGCATTGTCGTAGCGCTTCCAAAGTCTCATGTCATTGGGGGCACGCACGGCGAGCTCATCGCGGTGGTGCATTCCATTGTGTCTCCTTGCATGATGATCATGGGCAAAAGACATGGAGCAGAGAGAAAAGATGACAGAGATAACAAAAGTGAGCTTGTTAAAGACTCGCATGGTAAGGAACGTGAGGATATGCGCTTTTCAAAGGAGTGACTCGAAGACTAGACAATGAAAGAGATGGAGGATGAAAAAGAAAGACGGGTCCGAGTTGGACCGTAGATGAGCTACGTTCCTGCCAAGTCGATCATGTCACACCCTCAAATAGCCGACGTGTCCAACTTGAACAGTTCTATTACAACTCGTCGCTACTAACTAGTACGTGACATTCAGCTTGGCATCACTCCCATCGCTGGCTCAACAAAGCTTGCCTAAAGACCAGTCAGCGCATGACAGAATGCGTTAGGGTAGACTGACCGTGATAAACTTGAGAATCTCATCAATCACAAGGACTGGAGCACTGATGCCTATCACTGCTTTCCACTCTTCCCAATTCAGTGGGGCAATGGCGAACATGGTCTATTAGCCGGCGTTAGTGCGAATGTAGATCTAAAATAGTGCACCATACCGTGAAGAATGGAATGTATAAAATAGCAAAGTGTAACACCATACTCAACGTGATGGCCGCTACAAGGTAAAGGTTCTTCCATACTGGCAGTCGTAGCAGACTTTCGTTCTCAGAAAGGGAATTCATGGCGTTGAACATCTCCACCGTCACAAGAATCGACAGACTCATCGTGGTTGCACGCCGAGCCATCTCGTTCGTAAACATTTCACATCCAATCTCCGGGAAAGAATGCGAGCATTGGTAGAAATGCGTCTGCCATACCAAACGTCCTGTCAGATCCCAGGCTACACACCACCACAAGATAACACTCACAAGTTGGTAGTACGAGATCTGTGGCCCCTCAGAATAATACATGAACCACCACGCATACCCGAACACAGTGGCACAGCCAACGTAAAAGCCAACTACCAAATACCGGAAGAACAGCCACTTGCCAACTAAGGGCTCTCGACTATTTCGTGGAGGCACTCGCATGATAGAATGATCAGGGGGATTAAATCCTAACGCCGTGGCCGGAAGACTATCGGTGACTAGATTCACCCACAAGAGCTGCACAGGAACCAAAGCCTCTGGCATACCCAACAACACCGTCAGGAAGATGCTGCGAAACTAACGTCAATGAGGGACGACTGCGAGATAGCATAGCATATACCTAACGACCTCGCCAATATTGGAGGAAACTCGAAGATCTTAGTTGCTTGCAGAGACACGCAAGAAAGATGGACGTACTCAGGTATCGAATGAATTGTTTGGTATTATTGTAAATGAGTCTACCTTCTTCTACAGCTTGCTCTATTGTCGCAAAGTTCGAATCCGCAAGCACCATGTCGGCAGCCAACTTGGCAACGTCGGTACCGCTGCCCATCGCAACACCGATATCTGCTTTCTTCAATGCTGGAGCATCATTGACGCCATCTCCCGTCTACAAGAATGGACAGTCATACAGGGGAACAACGCAGAACAGGAAAACTACTCACCATGGCTACCACCAGTCCCAGTCCTTGAAGGAGATCAACTAGCTGGCTCTTATGGCTTGGCTCCGTACGACAAAACAGGCTTGCGCGCTGCACAGCCTCGATCTTTTCTTTATAGCTCAACTCGTCTAGTTCACGACCAGTATAGCTTTTCCCTGTTAAGTCCTCGTCCGCGTTGAAGATGCCAATCTGTCGACAGATTGCCTCCGCAGTACCCTTGTTGTCTCCAGTGACACAGATCACTCGGATACCAGCAGCTTTACAGTTGGCGACAGCCTGACGAACTTCAGGACGAGGAGGATCAAGCATTCCGACAAGCGACACGAAAGTGAGATTTTCCTCGAACCGAGAGTAGTGACTGCTATTCTCGCCCTCGTAATGAGATGGATCCAAGTCTTGCACTTCCACGTAGGCCATGGCAAGTGTACGAAGTCCGGTTGCTCCATAAGCAAGTGTTCGCTCCAGGATGGCTTTGTGCAGCTCAGCTGTCAAAGGTATCGTCTTTCCCTGTACCAAGACCGAAGTACAGCGGTCAAGAACGAATTCAGGTGCCCCTTTGACGAAAAGAGCACCTCTACCATTCAGCTCAACCAGAACTGACATCATTCTACGATCTCGCGAGAACTCCATGGTAAATAACCTTGGAATATTGCGTTCATAGTACTCATTGACTGCGCTAGCACGCAAAGAGGGAGCTAAGGACGACAGAGATTTGGATATCTCCGAGTTGCTGCAACCTAGCTTCTCAACAAGCACCTTGAGTGCCGCTTCCATGGGCTCACCGACATTACTATAGGCATCCTTTTCCTGCATGACAAGTGAGCAAAAGACTTGGCAAAGAAGGCAAACCGTACCTGGTTGTACACTACTTTTGCGTCGTTACAAATGGCACTAATCTCTGCAAGTCTGCGAATAGCATCCAACCGCAGGTCAGCACGATTGCCATCAACAGAAGTGATCGCGCCATGTGGGGAATAAGTAGTACCCTCGACTTCGTATTCCTTGGGAGTAATGGAGACGTCATCAATGACGAGGAACTGAAGGAAAACTAAGCTGACTAAGGGGGGCAGCAAACGCGATACCAATTTACCTTGGACACACTCATCTGGTTGGTAGTCAATGTGCCAGTTTTGTCAGAACAGATAACGTTCGTGCAGCCAAGAGTTTCCACGCTAGGGAGGTTTCGAACAATCGCATTCTTCTGCGCCATCTTCTTTGTGCCCAGAGCCAAACATGCGGTTATAACTGCAGCCAAGCCTTCAGGAATAGCAGCAACCGCTAATGCGACCGCGATCTTGAGGTAATACACCGCACCCTTGAGTGCACCATGATGGGAAGGATCCCAGAAGTGGCGATAATTGACCAGCCAGACAAGGACACAGATGACGGATATCACTTTAGCGAGCATGTCACCGAAGTCATCGAGTTTGCGCTTCAATGGAGTCTTCTCGCTAATTTGTTGGGATATCGAGTGATGGATATGACCAATAGCGGTTTTTTGTCCGGTAAATGTGACAACAGCACGTGCGCTTCCGTTAACGATGGTTGTACCCTAATTAAAAATGAAATGAATTGGGTGATCTATGACTGTGGCAGACGCGAGAATGTTCCTCACTGCGAAGAGTATGTTGGACATGTCTTGCTTGACAGCCTTTGGATCTGGAATAACATCCGTGGACTTGTTGACACTAATACTTTCACCAGTGAGAATAGCCTGATCGACTCTAAAGCTTTTTGAAGAAATTGAAAGGATTCTACAGTCTGCAGGTACTCTATCTCCCACTGAGACAGAGATGATATCGCCGGGAACCAGCTCCGAAGCGTGAACACGAATTAATTGACCAGATCTGAGAACGTTAGCCTCGTCTGGGGAGTACTCTTTCAATGCCTGGAACAAACACGTGCATTAGCCAAGCATGGTAATTGGGCTTTTGCTGCTCACATCAATGGCTTTCTCTGCATTAGTTTCTTGGACCACACCAACGGCGGCATTGGCAATGAGGATGAGGAGAATGACCACTGGTTCAACATATGCACCGAATAATGTGGAATCGTCTGGGTCTTCGAAGAGAGCGAGGACGAAGGATATCACAGCGGAACCAAGCAATATGAGGACAAGCTGGTCTTTGAATTGCTCTAGAATTAACTGCCACAGTGGAGTGGGTGGGTCATCAGGGAGTTCTGTGAGGCACGACCTGGCTTGAGATGTTGATGTGTTACGGGTGTAGAGTAGCAAGACTGACCATTTCGACCGTAAATGTCGGCATGTTTGCGAGTCTGGTCTTGTGAGAGACCAGTGTCCGCATCGACGCGGAAATGCTCCAGAATTTGGTCTGGAGTGAGCGTCCAGGGGACGTCAAGGATGGCCATGCTGGGAGAGTAAGAACCTGCATATCCGTGACGTGGAGTGTCTGTGTGTACATGTTTGTTTTCTCTGCAGAAGGAGTAAACACGAACAAACAAAGTGGTATGAGCGCATGACCTAATAATGCCTTTGACGCTGCTCTGCGCAAGGACTTTCGTCTTCAGTCTCACTGGTCCAGCCCATGGGTAACACTGGGTCATCGTCGGGTCGTCCACACAGCGACGACACAGTAGACTATGGTCATCTCACCCCTCAAGGCGTCTATACTGGCCCCAGAGACTGGAACCACGCTATCGTAACCCAGCTCATCATAGATCGAAAGCTTGCTCCATTCTATCGACCCCTCGAAGAGTACAATGATGACTGGGATGATGCTCAGATATGGGCTGCAAGACGAGACCCGCCTGACTCGGAAACCACCCATTCGGACCCCTCTGTCTGCCCTGATTCTCGTGATGGCGCGAGACCTCTCAACTCAGCAAAGCGCTCCCCCAACCCTAAAGATCCCTCTCGTTTCCCGGAGGCTGCACTCTATAGAGATGCCGTCGAATGCCCGATTTGTTTCCTTGTGGGTGTATCTTCCCTGCCTGTTCTTCACCATTACATACTCTCCCTCAGTACTACCCTCCCAATATTAATCACTCCCGCTGCTGCGATCAGGCCATTTGCACGGAATGTTTTGTGCAAATAAAGAGGATTGAGCCCACCACCACTCATCTCGTGTCTGAACCTGCCGCTTGTCCATACTGCGTGCAGGACAACTTTGGCGTCGTGTATTCACCCCCATCATGGCGTGCCGGTATTGGAAGTGAGGGAATGGTCAGTGTACTTCCTCTTTTGTATAGGCACATCTGAGCTCCCTTTCTTGGTACTATCTTTACTCTGCCACAGACACCACCGTCGTGGGCAGAGTCTCCTCGAGGCTCACAGCAAAATATGCACACGGCATCTTTGTCTGCGCAGAAACGCCGTCGTAAGAGCTTCGGCCATGACAGTCCTGAGGTTGTCACAACAGGTGTGTAATCTACCACGTACTTCCCGCATCCACACAGCTATAGCTCGGACTCAGACCAAATCCGACCGGATTGGGAGGCGAAGTTGGCCTCCGTACGAGCAGCCGTGGCTCGTCGTGCAAATAGGAGAATTGTCATGCGCCAGGTAGGAGATCGCCTGATACCCGTCGGCGTTACTAGCGGTCGCGTTCACGCACTTCCTGGTGCTGACGGAGCAGATAATGGAGATAGTGAAAGTGGGAACGGATCTGGGAGCAGGAGACGTCGCGGACGGACCAATGGACCATCCGATATTACCCATTTACTGGGACAAATTGGTTTGGGTGGTCAGGATCTGGAAGAGGTAACTCGAGTTCGGTTGCGTCTCACAGTCGTTCTTATCTCCCCTATAGCTGATGCTAATGGAGGCGATGCGTCTATCGCTGTTGGAACACGAAGAGCATCAGAGAAGGGAAGAAGAGAAGAGGCGAAAGGAAGCTACCGCTGCAGAATCTACCTCAGGAGCACCACCTGATACCGGTCTTTCTGCGGGTCCTTCGGCAGCGGACGTATCAAGCTCCGGAGCTTCGAATGTGCAAGATGGAGGTTCCTGCGATGGTTCCATACCTCGCAGTCGCCCTTTGACGCCAGTATCAGGTCAAACAACCCCTTCGTCTTCCCTTGGAACTTCAGTTGACAACCTGCACGGTGCCTCCTACAGCATCGAACCTTCACCGACAATAAGTCCACCAAGCCGCACCGTAGGAGTGGAACCACTATCATTAACGAGAAATGTCCAGGCGTGCATTAAACAATCTGACGACAACGGAGAACACACTAATCACCATTCTACAAGCAACAACCCCAATGGTGTACCGTGATGTCAATTACGGCCTTCCTAATCCCGACACCTGTCGCAAATGTACCGGACCATTTCTGATGGAGGGGGGCCGTATTTGACGAGCACTAACCTTTCGACGAACCTGAGACACGTTCTAATCTCGAGGAGGGATGACAGGGCTGCATGATATGCAGGACAATTCATAGAAGACCCACAGTTCTAATGATCATACTTTCCACATGAGTCGACCTTACCCTGGTCAACGATGTCCACACTACTTTTTTTTCTTTCCTATCCGACGAGGAACAACATTAATGTAGCATTTTTGACTCGTTCGCTCATCTTATCCCAGTAGCCAATCCACCTATTCTCACAGTCTTCCAGGGAGCTGGACTTGTACACGTTTACTCCATTGTCACCACTGCCACATGCGACATGGACAACCCAATTACGCCGCTGGTCCTGTTAGGCAGGCGTAAATTTACACCTGCCAGCTGGCTGCTAATGGTGTCAAGAACCCGCGAATGCGTAAAGGTAATCTGGCGTGCATGAGGTGGTCATGCGGCACGACCACAGGTTTTGCCGAGACCGTGAGTGGGATCAGCCCAAAAAAAGTGCATAGAATGAGACTAGGGGCTATCCACGCGTACGGAAGAGAGCAGCTATTCTTGTAGACATTGCTGTGACCACGATAACCGAAAGTCCTTAGTAACCAAGTTCAAACCTGGGGTGTACACTGCCGTCACAGGTCCCGAGAATTGGCCCAAATGGGCTTTGTAGGCTCAGATGCCTTGGCCTGTATATGTATACATAACATAGATCAGCGTGCAACAATGGATGTTGATGAACGGAACACGAAGCGATGATGACTTGCCTGGGCGTCCATCAGACGTTTCAACTCGTGTTCTTGGGCGAGACGTGCCACACGGTTTGCGTCCACTTTCTTTCTAAGATCGGGTGCCATTTCCTAAGTAGAGAAGCACATCAACCAAGTTAGCCTTGTATATCAAACCCCATCAACGCCCACCGGCAATCGACGAGGGAGACCGTTCGAAGGAGCCCGGACTTACTGCATACGTCTGCTCTGGAGTTGGCACAGTGGCTGGACGTCAACAAAAGTCAATTCAAGAGAAGGCGCAAGAAGTCATGGCCAGTTACACACCCTTCATGAGGAGATAGCCCATGCCGACCACTTGGGAAACATCAACGCATCACATAACAAGAATGCAACCTGTTAGCTTCAAAGTCATCCCTGGTATTGTTTGAGACGCACGACCACCACTCAAGAGTGTCATCCTGAACCATGGGAAGCTCATGTTGTGTGAGACAAAGTTTGGACAAGCGAGGGATACCTGTATTATGTATACACTCGACTACGTCACCACTTATAAAGATGGGGTGGAGAAAGATCGATTATCTTCCTTCGACACCTGGGGTGGTTCATCTGCATGTACGAATTATCGGGGTAGGCAGTCTAAGTAACAGTTCGGTATGCAAGGCCTGGTATACGTATGGTAATGAGGAAGAGAAATAGTGACTCAGGCCAAGACATGCATCATAAACTGCGAGGACATCATCCCGCTGGTAAAAATGTCCGCAATGCTGGTAGTAGCCCAGTCGATTTCTTGCGTTGCGTGATAAAACCAAACATGCCCGCACTACTCTTCCGGCTGGCCGACTCTATACGAGCAAGCTCTTCCGAAGCATGAATGTCGCCTTGTTGCATTTGTTCAGCCGCATGACCGCCTTGGACAGGATGCGAGGTTGTCCCTGAGCCATTGTGACCGACGGGGTTGGAAGAATATCTCAGACCCAATCGTGGCACCTCGGGCCATATTTGGCACTTAGTACGTGAAGCTTCCGAAGGCGCGGTAGTTTCTGGTCCTACCGAAACCGGAAATAGTTGACTAGTACCAGGGAGAGGCTCGTAACCTCTCACACCAAATGCATTTGATTTATCTCGAGGTCCCGCTGACGTGTGTGGTCTGCGCGTTCGTTTGGCCTTGGGGTTGGTCTGAGAGTGCGGTTCAGATGCACATGAAAACTTGTAGGTGTGACTAAGCCGAGAATCACTAGACTTATGAGTCGCCTTGTCAACAGGGACGGTTGCAGGAACTCCATTCGATGTGGATAGATCGGGACTACGTGGAGGAGTTGGGGGTTGTTCAGTGGCGAGTTCGTGCTTGGAACGACGAGGAGATTTTGACTTGGGTCGACCTGAATATGGGTGCACCGACTCACTGTATCGTGCAAGTGCAATTTGCCTCTGAGAATCATTCGTGGAGACGATAGTGAGCTCTTTGTCTTCGAGGTCGATACTCTCCGCATTGTTCATGGATGACGAAACGACCAGCTATACATGCCAGCATGAGCGTCGGCGTTACTTTCAAATAAGTTAGCCGAGGGACCAACCTTGACTCGGAGAAAAAATTTAACGGTAGCCATCTCCGTTTGCATAGATTCGCCAACAGACCACCTGCTGTGGGACTTGGTATCGGGCCAAGAAAATGTAAAGTTCTGTCTCCAGACTCCACTGGGGTCACGAGTAAAGGACGCCGAAGATTGGGAATGTGCAAATATGTGAGTGATTGCGCGATCGTGGGAGGGATATGACACGATATCGTCTTGTGTGGGAGAATGGTTGATGGGGCGAAAAGAGGAATCGGAGTAGAGAGATACGGATGACGGCGCATGTAATTCCTGCCGGGAAGAACCGATGCTTGCGTTCAGGGTGGATGAACTAAATTCGAGAATACCGTTGGCAAGTGTTGACACAACTGTGGGATCTGGGGATGATGGGGTGACAGGAGATGCTTCGTATAGATGTATGCGCCGTTCAACCAGCGCAGAGGCACTGCGAATAGAAACAGAGGCATCGAGTGGCTGTACCATGAGTTGTATGGTGATGATATCAAGTGGGCCAATTGGACACGGTGGAACGAGGAGACGGTAATGTAGGGGGGGACCACGTGCCTTTGTTGTTGTGAGTGAGGTTAGATGTGCAGAGGACGGTGGTGTTGGGAGAGAATGGGTGGGTGAACCATAGCGTATGAGAGGGAGCTCAAAATATTTGGACTGACGGGAGCCCACTCCGGTAATTGGGAAATGACTCAAAACTGGTGGATGGAAGGTAGGCCCTAAAGAGAGCATGAGGTGATGTGTGCTTACCTGCCTCGACGCGCCAGAATACACGGTATTCCTGAAAATATAGAGCAGTGCTCGGTGCAGAGTCATTAGACGGAATGGATATTCGAAACTGATGTTCGCTGTCTCCTAACTCCGACCAATCCTGACAGCTGTCCTTTTGCCATATAGTGGTGGTGTGCTCGGAGAGGACGTTCATGTGAACGGCTCCAAAACGGCCATGGCGAGCCTCATAGCAACGTACGGCGACGGTGATGTCTCTTGCGAGGAGTGGTTTACCATCTTGTTCGATGTGAGTTCGGACGACTGCGTGGATGGTCAGAGAGGGTGTAGTGGAGAAGAGGGTCACGTACGGCCCTCGACTCTGACTGGAGTCAGCCCGAGATAGCCCTGGTGGGGGAAGTAGCGGATGCCTTGATTTCCTTTTGGGGAGATGAGGGACAGCTTGACCATGACAGGCGTAGACAGGGAGTGCAGCGTCGAGTGCGACGTCGAGAGGGCCGAGCACGACGAGCACGACGGTGACGACAGCGACGAGGGCGCGACTAGGAGACTCAAAACTGGACAAGGAAAATACCAGCCATGGCGATAAATATCGCTGGAAAAGGAAGCCGACGAGAAGCAGTGTGACCCGATCTCAGATCGGCTTATGTAATTCTATTCGAATGCAAAATAATTAATTTATTATCCTCCTCTTCTCCATCGTCCGTCATGCCCTCCTCGCTCTACGTGCCCATCCTCCTTGCGGGGATGATCATCACCGTAAGTTCCTCAGTCTATATACCTCTCCTTCGCTAGAAAGCTTCTTTTCAGGGATCTAGCAATTCGTTGTGGAGCAAATGGCAGGTCAGTGCACGCGTCCTTGGTTAACCTTCGTTGACGCTCCTATCAGGACATGCAATGCGTCGAGAACTGTGACGATCCAAACCCACACAATCATATTCTGTTTGAACAGCCCGTGTGGCAAACTATGCAAATGTTTGGTCTGTCGTCGTCTGTTGCATCCCTCCAAACCACTGACGTGTCTCGCTAGTTGGCGAGATGTTCTGTCAGTCAGACTTACACAATTCCAGATTAGGCTCACTTACTTTTGGTTAGGCTTCCTCCCCATCCTCTACACGTGGCTGCGTGCCAAATATCAATCAGCTCCAGTCTTCCTTCCCTCCGATCCAGGCGAAGATGATACCCCATCTAGTAAGCCTGTCGCCTCTGCGGAGGACCTAACAGGCTGGAAAGTGCTCCTCCTGTGGTTCCCTGCCGCCTGCGATCTTACCGGTACCACGGTCCGTCTTTCCATCTATAGAATTTTATATCTTTCATCAATCGAGGACATCATTGCGCGGTGCTAATATCATGATTTCACCTCTGTTGGCTCTTACAGCTCATGAATGTTGGCCTTCTGTATACGCCTGTTTCCATCTTCCAGATGACACGCGGTGCACTCGTCCTATTTGTGGGCATTCTTAGCGTGATTTTCTTGCGCCGTCGTCTATGGTTGTACCAGTTCGTATTTGCAATCCATCTTCTTTGCACCGATTAAACTTTCCTAGATGGATATCCCTACTCACCGTTATGATGGGTGTATCCTTAGTCGGTTACAGCGGTTCTCTGATCAAGGATGCCGTCAAGGAAACAACGAAACTAATCTTTACGGGTAGTACTACCGCGGAATCCACCGATCAACCCGATCTGACCAAAGTCCTCATTGGTACGTCATCTCACCACCTCCTTTACAATCAGAGCAGAATTTGAACGACACAGGCGTGTTTTTCATACTGTTTGCCCAGGTCTTGTAAGAATCAAGCTATATTGCCAATCATCGATTTACTCATAGTTCCTCCATATCAGCACTGCCACTCAGTTTGTGATCGAAGAGAAGATTATGGCTCGGTGGGCTGTTGCGCCCTTGGTTGCTGTTGGCTATGAAGGCTTGTTCGGAGCTCTCACCGTCGGGCTACTCATGCCATTTATGGCTCATTCTTCTCTTGCGGCGCAGTCGCCGTTCTTCGATATCCGAAGAGGCTGGCATCAGATGGTGGATACCCCAACTGTGCTTTGGTCTAGCATTGCGATCGCATGCAGCATTTCATTGTTCAACTACTTTGGTCTGAGCGTGACGCGGCATGTCAGCGCTACCGCGAGGAGTTTAACTGACACGTGCAGGACACTCTCTATCTGGCTAGTCAGCCTTGGTTTGGGCTGGGAGAAGCTTCTATTCCCGATATCCCTTCTCCAGGTTCTTGGTTTTGGATTACTAGTGTAAGTGATCGGTTACTTAAAATAGCAGCCGAATACTTATCATATTCTTTAGTTATGGAACAGTACGTCGCCCTTATATTAAACCCGCGTTGCCACACCTCACGAGCCCTGTTTCCAGTTCTTGTTCAACAACCTCGTCAACCCACCTGCCTTCCTCCGTTCAACTCCGATTTCGATTGCTGCGGCGGAAGACATCGAGGCGGAAGAAGCCGATGCGCTTCTGGCCTCCTCTCGGCTTGATGAATCAGCCGCTTTACCCGTTGACCTCGGACACAGTGGTTATGATGTCCTCCCATCGAATGAACATGTGAAAGCAAAGGGCGTTGTAACAATCGCAGAATAACCACTCGGCTAATGTAAGTAGATACAAGTACCCAACATGGGCAAGCATACTAGTTTAGTTTCAAACGCGATTTGATATATTGGCATCGTGCGACACTTGTGCCATGCCAATCTGCAAACGACCCGAGGAAACTTCAAGACATGTCACCCTCCATTTGGAAAATTCATGCTGTGAGACGTCGCTTAGATCGCTAAGGACCAATGAAAGCGCTCGCTCAAGTGCAAAAAGAGCCTTGTTGATTTTGCAGATCAGTGGCAGATTCTGCCATCTGACAGGCGACCCTTCAAGGTCTCGCATATGGTGCTTGTATTGATTCGGGTCCGCTGTGTTGAGAAGAAGCCAGTTGGCGACGCCACTGTGATACAGCAGCACAAGTACGAAGATACTTGCTTCTAGGCTAGACACCACGTTGTCCGCGATTATCGTCGCTGGTGATTTAAATAGGACGGTGACATGGTGGGAGCGTGATGCGTGGTTATGATTAGTACTTTATGTTGACAATCAGACCCGGCCAGCAAATATTGCCGAGGATGGCTTCTTCCAATGTCCGTCTTAAGAACCTCAGTGCGTGTAGGATGGCTGCCTAGTTCCGCTTCATTCTACCCTTTCCATGCGTTCGCTAATGCTTCCCCGGCTTCTGGAAGGCTGGTAGAATTTGTCATCATCGCAACTGTAACCGTGATTTGAGCCAGTATACAGGAAGGGGTCTAGAGCATAACAAAACGAGTCGTGCGGTCCGTAGTTTCCATTACCAATTCTCGCTCGGGTCAACAACGAAGTTCGTGAGGTGGGTCTTGGGCGCACCGTGTCCCATAGACTTGACAATCGCCCCCGATGATCGATCACACCCTGACCCTCGAACCCCAAGTGTAAACTCGCTTGGTTGACTGCGCCACTTCTTTAAGGAGGTTACACAAGGCTACGCTTCTCCGCCGCAACCTTCCAGTGTCATTGTGCCACATATTGTACACGTGTGTACACACCTGTAGTTTTCAGATGATTGTGGAACGGACATTGGTGATAATTTGCACATCCTCCCCACGCACGAAGATATGGCAATACCTATAGCCCATGGTATGTGGATGTTTTTATCATTCCAAGGACTCGTCATCGCTATCACTCTCTCTATCGGCCACAAGCCGTGTCGTCTCTTCCAACCGTTCCAAGTCCCAGCCCATCATAGACTTCGGGACTGTCGTCGCGTCCAGCTTGTCGCCGATCTGCCTCAGAATGATATCACTGGATGGAGAAGCTATCTCATTAGTCTGTAGTGGAAAGTTTCTGAAAGGGACAACCTTGCTCCCACTTGGACCCACACACAAAAATCCTCCACCCATATCTTGCTATAGATGTAGTAGACGTCGTGATGCTCTAAAATATTCTTGATTGCCAACAAATATTTCGTTATTAGTCGCTTGCCCCTTGAGAATGTAGCAGCGACATCCTTCCGACACCGTTCCGCGAGTAGATAAGAACGATAGAGGGGGAAGGTGAGACACCGTCTGTAAGACGTCACCAAAGTGGACGTAAGTTCGGTGTCTGTGGAGTCAAAATCGGTGGCTCCACACCGCGCCACAGACGAGTATGGGGGTGGATCGAGAGCCGAAAATGCGGCAATAAGGTTGCAGATCGTCCACGCACTCTCCGCAGTGGGATCATTTAGTGTCGTTCGTTTGTCGTAAGCATGGGCGAAGAGAAGGTTTATGAGAACCAGATACAAGTTTTGTTCTTGAAACTTGTCAAGTATATCTGCAAAGGCCAATTTAGTACCACAGCTTAACTGGCTCGGAAATGACCGTCTTCTCACACTCTTTTCTTGGCAAGCTGAGCATGGCCATGTTCTCCACTTCTGTATAGACGACCTCCGCGGTGCTTGTGAGGTCCAGATTTTCCCAAGCGATCAGCTCTTGGATGTATTCATCATCAGCATAATCTGCCCTGCGAAAGGCCAGTTATGAAATATAGAGCGAGAACGCCATCATCACACGAACATGTAGTGTTCTTCGTCCCATTTAGCATCTTCGTGAGCTAACCGCCTGGCTCGCCGCTCTTTGACACTGCAAGTTTCAACGTCATTGCCCAATTCATTGATCTCGTTTTCCGTGTGGGCAACGTGTGCAAAATACCCTGTGAACGTGTCCAAGAAGCCATAGTATCGTTTCGTCGATGTATGAAGCTCGGATTCAGAACTTGGAATCGTCTGCGACAACTGCCAGTCATGCTTGGCCGCTGAAATGATGTCACGTGACACTATGGGGAACAACCAGAGAACGCACCTTCCACGAATTCATCGGCCAAAGAGAGGTTGTCGGCACGCCTCGAAATGTTTGTGATGTCATCTTCCGATCCAGACTGAGATTCAAGGACTTCAATCGACGGTCCATGAGGGGGATGAGAGGGACGGGGTGCTAGTAGCTTTGCCAACAAGTCCAAGTCGGGGAAGTCTTGCCCTTTGATCTCCTTCGTGAGGGTGATTGTGAGGTAACCTGAGCTTGGATCATATTGTGCAGTTGAATTGTCATCTTCCACAACAGAGTGGGGAAAGTTGAGGCGCAGAAAGTAAGGATTGATGTGTACGGTCAACAGAGTGTCATCGACGTTGATTTCCACGTCCACGGCCTAGATGAAGCAGCTGTGAGACTATAAGAGAGCCATCAGTCTTGTTCGTGCACGTACACGGACTGAGGGGCAGTATATTGATGTGACGACGAAGTCATCGGTCTGACTGCACGAGAACCTGGGCGTGATCATCGCGAGCTTGATGCATATGATAGTCTGATACTAAGCATCGATATCCTCCCACCGAACCATGCCATGCATTGTAACCTGCACCCAGCAGTATAAATCACCGGTGCATCAATACTCCGGCATTGATGCGACCGCCGAGTGCGAGCTGTTGTATCGATCAGTCAAACGTTTCAATTTGGTTTCCCTTTCATCATTCATGACGACGGCCACCAACGATACCGGCAAATTTTGGAGGCATCACTAGCTCACCGCGTGTGACAGTGTCCAAGGGCCACAAGTGCCGTTATTTAATAGACGACCGTTGTGGGTCACGTCTCATCAATTCTTACTCTATAACCATGGATCCACAGGTGAGCAGCTTGCGCAACCCCCAGTTGGCATCTATCTCATCTCCTATCTGCCTCTGCAGAAACTCCAAGCGTACCCATCGCTCGCCACTGTCGAGCAGCTCATCATTCACGAAAAGCGTGGAAACTGCATCCCTATCTTCGTCCAACTTCCTGCAGACCTCATCACACCATGCATGGCATACCTCCGAATCGCAAAGAGTTCGAAATATAGCTTTCTCCTAGAATCGGTGGTTGGTGGAGAAAGCATAGCAAGGTACAGTTTCGTAGGCGCAGGTGAGTCATTGTCCGGTAGTTGGGCAGGTGGCGCAAATCGACTACTCGATCGATAGATCCACTGAAGGTTATTAAGACCGGTCCAAATGAAGAAATCACTGGCGATCCTATGACCGCTCTCCAGCGGGAGTTGTCTGTCCACCAGTATATCAAGATCCCCGAAATTCCAACGTTCACGGGCGGGGCGATCGGATATGTCACGTACGACTGCATACATTACTTTGAGCCCAAGACGGCGCGGAAGTTGAAGGACCCACTCGGCATCCCAGAGTCTTTCTTTATGTTCACGGATTCCCTTCTCATCTACGACCATTTGTTCCAAAACATCAAAGTCGTCTCTCATGTATTCTGTCCAAAAGATGCGAGCACGGTGAACCTCTCCTTCGTCTACCAAACTGCGGTCTCCAAGGTCCGCCGACTAGCGAAAGTCCTTCTCTTGCCGATTACTCCGGAAGTGCCACAACCCCCTATCAGACTTGGAAATGAGGCCGTTTCTAATGTGGGAAAGCAAGGTTACGAGGCGTTCGTTACCAAACTTAAAGAACACATCGTTGCTGGTGATATTATTCAGGCAGTCCCATCTCAGAGACTTACGCGTTCCACGGATCTCCATCCTTTCAATGCCTACCGGCACTTGCGACAGCTCAACCCGAGTCCTTATATGTTTTACTTGGATTGTGGGGAGATGCAGATCGTCGGGGCTAGCCCCGAAACACTCTGTAAAGTAGAGGCTAACAAGGTATACAATCACGCCATCGCAGGTACGACGAAACGTGGAAAAACCGTGGAGGGTAGGTTCTATGTGGTATTGGGCGATCACTCTTATATGATACATGCAGAGGACAAGGTGTTGGCCGAACAGTTGACCTCGTCCGAAAAGGATAGGGCGGAGCACATCATGCTCGTCGATCTTGCTCGAAATGATGTCAATCGCGTATGCAAGCCGGAGACGGTGGCAGTCGACCATCTTATGCAAGTCCAGAAGTTCAGTCATGTCATACACTTGACCTCTCAAGTATCTGGAGTGCTCCGGGACGGAATGACAAGGTAAATATGTTCTATACGCTGTAATTCACCGGCTTGACTCTTGTAGATTCGATGCCTTCCGATCGATTTTCCCGGCTGGTACGGTTTCTGGAGCGCCGAAAATTAAGGCAATGGAAATTATCTCTGAGCTGGAACAGGAGAAACGCGCCATTTACGCTGGAGCTGTTGGTCGCTTTGATTTTGCAGATGATGCCATGGACATGTGCATCTCCATTCGCACGATGACATTCAAAGATGGGATTGCATATTTGCAAGCTGGAGGCGGAATTGTATTTGATAGCGTCGAAGAGGACGAATATATCGAAACTGTCAATAAGCTCGGCGGAAATATGCGTGCATTAGCCGAGGCAGAGAGTAAGTTTTATTGTTATACTCCAGCTCCTAGACATGGAGCTGAGCAATGTTGCAGACTACTGGTATGATATCCAAAAGGAGCAGGCGAAGGCAGAACCGAAGGTCATGTAATGTTTACTTTACACCGCTCCTTCACCCAATAAAGCCTGTTTGATCATGAACCTATCTGCGCGAAGTTGTTGTGCCTTTTTGTCCTCTTCTCGTGCCATAATACCTTCTTTTCCCGCTATACTCAAGACACCAGCAATGATTTGAGCTGTTCGGGGGCTATCGTCATTTGCAGGGATGGGGTACATGACGATGCGAGGATCTGCGTTGGAATCAACAATACCAACTGTGGGAACATGTTGAATAGCACATTCGCGTATTGCGTTCATGTTGGCCAAGGGATTGAGGAAAATAACCAAGTCCGGTGTGAGGCGGAATTCCTGGCTTTCCTCTTGGAACAGTTGATTCCGATTTGTCAGGGTTCCCGGGAGCCATCGTTCTCCGATGTGATATCCTTGCGAACCAAGTCTACCCGACGCTCTTTGTATCGTATCTTGGAGGTCAGGGCGGGTACCAACAAAAAGAATAGTGCCCTTGCGTTGGGCGACAGCTCGTACGAGATTGGCCGCCCGTCGTAGAAGTGGCAACGTTTGTTCGAGGTCGATGATCGTAAGGCCAGCACGGACCCCGAATGCGTATGGAAGGAAGTTGGGGTTCATTAATGATGTTGTGTGTCCAAAATGTGCGCCAGCCGCAACAAGGGCAGAAAGGGTGGTTTGTGAAGGACCTAATGGCTTGGACAGGGTCTGATGCGGTTGGAAGGTATTCTCGCGTGTTTGCGTAGATCCATGTTCATTCAACACGTCAACTGCATTAAGAAGTCCACTGAGAAACAGGGTGAGACGCGAGGGGGGGTATACTCACGTAGGGTCTTAAACCGCGCTCTATTCTCCTGCATGAGAGCCCAGTCCTCTGGTGATTCTATGGTCATTTTCCTGTCACTACCAGGAGCAGAGTACATGAACTTAGTAGGTGTGAACGAGAAGGTGCGTTTCCCCCGTAAACATCTCGTCGCAGTGAACCATGGCCGGAGAGTTTGACTTGCCATGGCCAAGGAGGATAATGCTGGTGGCTGTGTAGAATTTCGGTGTAGGCTTGCTTACTTCAGCAGACTCATCGATTTTTTTCCTCCGCCAGTTTTGCTTTTCACCTCATCCATTTAGAAAAAAAACATGGAAGACGTCTTTGACGGCGCCGTTGGTATCGATCTTGGCACTACCTACTCGTAAGTGGAACTCTGCAAGTCGACCGCATTGTATCTCATGGTCATCCATCCAGATGTGTTGGTGTCTGGCAAAATGATCGAGTAGAAATCATTGCCAACGATCGTGAGCAGCGTTTTGCTTTGATGCTTACAGTCGATAATCCTGATTGCGATTTCAGAGGGGAACCGGACAACACCGTCATATGTCGCCTTCTCTGCTGAAGAGCGTCTGATCGGTGATGCGGCGAAGAACCAAGCTGCAATGAACCCGCGCAACACTGTCTTTGACGCAAAGCGTCTTATCGGTCGTCGCTATGAGTGAGCATCCGCTGATAGTCCATCACGCATTTTGTTTACACAGTTTGTAATATCAGTGACCCAGACGTTAAAAAAGTGGGCGCGCTCCGACTTTCCGAGATCATACTTTTGATGGTTTCTTAGGATATGGCCCACTGGCCATTTGAAGTTGTTGAAAAGGAGGGTTCTCCTCTCATCAAGGTGACTTACCTGGGTGAAGAAAAGACATTCACACCCCAAGAAATATCTTCTATGGTCCTCAACAAAATGAAGGAGATTTCTGAGGCCAAACTCGGCAAGACTGTCAAAAAGGCCGTTATCACGTAAGTATCTGTAGCCGCTTCCACAATCCACCGCCTAATGCCCCTATAGTGTCCCAGCCTACTTCAACGACTCGCAACGTTTGGCTACCAAGGATGCTGGTGCCATCTCCGGCCTTGACGTTCTCCGGATTATCAATGAACCTACGGCTGCTGCTATCGCTTATGGTCTTGACCGCCAATCAAAATCGGAAAAGAATGTCCTTATTTTCGACCTTGGTGGAGGAACTTTCGATGTCTCTCTCCTCAACATTAGCGGTGGTGTCTTCGCTGTCAAGGCAACCGCTGGTGACACTCACTTGGGTGGTGAGGACTTCGATAATGCACTCCTCGAGCACTTCAAGAACGAGTTCAAGCGGAAGCACAAGCTTGATATCTCGGAGGATCCTCGTGCCCTCAGACGTCTGAGAAGTGCGTGTGAGCGTGCTAAGCGCACTCTCTCTAGTGTTACCCAAACGACCGTCGAGGTCGATTCTCTTTTCCAGGTGAGACAAGATTACAATCCCAGGGGCCATTATTCACCGTCCACTGTCACAGGGTGTCGACTTCTCTGCCAACATTACTCGTGCTCGTTTCGAGGAGATAAATGCTACAATGTTCAAGTCAACCCTCGAACCGGTCGAGAAGGTACTCAAGGATGCCAAAATACCCCGCGAGAAGGTCGATGACATAGTTCTTGTTGGCGGTTCTACTCGCATTCCCAAAATCCAATCCCTCGTGTCCGAATACTTCGGTGGTCGGCAATTAAATAAGTCGATTAACCCCGATGAGGCTGTTGCTTACGGTGCTGCTGTTCAGGCTGCTGTCCTCACTGGTCAGACTTCGGAAAAGACCCAGGACCTCCTTCTCCTTGACGTCGCTCCTCTGTCACTTGGTGTTGCGATGCAGGGTGACGTCTTTGGTGTGGTAGTTCCTCGTAATACTCCCATCCCGACAAGCAAATCACGGGTGTTCACAACTGTCGAGGACAACCAAACCACGGTCACTTTCCCTGTGTAAGTCGCTCATTCAGTCCTAACATAGTGGATGGTCTCACTGTCTCCATTACAGGTACGAGGGTGAACGCACCCAATGTCGTGATAATCGCTTGCTCGGTGAATTCGAGCTCAATGGTATTCCTCCTATGCCCCGTGGCCAAGCTGAGCTGGTCACTACCTTCGAAGTTGATGCCAACGGTCTCTTGAAGGTGTCTGCTCAAGACCGTGCTTCTGGCCGCAAGGCATCGATTAGTGAGTTGTGTTCATGTTGTGATCTATTTTCATCTGATATTTTGCAGGTATCACCAACTCTGTTGGACGCTTGTCGAATGCCGAGATCGACCAGATGATCAAGGATGCTGAGCAATTCAAACAAGCCGACAAGGAATTCCAGTCACGGCATGAAGCCAAATCTGACCTCGAGGCATACATTCACCAGGTCGAGGGGACGATCACTTCACCTGAGATCGGCATGAAGCTCAAGCGTGGGGCTAAAGCACAAGTTGAAGCTGAGCTGGCTCGTGCTCTTGAGAAGCTTGAGATTGAAGATTCGACAGCCGATGAGCTTAGGAAATCGCAGCTGGGTATCAAGCGGGCCTTGCAGAAGGCAACTGCCGGGATCCGGTGAGAGCATTGCACATTGATATGATCGACAAAATAGAGGAGTGGTAGTCATGTTTGTATTACTGTCATGCAACTCTTCAACACTTGTTTTGCTATTCTATTACCAGATACTTCTGAGAGCATCACAGTACGAGGATTGAATAAGTAACCCAGGCTCATGATGATGAGCACGCTTTGTGAATTTGCAATGCGACTTCAAGGACCCAGAGCTCCTCGTCGGCACCATCACACAGAGCCTTGTCTGCCTCGGCCATCGCTAATACACATAAAGCTTTCTGTCGTGCTGGTAATGTTTGATGAAGCACTACAAGGTCATGGAGCTAAAAATTTGTTTGGTGATGAGAACCGCCTGCTCAGGTGACGCCACTGACCTGCGACAGCAATTGTAGGGCCGAGTAACCTTGTCGAACGACTTCCTTGACCTTTTTCTGGATGTCATGAAAACCCCGTCGTCTTGGGATAGTACCATCGACGTCCATATCGCTGGTGATCTCCAGCCCGAGGGTTTTGGCGAGATCGTTCACCACTGCTGTGGGGACGACCCCTGCAATCTCCTGGACGTCGCTTGGGGTGATCAATGACGGTGGATCTGACGACGAGGACAGGCGAGACGCAGATTGAAGGTATGTGATAGCGCGTCGCAGGTCGCCATTCGACGTATCTATCAGGGTATTTACAACCTCTGGAGTAATGTCAACATGCTCTGCCGTTGCAATTTGTGTCAGTCGTGAGGATGTGGACGACGAGTCCAGAGGAGTAAATCGAAATTTAGAACACCTGGATGCCAGTGGTTCGATTATCCTGATTTTTATAAGTGTATGTCGTATAAAGCGATGGCCCATTCCCCACCTTGTTACATAGTTACACACAAGACAGAAACGAGTGATTCGTGCATAGGTTTCCATAATTCGACGCAGGGCTCCCTGGGCATCCTGAGTCATCGAATCCGCTTCATCCAAGATAATGATTTTGTACGGTGGACAAGGATATTTCTGTCCATCCGAGGCAATGGCTTGCGCCCTTGGAGTTTGGCGAGCGAATGCCTTAATCTTCTCCCTGACCACACTGATGCCTCTCTCATCCGAGGCATTGAGTTCAAGTACTCGATTGCGGAAGTTGTCTGGTCTAATACTTGATTTATTATTGCTCGACAGACCATAGACGGAGTCGTACCCAAATAGTTGCCGGGCCAAAGCAAGAATTGTCGAGGTCTTGCCAGTTCCAGGTGGCCCATAAAATAACATGTGGGGTAACTAACCGGAGGTCAGCGAGATAATAAATATCTAGTATACACCGACATTCGCTGACGAGAGTGCCTTGCGCAACACGGTCACGGTGTGGTCCTGTGCCGAGACATCGTCGATGGTTTTGGGACGGCTACCAGTGGGCCATTATCGCTGGATATTTCAGAAAACACGGTTCACTGACTACTTTTCGACCCATGGCTGCAGTGCAGGGTCTATTGTGTGCTTTGGCACCGTTTTCGCTGTGGGCTGAAAGAAGGCCATATGTCCTGCGACACGTCCTAGATTGAAATGAAACGCGTCCTGGTCATTGGCTGACTAATCCATTTCCACGGTCGCACAAACGCGACACGGCGAGGACAGGATTGCATCGACTCAGCATGGCACAGCCAGACGTACTAGGCTCAAGTATGTCGTAGACGTGTCGTTGTGTTTGACGTACTCACCGTGTGTTTTCAGACACCACATCCATGTCGACATCCGTCAGTACGTGGCATTTCAGTCTTCTGCTCTCCCATCTTCTGAGTACGCGACGCGTAACAGATGCATCACCCAACACAAACCCGATTTCCGAGTTTAAGAATGGAAAGGTCGTCTTCAGGCAAAAGCCAATATCGTTTGAGAAGGCTTCGGAGACTATGCAAGGTGAGAAATACCCGGGATTACTGGTGTGCAGGCACTGATATTCTCCATCGATACAGAAATTGTGAAGTTCCGTGAAATGCTGAGCAATCGTGTGAGAAACATCTCCGGACCATTAACTGCTATCCCAGATGAGAACAAACCCCTTATTGTCAAGTTAGCCCAAGAGAGGTGAGCTCCTGAATTATCATCGGATTATTTCAGGAACTTCATTCCATACGCCCAGCGATAAGACTGTTGTGGCCCTTGCTAAACAAATCCGCTCAATTTTGCTGCCTGGACAGGGTGAAGGTGATGAAACCTTCCGTATAAGTCTCGAGTCATGCCTTCCGCTTCCTGTGGTAGAGCATGCCATCAAGATGGTTATGACAAGGATAAACTACGGTCTTGAATGCCCCTCAGGCCTGAAATCTCCAGCTTCCATTTGCGTCTGGCGCTGGGAAGTTCAAGATGCATTTAAAGATTGGTTACCGAAATCCGCCCGAGAAACTGCAGAAGCAAGAACAGCGGAGCGAGTTCAAGTGAGAGTCTCAGAGTTGTCTGTATGACGCCGGCACTCACTATCCTGTAGGCAAGGACTCATTTATCCGCAGTATTCTCAAGTCTTCCTCAGGCAGAGCAAGATGCCATCCTTGATCCGAAGTGTTCGAATAAGCACTCTGCCAAAGATACTAGCCAGGTAGGAATACCTCGGGATCTTCCGCCTGTCGGCTTGGAGCCCGGCGAAGACCAAAAAGACAATGCTGCAATACCCACACTCGTTAACACAGTACGTGGTTCCAGCTTCCTTTTTTCGTAGTTCACTCATCCAGGGCGGATGCAGTCTGAGAATGTTCTCTCAAAAGGTCGGCCAAAGAAGGCTGTTGACACGGAAAAGGCTGCAAAGGTACGATATCTTTGGCCTGGCATGAGATGCTCATCTTTGGCTATAGATCAAGGAGAAGGAGGAACGAAAAGCCGCAAGGGCGGAAAAGGAGAGGAAGCATAAGGATGCTCAGGAAAAATCGCGATCCATCATGGCAAATTTCTTTGGAAAGGCCAAGTCAGACAATCAAATGTCACCCTCAAAGGATCCAAACGAAGCAGCTGGCCCACGATCTGTCGAAAACGATTTCCAGAAGACTTTTAAGCCTTTTGTGCTTAAAAAAGATGCTGAGCTTGCCCCGCACAACCGGTACTTGGAGAGGAATAAAAGGCGCAGTATTGTCCAAGAGACCGGTGCAACTCATGACGATGCAATTGTTATTGATGAGGACGCCAGCATTGAATGTGAAACGGCTACAACCCGTGCCAGAACGCTTCTGCTAAATGAATCGACTGAAGGCAATGCCCCAGGTAAGTCCAATGATGTATGGTTATCATACGCTACAATTATTATCCCAGAAGGACTACGAGAAGTTTTGCCACTGCTGAGACAACGGTGTTTGGTGCATGCTAGAAGACGCAAGATACCCTCATTCAAGACATACAACGGTCGGACTGTACGAGACACCCTGGCACAACTTAACGAGGCTGAGATCGCAGGCGACCCAGCTCATGTTCGCCAGCTGCTTATCGCATTAAACGACCGCAAACTTTTTCCTGCTAAAGTGCTTATATTCAAGGAAGACGCACGGCCAGGGTATTATGGTACCTGGACCAGGAACTCTCGTATCGTTGGTCCGCGTACCCCTTTTGCGCAAGATCTCCTCGCACGCGATTACGCTTATGACAGTGGGGAGGAGTGGGAGGATGAAGACGTCAGCCAGGCAGACGACGTTGTTGACGATGCAGAAGATGATGACGCAGATGGTGATGAACCAGACTCAGACCTTGATAGTTGGCTTGTGGACGACGAAGAAATGGAGGTTCCTCTTGCGCTGGACCCGAGAGATCTGTCGCCATCATTTATTGACGTACCCATACCCTCTTCAAAGCGGAAAGCGGAGGGTAGAGACAAGCAATTGGAGAAGAAGCGGAAGGTAGTAGTGCCATTGGTCCCGTTTGCCAAAGGTCCATGCTGGGAGTCCGTTGTTGGCCAAAGCGATTATGAGCCCTTCGAGGCATACCGGATACAGTTCTTTAATGGTAAGCTTCCTTGTTCTCAGGATTCATTAAGCTTAGTTGCTCCCCTTCAGATGTACCCTGTCCTATTGACCCATTCACATTCACCTCCGCAGCAGAGGAACGGCAGAATGCCAAAACTGAGCTGGTCCTCCCTGACAAACCTTTAGTTGGTCCTGGTGGAGCAACCATATTACCCGCGAAACGTGCTGGCGTAACTCAAGCTCCGAAAACACCATTCCCCGAGGCACACGTAGGTGCATTGCTGGCGAAGATAACTGAACTCGCGACCCCGAGTTTGCCCTACCTTGTGGAGAACATATATCAAGACCTTCGTGCGCACAAAGTGAAGAAAAATTCTATTGAAGCCAAAGTGCGAGAAGTCGGTGAGAAATCGAAGAATAGGGTATGGGTAGTGAAGGAGGCAGTACGGGTTAGTGCAGATATTTTCTCCGCAATATGACATTCACCACCCCATCTCAGAGGTTACACGGGCTACCGTGACAACCAAATATTTTGTCAATACAGAGTTGGATATCCGCAGCATACCCTTCCGTTACCGTAGTTTATGTAATAGTACATCGATGTGCCCTCTTCACGGGCAAGCATAAAAATCAGGGTCTGGTACTTGTAGACAGTCCTCTGTCATGAGGAAGCAAGTCTCCAAGTTTGTTCCACTTGCTGGTAGTTATTGTCCGGAGTGATACAGTGAACATCGCCAGATTCAGCAGCTGGCCAATTTCTAAGCAAAGGAATGGACACGAGGATGCATACCTACAGACGAGCATTTTCGGCCCCTTGCCGTCGTGATCCAGAATAATATCGAAACCCATCCCCTTGAAGACTTTTAAGCGCAGTCTGGAGGAGGTTCAAGTGGTCCAATGCATAGAACGAACGAAGCAATCTGCTCACGCTGTGCCGTCTATCTCACGCTGATGGTTTTGGGCTGGGTCTGACTCCTCCAATTCCCTCGCCTTTTCTTTCAGAGTCGCTAATTCAGCTTCCTTGCTAGCCAGAGAGTTCTCAGCATCCCGTATGGCTTTCGCGAGAGATATTCGAGTCGCATCAAGTTCATTCAATCGTGCAGCATGCTGCTCTATACTAGGAGCGTTTGGGGGACGCACGGATGATTTTCGTGCCGCCTCAAGGACACGGCTCAGTGCTTGCGAAGCGTGAGCTGAAAACGCAAAGCATTCTACACCGAGAATAACTCACCCTTGAGACTCGAATATGCCTCATCGTTCTCTCGTTTGGCCTTGACATAATTGGACTTCATCTGCTCCTCTGCTGAAGTGATTGTCAAGTAGTCATCTGCAGGGTCGATGATGGCCGTCATTTCCTTGATGAGTTTTCTGAAAATATAACATGAGTCCGAGGACATATCTGTCTTGCAGACATACGCACATGCATTCTTGGAGATCTCTGGATTGTAATTCCTTTGCCATGACACGGTGGACTACTACGGCCCTGCTGCGATCACGTGTGATTTTTGTACTGGCTCATTAATGATGGACATTCCGTTCATCCAACGGTGCTTGTACTAATCAACATATACAGAACATAGGAGGACAGAGGCCGTGTTCGCCGATTACGGTCTATCATGGTAAAATCCAGCCTACCCGACTGTTTTTCCGTCAGTGCCAGCAAGAATACATCATACAGGGGCCCAACGTGAGCATGCTGACCCGAAACCCAAACCGTACTGTGCTTAAATACGATGGTCCCAACTCCCCGACATCCCACAAAAGTTTCTAATCGTCCCTCGTTTTTAGTCTGGCTTATCAGCCATGTTGTCTTTCCTTACTGTCCCCCTTCTTGCCCTTACGCTGTCCTTACCAGCATTCGCGGCTCCCAGCCGTCACGTCCGTCGCGCTACTAGCAATCCCGTCGCCAGTGCGTATTACACCGGCTGGCATGCTTCAGAGGATGCACCCCTCTCAGCTGTTCCTTGGGACAAGTATAATACCCTTATTTATGCTTTCGCGTAAATCACTCTCTTTCAGCGCTTCCCGTCGATCTGTGCTAATCTGCAAATTAGGGAGACTACTCCAAGCGTCCACGAGATTACCCTGAATGGCTCAGCCCCAGAGGTGTTCCCTCAGTTCGTAACAGAGGCACACAAACACGTGAGCATGCGATGCGTCTTTATGGCATTCAGGATTAACCACATGCTTGTTTTTTAGAATGTCAGGGCCCACATCGGTATCGGAGGTTGGACTGGCGGCAGATGGTTCTCCTCCAATGTGGCCACTGCAGAAAATCGTACTGCATTCGCAAACACCATTAACAACTTTGTGGAACAATACGACTTGGATGGTGTTAACTTAGAGTAAGCATTTGTACTGTTGCACGGTCGGGGTCGGTTTGATCATTTATTTTTCTGAATAATAGTTGGGAGTACCCCGGAAAGCAAGGTGTCGGATGCAACGTTGTTAACTCCAATGATTCCGCAAACTTCCTTGAATTCATCCAAGAACTCCGCCAGACCCTCAACGAGAAGGTCACTCTCACCGCGGTGGTACCCCTGACCCCGTACCAGTCCGATATGACTGGATATGCTAAAATCTTGGACTACATTGTTTTAATGAATGAGGATGTTTGGGGTTCTTGGTCGTCCTCCGTTGGTCCCAACGCACCTCTCGACGACACTTGTGCCTCCGCAGGCGAACAAATGGGATCAGCTGTGTGGTGTCAATGCGTGGACCAAGGCTGGCTTCGCGCTTGCGAAGATAGTTCTAAGCGTGCCATCATACGGTCGTTCGTACAGCATTTCTCCTTCAAATGCGTTTGTCGAGGGATCCTCGGACCAGCTCGTTTCATACCCGCCATTCAATGCTTCGAACCAGCCGCTCGGTGACGACTGGTCCGGCACTGGTGGCATGGATGTTTGTGGTGTCCATCAGGGACCTGGTGATACCTGGAACTTCCGTGGTCTCGTTCAGGAGGGCTGGTTGACCAACTGTGGCGTCCCGGCCGAGGGTATTGACTACCGCTTTGACAATTGCAGTAAGACGGTGAGTATTCTGGCATATTCGTTCAGTCAACCTACAGCATTGATTCCCATAATAGCCCTACATCTACAGCAAGACCTCTGGAGTCATGATCTCGTATGACAACGCCGAATCTTTTGCTGCCAAGGGACAATACATCAGTTCTGAAGGTCTACTTGGATTCAGCATGTGGGAAGAGGGTGGCGATCACAATGACATCCTCCTCGATAGCATCAGGAAGGCTGCTGGTTTCTGATTTTGCACTCAGGAGTGTCGTGTTATCACACCCCCGTTCGTGCCAGGATGTAGCACCCTTGCATCCATGTACACAGCTGTCGAGTTCAGCTGAATATATTGCCCTGACATGATCTGCTCCTCTGCTGAAGTGATGGTACGGAAGTCATCAGCGATGATGATGGTTGCCACTTCCTTGACCAACTTTCATTTGTATTCGAGGACAAATTTGTCTGGCAGGCATACGTAGCAGAAGATCTGCATAATTCCTTTTCCATAACGCGGTTACGACACCGGGTCACAGAACGATCACATGCGACTTGCATTTACTTGCTGAGTATGGACATTCCGTTCCATCCAGCATATATGGAACATACCAGTTATGGCTGGCTCATGGCAGGATTACGGTACGTTACGAATATGCTGACCCGAATAGTGACCCCAGGCATACCATACATAAAGATGGATTTCCCAACAGAAGTTTCTGACCGTCGTTCGTTTTTCGGTTGATTCGCTCGCCATGTTGTCAGTCCTTACAGTCCCTCTTCTTGCACTTTCGTTGTCTTTGCATGCCTCTGCGGCACCCAGCCCTCACGCTCGTCGCGCGGATATTAATCGCGTCGCCAGTGCGTACTACACCGGCTGGCACAGTTCAGAGGGTGCACCCCTCTCAGATATTCCTTGGGACAAGTATAACACCCTCGTTTATGCCTTCGCGTAAATCATTTCTCCGTCAGTACTCCCCGTTGTCTGCTAATCTGCAAATCAGGGCAACTACTCCAAGCGTCGACGAGATTTCCTTGGATGGCTCAGCCCCAGACGTGTTCCCTCAGTTTGTATCAGAGGCACACGACCACGTAAGCATAGCTATCTGTCTTTGTGGTCTTGAAGTTTAGTCATATGGTTTGTTTGCTAGAATGTTGCCGCCCACATCTCTATTGGAGGTTGGGCTGGTGGCAGATGGTTCTCTTCCAATGTCGCCACTGCGGAAAACCGTACTGCATTCGTGAACACTATCAACAACTTTGTACAGCAGTACAAATTAGATGGCGTCAACTTAGAGTAAGCGTTTGTCTATTTCGCGGATAGGTCATGTTGACCATGTAACAGTTGGGAGTACCCCGGAAAGCAGGGTATTGGATGCAACGTCGTTAGCTCGAATGATCCCGCAAACTTCCTCGAGTTCCTCAAAGAACTCCGTCAGACCCTCAGCCCAACGGTGACTCTTTCCGCTGCGGTTCCCCTGGCCCCGTACCAATCCGATGTTTCTGGATATGCCGAAACCCTGGACTATATCGTTATGATGAATTATGATATCTGGGGTCCTTGGTCGCCCTCAGTTGGTCCCAATGCACCTCTCGATGACGCTTGTGCCACCACAGACAAGCAAATGGGATCAGCTGTGTCTGGTGTCAATGCCTGGAACAAGGCTGGCTTCCCCATCGACAAGATAGTTCTGGGTGTGCCATCATACGGTCACTCGTACAGTGTTTCTCCTTCAAATGCATTCGTCAAGGGATCCTCGGACCAGCTAGCTGCATACCCGCCATTCAACGCCTCGAACCAGCCGCTCGGTGATTCCTGGGACAACACTGGTGGCACCGATGCGTGCGGTGTCTATCAGGGACCTGGTGGTACTTGGAACATGCGTTTCCTTGCTGACGGTAGCTGGTTGACCAATGATGGTGTTCCGGCCGATGGCATTTACTACCGCTATGATGATTGCAGCAAGACGGTGCGTACTTTCGTTCAGTCGGTGTACAGCACTCATCCCGATATAATAACAGCCCTACATCTACAATAAGACCTCTGAAGTCATGATCTCGTATGACAACGCCGACTCCTTCGCTGCCAAGGGACAATACATTAGTTCTGAAGGTCTGCTTGGATTCAGCATGTGGGAAGAGGGTGGTGATTACAATAACATCCTCCTCGATAGCATCAGGCAGGCTGCTGGTTTCTAATTTCGAACTCGAGAATGTAGTGTCGTTATACCCCCTTCATATTATTATCAGGATGAATGCATACCGCTGTCGAGTTTAGTTCAATACATTCCGTTTTTGTGACAACACTGTATTCATTTACCCTTTTCTATTTCGTCGGTGGCATTAAACAACGTCCTCACCAGCGCTGCAGACCTACAACATGACTTTCCAGCTCGGAATCACAGCCATCAAGCCAGAGGGTGGGTCTCATACTCATTAAATCAGCGATTACACTGACACCGAAGAGAGATGCTCCGCCGGAAGACACAATTATTGCTCTTGGAAGGGAGCTGATCGAGTCCACGGACGTGTGGAGGAAGGGTAAAACTTTCGCTAAAGGGACGGTGCTCACGCTACATCGTCCTCGAAACCAAGCTCCCGACGAAACACCGTGGCACTGTCGTGTCAGTCAACACTCCAAGAAGGATGGCACATTCGATGAATTCTGGAGTAAGCTCGGTGTGAACAAACCTGAGAATGAGAAACAGTGAAATGTTTTCCCGCTCTTGATGTATACCGCCTTACCAACTCAGCCACATATGTAGGTTCATCAGCTCTATCAAGCATGTTGATCAAGTCAAGCGCATATCTGAAACCCAGTCCATCTGGACGGCTTATTACACATTTCCACCCCCTCTGTCACCTCGGGTATTTACTGTGCTACAGACGATACACCTTGATAGCACGACGCCGAGGACTGGGTACGTATTTTTTCCATGACTAGGCATGTCCTAAAGTTCATTTCAGGATAATCGTCTCAATCCCCGTGGACCTTTCAGGGGACCATGAACTAGCAAAACTTGAAAGAAAAGGCACTAAAGGTCGATATGTCGCTGCTGAACGAATCTTGGAGTTGGACAGCGGTGAAGTCGAATGGCGTATGGCCACAGCTGGCACCGCCGGAGGTATGCTCCCGACCTTCATAACGGAAAGCAGCATGCCCAAGCATATCGCAGCGGTAATATTCTCGGAAACTCACAATTTCGGTCCGACCGCTGACCTACCTTACAGGATGTCACACAGTTCTTGGAATGGTTCCACACTATTCGAGATAACACAGCTACGGATACATGAAGTGGCATGTACTGCAGCATATTGTGGGCATTTCTATTTGTCCCAGTCTAAGCGAGTTCCAAGTATCTTTCCACTGTAGCAAGGCGTATGATCAACTATGCGGAACATGTTAATGTGTATACTTACCTTCCCAATTTGTAACTGCTGAGTTCCATAGCTTGACTTCGTGTTCCCTCGTCCCTCCGAAATGGTCGACGAATTCATCACCAAACACCTGCCGTGCGACACTACCCGGTTTCATCATTCTTGCAGTTGCACCTTCGAGAGAAGTAGGTAACATGACAACCTGCCCAGAGTCAGTACAACTACTCTGAGTCGAGTGACCACAAACGTGCCTCTCCCTTGCGAGAAGGGTCGTCCAGGTAGGTGCTCATCGGCGGCGTGGTAAGTTTCATCCTCTGCTCAATTCCTCTCAAGCCCAGCCTGAATATAGCACTGAGGGTAAGATAAGGATTCATGTCTGCTCCAGGTACACGGATTTCGAATCTCGTCGCTGCAGAGGGAACTGACGGGGAAGATATTACACGAATAGAAGCACCCCGGGAATCGTAGCCGTAAGTGATGGCATTTGGAGCCCATACAGCTTTACCTCCGGTCAGACGCTTGTATCCATTGATAGTAGGAACAAACTTAGAGGCCATAAAACGATTGCAAAATCGCAGCAAATACATGGAACTCACCATTGGCATCACTAGGCACTATGGTATTAGCCCTTCAATACTTTTTTGCCAGCCTCAAACTCACCATCAGGAAGGCCGTCCAGTATCCCAGCCAGGAATTGTTCCCCGATATGACTGAGGAACTTGGTATCCTCGAACGCTGCATCTGGTCGCCCATTTGGATTATCGGTGTATGCAAACAAATTCTTTCCGGTAGTGTCCTTTAGGGAGACATGTGTGTGCCTGTTGAGCTTAGTTTGTTGTCGAGAAACCCAAAAGGATATCCACCTACCCACTGCACCCTGGAAGCTGTTATAGAGGTAAGCAACCATCATTGCTGTCGAGCCAACGTGCATACATTTTCCCAAGGTTTAGCCATGAAACTGGGTAATACTTTATGCTTCATGCCAATGCTCTTGGCAAGGAACTTATAGAGAATGGCATTATCTGCCATGCGCAGGGCATTCGTATAGGCCAATGCCGTCTCCAAGACGCCCGGACCAGTCTCAGTGTCTAGAGGTTATTAGGTGACAACCTCGTAAAGTTCAGTAATACCCACGGTGACCCTCGATGTCAATTTGAAATCTGGTACTTTGGTCGAACAGATCATTAAAGTAATCCTGATTGAGCTGTGTACGAAGGAGGGAATACCCATGCACTCCATAATAGGTGAGCAGGACATCGGGCTTTAGCCAAAACAAAAGTTGTCTTACTTCCTGGAGTCAAGGATATGAGGTTTTGAAAACGCTTTTCGGAAACGGATTGCGGTGTCTCTGAAAATAGCAGTCACATACTGTAATGACGATCTTCGGCAAGCTTACCCTTAAAGTTGAAATACTATGAAGGTTGAGAAGCCATGGTGACCTTGTGGGTAGGGATACACACCTCATATTCGATGCCAGCCAAGCAGCTGAAATTCAGAGCAGCGGCCTGCTCGCACGTTGTGCGAAGGAGATTGCGAAGATCAACATATAAAGGAAGTTGTGTGACGGGGTCAAGGAATGAGACCAAGAAGAAAGGAACATTGTTATCCCAAGGGATCCTGCGGTATGTGGAGAGGTCTATTTGGGCCAAAATATCACGATAGCCGTTCTTTCTATTGGATATGGCGAGTTCGCGAGAATATGCCAAGTCATGCATATCCCAACCGCTGCGCGAGGATAGCTAGTGAGCACTCGTATATCGACGAATGATTTATCCAACCCACAATATAACGCTACAGAAACCGAATGTGCCAATAGACACAGAGCTCAGGAACTTTTCCTTGCTCTGATCGTCTGATTTAGTCCCCAGAAGCTAAATACAATCGGATTGCCATACGCACCATGTACTTCCCTCGGAGAACACCATCGACTGTTGCGGAGCACTCAACACATCAGATCACCTCAGATGAATGAGATGATTTACCATCGATGCCTATAATTTCAAGAAGTTGGGACTGATTTCACAAGAGGTGGAAGCTCATGGACTGACCTGCAACCTTGACTTTCGTATCGCCCTGTAAAATAATTCGGAGATCTTCTACTGACTTTGGAGCTCCTTGAGTTGGTACGCTGATTTCAGCCATATTCGATATCTCTTCGCCTTGAGCTGTGGTGTGTATTAGGGTAGATTAGGGCACGAGTTCCGAACTCTTCCCTCTTATACTACTGACAATTAGCGCCGAGGCAGTAACATCTTTGTGCCAGAGCTCTTTCCAGACTACGTGATGCCAGACGAAAAATTGCATGTTTCCCGTAAATCGTTGAAAATTCCTGCGCAAGTAACCTGCCTAGCATCTGGGCAGACGGACCAGCTGCTGGTGGGCTCAGGTAGAGGCGATCCGTCCTTCAATGTTGCCGGTTACCTGAATATTATGCAGACGATGGCTCTGTTCGAGTATACGACCTTGCTGCCATGAAGGTTATGAAAGCGATCAGGGGATTAGCCCCTGTTTCCTCGGTTGTTTGGAAACCACAGACTGAATCCCACCCAGGCCACCTCTTCGTGGCCACTGGTCGACAGGTGGGTCCATTCAATGAGCAAAATACGATTACAAATTTGGATCAATCACAAGGTCCTAACGTTTTCCGTGCACACAGACAAGATGATTTTGACGTCGTGCGATGCCCACGCCGAATTGGTGATCGGCTCCGATGACAATGATCTCGTGAACGAAGTAAGAGGAGTTGAATACGAAGCGATCCTTAAATTAAGAACAGGATGATTTGGCCAGCTCACCATAAATGCAAAGGGAAACCAATTAGCGTACTGTCTCGACTCAGGAATCGTCGGGGTCATAGATCTCTCCAATAACAAGGTAGTACGGATGAAGCAAAGCCATGATACAGTGAGTCGTACTACTTGGTCCCATTGGCTGCATTTTGATTTCCCTGGTTTCAGGTTTGCGGGTCAGTCAGATTTATTCCCGACCGTCCAGGAGAGCTGGTTAGCGGTGGTTACGACTCCACCCTCCTCCATTTTGGTTCCCTTCAAGCAAGCGTGCTCTCACGGGATAACCTCGGTGAATGGAAGCCGCATCGACCATCCTCTTTCACCTTAAATTAGACCGTTTAGGCACCATAACGCCATCGTCTGGCATGTCCATGTCTCCGCCTTTCGTCGTGTCTTTGTCAATCTCGTCGACGGGTATAATTGCTGCTGGAACTGCCGATGGCCGTGTCTACGTAGGCACATCGGGTGAGAAATCGCATGAAGCAGGGGCTGGGCGACAAAAACGAAGAAGGAAATGGGAGGGCCTGAGGTCCGAAGGGCGAATTATCGTCGAAGTTGCCCAAGGTCCTGTCACCGGACTGTAAGTCCTATCGATCACTTGACGCAGTCTTTTTAAGTCGCGTCTTGTTCAGTACCTTCACTTCCCCACGAGAGTTTCTGACGTGTACGTTGCTTGGTTCCGTCACAAGCCACGAAATTTGCGGGTCAGCTACCACTGATAACCTATCTGTCAAGCCAAAGTGGAGTTACAGTGCTGAAGATATCTTCAAAGTTAATGCTATAGTTACTTTAGGGAATCTGGTTATCATCGGGGGCTTTCAAGAAGACGGAGGAGGTATTATTGAAGTATGGAGAAAAACCAGTGTAAATGCTGCTGATGGAAGTACCGAGACCAAATGAAACCATCACTATCTTGGCGTTTCGTGAAGCTTTCTCTCAAGCTCTTCTATTCGGCGCAGGTGGGCGTCCCTCTCGGTTTTCAGTCGCTTCAGATAATCGTCATCCGATACCTGTCGAGCGAACGCGGAGAGAACATGCTTCCATGAATTCTCCCCGGGCAAGGAAGACGAAATGGTATGCAGAGATGAAGGCATAGAAATGTCCGCCTGCGAATGTTTCTTAGAGTCCGTCGTAGACAGAGCCTCTGTTGTTTGGCGAGAAATGTGGCCTATACGGAAAACATCGAATTCATTCGCGGTCCATTGCAATAGGGTGCACATTAGTGCACCTGTCCCAATGCCCGACACTAAGCCAACTCTCCCACCTGATGTCGCGATGAGCTCTGGAAATCCAATACAGTATCAAGACACCTACGTTTCCAAGTGTTAAGGATCCCACCTGCAATTGCACCGCTAATTGCAGAGTCAAGAAGGCATGACGTGCGGATATCACTCCATATTAATGTCGCCTTTTCTCGAGAAACACCGTCCACGAGGTCTTTCAGATGTTCCCTCCGACGTTGGTATTGTTTTCCAGGGTGTGTCAGCGTCAACGCTGGCCCTACAATATATTCTCGTATGCCTTACATGCTGCCTTGAGTCGTGACACAATAATTCAGGAAAGCATGTCTCACTGAAGAAGGTGGCTGCAGCAATACCACCATTCACTGCAGAGAAAAGGGACAGCTTTGCAGGATTGTGACCCTTAAGAGTGCCATAAAGACCTGCAATGACACCACAAACAGTGGCTAAACAGGGTCATTCAGCCTCACAGGGTACAGATATCCAAAAGACGAACTTGCATGTTACTACGATGCCCTTTCCAACCGTCTGCGGCGCCAAGGGGTCCATATTCTAGTCCTGCTAGCCTCTGCATGGACTTAAACACCGATACGACCCCCCAGGGAGTGGTCGTGTCTTCATCACTGACGTTGTTCAACTCGCTATGCTGAGAGCTGCAACATCAAGATGCATGCGGCTGCACTCACGGGCCCTCTACACGCGAAGTACGACCCAACTGTCCCAGTCAGCATGGTCCCGTTCTGCCATTTTTGCAACTGCTACCGCTTCTGCTGCTGCTGTCGCGGTATGGTGCATTTCAAATCGTAATGTTACGCACTGCGATGCCACGGCCACCTCACCTCCTCAGGTAAGTGCAGTCGAAAATGGCCACGGAGATTCCAGTATCAACAGCACCGGTGTGGACGAGAATGGATCCATACACGCTGTAGTGTGGGGCTCAAACAAGTGAGTTGGGTCCATGTCCTTATGCTTAATTCATCCCCCCAATAGGTCAAACATAATTGATCCAAAAGCGCCGGATATTGTGACTATACAGCGCCCAACGAATGTGAAATGGTTTGAGAATGTAGCACTCCGTGATTTGGTTCTTCACGAGCACCATGCCGCATGTGTTGATGGTCGAGGTGATGTTTACCAATGGGGCAATGGATTCTTTGGTTCTTTACCTACAGCGAAAGCCGAAGTAAGGAAGCCGAAGGCAACGCTGCGTGGCAAAGTAGGTCTTCCGAGTGTCCGATGGGCTTCCTTCTCAGGTCACGTTTGGACAGGACATTGTGAGGTTACAGTTGACTGAATCTCGGGTATACGCCCTTTCGTCCTCTGGAAAGGTGTATGCATTCGCAGCGAATGAGGAACAACAGAAACGCCTTGTTGGGCCCACTAATTCGTCATGGTGGGGTATTGGCTGGTTGTGGGGAGGAGACCAGACAACCATCGATTTCGTAGAACTTTTGCCGCGGGAGAAGCTGAACTGGAGAGAATAGTAAGTGCGACTCATGCATCGGCGGACAACACATTTTTAAGACTCTTGCCAGCTTTACGAGTATTGCTGCAGGACGTGACCATCTCTTAGCTCTAACATCTGCGGGGCGCACTTATTCACATCCCGTGAATAAGACAGCAAACTCTCACGGCCAGCTTGGGCTTCGTAACGTTAACCTTCCTGTGACTCCAGGTGCAGTGGGGAGCGAGTCTCAAACCCGTATAACAGTCGAGCTGACGCCTAAGTCGGTTGCTGACCCATATGCCAAGGCGTCACCATATTCTCGCGTACCTCTATCAAGTAGTAGCGCCTCAGAGACCTTGGACATTGTTAATGACAAGCATATCCGGTTTTCCGACTCGCTATTTGAAATCCCTGCGCTCAAAGGAGTCATGGTCTCACAAATCGCAGCCGGCAGCCGGAGTAGCCATGTGATCACGGATGCTGGTAGAGTTCTTGGCTGGGGAGCGAACGAATTTGGGTGCGGTTCTTCCAGTAGAGTCCTGAATATTTCAACTGAAAGTACATATAGACAGATAGGCCTTGGAAGAGATATCAGTCTAGACACCATCGTTCCGACGGAGGTGGTTCTAACCAGGAGCACACCTGCTCATGTAAAGACCAAGTGTTTGCAAATCTCAGCGAGTGTGTTTGTTGTCTTAGATTGCATCAAGGTTAGCTAACTGGGGTCTAGGTGGTGATCTGACATTCTTCGTCGCGGAAAGGACTGGAGCGGACCCGCCACGCTATGTAGATGTTCTCTCATGTGGAAATGGCCAGTGGGGTGGTCTTGGTATTAATTTATACACCACCGCTCAAGCCAATCCCGTCCGCGTGAAAAATGTCAGCGGACTGCTCGAATGTGGGTTGTTTGTTATGCTATCAACGGTTTTTGCATGTCTGATGTTTACTCCAGATGATGAAAAAATACGGGGCCTCGCACCAGTTATGCCAGAGACCATCTCCATCTCTCCCACAAATCATGTTCTATTTACCCTTGACACTCTTTCTCGTGCGGGCCCTGGTGCTACCGGACAGGATCTCTTAGTCTGTGGCTTCAATTACGACTACCAGCTTGGCACCGGAAACCGAAAAAGCCTCTCTGTCCCAACCATACTCCAGAGACCAGAGGGTGGTCGCTTTCTCTTGGGAAGGAGAAGGGCCACTGTGATGGACATGGCTGGGCGCGTCTGGAGAAGGAACATTGAAGTCGAGCAGTGTGCAGTTGCGGGGTATGGGAACAGTTTTGTTTACTGGAGAATCCGGCCGTGAATCTGGTTGCGTTGTACAAGACCATCGTTGGCCTCGGGTCATCATGAACCAGTTCTGCACGTGGACGTCCGGATGGCCAGATAGCACTTTAGCTGGAAATTACACTCACTATTTTAATAGGATGAACGAGAAATGGGTTTCAGAGAATATGAAAATATAACATGCTCATCCAAAAGGACTAGTTAGTATTGGAGTAAGGCTTTCGAGTGCTTTCCATAGTGCCCAATAACTATTAACACGGGTCTACGATACCTAGTGTCCTGAGGTGGCTCGTAGAGATTGGCTGCTCTTGACTGGTCCTAGGTTGACAAATTGACAATATCGACTACGGCCCAGTGTTGCTTCATCTCTTGGCAGTTTCTCGCCACGGTTCAAAACAACACCAACGAATCTGCGTTCACTGCTCATCCATTTTTCCCGGTAGAAACGTACGAATCCAGGTGCAATGGCATAGATGGTATGGTCCCGCCCTATCTTCACCTGGAAAGAATGTATCAGGTGCCATGAGGAAACGTGCCAATGCGTACATTCTGGCCTGGATGGAATTGTGTGCCTCGTTGACGAATGATGATGTTTCCCGGGACAACATATTGGTCTAGAGGGGCCGATTAAGGTACGGGGATACAGCAGCATTGGTGGGACACGGTACCCGAGAATTTCTTCAAGCCCAGACGCTTGCCTGGTGACCCTCCGTGATTGCGCACGGTCCCCCCTGCACGCTTTGTGGCAGTCCGTACAGACCCTAAATGGTTGTCAGAAATATGACTTCTGGGTGCGCCTGGCACTGACCGAGAAGCGAGAATGGGCTTCTGTTGGGGGAAAAACAATGCAGGAGCGAGGCAAAAGACATGGAAAAGGGTGAGCGGAGATTTCCGAAGGCGGCAAGTCACGCGTTCCTCTCTGATAAAAAACGAGGAGAGGAGAAACCACCAAGGCCAATCTTGCACGGAGTCGAAATGGTCCTCCTCGTTACTTCTGACAACGAACAATTCCACGCCGACAAGGAGGTTGTCGAGCGCAGCGTGCTCATCAAGAACATGCTCGAAGGTAAACGCTCGTATACACTACATGTTACCATCATTCTCACACCCAAGCTGTAGATGTCGGCGAGAGCGATCAACCCATTCCTCTGCCAAACGTATCGTCTAGCGTACTCAAGAAGGCAAGTTCTTTGTTCTGTAGATAATCTTGGTTGCGCCACTCCTGCTGATCTATGTCTGCCACTGTAGGTCCTCGAGTACTGCGAACATCATCGTGGAGAGCCCCTCCCAAGTGCAGATGCTGACCAAAACCAGGATGAAACTCGCAAACGGACAACTGACATCTCCGAATGGGATCAAAGGTTCATCACTGTGGACCAAGAAATGCTTTTCGAGATTATCCTTGCTGCCAACTATCTCGATATAAAGTCACTTCTGTGCGCAGCTCTCTAGCATGTATTCATCGTTCTCATTTGATTTCAGTGATGTTGGGTGCAAAACCGTCGCCAACATGATCAAGGGAAAAACGCCGGATGAAATCCGCAAACTGTTTAACATCGTGAACGATTTCACGCCAGAAGAGGAGGTGAGTTCTCCTCGTATGCTTCACAGCCATCTTAACTCATGTACTCTTCCACAGGCACAAATCAAGAAAGAGAACGTAAGTGAAACCGATAACGATGATTGCTTGTCATTGACATGGGTTTCCAGGAATGGGCGGAGGACCGATGAGTACAGGCTTGTACAGTATGACCTATGTAGCCACAGTTGTTATTTCCCGGCGTTGGTGTCTCTGCCTCGAATGACGCTATAGTTTCATCCTGTGTGATTACATCAGCCGTAGTTTCCTTTGCACTATGTCACGAATACCCAGCATCCCTGGAACCCTCGTTCCTTCTCATTCAGAACACGAACGATGGCTCAGGGGACTTGTGGCAAATCTTTGCCGTCTTGAACACGACCGGCATGTCTCCTTACGATCGTGTGTGCGGCGTGTTTTGTCTGACACGAACTCATTTACCAGATTCCCCGGTAGTCAGCCGATCAGCTTTTCCCTGGATCATTTGGATGAACTGGAGAAGAGAGAGTCTGTCGTGCTTCCCTTTACTCGCCACACACTTCATTGATAACCAATGCTCACAGCTATTGGGTCTGCGAAAAGTCTGACGGCGTCCGCGTGCTCTTCTTCCTTCAAACAGACCCCACTGGCAGCCAGGCCGTGTATCTGGTGAGCACCACTGCCTTCTTTGTCCGAGGACATGTCAAGACCATTGACAGATCGACAGGCATAACACATACCACGAGGTCTCTGGATTTTGGTTTCCTCGCCCCGACAGACCAAAAGAATCTCTTATGGATACCATCCTGGACGGTGAACTTGTCATCGACGTTGATCCACAGTCCAAAAGGGTATACAGTAACGTGTTTTATTCGGACGTTCAAAGTCCATCTTTCATGTTCTTTTAGGAAGTCCTTCGGTATCTAGCCTTCGACTGTCTTGTATTCAATGGTGAGAGGGTCATGTCAAAGCCGCTGGATAAACGCTATTGGGTATGTTGATGTCGTGTCCCTTCGTTTCTTTATTACTCAGAACTTGGGTAGCGTCTGAAAGAACAATTTTACGTCCCATGGTCAGGAGCCATAAAGGAACTGCCACAGTTAGCTAACTCAATACCCTTTGAGTATGTATCAGTCTTTCGACCACTCGGACATCTAACGAGTAGTTAGCATTAAAGTGAAAAACATCAGCTTTTCATATGGCATCGAGGACGTATTTCGAAATGTGATCCCCTCCCTACAGCATGGGAACGATGGCCTCATTTATACCTGCACAGAAACTCCATACGTTCCTGGAACAGATCCCAACATGTAAGACCTGAATTCTACTTGTATTTTTAACGTGTTTACGGTGGTTTTAAGTCTCAAATGGAAGCCGCCCTCTGAAAATTCAATCGATTTCAAACTTGTATTGCGATTTCCCCCATCAAAATCCATCCCATCCCAACCGAATTTCTGTGCCAAGCCTTTCTTTGGTTTGCACATTTATTGTGGAGAGGAACGGGGCCAAACCCAGTACGAACCATACGATGAGCTCTACGTTGATGATGATGAATGGCAAAAGTATGTCGGATAGTGACCCTTGTTTTCGTTCTTTATATGTCATTTCCACAGGATGAAACTTTCTGGCGAGCAAGTTGATGATAGAATAGTTGAAGTTCACTGGGATCCCGAACTTTCCAGATGGCGGATGATGCGTTTCAGAGACGATAAGCCTCACGGCAACTATCGCACCGTTGTGGAGAAGATCATCCAGAGTATAGCGGACGGTGTGGAGAAATCAGCTGTTAGTTGTTCTCATCGTCGTTTTGTTATTCCGATAACACTGGTCCAGTTGCTTGCTCGAGCTCCAGCCATTCGTGCTGCATGGAAAGCCCGACATGCCCAATCACGACAACAGAACGCTGGCGCCCGACCTCCGGTGCCGCCGCCGCCACCGCCACCATCTCAGCTTTCTGGTCACTGTGCTCAAGAAGCTCCTACATCAAATGGACATCCAACGACGCATCCTCCTCCTCCTGTTCCTTTACGGTATGGCCCCATTGCAACTTCGAGATGGAGCAAAGTGTCAGGGCCTGGACAGTATGCGGGAATGCAACGATGAGTATGTTTTTATTGACCTGTGTGTGTTGCCATTCCTTCAGTGGCTGGTGCTATTTTGCCTTTTGATGTCACAATATTGCATTTTTGGTGCTTGATAGGCAATCCCCGAGGTCCGGTGTATTGATGCGGGTCGAGATCGTTTGGGATACTGCATTCGCTGGCACTATTTTGGGATCTACGAGACCCCAGTAAGGGTTCGGTGCAACAAGATGATCAGAGATTTCGGAACTGTAGCCATACAGTACTACACAGTAAGTAGGTACTGAGTTCGGTACAGGGTACGCAGGCTGCTTTTGAAGACATAATACGAATCGTCGTGAGAGGTCGTACATTGGTAGAGTGAGAGAAAGCACTTTGAAAGCAAGTATGGGATCGTGTGCATGTCTAGTCGTTACAATGATGGAGGGAAGAGAGGAAGTGGCCCAAGTTCGGCGGCTCTTGAGCAATGAATCAGCGAATGAAACCGCAAGTAGTTGGTGGGTGGAAGACATAACAGCACCGCCTGGGCATCAGTCATGAGCCAAAGTTATGAAGCAGTGTCTTCTCGCCAAGCAGGTTCCCTCAAGACCGCAAAAGTTTTTCAAGATGCGTATCTGAGATCGTAAAAAAATAAGTGAAATGCTGTGATGGATGATACGTGAGGAAATTGCGTAAAGTGAGAAAAGGGGGCGAACAAGGGCCTCGAGGGAACACAGAGAGGGTAACCGGAAGTGTCGAGATCACGATGGCGTAGATTATGAGAAAAGATTCTGATCGAGGGAGAAGGAGTCACCTCCCAAATCTGTGAAGTGGGTCTCGTAGTGGCTACGATTGGAGAAACCCCCTAAGGAGAAACAGCGAGATACCATTGGCAAAGGCGAATGGCAAGCACTGCTACACAGTGGGGAAATGTCCAGTGGAGTTTCGAGGGGTGAATCTGGCGTGGGGCTCGCAGGGCCTAGATCCAAGGGTAGGAGAGGAGGGGTGACAATTTCGGGGGTAGACTCCACAGAGGAGAAAGAAGAGTATCGTCCATGACTAGGTGTCGTTGGTGAATCGGGGGGCATTGAGAGAAGTGGGTATTCGTTGAGTGGTGTCGACTGTAAGACGCGATTAACAAAACAAGTCAAGGTAACTTACGATGGGTGTACTTACCTGGGCCAAATCCACGGAGAACGAATAAATGGACAGAGGCGTTTGGGCGGACTCGGGACCTCCGTCAGTGGACAATAATGTCACAGCCCCGCCCGCGGAGACGTGCGCCGCACTCTGTGGTTGAACTTCATCCTGGTCGGTGTCTGGTGTCGGTGGGCATTGACCATCAGCCACTCTCCACCACTCAATGTCCGCAAGGACCCGACGTTCAGAGGTGTCTGAACCAGATGAGCGGCGGGGCTGCTGGCCACCTGTGCGCGTGCGACTGCTCAGAGCACTAGCGCTTGAGAGTGAGATGGGGTATGGCGAGGAGCGAACTGAAGGGGAGGAGGCTGAACGACGAAGAGAAGGCATGACGAAGGAGACCAGACGACAGAGACCAGAGGATGAAGAAAACCCAGAAGCTGCTCGACGACGCGACGCTCGTTGTGTGAAGAGGTCCAAGTCAAGACAAGGTGGGAATTGAAATCCAAGTCGCTTTTATACAATTTGATGATGATCAGATGTGACGATGCCTGGACTACGGCACACACTCGGGTGGACTACAGTACCACTCTGCTATTACCATGCCAATGTACTCCATATTCCGAGCAGCTGGCGACATCCTGGAAGTAGTATTCACCCGACCACCAAGCACTCCGGCGCTTCGCCCGGGTGACAGGCTTCAAGCAGTTTGGACGTGCCAGCACAGACATAACCATTTAGTTGCTTGCCTGAACCAGAAGGCTGTGACAGGACACCATCGTGAAATAAGTCCCTTACGTCCCACATTCCAAACACCTTGTAGGTTCTTGTTCACTCGCGAATCCGTGGAACAACGCTCTTTGTTGTTGACATGACTACTATGGACTAGCAGTACTTCAACCACACGTCATTGACACGGTCCGGACCAGGCCCAACCCAGGGTAGCTGTTAGCTGTCTGCCCTGATGGTTAACATTGCAGTGATAAGAGAACTTCAAGTTCCAGGAGTAACTAATTATTTCACGTCACCTTCGTCGATGCTCACATCATAGACATGCCGTTCTTGTACTGCCACAGTGCAGCGTTACTGATGCGAGGGTACGAGTGTCGGCACAGTTTTCGTAAAGGGTTCAGGATCTGACTTTCCTTGCTGCTTAGAAGAACTGGAGCCTTTGCTATCCTGATAGTGGAGCATATCTTCAACTTTGGCTTTGAGCATTTTCTGAAGGACTGTATGATTGGAATATCATGCCATTCCAAACTATCCGCGATCTTCTTGACTACATCGAGCCATCTGTCAAAGAGCCCCCTATAGTCACGAAAGCCCACATCCAGAGGCTTGATGAACCCTAGTTCACGGACTGGTAGTCGCTTTCATTTATGAAAGACCCCGACGTCGGAATTCATACCCATTTATCAGAGGATCAAACAGAAGTAAAGAACACCCTAAACATCTTCGAAGGCGCTATATCGTACTGATATCCATCCACGACAAGTACAATCTCCTCCGAAACTAGGCACTTCTGTTACTTGACGGGTGAACAAATAAAGCTCGTCGCGTAGCGGGGTGCTTGTATTTGCAAGAAACTTCAACCAGGCGGCGGAGTAGCCAGTGCTTCTTAGATAGCGGCGTAGATGTTTTCCCCCGTAAGACTGGCCGTCGGATTGTTCAGATGCAGTATAGGTTGATCTTGGGACTGATATCAGTAACAGCAACACTTTCAATACATCACGATGTTCGTCATCCAGAACGCGGAAATGACCGATAAGTAATCTAACACTGCCACGCTTCTGTATTTTGCTGCCATTGAGCCGAGGTTTGCTGGCTGCAGGGCAGCACGAGGTCATTCGAGAAAGGCAAAGTGTGTGGTACTCCTCAGTACTCGTTACGAGAGTTGGAACCGAGCCATCCAGGGATTTAATACAACCACGATCTTACCAAAGGACCCTAAGTTCAAATGCTGAACCTAGCAATTCTTCCGAGGGGAACAACTTCTCGACTCGTTGAAAGTGTTCTCGGAAATAAAGTGTTATATGCAATCACAAGGGGTTGGAGGTTATTACATACGTACAGCGTTCGGTTTCCGGTTTCTTTGTTTTCTTGAACGCTAAACCAAAGTTGTAGAAAACACATAAAGCAGCTTATCCACCAATCCTTGGGCTCCTTTTAAAGTGTCCAAATTCCCATTTGTAACAATCCTGACGATGCATGAGATAACGCACGAGGACTGTACGAAGAATGAGAAACATACAATACAATCATCTTCCTCACGAGCAGTGGGAACATCACGTTCCTTCCCGTCATTGACATCGGGCCACGGTCTGTCAATGTCCAGGACATTCAGGATCAACCCATCGATGGCATGGTTTCGAACATCGACATGCCACCCCAACTTTGCTACCGTATCGTACACGATCGTTTTTCCAAGATGGCACCTGGTCTCGAGCGCGTACCCGGCCTGAGCACAGAGCGAGGTAACCCCGGTACAGGCACCTTGTGGGATTGGATCGGCATTATTATACACGTGCGTGATAGGCACTCGAGGCAGTCCGGGTGGGTAAATGAGGGGAGGAAGGGGGAGATGGAGTCTGTGGGCTGCCATGCGCTCTCCGGGAGCTTGAAAGGCAACTGCGGGGAGTCCAAAGGTAGAGCCAAGAAGAGAAGCAAGACTTCCGCCGAGACTATGTCCGACCAACCATACGTTAGCGAACGGAAACATGGTCCTTACATCCTTGACAAGTTTCTAGATGCACAACTTTGATATCCAAGGCCCGAGAACGCACTTTGAGAGTGCACTTACAATTCCAGTTGAATAAAATAGGCTGTCTTCTATAAGCGCAGCCGATAGGCACGGGTCATCGCAACGTTTATGTAGTGCAGACCACGAATAACAACTGCACACCGTCGAGAAAACCCATGAGAAATCGACATGGGCGCAACAGCATGAGAACAACAAGTTATCGTTCAACTTGTCCTTCTTCGACGTAGGACCTTGTAGTGTGGTACCCTTGATGGAGAGAACAACCGTCGAGTTGTCTCGAGAACGGAAGACAAACCCACGGAATCCCTCTTTGGCGCCCTCCCAACCGAATGGAAGGCTCTGCGAAGACAAGGTCATCGTAGATTTCGAGCGTTGCATCGAGAGGGCTTACAGCGTTGATGTTCCAAGTATTGTCGAGTCTGTGCCACTTCTTCTGGTCTGGCAGGTGGTAAGCGTTTGAGCTCATCCTCGCTAGTTGGGCGAGGGTGTGTCTGTCTGTAATGTCGGGACCTAACAAACGGGTCTCATGCCATCGTAGGGGTATGCTTTTACTCTCGAAGAGTGACGAGTGTCGGGCATGCTCGATGGCTTCGTATGACTCCGGCTGGTAGACGGTGGTGGGGGTTGCCTTGAGGGTGAGAGTGCCTGGTGCTGGTATCGGTTCATAGAGTAGGCGTGCTGAGTCGGTTTCGCCGTCAGAGTCGACTGTGCCGGTATATTCACCCTCTAGCTGGAAATCTAGGGTAGCTGCATGCTGGGGTGGTGACAACTGAATCGCAATGGCACCGACGGGTAAAAGGAAGACGAGGTACTTTACGCGCATGAAGTGCAAGATAAGATAATTTAGCTCGGCGCCCACCCAGTCACTGCTTACGATAGTACATATTTACTAGGTATAGATCTACACTCACTCAGCATTGTTCTTGGATATCCACTCCCTGATAAATGTACTGCTCATCTTGGTTTGTCGCATCAACTCTGCATCTTCGTGGTCTAGTTTATCCGAGTCTGCAGAGATCACATCGATGACGAATGTCTGGAGTGCTGGAAACCCTTTTCGAGCGCGTTCCTTGGCAACTAGAGACACTCGTCAGTGGCCTCAGCCGTGTCCATAGGAACCACACGTACTTGCTGCTGCACCCGGAAGGGTTTCCTTACTGACCACCAGCGCTTGGATATTCGGGTCCCATGCGGTGGGGCCGTAGACGTCTGTTATAGGAACAAGTTCATACTCGAGGTCCTTCCTGAATAGTCGCAAGAAGGAACGTGTTTTCTCCATCCGAGTATGGAATGGTTCCAGAAGGTGGCGGAAGGGCTTTTTCTGCAACAAAACATCGTCTAGTCGATGTTAGCATTATGAGACATCGATGTAGCGGTGACCCGTGCCTGTCAAGCCGATTATGAGCTTGGTTTCCGTGATCCAGGCGGCCATGCTCAACAGTATCTTGTGTCCGGCATGGAGATGGTCAAAGGTGCCTCCCAGAATGACCACGGGATAGAGTGGAGGGAGGACATCTTGTTTGCAAAGATGGGTAGATGGTGTGGTGCTTGCTCGGTCCCCTTGCGGCAGGATAGTCTGAGGAAGTGTTCTAGGAAGCGACGAGGTGTGATCTTCTAGGGAGAAGGGTCTGATCTGGATGAACGCAATGACCGGTAACGACGTACCACCTTCGACTAGGAAACACATGTCCGTCTCGGCAGCTAAGTCCGCGGGAAGACACCCCTGGAGAAGGACACTGACGTCCATGAGTATTCTTCCGTTGTCCTGGGCAACCTTTGTTGCCTGCACGTAAGCATAAGCCAGGACACGCTGGATGTCGTCCCATTGCTGGGTCCGTGAGATGTGTCCGAGGTCGAAGAGCGGGGAAAGTAAGACGATAACCAGGGAGTGGGTTGTCGCTGTCGCTGCAGAGGCGATGGCAGGACCGATGTGGTGGGGAACGTCAAGGGAGTCGAGTGTCGCAATGAAAAGCGTCTTCATCCTACGTGGGAACTCGTCCCTTCTCCCCTTCGTTGTACTTAGATGAATCCACCCACACCCTCGTTTTCGAAACGCCGTCCTCCCCAGCTGCCTCTGCCTTCCTCCAACTTCAGTGCCGTCCCAGTACAGCGTTTGCAAGATAGCGGGGCGACCCTGAGCAGGTCGAAGAGTGTCGGTGCAAGTCGTAGTCACGGTTCTGGCATCCACGGTCGCTCGAGTTCGTCGATTGCCAGTCTTATAAACCAAGGCTCCAACACCCGAGACTACCCTCTGTCGTCCCCACCCACCGTCACCACCTTTCAGGCTCCCCAGATACCCAGTACAACTCATGCAGGTGGAATACTCCCATCCGCTTCCTTCTTCCGGCCCTCCAGGCCAGTCCACTCCCGTCCGACCTCCTCTCTTTCCATGGCATCAAACGAAGTACCCCCCACTCCCAACCCCCCACTTCCCGACCAATATCCCCTGACATCCCTCGGTCGTCACTCTTCCCGTGATTCTGATCTCGCGAGTGCCAGCCATCCAGCCTCCACAAGAGAAACAGGTCGCTTTAGGCGAACCAAGCACAGCAAAGAGCCCCTGCTGCCTATCACCAGCGGACCAGGGTCAAGGGTCTTCAGCACATCCTCACGATCCCCGACTAGTTTTGAGCCATCGCAGAAGAGTAGCGCAGGTGCTCGAATGCGAAGCAGCGTCGAACGGGTCTTCCGCGGGTTCAGCTTTGACTCCTTTCGTAACAGGTCCAACGCAAGTCCACACACCTCCCGACTTTCTTCCACGGAACATTCGCATACTCCAGGTGATGATTACTCGACACCATATTTGCCGCACAAACCCATAACGCATCCTCTCGTGGAGATTCCCTCGAGTGGGCCATTCTCTTACTCCCCAACACCCAACCACTCGTTTAATCCCGACCCACCAAAGACAAAACCCCCACTGTATGCTATACCTTCACACCCACGGAAACGCAAGTACCAACAACATCCGTCACGTAATAGATTTTTCTGTGGAGGCCGTTTAATAACTGGTGGTGACTCGCCGTGGGCATTCCTGGCCTCTCTCGCTGTTGTTTTTGCGATCACGGGAGTGTGGTTCGGAGATACGTGTGTCTGGTGGTGGCATAATAAAAGTCCAGTAGTTGCAGCTGTAGGAGCGTACATGTGTCTGCTCACAGTCTCGACTATGCTTGCCACCGTAAGTAGCAGTCCCCCTGTTCCATACGTAGTAACGTTTAGTCCCAACAGGCGTTTCGTGATCCTGGAATTTTACCACGGAATCTAGATCCTGACCCTCCACTTCCTCCCATTTCCCCTTCTGACAATGGTATGCGATTGCCGCTCCCGCGAGACCTCAAAGTACGGAACGACTTGTATGTTCTTCTTTCCCTGTGGTGTTTTTCCCTGACGTAATTTGGAACAGCGTGCGAGTCAAGTATTGTACGACCTGCAAGACATATCGACCACCACGGTCAAGTCATTGTAAAATGGTAGGTGGTGAGCCTGTGTCGAGCGTCTGTACTCAAGGTTTCCAGTGCGACAACTGTGTGGATGGCTGTGACCACCATTGCCAGTGGGTGAACAATTGCGTCGGACGACGCAACTACACATTCTTTTTTGCATTTTTGTTTTCTGCGGTATGCATCCCACATGTCCTCTTCGACACGTGGGCTGACTATCTGATAGGTGCTGACACTTTGTCTTGTGCTATGCACATCCGGTCTTCATCTGTATCTCCTCACTCGGGAGGATCACGTCAGCTTCGAGGGTGCTTTGGAGAAGGGGATAGGAAGTGCCATAGCCTTCTCGCTGTCTATCCTTGTCATATGGCCAGTAACGGCACTCCTGGCATACCATTTGAGAGTAAGTGTCTATTGTGGGGACTAGAGGGTCGCTGACGAGCAACGCGATTGCAGTTATTGTTCTTAAATATCACTACTATCGAACAGGTAAATTTAGATGTGGTGATGGGTGATGGCAGCTGTGCTGAACCACATGCAACAGCTTAGGAACCAAGCCCACAAGTCGCTTGAACCGGGAGTGAAGCCCCCAAACCCGTTCTCGTATGGGTCGTGGCGATCGAACCTTGGGGAGGTGCTGTGTCGGCCAGCAGGGTTTTCGTGGCTAGATGGGCGTGCGCACGTCTGTGAAGACAAACGACGTGTGAACCCTGGGCTGGACGACGTTGGACTTGGATGGGATGCTTAGAGTAGCTTGAATATATTTAATCTCCGCTTGAACGGGAGTGTGCTCGAGTCTTGAGATTAGGAAGTGGGAGGCTTGAATGGACGACCCAAAGTCGAGTGTGCCGATCTCGCAAGCATCCGACAAGCTGCCGTCGAGAAGGCTGCGGCAGAAGAAACCGACAAGGCCAGTTTCCGACCCCGCGCCGGGTTCCTCTGCTGGTGTGTGTTTCCCCGCTCGCATCGTCGACTCCGACACTCCAGTCTGACATGTCAACTAAGCGGATCAACCTCGCCACTACCCCGCCGTGCCGTTCGTCATGAACCCCAACTACCCCGTCAATCCCTCGCCGTTTACCCAGCAGCATGCTCCCTCGGCCTACTCCACTGCACCGGCCACCACCAACCACCCCGCTCAGTACTACTCCATGCACCCCACCGCCTATGGCCCCACTCCCCACGCCTATGCCCCGTATCAGTACGCACAGCAGATGATGGTGTACACACCACCCCGACCCACACAGACATCTGCCGATCAACCGGCCAACTCACCATCTGCCCTCCTACCCGCATCCACCGGGAAGCGGAAGCGGAGAGCGGACGGAGCGCGCGACATGGAGAAAGATCCTGATCACGAGGCTCCCTCTCCAGCTGATCTCCCAACGGCAATCCCAAGCACTGCAGCGGACGCTAGGAAACGCACCAAGACCCAGCGTGCATGTGATAGCTGCCGTAGTCGAAAGATCAGGTGAGCTGGCTGCACACTATCGATGGCGAGCCGTTGATGTTGGCGTCCACCCAGATGCGATATTTTGCCCGATTCAGAGCCTCAACTATGCCAGCACTGCAAACAGTACGGGTTCGAGTGCACCTTCTTCCTCCCCATCACCGAAACACGCTTCAAGAAGAAGAAGCAGGAAGAAGAAACCGCAGCGGAAAAGGAGAAGTCATCCTCCGACACTCATCGCACCACGACGTCACCTCAGGCAGAGCCAACCGACCGCCGTGTCTTTGGTATGTCCATATACGCGTCGGCCCAATGCTCGCTGACTTGCTACACAGGCCCCACCAACCCTGTCCACCTATTGCACTCGCAGGCCACAATATCTTCACGTATTTACGAAAGCTACGACCAACGATATCACCATACTTGGGAAGTATCGAAGAACGGCGATGGCCTTATATCAGTGCAGGATGTCCCGGGAGAGGAAAAGCAGGTTCCACATCCCAAGCCCATCGACCTACACGTCGAACCCGAGATCATCCAGGACCTCGTCAATGCGTACTTTAAAGAAATTGCTCCCACCTTGCCTATTGTCACTCAAGCAGAATTCCTCGCAAACCCGTCACCGCCTTCCGTCCTACTCTATTCTATATGCCTCGTTGCTGCCGCCCGCAGACAAGTCCCACACAACGTTTTTGATTCAATACGATATATCCTGAATAGTGTCATCAAAGCAGACGATGTATTGTCGACTGCATCGATCGCAAACGTACAAGCACTCCTAATTCTCAGCATGGTTGGCGATAGCCACTCCCAATATGTCCCAAATGCATTGTCGGCGTTGTGGATCCGACTTGGTACCGCCATTCGAATGGTAAGCCTCTCCGTTGTGCACCACCGAGGTCTCTTAAGAGATGATGTAGGCGCAAGATCTCGGCCTTCATCGCGCAGAATCTGTAAAGCAGAATATTGAATTTCGCAGACGCCTGTGGGGCGCTTGTGTTATCTGTGATAGATGGTGCGTAGCTCGTCGTTGATGTCTTGCAGTTATTAGACCCTTGCTAGGACAAGCCTGACGTATGGACATCCATACATGATCGACGTACAAGATTGTGATGCACGTCTTCCTTCTTCTGGAGATCCCAATGATCTGTATATAGATGAACTCGTCAGGCTAAGCATTATCCTCGGTCGTGTTTTGAAGACGATCTACAGGTGTGTAGTCGCGGAAGCACTGTAAGAGCCCACTGATATTCTGTGTAGTCCCTCTGGCTTGATGCTTACAACAGACGACATGCTTTCTAATTTGCTTGCAGACTTGCAGTCTTGGAAGGATCATCTTCCAGAGAGTCTTCAGTACAAGGGTCCCAACACCCCACAGAATGCAGGTCTGTACTATGCTCTTCCTTTCGACAGCGTCTGATTGACCTCTTTTAAGGTCTTCTCCATCTGCTCTACTCTTGTGTCTGCATGATTTTCTGGCGTGTATTCATGCGAATATCCTACACTTGCCCCACTCATCTCAAGTTCGGACTAACCGTGGAGACGTGGAGCACACTGGTTAAACTGACGGGAGAGTCTATTGATTGGCTCGATGCTCACGAGCATGCGTACGATGTATGGTTACTGGTAGCATATGCTGCTACTTCGTGTGCGCTGGTGCAGGTGCGACATGGTGCCGATATCATCATGAACTTCCATTGACAGCGTCGCAGTACCATACATGGGCTCGACGGCAAGACTCTGACGCTGCTCTCAAGCTTCGCAAGTTACGCGACTGTGTTCGCAGATGGGAAGGGGCCATATCCGCTGATCACATGTCTGCTAGACGGAAGGTTGGTGCATTTTCCCTGGCTATACTTATCTTATACCGTTGCTAGACAGCAGAAATCATATCGCTTCTTTACGAGGCCACCCAAGGCCCGCCTCTTCCCGTCGACAAGCCCCCGTTACTCAATCCAACTGGGGGCGTCAAGGGAAGACAGCCATTGGACGGACTTGAATACAAGAGGGATCTATCACGCCCTGGCGGTGGAGTCTTCGTTGCTCGCGGCGAAGCTCGCAAAGCAGATTTTGGCTTACCCAAGGGGACGATCATTATATCTGACGATGAATCTGAGCGTGAGGTCTATCTCAAAAGGATATATGAATGTCTCAATAATCTTTTTCGCAGGACAACGAGATTCAGGGTCGTCGTCTCTAGTGAACCTTAGACCACTGACGTCAGGGAATGAGAATCATGGGCGGGGAGACGCTAACGTAAATCCCACATTGAACAAAATATTCAGCCAATCGCCTGGAAACGTTCAAATTTCGGATGGCCCACAAGCGTCGGGTACGTTGGAGCAGTTTGCGATGGCGGATATAGGATTGTTGGAAGGCATCCCCGGTGGTATGTTCGACTGGGGTGTGTACATTGACGTTTTTGTTCGTGATAACAGAAGCTGATCTGTGGCACAGGTCAGTGGGGTTCGTTCTTTTCTCGGCTCAACTCCATGCCCGATGTGGGTGGACGACGAGAGGGCGTCGCGGGAGGTCCAGGGAGCGAGTGTCAGCAGGGGTCAACAGGACGGGCTGAGCAATCCTGAATGGATTCATTGTTATCGTCGCTATGTGAACTTTTTTTACTGTAGCCCAATAATTATTTCGCATCAGTACGAGGAAACCCCTGAGGCCTGAGCGGTTAGACTGGAATGGTTTGGCCAGCGTCTGTGGTGTTTTAATGGCTAGTTTGACAGCGCCTATCAGGATCTCTCTCTCCACTCTGAGCAGGACATCAATGATGTGTTGAAGAGCAACTGACCCCGAGACTATGATTGCTGTCAACTGTCTTTTGTCCCGAACGCCTTCCCTCTTATCCTAGTAATCCTCCCCGTAATCCACTACTACCACTGGGGTGCTGCCCTTCGCCATCCAGCACACTCGCTCCTTTCTATGGTCCAAACTGCCAGTCTCGCCCCCCCAGCACAGGCACCCCGTCTATCTCAACTCCTTCCTACTGTGAAATGCTCCAGTTGCTCACAGCCTGTCCCGTTGGCGGACCTCTCCGGCCATGTATGCCCTGCCATTCCCACTCCCCCTCCACCTAGCAGCATCCCTCCGCCCCCCAAGTCACCCAAACCTCCCTCCTCTTTCCTCCCTCAACGATTCCAAAACCTTGTGTCCAGAGCAAACATGCCTGCTCGGAAATCATCCCTCGATAGTGTTAGTAGTGGCCCAGTGTTGCCAGCACCGTCCACTCAGGCTCGTCTCCCCCCACCACCCGACCCTTTTCAACGACAGCCCCCGCCCGCCAACACGCCCAGAAAAGTCAGCCTTGCTCTACCACCCACCACTGCACCCCCGCGGACACCCTCTCCTACACAGTCCGTAACTGCAGGCGTCAGTCTACGCGATCGCGTGTCGGTTCAACCTGCTCCTGCAGAACCTGCACCACTTGAACGCGTCAGGTCACCTTCCAATGCGCACAAGCCTCCATCTCAAGAGCGTGACACGGACGACAGCAGTGGTCGTCACTCCATAGCCGGACGCTCGAGGGCACCGTCGCTGGCCAGGAAAGAGAAACCGCCCCCTCCTCAACAGCCTCCTGTTCTGGTCTCTATCCTGAGGAACAACACGCCATCCCTTCCGACCAGTTTACAACCTCGCTCATCTCCCGAGCGTACACGTACTCCGTCTACAAGTTCGCGTCCTTCTTTTAACCCTTCGCGTCGCCCAAGCGTGGACGCCCCCCGACCGTCCGTAGCCTTCGTCGATAGAAATATTTCGTCCTCTGTGCCTCCACCGGCTTCCTCTACGGGCAGTTCAACTGTTCCCTTTCCTTCTTTGCGACCGCAGTTGATGACGCTGCCAGCTCATCCACCAGTCGTGCAGCCGTCTCCTCCACTGCCTGTGTCCCTCCCCAGATCACCCGTTCCAGAGAGCGAGCGCGACATCGACACCAAGTGTGGTGGCGCAGCGGGTATGGCAGGTGTTGGTCGTAGAGGCTTTGCGGCCGCCGCTCGTGCTGCGATGCTGGCTGCTTCCCTCTCCAGTGCTCATCACCACATTATGAACCCTTCAGCTGATGGTCGTCGGGCCAATGCTCCCAGATACCTTGACATCAATGCGACTATGAGTCACGTTTTACGTGGTGAGTCCCACCTTCCTGCGTCTGCCCAATGTTGTTTGGGGCGTCATGACTAACCCGACATTCAGCTTCTGGGACTCCACCCCTCTCACCAAATTCTGGGTATACACCTTCCCCGGTTTCGCCGTTCCCATCATCACCAACATCTCCAGCAGCAGGCTCAATTCCAACCAGTGTACAATATTCGAACGTTCTTACGCATAATTCAGTTCTCCGCCAAGGGGACACTAATGCATCTGACGAAAAGATACATACGCCATCGTCGTCTCCTACTACTGTTCGTATTGCATCACCCTCTCGTACACCTTCTCCATCAATCCCAAATCCGTTCGAACGTCGTCTCAGCGGAGAAACGGTGACACAGTCGCCTATGCATGGATTTAACATGCGCCTCCCGCTACTCGACATGCTTGAGCAATCCGACGGTCACGACAACGAGTCCGATGATGAGAGTGTGTACACGAGCCACACGTCGATTGCGAAAATGGATGGGACACCTCTATCCCCCTCTGGGGGCTCGGAGGTCGGGCTGGCCTATGCAGATGACTCTGATGAAGATATGCCAGTGGTAGTACCCCTCAACCTTCGTAAGTCTAACGCAAATATGGGCAACGGTAAGATCAAGTTCCCCACGATGCCGTCTCCCGACCGCAATCATTCTGTAGCCCCATCGCGAAAAACATCTGCCGCATCACTGAGTTCTGCTTCGTCATCACGTTCTACGACTACCCGCAGTCGTAGTAATTCTTCCGCTACCCACAGCACGATGAGGTCCGCGGGTGCGCTCGAGCGTGCGATGGAGACGTTGATCGAGGAGGGTGCATCTATATCCGTGCTTGCATCCGGCTCAGTCCTTGCGTCGCTAGCAGGGCCCTCAACTGCACGAGGCGCATCTGGCAAGCCCAACCGATCAAATACCGTTCCGGGACCTGCTTCGCCAGAAAATAAGGCACCCAAATTGCCCACCCGTTCTCATACGAATCCTTCGCATCCTCATGTACATTCGGAACGTGTCAAAGCAACAGGCGAGGTCGCCCGTATTCGGAACAGAGGTGCAAGGGAGGATCGTATTTGCGCCCGCTGTAGCACGAAGATCGAGGATGGGAGATGGATACAGACGGACGGAGGAGGCGTGTTGTGCGAGCGTTGCTGGAAAAATATGTATTTGCCCAAGGTCTGTTCTCACACATCACCGATTACTGTTATCTCTGCAGACCACTCACCATTTGTGATAGTGTCGTCACTGTAATTTACCCATAGAAAAGCAGGCCGTATCGTCGAGAGATGGGCAACTGAAGGGCAAGTACCACAAGGACTGTTTCAACTGCCATACATGTCATGTACGTCCGATTATCTTCATGTGAACTCAACCTGACCAGATCCTTCCCCTCAGAAACCATTCCCCGACAAGGAATTCTACGTCTTTGATGGGAAGCCTTTCTGCGCATACCATTACCACGAAGCCAACGACTCCCTGTGCGCTGCTATCTCTTGTGGTCAACCTATAGAAGGCCCTTGCGCTGTTAACCATGCGGGGAGACGGTATCATCCAGAGCATCTTTTGTGCGAGTACGGGGGCGGCTGCATGGAAAGGCTTGTGGAGTATTGGGAAGTTGACGGACAGATGCTTTGTGAGCGACATTGCGGTCGAGATGACTGCTCGATTCGGGGGGAAGGTCAGTGCGACTCTATTGATCGAAAGACAGACGAAGGCCGAGCAAGGAAACGAATGACGCGCTTCATCGATCTGGGGGCTGGGGATGATGGGGATGTGGACATCAGGTAATTTACTAGCAATCACCAAGGACGGATGAATTGGCACATTTTCTTTATTTCATCGTTCGCACATTTTCCTGTGGGACTAATTTGGGTCTGTACTACTCACACACCTACACCTTCAAAGGATATACCATTACTTACATTCACTTCGATGCATTTACACAGTATATGTCACCTTTGTCTTGGGTAGTTTGTCTCTTCTTTCCGCTGCACGGACTGATTCTATTGGAGCATTACTTATTCAAACCATAGCAATACATCTATTCCTCCCCTCGTGCCGGATCCTGTAAAGCTAGCCTCCCAACCATAGTAACCTCTTGACACCATACTCCACTTTCGCATACATACTAGTTGCTCGTTGCGCCTCCGCCAAACTGCGTATGTATCTAGTGAGCATTATGGTTTGCGTGCATTCAGGAAATACCAACCTCACGACATCCTCCTCGACGACGAAGTTGGCCTGTCGACCAAAACCATTGTCTTCGCATACTCTCTTGATGGCATCGACTATCAGGTCGACAACCTCTTTGCAAGTAGTGGCACCAACAAGGTCGTCCGCAGGCTCCCCATATACAATAGATTCACTTTGGACCCGAAAACAATCGACAGGAAGAACCTTGAATGCAGCGAAGCTAACGTTACTAGAGTTTGATGGGCTTCGTGGCGGTAGCGGCGGCGTTTGGGGTGACTTGGGAGGCTTCAGGACACTGAGAAAGTTAGGTATGCTCCGGCGTTGTCCTAGCGGCGTATGTGTTTTTCCCGTGACGACCGCCTGTTGACTGTTATTGGCCGACGGTATCCGAGTAGGGTCGCTTGCATTCGAATATGTATTCTGCGTGCTGGTTTTGCCTGTAGTATTTAACCAGGACACTGTAAAACCAGCATTTTGGATGGGATCGCGACTGGCTTCTTCGAGAGGCGAGATGATGTACGCTCCTTCTTCCAGGGTCAGGGAAGGTGCGTAATAATAATCTAAAACAGTACCTTTCGTAATCCTAACAATCATGGAAAGGGGAACTCGAGTGTGTAGTTTGATTTTTTCCAGTTCATAGTCGAAACTCTGGGGTTCATCTTAGTGATGGGCTCCCAGAATGTCAGACCTTTCGGGAAGCCTACAATGATATAAAATGCATGGACAGTCTACCCAAACAAGTCAGAAGGTATGAGAGTACGAAATGTGGCATATACCAATAGCAGGATTTTCTCCTCAAGTCTGTTGCCCACTTTGACATTTAGCGACTCGGGAGAAAATGCTGTCCAACCGGATAGTAGTGTTTCGCCTTCTTCCAGAACACCAGAGACTGATATCGCAATGGCATCTGCACGAATCCTTGACAGGCGAATGAGCTCTCCTGGATCTGTAGTCTGCAACTTTAGGAGAAACTCAGAAAAGACGGATAGCCTTCTGCATCCAAGCATGAAGTCTATGACAGCTTGAAAGAACCAATCGCTGAACGTGGCACTATACATTCTGGCTAGGGAGTTGATGCCATCGTGGAGGATCCCCCCGATATCTCTCTTCCCGGTCCTGAACAAAGGCATTAGATTCGAGAGTGAATCATGATAGAGCTACTGTACCTAGTAAAATCACCCTACCCACTGACTGTGAGGGTAACCGGGACTGACGGCCCATTACTTACCTTCAGAGCTGAGGTACCAGCACTGCCAAGTCGATGAATTAATGATGGCGATAAAGGAGAGGAAGATGCTGCCCACTAGGCACGACTAATGGCATCCCCGTTGTTTGCCCATACTTCAGGATTCGTAAGCGCACGAACGACCAACCGTGGACGCTAGTGCGCACCGTCATTGAAAACCGCATCACTTTCCGGCCTCCAGCCTGGCGTTGGGATACCTAAACCCACAGCGCCTAATTGCATCCAAAGCATGTGTCGGGCAAATGACGACTGACTCCCGATAAGCTTGGTGTACAAGGAAGAACATGATGTGCCTGACCTGGACTACGTTGGTTCGGTCTAAGCAATCAATGCAATTGACTCGAAATACTCCCTTCTGTTTCGAAAGAAGTCTACCATTGGAGACCCAAAAGTACCTGCGATTGAGAGAAGAGACTGAGGAACCAAATTTAAGCTTGGTAGAGGTTGTTACCCTTGGCTCTCGAAAGTGCGCTCAAGCTGGCCAATCAGCTCCGTTAGTCGCTCGTACCTGGGCTCTTTTAGTTCCACGTCATACAACATAGCACATTGCGTACTTCATCCCCCTAGTCTCATGGTGAAAGTCGTAGGCATAATAACTGTGTCCTCTTAGCAATCTGAAAGAGCTGTTGTAGAACGTTCTACCTGACGTCTTTGTTTCCCATCTGATCCACATAAGCTTCATAAGCGTTGCACAAAGTACTCTCCTTGCCTCGTTGCTCTGCGAGGTTGACAATGGTCTGCGATATTTGTTCCAGCGCCCCAGCATCGGTAATGTATTTATTTGCTCACGTGTGGCCCATAAATAGGAAGCGTTGCCTGGAAATGACGTTTCATAGCATCCAAATTTTGTTCTGGCGATCTCTCTGGTGCCAGAACAGGCGGTGGTTTTAGGCTGTAGCCACTTTGTGTCCAGTACAGGGGGACTATCGTAAGTGATTAGAAGGCGTTTTACTGATCGAGTCCAGGTTTCCTTTACCGGAACCCCGAATCTGAACAAAGCTGAAGACATTGGACATTGAGTCTCTCTGCACAGGGTTAGCCCATGTTCTTCCATCAGCGTGGCGACACACCTGGATCTTGACTATTGTTTCAGTTTCGACAAAATTAGCAACATGGGCTTCATCGTCAATGCCCCGTCGCTGGTAGCGCAATCCAGCTCTGTTTCTAGACCGCCGAGAAGCTATAATATATTGTACAGGTGAAACAGTATCATCGTCTGAAGTGTATGAATTAGCTGGTAAGTTGAATTCAGCAACTTGGAAGTGTCCTTGTACAACCGGCAACACGTAGGAGTCTAGCTGCCAGGGTAGAGTTACTCAGATGCAGAAGATAGATCAAATGAAAACACTTACACCAGCATCAATAAAGGGTCGCAAAAGATTTTCATTCCACCAAAATTGTTTGTCGACTCGTCTCCAAAGAGGAAGTGTTGAAAAAGGTTCCGCGAGCGGGTCTAAACGAGATTCAAGGTCAATACTCGGCGAAAGGGCATCAAGTGATTCAAGCAATTGGTTCCGAGAACTGGACGTCAGGGATTGTTCAAGCTTGTGTTGTAACGACCTTGTGAGATCTGATATATATGATGATATATATGAACGCTCTTTAAACTTGTAACGTACCAAAGTGATACGCAAAGAACATGCAGCCCTTTGTGTACTCCCGGATGCAGCCGCGGATCACTCGGTCTTCGAGCTCTGCATGCTGCTCTTCCGCCGAAGATGTTGCAGTTAGACTTGTTGGAACCACAACATCAGGCTCCACTTGCATGTTCTCCGTGACCGAAGTCCCAATTGGGATGGAGCCCGGTTTGGTTGCGTTGCGTTTGGGTAGCCTAGCCCAGGATGATAGTCTGTTGGAAAGGGCTCCAGAAATGGGGATTCCAGAGGTTGATTCAGAAGATGTTGGAGTTGCCACTCCGGAGGTAGTAGGTGATGGAGAATGTGCTTTGGGAACAGGGATCATGAACTGTTTGTCGTTTGCCCTGATACGAGTACTTTCAGAAGGCTGTTCGAGTGCAAGGCCACTCTCCAAGAAAGACGTCTTATGAGCAGGGTTACGATTTTCTATGCTGTCTAAAACCCGCCTTGCACCATCTTTCAGAAGGGGGATCGCAGACACATTCTTTACGCCGTAGATGGCCTGACTCTCGTCGAGCACTGAGTCAGGCCATTTAGCATCCACGTATACAGTATTCGTGGTGACTCACAACAGCCAACATCCTGACGAACGGTGATAACTAAAAGATATGAAACTGTTGGATCCTTTTTAGACGACAAAACCTCTTGCAGGCAAGTAGTTATACCGTTGAATAGATCCAAGATACCAATTATTCCATAAACTATGGCGCTTGACGTCCAGTCTGCACCATTGCCAAGAAGTGTTTCGATCTTGCGCTCCTTTCCCCAGGACACACGAACATATGACCCGGGTTGTTGAGGGATTTGCGTATAAGGACGCATGAGCAACCCATCTTCACTGGCGATCACGGCGATATATTCGTGCGGATACAGATGGGGCATTGGTGGGATAGTGAAGCAAGAGTAGGTCAGATCTCAAAGAGGTGTTACAATACACCCTCCACTATCGATGTTCACGAAGTACTAGTAAAGATGGAAATAAATTGAGAGTTTTGCCCCTGACAAATGGACATCGGTACATATGTTTGACGCCTTCTACAGTGACAACACGGTGCTTGAATATCATACTACAGCTGTAACAGCAGAAGTTCTTCCTTCGACCCGAATCTCATAGCCATATCCTTGGCCATTCCCAGGTCCCTCGTAGTGCAACTGATTGAGATCATAGTTGCCTGTCGCAGGGTCAGTAAGATCTCGATTCTCTACTTGAGGAGCACATACCAATGAATTCCCAACCATGCTCCCTGACATGGTAGAGATTGCAGGTATTTCCTGAGAAGGCATCACGGTGACCCGCGGCGTAGATACTCCTCCGGCCTAGTTCCTGGGCCTCCTCGTCCGTCAAGTCCCATCGGTACCCTTGGTCGAGTACACCGTAGGCAAACGTACTGCCAGACCCAACAGAGAATAGATCCCCCTTCAAACGGGTACCATCAGAGTCCACGTAAAAGATAGCAGGACCCTACAACCCAATCAACACCCAATGGTGGAAATAATCGTAACGCTACCCACGGTCTTGTCCCAGCCACAAATCATCGTTCCCTAAGATTATTGAGAGGTTAGCCTGAATGAAATGATTGCGGCAAAGCTGTACCATGCTTAAACCCATGCCCTTGTAACTGTATACGAGATTACTGAGATACTTGCTAGCAGCCGAAACAGATATTCTTTCTCGGTTCCTAAGTTCGTGTAAACGACAATGCATGCCCAAGTATGTCTCCCAGAATTGGCAGTCAGCTGTAAAACAAAGGCTCTTAGATAGGTCAAAGGACACCGTAGCAGCCCTCGTACCAGCACCGCCTGCCATTGTACCCAGCAAGTAAGGGTTAATCTCGATGACCTTCTTCACAGTGCCCGAAGCTGGAGCAATGATTAGTGGGGTGACGATGTTCTCAGTATAACAACCTGCCAATATAGTTTCCAGCCGTGGCTCGTGAATCCACTGCGACGATGACACCTCCTTGGTATCTGAAAGCGAGAGTAGTCGTCCCATGCTGGATTTTGATCCTACAGGAGGGATCCGCATGATCATCTGTATGAAGCCTCAAAAACGCTGCTGGCTATAGACATAGGAGTGAGATATGATATGGGTCCATGGTCAAGCAGGGTCAACCCACGTCTGGCACCGATGGGACGGTGAAAGAGGGAGCACCCTTGGCCAGACTTCCGAAGCCAGCCACAGAACCCCACAGTGCGTCTGAAATGTCATCGTCATCGTCTACGACAGTTGCACCCCTCTTTCTCAGCTCTGTATTGGAGGTCGATCCAATGAACCCTCGAAGCAGACTGTCCATGGATGAAGCTTTACTATCGTGATGCAAGATTAGGCTGACGCGGCTTGTGAACGCGTTACGCGTACAAGGTATTTATTTACTGCTATTTGCGGTTCCACTACGCTATGGACGAAACTTGTCTACTCTCCATCCAAGCAGATTAGAATTACGCAGGTAGCTATTAAAGGTGAGTGTCATTAAGGACTACTTGAAGGCTGTAAGCAGTTACCTCTGCGACTATCTGCAGGCCCTTCCTAAGATCGTCTTTGAGATCCTATCACAGCGTGATGAGCAAAAACGAGCCAAGAGATCCAGAATCAAAACAATACCTCCACTTCCTCCACACCTATGCTTAGTCGGACAAGGAACGGGTCCTCTTTCGGATCGGCTCTGACACGGTGCTCGATCAAGGACTCCACTCCTCCCAAACTTGTTGCAGCCTTCCAACGGGTCAATGCAGGAACAAGAGAACCACACTCCACACCCACAATAAAGTACTCGAGAGAATGAGGCAAAGCATCCGCGTACTCGACTTTCGAGAGCTAGTGAGAAAGTTCAGTACATCTTCTCATCTCTGAATCAATAACGCGCGTACAAGAATAGAGAAGGTAGCATTATATCCACCCACCATCTGCGAAGCAGGATTGAATCCCCTACTGTCAGTCCCTTGGAGGCTAGAGTGCCACACTTTCGTGATTACTCCGCCAGGTATACCATCAAATTCCTTGCCCCTAGGAACAATAGCTTTGCTAAGCCACTGTGCCAACTCTGTCGCACTCGAAGACTGTCTCGGGATACGCAGGTGCATCGTGCGAAGTGAGCGCAATAAAAGCCAAGCCTCAAGGGATCCCATCGTGTTCCCCATATAGACACGATCGTGCCACAACTAGACAGTTCACATCGTCAGTCAATAACCTTGAATGAAGTTACCCACGTCACCTTTTCTCTCTCCTCTGCGGTCTGAACAATCAGAACGCCACTGAGGAGGTCTGAGTGACCCCCAAAATACTTCGTCCCTTCGGGGTGTATAAGAATCTACGGTCATTCAAGAAGTGTAGCTCGTTACCGCTGTGGAATATACAATCTGCCCCAAGATTAAAGGGATACTGAAGGGGAGGGGGACCAAAGGTTGAATCAACCAGTAGCTTTCCCCCGACTGCATGGATCTGGGACGGTCCGGAGTAAGCGAGGGCGCGCACAAGCTGATGAGGATCACGGACCTTGTCCGCGTAATATTTGATATCTCTGGGTGAGATCGTGAGATTCTTCTGGGATCGTATCCACACGGTCATACTTACCTCGACTCTCCTGTTGGATTCAAAGGTGTCTCTAACCAACACAAGTCACCTTCCTGGAAGTCATCGTCGAGGCCGATGATCGACGTGTTTTGATCATCAAGTCTGCCCCTCAAGTAAATATCGATTGCCCCATGACAACCCAAGTAGCCACCTGAGATCGCGATGCGTTTCGGCTTATAGTGAACAAGTGCCTAGTAGGAGGTGATTTAAATGACAATGAAGTGCTAAATGGTCAGGCACCGACAGAGAAGGCAGCAGCTATTCCAGAGGTGTATGTTATAGCATGACCATGCTGTGCCGGACGAACCACGGCATTAAAGGCATTCAAAATCACAGGAATAGGTCGATGACACAAAGGCTGAACGTACGTTCACTTTACTCAAGATCTCTTCTACTCTGGAATATATAGTCTGGGAGTATCGAGAGTAAACATGTCGATTGGGGTTCATGGCCCCGATCCCATCAGGATCACAATTGGGCCCAGCCCTGAAAGCTGGGAATATCACTCAACTATTGGTACAAGAGGATGCTCGGATGCTTACTAGATGTGACTGAGATGGATGGAGCGACTTCTATCCCTGTTGCATGGTCTCCATGAACTAGAATGGTACCGCTAAGCTGACCTGGTGTATTTCTAGGGGGCATGGAAGTTGTTGAGAGGGAGAGACCTGCTTCCGTTTGCGGCCGAAGTGTGTATTTAAGTCTTGATGGGAAGATGATCCGTATAAACCCCTAACAAGGGTACAACAGCTTCGCAAATGGCTAGAAGTTGGATGCTTTCTATTACATCGTGATGCATTACGGGTGGAATATCAACAACAATTTAGCCTTATTAGCCCTAGGATTTGTTCTTGGCATATTTCAAAAATCTCTCCATCATGTCTACCCATTCTTCAACATCATGTTTCCCTACCCCGTCCACCCATTCATGAGCTTCATTGCGACGTTCCAACTCCCTCCATGCCTCCTTCAAGACCAGAAGCTCTGAATACATCGTCTTTTCCCACTCACGGACTTTGAGTCCAGGACCATCGCCAGACTCTGCAGCGAACGCGCTTAGCTCGTCTAGATAATCCCATCGCTCAGTTCCCACGAAAGTAAACCATCGTTCTAACAGCTCATCCGGAGTAGAAGCGCCTTCCTCTGCAAGTTTTTTCCATCTTTCACATGCTCTGTCGGTTTCTTCTTGGTGATTCAGCGAACAAGGATCAGCGAAGACTCGAACAATCGCATACGCTTGGGCCTCTGCAAGCGGTAGCGGCGCAACTTTGACGGGAAGCACCATAAATGCTAAAGAGGACGTTGGGCAATGGCTTTGGAGAGGAAATAAGAATTTTGCTAGAGGAAAAACGTGATTCCTCGGGTAGTACAACTTAGGATGGAACGATGGGTTGGTTGGGATTGGTGGTCTAGCACAGATGAAATCTGAACCGAAAAAGGGGAAGTGTAATTGGAATCCGGTAGCCAAAATGCAGTAATCGACGTTGTCTTCCACCATGCCACCTTCGAACAGGACACGGCCATCATCATAAAGATGGAGCGTTTTGCCCACGCGCTTGAAATGCTCATCGCCTGCTGGAACCGCACCACTCGCGGAATGTATGACAGTAGTGGCATGTGAGGCGACTTCGGTAGAGATATCGTTGCCACTGAAGCCACCACCGATAACCAGTACTTTGCGTCCAAAATTTCCAGGTCGTCTGTACCATGCAGAGTGGATGGCCCTCCCCGTGCTCAACCAATTCTCCACCCCAGGAATCTTTGGTATTCGTGGAAGTCGGAAGCGGCCATTTGCAACGACGAGATGATCAAATAGAAGGGACTCTCCTGTAGAAATATTAATAACCCAGTAGGTATCATTCCATTTTGCGCTTATAACGGTGGTATTGAATCGGATAAGTGGTGAAAGGTGAAAGTGGTGCACATATGACTTCAAGTAAGCCAACACGGTATCTGCAGATGGAAATAGTGGTGTTGAATGGGGGAAAGGAAAGCTCGTGAAAGCCATCATGGGGTGTGGAAGATTTGTCGTTAGTGAATCATAAAGGGGGGTCAACGGTGGATCATTGGTTGGAAGAGTGGGTAGCCTGGAGGCCAGTGATAGGTTTAAATGAGAGATTTCAGGTTGTAGCGTACCAAATACCACCAACATCTTCGCGGGCCTCGAAGGTGGTTACAGTCCAAGTGCCTGATCGGCAGTATGTTGACTCAGAGAGAACTTTGAGAGCCGCCAGGCCTGACGGTCCTGCACCAATAACGCATATGCGTTTTGTTGGTCGTGGAACTTGCATTGACGGAGTTGGTGACGAAATGGTGGCATGCGACGAGACTGAATTCCCTCAGTTGGCATCAGAACTCAAGAGGCTAACGTGTAATGTAGGCACAGGATATTCGGGTCCGTTAGTGAGACCATGTTACACGATGCATATTGGCAAACCCCTATCAGAAAATCGATCAGTGCTGATGATCAATGCTAGACCTCAAACCTATTTGCATAAATGACTGCTTTCGTCGGAAAAACACTTGTTTCACCTTCGTGTACTATGCCCACTTCCCTTCATGAAGTACCCATGTCGGACAACAGTCCTGCGAGGATGTGGGGGGTTAACTACAGGGGCCAACCCCTCTTCGAGACACGGCCATTTGGCCAATTCAGGGCAGTGATACCGCACGAAAAATATCTGATTAGGAAAGGCGATGTATTACAACGTTACTTGGTTGACATAGATGTCATAATATAAGTAATTATCGCATCGATACCAACATGTTTGAACCAGATTGATACTGTGAAGTAGTTAGAAAAGAGGTATGACAACAGGATCTCCAACATCCTTATGTCCTACAGCTACTATGCTGTCGTCTTTATACATGCTACATAAGGGTGCCAGTACCAATGCTATACTGTGATCTGATGTCACAGTGATACTGTTCGCAGTACGCGGCCTATATACCAACCTGTATTCAGACGTTATTTACTGAAGCACAAAGCACACACCTGCTGTGGTCCACTATCTTTTATTTCATTATAACGGCCTGCATGTGAAGCTTTGCATGAAGTGTTTTATACATAAACCAGGTGTACTACTAAACAATGCAAAAAAAAAACTAGAATGGCACACCAGTCTTGTCCATGAGATTGCAATAGAGTTAGGCAGCAAGAAATCAACAATGTCTTGCATTGCATGGCTTATGCATCCGAGAAGTTTGAGGGTGAGTGTATGGTTTAGTCTCCTTATGATCCTTGTACCATTGGGCATAGTGCAAATAACCTGTACTCCAAGCGCCAAATAAAAGCACATCTCTCAATGCATCTGGTATCAAAAAAACTGGGGGCAGCAACCATCTTTCCATGTCATCCAACAATTGTTCACCTTCACTGGCATAATTGGAACTTGCAACTTCTGTGTCTTGGTGTACAACCTCTTCACCCCAACAATCCTTTCCCTCCTCCCTCAGGATTTACACCAAATCATCGAGGAGGAAACTGGATTCTCAATGGATGTCCTTGTTGAGCAGCTATCTGGGGACTGGTGTAGCAGGGGAGACTGGTCGTGGTGACCTTGTAAAAATCTCAATGTCTGTCTCTGTACATGCATGTCTGTGCTCTACTGGTGCTGACTAAGCATCACCTGACCTCTCTTCCTGCCCCTGTCCCTGGTCCCCCTACTACATGTGCCCCCCTCAAAAGTGATGATGTCCTTGTCGTCAATGGACAGGTTGTTCTTCCCTCACTATCCTGGGTTGTCCCACTCTACCCCTTTACTGGCTTCTCCTCTGACATCTGCCTCTTCTGTTTGGCCTGGCCTGCCCATTCCCATCTCCCTGCTCCAACCTGGGGGCTCTTCTCCAGCCGGTATTGTGTCCCCTTTTGTCCCTTCACTACCTGCTCCTGTTCCTTCCTTTTGCTCTGTCTGAGGTCCCATGGGTTGCTCGGGTGTTGGTGCTGCTAGTTGTTTTATGTGTTCTTGTTGGTCTTTGTGCAGTTGTGTACCCTCCCTTGGTAGGAAGGTGCAGAGATGGTGTGCACTGAACTTGCCCATAAGCAGTGCACCTGTTAGGGTTTCTAGTTTATATGAGTTCCTTAGTCATGAAGTGACTCTGTAAGGGCAAGACCACTTAGGTAGTATTTTTTGTTCAGTTTTGAAGGTGTAGTCTAGGTCGCTACAATATACCTGCATGAGCTGTCCTGGAGTGAAGGTGACCTCTGCAGGTTGTCATTTCAGCACATGATGGTCGAATGTTGTTTTTCACTTGATTGTGTGATGTATTGCTTCATCATACCTGTCCAGCCACTGTTGTGCCACATAGGCCATATGCGTTGTGGCATCAATGTTCGATGGTTCTGTAATACTGTGTGTTAGTTCCATGTGTTTAGTGTCTACTACTAGGCCTAGTAGGAGTTCTTTGGGTGTAAACTTGAGGGACAGTAGTAGGCAGTTGTTCATGGCATGGATGGCCTTGTCTAGGTGGTCGGGCCACGTTTTGGGTAGCTTTTCCCAGTCATTGTTGGTTGTGTTATCTTCCCCCAAGCTGGGTGTGCATAGATACTTGAGGACATGTAGTAGTAACTTGTTTGTACCTTCAACTAGCCCATTGATCCATGGTGAGTATGCTGCTACTATGTGATGTGTACATGACCACTTAGCACAGTATTCCTTGACTAGTTCATTGTTGAAGTGTCGTCCTGTCAGTCATGAAGGTTTCTGCTGCTGTGAAATTGTTGAAAATGCCATTCAGGCTGTCTACTGTCATCTTTGCTGTGCCTGCTGTTTTAAACTTGGTTACCCAGAGATGCTGTGAAAAGGTATCCAAGAAAAGGCCAAGCATATGGTATCCTCCTTTGCTGGTTGGCATGGATAGGTAGTTGCCCACTAATAGTTTGAATGGATGCCATCAGGTTATTGGTTCAAGTAGTGCATTTATCTTGGGCATGCCAAAGTTCTTGCACTTTGCACAGGCTTGAATAGCATTCATTATTGAGAGGTTGAACTTTGGTGAATGGTATCAATCTGTTAACACAATTTTTAAGGTGTCCCATCCCCAGTGTCTGCCAGATTCATGTAGGCATGCTGCTTTTTCTTCAGCCTCCTCCCTTGTGATACACTCCACTTTGTGACGCAGTCTGATGCTAGTGCCACTGTGGAGTCTCCATAATTTACCTTGTTGTATTATATATTGTTTTGCTCTGTGTCTTGCTCTGCTGTGGTCTCTGATGGGTGTGGTTGTGTCTATGTTGAGTATCATGTCTATGACCTCTAGGAACAGTAGTTCCATTTTAAAGCATTGACAGAGGTGTTGTTTGTTGTGTGGTAACTTCTCAATAGTGAACATGTTGTTGACGAGGCTGGATGTTGCTTCTGGGTCTGGGCTGACTGACCAGCTGCTCCCATCCTCATTGTTGCACTCTGTGCTGTCCCATTGGTGGTTTAATCCATCTGCAATGATGTTCAGTCGTCCTGGTATGTGGCACACTGCCACAATATTGTGGGCAATTATTCCATCTCTCCACCATGCATGGGCTGCTGATATGCAGTCATTTGACAAGATGTCCTTGAGAGCTTGGCAGTCTGTTTCTATCTCGATGGGGAATCCCCAGATTATGTCAGAGAAGTGATCTAAGCCAAATCTCAGCACTGTGAATTCTAGTAAGAATGGTTTATAGTTTCTCTCAGCTGCTGATGTTCACTTTGATGCAAATGCTATTGGTACTGTTTTCATTACCATTTTGCCACTTGGGGTTTGAAGTTCAGTCCGTTGAGTGAGTACTGTGCTGAAGCCCTCTTGGCACCCATCCATAGTTACTATAAAGGATGTTCCATCATAATGTGGGGTGTGTAGGGTTGGTTGACTTGTTAGTGCAATCTTGAGATTCAGAAAGGCTTCTGTATGCTTGTGTTCCCATTTATCTGCTAGTTTGTAATTAGTTAGTGCTCTCTGGTATGTGGACTTTGAGATCAGCTTAGGTATATTGGCTTGTTTTAGTAGATTGCAGAGCGGTCCTTCAATCTTGGAGTAGCCCTTGATGAGGTCTCAGAAGTGTCCTGTTAGGCCCAGGAATGACATGAGGTTGAGTGCATGGTCAGGCTGTTTCCATTCGACTATTGCAGATAATTTTGCAAGGTCCAGTTGTACACCACCTGGGCCAACTGTTGTGCCTGCAAACATTGTCTCTGTCATATACAGGTGGCACTTTGTTGGTGATAGCAATAACTTGTGTTCTCTGCAGTGTTGAAAGACTCTTCATGGTTTTGCCATCATTCCTGGAAACATGTGTTCCCCGCAGCCACCATCATCGATGAACAGTTCCATGGTGTTGTCAGCTAGGATATCATGCAGGCAGTTGGTGACAACTGCTGAGAAAACTGTCAGTGTACCTGTCCATCCCATTGTTATGGTGGAGACCATAAACACCTTTGGAACCGGTGCCTAAAGGACTAACCCTAACCCTAGCTGGGATGCACCCTCGTCACTAAGATTTGTTAGTATAGTACCTTGCGACCGGATACCCTTGGTCCGGAGCCTCAAGAGACTTGTTGTCCTCAGTCGGTACAAGTAAGTGTTGAGGAGCGAATTGCAAAGGGGACAAAAGATGGGGATTCCACCTTTTGCCCTCTGGTCTATATACTACAGTGGGTAATTGTAAATAGTAACTGCTGCAATCACAATTTGTCCTGCTATAGTATTGGTAGGTGATTGGTCCATGCCAGAGATGGTCTGACAGTTGGAAATATCCTAAGAGGGAAGATAAATGATGCCCATGACATGACATGTCGTGATCATGTGACAAGTCAGGGGTAAACTGCCAGAAAACAATGAAGGGCGGTTTCCTGGTACATTGTATAGTAAAACACAAGGGAAAAGAGAGAGGAAACATATGGTAGCATATGATGGATGTCCGCAAAGCGTCTGTTGAAAGGTAAATGATCAAAGGAAAAGGAAAGCATACATGTGAGACAGAGTTGTCATAACATCACCCCCCCCTCTATGGTCAAGTGCCTTGCTTGCTGCCCTGTTGTCCTGCAAAAGGTAGTCTGGGTTCCCAATACGGCCTTGACTCGTTGTGATCCCACTTCCAATGCCTGAGACAGTTGCACTCAAAGCACCAGTAGCTGAAGAGTGGATGCAACAGTGGGACGTCCTTCTTTCCAGACAGATAGTACCAGAGATCTGGGACAATGGGGACCGGTGTGAAGGCCTGATCCAGGATGGGGACCATGGTCGCAGTGGCATTGTGGAGTTGATGGTTCATGGTGTCCGTTTTCACCGCCATGAAGAAGTGGCTCCAGTTGGCCCGTTTGTTGCTGGTTCAAGCCACAATGGCATCAGCCATTGTGGACACAGCCCATACATACCTGAGGCTATGGGCGAGTTCAGATGGAATGGGGGTGATATCTGCGAGCAGGGGTTGGTCGGAGTGTCTGGATGTGGTACCCATGGCAGTCACGGGAGCAACCATCAGGGGGGGGGGTGGGCCTGGTGGCGGTGGGTAGAGGACTGGGGTGAGTGGATCTGACTTGAGGATGTGGAGAACTTCCTCTGTCTGTTGACTCGTCCACCAGTTGGGATGGGCAAGCTCATCCCATGTGGGCCCTAGTCCAGCAGTGAGGGCATCTTGGTTGGCAAGAAGTCGGCATAACAGGGTGCAGTAATGTGGGATGATCAGGGGGAAGCGCCAAGGTTCTTCCAGCATGCTGCTCGAGAAAGGAATCAAAAGTAATGAGTAGAGCAGGCCCATAAAGATCGTGCACCATTCTGATCAATCCTCTCTGATCATTCATTGCCTTTATTACGTCTTCTCCTGTTACCTTAGCCTCTCCGTCGCTCATCAGGATATTTGCCAACTCCGAAATTACCATCTCACTAACCCTCTGGGCAATCTGTTCTGTGTCCCAGAAGACCTGGGACAGCATCTGTAAACATTCATGTTCGATTGGTGCTCTCCATCCAAGCATGTCCCATGACTTGAAGTTATTAAGCACCCAAACATAGCTGATGAACTGGTCAATGGTGGGTTCAAGACTTCGGAGTGGGGTGGGAACATGGTGACTTGGGGCATGGACGGGTAGAGCATCATTTGGGGATGTTTCATCGGAGCTACTGATATAATACAGTGTGGGCTCATGGGGGGCAGAGATGGAGACAAGAGGGGGGAAAGGGGGTATGACCCATTGTTCATGCTGCCTGGCACTCCCTTCAGCTGGTAAGCCTGAGGAGGGGACTGGGGGAGCTGTGTGGGTTGTGGAGGATATTCTGGTGTGGTGAAGGGGTTGGGTCTGATTATGTCGGGAGGAACAGACCCGCAGGGGAGCTGGGAGTAGCGAGGGGAAAGGATCAGCGAGGTCGTCTGTTGGTAATTCATCGAAGAGCCCTTGGTAAATATCTTTGTGGAAATTGTCAGGAGTGGCATAGCCTGAAGACATTTATAACATGGGAGGGGCGTCTGGGTATGAGGGCAGAATATGGTGGGTGTTTTGATACTTGGTCAGCAACTGGGCTGCATTTTTAAGATTCTTGGCAGGTTCCCACGTATTTTCTGAATCCAGATATCCTTTCCACTTGATCAAATACTTCCACTTCTTTCGGTGGGTTTTGTGTTTAAGTATGGCCTCGATTTCCCATTCATTGTGGCCTTCAATGATTTCAGGAGGCGCAGGAATTGGAGTCAATTTGTTGATAGGGGTGGTGATGTATGGGGTCAACTTACTGGTGTGGAACATGTCATGGATCCGCCAGGCTCTCAGAAGCTCCAATCAGTAGTTTATGGTGGTGACTTTTTTGGTAATTGGAAAAGGGCCATACCATCTTGGGGCAAGCTTCTTTGAAGGCACATCCAAATGTAGGTTACCCACATCTAGCCAAACCTTATTGCCAACTTCGAATTCCTGATACCCTTTTCCACCATGCTTCTTCAGCATAGCTTCTTGCATGTTTTTGTGTGTGATGATGGCTGCATTGCGTGCTGCTGCCAATTTCTCCAGATGTTCTTCCGAAAGGGGGGTGTGGCCAATTGGATCCATCAGATAGGGAGTTGGTTCATATCCATATAGGAGATAATACGGTGTCTGTCCGTGAGTCAAATGGATACAAGAATTATGGACAAACTCAGCGTTCAGGAGGTATTTGGACCAGTTGTCAGGGTCATGTCCTGTGTACATCTTCAGGAAGGTGCCAACTTCCTGGTTGACCCGCTCCGCTTCCCCATTGGACTGTGGTCAATAGGCAGTAGTTGCTTTCATTTCAATTCCAATTGCAGCATAGAGGTCCCACATAAAGGCTGAGATGAACTGTGGACCTCTGTCAGATACTACTGCTTCGGGGACACCAAACCTGGGGTATACGTGGTTATGAAACAGGTTTGTGATCCCCACAGAATCTACAGTTTTGTTAGTTGGTAGGAATACCACTGCCTTTGTTAGTCCCTGGTTGACTATGGTAAGTATGGCATCATTGCCATGGGAGTCAGGGAAGTCAGTGACCAGATCTATGGAGATCTGCTTAAATGGGAAGGGGGATTTCAACATGTCATGCAGTGTGATCAGCGGGGTGGTCAGATGCATATTTACCTTGTTGGCTTGGCAAACAGTACATCCTCGCATGTATGACTGAATGTCGGTGTGCATTTTGGGCCAATAGACATGTCAATTCATCTTCTTCATCATTGCTTTTACTCCAGGATGGCCTGCAGGCCGTAGATTGTGGTATTCTTTCAGGACTTCTTTCCTTCGCTCTTCATTTATGTATATTTTTCCTCTTTTATTGTCTTTGTTGTTTAATTCTTTTATCCACAGGTGTTCTGTATCCTTCAGTATCCTACCCATCAGTTCTCCAGAGAGGGTGTAGACCTTTTTGTTCTTTGTGACGGCAGTCTTTGGTGGTTCCTCAGATGGGCACCTGTCCGTTGCAACTCTCGAGTGAACTTGTGAACTGTCGGGAGTTTTAGGGGTCATGTGTGAAATAGTACTGAAACAGCGCAAGATGCACAGGTTTTGGATGTTCACCCCCCCCTCAGCCACAAACCATAAAGATTCTGGGAGAAGAGTAGTTGGGGGTTGATCATCGGCTTCGAAATTCACCATGCGAGATAATACATTGGGCAGGATATTGGTTTTCCCCTTAATATAGATCATCTGTAGGGGGAAGGATTGAAGCATAGCCTGCCAGCGAGACTGGCATGGCATTAGCTTCTGTGGTTCTCTGAAATACATCATATTTTGATGATCAGTGTAGACCATTGTGGGCACCACAGGCGCAAGCAAGTAAGTACACCACTCCTTGAGAGCGCATATTACTGCCAATAACTCCAAGTCATAGACTTGGTAGTTCTGTTCGGCACTGGTTAGGGATTGTGAAAGGAAAGCACATGGGTGTAGTTTGTGATCTGGTCCCTCTTGACTGAGGACTGCTCCGGTTCTGAGCTGGGAGGCATTGGTGTGGATCACAAATGGTTTTCTGAAGTCTGGTAGGCGCAAAACTGGTTCTGAAGTAAGTTTGGCCTTGAGTGCGTCGAAGGCCTTTTGTTGTTCAATGCCCCAAATGAAAGGCATGTTCTTCTTGCTAAGGTTGTGCAGCAGTCAGGCAATTTGAGAAAAGCCTTGCACAAACATTTGGTAGAAATTGCAGAAACCTAGAAAGCTTCACAATTCTTTTAGTGAATTTGGGACCTTCCACTTGTTAATAGCTTTCGTTTTTACTGGAGAAGGTTCATAAGACCCTTCTTTTATTACGTACCCCAGGAAGTCTAGTTCTTCTGTTTCAAAGGTACATTTCGAAAGCTTCAACCGAAGGTTTTCTCTTTTGGTGATGGTTAAGAACTCTTTCGTTCGTTTGCAGAGTTCTTCCTTCATTTTTCCATGAATTGTTGTGTCATCCATGAATATGACACATCATCATCCATGGATCATAGTACTGAACTTTGTGTTCATGTATCTCTGAAAGGTGGGCGGTGAGTTCGTTTGACCAAAGAACATCACCAGGGGCTTGAACAGCCCTCTAGGGGTTACAAAAGCCCCTTTCCACTCATCTCCTTCTTTGATATGTATGTTTGTGAACCCCCATCATATATCAAATTTAGTGAAATACTTTGATCCCACAAGTTCATCCAGGAGCTCCTTGATGTCAGGGAGCAGATAGGAGTTGAGCATGGTGTGCTTATTCAGGTATTTGTAATCCTGGATGAGTCATTGCTTTCTGTCTTTCTTCCCCACAAAGAAGACGGGGGTGGCTTGCGGAGACTTGGATGGTCTGATTTTTCTGCAGGCCAAATTTTCGTCTAAAAATTTATCAAGCTTGGTCAGTTGATCCATCCTTTCTTGGGAACAAACCCTTCCTTTAGTTTGATTTCGTGATCTAGAAAGGGTTGATGTTCTGGGAGTGGAACATCTTTTTCAGAGAAGACTTCTGCATATTCTTGGTATTCTTTCGGAAGTACAACTTCCTTCTTCTCTGTCAATGCTTCAAGTTCCATCAAGATCAATGTTCTTGTTATTTTGGGTGTCTCAGGGTCTGCAGGTCCCCAAGAAATTAGCTTACGTGTTAGCCAGTTTATGATCGGGTTATGTTCCTTTAACCAGGGCATTCCCAACAGAAGCCCTTCACCGTTACCCATTGTGGCCACGTATGCTCTTACCTGCATCTCTTTACCCCAAATCCTTATGACAAAGGTGGTGATACAATCGATCATTTGATTTGTCTTGCCCATCACACTTCTGAGGTTCCATGCCTTTTCTATCTTCCTTGTTGATAGGCATTCCTTCTTGATGGTTCTTCGATCAATGATGTTGGTTTTGGCACTGGAGTCGATTAAGGTTTTGATCAGAGAGTTGCCGCATTCCACTAAATAGGCTGACCCATTGATTGATGATACACATAAATCATTTTCGTATTTGTAGGTTGTTCGTACATTGGTTTCAATGATTCCTATCTTTAGTGTACAATTTTTGTCAGAAACAGGGGCATGAGCCGCAGCAGAAGCTTGCCCCCTTAAAAATCCTTAGAGGACGCACCAGAAGAGGAAGAAGGTATGTCCTTGCTTTCTAGATGCACCAACTCTCTTTTTATTTCCTCTATCCTGGCTCCTCTATCCTTTTTGGGTGCCCGACAATCCTTAGCAAGGTGTCCTTCTTTGTTGCAGTTGAAACACACCCTTGTTTCTCATTGTCAGCGACTGTTGCTGTTGCTCCAGCTACTGTCTTTGGTTGCAGAGTCTATGTCCATCATGTTTGGATCTCTTCGTTGCAAATGGTGATTGGGTTTGGCATTGTAGCCTTCATTTTTCCACAGAAAATTTTTGTCGGAGTTGGAGGCCTTGCCTTTGTACATCCTCAGTGTCACCATTGACACTCTCACTCTTGTAGCCACCTCTTTCCATTCAGAGATGGTGGATGGGATAAGTCCCAGTCCGAGTATTCTTCAGCTAATTGAGGGATGTAATCCCTTTCTGAAAAAGGTTGTGGCTGCTGTGTTATCTTCTAGCAGGCTGGCTTGGGCTAGCAAATTCTTGAAGTTAGTAATGTACTCATCGAGAGAATGCTTCCCTTGTTGTATTGAGGATAGCATTATTAACACCATTGCCTTGATGTCACCAATCTGGAAGCAGTGTTCCATCTTCTTTTCGAACTCCTTGAACGAGTCGTAAAAGTGAAGACCGTAATCTCCAGTGGTGGCATTCGTGACATATGATTGTTTGAAAGACAGGGCCGATCCCTTGTCCATGAAGGAAAGGACAAAGCCAATCCTTTTCTTGTCTGTATCGTAGATATGAGCATTCATTCCGAGGTATACTTTTACTGATACTATCCATCCGGAATATGCTTGATGGTTGCCATTGAATATGGCGGGCTTGTTCATGCCCAATTCTCTGCCCTTGGCCTTACTGTTGCTCGTAGAGTCGTGACCACTTCCTCCTGGTCCTTGAGTGCAGCCTTTACCCTTCTTGGCAGCTGCTGATACCTGCGTCCAGTACCAATGGATGATTTCAGCCAGGGATGGCCATTGCCCAACAAATGGGTCTTCGATGGTATTGCCTCAAAAGGCATCTGCTAATTGGTCAGCCATAGCGCATTGTTTAATATCTGGAATCAGGATATCCAAGATTATTGAATGTGATAGCAGATCAACAGTAGGTGTTTCGAGGGAGTCGTTATCCGAGTCAGGTTCCTTTGGATCTCAGTAAGTGGAGAAGTCTGATCCAACCGTCGGGTCAACGTCAATATGAATAGGGGAAGAGGTACCAGCGATGAAGATGTCAGGTATGTGCTTCTCTGTCTTGGAGGTAGAGTCATCCACCATCTTGTGTGAGATCGGTGGCAGTGGAGTGGAGAGTCCTAGACCAAAGCCTTTGGATGGGTGACTTGTCCGCTTGGGGACAGGGGGTCAGAACTTTCCAGAGGAAGAGCTCGACCTGACATAATACTTTCTAACTGTGGTGGGCTAGGAAGAGGGGTGACTAGTGCATATGGCTTGTGCGAGTAAGTAGCACTAGTAAGTAAATGGGATTTGTTAAGGGATAACTACACCTTAAGCTGGTATAGGGGCTTGACTGTGGCGCAAAGCCTACAGAGGTTGATGTACAATGGGGAAGTCATAGAAGGGGTGACTGGTGTAGGAGGATACCAGAGGGTCGCCGTAGGAGGACAGCGACATTGAAGAGGGTGATCTTTTGTTCTCTGTTACAGTGGAGACCATAAACACCTTCAGAACCAGCACCTAAAGGACTAACCCTAACCCTAGCCAGGATGCACCCTTGTTGCTAAGATTCATTAGTATAGTACCTTGCGACCAGATACCCTTGGTCCGGAGCCTCAAGAGACTTGTCATCCTCAGTCAGTACAAGTAAGCGTTGAGGAGTGAATTGCAAAGGGGACGAAAGATGGGGATTCCACCTTTCACCCTCTGGTCTATATACTACAGTGGGTAATTGTAAATAGTAACTGCTGTGATCACAATTCGTCCTGCTATAGTATTGGTAGGTGATTGGTCCATGCCAGAGATGGTCTGACAGTTGGAAATATCCTAAGAGGGAAGATAAATGATGCCTGTGATGTGACATGTCATGATCACATGACAAGTCAGGGGTAAACTGCCGGAAAACGATGAAGGGTGGTTTCCTGGTACATTGTATAGTAAAACACAAGGGAAAAGAGAGAGGAAACATATGGTAGCATATGATGGATGTCCGCGAAGCATCTGTTGAAAGGTAAATGATCAAAGGAAAAGGAAAGCATACATGTGAGATGGAGTTGTCATAACACCCATCGCCATTCTCTTATACCATAGGTATCCTCTTCCATCCATGAAGAATGTGAAGTATGGTCTCCATTTCTCTGGAATTTCTATAGCATAGACACCAGAGGCAAAATCAAATACTGAGATGTACTTGTGTCTGCTTAAGTGTTGCTGTTTAGCCCTGATGTCCCCCTGGAACATTGGTGGTACTTGTGTGGCCTTATTCAGTTCTGCAAAGTTCTGGGTTATGTGCCACTTTGGTATCTTGTCCGGTGGTTTCTTCTTGATGTGCTCCCATGTAGGGTTCCAATTAGTGGTTTGGACGGGTTGTGGTATATCGGCTTCTAGGCATTGTTTGTTTAGTTCATGCTGTAGGTTGTCCAGCATCATGCCTCCATTAGCATCATGTACTTTCTGGGTTAGTACTGTTGGTGCTACATGCTTTATTCATGGTATTTCCACAGCTTCTATCAGGTCAGCATCCAACATTTGGTTGACCCACTTGTGCATGAATTGTCATTGGGGTGGGTTCATGGGTCTTTGGTGTACTGTTGTCTGGAAGGTTGCATCCTTGGGTATGTTTAGGTCCACCTGTGCCCCTGGTATTGGTAGAACTTTGCTCAATGAGCAGGCAAAGATGTCAGCATATTCAGTTAGTAGTTCAATTACCTCTTTTTTCTCTTCCACTGTTAGATCAGTGCCAATCTTAACATTTTGTATAATGTATTCAATTCTTGGTGTGGTGAATGGGTTTGTTCATCTGATGAAAATGCTATCAGTGTTCTTTGATGCAGTTTTTTCTGTACTTGCCTTTGCCTCCATGTTTGTACTTTGTGGTAGTATTGCTGTTGGGCTTGTTGTTGGTGTCACTATATAGCTTGCTACAGTTGTGGTTTGTGATTTGTTGCCTTCTAGGAAGCAGTTGTGTAGTGTTGCTGTGGTCTTGTTGTCGGTGATCACCACTTCATCTGTCTCATAGTTGTGTTTGGTTTTGAACATGCATAGTAAGGGTTTTCCAAACAAGAAAGACCATCCTCCTCTGCTGTTGAAGACTTCAAAGGTTCCAGCTGTTTCTACTCCTGCCATGTGGATTGTGCCTGACCATGTTGCTTCTGATGGAACAATTGCTCCATTTGCCATCTGTAGTGCTTGACTGGATGGTCACCAACCATGCAGGTTGTGCTTGATCTTGTTGAACACAGTGGAGCACATGGCTCCTGCCATTGCTCCATCATTGAACAGTGCCTTTACTTGTACCATTGTGCCGTCTGGGTTCTTGAATGTGATTGGGTGGGAGAATGGGACAGTTTTGTTGGTTGGGTTGGGAGTGTAGTTATGGTCACTGTTTGCCATGGAATAGAGGTCAATAATGCATGGTCTATACAGTGGTACATGCAAGTCATTGGATGTTACTGTAGATATGTTCAATACCTGGGTTGTTATGCTGTCCTTCATAGTGACCCCCCTTTGTTTCCCTGCTCCTCTAGGGCTATGAGTCTAATGCTAGACACTGTTTCTATTGAAAGGTCCCAAAGTCCTGTTACAGAGTGCTCTCCAGGCTGTTTTGTTGCAGTTAAGTCAAGATGTGTCCCCTTCTGTTGTTGGGCAGCTCCTGCTGTCATGGCCATGTGTGCTGCAATGGAAGCATTCTCCTGAGCATATCACCACCATCCCTGGTTTGAGTGGGTAAGGCATGTGCTCTGAGATTCTTGTGACATTTCCATGCTTCACTGTCCAGGCTGCAAGTTGGCTTAGGTACATTCTTTGTCCATCTCCATCTGGCTGTTGGTGGGGATATGTTTCTAGCACCCGTCAGATGGTTTCTTTCTGTTCCTCTGTGGGTGGTGTGTGCATGGGAGCTTGTCTGGGTCCTGGCTGTAACATGAAGCATGTTGTTTGCAGGTTTCCTGTTCATGTGATTGGGCCCATTGTTGTTTGTGCCACTGCTACTTGCCCGATAGTCAAGCACTGTAGCTGTGCTGTGAGGTCTGCCATTGCAGCTCTCTTTGCCACTTCTACCTTCTGCAAGAGCTTTTGGTCCCTCTCCTCCTCCTGCCTTTTTCATTCCTCTATCTCCTCTCTTTCCTGTTTCAATTTTGATGTATTCACCTCCTTCACCACCTTTGTGAACATCTCCCAGTCTGCATACTCATCATCTAGTAGTTTCTTGATAGCTTTTGGAAGCTGTTTCTTAACCTGCCAGATTAGTGTCAGTCCAGACTCAATTCCTGCTAGTGTTGCCAGTTCCATTACTTCTTCTGCCCACTTTACATGCATCCACACCCTCTGTCATCCTACCATCTTAATTATTCCAACATCTTCCTCAGTAATCTTGAGTGCTAGCAGTTTGGTTTGGTACTCTTCTGACATCTGTGTTGCACTTTCAATTGTGGGCCACCTAGTATTGAATGCTGCTACTAGATCATCCCACACTGTTGTACCATTTTTCATCTGGCCCTGGTACCACTTTTCTGCCAGTGAGCCTGTTCCAAGGTAGTTTGCTAGCACCGCAATCTTCTGTGTGTCAGGAGCCAGTGGGTTTAGGAACAGCATGCTCCTATTAAACACTTTGAGGAAGTCACTTGCATTTTCTGATGCAGTCTGGTCTCCATAGAACAGTGGGACAGCTTCTGCCATTAGGTGTGGGCATGGTGGGGGTGCTACATTGGTTGGGGGTGCTGGTTGTGCAGGCGATGCTGCTGGTAGTGATGATGCAAGTGGTGTTGCCATTGGTGGTGGTGCAGTTGGGGAAGGGGCTGTGAGGGCTTGTCCTCTCTATTGGTTGGTGTGGGTGTTGATACTGGTGGGGTGGGCAGTTGTAATGTGGTAAAGTCTCTATAAAAATTGTCTTGTTCAGGGCTGGCCAGGGAGTTTGGTCTGGATGGGGGTATTCCCCATGTAGAGGCATGTTCTGGTGATGATGATGGTGTTTGTTCTGGTGACTGTGGTTCTGATGGGAGCAAGAAGTCACTGGTGGTGAGTGGTGTTCCAAACAGTGATGGAATGCTTGGTGATGTGGGTGGATGCAAGGGCAGAAAGTGGCCTCAAGCATCATGTTGGAGATTTCTGCAAGACAGGTTGGTGGTATTACTGTATTAAGTTCTGGGGAGTTTGACTTAGTTATGTGCTTTTGTGCTCTGTGACATGTGTACTCTGTGAGGTGGCCTTGTGTTTGTATGGTGGTGCTTGTGTGGTGATGCAGTGCAGTATGGTAGACAGTGTGGTGCTAGTAAGTGTCTGATGTTTGTGCTTGGGTCAAGCCCACTCTCATCACCATGTTGTAGCAGGGGAGACTGGTCATGGTGACCTTGTAAAAACCTCAATGTCTGTCTCTGTACATGCATGTCCATGCTCTACTGGTGCTGACTAAGCATCACCTGACCTCTCTTCCTGCCCCTGTCCCTGGTCCCCCTACTACACTGGGACAAACCTCAAGACAATGACCCATTGGACAAGCACCCTGCCAATGATGATCCCTACACCACACTGGATTATTCCTTAATGGATGGGGCTGATGCAAGTGGACATGTAGATGGAGGTGCTGAAGATGTCAACAAGCTGGTTCTACCTGATGAAATGGAGGGTGACCTAGACAGCAATGGTGAGTTGGCTAACTTTGGCAGTATCAAGTGGTCCTCAAGTCAATTCTGGAACTATGTGGATCATATGCTCGAGAAAATCTGTATGCATGCAAAGGACACTGGAAATACTCCACAAGAGCAACAACAAATCTATAATGAGTATGTTACTGTTTTGTTACTCATTGCATTTTCTGATTGCTTCTAAGTATACTTCAGGACTATCTCCAGCAGGACCTTAAGGACTTTTCAGGCAACAAGAAAATTCAAAGATTTATTAAGAACACTCTCAGTGCAGCACCCAAGAAGAGTGGTCTTCAGTGGCAAGAGGCCATAGATACAGGTCTTTTTTGGTAGACTTGTGGCTAACAACCTCCCAAGACCATATTTACCATTAATCATGTATTGTATATTACACTATTGTGGTCATTGAATTGATGTTTTTTTGCGCATTTTTCAAATCACAGCTGCTGTATTACAGTTTTATCCCCAAGGCATCAAGTGGAACACTAGATAGTATGTAGCCCATGTACAGGTGGATATATTCCGTCTATATCAAATTAACAATGTCTGTGTATCTAGTATGTACGGAAGCCATGTTTGGCGGCAGGTATGTACTTGATACAAATAGTTGTGAACATTATGAACACAAGTTTTCATGTGCCAAGTACCAACAGATTGACATTATTTTGTTACCTCTTTTTGACACAGTTCTGTATGGATGCCATATCCATATTGTATAAACTCTTTGGTATACATCATATGATAATTTATGGTACTATATACATACTGCGCGAAAAATATACTGGTGAGACAGGTTCCATACCAGCCACATAAAGTTCTTTTCTAGTATAGACCATATACTACAGTCACATGGCCGTGTACGTTTTCTTCAAATCAGCACGCAAGCTTCTTATGTAGTTAGGAGAGACTCTCTTCCGAGTCTAACGAGGCCGCTGTAAGCGTGGGCTGACTCGACAGAGGAGGTGGTATGCAAACAACATAATAAATCTCGCAGCCCCTATCGCGACAGAAACCTGTCACCATATCACACGCTAAACTACTAGGTTCGAGACAACTGGCTCTTTACTGACACATTTAGCCTTTAAGTTCGTTATACTCACTTTCTCTGGCCCTTTACCAATCCCTCCCATCTTCAGTCACTATGACCTGGGTCGCCGGCGGTTTTTTCTTTTCACCGGAGGACGCCTGCGCCTGGGCAAGGAGGGGCCACCATCAACGAAATATCCATTCCGAGGCGATCCTCGTTTGTACAGCCAACATATATACGTATCCTTTTGGAGTAAGGTGATCTCCCAATCAACAGTTACCTCTCAGGTATCGACAGGGAAGCGTTTGACTGCAAGATCCTTATCACTACCGACAGCATTGAGGTTCCAAGGGAAGAAGCAATGAACTATCCAGCATTCAAGTTTGGCAAAAATGGGCGCCGTGCATGGAAAGAGCTGTTTGAGCCATACAAGGATGAGTTCTCGTTCTTGAACCCCGTATGCTGGGCTACATTCAGGGACCCATAGTAATCTGGCCTTTAATGGGGGATATGAGTACTTCTGGGATTGGCTCCAAGTCTCATGTGGGATGAAGTTGCTTCCGCTCTCGTCATGTTTCTGGTCATGTTTCTATTTCTCGAGAAAAGTCGTTTATGCAAGAGTAGTGCCACCGCAGTGAACGGAGCCAGAATGTCTCCGTCTATGCATCCCCCAGTATGATATAATACGCAACTTGTTCATCTGTTTTTAAGCTCTTGATCATCCTCAGCACGCTCGACAAGGAGCGTAGATTTGTTGGTCTACACTGACATTCGATCTGGAACTACAGCTGCAATCAGACGAGTCATTATTGTTTGGCTCAGCTTCCCATAAACCTCCTTGGACCGTCGGACTGGTAAAGATGTTGATTGCAGACGTTGCAAAAACCAGGACTGCTCTGCGTCCTGGAATAACCCAAGGCGTTTGATGATTTCTTTTACATCGTGATGTATTGTACGGCATGGTCCATCAATGTGGAACACTTTAACTCTAATGTTTGCTCTTGAAATATTTCAGAAGTCTCTCCGTCATATCTATCCAATCCTCGTCTCCACGTTTCCCTACCCCGTCCACCCACTCAAGAGCTTCGTTGCGCCGTTCTAATTCCCTCCATGCATCCCTCAAGGTGTGTTTCTGGACATACATCTTCTTTATCCACTCAGGGACTTTGAATGCAGGACCATCACCGGACTCGGCAGCGAACGCGCTTATTTCATCTCGATAATCCCATTGCTCAGTTCCCCTGAAAACGAGCCATCGCTTTTCCAGCTCGCTCGGAGTGGAAGCACCTTCCTCTGCGAGTCTTTTCGATCTTGCACATACTCTATCGGCCTCCTGTTGATGATTCAGCGAACAAGGATCAGCAAAGACTCGAACAATTCCATAGGCTTGGGCCTCTGCAAGTGGCATCGGCACGATGGTGAAAGGAAGTGTCATAAACGCTAAGGAAGACGTTGGATAATGATTTTGTAGAGGGAATAAAAATTTTGCAAGAGGAAAAACGCAATATGATGAGTTGTATAGGTCAGGTGGAAGTGGTGGATGGGAAGGAATTGGCCCAGTGCGGATGACATCTGGACCGAAAAAGGGGAAGTCCAGTTGAAATCCGGTGGCCAAGACGCAGTAATCTACGTTTTCTTCCATTACGTCACCTTCAAACAAGACACGGCCATCGTCATAAAATCGGAGGGTTTTGCCCACGCGCTTGAAATACTTGTCGTCTGCTGGAACTGCACCACTTGCGGAATGTATGACAGTACTGGCATGTGAGACCATCTCGGTGGAGATATCTTTGCCACTGGGGCCACCACCAACAACCAGTACTTTGCGTCCAAAATTTCCAGGTCGTCTGTACCATGCAGAGTGGACGGCCCTCCCAGTATTCAGCCAATTCTTTACTCCAGGAATCTTCGGTATTCTTGGAAGTCGGTAGTGACCATTCGCAACGACAAGATGATCGAATACGAATGTCTCGCCTGTGGAAATATCAACGATCCAGTGGGTGCCATTCCATCTTGCGCTTGTAACGGTAGTGTTGAATCGGATAAGTGGTAACAAATGAAAATGGTGCGCATAAGACTTCACATAAGCCAATACGGTATTTGCAGATGGAAACAATGGCGTTGAATGAGGGAAGGGGAAACTCGTGAAAGCCATCACGGGGTGTGGAAGATTTGTCGTCAGTGAATCATAAAGTGGGGTCAATGGTGGATCACCGATTGGAAGAGCGGGTAGCCTGGTAGTGAGTGACAGGCTTAAATGAAAGCCTCCAGGTTGTGTTGCAAGCGTACCAGATACCACCGACATCTTCGCGGGCCTCGAAGGCAGTTACAGTCCAGGTACCTGATCGGCAGTAAGTTGACTCAGAGAGAACTTTGAGAGCCGCTAGGCCTGATGGTCCTGCACCAATAATGCATATGCGTTTTGTTGGTTGTGGGACTTGCATCGAGTTGGCAAAACAGTGACTAAATTTTACCCCACTGCCCATGAAGAGTCCGGTCTGCAACACGGGCACACGTGTCGGTGTATTCGGGACAACGTGTGAGATACCCGCCCACATGACCTAAATGGCAAAGCCTCTATCGGAAAGTTGTTGATTACCAGATCGCAAATGTGTCTGCATGCGTCGAGTTCGGTGTACCTAACTGAATATTTGAAGGGCTGTAGAACGCTTGTTTCATCCTTGTATCTTCATATACAATGTTTACTTGCAAAGCCTACACACGTCGGAAGTCGGAGTGACGTGGGTCGATAAGTCTGCTTACATCAGCACCTTAGTTTTTGTATCGCCCTCGTCAAGCTTTTCGTATTCTTTGACCAAGGATCAACTCGCGTGAGGTCACACATCTGATATATATCAATGGCAGACTCACGCGGTAAGGCATGGCCCTTGGCTGATGAAAACTTGACCAACTCCGTGAGTTGCATGCTTCACAAGAAGACGACTTTGTCTCATGGGCCTTCGTTTAGATCCTTGATCTCGTTCAGCAGGCTGGCCAGTATAAGCAGCTTAAGAAGGGTGCTAATGAAGGTGTGCATGGCAACTCTTGGCCCGTATTCGTCGTACCCATACCTAATTCTTAGCCACCAAAACCCTCAACCGTGGTATTGCGGAATTCATCGTTCTTACGGCAGATACAGAGCCTTTGGAAATTTTGCTCCACCTTCCACTTCTTTGCGAAGAAAAGGCATGAATCCTGTATCATGGAGCTTGCGGCGTTTTCTAACTCGTTTGTAGAACGTTCCCTACGTCTTTATACCAGCAAAGGCGGCCTTGGGTCGCGCTTGTAACGTATCTCGACCTGTCATAGCTGCAAGTGTAACGACTAGTGAAGCCCGCGAACTGCAAAGCCAGATCCGCAACATCAAACTAGCCATTGAAAAGTTGATGTTCTGATCAAATAGTATTCCTGTTGTATCCAGAGTATATATAGACAAGAATAATCGAAAAGTTGGTCAAGGTTATGATACACTGAAATATCTCGTGAGAAGTATTATTTGGGTATATTCTCCCGTGCTTGCTGCCTGATTCTTCTCCTGTGCAATGTGAATGTAAGGCAATCGTATCTATAGAAAATGTGACCTACTCATAGGCAACTTTGTCATTCCTATCCTAGTTGTCAGCTATGGGCGATATTAAGCGAAACAAGGCGTACTTGAACATAGCGTAAGCATCGCTCTGTGCCGGGTCATTCACATTGGGATCGTCCAGCAAGTCCTGGACCCCCAGTAATATCTGACTGAAATATCGCATTATTACTTACAACAAGGCTACGTAGTACGCACCTGCTTGATAGTAATGGCGGGTTTCCATGATTTCTCCTCGTCCAGGATTGACAGGCACACAGTGCCGGAGGGAAATACATTTGGGTGGAATAAAGGTGGGGTGAATTTACCTAGGATCAAGCATTTATGTGGAAACCCAGTTCATATCAAAGCTACACGAACACTTTGGTGGCTTGGATGGGTAATCTGTCAGCACGCGAGAGGTAGGGGTTAGGCAGCGAGACCTTGAGAGTTAAACTATCTTTTCACCTTCTGGGAAAGTCATGGTGAGCTTGTAAAGTCCGCCATCCCAAGCTGTCTATTTGACGCGTCGTCAGTTAGGAACGCGTTCCGGGCAATGGACCACAAACCCCAGTTTTGCCTGGAATTCCGACCTCCCATTCCATGAGGTTCATTGAGCCATCAGCGGCCTTCACTGGCTTCGCGTAGAAACCCTGTGTGTCAAGGTTAGCCAGAGTGGCGTTGTGTGATCAAACAAGCGCGCAATGCAGCGAACTCGGGTAGGAAGATAGACATTTGGACAGGAAGACATACAAACGGATGGTCTTTTCTCCATTGCTTTCGTTCTTCCGCTAGGCGCATTCTACAAATTCCAGACATGATTATTGGGGATGTGATCTTCAAGGGCTCGAAGAAATCAGTGAATAAGACGATTAGTCAGCAACGAGCACCTCTATAAAAATGCATATTGCATGCTGCCGTGTGCTGGGCGGGGATGCAAGCTACTCACTGATTGTGAAGACGGTCGATACTGCTAAAAGGATCAATGTATGATAGCCCCAGTAGCAGAGTAGACGAACCGCACAGTCCTAAAGAACGACGGTAATCCACCACGCATAGCACAGCCACACCCGGGTTGACTCTCACTCCACCTTTTGCGAGCGGGAGATTGCATGTCCCTATTCTCTCGTCTGACGCGGCCTACCCAAACAGTGGGTCGGGCTTATTCGTCCTTCTTCTCTTCGAAACCAGGTGGTGGAAGATACTTCAACTCGGCCAAGCCACCCAAACCAGTGGTGCCCACTGGTAAGGTCGACAACGTCAATAATACCGTCGCACCCGCAGAACCCAACAACAGCTCGACAAATGACACTATAAAGGCGTCCAGCGAAGAGTCTTCTTCGCGCTCATCCCCGAAGTTTTCCGACACCACACCTCACTCCGCTCTTGGTGTCACCGGAAACGTTCTCTCGCCTTCTCCGTCTGTGACTTTTTTTGATTACCTTGCTCAAGCACCAGCCCATCGGTCTGTAACGGTCAAGGAGTTCACTCTCCATCAGTTTTTTTCTCTACATCGGCCTTTACTCCTTCTATCTCAACCAACTTCCACTATCTTCGAATCCATTGATTCATCTGTCCCATTATTCCCGACCCGCTTAGACCAGGCTAATGCCCAGTCTGCTTCGTTCGTCACCATTGATGATCCACCGGAGTCATCTCAAGAAGCTGACGTAGACGCGGCTCGACAACTAGCGCACACTCTAGTCGTCAACCGTGTAGGAGCCACCATATCATGGCAGGATACTTTGTCTCGTCTCGGTCTTGCGCAGGAGGGCGCTATTACTGACCCTGCCTTGATTAAGCAAGCAGCTCAGAAATGGGTTAATGTCTATGCTGACAGCACAAGGCGGAAGAAACGGAAGAAGATGAAGAAACACAAGTAAGCCAATTCCTAATCAGCTTGTACAAATCAGTAATCATTATGCTTTTAGGTTAAAGAAGCGCCGCAGAGTAAGCTTACTGCAACCGCCTTTCCTTTGCCGTACACGCTAACTTTCCTTACTAGCTGAGCCGTGCCGCCCGTCAGAATACCAAGTAAAGCAAAAGTAGTGTATTGGAAGTTTCGATGATAGATATCGTGCCTATCTCAAGCGCATCTATACGGTAGCATTGATTCCTTCTATACACGCTTGTGGGTATGGAATAACGAACTTTTATACTTGCATGTTACATTACTATGAATCCCCCGTGTTGCCAAACACGAACCCCCTTTTGCCTCTTTCCTTCGCCTTCCCATTCCCAGCCACCCTTCCACACTTCGTGATACCCCTTTCCCTGGAACAAAGGGAGAATGCCAGGTTCACCCAAGAGGGCACCAAATATAACTATATATTTGGGCCATTCGTGTTGCCAGCCTAGATCCCATGATCTTTTGTGTAACTCGATGGCACTCACGCTGCTGACGAAGGACGCATCTGGCACGGAACTAGGATATGGTGATGGCGGGAATGAAGTATTGACTTGAACGGGGAAATGCGACTGCAGGTATGCAACTGGGGAGGCAAAAAATACGTCGGTCTGGTCCCTGTATCTTGCATGATCTTGAACTCTGGAGAGGACGATATTCATGATTTCAGCAAGGACATTACAACGGACTCACCCCAGAGGCGGCTCGCAACCCAACGCCCACATTTTGCCTGGATGAGCTAGGTCCGGACGATGCAAGTAAGCTTGCCACGGTGTCGAATGGCATGGCATCAAGAAGCCGATCGTAGTTGAGTCATCAACAGGCAGATTCCTCAAATAGGTCATAACTGTTATCTGTCCAGTACAATGGAAAAGGGTAACATATATGCTAGCTGGAACCGATAGAAGCAGGAGCACGAGGTCGCGTGTACGAATTGGAAGTCTCGCACGTCGTTTCGTCCGGCTGCCGGCCTGTTGTGATCGATCGACTTCCGCAGAACGATGGTAGAGCTCCAGTAAGGACCTTGCACCGAGGATGTGCAACATAGGAAGCACGGGATGCAAAAACCGCCATTCCTTGTGTCCCAAAAGAGAGTATATGGCAATCGTCCAACCGACACACCCTGCAAGGATCTTCAGCTTCACCTCACCATGCTTGGCTAGGAGATAACATCCATGAAGCACAAACGGTAAGGAAGTGGTACATAGGACGGGGAGGGCCTGCGAAAAATAGTAGTGCCAAGGGCTTGAACCGTAAAACGACGAAACCGATGATGCGTTTACGCGAAGGAAGTTCCACAAAGTAAGAGTGGGCTGACCATAGAAAGCCGTGTCAAGAGCAAAAATGAGTGCCAAAACGGTAAAACTGATGATATCGTGTCCGTCAGGAACTTGTGCCAACAAATGAAAAAGAAACAAACCCAATGGTGGTAGCGTCACGCAAAAATGACACAACGAGTCCGGGGGTCTTTCTGAGGCGTAATAACAAGATGGCAAACATATAGAGCCATATAATAGCATTGGTTGGCCGGACAGCACATGCCAGCGCAGCGAAAATGACGCAGCGCCTGTAACTTATTCTGTGGGAGTGGATCAGCAAACTGTCACGATGGGTGGGACATGGTTACTTGCAGTGAAGCAGAAGCTGAAGTTACTACTTCCCATGGAAAGTAATTCAGGGCAACGGTTGTTAGAGACGTCTCCAAAGAATTCGACAATGACCTTGACAGAGAAAGGACGTGGAAGAATGATGTTAGGGAAAGGAAATACTACAAGAAATGGTGTGCGAGGCAGTATTAACCGGTATTCGTGAACAACGTATGTTGAAAACACCCACTGTAGACTGTGCGTATGCATCATTGAGCACCTTAGACGAAAGCTTGTAAACCCATATATCCGTTAACGCGGCAAGCAAACCATGGATCAATCTAGGAGCAATTACCTGGCAACGTTACGACGGTGTCGCGACTGGGAAAAGAAAACCTACCACGGTCTCTGGATATTTACTGTCCAGACCTAACATTTTCAGGACCCAGTAGACGGGTATGTTGATAGCAGGGTATAGCATGGTACGAAGGGGTTGAGGGCTAATCCATTCCCATGTCAAGTGTCCATAGCCGAAGACGAATCTATGAGCGGGTTCTAACGCTTGAAAATATTCATCCGGCTGAAAGAATCCCTGGGTGAAGAGCGCAATGAGGAGGCGTATGCATATGCTCAGTGCGATCATGTAAACCAGTATAGAAAATATCCAATGTATATTACATAACCACTAATATCTACCCCTGTCTCTCCGCCATAAACTTTGATGTCTTCTTTTGGGCTGCAGAAACGTCGGCAGGACTCCTCCCTGACGCTGAAGACTCCTTCACCGCAGATGACATCACTACAGGTGGCCTAATTGAACGACTCGTCTTCTCTTTAACAGCTTTCGGTCTAACGAATGATGGCGATTCCACTATCATAGATGACGAAGGCTCGACGTTTGAGAAGGCCGAGATTTCACCTTTACGAGGCAATGATAAGGTGGAATCAGGAGGAATGGATGGTGCAACATCTTGATGTCGTCGGGATTTGTTCACAGTGAAGGCTTGGCTTGATGGGGGTCTTTGGGGTTTGCGTTCAACGATCCCCGAGACAACAGACCTTGGAGAAGTACTTGTGCTCTGCATGGAAGTATGTCTCCCTGAATCTTCTCGCGAAGTCCCGGACTCTGAGCGTTGGTGGTTTGCAGCCACGACAAATGGCGGAGGATCCTGCGATGAGGGGCAATAAGATGAAGATGCAGGACTGAAGTTGGGCCCGACATTCCGGACATCGCCTCTCTTTAACAGCTCGGTTGTTTCTCTGGTTTCATCGTCTTCACTCCCACTGTCACCGGAGGGACCACCAGTCAGCTGGCCATTCTCCAGTTTCCCGACACGTATCGCATTCCGGATGGATTTCTGACGTGCTTCGGGAACAATACTTGACCCCAAAGATGTACAAGGCTGGTGCTGACGTGATTTGTCATAGGCTGATGCCATACGGTCCGCTCTGAAATGTGACACTATGGACTCTTGAGTGTGTTGGGGGGAAACATAAGAGAATTCCTGCAGTGATCATTATGTTACGACCACGAAAAAACGCAAATAAAGGTATCCTACCGGGTCATCTCCGCTATCACGGTAAGTTGCCATCGCCTGAGCAGCCCCTGAGCCAAAACCATGTCGTTTGGCGAAGTATTCGACAGCAATTTCTCGTTGATGCTGGGCTGAGTCAAAATCAAAAACCTCGTCCAGAGGCTCTACAGAAGATTCATCCTCGTTGCTGCCAGTATCTTGCCCGGATAGGTTGTGGTCTTCATTATCGTCCTGTTCTTCGCTGTGATGTGGAGGTGATGAAGGAACGGGTGATTCGTCATCAGAGTCTGTGACATTTTCTAGCGTGGGCATAGAAGCATCTGGACGGCGTCGTTCTACTACCAGCACTTTCATAGGGTATTTGTCTGCGCTGGCTGTACTCGCAAGAGGAACACGAGTTGATGACCGCAATCGACCTGCAGTAATATCGCCCCAGCCGACCTCGCCGCTCGAAATTACACCTTCCGTAGCGCTGGTAGTTGGTTCCAGCATGACAGTGTCAGAAAATGTTACGGTTTTCTTGGAGATAGCGGGTTTCTGTGCCACAGAGTTCTCCGAACCATGGCCACTTTCCCCAGTTTCCACCGATCCTCCCAGCAAGGCTTTCCCCATCTTCTTTTGCAACAGTTGTGCTTGCTTAAGTCGTTCGTATTCCGATTTTGCACTTTCCATTCTTTGTCGCATGTTCTCTTTCGCTTTCTCGTCCTCCTCACGCCGCTCTTTGATTTGCTGTAAACGCTCCTCCTCTTCCAGGATGTCCAAAATACGTTCACGTTCACGGCGGCGGCGCTCCCTCTCAGCAGGCGAGAGAGAATGCAAGGGGATAAGATCAGGTTCGTGAAAATAGGCGGGTGCCTCTGATATTTCAGTAGCTGGCTCCGTTATTTCAACAATAGGATCGCCATTGTCATTCGAGAGCTATGGTCCAAGGTCACCGCCCAGTCGTGGATCAAGAAAGTGGTAAATATACCTGTGCTTGCCTATTCCGCTGGAGAGATTCATCAACAAGAAGTTCCTCGATCCTATCCGAGAGCTCCTGGAGCTGATCTTGAGGTACACCAGAGTGGGTTGATCCAGCCTTGACGGTTGCACGACGAAGGGAGCTAAGCAGGTCCTGCAGTGCTGTAAGAATACTTCATGTGTGTCAATCGAGATAAACCTAAGGAAGATACCCTCTATTCGGCTCGAGCTGAGATCTTTAGTACTGCCAGTACTTTCGTTGGCCATGACGATTTGAAAGATTAGATTTGGATATTAAATATTGATTAAATTGTAGTCATGTGATCAGTGGCTTGACACTGAGTCCTTGTCATCCCAAGATAATTCGATTCGCTCGACATCATGGTAGCCGCACATATTGCTACGCCTGTTACTCACAAGAAAAACCGCAGAAGCCTCGCAAATAAAAAAGGAAAGGTCGTAGAAAGTACAATACAGACGACCAATACCGATGAAGACATAACCCTGGAATCACTTGCCGATGAGCGAACCACAATCGCGGACGATGCACAAGGGGACGACGAAGTAATGATTGATGTTGATCTCGAGTCCGCACCCATTCCTTCTGTGGCACCATTGTTCCCCACCCTTCCCCCATCTTCAGCTAAGTCGACGACACTGAAGTCAGAGATTAGACGAGTCTCCATACCACCGCACCGCATGACACCTATAAAAAAGGACTGGATCCATATATTCTCTCCACTTACTGAGGTTCTTGGGCTACAAGTCCGTATGAACATGCATCGTAGATGCGTTGAAATCAGAGTAAGCTCTTCGGTTGTTTTGGATGGATTAAAGTTGTGATGATTTTTTTAGACTTCAAAACACACTAAAGATGTTGGTGCGCTACAGAAGGGTGCCGACTTTATCAAGGCATATGCATTGGGATTTGATGTAAATGTAAGCATTCTGTATGAAAATGACATGTCCCTAAATTCTGCTTCAAGGATGCTATCGCCCTTCTGCGATTGGACGACCTCTATCTTGACTCATTCGAAATAAAAGACGTCAAGACACTTCACGGTGATCACCTTTCCCGTGCCATCGGTACGTAGTCAACTATCTGAGTTTCCGTCGCAAACAAACACATTCTTAGGACGGATCGCGGGGCACGACGGAAAAACGAAATTTACAATTGAAAATGCTAGCCGCACGAGAATCGTGCTTGCTGACACGTGCGTTGGGCATTTTGTCTCATATCCGGGATTCTCACAGGCTATAGTAAGATTCACATCATGGGCTCTTTCCAAAATATCAAAGTCGCTAGAGACGCTATCGTATCTTTGATTCTTGGTTCACCCCCTGGGAAAGTGTATGCTGGACTAAGGACGGTTTGCAGTCGGATGAAGCAGCGCGCTTTGTAAAACCGGTGTACATATTCGACGGTATTAACCCACTCGTATTGTGTAATTGACCTACCTCTGCATAACTGTCAGACTCTCCTGCAGCAGCCTCTTGGGGACAATAATCTGATTCCATTCCTCGCTTTGACTACTTCTAAGTTAACACCACAATGTTAAACAACACGCGTGCACCATTCCGCCCAACATCAGATGATGCGGCCAGCCACAGACCAAGCGACACTGTTCACACACTACAACTACAACTACTTCTCCTTCGAGTTACATTGCCCACAGCAAATTTGCTAGTGTACTCTATATTTCGTTGCCACTGCCTTCTTGTCATCTATGGAAACAAAAAGGTTATTGTGTTCTGTCGAAACCAACTCCTAACCCTTTATGAAATCAGGGCTGAAGATGGTGGTAATCGACACTAATTACTTGGTGGGATCAGTGTGCCAAACCCACTCAGGACACCTTCAGTCTCCTAGCTGTGTCAACATCTGCAGCTCAACATATGTTCCCGTTAGGAATGCTACTGTAACACTCTATACTATGCGTGACATGCCATGACTTGCTTGTGGACATTGAAAAAAAAGGATCGTTCTGGTGTGTGAAATCGAGTCAAAATAACGACGCAAGATCTTGCAGATTAGCCTATGCTGATCGTCCGAAAAATGAAAATAGGGTGATTATACTCCTTCGTCAAGGGAGCCACTGTCCCATGATGATTCAACGCGGCCCTTGCCTTTGGCATTGACAATCGTATCCGAGGCGGACGTCTCCGAAGGGACAGGGAGCGGCTCCCATATTCGTATCGTGCAATCATCAGAACACGAAGCGAACATCCGTTCGTTACGGGGATTCCAGGCCACGCAATTCACACTGCCATTTCCGTGCCCCGAAAGCACTTCAAGCAAGATGCCGGTAGCCAGATGCCAGACGTAGACATTTTGGTCTAACGAGCATGTGGCCAGATCAATATGAGTCAAGCATTCATCAGCGTATGCTCACCCTCGCTGCCACTGACCACAAAATTACCATCCACCCCTCCAAAGCAACTTCGAATCACATGTTGGCGCTGACGTTGTCCAGTGAACTTGCGGGCCAGGCGTCCGTCGTTCAAATCCAACAGATGGATCGCCTATGCAATATCTATCACGATTTGGGGGAAAATCAGAAGTGACGACCTTACATCGGGAGCATGGTTGATCATTGCGAATCGTGAGTCGCCGGAGATCTTCACGCTGGTGAGTTCCCCTTCCGTTGGAATCGATCTGCGGGGGGTGTATCCCTAAACTGTAACCACATAACAAGAAATGACTTACTGTTCCGAAGCCTTCGTCTTGAAGTCGTATACAACAATGCGATTTTCTGATGACGATTGGGTGCTCCCCCCCGTTGCCGCGGTATTAGGAGGGGGTGACTCTCGGCTCACTCCCCGGGTAGACAACCCATCGACTGGTGAGAATCCCGTCTGCTGATATCCCATTCCGATCACAACCAAACGCCTCATGTCTGGGGAAACAGCCATATCTGTGACTCGGACGGGCACGCCAGGCCACTCGTCTACCTGCTTCCCGGACGCATCCTGTGAAAAGTTGGATTTCGCAATATGACATGAAATGGAACGAATAATACCCATGCCACAACCTTACGATCCAAACTCGCCGACATGAACCCTGAGTCGTCCGGTAACCACAATAGGGCGGACACGGTTTCCACGTGGGAGTCCACCAAAGCAATGCGCTTCCCAGTCTAAACAAGACTCACTGAATGAAATACGTTTCGGTGAAGGATGCAGGAAGCTAACCTTCGTATCCCATAAGTTTATTAGGTTGTCTGCCGAAGTGAGGAGTATTGAATCGTCCAGCGACCACGCGATGGCTCCAACAGAATAGGGATGGTCTCGAAGAGTGAACTCTACTACACATTCACGATCGCGAGGGTGACCGTCGGACTGTACAGGGAGTTAGCGTATATATGCATCAACACAAGATTGACTTGCGGAAATTCGCCAGATTATTGCCGTTTTGTCTTTGCTTGCGCTAGCAAGGCGCAAGCCATCGTGACTCCAGGCCACGTTCCACACTTCGTCAGTGTGTACATGAAGAATGGTAGTAGTTACACGAGGGAAAACCTCTTTGTCACAGTAATGATCAACAAACAAGGAAAAGGAATCGGGATTCATTGGTGCGTTGTGATAAATGCAGCGTTCTCGCTGATAGTGTCGTGCTTGTGTGAGTAGAGTTGCGAAGCGCCGTTGGGGGATCATGGTGGAGGAGGGTATGAATTCTGAATCATTGCCATCAGTCCGGTAACCTAAAAATTACTATTGAGATACTTACGCTGCAGGTCTGTTAATAGTACTTGACGTGATGACGATGATGAACCTCCCCAGAACGCCCGTCGGCGAAGATCCTGTGCATCTGTACACATTATCAAACTGGTAAATGTATAGTAAGTACAACTTGTGCATTAATCTATAGCAGTCGAGCACCAACCTTGATAGTGCGTGCAGTTGGTCAGAGGAATTGACACTTAGTGGGGCCAGTTGCTCCCGTAGAACCTGGAGGGCAGCTGTCGTCTTCCGAGCCTCTAGAAGTTCCAGATATTTCTGCTTTCCTATGAGAAACAGTGCTTCCTACATGTATGTGTCAGGCAACCGACAGCATCGCGAAGTCAATAAAAAAATGTACTCACCCAAAGATAGTCTTCGTCTGTAACAAGCCGAGGCAACAAGGCCTCTGCTCTTGACCATTCTGCATCGAGGATATACTGACGGAACTCGGATACCTCGGTTGTTTCTAATGAGTAGCCCGATTCCGCTTCCAGAGTGGCAGCGGATTCGCTGAAATGATGTTAGAACGGAAAATGAGAGTCAAGTGAGGCCATTTAGTGCTCGACATACATGTACCCTACATCTCTGAGACTCTGAATAACAAGTCTCACGAATTCTTCGCGGTCAACATACGGATCCTCGTATAGTGTAGAGCCCGGTAACGATACCCGTGCGATAGAGCTGTGTTTAGAGATGCCATTGCCTACTAGCGAGGATCCCTTGGTAGAACCATTCGCCACGGGCATCGCAAAACTGTTTCCGTTGGTAAATCCGTTCGAACGGCCTACTTTATCTAACATGAGGGATGACGGGCCAGCTGCCGTAGTAGAACTGATAGAGACAGAGAGGCTAGACGATTGATCAGAATGAGGGACATGCATGCTGTCTGCGAGAGGGCTTGGTATGCTGAGAGTGTGGTCGATTGTCGTAACAGAAGTAGCAGGAGAGGTGATTGTACTCGTGCTGTCTACTCTTTGTCTCTTGTATGCCCTTGACTGATCTGGAAACAAACGCGGTAACAAAGAGTGTGAAACAACGGTGTTGTGGGATGAATTAATGGCTCACCAGACAAAGTAGAAGGATGAGGGTCGCCTTCGCAATCCTCTACCTGAGACCGGGGACGTGTAGAAGGAATCAATGGGCGAGCTAATTCGACTCGTCCGGAAAGAGCACGGGATTGAGATGATGGGGAGCTTATCCGGCTGCCCGCTGTGTTGGTTTCCAGCCTTGTAGATGACTGTGGGGGTGTAGGACGATTGTCCTGCGCAATGACTAGCTGAGTAACTGGATCAATGGTGGTTGGTTGGTTGTCCTGTTCGTCGGGATAGCATGCAGCGTCCTCAGAAGTCGCTACGAGGCTCCTTAAAGCAGAACGATGAAAGCAATGTCAGTCGGTGTGAAGAAATAAGCAACAGTGAAGGGTGCAAGTCTCTCCCGTCGAGGTGGACTTGCGAGGCCCATGCAGCTTAAGGCCAGAACACAGATATAGAAACTCGACCCCTCCGACTATAATTTACACAAGAGGAGCTTATCATTGAAAATGCATTAAGACGAGGGTCAGAAAATGCCGTAGATACAATAACACCATGTGCTGGTTTGGTTTTTGTGATAGATAAGACTACGTGAGTGATGATTTCCAAAATGGTTTCCTGGAAGCGAATCCTCTGATGTGCGTGATATATAGGTATGGTACACAACGTGAAGTAGAGGAGTATGCTGAAATTTTTGAGTGCAATGCTAACAAAAACGACGTGCGTGAGTGGAGTGGAAATAAACGTGCTCAATGAAAGATGTTCCGATGAAGAGGGAGACCAGATGGATGATACGTCATTTTCTTTGCGGTCGTGTCGGAACGTACAGTGTCACCACCTACGACCCCGTTCCCTGATCTCACCACGGTCCTTTCGGTCCGACTGGCCCCCTCGCATTGTGGAGCTATCCAGTTCATGCGTCCGGTAACGGCCGCGTCTTTCGTCGAGGTAGCTAATCGGACCCCCAATAAGAGCTGGGTCTTCGAACTCTTGCATGGATAGCATCATCTTGGGCAGTGGAGAGCTGTTACGACGAACAGTGCGTCCCCTGGAAACGGGCACGCACGTCCAGTCGAAGACTGGTTCCACACTACTCCGGCTGTCTTGTCGTGCACGTTGCATGACGGCCGACGAATTTTGACATGCGCGGGAACGTGAGCGAGAACGGGTCTGGGAACGTCGTCTACTACGGGATACACCGGGCTCACGGGGACGACCACGGGGGGTCGCCTCTACTGCGGATCGCAAACCGGAAGCAGCAAGTAGGGAAGCTAGCTTGGGAGTAGGTGGAGATGGCTGGTTGGTCTGCACAGTACTGTCAGGCGAGGACTGAGGCGGCGAGCGTCGCGGGGCATTGACCTGCAGCAAGGAGAAATACGCAGGAAGGCTGGCTCGGTTGCGACTCTTCCTGGATTTAGATCCGATGGTAGACTTATCCGTTTCATGCTCATGGTCCAAAGCCGGCCTTTCACAGTAGCTCTGCGGAGCCTTATGGGCACTCTCCATGAGATCATCCTCCGCGGAAGAGGTGTTTTGTATGCTGGTGAAACTAGACATGGATGGGGTACGGGAATGCAACGTAGGGATCAGAGAGCGGTGGTTGGTTGCAGATGGACGCCGGGTATAGTTCAGGCTCGATGACTTTCCAGACGAATGGACACCCGAGAAGCGAGCGAAAGCGTCTAGAGGGCCATCTGGGCGTTCGGCATCATAGCCCGCGTCTTCGCCTATGCTGACAAGGGCTTCGTCGTCATCTGCGTCGGAGAATACAGACCATGAGGCGGAAGAGGTGGATGAGGATGAGGCGGAATACCTGTCCCGCTTGGTAAAAGTAGAGAGAGCGGAACCGAGAGCGGAAGGGACGAGAGCTGGGACGTCGTCGCCCATGGCGCAGTCGAGGGATGGAGAGGATAGGGCACTGCTTGCGGTAGATAGAGCGGGGGAGTTGAAGGTGTCGTGGGCCTCGCACTCGTCACTGCAATAAGCGCGGCTGGGAAGGTAAGAGAGGGGAGTGCGGATACATAATGGAAAGCCTACCCGTCGTCGGGGAGACGCTTTGAGCAGGTGAGGCAGATCTCCTCGAACATCAGGACAAAGGGAGGATTGCAAGAGAGAAGGCTGAGGGAGAAAGAAGAGGAAGAGAGCGACAGGCCGTTAAATATGGCTGACGGCCGCACAGGAGAATGGAAATTTCACGAAATGGTGAAAGTGTGAATTGGAAAAGGAAAGGGTCTGTGACTGGCAAAATAGGTCATCTGGTAAATAATTATTGCAAGTACCCGTTCTGATTGGCTTCAGCTGGCTGTACACGTGCAACACTGACTCACTAGACACGAAAACATTGTACTTATGTTGTCGGAATGACAGAATATTATGCGCATTTCTCTCTTGTTCAACTGTCGCACGTTTGATTGCGTGACTACGTTTCACTTCGCTTATGTCACCCGTCCATGAGACTGACTCGACGATCACTTGCATTCTAAAAACCGCCATATCACGCGGTTCCTAATAGTCACCTTTGATGTCGCCTACTGTGATCAACCATCGGAACAGGCAGGCACAGGTAAATATCATAGCCGCCGTTCGGGGATCTTATCTATTCGCTCAAGGAATGTTTGCTGTCCTTGTCATGCCACAGGAATGCTTCAGTCAAACTCAATTCTGCAACGTTTTCATGCATGCTTCACGTGCTTCGACTCCTCCGTAACCACGAGAAAATCAACGTGTGTACATAGACCTCAAGTCCAATTGAGTCCGTTAGAATACGTGAATGTTCTCGAACAACACAAGATGTGATTGTATCCAAGTATTTGCACCTGCTGTAGCTACTGTCCCACAATACATCTGGTTAACTGTTAGGGTCATCGCAACTGTCACCAGCCTGGGGTATTGGCATCGTCGCTCCGTCCGTCACTGCGGAGTTCTCGCCTATTTTCCCATCACTTGGGAGGTCATCTCCGCCACCTGCATGATACCCACCCGTCCCGTCATGACCTACTTGTGACACTTCTGGTCCACCAGCGCGGGAACTACTACGAGGAAGTGGGACCACCCAGTCACCACTCTCATTGCCATCATAAGGGGTGATATTGCCGGAAAGCGTGACCGATGATCCTGGCCCGGAAGGTACCTGCTCTGGTGTTGGTAATGGTTTGTCCTTGGTGCTCTCCCGCCTGGAAAGGAATCCTTTGATGCGCTCGTTCGGACTTGGGATCGCCCGCAGCGTGCTAAGAGCAGTCTTTCGAGGCACTAACTTCTCACCCACGAGTGTTTCTAGCATGTTCGTTGGCGCATTCACGTTCTTGAGCACCGAAAGTTTCTGATGCAAAAATCGAGCGTCTTCTAGCATCCTGCATCAAAAAGGAAACCACAGTTCAGGAACGTTCGAGGCTTGGGGGATATTTTACGTACCGATCCTTCGCCTCCTGGCTTTGCATCTCAATATTAGTATATTCTTCCGAGAGACGGTGATTGATTGCTGCAAATACTTGGGACATGACGTACTGCGGCGCAGGTCGACGGATTAAGGCATCGCTGAGATGGCTCGCGAACTAGCTCACCTCGACAGTTGGTGCAGACAAGTAACGTGAGAGCACCTTGTGCAATGTGACTGTTTCCTTGACCAGAAGCTCCATATAGTCGTTGACTGCGCCCCCCTGTTTAGGCGCTTCCCAATTCACCGCCTAGAGAAAACGTTACGGCCAGTGGCGTTTGCATAAATAAGTTGAAGGACGGCACAAAAATTACCTGGAGCGACTTGATATGGGCAGTAATACGGTCACCCATAATGGCAATCAACTTGGAATGAATTTCATTTTGATGTTCTTGAAAGTCCTTCAGATAATAGTAAATATAGTTAGCAGCGCCCCCCACTTACAAGCGGCCCAGCGCACCCGCTTTAGCTTGTCAAATTCAACCAGCATTACTGCCTGATTTGGATTGAGGTGGCGTCGAAATGTTTCCCGTATATAGGGGATAAGAGCCACCATTATGGAAAGTGACTGAGATGCCAGAGCTAGAAATGGGTGAATTTCTCACAAGGTCAAACTACCAGGAACGACTAAACTGACCGAGGTGCTTTGCCGTAATATTTTTCAGACCAGCTGACCGCATTGCTCCAGCACCTAGGACAACTTGACACGTACGCGAGTTGAATGCCTTGAGAAACTCTATTATACGGCCCATCGTTTCCGTGTTGAGCGTCGGTAGGTTCACGACTAGTCGAAGGTAGTCCAACATAAGACCAAGCACGGCCCCCGTCGCCGAAACACAAAAGTAGGGCCGGTCTTCGATCCGAATGCACTTGGATGACGATCCAGAAGGCGCCAAATCCGCTTTCGGCGGATATGGTGAAGATGGTGACAGTGAGAGACTATTACCATTTTCCGGAAAAGTAGTAGCAGAAGGCAAATGCTGAATGATAAGCTCAGGAGAGTCCCGGACGGCCGAGTCGACCAGCACGTCAGCTAAATGTTGCAAATATAATGGAACTTCTATCTGATTCCACTGCTCGTCCTCAACAAGCTTTGCGGATTGATTGATGTGCGACTGATGGAACGTTTGTAGAAACAATTTTGCCTACAGAACACACGTCAGACACACTACCAGGCGCATGGCACTCGTTCATGATCCGAAACTTACCTGGCTAAGTATGGTCCCTCTTAGGCCCACGATCATGCGACGACATATTACCTCGCATTTAACCATAAAGTTCCATGACTCGTTAAAAAGGGCCAGGAAGCTAGGTAAGTCGAGCTGCGCATGTTGTTCTGATCGATACCCTATGACTTTTGCCGTGAACTTGTTCGAGAGGTCTGCCGCTGCCGACAAGATATCTGACAACTCCTCTTGTAAAGAAGGGAGACCCGCTGTCAATTCCGACGGCCTTACGTAGAAAGAACATAGATGTGTCACCCTGCCTGTAACGAGATATAGAATGCCGATATAACTCACTGGTGGCCCCCCAACACCTCCAACAGAATACTGTTCTGAACTTGCAGTCCCTGGACTGCGTTCATATAGTTCCCGTATACCTCAGTGATAATCGCAAAGAAGCCAGCATGTGTCTTGGAACGTAAATGGTTAGGAAGTCCACTGAGTGTTTAAATGAGAATGCATCGCAGCTATCTACGCACCGCTTACCTCGTTGCATTCTTCGGATTCTTGTCTCCTTCGTCTGGATCAAATGATGGTAGGTGCTGTCCAAGAAATTTAGGTTCGTATGGATCCACTAAAACGTCACCTACATGCTTCATTATTCCTACGAACTCCATTGCCATGGCTTCCCGCCATGATAATATTGCCTCCCGGGTCCCTTTCGTTCGAAGGAGACCATGTAGCAATGGACGTAGCCTATCGGTCAGCGTCATGTTCATACTGCAGACAGACTCAGAGTGTCTGTGATCGCTACTGACGCGCTCGAGCAAGTCAACTCTGAGCACACCGACGAAGTCTGAGGTCAACGAGGATGTTATCTCCATTGTCAGAGCTCGGAGATGCGATGGGAGGGAAGAGAAGGCCTCCAAAGCAGATAGACGTATTGATGGCAGAGATGACTTCTTGCCTCCGGGATCCTCATGTTCAGGTAGCGGAGATTCGGGAGTCGGGGGAAGAGAAGGCAGTCCACCGTTAGCTTTACGGGAGGATTGCCTGCGTACGGTGGGGTTGTGGGAAACGATGGAATCGGCTGGAGATGGTGGTTCCCAAAGTACCTCGATGCTCTCAATAACTTGTAGCGCTTCGTCCCACTGCCCAGCGCCTACGAGACCTTTTGCAACTCCCAACATCTCCACCACAGCGCTCATCTCCTTGACACCCTCACAGACCGACCCGAGATTTACGAGTTTGCTTTCCTTCCTGACCAATGCCAACCCACGCTTTGCACCATTCTCGTCGATATCACGCAACAGTCCACGGAGTTTAGATAGCCTTTCCAGACATCCTTCAGACTCCGTCTGGAGGTCTTGAAGGTTTGTCAGTGCGGCGAAGAAGGATGTGGATCGTAAAGATATTTCTCGAACGAGGTGCTGTTCGATAGTGTCAGCGTGATGTGAGAGTTTTTCCAGCAAAGGTAACGAGTAAGATAGCGAAGAAGGATCTGAAGCATCATCGTCATCTTCCTTCTGCTCAGTGACGGCATTGAAGATATCAGGATTTCCCAGATCAAATTCCGAATCGAAAAACACAGCTGGGACAGTGTTCAGTGGAGTTAGTAATTTGCCCAAGTTTGCTGTCCGTGGAGTGAGCAGTGCATCCGTCGACGAACGGGGAGTAGAAGAACCATCTAAGGGGGATGGCCCATCGTGGTCCAATTGTGCACTTTGTACGAATCTTTCCCACTCTGGGGTGACGACACGCAAATATGAGTCGAAGTCCTTGCGCTTTACTCGCGGCAATATTGCGGGAGCAACATGTGGAAGTGATGAGTGGGCCTTCGGAGGGGCTTGACTTCTACGGGGGTTGTTCAGAACAGTGGATATGGCTACGGGGTGCTGTGTTAGAAGATAGCTCTACCCGTGTTTCAGCAGCATTCCTCACCATTGAATCCTCGAGTCGAGCTACTCCAATCTGAAGGCAAAGCACCGAGGGGAAGGAAGGTGTTTGGGATATCGACGCGAGGAGTAAGTCCAAAGTAGTCACCTCCACCACGCCCCTCCGTCGTTTCAGACACGCTTTTGGGACCTCTTTTGCGGGAGGCGGCGTCCCACTGAAACCTGAACACGCCGACGGCTGATTGAGAGGGATCCGGGAGGAAACCTACGGGCGAACCTGGCCTGGATGGACTTGTAGAGTACTCAGACATGGGTTCGAGTGCCTGGATTAAGCGCTTGCATGAGAGTACAAGTAAATACGCTTCGTCAATATTATACTCCACCATTGACTGGCCCGGGGTAACCCTACAGCCTATTTCTACTGCGTCTCATGGCCACTCTGATGTTGCCTGCCCCCATCAAGAAAGCCTTCAGTTACTTCCCGCTGCACACTCACCCCGAAGTACCAGTGCCAGTGCGGTTTCCACTGGTGAAACCCACGTTATGGATAGCACCACCGCGCAAATCACTCGAGGACAGTACCAGTATCAACATCCTCAGTTCTGATGTAGAGTGTTTGAAGTGGCAAGCTTACATCGCCCTCCGTGGCCTGACAGACATCGCCGTACGCTGGGATATATCTTCAGAGGGCGCGCTTGAGGGGAGGCTCCCAAACCTCCATGTTCCTGCAGACTCAGGTGCGGAGAACCAGCTGTTGGCAGCACAAAATATCCCGGGTTGGGTTGACCATCGAATCGCCGGTGGAGTCGATGTACTGGAGGGATACAAGGATCAGCATGCAAAAGATGAGAGCCATGCCTGGGTTTCATTACTGGAAGGCATCGTACATGCTGCTCTGGTGTGTCGAACTCTGCTCCCTTGAAATAACTTCTGACGCGACTTTGCCGTGCACCAAGGTTCTATCGCAGCCGACTCGGTCACTTCTAGATACACTCACCCAGTCGGATGGAAATAAAGGACGTCCAATAGAGGCCATTCTGAACCCTCCACCGGCCCCCCTGACAGGATTCAGTTCCCTATTCCCTGCTTTTGGTGTAAACGTGACGCTGCCCGCTCTCCAAGGCCAATACACGGCAGCGATTGCTGCCCTGTCAGAACGGCTAGGAGAAGATAGATGGTTTCTTGGAACCATGTATGTGCATTTGATTCCTCCTAACTTTGTCACCTCACTCGTTCCACAAGGAACCCTACAGCGCTTGACGCACTTGTCTTTGCATACCTTCACACTATTCTTCACAGCGCAGATCCCACACGGCTGGAAGTGGCTCGTCATGCCAACCTTGTTGCTTGGGAACGAAGAGTCAGAACGCAAGTTCAAGCTGCCTTCTGTCCCACGTCCACAAACTAACTTTGAAGATCAAACATGGTATTGCGAAGTGTTGAACATTATAACGAAATTAACAACATCTAGACAAGACTTTCTTTCCGTTGACTACATTTACATCTAACTTGATATCTTAAGATTCCTTGTGTTAAAGGCTCTTATTGTCGTTGGCTTTAGGATGATGACGATGACTGGTACCATTAGGCTGGCTGGGGAAGCGCTTCTGCAGTGCGGATATCATCTTGGTGAACCTAAAGGCATCGTCATCAGCGGAGAGGGATAGCATCTCGTGGAATGAAACTGACCAGAACCAGTTCAGCAGGTTGAGCAGGATATTCCCACCCCCGTACACTGCAACGTAGAGAAAGGGGAGCTGCTCATAAACGCTGCGCATCGTCTTGATAAAGTCATAGGACTTTACAGGCGGCTTAGCAAACAGGCTCTCGTGGTGATCCAATAGAGCCTTACGATCATGCTGCCCCAAATTAATCGCACACTGAAGAATGTTCCGAGTAACACGAAGCCATTGATGAGCTGGAGCTTGCTGCCTGTTTTACCGGTTTTGTCCAGGAACCTACAAGGGTCGATTTCCGAAGGGACGCTTCTGCCTTTCGAAGAACTTACCAGTGAATGTCCAAGAATATAGTGCTCCTGAAATGTAGACGCCATGAACAAGACAAAAAGGCTTTCCGGAAATTAACGTACACTTCCCAAAACAAGAAACGCACGCCATAATATTGCGCAAACGGTCTCTTTTATGCGTTTATCAGACACGATCTCGAATTACCACTTGTAACCACTCACGCTACCAAGCAAGAAAACGCACAGGCACGCGATACCTGGAATTATGTGATAGGTCGATATAGGGTGGTGAACATTCCACGAAAGGCTTACCATGGAGCACAAATCCAAATTCTGTGTAATGAATGATTGCTTCAGTAGTGTCCCAGACGAAATACCTGATGCGCTGTTGAACACTGTTGGACTGTGGACAAGACTAGGAAGATTACCCGCATGAGAGGGCCATCACGGAGCTTGAGCCCCTATGGACACCGAAGGCGCGGTCTGCATCGAGATTGGGTATGTTCAAACATTGAGAGGAGAGGACAACAATCAAGGCTGCATGAGAAAGAGAGACTACATGGGCATCCCTGGGGACGGTTCGAACACAGGCAATTACGTTGAAGCATCATCTAGAATACGTACCAGTTGTTACGCGTCTTTTTGCTAGCTTTGCCGTATGCAACTGGGAAGAGGGCCCTGCTTGCAATGGGCGACAAGACTTTATGGAGAACGAAAAAGAAGAAAGTGGCGAAGACGATTGTGTCTGCGAATTCTGACAGGACTTGTAGGTGGAGTTTCTCTTCGAGGGGATGGGTCGCGTCCTGGATGTACGAGCGGATGTCTTGGATCAAGGCCATGGAGGAATATGGTCCAAGTCACCAATGGAGTGATATTGGAAGTATTTTATGGGCTCGGCTTTGGTCCGACGATGTAGTCAGAGTGTCTCAGTCAAGCTATGTGACCCTGCCAGGGTACACAAGACCATTGTTTTCACCTGGAATTACATTGTGGAATGGAATGGCAACGTTTCATATCGGATGTACTCAATACGTGTATTGTTCGGTGGTTTGAGGCGCTTCAGTCCAGCCTAAACCCGAGGAGGTGAACGGTCTCGGGTCAATCATTACTTGTGAAGGTATTTTATATGATCATCTGTGTACAATATAGCCCCGTGCAAGCCCGCGTAAAAAGAACTAAAGACGACCCAAAGTCGCTTGCGCGAACGGACGAAGACGGTGAGGAGTTGGAACAGAGGCACCTCTAAAACAGTGACAGATAGCTAGGTTGCAAAAGCGTACAAGGATCTGTGACGACCCCCGCATTCCATGGAAAATGGTAAAGTGTAGCGAGCGTAACGTGAGTGATCATACACACGGCAGAATGGGTTAATATATTTGTTTTCCCTTTCTGCGTGCCTTCCACTCTTCCTTGAGGGTATTGTAACGAAAACGGGCAAGGTATTTCACAATAATAGGGGGTATCACGAGGGCAGCCTTCACATCACCACGCAATTGCAGCCTGTTTGGGGTGGTGCATATGGGTCCTCACCCTTGCTAACAGGTCCCCAGACGGATGGCACCTGCCAACCACGGCGTCAACATGACGGCAGGGTCAATGGGTGATACACGCACCAAGTGGTCTTTCGTTGTCTTACAGTAATGAATCAAACTGGCACCACTGTTCAGCGCGACCGATCGTGAACTCGGAGTTCATGCAACTAACCTTGCACTGGCTTCGCTTACTCTCATCCGTGGCCGCGCCAAATCTTCACGCAGTCGCTGGTTGTGCTCTGTGAGCCGACGGAGCTTGAGCTCAGACATAGACTGCTTGTGCGGACGGGAGTTCATTGCGGAGAGTAAGACAAATAATGAAAGACTGGCTTGACGACGCTGTCAGACACGCGACACAAGAAACAGACTGCAAACTCACCGAAATACGGGGAGAAAGCAAAATGTAGCGGACTTTGAATTTCACTTTGTCTTCAACGATGGTACGTCAAAACAAGACTACAGTACGGCGACCACGGTCAAGTCTATCATGTTGGAGACTTGTTGTTGTACTGAATGCTACTGACTGCATCTGTAATCTTAGACTGGTCACCCAGTCACAGATCCCCGCGCAAGCAGTCTAACAGCGGCCGATTCGCCCAGTTGATTAGACACCGAGCAGCTGATTCCATTCAAATATTCCCCCGTGGACCAGTTACAGATGATGACGATAGTGCGCTTGGGAGCGACAACGATACCAATTGGGACGATGACGCAACTCTAATGGCACTGTTGGACGAGTAAACACGAGTCTACTGACCTTAGTTCTTGATTGACGCAACTTGTGATAGTCCTGATGAGCTGGTCGACAATGACAAGACTACAATCGTCGATCGGTTAAGACCAGTCTTTGTCTCGCACCGCCTTCGAGAGAAAGAGTACATCAAGCAAGTTTTCTTGCAAGCAATACAGAACACCAAGCACGTTCACACGGCTATCGAGGAGGATATCAGCATCCGATTTCTTCAAGCCGTCTCCATATTCGATAACAAGTCGAGACATGCCGAGGATGCTGGGCGACGTGAACAGCAAGGAGCCTTCGCCGTCTATGATGAAATAAAGGTTTGTTACCTTGTACGCGCCTGCACAGGGACATCTCTAACCTGATTTGGAACACGGTAGAAATCGCTTATTGAGCTTTTCTACGAGTTGCAAGACCTTGCCGATGAACAAGAGGTCCAATTCCGATCTTTGAAGGAGATGATTGGATCCCTTGGTAGCACGAGTCATTGATGTTCACCTCTGATGGTCTCTGACCTACTTCACCTTCAGTGCGGGAGTTGCGGCAGCGTGCAGCCGACCTACTAGACGACGTCGAAGGAGTTATCTCTGCATTGGATAAGAAAGCAAGACAGCTTAGTGCTGAAGATGACGCTAGGGCGAAAGAGAAACTACTCCGTGGCATTCTGGAGAAATACTAGATCATTTCTTGTCGTGTGACCAGAGGTTTTTCCTGCTTTGGTCTCTGCCGAAATTTCTAATGGAAGACTGACGCCAGCTTTGAAATTGTTCGTCATTACATTTCCATGTGATCCCAAGCTTGTCAACACTGGCATGTTCTTTACTGAGTGTCCGATCGGGTCACCAGATGGTGGAGTCGGACTATCGTCAAGGCAACGTCAAGGAAACTATTTCTTTTGCGTTTGGTGGATATATACCGTTACACTTCCATCTTGCTGTCTCCGTTGTTGTAATATTGTATACATTGTTCTCGGTACTTCCAAAGAAACGTGTTGGCTACAGTCTTCTTTTTTCCTCCAAAGTTTGATCATTCTTTCACCATGGGTCCTTGGGGAGGCAGACAGTCGATGTCAGAAATACGGTATCGACACCTACTCGAGCATAACCAACGATTACAGGAAGACCTGACACGATATAGGATCCGTATCAGCGAAGCAAGTGCTGGGTATGCTACTGAACACTTCTGTTCTGCAGTGCCAGCAACTGACCCATTGTCACAGCCTGATTCGGTACTGTAAAATAACTGGGGATCCTCTTGTGCATCTCCATTTCCTTCTCTGTTCCGTAATGCTGACGCACACCTAGGTTCCTTCTGTGTGGGGACCTGTGCAAAAGACCGAAGATCCATATGCGCTGCAGGCTTCCAGGGGATTCAATTGCTGTAGCATACAGTAATCATGAACGAGGTTCGCAAGCATCGTCTGCCCATCAACGTTCACCTCACTTATTATATCACTCACGCTTATTCGGGGTGATCATCTTTGATGGACTTCATTCATATGTCGATGTACTCGTTTGGGCAATGGCGTACTATAGTCGCTGCAAGAATTTCTTAATCGCATCTACGCCAAGGGCACCTATGAAGTGATCGACGGGCAATCCATCTCTGAATGCTATAACAGTAGGAAGTGACGCTATCTGCATGGTTATATCCATCAGACAAGCATAGAATATACGTTCGCGAACAATGACATACACGGTACTGTTGTGCAAGTTCGGTGTGCTTCTCGATGTCAACGGTGACCAAGTCCACTGAACGACCGCTACCTGTTTTCAAGGAAGGGTCCCCTGTGAGCTTTCGCAATACGGGGGAAATCACTTTGCAAGGCCCACACCAGCTGAAACGAAAGTGCAAAAGTGAGCATATGTACACGGAGCAATGACGAGTGTCCGCACTCGGCATAAAAGTCAACGAGAATGACTTTGTCTCTCGAACTCTTGTTCAGCGCAACCTTGGTAAATGTCTAAAGGCGCAGAGTTGGGACAAGCAGGAATGTGGGACGAACGCAACGCACTGCATGATTGACGTCCAGGTGCTGTTCGCGGCAGAGCCGTGATGTATGTATATGTCTCCAACTTCCAGACCGAGCGCACTGGCGAACCAACGACAACATCGGGTCAGAAGGAAAATAATGTGGAGTGGCGAGCCGAACTGCACACCCGCTCATATTTGGATTACACCCGTTTTTCCAAACCGACACCATGCCAGCAAGTTCTCTCCCCCCACCAGCCAAAAGACGAAAAACACCAAAGAATACGGACATTATCAAGGCATTAGAGGCCGAAATTACCACTGCTGTGGCGAAAAATGCCCCCCTCAATCCCCTCTTAGATCTTCTGAACCTTTCGCTTGAACCATCCTTTGATGCAGATGTTTCCAAGATCATCTACAGCCTGTACCGTGTATTCACCGTTATAATATCCAGCGGAAAGCTTTCCCCTGGTGGTGGTGATGCTGCTAAACAGGTCCGCAGGTGGATATGGGAACGGCTAGACACCTTCGTGGAGTTCTTGGTCGGATTGCTGCAGGATGATGAACCCGTGTTAAGGGTGTGTATCAGTTTCCTGGGTGGGCCTTTGCAATACTCACAGGTGGTCAGAAATCTGCGTTAGACATACTCCTCTCTCTGCTTAGGCAGCTCTCGACGTCTCTAACGAACGCCAACCCCGATAAGCATCCTCATTTCCATCACTCGCATTTCAAGCACATAGTGTGTGGTCTCCTTCTCTGCCCCCCCTCGCAACGGTTGGGATCAGACACGCTTCATGAAGGTGAATTGATGCCGGACGTCCGAAATCATTTCGTTGATACTTGGGTCGGTGTTCACGACGACATCCGGTGGTGTTTCCTCCGAGAGGCGACGTAAGTATCCTACGCGTGTCTATAAATTATTCGGTGAAATCATTTTGCTAGGTATATACTGTCGCAATTCTCGGTCGCCGAGCATCCAAATCTCCCTGGCAATCTATTATCACTCCTGGAAAAATTGACGACCTTCCCGACAGAGCCTTCGGAATTGAATGCTTGGTGGATACCAGAGTTAGGCAAGGAGCCACCAAATCCGAAAAGCAAGAAATCGAATGAAGTCGAGGTAGAAGAAGATATGGAAAAGCCAGGCTCGGACGATGAAGACGATTGGCGGAAGTATTTTGATGAAGAACTTAGAGGCAAACAAACAAACAAGCCAACTGGTATCAAGGGCAGAGCGCATGAGCTGACCTTCCACCAGTCCTTACACTCGCTACAAGCGCACAGGGCTGTATTCACGAAGTTGTGGCTTAACTTCTTACCCTGTCTCTCATCTTGCCCGGAAACTGATAGGCGTACGCTCACCATCAGGGTGCTGAATATTATGCATAGGGGTGTTTTGCCACATTTGACGAGACCGATACTTGTCATGGACTGGATCAGCGCATGTGTCGACCTCGGTGAGCTAATAACTTGGCTGAAAGCGACTCTTCCTGTACTCACATTTATTAGGGGGAACCATAGGTCTCTTGGCCCTTAACGGTCTATTTGCTTTGATCAAAGATTATAACCTGTAAGATCGTCCAAACATCTGTCGAACACCCATTGAAGTTCTCGGTGCAGGGACTACCCTCAATTCTACACTAAGCTATATGCATTCCTTGACAAGGACGTCCTCCATCTGAAGCATCGTGCCAGGTTTTTCCGTTTGACCGAACTATTTCTGAGTTCGACGTAAGCATCGTGGTTGTTCTGTTTGAAGGCTATGCAAAACAATTTCCCGCAGGCATTTGCCAGCAGCGTTGCTCGCCTCGTTCGTGAAGAGACTTTCACGGCTGTCACTGAACGCTCCCCCTGCAGCAATCATAATGATCATACCATTCACATATAACATTCTCAAGCGCCATCCTGTCCTGATGACAATGATTCATCGATCAAGTGACGACAAAGAATCATTCAATGGTCTGTTTATTGTCTTCCTAATTCACCAGATTTCGTGATGGCGACTTGTAGATCCATTTTTACCTGATGAGACGAACCCACATGGCACGAATGCCATCGATTCGTCGCTATGGGAGCTTTACAGCCACAAAAATCATTACGATGTCGCAGTTTCAACACTCGCACGTATATTCGAGGAAGCATTCACTAAACCAAACTACTCTATGGAAGATTTCCTCGACCACACGTACAATACTGTAAGCTGCATATTAGCTGTTCTGAAGTCACTTCGATCTAAACCGGTGGAAACAGCTTCTTGAGGCTGAGTTTAAGCGAAAGATAAAAAAGGACCCTGCTCTGGAAACAGAACTCGTCGGAAGTCCATTCCCACTATGTGTCATAGACCCCCTTGAGATTACTGGAGACCCTGAGAATCCAGCGCTGGATGTGGTCAGCGAGCTCTGGACGTTTGGATCAGAATAGTCATCTCAGTATGTAGATGTACGAAGACTTGTAGTAGTGACGTGCCCTAAACAATGTCAAACACGTCGCCAGTTAGTTAGGCACTATCTACTCCAGAGTCCAAAGTCAAAACGTCGCACGGATCTATGTCGTGATGGATTCCATCAGAGTCTCAAAGGTATGCCCAGATCACACAACGCCAAAACAACCTCATGGTCTGTAGGTAGAGAAGGTGCTCTGCGGCAAGTCAGGGAGTGCTCACTATGGATCACTTCACTTGACTGCACACCATCTGATATTCCGTTTTGAAGACCAACGGAAAGAGGAGATGTGGGCGAGTTCGACCTCCGTATTTGCTCATGCCTCTGTTGACATGTGCCCCAGGTACCATATCCACTAATCTCGTTGGTGCTTCAACTCCCTCAGACCTTACAAGGTCAAAGCCTTCTGACGTTCCATACACGTACTTTTGAAACATTCTCTCTGCTGTTTGGCCTCGATCGCGATGCGGTAGACGTTTTTGAGAGCGTGAAGGAGCTGACCGTATGCAGTGAGTATGATGTCTGACTTGGGCCCACTACCATTAATAAAAATCAGCATCTGTTAATCAGCTTTATGCATTCTTCTACTCGCCCAACCCTCCATTCGATACAGAGGGTGGATGGAATATATACTCCCCTAGAAAGGAGTTTGGCCGGATGGGTGTGGGTACCCGTACCAAGGCATGGAGGTTCACGGACATAAATAAGGACTATCAAGTTGGTCATTTCCGATTCTATCGAACGGTGTGGTCTTGACATATTTTCCTCAGTTTTCCCCCAGTTATCCGTCTCTATTGGTAGTCCCAACGCGAATCAGTGATTCTACCTTACATTATGCAGCAAGGTACAGAAGTAAATGCAGAATACCTGCGTTGACTTACTTACACTGGGCCAATTATGTGAGTTTATGTTGTTCCTCCTGAGCTTGTCACTTATGTGCGCTCTTCAGGGTACCATAACGCGGTCAAGCCAACCCATGGTTGGCATCAAACAGAATCGATCAGTTCAGGACGAAAAACTAGTGGAAGCCATTTTTCAATCGCACTATTCCCCTGAGTCACGGTCATCGAGTACACCCATCTACGGCGCCACTGCTACAAATCTTATTGTAGATGCTAGACCAACGGCTAATGCTATGGCGAACACTGCCAGAGGTGCTGGAACGGAAAACATGGAACATTACAAGGATGCAAAAAAGACATACTCAGGCATTGATCACATACACGCGATGCGCGAATCACTGGGGAAAGTGGTTGATGCGTTGCGTGAAGCGGACACTATTGCTGCGAGTGTGAGCGGGAATGTCCCCGGAGGGGCAAAACAGCTTGCAATTCTAGATCGGCAAGCCTTGCGCCGTTCTGCGTGGCTCCGTCATATGTCGAATATCCTTGAAGCTGTGGTTCTCATCGTCCGCAATGTGCACATCAATTCGTCTCATGTCTTGATACATTGCTCAGATGGCTGGGACCGCACCTCGCAACTCGCAAGTCTCGCGCAACTGTGTTTGGATCCTTATTATCGCACCATACATGGTTTTCAGGTACTTGTCGAGAAGGACTGGATATCATTTGGACACCGATTCCTAGATCGCTGCGGCCACTTGTCATCGGAAAAGTTTTTCACATCAGTAGCAGATGGCGGGAATGCAGGAGGGGGGGCAGAGGCTGCCCAGGCCTTTCTAGCGTCTGTTCAGAACCGCTTTGCTTCCCAGCATCATGTCAAAGAAACCAGCCCTACTTTCCACCAGTTTCTCGAGTGCTTGCGTCAAATCCAGCGGCAATACCCTGAACGCTTCGAATTTAACGAAAGTTTCCTACGCACCATTCACCATCACCTGTACTCCTGCCAGTTTGGGACATTCCTGTATAATTGTGAACGCGAGCGGAGACGTGGAGAAGATGGCATGATCGCCTCTGAGCGGACAGCAGCCCTCTGGGATTTCCTTAACAGTTCATCGCAAGTGGAACTTTTCAAGAATTCATTGTACGACCCTTCATTGGATGACCCTTCAAGCAGGGATCCTAACGCAGACATGGGAGTCCTCATCCCCAATGCGAAGGATGTCCGCTTCTGGCATGAACTCTATGGTCGAACGGACGAGGAGATGAACGGCAAAATTGTTATATCACAGGTGAAGGAAGGACCAGAATTTGTCCCGTCGATTGAAGGTCTTGATGATGATCCAGTCACCGCCAGTTCGCGCATGGAAGCTGTTCCGTCGATCTCGCTCCCGTCATCTACCATCATAGCGCCTTCCCCACCCATGACCCCAGCCAGATCAATTGACACTCCTTCGTCCGATGGCCTATCATCTGGATTTCAAGGTTTATGGTCATCCTTACCCGAATTGGGCCAAAAAGTTGGAGAGGGGTTCCTGGCAGCGGCCTCATCGACTGGACTGGGTAGTTCTAGTACTCCTCTACGACCTTCGTCTCCAAGCCGCATACGGAATGCTGGTCCAACGGATTTCTTTGCCAGTGGTGGGGTGAAGTCAGTGTGGGGGAAGTTATCATCGAATGCTACTGCTGCATTCTCTGTAGTGCAGGAGGCGTACGACGGCGTTACCAGGGATATCAAAGCACCATCCAGGGCACTTACAGATGACCACAGGTTCGATGGCAAACAAACCGAGCTGCGTATCTATGATATGTCTAGGGATGAGGACTTTTTTATTCCGAAGGGAAGTGTATCCTACACACGTTCATCGTACAACCCTTGGGACAGTATAAAGCCGCAGAAATCCCTACCCGTCCTACCTACAGATAACCCTTGGGCTAGCGTGCGGTCTTCGTCCCCAAGACCACTACTGGATGTACATGACTCCAGTCTACCAGAAGACCCCACTGTCGCTCACCCTGCTATGCGACAAAACTCCGAGGACTCTCGTTCCGACCTGAATCCAAAAGTAGCTAGTGTCACTCACGCGGTAGTAACCATCGAAGGGGGTGGGCCAGACTCAGGATCATCCTCGCTGACCTCGGACCCCCTTGGCGTTGGACTCTTGTAGAAGCGTCTCAGGTTGGATAATACTAATTTGCACTGTCACACCTTGTTTACAACTGCACACTAAATTGGATGTACTCTACTTTTGGCTAAATATTGTATTCTGATGAAACCAGTCATTCACGTCGGTGAACATGTCAATGACTAAAATCACGAACATTCTGCGGAGTCAAATTAAGTAGATTCCTTACTACTGTGCAAAATTCTCACAGGCATTACAATTCTGTAGTTGAGCGGGGTCAATTTAGGTTGTTTTCATTAATCCTAGTATCTGGACTGCGTGCTGGCCTACCCAGAGGGTACTGACTTATTGTGAAACGTGTCAGTCGAATGGCGTGATAGTGTTAATGCTTATGTAAGCGGTGTTTTAATAGTAAATTTCTGTCCCGCGTTGAAGTGGTTTCTTCCTATCCTTTCCTTCCTTCTCCTTTTAAACTCCTTGTCAGTCGTCGCCATGCCTGCCAACGGTACTGCTCGTGCTGGTCTTGCTCCTGGCCACTTCCTTTTCACCTCCGAGTCTGTTGGTGAAGGTCACCCAGGTAAGTGTTCGTCCTAAAAGACACCATCAAAACTGACCTTGCACAGACAAGATCTGCGACCAGGTCTCTGATGCTATCGTGAGTTGGATGAACTGTTTGTGTGGTTCAGCTCCATGGTAAACTTGACATTGTAGCTTGATGCTTGCCTCGCACAAGATCCCTGGTCCAAGGTCGCATGCGAGACGGCCGCCAAGACCGGCATGATCATGGTCTTTGGTGAAATTTCCACCCAGGCAAAGATCGACTTCCAGCAAGTCATCCGTAGCACCATCCAAGCGATTGGTTACGATGACTCCTCAAAGGGTTTCGATTACAAAACCTGCAACATTTTGGTTGCCATCGAACAACAATCGCCCGATATTGCTCAAGGTCTCGACCACGGCTCGCTGGAACAGCATGGTGCTGGTGATCAGGGTATCATGTTTGGCTACGCAACTGATGAAACGGAGGAGTACATGCCCTTGACGATCATGCTTGCTCACAAACTGAATGCTGCATTGGCCGCTGCTCGTCGTTCTGGTCTTCTTCCTTGGTTGCGCCCTGACTCGAAGACTCAAGTCACTGTCGAGTACAAGCAGGATAATGGTGCCATGATCCCCCTTCGTGTTGATACCATTGTTATTTCGACACAACATGCCGAGGAAATTTCCACCGAAGACCTACGGAAGGAAATCACGGAGAAGATTGTCAAGAAGGTCATTCCGGCCGAGCTCCTTGACGACCGAACGATCTACCACGTGAGTGTCATCCTCTTAATGTATTCCGATTGAGCCAAAAAAATTTTAGATTCAACCTTCTGGTCGCTTCGTCATTGGCGGCCCTCAAGGTGATGCTGGTTTGACGGGGCGGAAGATCATCGTCGATACCTATGGTGGTTGGGGTGCTCACGGTGGAGGAGCCTTCTCTGGCAAAGACTGGTCCAAAGTTGATCGGTCCGCGGCCTACACCGGTCGCTGGATCGGTAAGGGTTGCTCCTTATTTTTGTAGTTTCCTTTTACTGATGCAGAACAGCCAAGTCATTGGTTGCTGCTGGCCTCGCTCGCCGTTGCTTGGTTCAGCTCTCCTATGCCATTGGTGTGTCTGAGCCACTATCTATCTTTGTTGACACATATGGCACCGGCAAGAAGTCGAATGAAGAACTCGTTGGGATTATCCGCAAGAACTGGGATCTTCGCCCAGGTATCATGGGTAGGTGATTCTACTTGTGGAATACCTGTCAAGCTAACGACACGTTGCAGTGCGTGAACTGGAGTTGCAAAAGCCAAAGTATCTCCAAACAGCATCTTACGGCCACTTCGGGAATCCCGAGTATTCATGGGAGAAACCTAAGAAGCTTGTGTTCTAACTGCCCATCATCCGCTCTTTCTGACATTGTAATTATTCCATCTTATCACTGGAAGTTCATCCTTCCTTGTTTATTAACACACCGCATACCTGTAGAACAAACCGCCTACTTGCTATTTCAACCATAGAGGCGCGGTATGCGCCGGCATATGACACAACTAGTACTAGGGTTAAGCCCACCCTACATCCTACTTTGACGACGATGTGTACAGAGTATATCCCCACGTAGTACTGTACTCAAAAATACGATTGCGTTCAACCGCGTATTTTTTAGTGGAATATATTCATGATTACGTGATCGACTGATAGATATCATTTCAATCGTCACTGAAAAAAAAAGTTCTGTAAAGGGGCTCCTCCTCGGCCGCTAACCATTTACATAAAAGTAGCCACCCGTTTATTTTATCGACCACCACGACCACCATCTAAATCAGTGAGTCTTGTAGTTGTTGTCTTTTCCGCAACTCACCCTCTGGCAGTGTGCGGTATTCTAGGTCTGCTCTTGAGTGACCCAACTCAACCTGCAGCATCTGAGATCTGTGAGGGTCTCTCTATGCTACAGCATCGTGGCCAGGACGCCTGTGGGATCGTCACTTGTGGTCCCAAAGGTCGACTCTACCAATGTAAGGCGAATGGAATGATCCGCGATGTCTTTGATGACGCCGCAATCTTAAGACTCAAAGGCTCTATGGGCATTGGCCATGGTCCGTGGCATCCCTGTCACAATCAAACTCGCCTGATTGCTTCTTTTCAGTCCGCTATCCCACAGCCGGCAGCTCCCACCATGCCGAAGCGCAACCATTTTATGTTAACTCGCCCTATGGTATTGTACTTGCACATGTGGGTTCCAGTCTCCTAATCCTTTATGGATTGCTTCATGCAGATCGCAGAATGGAAATCTAATCGACAGTACATCATTACTCCATTTCATGGACGCTGTTGCACATAGACACATCAATACTTCCTCCGATTCCGAACTGCTCCTTAACATCTTTGCCAACAACCTCCAGCAGACGGGCAAGTTTCGGATCAATGAGGAGGATATTTTCAAGGCCATCGGAGAGCTGATGACACAATGCAGGGGCGCTTATGCGTGTGTTGCCATGCTGGCAGGTTTCGGAATCATAGCTTTTAGGGATCCAAACGGCATACGGCCCGTTGGGATGGCATTCCGTGAGTATGAGAATGGAAAGAAGGATTATATCGTTGCCAGCGAAAGTATAGTCGCGGGCAGAAGTTTCTCCAAGTGGGAGGACGTGAAACCAGGTGACTCTCGCTCGTCACCTACCCCAACGAATACTAACCTATTTCCAGGTGAAGCTGTAATCATCACCCACTCGGGTGTCAGCAGAAAGCGTGTCGCCCCACCAGCAACATTTGCACCTGACATCTTTGAATATGTCTATTTCGCTCGCCCAGATTCCGTTTTGGATGACGTGAGCGTCTATCGTAGTCGAATGGCGATGGGGAATGCCCTTGCGGAGGAGGTTCGCAGGGTACTGACGGAAAAGGGATTGGCAGTGGATGTTGTCATCCCAGTAAGGCTGCTATGGTGTTGTTCTGTCGTAAATTTTCGGATTAAATCATTGTCAACAGGTACCGGACACGGCACGGGTAGCTGCGCTCAACTTAGCACAGGAACTCCAGCTTCCTTACAGGGAGGGGTTCATTAAGAACCGCTATGTAGGGAGAACATTTATTATGCCTGGCCAACAAATGAGGTGAGGTTACCTGCAGCTGATGCGTTCGACTCACCCCCAATTACCTCGACAGGAGAAAAAATGTCCGAAAAAAACTGAATGCGATGGCACTTGAATTCGCTGGTAAGAGTGTACTCTTGGTTGATGGTATGCATCTTGTCACCTTACGGTATATTGCGTAAGAGTTGACTTTGTGTATCAGATTCGATTGTACGTGGCACCACATCCAAAGAGATCGTCCAAATGGCCAAAGATGTGGGCGCTGCGAAAGTCATCGTCGCAAGCTGTGCCCCTCCCATACGGTAATTGACACAGTCATATTGTGTTTCCATTTCAGCTGATGACTGCTTTGCAGTTACTCCAATGTTTACGGCATAGATATGCCATCGCGATCAGAGCTTGTCGCTTATGGGAGGACAACCGAGGAGATCGCAGCAGCCATCGGCGCCGATCTCGTGATATTTCAGACATTGCCCGACCTCATCGCTTCGGTTCGCCAGTTCAACCCGTCCATCGAAACATTCGACTGCTCAGTCTTCACGGGTGAATACATCACTGGTGGGGTAGACGAAGACTATTTGAGTCATATTGAGTCGCTGAGAGCTGATCATGCGAAACTTAAAATGGTTGACGAAGGACCTGTGGGTGAGAGTGCGCCGCGCGGGCGGTCACCTCCAAGTTTAGCTGCTAATGCGACAGACGACACAGTCGGTCTGCATAATTCGTGGCATGTCAGTTGACCCTGACTTCCAGCGTCCTCTATGATTATCTATTAGGCATGGGTAATACCCTCCGAAAATACATTGCAAGTGTACCAGCTACAATGTAAATGATATAGATAGTAACAACATACAACAGAGATCCAGACCTTGCGAGACCACAGAACGTCGTTTGCAAAGCATTGCTACACTGATGGTAAGTTGGAGATGAAAATCATCGTGCTGGCGTGTCGCGAATATTCTTGCCTTGTGGAGGTAATTGAGAGAAAGCTCGGTGCTTTGGCATAAACAACGATGCCATGGGATCTTTCTTCTGTATTGGGGGTTTAAGTAGCCGAGATTCTGCGTGGGTGGGTGAAGATTGCAGAACATGTGATAATTCGGCTGGTCCTGCGGAGGGGGCTGGTTTAGTGGGCGAGGGTGTTGCAGGAGCCGCGTCCCTAGGTTGCGAAGTGGACACACCCGAAGGTGCGGTGGATGCTAACGGCTGGCGTTTGATAACAACTGACTCCGTAAACTTATGGTTAGGCGTATTCATTGATGGCGGCGCAGGAGCCTTTGGACTAGCTGAACTTGAAGGAGTGTGGTATGTCTTGCCTTGTGGCATGGGAGGCAAGATACGAGGCGTGTATAATGACTTGCGGAGTTTCACCTCATTCCTTGCTTTCTGGAATAGGGTCTTGGGTTGATTAACCGAAGCTCCTGTTGATAGATCAATCATTAGCTTTTAAGTACATGAAATAAATGCTTACGGGTACGCTTAGCAGGTGGTAGTCTGTCGGTCAATTTAACTTCGCGCTCTTTCTTGCGTTCGGCAGCCTCCATACGTTGATTCCGTAGTTTGGAGGTTACTTCCTCCAATCGGTAGGCTTCTGCTTCCTGGAGAAGCTGAGTTGATCCGCGGTAAGCGGGCGAATACCAGAAAGGGACTGAAACATACAAAGAATTGTTCGCGCCACGAGTCAGGCTGCAGTTCGCCGCTGCGTGTGAGTTGTTCTGTAAGTAGAGGATACGTCTTGAAGCACAAACGTTCCCACAGATCTGGCTGTGGTATTAGAGTCAAGTGTGAAAACGTGGTGATTTAGATTACCCGAGGTATTTTCTCCTAAGTGCTGCAACGAGAATGAACCTGCATAAAGCATATACCACGGATGTCCTTACCGGCGATGATTGCTCAAGGCGAAGTAAAGTATCTGCAGAGCAGCATTCCAGGACAGGTTGAATCAGCCCATACCGTATGCCATCACCAAGACAACTTAAAGCTGATAGAGGAAGATGAGTGATGGGCAGGCGACATCCTGGTGTTCATACCATCTGCATGCACTGACAGCACTGTAGTGACGGATGCACATGTCAACAGGGACTGCACATGGAGCGGGTAGGGCTCACCTCGCTGACAATATGAGACCAGTGTTGGTATTCGGCGTGACTGGTTCTCGGACTCTGAAGACATGGGTGATATTACAGAAACACGTTCTAGCACTGAGCAGTCCTTCGAGAGGCAAGGGTAATGGTAGCAGAAACGGATATTGAAGCTAGACGAGACTACAGGCAGCTTTAATACCCCCATAGTGCCTCCGCACGTGGTTCAGGACTCCCATCAAGCCCACCAAATCCGGAATTTGCTGGGCAGCTCTACAGCAACTATCAGTCGGACATGTAGCACTATCGCCATATACATTACACGGATAAAATAGGTATCACACTCAATCTACATCTGACTGGTCTTCGTCGTCATCATCAGCATTTTGGGCACGCTCTTGCGCTTTCATTGCTCCTACGATGTCGTCCGATTCACCCTTCTGAGCAGCAAGTCTTTGTCCTGCATTCTCATTATCATGGGCAAGTTCCCCATCCCGAATTGACTCACTTATGAGAGTATGTATTGCCTCCTGTGTTCTTCTCTCTAGCTTGGCCAGTTTCTTCTCCATCTCTCTTTTGAGGTCCCAATTAGGTCGCTTCGGGGCGATATTGAAGACGTCCTAAGGGAGGTGTCAGTACTGTGCATGACGCATGGTGCTCGGTGCGGTACTATGTACCAGCTCTTGCGCTCGTTGTTTTTCATCCTCCTCTATCAACATCTCCGCCATTCCTTCCACATCTTTTTCTAGAGTGTCCTCGGTTATTGCACCATTTCGTATATTCTTCCGAAGGGTTCGTGTCTCGGGGTCAAAATTGCGGTTCAGTAACAGAGTACCGCTGTGGGAGGGTGTTGAATACTGAGGAGGAATAGCTATTGCTTGAGGTATACCCATCTTCACCCCCTTCACCCTCCTTCCTTTTCCTCAGCGCGAGAAGACGCGCTTTTCTCGCTTCCGATGCTTCCTGTAGAGACATTTTGTGAGTTTGAGATGGTCTTCAGCTAAACTAGCCCCTAGTAGCTGACTAAGCTAAGTCGCAAATTGTACTACTAGCTTGTACAGAGTCTTGCTGTCAATCGTTGTCGCTACCACTCGCAGTCACCAACTTGTGTCTACAAGCATTGGTGTGCTTCGGTTTCTTGTTATGCTGATGCGATGTCTGTCCCGGGCACGTCAAAATTTAAATAATTACCCTCCTGCTCGATACTTGAGTATCTCCAGTGTGGTCCAGGCTGCCACGAGCAGGACCATAGACACGACAGAATTTTCTTGTGACGCTATTCGGTAGGTTTTCAGAGCAGAATGCCTCAACAACACCTGACTAATATCCCTAGCAATTTCTCTATCATTGCTCACATCGGTAACGCTTGGACCATTCCTCAACTTTCACAACTTACCCTCATTCTTCCAGACCACGGAAAATCGACTTTGGCTGACCGGTCAGTAAATTGCAACAGTGTGGTACTACAGGCTGACGGAGCACTTTACGCAGCTTACTAGAGGTAGAATCATTTCATTCTCCGGTTCTTGTTCTGATCAACTGTCTAGCTTACAGGGACTATTCCGAGGAAGGTTATTGGCACAAACCAACAGGTTTTAGACAAACTCAAAGTTGAGCGCGAACGCGGAATCACGGGTAGGCTCCACCACCGTTCTTCGTTAATAGGTTCCTCACCCATTGCTAAGTCAAGGCTCAAACTGCAAGGTCAAACTGCATCCTCAGTTCAGAAGAGAGTTATGCTGATTTTCCTAGTATGATACACCATGCTAATGGAAACAAGTACCTGCTCAATCTTATCGATACCCCTGTAAGGCGATACTTGTGGCCTATGAGCAGCTCTTTTAACCGAGGTTGCAGGGGCATGTCGACTTTTCATGGGAAGTGTCTCGTTCTCTGGCAGCCTGTCAGGGCGCGCTTCTACTGGTAGACGCTACGCAGGGTGTTCAAGCTCAGTCCATCTCCGTCTTCCACATCGCCAAAGAACGCGGATTAATGATCATTCCGGTACTAAACAAGGTTCGTCCTAGCCTCTCGCTAGCTTGTCGATTTCCCAGATGTTCAGGGCAGATTGATATGCCAGCAGCTGACCCGCTGCGCATAACTGCGCAGTTGCAATCTACATTTGGCATAGACAGTGCTGATGTTCTGCAAGTATCAGCGAAGACAGGATTTGGTGTCGAAAAAGTTCTCCAAGCCATTATCGAACGAATACCGCCTCCGTCAGGATCTATGCATGAACCCTTGAAAGCTTTTCTATTCGATTCACAGTGGGTATCGAGAATATTATCCACGCCCCGGCGTTGAGCGTTGGCAGGTACGACCAGTACAGGGGCGTCATTTCTTTAGTCAATGTCAAACAAGGAGTCATCCGAAAGGGTATATTGTATCATCGATCCAACGGACTCGCATTTACTAATTATTGGTATATCAGGAGATAAGATAGCTTCTTGTCATACCCGGAAAAAGTATGACGTGTCAGAGGTTGGTGTCCTTAACCCAGAGGAGGTCCCCACTACGTGCCTGCAACCTGGTCAAGTTGGTTACATTGCTTGTAATATGAAAGAGTCTTCTGAAGGTGCGATGCATTCAAGATCTACAAGTTATGCTGATCTGTGTGCAGCTCATGTTGGAGATACACTTCACCGAGCCAACGTACCTGTGGATCCTATGCCAGGTTTTCAGCCCACGAAGGCGATGGTATGGCCGCTTTTTCATGGCACAAGAAAGTTCTGATCTCGTGCAGGTTTACGCTGGAATATTTCCCGTAGATACTAGTGACTTTGTCAAACTTGAGGAATCGATTCGACGAGTAAGATGATTTCGCCCATAATGAACTATTTTCACTTATGCAGAAACGATTAGCTCACACTTACAGACCGCAGTGTGACTATGCAACGCGAATCCTCTACGGCATTGGGCCAAGGTTGTAGACTCGGCTTCCTTGGTACTTTGCACATGGATGTGTTTCGTCAACGTTTGGAAGATGAATATGATGCAAATATTATTGTCACCGCTCCGACTGTCCCGTACAGAGGTGTGTCTTGTGGCTGAGGTAAAGATGGTAAATAACCGAATTTGCAGTGGTCTACAGGGACAAGACGGTGATCGTTAGCAATCCCACAGATTTCCCTGATGAGTGGGGACCCGCGTCTCGTGTTCGAGCAGTAGAAGAGCCCATAGTAAATGCTTCCATAATTGTTCCGGAAGGTGTGTAGGTCATTGTCTCTGGGGCTCAAAATTAACAGCATTACTCGTCAGAGTACTTGGGCGATATGATGGACTTATGTTTCTCACGTCGCGTAGAAGACCTGGGTCACCGTTACTTGGACTCGGGAGGTAGCACATCAGCTCGTGTCATGTTGACATGTATCCTCCCGTTGAGTGAGATAGTAACTGACTTCTTCGACCAGTTGAAGAGTAGAAGTTCTGGGTATGCGAGCTTTGAGTAGGTGTCACCCGAATAATGAGGGATGGAATCTGATCTTACAGCTACGAGGATGCTGGCTACAAAGCAAGCAACCTGGTCAAGGTGAGTTGTCAATGATCGACGGTTCCGGGGTCTAACATCTCGTCAGATGACCTTCCTTCTAAACGGAAAACCAGTGGATGCATTAGCCTTGATCGTTCATCGGTCGGTGGAACAAGATGTAGGAAGAATGTGGGTCAAGAAACTACGTCAGCAAATAGTTCGACAGATTGCCCGCGCATCTGCTGACATAGCCTAGACAAGGTGATTCCTCGCCAATTATTTGAGGTCCCAATCCAGGCTGCGGTCGGAAAAAGAATAGTTGCCCGTGAAACACTCTCGGCGATGCGTGCTGATGTCACAGCAGGGCTGTATGGAGGTAGCATATCTTCCGAGACACCTAGCATCTATCCTAACGACCACACAGGGCACTACGAGCGCAAGATGAAGCACCTGGAGAACCAGAAAGAGAGCAAGCGACGGATGAAAAGAATAGGCAATGTGGACTTGCCGCAAGAGGCATTCTTCGACATATTAAGCACCAAAGCGAAGTAATGCACTCAGCGGTGCTCCCAAATCCCATTGCCATTAAGGATGAGTACGACGCTACTACAGCTCATAATCTTCGTCATCATATGCCTCCTTGATAAGGCGGTAGATGGAAGACGGAGGATGATCCCCGCTGAGAAAATATGTCAAAAAAGCAACCGCAGAGCAGGGAGGGATACCTACTCATTTGTGATATACGCATCAATCATCTCAGGTCGGACATAGTCGTAATACGGGTTTACTACATCTACCTTATCAACCAGGTCTCCCTCTTCGAATCCGAGCACAGTGCTTGGATCTGCGAAGTCAAGTGCGCCATATTCATGGTATAAGTTCCACTGAGGTGTGAGCTTGAATTGGCCTGAACAGACAACGACTGGTGTGCTGTGTGCTCGTGCAGCAGTAGCAGCCAACAGCGAGCCAGTTATAGCGAACATGCCGCCATTGGCAAGAATTGCATGTGCACCTAATATTACTTTGTTGATTCGGGACATCAGGCCGTATATCGATGAATCGGGAACCAGGACAGTAGATATCCCAGAAGAGGAAAGGGATTGAGCCATTTCCCGACCACTGTATCTGTGGACCCTCGAATGAGTACAGGACCATCCGAGAAGAACGGGGGGACCCACGATGGGGCAGTATCTGCTACGATGACAGTGTACTTGCGGCTCGGAGCTGCTGCTTTTAAAAAAGCCTCGACGGTACTCGACTTCCCGATCGTGAGGATGATTTCACTACGACGATCCATGTTGACTGATATCTGCTCAGACATGAAAAGCTACGAACGTACTCCGAGTGAATGTGGTCTTTTGCATTTTTTGACACATTGTCGTATACAGTTTCAAGCTCGTCAAGGACATCCTGGATAGCCTCCATTAGCACAGGCTTCAATGACTTTGCAAATGCATCAGGGTCATCGGGATTGTTCTCCTTAAGGGCTCCCCTCGTCTCATGCGATGTCCTTGGTGGGGCAGCCTGTTTCCGTGGCTGTCCCTGCGAAACGAACTTCGAAATGGAGAAGGTAGGTCTTGAGCTAGATGCAACAACAGTTCCTTTGGAAGCTGTGTGGTATTCTTCTCGGATATGATGCAAGACTTTTCGGACAGTATTTCCGACCGTGTATTCTAATGTGACATGCCATCAAGTGCATGTGCAACTGAAGGGAAGCTAACCTTTAGGTTGTGCCTCGACTAGCTTCCTACCAACAGATCGGATGATATCGACAAGCTGATCGATGTTTGAAAACCTGGCTTTGGATACTACTTGACGAAGAACGAGAACGGTTTCAAGTGCTGTTTCCCGCGGTCCTACCACTTGACTGTCATCGGAAAACGCATGAAGCTAAAGGACGGCATGGAGACTATCATACTGACCGCCTTCGAAGTCTGGCTGCAAGGTTTTCAACAATTCGTTGGTTTGCAGCGCTCGTCGCATCGGTTGCCATGATGCTGGACGTCCGAGGCAGATCAGTATGAGTCACACCTAAGCACGTGACCTACCCATCCTCGAAATTAGAGTTTTAGCCCCCGTCTCCACACTAACAGCACATCTAACCTTGAGCTTGGGTCTTGCACATCGACGAACTACACAACCTATCAGCATAGCATGAAGCTCTCAAAGCCCTCTGACGAGGCCAGGGTCCTTGTAATATATACAGGGGGCACCATTGGGATGCTCCTCAGCCCACATGGTTATGTACCAGAGCCGTTCTTTCTGACAGAAACATTACGCAGGCAGAAGCGATTCCATGATCCATTCGAGGAGTCCTTGTTCTCGAATGCAGCATCTGTGGAAGGTTATAGGGTGTGGTCCACCAGTGGAACGTCTACCCCGGTTGCAACCGAATCGCAAAATCCCTTGCTCCATCAGCACCCGACGTTCCTGGTTCGATCCTCGCGTCCGATTGGCGGAATACAGACCCTGGGCCAAGGTTCCGGTCCCTCGTCCACAGTAGCACAAGACTGCGAGAGAGTTTCTGAAGGGGTGTACCAAGCACGCCTTCCCTGCTTGGTTACTCCTCGAGGTCTCGTTTCTGGCGAAAGCAGCAACAAGCGCATACGATATGCAATCCTTGAGGTATGTGTCAACTAATTGCATAGGCGAACTGATTTGATGAGCACTCTGTTCAGTGGACTCCCCTTTTGGACAGCAGCAATGTCGAGATGGATGGTCAATAACTACTAAAGCACTCGGAAGACCTGCTACTGATGGTTTCCCTTAGACTGGGTACGCATAGCTACTGAAATCGAGCTCAACTATACTGCGTTTGACGCATTCGTTATTCTCCACGGGACCGACACGATGTCATATACTTCGAGCGCCCTGAGTTTCCTTCTGGAAGATCTGGGAAAGACAGTGGTAAGTCGTGATTTGCGTTTATACGTTCATCTTGATCACCTGTCTTCGTATCTGTAGATCCTTACGGGAGCTCAGATCCCCCTCTCGCAGTTGCGTAACGATGCCACAGACAACCTTCTTGGCGCACTTTCAATTGCTGGCAATTACATTATCCCAGGTATCTTCACCGCAACCTCACGAGGTGATGACCTTAGCTGTTACCGTAGAATGCAGTCTGTATTTCAACCACACTCTTTATCGCGGAAACAGAGTTTTCAAGGCGTCATCTTTTGATCTGAATGCTTTTCAGAGCCCCAATTTCCCCTCATTGGTAAACGGTTCGTAATGCTGAATATGATTGACCTTTGTGTGCTCATTTTCATAGTGGGAATTGATATCGTCGTGAATTGGAACGATGTATTAAGGCAGACGAGTTTACGCCGTTTTAAGGCTCACAAAGGTTGTCCGTTTTATCTCATGTCAGACTGTTCACTGATTCTAATATGATTCAGAAATGAATCCTCATGTTGGTGAGCGGACATCACTTTTCGACGAGATGGTGGTTTATGTTAACACCTTAGCAACTCTTCGGCTTTTTCCTGGAATGACCGGTGCTACTGCGCGAGCGTTCCTCGCCCCTCCAACGCGAGGGGTTGTTCTCGAAACATTCGGCGCCGGGAATGCACCACAACGAAGAGACCTGACAGAAGCCCTCAGGCATGCTTGCGATGCTGGAGTGGTCATCGTTGCTATATCACAGTGCACCAAGGGCACTGTATCGGTTGCTTATAAGCCAGGTAGGGCATTGCAGAGAGTCGGTGTCGTTCCAGGTGGGGATATGACACCGGAGGTGTGTCTGGAACAATCGTTCATTTCTGCTGTGAGCTAAGCTGATATGGATATCCTACAGTGTGCTCTGACAAAGCTTAGTTACCTCCTCTCTAAGCCTGAACTTTCCGTAGCTCAAGTCAGGGAGCTCATAAGCATACCGCTCCGTGGCGAGCTTACTCTGTACTCCACATCAGTGCCAAATGACCCTATTGCTGTTCAAGATCTATACAACATCCGAGGTCTACTGGACCATTTCGTTCGTTTGACCTCCTCCGATCGTCAAATACCCCTGATCACTCTCCCCACTGATATTGGAGAGATCGCGCAAGACTCTGCTGCGCCGTGGTCCGAAACTGCTGCCGAGACTGCCTTCACTGAAGCAGCTTTACTTCCCTTCTTGATGCACCTTGCAGCAGCTCGCAACGACGTAAAGAGCATTGAGTTCTGTTTAGAAGTGGCTGCGGGCTGGGAGATGGAGGATAAGGGACCCGTCGTTCCTGGCGGTATTGTAAACTGTATCGAACCTTGTTCAAACCGTTCTCCGTTGCACGTCGCTGCTCTCAACAGTAGTACTGCGTCTGTCAGTTGCCTGCTCAAAGCAGGTGCACTAGTACACGTCAGGGACAGTCTTGGGCACACAGCTTTGTACTATGTGAGTCCTCGTTTACCTCTTACGTCGGGTAAATAGCCAAAACTAGAACAGGCAGCACGTCAGGGGTGCGTAGACATCGTAGACATCTTGCTTAGTACAGGGGCCAATCTTGGCGGTCTCGAATACGAGGCTGGCTATGCCGCCCTTGCTCTCGAGAACGTGCTGAAATCTGGGGACCACAAAGCTGCAAGCGTTTGGAAGAAAATTGGGATGAGTACCACCCTCCCCAAACCAAAAGTGGCATAAAGTAAATCTATTACATGTGATACATAAAGTGGGTATCTTTGGGGTGGTGTAACAACATAGTAGACTTCAAGCCAGTCATTCCTGAATCTCAGTGTCATCCTCACTCTCAGCACCCTTCATAGCATCAATCATCCGGTCACGAAGCGAGTTAAGGAAAAGGCCTTGCTGGGAACATGGGAACGTAAAGCTATCACCCATGTAAGCCAATCCTTTAACGAAGGATTCAGGCTCCTTGTCCAAGTGGAGTGGAGAGTATTTGATTCGACGATGAACGAAATCATCATCACTCATGGGTTCTCCATTAGGACCTCCATAGCCATTGAAGATCCGCATTGTGAAATCTATACCTGGAAAGGCACATGAGCACATACGAGTTCTGATGATGCCAACTACTACACTGACTCTTTTCATTTAGTCGCTCTCCCTCGATGTCATCTTCACCACGGGTCATCTCGTAATATGTATAGATGCAATGGAAAATTACTTCCTGTTCGTCCGAGCCAGCTACATTGTCGAACTTAACGTTTGTGACCAGCAGACTGGACATGTCTTCGTAGAATTTGATGACCTCTGTTATCTTGGGATCTTCTAAACCAAATTGTCGGTGTGAACGGGATGAAACAGGTGCAAGTTTGGGGCCAGTCCGGGCAAGAAGTTCCATTGATCGTGCTACTTCGGCGTCTCGTTCGCGTGTCACATCATGTACTGTTCGGCCAAGTGAGTTAACATCTGCAAGGAAAGAGTCGAGATCATAGCAAACCCAGTTGTTCCAGTTCAGTGATGCGCTTGTTTCGTTCATCTATAGTAGCATCCTTCTGTCCTATCACATCATGGAGACAAGCCATGTCTCGTTCCATCGCCCTTTTCTCCTCGTCTGCGGCCTCTCTAGTTAGGAAATGTAGTGCGGGGTTCTGACCAGTTCGCGCGAGAGGTTCAATGCGGGAAAGTTGTGAGGTTAGCTCCTTGATAAGAGAATCCTGCGCTGCAGCCAATTATTGAGGTGGCATTCGAAACCAAAATCGAGCCTACTTTTTGCACGTTCTTCGTATTGAACATGGAGTTCTTCCAGTGCTTTTTCTGGTTCCGTCTTGCGGACTTGGAATAGTTCATCTAGTTGTTGTGACAAGGCATCTCTCTGAGATTCAAGCTTCATGTACGGGTGAGCGGAGAATTAGTAGGGGAAATAGGTTCCTACATTTTGAACTCGCTGCTTCCAACGCTCCAGTTCCTTGCGATAGATGGTATTTGTAGAACTATGTGATTTGCTTGTGCTGCCTGCTGAGTTTGAGTGCTGCCATGTCGGAGGGACTGGGCCGCTCTCGTCTGTGTTCATTGGATGCCCAACGACCCCTGTACCCTCTTCCGAGGCGGTTGGCTTTTTGTTCGACTTCTGTTTTCTTGTCGTCTTGTCGTTTCCCTTTATGGTGGTGGCAGAAGAGGACGTAGCGAGTTTGGAAGGGAGCTTGGATGTTGTCGGATTTGCGTTCGGTGGTTTATCCAGAGCCACGATCTCATCGTCATCCTCAGATATTTCCTGTGCAGTTTCGACGCTTTTCGAGGTTTTATTTGTATCCAATGCATTCGAACCCGGTTTGCCTGAGGATACTTGTTTTCTGGGCGGGACACGCGCTTTTGAATTTGGTAGCCGTGCCGATCCACCATGCAAAACATCTAGCAGCTATTTCAGAATCAAAGATGAACTTCCCGGGCACAGGTTCCTCAAGAAATGTACTTACTTATCTCATCCTCGGACGACATGTTCGCAGTGTGGTTATGACCGTTTGCATTTCTTCGCCTGGCTTTCAGTGAGCCGAGGTCAGCACGTGATCCTGTCCGAATCGGTCAGTGTATGAGGTCGTCCACTTTCAACTCCTTAACTGCGTGGGCCCATCGATCGATGATCTCATTAGAGGAACACGAACAGAAGCGTGCAGCGCTTATTAACGCGGATAGGGCCCTTCGTATCGACCATCCAAAGTCACCACACATTAGACCCTTGGAAGATCGTGGTGACAAGCTCGTTCGTCGCATTCGCGCTGAAGAGGCTGTGGAGGTCTGGGGCGTGGAACACGACGCCATCCTCCATCCATATCCAGGGATGGAGTTCCTAGTAGGTAGGAGAAACTGTTTATGTCGAGGCCTCATGATGCAAGCGTTGAATCAGGCAAAGATATCATTATCAAGACGCAGCTTTTTAAGATCCTCAGGAATGTAGGTGGAATAGCAGCAATACTGCAAGAGTTTGAAACTAAGGACATTAGATGCCTAAAGGGGCTCTGTTGCATGTTCATCTTGAATTAACAGTCGACGCTCACTTTCTAATACGGCTGGCGTTACCTCACACGTCCATTCATATTCGGTCTCCTGAAGTCATAACTTCCGCTAATATGTCTTCAGTCGTACCCGAAATCAAACCACTAGATCCGGATTTTGAAGCGGAAGCCTCTTCCCTGACAGATCCTGATTACATTCCTGGCTCCTGGATTCCTCTCCACCGCGCTCGCGAACTATTCGACCAAGGTCTTGGAAGTTCTCAAGGATTTGACATATGGATTACCAGTCATATGGTTATTACTGCCAATGCGGCATATGTGACACATAACAACAACCATCGGGTATGAGAGCCAACATGTTTCTGCTTCTTGATGATGTGCGATATCGCCATACTGGCCAGATCTGGGACAAATTTCACTCTTCAGCTCATCTGCGTATGGTGTGTTCCTTTGGATGTAACCCTTGTATGGTGTGCTGAAGGTGATAAAAGGGTCTCGTTTACTATATCCCTATATGGGAACAGTATATCCGATTGTTTTTGGAAGATATCATTGCAGATGGTGTGATGTATGCCGAGGCACGCATAAATTTTAGCCCTAAGTATGCGTCCCTTATTCAACTTCCTTTCATATGATCATTGGTTTTGATAGGTTCATGATTGGCCCTGATGGTAAAGAGAATGTGCCACACATCGAGTGGCTCAGGGCATTCAAGCGAGTAGTGGATGATGTCAAGAGTGAAAAGGAAGATTTTTTCGATGCCAAGGCTCGAGAGGTTCCAATGTATTTGATTATTGCACTAAATATGCATTATAGATTATATACACCGTCATCCGGAACTGTGACACTGAAGAATTAAGAGCCCATCTACAGGACTGTCTAGCCATGAAGAAAGCATTCCCTGATTTGATTGTTGGTGCGAGTCAGCCCAAACATAGACTTTCGGGAAACTTATTTTTTTCAGGGTTCGATCTTGTCGGACATGAGCCCACGCTCAAACCCTTGAGGGAATACATAGAACCTCTCCTGCAATTCAAAGAGCTTCAGAAACAAGAGAGCGTATGTATACCCTACATTTTTCATGCAGGAGAAACCTGCGGTGACGGGACACCAGATGACGAGAATCTTTATGATGCCATCCTTCTCGAAACAAAGCGCATTGGACACGGGTAAGCTTGGCGGCATGAGACACGCCGATATATTTACTCGACCACTGAAGGTTTTCTTTGGTCAAGCATCCAAAGTTGATGCAAATGTGCAGGGAACAAAGAATTGCATTAGAGGTCTGCCCAATCTCGTAAGTGTTGGTCGAAGCTCGCGTATTCTCTCCTCGACAGTCTTATACAGTAACGAGGTCCTGGTAATGGATTGTCCGAATTGCTTGCTTTCCAGGAGAATGACAGTTTGAATCCAGCGCTTAACAGGATCGATGATTATGCATCCCCTTCCGATCTTACTGAATAATGGGGTTCCAGTTGCACTGAGTTCTGATGACCCGGCGTTGTTCCAGAACAAAGGACTGTCTTACGACTTCTTTCAGGTAAGACTGGGGTATACACTGATCCAGGAGTGCTTAAAGAAGCATAAGGTCCTCGTTGCGAGTGAAGTAAACGGTCTTCTGACGCTGAGTCATTTAGCGCGTGATAGTATCACTGTTCGTGTATTCACAGGATCATATTTATGCTGCTGACTCTTTCACTACAGTACTCCATGCTAGGTGACGCCGAGAAAGGGAGTTTGATGCAGAGATGGGAGGACCACTGGGTCAAGTTTCTCGGAGAACTGGTGGCGTAAATTGTATGGTCCTGTTTGGTGACTCGGCATCAGGAGTTGTCGTCGTTGTAGCTACACTTGCCCCATTAACTGCATACTTGCTTGTTCTCTTGCCTGCCCAGCAGCACCCAGTACAGCAGTCCAAAGGTAAGTGCATCCCAGGCCCATTGGCAATCACCATGCCCAGATCCACCATTCCTTACCTCCTCCACCCTCCCCCCGTTAGAATTCGCTTCTCCGACTCCCCAGTCCAAATCACATTTCATATCACAGTCACTATCAAGCCATCACCCCAGCCCCTTCCTCTATTACTCTTGTTCAGTAGCTAAATTGGTCATGGCAGAAGCCGACTACAACCGCAAGCGGTCTCGTTCCCCTTCAGACTCGGACGAGAAAAAGCATCACAAGCGTCCTAATACCGGTGCAATTTCTCCAGATGACTTGCGCGCTCAGAATCATCAAAATTCCCGCTCGACTGCTGCGTCTACTGTCATTCATGATGTAAATATGGCAGAAGCTCCCACATCCGTAGCAGACACGACTGCGTCCACCCCTTCGCCGAAACCAACCTCCTCAGACGCTAAACCCCATGACGCTCGCTCTAGGTCGGATGACAACACCAAATCCTCCGCCACAACATCCGCAGCACCCTCTTCATCCACCTCTGCTCCTGCCCCACCATCAGCCATGATTCATATGCGTTGTTTGATTGTCACTCAGGACGCGTCCATCATCATTGGTCGAGGTGGAGCTCACGTTAATGAGATCCGTGACAAAAGCGGTGCTCGCGTGGTCGTCTCTGAGAGCATTCCTGGTAACCCGGAAAGGATCCTCAATGTCAGCGGGCCCCTCGACGCAGTGTCCAAAGCATGTCCTTGTTCATCATCATTCCCACCTCTCGCTTATATCAGTTATCTGTCAGGCCTTTGGTCTCATCGTACGACGGATAAACGATGAGCCGTTTGACGTACCCTCTGTTCCAGGCAGTCGTGCTGTCACTATCAAGTTCATGATCCCCAACTCCCGTATGGGGTCAGTGATAGGGAAACAAGGCTGTAAAATCAAGGAAATCCAAGACGCCAGTGGTGCTAGGCTCAACGCTAGTGAAGGCATGCTTCCGGGGTCGACAGAGGTATGCGTCATACTCAATATCATGCGCACGTGCAAGTAATGTGCCAATAGCGAGTTCTGAGCGTTGCCGGAGTTGCGGATGCTATTCACATAGCAACATACTACATTGGCAATATTCTGATCGAGGCTCAAGAACGCATGCCTTCGATTAGTCATTCCACTTATCGTCCCTCCAGCTACTCGAGACGAGTGCCATATACGGGGTCCTCTTATGTCCCAGGCTATGCTTCATCACAGCCATATGTCCCACACTCCCACCAAGCGCCACAACAACTCCAGACACAACAAATTTTTATCCCGAACGACCTCGTCGGCTGTATCATCGGCAAGGGCGGAAGCAAGATCAATGAAATCAGACACTTAAGTGCCAGCCAGATCAAAATCATGGAGCCTGGTGCTGGAATCAATGGTGCGCCGTCATCCGGCAGCGAGGGCGAACGACTTGTTGTGATCACTGGTCAACCTGCCAATATTCAGATGGCAGTGCAGCTCTTGTACCACGTTCGTGTCCACCATTTCTGCATAGAAACCTTGTCTAACCCTGCTGTTGCAGCGGTTGGAGCAGGAGAAACAAAAGCAACTGCGGGCATCAGCGCCTTCCTCGACCTCTTCCTCCTAAACTTGCTAAGTGGCGTGCCATGGACCCGCTGTCTACTATCTGCATCTTCTTGGTCCTACACGAAGGGCAGTGCTGATGATATTTCTGTCTCTCTGCCATTCGAACGGCTTGTTTTTGATATGGGCTCTTGTATTTCTAGGGTTACTTGGCCGCCTTTACGTTCAGTCCTATTTTCGTTTCTGTCTGTTGAGCCACTACTGCATTTGAGAGATATTTAATTTCGACTTTTGTCGTACGAATTCTATGACATACGACCTTGTTGCGTCGCAGACGTGGGACGATGCGCTATGTAAATATTGTTTGCTATCATTTGCTAGCGTTACGGTCCGATGTTTGGTCAAATCACCTTGTCCTCCACCAACATATCCGGTTCCTCACAAAGATGGCTGAGACAAAAGGAAAACGACCAGTGGACGAAATGGAAGCCGACAACGAACAACCAAAAAGGCGCAACAAACAGCGTGTGCTGCTCTTGTCCTCTCGGGGTATCACCCATCGCATGAGACATCTCATGAGCGATCTAGAGACTCTGCTGCCTCATGTAAAAAAAGGTGGAAATTTCCATCCATATATTACATTGGAAGGATGGTCTGACCCCAATTACAGAATCGAAGTTGGATTCAAAGTCGCAACTACAGTTGCTTCCCGAGCTAGCTGACTTACACAACTGTAATAATGCTCTGTATTTCGAGGCCCGCCGACATGAAGATCTATACATGTGGGCGGCAAAAACGCCGAATGGTCCAAGCATCAAAATGCATGTCCAGAACGTGCATACTATGGATGAACTCAAGATGACAGGAAACTGCCTGAAAGGTAGTCGGGGGATACTGAGCTTTGACAAGGCATTTGAAGAGACAGAGTGGGCCAAAATGACCAAGGAAATTTTCACACATGTGAGTCGAGTAGTGGTCGGTGAACTCCACATCGTACTAAGTCATGACCATGAACAGATATTTGGTGTCCCCCCGCTAGCCCGAAGAGCAAAACCTTTCGTAGACCACGTGCTCTCATTCTCTCTCGTTGACAATAAGATCTGGTTTAGAAATTTCCAGGTTATTTTCCGAGATCCCCTCCAAACATGTCACGTATGACCGCTGACACTTGGACAGATCCTCGAGAAAGATCCGCAGCAACCAAACGGTCCGGCAAAGATGTCGCTTGTCGAAATTGGTCCTCGGTTTGTGTTGACCCCAATACGAATATTCGAGGGGGCCTTCAATGGTACAACAGTCTACTCTAATCCAGGTTGGCTGACACTTGAGCTGGTGCATGACAATGACTGATCCTTACGGTGTCCAGAATTTGTCACTCCTGCTGCGATTCGATCTGTGACCAAGCAGAGGAAAGGTAGCAAGTATAAGAACCGCAAGGAAGCGGAAGAGGAGAGTGCACGGAGGAAGGAGTTGCGCAGGAGAGAGGAAGATGCGCTGGGCGTGTCCAAGGTTTTCGCATGATAATATATCCTATTTGTTTTTGGCAGACAATGGTGAGCGTTTGAAACTCCTTGAGGCACAGCCACCCTTCATCGACATCATTGTTCTCTTTCAATGGCAATTGCCAATGACGAAACAAAGGAGTGCCAGGTTAGTGTCTTGGCAGAATTACAGACCAGTCGCGTAACATAAAACAGCCCCGATCCCAACGGTCTTCCTCCTTGCTACGATATGTCTGTTTCTCTTGAAATCTATCCCTTCTCGAGCACACTGCATATGTATGGAGAGGCCAGTTCATCGTAAGCATCGTTATAACTTGCCACCATGAATCTCAACTCTCCCGATCATTGATCAGATTTGCCTTCTCCCTGGCTGGGTATGTCACTGTTTCGATAACACCTTTCCTCTCTTTCTTCGGCAGGTCGAGGCTTCCTCGAATCCTCTTACAGTCCTTGGTCGTTACTTTTGAAGGCAAATCGGAAGTGATCACGCCACTGACCGGGTATGCCTCAGTTCGCCTGTGTTCCATTACTCGCGAGCTGGTTCGTGGCGATCCAATCGAACTCTCAGACGACGCACCCAAGGATCTTGCAAATCCTTGTTCATGGAATATCGTCTTCGACATACCGATACCAGGTTGGCTACCTGTGACATCAACTTATAGTGATATCGACTTCGAAGAAACTGGGTCACGATATGCCCTCTATGCTACTGCTACTTATCTGTACCCGGAAGACAACCGTTCCCCATTTTCTCTCTCAACTTTGTGCTCCCCATTTCGTTCTCGTTCATACACTACAGATGCTTCAAAGTGCCCTGTCGTGCTTCAACGCGTGGTGGAATCCCCGACTGCATTCTCAGATGAATCCGCTTTGACAATGTTTGTCGTTGAAACCCACCCAGAGTCGAACGATGCACAACAAGGACCCCCCGACGTCTTCGCAACAGTCGAAGTTATTGCAAGCGTTCCGGCTGCTATACCCATGAATGAAACTTCTCTACCCTTCGCTTTACGTCTGCGAGCAAAGGACTTGGCGGACTGTGAACGCAAACGTCTCAGAGTAACAGAATTCTCTATTGATGTGGAACAATTTGAGGTGTACAGGTCAGCAGTCGCTACAGCTCCACCGAAACATATCTCATATTCCGGGTAGGAACACGACAAACCAAACTCACCTCTATCGCTTCCCTATTCCCCCGAGAGGACGACAGCCACCTAGTGCGCCATTACGTGATCCTCATCCTATTCACACATTGTACGATGCCGGTGCTCTCGTAGCTGCACCACCTCGCAGATCGTATGTGGAAAGAAAATTTTCCCTTCTCCCTGAGAACAGCTCTGGTCGCTACATCATCGGAGGCGATGCTTGCATCTTCGCAACCACCAGTGGTGTCTCCGAGTGGTATATCCTCGAGGTTGATGTCCCCATCGCCGATCGGTCTTGCGAAGCTGACTGGGCGGGTCCCCATATACGTCGTATCACCGAGAACGGACCACTATTTAGTGTAGATCACATTCTGCGCGTTGCCGTCCAGTGTGAATACGACGATCCCACAAAGGAAGAACTCGTTCACAAACGGTTGCAATTTTCTCTTCCCTTGCAACTGGTCCATCTACCGCATTTACCTGCGCTATCTTTGGGACGCGATGCTTCAGACGCAGGACTTCCAATGGAAACACAAACGAAGATGTCATCCATCCCCCCTCTACCTGCATATTCACAACTCTTTTATCCGAACGGCGAGCGTAAGATTGATTCCTCTACCCCTCTACCCCTTTACGAACCACCAATTCTCCCTTCATCGCCCTCGTCGCCCCTGATCGAGGATTCCCCCAAAGCCCACTAAAGCTCTTCCTCTACTCTTCTCCGCTAGATCTTGGGCATCTTACTGTCGTCACTATTGCTGTGATATTACATCCTCTGTATTTCTGCTTCCGCGTCGATGGATTCCGCACTCCACTCTTTGTTTTCCATTATGCAAGTAAATATCGACTGTGATAGCACTTCACCTTCTAAACAATACTTAATAAAGTACAACCGCTGGTGACTTAGCATCTGCAAAATCAACAAGCGAGACGGCTCTTTTTGCACTTGAGCGAGCGCTCTCATTGGTCCTCAGCGGTCTAAGCGACGTCTTACAGCATGAATTTTCCAAATGGAGGGTGTCATGTCTCGAGGTTTCGCGGCAGATAGGCTAGTATGTGTGCAATGTTTCACCTAATGTTTCAGACGAATCTTGGCATGTCTGACTCGCATTAATCGGCGGTGGCGTTTGTGGACCATAGTTGCCTATACTATCAAACCACCATCGTGATGACATTGTTCCATGGAAAGAACACGCCATCCACCTCACTGCCATGCTTAGACTTCGAAGGACGAGTCGACAGGTCTGCCACAGCCTGTCATCGCAACCCGTGATTTATGCGCTAAACGTTTACAGGCTGATTTATTTTGGGTTGGGATTTGGTCCTTGGATTTTGCTTGATCCACTCATTCTAGTCCAAACCCTGAACGTGCCATAGCCACCGTGATATCATCTCGCGTATGACTGTCGTAGGGTGAAACATATACTAGGGCAGAACTGGTGTGTGCTATTTCCTCTACAAGCTAATTCTAGATGTTGTTCAAGTACCGGCATTCAATATTGTTCCGTCGCTGACCATGCTGCTGACATGGGCACCTAACTAACTCATACTTCGTTGGTTCATCGGAGGACTTCTATCTTGCTTCTTGGCTCCAAGTTTGAGACATTCTGTGGAGCGGTGTTATTATGGAAGTACCACGTCAGCAAGGTTGTGAGTGACCCAATCTATTTCCTTTCCTTTCCTTGTTCGCCTTAGAAAGATTGGACCCTTGGTGATGGTACGAAACTCATTTCCGAAACTTGATATCAAGGCGGTTTCACCGACAGTGACTCCATTTGTGTGCTGGCGTTGCATCTCGACTATCTGAGATGCGGGACCTCTGATGGGGGTGAATACAAATACCAGTACGCCTACGGGGATGTCGCTATAGAGCGTCTTCAGAAACATATCTTCAGGCCCCGCCATGGTGACTCAAACTTACTTGCTTCCCAACCTTCTCGCCTTGTTTCCGAAGAAGCCGGGGGGATCAATTAGTCCTCACTTCAAGGAAGCATACGATGGATACAACGAATGGGTCAAATGTACTATTGGGTACTTTTTCTCAGTTGTATGTCACGTCGCGGGGAAGTAGCCCTCGTCCCTCACCGTTTGCATTACCTAGGAAGTATACAATGCAGAAATGCCACTATTAGCAGCCCTAGCATGGCCCCTAGCATCAGAACAAGAGTTGCGGGCCATTCTCGATTATATGACCGCTTCGTTCATGCTGGAAGAAATGACGTAGGATCCCATATTACTGTCGGACAAACTTTTGAATTTCTTATGCCCCACCTTTCCAGTGATCGTGGGTCTAGTGCAAAAGCTTTGAAAAATTCGCAAATATGGATACAAACTCTGAGCAAGGGCCAGCCGGACACGGCCTCTCGCCACCCCTTCATCAAACTGTTGAGCAAGTCAGTTGTTCTGATCCGTTCTCAGAACACTTTTTGATTTATTAGCGATGTAGGGAGATGGTGGCTCGAATGAAGGCTGCAGTTGATCCCTTTCACTGGCCTCAGTTTATTTCTGCAAACGTCGAATTTGCGAAGACCACTATTCGCGAAGCTTTAGATCGAGAGGCATCGCAGGGTGTGCAGACCGTTCGCGATCTTCAGTCATACATGATCACTCGCCGTGAATCGATTGGCACTCGACCCTGCCTCGTCTTGATGCGTTCAACTCGCCGTCTATATATCCCCGACCAAGTGCTCGAGCACGAAGTCGTTGCAGAAATGGAGAATACAGCTCTGGATATGGTCTATATTGCTAACGTGAGCGACATTGCTTCAAATCATTCGCGCTGAGCCTGACAGCAATGGCCATAGGACATCTATTCGTTCAAGAAGGAACAGGGTGATAATGGTGCCTTGAATAATATCATCACAGTTATACAGAAAGATCCCGACACCTCCCACCTTGATTTACAGGGAAGCATCGATTATGCCGGACGACTTTTCAAGGCAGCCCTGGACAACTTTGAATCCTGCAGACGGAGGCTCCCTTCCATCGACAGCGACATGGATAAATATCTGTCAGCATATGCTGATGGCTTAATGGACTGGGTGGTCGGGAATATTGAGTGGAGCGTGGTCAACTGTCGCTATAAGGTCTTTTGTAACGATTCCGACAGGAGAAGTAACGTCATAAGGCTAAAACAACGATCCGTTCCGCCGTCACTGTCACCTCTGCTGTGCTCGATTCTGCTGGTCGTATTCATCGTTGCTTATTGCTATGGTTTTACAACGCAATTGCTGACACGCTTGCCATACTATACGTCTCATTCTTTCTCCTTCCCAAATCACTTTTAATGACTGTTGTACTATGCATACCCTTTGTATTAGGATCTCCAAACATATACCTCCGATATACCGTTTTACCTGGACCCGAGCAATTGTTTGCTGTGGATAGCCCACGTTTCTACTGGTCCCTCACAGTCGACGAGCCAAATCTCTGCTCCGTCGAATCCAGACAAACGTACCTCTCCGCATCGCAGTAACATCGTTTGGTGGTCCTCATCTTCGAATACGATACCAGTTACCCTTATCATCTGTTCCGCCCTAATGCGTTCGCCTGTATTTGCGTCTTCGTCCGCAATGTAGCTCAGAGACATGTGCGGGAACATGGGAGCAGAGGGAGACAAATGTGACAGGGCCCTCGTGATCTCCTCGTGCAGAGCAAGGAGATCTGTCGTTGGCTCCACGGACACGAGCACTGAGCGGAAATAATGATCGCTTGTATCAAGCGACCTGAAGTTGGCCCGCACTGATCGACGGTTTTCGGCGAGTTTAGTTAGTAAGTCTCCTGGGATCTCACTCCCACTGGGAACAGTGGCTAGGGTTATGTGGGGAAGGAATTCCGGGTATGAGCTTGCGGCCAGAGAGCCTGCTGGCCTTCGAGGCATTATCGACTGCAGAAGTGCAGTTTGGTCTGCTGGAGGTACCAGCCAAAACGAAAGACCTCCAAACTAAACTTTAATATCATCGTGACTATGGGCATTGTGGTTATGCTTACCCATCGCTGGATTACGATCTTGACGAATGATATGAGATTATTCAATATGGGAAAGGCGTCCGTAAGTGATGAACGGCTACAGCTACTAAATGTACAACTCGAATAGTATTGAATGTTGAATTGTTTCGTGATTCTCATACAAGCCAAACGCAAACGAGGTTTTCGCTGTCAGTCAAACCATCAAGCAGGGGGTGCATCGGTTCCCAAGCTAATCCAACTGCTATCCACACTGGAGCTCGCGATGTTGTCCCCACTGCTCTCCGAACTTGCATCCGAATCTGCCTCGAGTTCATCTTCATGAACACTGTGTTGTGATTGGGGAGCAGGTGCGGAAGTATCGGTCATGGGAGAGTTTGGCAACCTGCGTGGTATTACGGAGGGTGCCACGGACGGCTTGTCTCGAGGCTTTGGCTCCTCTAAGCCTACAGATGGTGGAAGAGGGACCGGAATCAGGGCATTTCGAATACCGACAAGTACTTGAGGGAGGGAAAGAAGGCCATCCAATAGCCTAGCTGGAAGGAAAGATGCAAATGTATAGGTACCTGCTGTGGAATGTAAAATAAGTATAGCGATGAGGACCAAATAAGTACGACCGACCACCTGCGCCTATAGAGAATCTGTTACCACGGGCCCAATCTTTGACTTTCTCAAACACAAGGCCAACTCCAACGCTGTAGATAGCTTTCCCGGCACCATCTGTCTTCGTCCCGGCACTGACTACCCCGACGAGGTTGTCCACGAACTTAGAAACATCTTCCGGAGTTCGAGTTCTGCCGGTCTCACTCAATGCGCAGAATGCTGCACCGTAAGTCGCCTTTTCTGATAAGGTCCATTCGTCCATAGAAGGTGGACCTGTGGGTTGGCTAACAATCTGCCCAACCGCCCCGACGTCCACGGTGACTACACGGATGCCACCGGTTCCATGGGCGGCCGAAAGTTCTCGCCGTAGGACATCGGCAGCTCGGAGGGTAGCAGCAGCACTCATGGTAGTGACACCGCTAAATGGCAAGCCCACGCGTGCATCCGCAGCTGGTAGACATATGATGATGGATTTAGGGGAACGTGTACGTTGAGCGTCTGCGCGGAGGAGTGGGAGAAGGGCCTGAAGTGTTTGAAGCGGTGCAACGTGTGTCGAAAGGAGATGGGGCAGGTATGTACCACGCAGGGAAATCTGTTCGAGTGGAGCAGGTGTACAATGGATAGATGGTACAGGCATGGTTAACAGCGATATAACAGATCGAAGGAGTGGATGATATGGACCAGTAACATAGGGATCACCAGCAGCCGAAATAGGGAAGCGTCGTGAGAGCGTGGATGCTAGTGACCGGAGGAATATCGGGATGGTACCAGGCTAAAAGAGAATTCGAAGGGACACTAGTTGCAACAAAATAGGGACGCACCTCATTTGGGTCAAGAACAAGAGCGCGGATGAAGCCGTGGCTCTTGCTCTCTATAGTGCCGACACTGTCTGGGGACGAAACACTGGTGACAACGATGTAGCCCTTGCTTTCGAGTTCCATGATCAAAGGAAGCCCTAGGGGGTGATCACCGCCCAAAACAACTGCGACAGACATTTGCACAACCAGTTCTTAGCAAAAGAATCGTGATGCGTACCAACAACCTGCCGTCTCTCGGGTACCGTAGCAGTTGCTTTGATTCGCCTCCTGGAAGGAGTTCTGGTTGAAACGACATGATATCCTACAACTAACCCGACTCCTACGGTGGAGAGTACAACGCCAGAGACGGTCCACGGATGGTCTTTTAACCAGTCACCCGTCCTTTCGATGAGAGACTTGGGCAGCGGGGGAGGGGGAGGAGGGGGAACCTCAAATGGACCAAGGCGCCCTACATGAATTTCAGGCAAAGATGTGATGCCAGGTGGACCATAGCGAGTGATGTCTACCCATAGACGGTTTATAGCCTCACGAACGTTGGGAAGATCAAAGGAAGCAGCGGTAAAAGATTCGGTAACTATTCGCTCAACACCTTCAAAATACTGTTCGATTTCGTCAATTGTAGGCATCATGATGGCTGTTGCGATGAAGCGTCAGTGGGGGAACAAGGACTCGTTTCAATAGAATGAGATGTTGCCCAATTGGACCACGCAGCAGTGAGTCAAGGCAAAAAGAATTCGACGCCAGCAGGATTCGAACCTGCGCCCTCAAAGAGGAACAGATTTCTAATCTGTCGCCGTAACCACTTGGCTATAGCGCCCTTGCATATACCGCACTCCTTGCCAACTACATTGGAAATGGGGGACAAAAAAGATGTGGAAAGCAATGCATGTTTTGGATCCACCTTGTTCTACTCGTGGAGCGTAATATTCGAAAGAGCAGAGTAGGGTACAAGTTGTCTACTGAATTAAACATGTTTAGTTACCACCCATCTCCTTGGCGAGTTGCTCCGCCTTGGCCTTGACGTCCTCAATTGTTCCAGCCTGGTGAAGATGGTTAGTCATATCGTATTGGACGGTATAAAAGACTTACCATGTAGAAAGCAGCCTCGGGTAGGCCATCATGTACACCAGAGAGAATCTCCTTGAACGACCGGACGGTGTCCTTGAGGGGGACAAGCTTGCCCTCGTAACCAGTGAAGACCTGGGCAACTTGGAATGGTTGCGACATGAAGCGTTGAATCTTGCGAGCACGTTCAACCTGGAATTCCAGCAACGTCAGCAGATGGCACGGACATGTGTACGACGGTACGGACAGTCAACTTGTCCTCTTCTGACAATTCATCCATACCCAAAATGGCGATGATATCTTGTAGTGACTTATAGTCTTGGAGGATCTTCTGTACTGCCGTAGCAACTTGGTAGTGTTCATCACCGACAATACGAGGATCGAGCATACGAGACTTAGAGTCAAGGGGGTCCACTGCCGGGTAAATACCTAGCTCGGCAATACTACGGGACAACACAGTGGTAGCGTCCAAGTGAGCGAATGTAGTTGCAGGAGCAGGATCCGTCAAATCATCTGCAGGGACATATACTGCCTGCACGGACGTGATAGAACCCTTCTTTGTAGTAGTGATGCGCTCTTGCCTTGGCAGTGTGAGCTACGGTGATTACGAGCAGGGAAGCGCACTTACATGCCACCCATATCCGTGGACAACGTAGGCTGGTAACCGACAGCGGAGGGAATACGACCAAGCAAAGCAGACACCTCAGAACCGGCCTGAGTGAAACGGAAGATATTGTCGATAAATAGTAGCACATCTTGGCCCTCCTCGTCACGGAAGTATTCAGCGATAGTAAGACCAGTCAGAGCAACACGGGCACGGGCACCCGGGGGCTCATTCATTTGACCGAAGACAAGTGCGACCTTGGAGTCACCCTCGAGGTTGATGACGCCAGTTTCGATCATTTCGTGATAGAGATCATTACCCTCGCGGGTCCGTTCACCAACACCTAGCGAAAAAGTGTTAATTCAAGGTTGGTGGGATGGGGTAGAAAATACAAACCGCAGAAAATGGAAAAACCACCATGGGCTTTGGCAACGTTGTTGATGAGCTCCTGAATCAAGACGGTCTTGCCGACACCTGCACCACCAAAGAGACCAATCTTTCCACCACGAGCATAGGGGGCCAAAAGATCGACAACCTTGATACCGGTCTCGAGCACCTCAGCGGTTGTTGATTGATCGACGAAGGCAGGAGGGTCGGCATGAATGGGTGAGAGTTTGACACCTGTGATAGGTCCACGCTCGTCGATGGGTTCACCAATGACGTTCATGATACGGCCGAGGGTCGCTTTTCCGACGGGAATTTGAATAGGAGCACCGGTGTCAACGACCTTTTGGCCACGAACCAACCCTTCCGTACCGTCCATAGCAATGGTGCGTACGGTGTTTTCGCCGAGGTGAGATGCAACCTCGAGAACAAGACGACTGCCATGGAAGTCCTGGACCTCGAGGGCATTGAGAATTGGGGGGAGAGTGTCGGTCTCGAACTGCACGTCAACGACAGCACCAATGACCGTTTTCACACTACCAGTGGTTCCCTTGGCCTCCGTTGCATAAGAGCGCGCTGTGTTCCGGGTTCACCCATTTCATGCAGACATATACCGAACAAGGGTAGAGATCGTTAAAAGCATAGTATATTGTGCCAAAACGTCGACACTAACCTGGTTGCGGTGCAGAGACGCGCGAAGAACGTACTGCGGTATTTTGCTTTTGTGCAACAGAAGGAACAGCAACACGCGAAAGCAGCGGTGCAGCGGTCTGAATGAACCTGTTCGAGTTCTTTGCACTGTTGACCGCTCTTTTGGAGATGCGGGTGACGCCGCGGGCGGTGAGCATTGCTGTAGTGAACGACGACGAAAACGACGACGAAGGTAAAGAATTTGGGCGGAAGAAATACCCGACCACTTAACGCAAAAATTGGAATTCAGTTTCATTCTCCGACGTTCCCGACTTTGGCCGTCGCTTATGTAAGCCCACACGCCACAGACGCGTCTTTGTAGCGACATGGACGAGACAGGAGACCCTGGCTTTGGATTCATCCCAAACGGGCTCTTGGGGGGACTAGGCGCGTCTGGGAACTCACAAGGTCAGTCTGTCTCCAAGGTTCTCAGCCCAGCAGAGGATGCGTTCCCTCCCATATCCAATATCCTTGGCCTCAAGGTCAATGGAGATGATACCCAAGCATCTGCCAGCTCAAATATTGCATCCTACGCGCGATGCCCCGTCAGAGCAACCACCTTTGATGGCAGAACGCTTTACATCAAACGGAAGTCTCGTGTCACTGAACGGCGCAAGGTCTGATCGTGTTGAATAGCTTTCATCCTGCTAACGTGTTAGACGGTAGCCAACGGCTTCTTCGCCACAATTATCCAAGTTATTGAGTGTGCCAATACATAGACTAATAGACGAGCTTTCCACCGCGGAGGCCATGAAATCCAACATACAGTAAGCAGCATAATTCAGTAACACACATCGATTCTGAGGTCCTTGATAAGACACAACTGTACCGCACATGTTGTAGGACAACCAAAACACGAGGAAGACACCTTGTGGGTGGATCGGTACCGACCCAAGCGCTTTACGGAGCTCTTGGGAAACGAACGTGTGGCTCGCGAGGTCCTAGCATGGGTCAAACAATGGGACTGGTGTGTATTTGGCAAGAAGAGACACAAGAAAAGGGCGCGAGATGAAAAGGATAACTACAACTCCGAGGACGAGTATCGCCGACCGGGAGAAAAGGTATAGCATACTTCCACTTGGGTAATGGAACTGAAAATGATTTCGTTAGCTGTTGCTGATATCCGGTCCTCCTGGTCTTGGCAAGACCACTCTTGCGCATGTCGTGGCTGCACAAGCTGGCTATGAAGTCATGGAAATTAACGCCAGGTGTGTGTAGACATTTTCGTAATTCGTAGCCACTAAAAATGGCCAAGCGATGCGCGAACTGCCCAAGTCATCGATGATCGAATACTACCGGCATTGGAATCTGGGTCTAGAGTTGGAAGTACTAAACCCATTTTGCTGATTATCGACGAAATTGATGGTGCTACTGGAGGAGGAGATAATGTGGGTCAATTCTCATACTAGCAACTCGTCGATAACATCTTCACCCCTCAAGTCAAGTGGCTTCGTCCAGAAGTTGGTCTCTTTGACCTTTGATAAGCCAAGGAAAAAACGTAGGCTACTTCTCTCCCCAGTTGGTTGGGTTAACGTTGCTTTATAGGCAAGGGTCAAAATAGCAAGCGACCACTGCTTCGTCCCATAATCTGCATATGCAACGACCAGAACGCTCACGCTTTATCTGCACTTCGCCCACACGTGCGGCAGATTCGGTACACCCGCCCAGCCGATGTCCACATTGTTAGACGACTCCGTGAGATATGCGAGATTGAGGAGCTGAATGTAGATGTAAGGGCACTAAGTACGCTCGTCAACATAGCGAAAGGTGATCTGAGAAGCTGTCTAAACACCTTGCAAGTGCGTCATCTTTTCGTTTCACAACTAGTTTTGTCGTGATCATTGGCTGCTATGCAAAACAGTTTATCAAATCTAAAAACAAAGATGTTACAGAGCCACTCATACGACGGGCTACTGCAGGCATGAAAGAAGCAGATAGTACCATAAGTGCTGCCCTCAATGAGATTTTTGCGTCATTCTCCCCAAGGCGAGCAAAGGATCTGGCAATGGGGGAAGAGGAGGCTGCACGTTATGTCAGTCGTTTGAGTCGGGCCATAGAGGCCCTCAACAACCCTGCCAGTATTGCAAATGGTACTGAGATCCTCGTGGATATTCTTTGCGCCTAATACCTTGCTTTCCAGGATGTTTTGCTCAGTACCCAAACTGCCATAGACATGAAGCAAATATGTCTCGATACCAGAAGGCGAATGATTGGCTTGTTACATTTGACATTCTCTCATCTGCGATGTATGCAGAAGGTGAATTTGAGTTGCATGGCTATCTACCGTTTCTGCTGGTGCCTTTTCATCCATTGTGCCGGGAGTCTACAGGTAAACGGGTAGAAAGGGATACGTCCGACTGGGATGTGAGTGGTAGACCTTAAATGACATCTATCCACTGATACGCATGACATTAGAGCCTGCAACTCACACGCATTAATGAGGAGATTTATAACTCACTAGCCAACGGCATCCGTGTCTTTAACGGGACTGCTGGTGCTTGTAGGCACCTCATTACAGGGCAAGCCTTTCCGCTGGAATTTGTTCCATACATCAATCGAATAATATCCCCGCCATTGCGACCAGTATGTACCAGATTTCTCTGCATATACCACTAGGTACTGGCTTACAATACAACGAATGTGACCAGGTCAACAGCCAAATTATTAAACCTGGTGAACGTGCTTTGCTTTGTCGCCTTGTGGAGGTTATGGTATCCCTGGGATTGCGGTTCATACAAGAAAAGGCGGAGGATGGACAATTGGTATACAGGCTGGATCCGTGCGTGTCCTCTTGTCGTCCTTGAGGTCGATCACGTTAATAATCAAAAGGATAGCCCGATAGACGTGTTTGTGACCTACGATGGCAAGCGCGCACCAGACATCGCAATTTCCAGATACGCCGTCCGACATTTAGTAGCTTCAGAGGTGAGTTTGCCGTTTATGCCAGAGCACGGGAATTCGACGTTCCTTAGATTGATGCTGCTCTTGCCCCACGCCAAAGTGCTGCTGCTCCAAGGGTTGGAAGTCTCGACATGAAGTTTGTTTTCTATTTGCCTAATATCCTTGTCTTTCTTAACAGGTCCAACAGGATTCTCGCAAATAACCCTGGTGATGATGTAAATGATATGGCCATTCATAATGCGGAAGGTCAATTACGGGAAAACCAAGCCGGGGGAGTTGAGATCGTCCCTATAAACAAGCGGGCTCGCTTACAAGACCAAATTGAAGAGAAGGTTTGCATCCCGTTGTTTCTGACCACAACTCCGGCACCTGACATTGTCACCCCTCAGCCCCCCGTTGATTTCTTTGGACGACCCATTACGGTACCTCGCAAAGTATCGGGTCCAGGTGCTCCTAGGTCAAAAGGCCCACCGAAGGGTTTCCAGGCGACTTATCGCTACCTGGAAGGCAACTCGGCCGCTGTTCGCAAGGCGGTGAAGATGGCGTCATTTCTGTGTTAGATTGGTTTCGAACCTTGGACTGAAGAGCACAGGAATGCGGACATATCGTCTTACCAAGATGTCCTTGGTTAGATGGGCTTCATCGACTGCTGTGTATAGCCAGATTGCTCAGATATTAAGCCACGATAGCGGAAGTACATAACTATAATGGAGTCAGTTAAGCCTTGCACCGTTGTTGCTTGGTGGCGCCTTCGTGGTTGCAAGCGATTGGCGGACATCCGAATAATGCGTCATAGCGCAGGCTAGCCTTGACTTTGCAACAGGGGTAATGAAATGTTCTAGACGACATTCATGCCATTACCTAGACCCCTCGGCCTGCAATCGTGTGGTGACTTGGTAAGTAAAGTGGCCTTTTCTCTGACACCACTTAGTACGCCATTAGGCTTGCTGCCAACACGAGGCAACTACATGTCACCAGGTAAAATAATACCCACAGCTTTTGACCTGAGCGAAAGCTCCCTGACAAAACTACAGGCTTCGCCTATACATGGATATTATGCTTGAAGTGTAGATTGCAGCTTCACATTTTCGTCGACCGTCGTGCTTATCTTCAACATCGAAAATCCGGCGTGCAGCCAGATTGAGTAGTCCCTCAGATTGATTATCGATCAAATGTGCGTTACGCTGACATCTGCGTCGAGTCATCAAGGTCGCTGGTTTACAATCGTAAGTGACTCGACAACTTGGTATGCTGCCGAGTCCAGACGTGATGCCCTTGACCATGTTGACCATGTGCCAATGGTATGCATACCATGTGTGTCGTGTAGATGCATATCACATGCTTGCCGTCCACAACCACCCTTTCGATTGAGTGCACAGCGACGTGCGACTTTACCTGTTCAGTACTCTCATAAAGCTCCTGATCCATCTCCAATTGTCTCTGACTCATGTCTCCCCGAACAGAATGGTTGTACATAGACCAACACGACTCTCTGAACGAATGTCCAATAGAGATTGGCCATGCCATGGCATTCATTCACCGCCTGCGCAGTCGCTGGCTGGCTCCATTTGATTTGCGCCTTGCAGATCCTTGTGCTTGGCCGGTCAGTCTTTTGTGCCTTTAGGTCCTCATGTCCATACAATAACTACGTTTATCTTTCTTAGGAATTGCCAGCTCGAAGCCCCGCGGAGCACCCTCATGATTCCGCAAACAAACCACCCTATGGTGCCTTTTGTCCTCTGCACCAAGTTCCGCCTGAGCACAAAAACCTAGTCTGTGAGCCCAACTCGAACGATCAAGTATATCCCGAATACTGATAATTCTTTGGTACGCAGTGTCGCATGTTGTCAGCGAGGTGGGGTCAAAAGATACTGTTCCGGAGATCCTCACCCGCACTGTATCGTCTTCTATAACTCATCTGTTTGCAAACACCCCCGGTTGCAAATTACAAAGGTAACGCAGTTCTTCGTGGAATTCATATTTCACTGAGCGTGGCCCCGTCCAGAAATTCTCCTCAAGTATCGAAAATCCGACCACTTGATTTCGCGTTAATGCCATGCCTCTCATGCGGGCCAAGCGCCGATCCACCTATTCCACCGTTTGTAATGATTGGGATGAAGGGACCTGCCTATTGGAAGCAGCAGGCTGGTGTGTGGCCGACTAGACCTTCACCAATATCTCTGCGGGAGGATCTCGCTGACCATGCCAATTCGCACTTGAGTGAGCTCGTGGCCTGCTTGGAAGGATCAGCTTCTGGGCCGGAAATGGCCTCACTACCTGAATGGCTCGTGTTGTTTGGTATCATCTATGACACAGAACAGCTTCGCATCGTTGCTCACATACCAATCCGTGAAAACCACGTAATACTACGTCGCGTCTCTTATCTCGTGGATGAATTGACGCTTGATGCACCTCAAGGGGGCACTAAGTGTGAAATCACTACGAGTCGCATTGCCTTGGTCTTGGCAGTTCTACGACGACATGCAGAATATATGGCGCGATCTCTTTTTGGAACTTTGCGAGACAGCACCGGGGTAAGCAATGTGAAGCCATTACCTTCGTACTTGGATCGCTTGCCATGTATAGTCCATGCCGAACTCAGGGACACTCCTACACTTGCTTTTGACGAGAAAAACGGCGGCGGCACAGAGTATTCCACCTGCCAATCGAGCACTAGCCTTCACGCTGCAGAGATAGGCACTGGTAGTCAAGTGTACAGCTGGGACAGGTGTTCTTGTTCCCGTGCTAAACCCAATTCCCAATGGGAATATCGCTCAGATGGCCCCGATTCGTCTTGCTCACTCTCGGACACTTCTTATTGCAGCAGTTGTTCCAGCCTCTTGTGTGATAGTGGTGTGTCGAGTTCCGAAGGCTCGGAGCATCCATGGAGTGTATCTGGACGGAGAGGTTACATGGAACCATCAACCAACTCGCTCTACCAGGAAGCCCCCAGTGACGAAAGATCACCAGACCCAATATATCATTCCGGACCTCTTGATAACAAGAAAAGAGCGGAGATTGTTGCTTGGATCAAGGGTGTAGTGCCAACTCAACCCCCTGAAGAAGACACGTATTGCATTACTTTACTGCATTGATATACCTACAGAACACGTCTCTTGATGCATTTTTGGAGCTCGTACTAAAGAACAAAGTTGGACACAAAGCCAGACTCACATTGCATAGTTACATAGCATCAATAGACATAGCGGAACTCGTGGTTTTCTTTATCAGTTAGATCGAGGAAAGCTCTGTCAACTTCGAACGTTGTCCCATCGTGTTGTACATCAACTAAGTCATATTCAGCATCCCTTGCCTCCCGGTCGCGCCTTGTATTATCAGCAACGAGAAGATAGCGTAAAAGGAGCAGTGCCAATGCAGAGGAAGTGTTTGTTGTTGTAATGACAGCCCAGGGTATATGGTTTCTGAATGAAACATGACCAACTAGATGCTGAGCTGTCCCAAGACCAATACTTACCGCGGCTGATATTGGGCCTTCCACATAAACTGACTGACCGCATTTCCGGTAGCATAACCGCACAGCACGATAGCATTGGTAGTAATACCTGCACAAAAAGTGTAAGAAGAACGCATGAAAAATATTTGAATAACTCACGTTTAGTATGTCCAGATGTTATAGATGTCACCCATCCCAGGAAAATGGTAAATGGGGCTATCGCGAAAACTGTAAATGTATTTGTCAGTATAGTGTAGGGTGTGCTATGCCATAAGGCAGGCAATGAAGGGACTTTTTCTCACTGCAAATCCAGTATGAGAATAGTAACCCAACCTTATCAGTGAACGGTAGTGTGCTGACAAGGATCGTGCCAACAATCGCGGGGATGTACATCAACACACAAGCATGTGCACGACCAATGTTGCGGGTTGATGCGAGCTTGACACCGAGCCAAATAGTCAGAACTGCGAGCACTTCCATCAGAAATACAACAAAGAATGTGAACTGAATACAAACTTTCTACTACCCCATCCACGCAGCCAAGGAGGGTCGTCTGGAAATCCGTAAAGCCAAACTGGGACACGATTAACTGGCGTTGGTTGGTAAGCTAACGCGAAAGCGTTCATCAGCCAAGGTAAACCACAGGCAAAAACAGTAAGCAGACCCACTGAATTGACAACATTTCTAGGCATTGGAACGTGGTCACTATATTGCCATGAAAGCTTAGAAATGGGACGTACGATGCCCCAGCGATAAATGCAAGAAGCCAAGTCCTGGGATCCTTGACTGTCTCCAAAAATCTACATCACCCCATGCCTCAGCATCTCGGCATCTGAGTTGGAAAAGGACATACTGAGGAAATTTGAAGTGTTTATTCTCGATTCCCGTTTGGTTTACTAGAATACGTTGGATTGCTTGAGCGCGTTCGTTCTTATTGAGAAATTTCGCTGATGCTGGAGAGTCAGGGAAAAAAAACCTTGGCATGATGACAAACATGAATTAAACTGAGATACGATACAAGGAAAGACTTGCCAGAAGAGTCCAGCTGTCACAAGTGTGATAATACCAGTGATCATCATCAGCCTAACAGTGATTTGGTAAGAGGTGCGCAGTATGATCAATGATTCACTCACCACTGCCATGGCATAAAATGGGGTGTGTGTGTGTGAAGGACCCCGAAACTGATGAAACCAAGAATAATCACGGCAAAACCATTCATCAGAACTTTGTCCATATAGTTAAGTTTAGGTATTATGAGCGGTACAAGGACTTACACCAGTAGCCCACACGCAGTGTTTGTTCCGCCCGGGTGTAAAACATAGAAGTCACAATCATAAACCCGGGGGTTATGGCACCTTCGCAGATACCAAGTAGAAACCGAACAGCAAAAAGAGCACCGAAGGATTTACAGGCTGCATGACAGCATAGAATGATCGTCCAGAGGGTAATGTTAAAGCTGAAGTTATGGATGAAGTGGAGAAAATCGCAAATGGGACTATGAGGACGCACCTCATCCACTTTCCGACAGGAAAGCGTTGGAGTGCCAAATTCTGGGGGTATTGAAACGAAAAATAGCTGAAGTAGAAGATCGTACCCAACCAGTTAAATTGATTTGCGCTCAGGTGGGCATCCTCACTGTGAAAGTCAGACGACAAGAATGAAACTACATTCTAAACAATAATAAGTTCCGCACAGTATACCAAGTACTGCGGCTTGGCCAAGGGTTGTCTTGTCCATGAAAGTGATGCTATGCGCTCAGGTCAGAAGTGTTGCCTCGGAGCAGTATGTGATTCCGTACAGGTACATGACTACGAGAAATCACATAAAAGTCAAAAGGGAACGAGGTTTAACAGAAAGTATCGAGGACGCACTGCACATGAGCGGCATGATATGCCAGTCAATTTTGCGTCTAAGGTGCATCAGACTGATTGCAGTAGGTCCCGCCCTGGAACAGAACTGACCTGAGCTTTCGAGCCTCCTCATCGGACACCAAAACCCGCTTCACGGTTGCGGCAACATCGACATCGGCGACATTGAGAACCTCCTCTGCGTGCGTTTGTGGGTCGCTGGAAGGGTCCATTGGTGCACTGGTTGAATGTGAGATGCGCCCACCGGAATCTTAATATTAATGTGGACCATGCTGTTACGGCAAGGATGTCATATAGTGGGGTTTTCTGTTTTGGAACTAAGCACTATGTCCGAAGCAGAAACAAAGGATTGGGTGCTTGAACCAGAAACCGAGTATCGCTTCGAGCTTGATCCTGGATCTTCCCTTGCAATCAAGGTATGTACATTGATGTTCTACACTCCGCATTCTCAGCGATCGGAGACAGCTCATACGCGGAAATGCCGAGCTATTCGGTGCAGAACTTGCAGAGGGGAAGACATATCTCTTCGCCTTCGAATGTAAGGCCGCCATCTTCACATGGCAAGGTTGCACAATAGAGATGAGTCCCCGCAAATACAGTGACCCGTAAGACTTACCCATCAGCCCCACCACGTTACAGGTCGTCCGTCCACCGAGTACGTGTCAGAAGAGACTCCAATGACTGCTTATGCAAATCTACACATGGCACTCGAACAAATGCGCGTCCGTGCCCTTCGCGCATTACACGGATCCCCCATTTCCGATGACGATCACAATGCGAACACCGAACCACCGAGAGTGCTCATTTTAGGCCCAGAGAACTCTGGAAAAACGACAATATGCAAAATTCTCACGAACTATGCAGTCCGAGTTGGTCAGGGCTGGTCCCCCATACTCGTAAATGTGGATCCAAGCGAAGTTAGCCACAATCCATCTCTTGAGTCCTCTATTCACAGATATCAGGGCGCCTGGACTGTTCCCGGAACAATCTCGGCGGCAGTGGTGTCAAGTCCCCTTGTAACTGCGTCTCCTGTAAGCCCACTGGGCTCTTCCGCCACATCGGCCTCGACTGTACTTGCTTCCAATGCCCTCACACCCCTGGTATATTGGTACGGCCATTCTGACACAAAAAGAAATCCGCTCTTACTCGATCGATTGATCCGGAACCTCGGAGAGTGCGTCGCCGAAAAACATGATAATGACCCAGAAGGTAGTGTCTACCATGCTTCTTATAATCCCAACTCAAGAATCTACAGCACGGGCATCAGGGTTGCTCGTCGATACCCCCTCCTCGCTTGCTTCTGGTACTGGCTCTGCAGATAATCGACACAGCCTCATAAAGGCATGCATCGATGCTTTCAGAAGTATGTGCTTATACTTCGAGTTCCGTTGATTGTGTCCTATAACACTTACCCAAGTTAATGTGATTCTCGTTGTGGGTCACGAAAAGCTGAATGTCGAAATGCAACGGTCATACGGGGGTCAGCTAGTCGTCGTCAAGATACCCAAGTCCGGAGGGGTATTTTATCATTTGCTTCCAGTGGGGTTTCGTGGCTTATCTTGAGTGCTAGGTTGTAGAGCTTGACCAAAGCCATCGAGAGCGAGTGCAAAACTTCCAATTACATGCGTACATGTACGGTCAAAAGATTGATCCACCTCCCTCTATTACATCTGCTATCGTGGCGGGTGAAGTCGCAACTGATCTTGTGCTCTCTCCCTCTTCATCGGTAATTAAATTCGGAGATATCACGATCTATCGTATAGGAGAAGGTGAGGTGCCTTCCTCCGTGGCTTCTCGAATTTTGTTCTGACATCTCCAAGAAAATATGGCACCGTCCTCAGCTCTTCCGATCGGCGCTACTCGCATACTTTCAGAGATGCAACCTATCGCGCTCGATTTAGCATCTTTAGGCTCAGGTCTTCTCAATCGTGTTCTGGCCGTCCTCAGCCCGTTCAATGCAGACGAAAATGAGCGATACGATGAAGAGATTCTGGATTTGTCCGTGACAGGCTTCCTTGTTATGTAAGTTTGGCCAATCTGCTCGTTCAGTGGAACCATCCTGGGGCCCCAACCATCTCCTAGATCGTCGACATTTGTATTGGCCTTCTTTCCCCACGTCATACTAACTATCTCCCCTGCAGTACGAATCTAGACATCCCAAACAAGAAGATGACGATCTTATCGCCCAATCAAGGAGGATTGATAGGGAAAACCGCTATCGTCGGATCTTTCGAGTGGCGCGAGTAGTCGTATAGCATATTACATCAACGCATCAGTCACAGGCCGGTCAGTACGTAGTACGTACTGCTTATGACTGACTGCGCTACAGGATCGAGAGATCACGACCCCAAACACCCCTTTCCAGGAGACAACCATAAGCATGCCATAGCACACATCTCAATAAGAACATACCTATTGATCCAGTCAATCATTAACAATGCTCTCGTTCTTGTAGAAACCTGTTCACTCCAATACACACTCCTCCAGGCATACATGGCGATCAATCCACCCATGAAGGAGAGGTTGCCCAAGTCGAAAACGGCTGCATTGCCGATATATGCAAGACTACCAAGGTGCCTGTACCGGAAGGGACCTGAGACCGCCTCGTCCAGATCCTTCATACCATTTGCTTCAAGCGCTTCCTGCTGCATAGCAAGCTTATTTAATTTCCTGCCGAGATACTTGCCTTGCTGAGAAGCAACTTGTGCGGTCTACCGCGAGTTGCCATGAGTTTGCACTGCTGCATAGCAAGAGGGAATTCACTGACGGGGGGCAAAGCCGTTATTCGGTTACCGAGCTCCTCCAAAAGCTTGCACAATTCATTCAGACTTAGAGTGTTATCTGCATCGGAGTCATAGCGATCGAAGAGTGTTCTGACCTATTTAAGTAGATCTGCATCAACGACCGAGATCGAGGGCAGAAGTTATAAAAAAATATACTTTCTCCAGATGGGACTCGGACATTGGGATGCGGTGTTTAATCCTCCGAACTATCACGCACATGACAACATGTCAGACAACAACGCCTTTCAGGACTCACCCATGAACTCGAATTCGTCAAAATCAATCTTTCCATCCTTGTCCTTGTCAGCTTCGTCAACTAACTCCAGAAGGTAATCCACGACAGAAGTTTCGATCTGTCCAGTGGTATATTAGTTCACAACATACAGCTCACTAAAAATGTTCACAGACAGTAGCGCAATCACCGATTGCGTACACGTCACCTAGAGGTGCACCCTTGACACGAAGATGTGCATCTACAACAATTGCCTTCTTATGAACCTGGTTAGGCAACAGATTGGAAACGCGTTCTGTAAATGGATTCATGGCAATTCCGGTTGACCAGAGTACAAAATTATTTGGAATTTCATGCGTAGTGATCTTCCCATCAGGATTTTTGACGGTGTACGCCACACGATCAGAGTGAACTGCAGTTACCCGGGCAGAAGTGATGACATCGACCTGGTCGCGGCGGAATTTTTCCTACAGTGATTTGCTCTTAATCATCCATTACTACATTGAGAGAATCCGACTCACTTCTGCATACTTGGATATTGCTTCGGAGTACTGTATCAAACAATCAGCCTTGTTACAGCCTAACTGTAAACACCTCCGGCTCACGGTGTTCAGGATATGTTCACGGGACTGGATGAGATGTATTGAAACCTCTTCTCGGCATATCTTTGGGTACTACGGACCAGAAGTGGTATATTAAGAGGGACGAAAAGTATATCCATTAAGGACTTACATAGTTCATGATGTCCTCCTGACATAAGTCATAGATTTCCTAGGGAAGACACGGTCAGAGTATGCTCATGCTACTTCGCGAAAGACATACAGCAGCGGTTTCAACACCGGTGGGGCCGCCACCACAAACAACAAAACTCAAGAGGCGCTTGCGCTCTTCAGGGGTCGTTGTTGGTAAGCTCGCAGTCTCAAAGTTGTCTATGGCATCGTATGAGAACTCAAACTTCTAATAGGGCTGTTACTCACGAATGATTCGACGCCGAATAGCTTGTGCGTCTGATATAGTCTTCAGCTGGAAGCAGTGCTGCAAGCCTGCCACACCATGGGTACTAGAAACAGAGCCACACGCAATGATAAGCTTGTCATACCTTCCGACCTGTAAGATTCCACGTGTTAAAAATATAAAGAATCGATGACAAACGGGATATAAATCCGCTGGGGATGGCCATAGGAATCAATTATCTCCACTTCAAGTAAGCGCTGAGACATTGCAAGGTCTACCGCTTTCCCGAGGACCATCTGACCACGTAGCCGCGCAAGGATCTTCCGTAGTGGTTCGATCAGACTACGAATTTGGACCGTTCCAACGGCTGCAGCTGTACAACGAGATGAGAATGGTGAGATGTGACCATACTTGATACCTCACAAGGTAAGAGAGGTGTGAATGTCGTGAATGTCTCTGGTGCGACAATGATGACGTGGTATTCTCCAGGCACAAGTGCTTTCAGAGCTGCAATAGACTGCAGGACGTGCATCAGTCACGGTCCGGCCACCTTGTTGTCGTGCTTACGCCCCAACCGCCTCCAACAACGACCAACTTTGGTTTCTCCGCTAACTTCCTGGCTTCTTCATCCTCTTCATCCGCCAATAATGCACTGACTATTGGCAAGTTTTTGGGACCACCACGCTCAGGGTGCAATGCCAAAGGAGATACAGGGACACGATCCACATGCTTGTCCGTGTAAGTAAATGCGTCGTGAATAAATACACCTGCTCCGATGGCAAGCACGCCGAAAGCAGCTGAAAAAATGAAGTACGAGGTATATTTCGCAGCTCGCAGGGTGCGCTGAAGAAGACGAGATCTAGGACGTGGCTCTACAGGAACGTTAGGTTGGACAATCTCGGGAAATGTTTGTTTTGCAAGAAGTGGAGTTGCATAGAGAGGTCGTAGTCGCACGAGAGGGACCCGCTGGGGACATGTATGAATGGGTTTAACCTTCCCTGGGCGAAAGCCACGAATGAATTTACTCATATTCTTGCAATGAGTAGACAACTGAGTGCGACACAGGGAGGAAAAGTACCCAGTGTGAAGTGTCGTATAACGAAGTTGGGAGAGTGCACATTGGCTTACACAACATGATAAACATGATTGGACCATGCACCTTGTCTCATCAAGGGTTGAGAGCTCTTCTAATAATACTACAAAATAGGTAACGGGTCTCAGACAGCACAATTTTGAATTGCTACGGTAAGTTACAATGCTGGATATAATTTGCAGAGATGTTGTGAGGATAAAATACGCTAGTAAGTAGTACTCCAGAGGAATGTCTATGAGCATCACGAGGTAGACGGTAAGACGAAGGGGAATGTCGCCACTCAGCTCTTTATCACACGCTTCGGGATGTTAACGATAGACCGAAACTAGTTGTTCGAGCTCCAGTACGACCTCCGTCATCGTGGGTCGTTCCATAGGATCTTGAGCCCACATGTGTTCCATTAGGTCGACTATTTCTGGACACCATTGCTTCTTTAAGCTGGCGATAGAAGGTCTATTGGAAAGATCAGATGAAAAGTTCATGACGGGTTCAATCAGCATACCGATGACGTTTGGCTCCAACTGCTTCATAGATAGCATGTTCGTTCATTCCCTATATATCTTGTTCAGACATTAGCGGAAGACAAGGAATCGAGTGACCAGACCTCCCAAGGAAACTTTTTGTTTGGAACATGCCATTGCAATATTTCCCAGTACACCATCGCACAAGAAAACACGTCGACTTTATGGTTATACTTAGGGTGAGCATGCCAAAGTTCGGGGGCCTGCCAATTAACCGTGCCGACCAGACTTCGGACCATTGAGCGTGTTGACTGCTTGACCTTGGCAAGCCCAAAGTCCGCAATCTTTGCGATGCCACGGGAAGTTATTAGGATATTAGACGACTTGCAATCCCTGTGAATCACAGAAGGCTTGCGCATGTGGAGGTATTCCAATCCGCGTGCAATATCGAGCATGATGCTCAGCTATAAAAAAACGTACAGGTCTAGAAGAACGTAAAAAAAGTGTAGACGTACGGCCTTGTACAGAGAGGGAGCCGGGACATTGCGTACATAGTCGAAAAGATCGCCATTGGCACAGAGCTCGCTTACGATCATGACAGGTGACTCGCGCGGATTCTCGGGTAGACTGACACCGAGCTACCGAAATGTTTAGCAGGAGATTAAAGAACAATGAGCCCAACGCACGAAACGGACGATATTTGGATGGTCGAAACCGCCAAGTAGTTTGAGCTCCTTAATGTCCACTGAAAAAAATGCCATCAATCGTGTAGATAAATATCGATGAACAGTAATACATACTGGAACTCAATTGGTCTCGGAACTCCGCGATAGCAACTCTGCGGCCTTTGAATCGACCAACGTAAACGTCCTTGAACCCACCGCTCCCAATCTTTTCCAACTTAGTTAACTTGTCCGGAGGAATTTCGCGATCTTCCAGGCCCAAACTCTCTAGGTCGAGCTCAAGTTCGGCATCCGGCTGATTTGCATGCTCATCAGGGGCTAATAGCGGTTCGTGCACGAGGCAAGGAGGCGTCTTGCTCTTACTACGACTTTTTGTCCCGCGCCGCCCACGAGTCCGGACAGTCGACGGCGGGCGTACTGTACCAGTGGAAGATGGGGAGGAGAAGCCATTGGCATGTCGATCGCGCCACTTGAGTAACGACTGGGCGAGCTGAGGTTTCGTGCCAACGATGTCCAAATCACGGGTCTCGCAAAGACGGACTAGGTCATCACGCCGTAGGCGTATCAAGGACTTCTTGGTAGCGATGGTAAGGTCAACTTAACATAACTGTCAGTCTTACTGATATCTGGAAACATGACCACGTACAGCCGTTGTCATCCATGGCCTCATCTCCCTCATCTTCGGAGTCCTCTTCGCCGTCAACGTCGAGATCCACAGATTCGACCTCGAGATCAATCTCTTCGTTTTCTTGGTCCTCCTGTACCTCCGAATCGTGCTCCTCTTCACCATCCTCATCCTCCTCGTCTTCATCATGTGGACTTTCACCGCAAACTACTTTGCCACTCCGCAGCTTGCGTGGTGCACACTCCGAGGGAGTTGTGCAACCATCTACATTATCATCTTCCTCGTCAAGCTCTTCCTCCATGTCTTCTTCGATATCCTGTTCATCCGCAACGCCGTCTGCGTCTGCATCTTCCTCATCATCTCCTTCACCTCCGTCGTCGCTTGTTGGCGTATGTGTCTGTCGTCTTCGGGGCCGCAAACGCCGCTTGACGGGGGTACGACGGCCCTGTACAGGTGGTGTGGGGGAAGGTGACGAGACGAGTTCATCCACCTCTTCTTCACCCTCCATGGACTTATCTTCTTCCACTTCAAGTTCCTTCTCTCGCGTAGCTCGCACTTTACATTTCAACTGACGTGGTGTCGCATCGGGATCCCGTGCAACCTGTGCTATTATGTCGCCATGTGTCTTGTCCTGACTACGAAGGCGTCTTGGACTTGCAGGCGCCGTAGCCACCTTATTTTCCAGCTCCGACAGGTCAGTAAGCTCGCTCTCCTCGGCTGAAGGGATTGGTGATTGTAGCTGAACATTTTCATTGAATACCACTTGCTTTCCCTTTCCTTTTCCTCTTGTAGAGGAGCCCCGCGATGATGTACGCTCTACAGAAGGTTTACTCGTATGATGACGCGTCATGGGTGGTGATGGTAGAGGATTCAAGGGACTGGGAGAAGGTGATGAACGACTGGAGGCTGTGCGAGTGTTTCTCCGCCTGTTGTAATTAGAACGCGCATGTCTAGGTGGTATTTACAAGCAAACGCACCTAGGAGCACCATTCAATTCTACCCTGACCTTCGGGGCTGCGATCGATGAGTCGGGACATGGGTGGACATGTAGTTGACCCATGGACAAACTACGCGACTTTAGATTACGGGAGCCGATATCACCCATACCATTAACAGTAGCGCGTCGCCTGAGACCAAAAGGTGCACGATACTTCACTCCAATATCAGTCTCTTCATCTCCGGCAACGTTGCCGTCATCGGAGGAGTAGTCACTAGAAATACTATCAGGCCGACCTGGGGGTGAAGAGGGTGGGAGAGATGCGATATCGTCACGTGCTGCCACAATAGCCTGCACCAGTTCTGGTTTTGTGAACGCCTCCGCATCATCAGCCAGCCCAGAAGTGTGATAGAGTCGAACAAGTTCGTCTTTGCGGAGCCGTAATAGCTTTCTGGGCGGAGCTTCGTTTATAAGGTATTCATCCGCTGACACGGGATTAGTCAAAAGCGACAGGAGACTACACGTAACTTACATGACTCGGCATAGTCAGTGCTCACGTCGGAGTCGTCTGATTCGCACCAACGCCGCTGCGAATCGACGTCCATTGAGCCATCTTCAACTATATCTCTGTCATCGTCACTTGACGTAGCGTGGGGGGTAATGGACTTGAATCTTTTGGGTCTTCCAGATCCACGCGTGGGTCGACCATGCGCGTGTGCATTCTCATTAACAGAAACGACGCGTTTTCTTTTCGAACCGATGGGGACGTCGAGACTTTGGGAGACATCGCGCATGTCAGACTTGAATAAAATGTTCTGACGAGAGGGCAGCCTTCTGAGATTGGGCTGCACGGCGGCCAGAATGGGACGGACTGAAACTGCAGTATCGGAAGAGGAAGTGGACGCGAGGGAGGCGTGGGAATGGACAGTTGGTCGTTGAATTCTGTGCACAAAAGCAAGGGCGCGTTTTGCAGTAGACAGATGGCGGAGAGGATATTTTCTGTTGCGAACTGTGGAACCGAAGGTTGGCGACGATGCACTGACTCGATGTGGTGAACGACGTTGGGCCATTCCAGTCAACAACCGGGTCTGATCACACCCAATTCAGCACAAGCCAGGTATCTTGTCCACTTGGCTGGATAGTCAATTATTTCTCCTGCTCGTTCTATCCAGCGTCGTCCAAAGCGCTATTGTCGGTGGCCGCCGCTGTGTGTCGTCGTCGCTGAAGATACTGGACAGCAGCTTTGGTTGTTTGGGTCTAAAGGTCAAAGTGGCGTGTGACTCTTAAAGATTACCTAATCTTCTCACGTCCAGCCTAATAAATCATATACATACTCGCATATCAGATTGAGACTTGTTTCCGCCGCTGCCCCGCCATGTTCCTCAAATTCTCCAAAGCAGACATTCTCAACTCTTCCCTTGTATACCCCGACTCAGGTGCTTTGGGATATACCATCCTTACCCGTTCCCATTTCATCCGAGGCACCGATAAGGACTCTGACACTGAGAGCGAAGATGATTCCTTGGACGTGCGCAGGACGGTCATATGCAACAAGGAGGGTGTCTCCGTGGCAGAAATCAGGTGGAAAGGTCGCCAGCCTATCGAAGTCATCATCGGCAAGGAGCGTATTGCAGCCAAGGGTATGTTTGGATGTCAAAGTGCTATCTTATCGTGCGTACCCATTTCGCCTCTTCGAATTTTTATTCGATACGACTTATCCATAGTGGAAATGTACTGGGAATACCTACACGATTTGACACAGAGTTTTTCTGGATGGCTGCACCCGATGGACTGACTGTGGGTGCATTCTGATTTTCCATCGACCCCCCAGACTCAATGGCTCCAGCTCCTTGACTATGATTCTAATCAAGTGAAGGGACAATTCCATACCAACAGCTTGCGTGTCGGCGATCGCTTCATAGCCGCACCATTATCTGGGCTGGGTCATGACTACCTTGAATTCGAGCCCCATCTGCTCGCATCAACAGAGGAGCTAGTTGGTGGGTCCATCTGATGTCGCATCCACAATCCATTGTATTTACCCACAGCCTCAGTTACCTTCCTTCTAATGGAAGTACTCAGACGAAGTCGCTTTATCCATACAGATGCACACACCCGACCCACAATTTGGCGAAGTAGGTCCTTTGCTAGCCTCAGCAAGCGATTACGGCGAGGCACAGTATGAGACGTCTCTTCAGGATTTCCCGATAGAGTCAAGACCATCGGAGGGTCATTTTTCTTCTCAATTGAGGTTATTTCAGCTTGTTCTTCTCTGAAACCTGGCCCACTTTCCCCACCTGTTTGTAGCTATATCTATTAGCTTTGATATCCCGTGTGAACCGAAAATTTTGCCACCGAGTGCTGATACCTCATTTTTTGTACTTACTGACTTTGAAACATTAGGTAGCCCCCATGTATTTTACTTGCGTTCTGTAGCAATCCACGAGATTGAATTGTATTTTTAGCTGATGGGTGACATCTTCGACTGCGTAAGTATATCGCCGAACGAGGGTTCCCTTTGTAGTCGAAACTGGACGACAGCGAATTCTGTTCCCAAGGTAATTCCTATGTTTGACACGTTTGATAAGGCTTCTGACTTCTGAGGACGTTTCTCGTGCGACTTTCGCCTCACTGCTAAACTCCTTCAATTTTCCAGCTTTGGTACTGTGAGATAGTCTTTCTTCCTGCAAATTCATACCATCTTTCGTCAAGCAGGGGTCTGGCGACACACATGGCTGTTCGAGCTTCTCGCATAGTGACAATATAATCGAGATGGAACATGTTCTCGGACTTCCCGAAATTTATGCTCATGCGCCAGTCGACGCTCCTCGCCCACGAGGTCATTCCGCGGTCCACTGCCTCGAAGTCGAATAATATATTTGCGGGACAGTACACAAAGTTGTGTTTACTCATGCACGCTTCTCACAGCGTACATTTTCGTAGATGGGATGGGGTTTACGTCTTCTTTACCACATGCCTTCTCCACCCTATACATCTTTGACGCGAGCTGAAGCTCCGAATGTTTAATGTCGGAGGCCTTGGGAGGAGAAACCTGGGTCCCACCAGCAACCGTCGTCTTTCCTGCCTTGCTTGCTAAATTTGCTGCACGTCCGTCAGGTATCTTGATGAATTCCAACTTTCCGTCCACCGCGGTCCCATCAAAGATAAAATACCCTTTTCTCTCAAACTGAATGATGTCCCCTCTTTCAAGTGTCTTGACATTCGCATCGGCCAATGCATCCTCCCGAAACTCGCTCACGGGAGTCACAAAGTCCCTGACATCATCGTCATCTTCCAGTTTCTTCTTCGTGATGAGATAATCATAGTCAAGGAGTGTGACGTCTACTAGTAGATGTTCTTCAGTGGCTTGCGCAAGCCATGTAATTTTTTTCTTCGTCTTCCGGAAGTCACCCTTGAGATGAAGATCCATTGTAAGCGAGAGTATTTCAGAGCTAGATCCAGTCTGTTTCGAACGGATGATAGCGTTCCCCCAATCCATGAGTGTGATCTGAGAATGCAAGTTAGCACACGGATGTGCAATGCTTAGGCGGCTTACCTCTTCCCCATCCTCAAATGACGCTGCATCCTCCTGTTCGAGCAGAATCATATTCGAATATACAGTTTTTTTCTCCCCGACATCTGGATTTTTCTTGTGAAGGGGGAGCTTCTTAACTTCAGGAATCTCTGGTCCACCGTTAACCCTTACAGGAACCCTATGGGCCGATGAGCGAATCTTGCCCCCCACAGGACTTTAAAGGGAATACATACATCCTGTCCTTGATGATGGCCCAGAATCGAGGTGCAACGGGGTCGATCACTTTCTTATTTATCGCCCAGATAGAATCCCACTCCAGTGAAACGATGGCTTGCGAAGGTCCTTGAGCAAGCATAAATTGGGAGAGCGCCTCAACCGTCATGCCACGGCGACGGATGCCTGACGATGCCTTAATTACCAGTGATCCTAGGGCCGCAGCTTGTGGACCCACCTCGGATGGTAGGGAACCGCGGATCGTCCCAACCTTTTACAAGCCCGTTATCCACGAACCAGTGAAGTTTGCGCTTAGACAGGAGGGTGTAAATAAAGTTCAAGCGGCTTTTACCGTGACTATTAGTATTTCTGTCGTGAGGCTGAAATATGGTGTCAAACCTGAAATCCCATATGTGAACGACACGAAGCCCCAGAGCTTTGATCATCCAATAGTATTGCACATTTCGCTCGCGGTATTCATTGGTTCGAAGAGCATGTGTAACACCCTCAATTGCGTCTACGATTGGGCAGGCAAAATCATATGTAGGGTATATTTTCCACTTTTCCCTGTTGCAACGCACTTAATTATGAACTGCATCGAAAAACCACCACTTACCCTGTCCTGTGGTGAGGAGTGAGGTTGCATCGGTAAATCACGGGATCCCTTAGTGCTTTGTTTTGATCATCCACGCTGATTTTCGCTCGCAAACACCAGCGTACACCGTCCTGAGTGCCAGCTTTCATCTCGGCAAAATGCCTTAGATTCTCCTCGACCGGGTCATCACGATGTGCTGAGGGGATACCCTTACCACGTTCCTCCCGCATCTACCTGAGAATTAGCCGATGGCTAGTAAGGCAAGAGGCTACATACCTGAGCCTGTTCTGTGTCGTCAGTATAAGCATTTCCGGCCATGATGAGCTGAATTGCAAGGTTGTAGATTGTGTCAAAGTAATCTGACGTGTGTGAGATCTTGTCCCCCTCGATGTTAAGCAACTTCAGATCCTCGAGGATGGTCTCTTCGAACTCGGTCTAGTAATGAAATTGAGCGTCATGTAAAACGAAGTACTGCGGGAAACGAGTACCCTCTCCTTTGTTGGATTTGTATCATCGAAACGAATGATCAATTTCCCCTTGTACATCTTTGCGAAGTACTGGTTCAGCAAAGCAGCTTTAGCATGTCCGATGTGCAAGTAACCGCTAGGTTCTGGTGGGAAGCGCGTGACTACTTCACCCTCTTTCGCACTTTGCAAACCCAACGCGAAACTTGCAGCTGTCTTGGTGTTGCGGGCCTTATTTGCCTTGGCAGCCGTTACGCCTGCAAGCGCGGCCTGAGTGGACTCGAGATTTTCTAGGTGAGAGAACCACCGGAGAGCATGGACGTGTTGACCATTTTTGAGCAGACCTAACACCTTAATCGCAGCTGAAAAAGGGGGAGGGTCTGTAAGCTTCGAGTGTCAAAGGTATTTCTCCTTACCTCTAATTGATCCCCAGAGTATCCAATCTGCTGCTGTAATGTCGTGGCATATGAGGAATGTGTGATATGCAAGATGATCGTCCAAGGAATCAAGGATAGAGAAGATATCAGGAACACCTGTGATGACAGGCAGCGTCTTCGCCAATGCAAAGTACGTCGCTTCCTGGGGTGAGACATTTATTGGATACATGAATTCCAACAGGTCTATCGACGCACTTTCGGGTTGACCCCTTGTAATCCCCCTGCCTTGGCGAGAGCAACTACGATCTCGTCTTCTGAGGTGTATTGGAGACCATCCAAAGCCAACAAAAGACCAGTAGCGGACTCGTCGTAGTTAAGCTCCGCTTTTTGCGTGTAAGATGCTATCCCGATAGCAGCGAAAGGAAATGGGGCTGCTTTGGTTGACAGTGTGAGCGACATGTTGGGTGAAGACAGCTCGTCTAGAACCTGACTCAGTGCCCTTGACCGGGAAAACAGAGTCAGTGATTAATCGACCTGTTATCGGTATCTAATCGATGCTGATAACACCACAGGTGTATGCACAGAGCTGTGGGCAGCTTGGTGTATCTAACTCTTGTATTGGGGAAGGGTTGCGATCAGTTATCTGAGGCAACTGGCAAGGGCCAAGCGTTGTGTAAGTTGGCGTATATGTATTGAACCAGCATGACTCCACAATGACTCGACCTATTCCTTAAATTCTATTCGGATCCATCAAAGTTTCCTAGTTTTCATCTTTGACCAGCTCGATTACCCCTCCACATCGATAGGCCGACATGGGCTGCATGCTGTACGCCCACCCTTCTGCATTTGCTCACAGCTTGATAACCAGTCTCAACCAGCATCGATCCTTCTCAAAAGTACAAGCCGTACACCCCCCTTCAACTGGAAAATCGCAAGTGGCCCACTTGCACCTTCAAAAAGGCCCCCATTTGGTTGTCCACGGATCTTCGTGATGGAAATCAGGCTCTGGTCAACCCTATGACCGCGGATCAAAAACTCACATTCTTCCGTTTGCTCGTCAAGTGTGGTTTCAAGGAAATCGAGATCGCATACCCTGCTGCCAGTGATACTGACTTCAGCTTCGTCCGCTACCTCATAGAGAACGATGAAATCCCCGATGATGTCTGGATTCAGGCATGTCAAGCTGAACTCGATCAAAGTCCAGAGATCTCACCCTGTTGCCGTAGGTTTTGACGCCGGCTCGCGAGGACCTCATACGGCGCACGTTTGAGTCCGTTGCAGGTGCAAAGCATGTCATTATCCACATGTACAACGCAACGTGTGCCTTATTCCGTGAAGTAGTCTTTCACAACTCAACAGAGCAGACGATAGACCTTGCAGCCCGGCACACGGCTCTCATCCGTGACCTCTCAAACGAATACGCTGCCTCTCACGGTACGAGGTTTCGATACGAGTATAGCCCAGAGACCTTCTCCCAGACCGAGGTCGAGTTCTCTGTTGCAATTTGCGACGCGGTCAAGGCTGCGTGGGGAAAGGCAGACATTGGTGACGACAGAATTATCTTCAACCTTCCTGCAACAGTTGAGATAGCTCCTCCCAATCATTACGCTGATCAGGTGAGATTCGTATGATAATCGGTGTCTTTGCAGTTTCTCACCAGGTGCTATGTAGATTGAATACTTTTGCACACACATTTCCGAACGTGAGAAGATTGTTGTGAGCCTACACCCTCACAATGACCGGGGTACGTTGTGCACTTCCAGGTCGTTCAGCTTCTTAATGGTTTGATTAGGAACGGGTATCGCAGCCGCTGAGCTCGCTGTACTCGCTGGAGCGGACAGAATCGAAGGTTGTCTGTTTGGGAATGGTGAACGGACAGGAAACGTCGACATCGTCAATCTGGCTCTTAATTTATACACACAAGGCATCAAACCACATCTGGATTTCAGCGATCTCCAAGGGATCATTGAGATTGTGACACAATGCAACGACTTACCTGTCCATCCACGCCACCCTTATGCGGGCGAACTTGTTTTCACTGCATTCTCTGGTTCTCACCAAGACGCTATCAAGAAGGGTTTCGAGGAGCAGAAAGAACGTCACGCCCGGAACTCTGCTAATAGCGAACCACCGATTTGGAGTATGCCGTACCTCCCTATCGACCCAGCTGACCTGGGTTGCACGTACGAGGCAGTCATTCGCGTCAATTCGCAATCTGGCAAGGGCGGCATCGCATATCTTGTCAAGCAACACCTCCTCCTCGACCCTCCTCGCAAGATGCAGATATCATTTTATCAAGTCATTCAAGCTATAGCAGACCGCGAGGCACGAGAAATGACAGTGGATGATATTACTACTGCATTCAGGCAAACATACCACTTCGGTGGTCCGAAGTACGAAGGAAGACTGGCTTTGAAATCCTTCAATGTAACCACTGAGCCATCATCCGATCCCTTAGATCAGGATGAGGCCCGTGACGAACGCCGTCGTTTTGATGGTACCATCTTAGTTGATGGTGTGTTGCGGGTTATTCGTGGCGATGGCAATGGTCCTATATCCGCTCTCCTCCATGCTCTCCATACCCACCTGGATATCAACTTCACTGTTCGCGAGTACACTGAACACACGATAGGAGACGGCCACAACGCCAAGGCTGCGTCCTATATCGAGTTGGTCGCTGGTACCGATGGCGTTAAGGATGCGCGGAACTCCTCACAATCATGGTGGGGTGTAGGGCTCGACTCTGACATTACTGCTTCGGGTTTACGGGCTGTACTGAGCGCCGTAAACGGCGGCATCGGTGATCGTGTACTACCTGAACTGAAACTAAACCTTGGCTTGGATTCGGCGTCGGGACAGGCTGACATAGCAGACGCCATTGTCAATTCCCTTGGGATACAATTGCCTCGCCGTCTACAGGCCTCATTTTTTGAGGTTGTACAACGTGCAACCCTCAAGTCGGATGGCTGGATCTCACACGACAACCTCACACAGTTGTTCAAAGAGACATATGGCTACGAAGTTCAACGATCATCATTCTTCGAATTGTTATCATTTACCTTGGAAAAGTCAATTGATAGTGGCCGCCGCAAATTAGCTCTCGAGATGCTTGTCAACGGTGAGGTCCGCCATGCTACGGGCGAAGGGAATGGCCCATTGTCGGCGGCGGTGGCGGCTCTTCATTCGCAGATACAGGGTGTCTTGACGATCAGAGAGTATACTGAGCATGCGGTTGGCGAGGGTACGGAAGTGACGGCGGTTTCGTTCGTTGAACTGGTCTACGAGGTAAACCAAGCTAAAAAGCAGGCTGCCTGGGGCGTGGGGAGTGACTCCGACATCACGGCTTCTGGGCTGAAGGCTGTTCTGAAAGCAGCCAGTAGTTTAGATATTTTTGGGGCAGCCTGAAGGAGTGTAAAATGTGTAGTTCGTGTATTGCTTGTATGTGTATTATGTTTTATGACTTGACTTCGGAGAGTACCATTTATGGGTGTGTGCGTGGACTGTGTAGGACACCCAACCTCCCTGGACCCGCTTTCAATTTATGACTTTCACTTAGGCAAACTCTTCACAGCGAGGAATCCTGTATCTTGATGTCTGCCTCAACGCCTCGTTCACGAGGTTCCTTGTCAAGAAACATACATTCATCTCGTTCCACTTATACGCCTGCTGGTGGTCCATCGGATCCCCGGTCTTCCCTCCACATGCTCAATCCACTTGGAAGAACAAACCATGAATATATGCGAGCTGACCAATTCTTAGTGGAGGAGGAAAACCAGAGTGAAGAGCGAGACATCGAAGCTGGCCACGCGACACGAGATAGCACGTTTGGCTCCAAGTCGCATGATAAACGCAAGCCTATACAAGTGGGGGATGTCCGGGGGACAGGCTTATTACGGCCAAATATCCGTGAAGAGGACAATTCCTATCAAGACTCTGATGACGACGGGGTGCCACAAAGATTCATGATAGAGGCGACTCACAAGCCTTCGTCGCCGCCCACCGTCGCACACCCTTCCAAAGGAAAGGGTCGCTCCCAGCCTCTCTACTCTACCTCTGCAAGGTCTGTGCCACAGGAGACCACCGACGGCCACCAGACACTGCCCCCTCGGCCATCGGAATTGGATGGCGAGATACTCGCACAGACTTTGCCACAACAGCGTTCTTCACCGAAACCAATGCGCGGACTTGACGCGCGCGAGCGTGCACAGTGGAACTGGGTTAATGTGTATAATCTCGATGCTTTCCTGCAAGAAGTCTATGCATACTATGAGGGGAAGGGGATATATCCTATAGCCCTTGCGCGTGGCTTGAATCTCCTGTCAGTTAATATTACATTCTCCTTCTTGTAAGGCTAACCCTCGGAAAAATAGAACAGTGGGCTTTGTCATCGGGTTCTCAACGTTCTTGCTGGGATGTGTTGATTATGGCCTGTTGACCCAAGACAAGGTGACACGTCTTTCAGATATCATCGTTGATCGTTGTGTTGCCAAGTAAGTACCTCATTTTGTGGGAGGTAGGCTTTCTGGTTAACCCTGTAACAAGGTTTTCTGGCTTTACTCTATTCTTCTTCTTGCTCTTCACCGCGTTCTACGTCTGGCAAATCGTAGCATTCGTGTTCCAAGTCATACGCCTAGTAGACATGTATAATTTCTACACTCACTTACTGCGCATCCCAGACGTGCGTCCATCAACTGAAGTCATATCACTAACATTGACATAGAGTTATATCTTTTAGGCTGATATTCAAACGATTTCATGGCCAGAAGTCGTACGAAAGATAGGCGCCATTCGCGAAGAAAATCCTATCACGGCTATTTCCTCAGCATCTAGTAACAACCCTGCAAGTCCAGTCACAGCATCATTGGATGCGCACGACATTGCTAATCGCATCATGAGACAAGAAAATTATCTCATCGCGCTATTCAACAAGGATTTATTAGACTTGCATGTTCCCCTCCCACCTGCTGTCAAGCGGATACTCTACCGAGGCAATTACAATGGCAAAGGGCAGACGCTGACTTGGGTGCTAGAATGGAATTTGAGATTTTGCTTGATGGAATATCTGTTCAATCAGCAGGGACACGTGAGGAAAGTTTTTCTGAAAACCAAACATCGTGCAGTACTTGTTGCTGGGTATGTGTGTTCAAAAATATTACTCGGATACTGATCATTGAGGAACATGGCAGCTTACGGCGACGCTTTATTTTTATGGGTATCCTGAATGCTATCTTTGTCCCGTTCATCATCCTGTACATGATCATGTACTCCTTCTTCCGCTACTTCGAGGTTAGTTTGTCCCACTTCTGCTGTGCATCCACACCATCTCATTCATTTATCAGGAATACCATAAGAATCCATCCTCGATTGGTGGCCGACGATACACGCCGTATGCGCAATGGAAGTTCCGTGAATTCAATGAACTTTCCCATCTCTTCACTCGTCGCCTAGATCAATCATACCCACTAGCAAGCATGTATATTGGCCAGTTTCCCAATGAGAAGATGACTATTATCATGCGGTTGGTCTTTACGTTTTGTGGTTGAGTTGCTTTGAGTTGAAGTCCTTGTGCAGTTTTGTAGCCTTTATTGCGGGTTCTTTTGCTGCTGTCCTGGTTCTTGCATCAGTTATCGACCCAGACTTGGTACTTCACTTCGAAATCACTCCTCACCGCACTGTTTTGTTCTACCTTGGAGTTTTTGGATCGATCCTAGCAGCTGTCCGTGGAATGATACCAGAAGACAACCGGGTGTTCGACCCAGAGCTACTCATGACAGAAGTGATCGAATACACACATTATATGCCAGATGAATGGAAGGGTGAATTGCATTCGAAACGAGTATTGTAATTTCCTTTGTGCACAGTCCTGTTATTCATGTCTAGTTTTGCAATAGGTTCACCAAGAATTCGGGGAGCTATTTGCGATGAAGATTATGATATTCGTACAAGAGATCATTTCGGTTGTTACGACCCCTTTCGTCCTTTGGTTCTCGCTACCTTCCTGTGCTCCTGCCATTATCGATTTCTTCCATGACTTCACCGTGTGGGTGCCAGGACGAGGTTACATCTGCAGTTTTGCAGAATTCGACTTCAAGCGCCATGGTAACGTCAAAGTTAGTTCAGGTTTGAAATTTCGCGGAACCTACTGAGCATTATTGTGGCAGTTTGGCGCACCTACTAAGATTCGCGACGAGAGAATGCTTTCGCGCGAAGGAAAAATGGAGAAGAGTTTCCTTAATTTCAAAGTTTGTTGTTCGTTTTCTGGAGTATCAAAACTGAGAATTATTGTGCAGGCTGCCAATCCCGACTGGAATCCCATTGATCCAACAGGGTCATTGTATTTGACACGCATGGCGGATCTAAGTGCACGCCGCCGCGCTATGGCGGCTTCTAAGGCACTAGATCCCGTGGCTTCTCCCAACGACGGTAAGGATGTTGATCGTGCTCAGGAATACGATCGTGCTCTCCTTCAGAGCCAACATGCTGCTCTTCGGCGCAGACACCATGCCGGAGCAATAAACGTGTTTAGTGGGGGTGCAGTAGGGTCATCGACGGTGTGGCCGTCTGTCGTGGAAGGACTGTCGACAAGCCAGAGTATGAGACTAGCACAGACCGCGGTATTAGGGGACTCACAAGGAAGCGTTCAACCTCCGGTATTACCTTCCACCCACGACGATCATCTTTCGAGCGAAGGAGTAACGAGCGGGCTGGGAGATGATTCTTATGTGGATGGAGACGCTAACAGGGCGGTATCATACGATCCACATCAGGAAGGGCCCAGTGAAGAAGAGGAACTTGAGGACGGGGGTGTAGTTGGATTACTAACACAGATTTATACAGCAAATCCCCGTGATCTGACTAGAGGCCGTCAGCCCATCCTATGATACTTTACTTATGTTCGTAGTACATCTTTATCACCCCATTAAGGTAACCTTGCTTGTGCTTTCTTTGCCAAAATCCCCTCGACGCGACGGACTTTGTGGTCGTTTCCATGACCAGGGGTGACATCACGATCTGTACGTGTACCAATACGAATGTCTGTAGCAATGCGAGGTGCCCCTAGCGCATGTACAGCACTGTGGCAGTCATGAATGGCCTTAGAGACTTGGCTCCAGGGACCCTCTGAACACCTGTTCTGTCGTCACAAAGACAAACGGAAGGAGACTCGTGCGCACCTAGGTTTGTTCCGTATCCACTTGAGAAGAGCTCGAGCATTAGTCTTGTCGTAAGTACAAAGGTACACTACATACTGCATCTACCAACACCGGCTCAGAGACGAACACTAGATGTTGATAAAAACCAACCTTGAATGTCAGGCCGGATTTCTCAAGAATTGTGTGGCATTCTGCAATGTACTCTGCAACCTGACGATGGCTGTGAATTGCACGCGGAACGCAAACCCATCGGATGGACCCACGGATGAGTTGCCAGTTCCCATAGGAATGAGGCAGAAATCTACACAGGATAAGATAGCATTTGTCTCGCAGAGCCTATATGCTGACCTGCGACTGCATAGAGATCATTGTCAGTGCTGGAGTTAGACATCTCAATGTATTTTCCTGTTCGACCGTGGAGGCCGACAAAGGGTTACCAGAAAAGGAGTGTTAGATCACCAGCCTTACAATCGCCAGTCATGCCATCCGCGTCACTTCAGTCGAGAATCAATGCCTTTGAGGCATTGGCGGTGTCGCAGTCACCCTCGTCACCACCAACGAAAACGGTGACATTAAGCTCAGCGTCGGTAGCGTCGCGCAGGCCAAGACATGGGACAAGTAATCTCCTCGACACGCCTTCAACAAACACTTTACAACCCGTCGCTGCATTACCGACGGCCAGTTCTTCCAGCGGGTCAAGGTCGCCGTCGCCCACTTTGTGTCGAAATATGTCCTTAGTCGATCTACGAGATTGGGTTGTAGAGGACGGACCATTCGGGGGCTCACCAACTCTTTGTCAGGCAGCTAGTAGCAGTGACGCCCAGTTGCCAAATGTTCTCGGGCCCAGCAAGATCCCTCCTAGAGCCCGCAATGCGTCAACCCCACTTATCAATCTCGATTCACCTCCAAAACAGCGACCGCCACTACCACCGCGTAAACCTTCTTCCGTTGCAGCTGGTGGTAGTCCTGTTTCACGTACACCGTCAATTGACGGCGACTCGGCCGCAACGCTGCGTCCCCCAGGCTTCTCCGGTTCACTGGCAATTGAACACACTTATCCACCCACTGCACATAAATTCGGCACCGCCCGCGTCGGCCATGCCCCGGCGTCATCTATTTCGTCGTTTCATTCGATCTCGCTTTCATTCGACGGAATTAACCCGGAAACACATAGCGAAGGAAAATCTACGCTGCAGGATGGCAGGAGCGTTGTGGACATGGATTTTACAACTATAGTCGATTCCTTCGAGGAGTTACTGGCTACACCTAACGCTAGGCCGTCAGGCTCAATCCCTTTTCGCTGGGAATCGGCCCCGCAGATCTGCGCGAGGCCTAATGCACCAGTAATAAAGGTTCCTCCCTTATCTTCAGCTCGGTCCACGTCCACGTCATCCTCTTCAACCACCACTGCAAAGGTGCGCCGCCCACCCCCACCTGCACCGCCTTGTCTTCCACGACCTCGACCGCCATCTTCACGGGCATCCCTCACATCAACCTCAGATCGTTCATCAATCCTCAGCACTGTGACCACTACTTCCAGAACTAGCGTCAGTACCCGCAGCAGCACAGTGGGAGCAAATGCCAAAGTCTCATCCCTTCACCGTCCTACACCTGTCCCTCCTGCTGCTCGCAAACGGTACGATAATCTATTTGTTGGTGCTATATTAGGTCAATGGCAATCCGAGAAACAGTACCTAAAGAGCACTCCAGTCATCTCGCAGCCGAGGAAAGGAAGACAAGCAGCTGGCTGGAGAGGCCTTTCATTGGATCTGCTCGCGCAATCGGAGGATCACCCAATGTCAGAAAATAAGAACAGCTACGAATCTACGGGCGATAGTGATAAGGAAGATGAGCCTGTTGGTGCAGAAGTGAAACTCAACGGGTACATTATCAAGTACATCTGGAAAGCTTCTCGTCTTGACCGCAAAAAATTAAGGGACATCTGGTGAGAATTGCAGTTTAATGGTTGTTTAGGATCACGTTTAATGCGCTCTTCTGTGCAGGAATGAATGTGATCCACAGCAGACTGGCAGCCTTGATCGCGACGCATTTGCCCAGGGCATGTGGCGCATCGACGAAGAACTTCGGAGGGCCGAGCTTGCTCGATGCACCTCGGCACTCAGTGCTGCTTCGTCACAACGTATTCCACACCGCCCGCTGCCAAGGAGCTCCGGTACTCACCACCGGCTATTGACGTAAGAGATCCATAACTTTTTCATTATCGGGATACCCCATCTATAGAATACCCGACCTGCATGGACATTCATCACAGCCAATCATAGTATTACTAGAGTGGATAGTCCTTGTGTGTTCACATACGCGTGTCTTTGTTATGATAGGAAACATTATAACTAAATCGCAATAACGCTGGTATGCAGCTGTCATCACAGTTCTATGGTGCGCGTCACCTAGTCACTACCGCTGTTGTACAGTGGTCAATTTGGTCCCGGAGTAACCGAGAGGGAGAATGTAGGGGGACTGATGCCCAATTTCAGGTGCAAGCTTTGGGCTCGACTTGACAATTTCCACGCCTGTGGGTCACCCGGGGAAGTGCATATGTGAGCATTCCTCCATTACTAGTCATGCGAGTGAATTGTGCAGGCACAGAGACGTGCCAAGTGTCATGGATGACGCAAAAACGACTGGAAACGCAACAAGGCTCGTTAGATAACACTAGAAGAAGTTAAAGTCACCAAATGTACCTAATGTGCTCGAGATTGAGCCGCCCGGGTGCGCTGGTGCATGGAGAAAAATCGGCATCGATGATATTGACATAAACTCACCTCTAGATGCGCCAATCGAGGTGTCGAGCACCGCAAGTCAAACAATTGTCTTTGAACGAGTTCGATGCACACGCGATAGGGTCAATAGCGACGATGCGAGGTCATTGGACCTAAACAAAGAATTCAAGTCAAAGCTGCAAAGGTCAACTTGCCAGAGCATGAGCTGGTGGGGTTTTTGTTTACCCGATGAGACACTGGGCTTTCTCACAAATTATGGGTGCGACAGAACCTTGCCAAGCAAGGTGATTTTGATGCTTGCAAGAACCTTTGTCAGTTGTTGATATACCAGAAATCTGGCTGGTGGAGGTATTCTAATGCTAATTGGAGTTTTTTCATCAAGTAACTAAGCGTTTTATGATGATTTGCGTGTGCTAGAAACCTTGTACAAAGGTAGTGACGACTAAATGACGCACACCTTGGGATTGTCTACTGGTGAATGGGATGGAAATGGAAGACATTAGGGGTACATGTGAATGTCAGCTCTCTTCGCCTCATCGAAAACCTTAGTAGCTTTAAAGTTCGGGGCTTCCTTCTCGCTCCTTCTCCTCCCACATTTTCAGCAGTGCCCGGCCAAGCGACTTCCCTAACGCATACGCAAATGGAACAGGTACAGCGTTCCCAATCTGACGAAGTTGCTGAAATGATGTTAACATCATTTATTAATGGGTAATAGAGGCTCACATCCTCCAAAACCTTCCTAGGAGACTCGTTGACGGAGACGAATTCGTAATAGTCTGGGAACCCTTGGGCACGCGCACACTCGCGAACTGTCAAGATGCGCTTTTGCTATATAACCGTGGTCAATATGCCACCTAGCCGGAGAGCTGATTCAATCTTACGGATGGGTGCAAAACTGCACCAGACTTGTTGTTTGGAAGGACGTTAGTCAATGTCGTAGCAAAAAGACCACCTTCATCCAATCGTCGATAGATGTCTGCGAGTCATTATCGATTTCAGTAATCACCCAAGGCACTGAAGTAGAGACTTTCACTTTTGTATTTATATTCGGCCTTCCTTCCCTTTGCCAGTCCCATGTGTAGTATTTTCGGAAGATCTACCGCATGGAGAGTGAGGTCAGGTAGGTATATATAATCATGATTTCACAAACCGAAGTGGTTAGCACCAGGTTTCATTGGGACAGTGCATACACTACACCGAAAATTAGCCTGGTGGATATGGCAGAAATTTATCAGACGATATGCTCTTACCGCTCAAGCACATTTTCACGGAAGCGTCTTGTGTAGTGGTACGAAATGCTGGTATTGGTCCTTCCATCACGGTTTTGTCGCATCCATTTTTGGTATCTGCTGAGCGGCTCTAAATGATGCTTGCGCGGTTCTACATAACCAGCCCACGCGGATTCGGCGGAGGGTGAATCGAGCGCATGGAACGATGGTATCCCGTCCTTCTCACGCTGCTTAACCATACTTTTGTCCTTTGATGAGATCGGAATGGCCTCGTGTGGGTTGATCCTGTGGAGTACATCAGACAACGTCACTGTGTGTCTGAGCTAGATTTACCAGTCGAAGGGAGGCTGACGAATAAACCACTGAGAAATCAGAACATAGACGATCAAGGCTTCATACCAAATCCCCAATCGCTTCACTGATTGTAACAAAATGCCGCGGTGCCGACCGGTCGTCATCTCGACCGTCATCGTTGTTCTTGTTCCGTATTACTGGTGGCATGGATCCAAATGGCAACTGGACTCTGAATATGTTCGATGGCGAGCAATGCGTTGGAAGTGGCCACTCGGGAAGTACCACATCTTGTCGGGCACCCCAAAAAATTACTCTTCGTCGGCTCTGTGGCACTCCAAACTGGGCAGCTTGTAGGACAGTGAACCGCGATTGGTAACTGCATCATACTAAGGGGAAATTCGCTTGGGGAGATCTCAGCACTCACCCAATAGCTACCAGTGCTCGCTGGATGAACTTCACCACGGCAAGCCGTACTTGGTCTTTTTCAGAGGGCTTGAGGGAATGAACCACCAGACCGTAAACATTTTCCAGAAGAAGATACATCGGTCGATAAAATTCGATGTACGACAACATATTGCAAACCAAAGTGCTCCTGCACGACTTCATGAAATAGGCAGTATTGTACATAAAAAAAAGCTTACCGGATATCGTCATTTTTCTTCAGGAGAATGTGTCACTGAATTCGATCACATACAAGTTTACAACAACCATGGACTTACTTTGTTGTGGTTCATCAATGAAAAACTTTGACAAGGAGGGCCTGGAATTGGTTTGAAAGATACCAATAACAGGTAAGGGGGACACACCTCCATAAATGAAATCCACTTCACCCTGCTTTGGCATTGGGGGCAACTGCCTGTTCTCACCTATTGAGAATAAAGGCCTGGTGGATTTCCCATCCACAGTATCAATGGCATGTTGAAGACAAAGATTAGTGCATTGGTTATAGACAATTGTTCCAGGGTGATTAATTCTTTACAAGTGTGATGATTAGATTGCACATCACAAATGAGAAAAAACTGACTGGTAAGTCTGAGCTGCACTGGGGGAGAACTCAATAGCCCATCTAGTCTCTACAAAACCTGACAGGTCAAGCCCAGTTCCAAGCCCACCTGCACCTGAAGAACCAGCAATGAGTTAAACATGAGCAATCAGGAACAGAAATCACAGCTTACCACTAAAGAGTTCCATACCATGCAGCCAGCCATGTCTCTGTAAGAGTTGGCTATGGTACTTGAGTGCATGATCATGGTCTTGTCTGCATTGCTTGCAGTATTGGAATTGATCTTCAGGCCAGTCATGAAGTTCATCCAGTGAGTGGACATCAAGGAGAGGTGCTGCCTGGTTGACAAAGTAGTGATCATCTTGCTTAACCCATTCATCAATGGATTCAGTGTCATAGCTATGTATGACATAACAGATGCCTTCAAGATCACAGTCATGGACAATCTGAACTTCATCAGTTATGAAGATCTGGCGCTATAATACAACATGTCAGTCAATCAGAAGAAACAAATGCAAAGACATACATCATCAAAAGCAATGGATTTCTCTCCATTGTCATGGACTTGTCTCACAACATCATCATAATGCCCAAAAAGCTGTACTGTCACTTCTATGAGTACCTTCTTTGCCTTGATCTTCAGAATCTGGCCAATGGTATAGACAGAGTGTGGTTCCCTGTTCTTGATGTAGACAAAGTCTTGAGGATGATATGAAAATTCATGTTGTGCAAACCCTCCATCCGGAAGTGAACGAGGGTGAGAAATACTCTGCTGCATAGCTTGAAATCCACATGAAAGGCATTGCTCATGCTCATCACAATGGGCCAGTGCATGGTGTATTTGTTCAGCAGAGAGGGCAAGGATGGACGCATCAGTACTATTAAAAACTAGCCTAATAACATATAAGGTGCATACACTTGAGTCTCAACAACTAACAAACTTACCGGCAGTGGAAATCATTCTCCTCCGTGATATTTGCTTCATTCGGCTCGTGCACATCAGGGTCGAGTTCTTGGACATGGCACATCTGACAAATAGCATCAACGTCAATATTCTCGCACTCATTCAGCATGAGATATAATGCTTGCGGGTGGCCCACTTCCTGCAGGAGAGTCTTTGAGGAGTGGGTCAACCATTGTGCATGAAATCGTTTCCTCCCACTCTTATCTTGGAAGAGATACCGAATGCGGCAAAACCTAGATCTTGTCAGCTTATCAGGGACAATGACAATGGGAGAAAAATATGCTGACCAACGAGTATTTGCCAGGGAATTGGTAGAGTGAGAGGTCACATGCAAATAGTTTTTTGCACGAGCCTTGTTTTCATCTACACCTGGTTCAACCATTACAGTATCACCAACCTCAAGGACAGATCAATTGGAATATGAAAAAGACGCTGAACACATACTGAATACGTGACACCATCAACAAGGACAGATAGGTAATATCCTGGATAGGCTGCAGGTTTTAACCATTTGACCGCATTTGGGTTCGCATGATGCACGATTGATGCGGTGCCACTTGCACCATTGTCAGTTTCGAGATAATCTGAGAAACCGTTTCCAGAAACTTTAATATTCTTTGAGAAGAATATTTCAGCGATCCGCCCGACTGTCGGCGTGACCACGGTCTTGTTGCGATGCTCCAGAACCTGCAGCTCAACATTTGCTGGGGTACGACTCTGAGAAGGCCGCAGGCGGTTGCCTGATGTCGGTTTCTCATGAGTTGTGCTGTCTTGCATCTCATAGGATACCTCCTGGCCTAGAAGGGATCGTATGACAGGTGCCCTGCGAATGCTTATCCGTTCATCTTCACGGAGTTCCTCCAACGTAGCGAGGATATACGATTTCTAGTAAATGTGGGCAAAGAGAGGAAGGGCAGGAGCGTGACAACTTACGACATCGTCGTCCTGCAGGTCATCTTCAGTGATACTGCGACCGAGCATTTGAAGAGTGATAGAAACGTCATCCGGCGAGTCAGGAGTGACTTGTAACGATGTTACAAATTCGTGGTATTTAATCCTAGGCTGGTTCATAACCGCGGTAACGAGAAGGTGAAGGATGCGGTGCTTGAGCCAAAATCCGACATAGAAGGGCTTATAGACCGATGATGGCATGTCCAAAATATACCAAGCATGTTGAGAAAGGATGTATAGCTTGCTAAAGAATAATTAATGGGGTTATCTAGCGGCAACAAACCACATGCCTATCGAGTCCGTGACCTTGCTTCTGCATATCATGCAACGTGAATTTCTTGATGCAGGAAAGTTTTACACGCTGAGAAAGATCGTCGTTTAACTCGGACGTGTAGTCGTTGTCTTCCTCTTCGATGTCCTGGTCATCATCGGCGAGCCAGTCCGCGTCAATGCAAGGCTTGACGAAGCCGGAGGCGGCATACGCGCCAGACATACCATGGTTGACAGCAAGGAGTTCTGCAATTGGTACAAGACGTTGCGTGTCTACTTCATAGATAGAAAAGTCGGTGAGAACGCGAACTGGGACACCATCCTCATCTTCAGAAGAGTCCTCAACAGGACAGGTTTCGCCAATAACTTGGAAATCTGCATCCTCGACGAATTCATGCTCGTTTTGTATGTGATACACGGGCTCTACACACGTGGAGAAGTCAGACACGTGGAGGTCGGTCTGTGCCACTGGAAACTTGCCTTGAGGGGGATTGAACGCCAGGGATGTCCCTTGGACGGCTGCCGTGTATTCGTCAGAGTCGTCATCTTCGCTCTAAGTATGGAATCAGAGAATGAGTATGGCAATACAATGGGGAGCTCACATCGTGTATAAGTGACACGCGTCGCGCCTTCCTTCTTTTATGAGGGACATTAGGGTATGACCCATGTTCAGAATCTTGAGATTCAGATTCCGAGCTCACATGCCCGCGTTTCCTGTGGGAGTACGCGTCCAAAGGATTTCTCTTTCTCGTACTTCTAGCTGACATGTGCAGATCAGTGGCAATGAGGTAGCACCCACCAGTTTGTTGGGGGCCACAGAGAAGAGCATATGAAACACGTGACCACACAACCACAATTCACCAAAGCGCTGACCCGCGACAATCCTTCGCGAGCAAATGCGTCTCTTCCACTTACCATGGCTTCTTGTACTAACACTTTTTGTGCAGAAATCTTGCTCTTCTTTGCCGGTCAAGCGTTCTTATTCCACTTACGATTATTTTGTTCTGGAACATAACCCGTTCGCTGGGGCCTCCTTGGACGAATGTACTAGTAACCTAGGCTTGGAAATCGTGGAACGAGTAGGCGAGATGCAAAACATATGGCTCGTTCGAAGAGTGAAGACAGCTACATCGTTACAGAACGGGCTCATTGCGAGTCTTCGCACTCGTGCAGCTACACGTACACCTCCCTTTTGGGCACGCTCAGACAACTACCAGCACACTCGTCGTATCCTTTCCTCCATCAATTACTTCGAAGCACAGATCCCCCGTCAGCGTACCAAACGAGATGACTCCCTCATATATAGAGCCCCCCCACCAACAGATCAAGATCCAAACTCATCTGCCGCTGTCGCTGCCCACCTGGGCATCTCAGATCCCATGTTTCCTTCGCAATGGCACATCATCAACGAGGAATTTCCAGAACACATGATGAATGTCACTGGCCTTTGGGAGATGGGCATAACAGGACAAGGCGTCATCACCTCCCTTGTGGATGACGGGCTGGATTACAAGAGCAAGGACTTAGCAGAAAATTTTGTACGTCCTCCGTGACTCTCCTTGTCCCGTTTATTTACTGGACGCTCAGGACGCTGAGCATTCTTACGACTTCAACGACCATACTGACCTTCCCACTCCTGTTCTCTCCGACGATCGCCACGGTACGCGTTGTGCTGGCCAAATAGGGGCTGTGAAGAATGATGTCTGTGGAGTGGGCCTGGCTTACGAGTCCAAAATTGCTGGTGTCCGTATTCTTTCTGGTCCGATCACTGATGTCGACGAGGCAGCCGCCCTCAACTATGGTTTTCATGATGTTTCGATATATAGCTGCAGCTGGGGTCCCCCAGATGACGGAAAGTCGATGGAAGCGCCTGGATACATCATTCAAAAAGCTGTCGTCAATGGGATACAGAACGGCAGAGGTGGAAAAGGTTCTGTTTTCGTCTTTGCCAGTGGCAATGGTGCGGCATTTGGAGATCAGTGTAACTTCGATGGCTACACGAACAGTATATATTCCGTGACCGTGGCTGCGGTCGATTACAAGGGTTTGCACCCATATTACTCGGAAGCCTGTGCAGCAAACATGGTCGTTGCTTACAGCTCCGGGAGTGGAAAGAGCATCGTGAGTATTGTCCCTCAGCAACCTCCTTTGGTCCTTAGTTCATGGGTGTGTCCAGGTTACAACTGATGTTGGTGAACGTAGATGCTCAAGTTCCCACGGAGGGACATCAGCAGCTGCCCCAAATGCTGCTGGCGTATTTGCCCTTGCTCTCTCAGTACGGTATGTTCCATCCATACCATTTCCATCCATAATTGATACAAACCTTATTCACAGACCTGATTTGTCTTGGCGCGACATTCAACACCTTTGTGTACGGACTGCCCAGATGATTAACCCAGATGACCCAGATTGGGAGCAAACTTCAGTTGGAAGACCTTTCAGCTATAAATACGGTTATGGCCAACTCAACGCATACCCCTTCGTCACTGCAGCACAGACTTGGACACCTGTCAAACCTCAGGCGTGGTTCCATCCATCGGCCATTCAAATAAACAACGGTTCATTACTGGAGGAAGATGGTGAAATGACTGGCGGGATCCCCATTATTCCCGGGGGGGTTACTAGTACATTTACCGTCACTCAAGAAATGATGGAACAACATAACCTTGAGGATATTGAACACGTGACAGTCAGAGTGTGGATATCACACACAAAGAGGGGTGATGTAGAAGTTGAGTTAATCAGCTCAAACGGTATCCGCAGTGTGCTGGCTGCCCCTCGTGCACAGGACGCTGACACAACGGGGTTCCGCGGATGGCGGTTCATGTCGATCAAGCACTGGTGAGTTGGACCTTCACCATAACATGCTTCTCTTAATTCGGCCCTAGGGGCGAGAATCCGCTTGGCGAGTGGACCATCAGGGTTTCAGACCAATCAGCAGAAGGTCATAATGGAACATTTCATGGTTGGAGGCTTATGTTCTGGGGCTCTACTGACGACCCCTCCGTGGCCAAGACGTATGTCCTTCCAACGAACGAATACCTCCTCCCATCCTTCGAGGAACCGGAATCAACAGACCTCCCTACCCCTACCGCCACTAAATCTCATCCTAAACCTACGCTAGGCCTTCCAGATGACCATGAAACCGCCGAGGGTGAAGCTGATCGCCCAGCATTCCCCGGAAATCCAGAGGGATCCTCTGTGCCGAGCATGACACCAACTCCTGACGAAGGCTGGTTCTTGGACATGTCCAATCTGGTCACTAACTCGAAATGGTTCTTCGGTGCCTTGAGTATTGTTTTTCTGTTTAGTATTGGTTCTGGTGTGTTTTTCTGGCGCAGACGTGTCACGCGTCGTGCCACATATTCCTCATTGGCGGTGGAGGACGTAGCTATGAGCGCAATACCCGACGCTGAGCGTCCGAGAGTACGTGCAAAGGAACTATATGACGCGTTTGGAGAGGCATCTGATGACGAGGATGCGGACGAGGAGACTGGTCTACGACCTAGGCATATGATGGATGCGTCCACCTCTGGGTTTTTCGATGATGATGACGAACAAACCGAGGAACCTACGCCAAGTTATAGGGATGAACCAGAGACTACCGGTAATAAACGCTCTTTAACGGCTGAAGACAGATCAGATAGTCCTGGGAGTGGTTCTAGCTGGGACCACGCGTCCCAAACATGATGCCCCAAGGGGTTTCAATATCTTACATCGACCTACTCTTTCTTTTTACTCGCATATATTTTCTTTGTTTATGCAAGGAGGCATACATACCGACTAATCGTGATGGCATGCTGGAATTAATAGTAGCAAACACAAGTGACACTGGAATACAACAAAGAGGAAAGCAATGCACCTAGACATCAATGAAGCGCAGCCTTGCGCCATTCGCAACTCGTGCCCAAATATCCATACCTTCGTACTGTAAACAAAGATGAATGGCTGAATGAGTCTGACAGGTCAAGTCTCACCTCAACGATGGTGTCATTTAGCTGGGCTTCAGTGTATCCAGCTCCCAAGACACGTGAGCGAATATCAATCATTGAAAGCTCCTCATCGTCATCATCATCATCCGAGTCAATGTCCATATCCCGTTCACCACCAGGCCCTCTTCCAAACCTTCGTTGCCGCTTTCTGCGCTTTCTCCCACCTTCTGCTGCCATTTGTTTGATAAGGCGGAAGACCTGGCTGATAACTGACCGATCGGGTTCATGCTCCCGGTCCTCATCGTCGTAGAGACTTTCCTTGCTACATTCCATAAGGCGCAACGCTTCATTGACGTCATCATGCTGCACAATATCTGCGAAACGCAGACGTGCCAATGCTTGGGAAAGTCGCAGGACACCAAGTAAAGTACGCGCCGATGTGTAGGTGTGTGATTTTTTCTGGTCAGTGGCATCCTTGGAGAGTTTTCGGAGACGGACGTAGGAGTCTACGACATAGTTTGAAACTTCGGGTGGCACTACAGGGCGTCTAAGCCGCGCTTGAGCGATGTAATGCCTAAAGCCTGGTGTCAGTTCTAGCACATAGCAATAAAGTGCGTACCGACCTCATGAGGGTCGGATCCACTACATCAAACTCTAGTTGGGGGTGGGTGTTATGCATGTGCACATGAGTTACATGTTGTGCCAAGCGTTCGTCATCTTCTCGAGTTGGTTTGTCTAAAATCAGGAAAAGCAAGTCGAAACGGGAAAGGAGAGCCGCAGGGAGGTTAATATTCTCCACTGGCGAGACCTTTGGGTTATATCGTCCGTACAGGGGATTAGCAGCAGCTAAGATTGACGTTCGGGCATTAAGGGTTGTGGAGATGCCAGCTTTCGAGATAGAGATCGTTTGTTGTTCCATGACTTCATGGATGGCAGTACGGTCGGATTCTTCCATCTTGTCGAACTCATCGATGCAACATATACCGTTGTCCGCCAATACAAGAGCACCACCCTCTGCATCTTCGTAAGATCGGTCATATCCACAGCAATTGGCAACATACCCAAAACCATTTCATCTGTGACAGGGTCTCGCATAACAGCAGCTGTGAGACCGACTCCTGAAGAGCCCTTCCCAGTGGTATAAACGCCTCGTGGTGCAACCTTCGAAATATACTTGAGCAATTGCGACTTCGCCACACCAGGGTCACCCATGAGGCATATGTTGATATCTCCACGAATCTTCATACCATCTCCCATGATTTTCGTTACGCCACCAACCAGGAGCAGAAGCAATGCCTTTTTAACATCTATATGACCATATATCTCGGGTGCGATACTCTGCGCAAGCTTGTTATATAATGCAGGATCCATTTGCATGTCAGCGATCCGTTGCTGTATTTGTGGGGACATCTCCATGTCACTATACTGCTTCTTGAGCTGGTGGATGTGATATGCTTCTAAGTACGTGTCAGTAAGCAACCCTGCTCGGATAGCTTGGAACCCGGTGTATGGTATGGGAAGAAAGACGCCCCCAAGATGAACAACGTCACCCGGGTTCATGAGACGGGGTAAATTGCCATGTACATGAATAGTCATGGATCGCGGGATGTGACCCACTGGAACTTGGTCAGCCTGTCGAAGAGTGAGTCATGACAAGGTAAGAGATTCACTACTTACCATCTCTTGAATCTTAACCTCTTGGAACGGACTGAAACGACTCGCGCGCGTTTGCATGTGTAAAGTTCCACGGACACCATTTTTCTTGCATTCAGATTCATTCTGGCAGTCGGAGATAGGTGTGAAGCTTTTACTGGAGATTTGTTGGAACGTTTCGGAGCCACAAACGTCACACGTGTAAGCATTCACAAGGAGGAGGGGCTTGACCTCGGACACACGAGTAACAATGCCGCGAACTGTAATCAACTTGCCGAGATGCAAGCTTCTGACCTCGCGTACGGCCATGGCGACATCTGATTTGAGAGGCTCCAAGTAAAGTGTACTAGACCAAAGTTAATGATAGTATGTGTGGCGCTGAACGGGACTGACTATCTCCTTAGTAGGTGTGCTGGGAAGCCTTCTTGCTGGCCTTCTGTCTGCTCGTTGCGCTCCCGACGTTGATGGAGAAGAATATCCATAACCTCGTCTTGGTCACTGATGTCCTTGGTTGGAGTGGGCATGAGGTTGTCGACAGCCTCACAGAACAGAGTGACATAACGCCGGGAATTGTTTTGGATGCGGGACACCAGCCCAGTTACTGTCTTTTCGTGCTGAATAGAAAGGTTGGAAGTGAAATAATGTAAAGATAAAACGCGTACATGGTGGATATCTTCCAACTCGATAGACAGCATTTGTTGTTCACGATTAGCTATTCTTTGCTGATATGAATGAGGACAACGATGGTCTGTCTGAAGGAAATATTAACCGTACTAATTGTTGCATATACTTGAAGCGATTTAGAACTCCTTCCGGCTGGTTCTCATCGTCGTCGAGAGCAATATCGGCGAATCCTCTGTTGATGTCTTTCTCCTGCCCGACATAGGAAGACAAGAATGATTGAATAATGTCTGCAATGCATTAGATGACCCTTCCTACGCGTGAGAACGTTCGAGCGTACTCAGCTCGTCCTCGTAGCTAACATTGATCTTGATCACTGGAAGAGACATTGTACAGGGTACTTGCAGCTCGATGCAAGTTATCGTTCAACGCGGTCGCGTAACGCGTCTGTCACAGTCACGAGTAACACAACCAAGTTGGTAACTCCCTGTGGTGCTGGAGTGAACTTGTGGTGCGCCCTTTGAAATAAAATACAGCTAAGAGCATCCTACAATTCTTTTGGCTTAGCATAAACCCATAGGATTTAAATAGTATGGTCCCAACTCGAGTTCATACTTAAAATAGACCAAAGCTGAAAGAGAAGGCAAAGATTGATGAAATGTAGTCTCCGGCAGACCCTAAGAGAGGGAGATGGCCGTTCCTCTAAATTAGGGATGAAATGATGCCATACAAGATGGACATAGGATCTAAACGAGTCATGGCTGAGTGAGTGGGGTCTTTGAAAAGCTATGTTTTTCCATTTAAACCATGGCCATGACCATCCGAAGTTTTGACAGAGAAACCGGCAAATACTCGTAGTACAGTATAGGTAAGTGGATTTGAAGCTATAAGTACAGAAAATAGAGGGAGAAAGATATCATACTGCTGCGAAGCTAAGGAGGCCATATCCTCGTTCATCGCCCACCTTCCAACTTTCAAAAGTGAAGCGCCCAAGAGGGGTCACAACCTCCTTGTCTCTATTCTCAGACCAAGCGTCGTGCACGTCTCTGAGGTTGCCAATGACAGGAATAAGTTTGGCAAGGAAATTATTAAAGGCCGCACGGTTGTAATGGAAGTCGTCTGGCTCAACACTTTGCAAAAGAGCGCACTGCCGATGGGCAATGAAAAGTTGAGAGATTCCATATCCACATAGCTGTTAATTCAACACACCTCTTTCTCACAAAGTGAGATATCGATGTGATGATCTGTGTCATCTCTGAGCCGGAAGTACAAGCAATAACACCATTTGCAGTGCGTTTCCACCATATTATCACACTTCGGACATGCCTTGTGAGTCACTGGAGGGCTGAAAATCGTCAGGAAGTCGTCCAGAAAGGACAACATGTGCTCACGTAGATTCGCATTTCATGCAACGCAAAACGCTAGCTTCTTCAAGGAGAAATGGGAAGAAGTCAACCACGCGGGCAACAACGGTAAACTTGCTAGGACAAGTGGGGCTCGACAGAACCTGTTGGATGGTACTGTCCTGGGTGTGGGGAAGTGGTTGCGGCATTCGCGCAATAGGTTCACTCCGAGCCTCTATTGATTCGGAAGAGGGTGCATTTACCAAAGAAATTCCATCCAGCATCAACTCTCGTTTCCATTTTTCTTTGTTCCTAAGTCGATGCTCAGTAGGTAGTGTTTGTACTTAACAGGGATCGCTCACGCTTTCAGTGTCGAGCATTGGTCTGGGTCCTGATCAGTAAGAGGGAGAATGAGCCTTTCGTCGCCTCCCAAGCGCCCGTGACTAGTAGTATTATCTCCTCTTTGAATGAAACGAAGGTTCAGTATCCTGTGGAAGTCCCCGACATGGATTTCTTGGACTCTTTTTGCCTGAGCATCGTCTAGCTTTATTCTGAGTATGCGGTGGTCGAGACCACGAGCCCATTCAGCGGCCGAAACTCGTTCGGGTAAATTGGGATTGAACGTGTAGTCGGTAGCATAGACTGAAACATCGCTATGGTAGTCGCAATCAATGAACAAAACCTGTGCATATTAAATAACAGCACAAAAACAGATGGGAAAAGCATACCGCAACAGCGCATGAAAAAAATCCACTCTCCTTGTCCACATCTTGGAACAATTTGTATGGAAAGAAGTTTGAAGAACGAAAATCTGGCCCACCACCTTCTAAAAACTTTTTTTTCCTCCTGCGTAGAACATTGAGTACATATAGAGCGGCGGGTGCTGCGGAACTCACGCAAGGAGAACTTTTAAGTGTGGATAGCTATCTGACTTAGCTTCATCCACTTGAGTGATTTTCTCCGGAGTCCACATCTTGCCTTCCATGTAACCACTCCTACCCCACCTTGCTTGGACATTGTAAAGATACCAATACTCTCCTGCGTCCATAAGTTGTGCCATATCCCGTGCTTTATCCCACATTTCAATGGGGAAAATACAGTCGTACAGTGCTGGTGAACACCAGGTAGGTTTGATGGAGTAAACATGAGGATTGCATGTATAGTCGGTCACATAGACGGTTCGCGAGCCACAGTCGTGTGAAAAAGTCTGTAAAACCTAGATTGGTAGTGAATAATCTGATTCAATGTCTAGAGTCATTATTACTCCTCACTTCCACAGTACAATTGAAAAATCCTTGGGGTGCGACATCCGGAGAAACTTCAGAAAGTAATCGGTGCTCCTTTTGAGGGCGGACTGCACACTGTATGCGAATCACATCTCTTCCCGTCCCTTGCAACCCTTCCTGCCAAGTGAAAAGCTGTTTGCAGTACTTGAGCTCTGCACCATCGACGTCGGGTTTCCAAAACGGGGTGAAATAGTATCCTACACCATTGTCCATCGTTTCGCCTTCAGGGACACCGCCTCCGTTGTAGGGTTGAATGTTGTTGGTAGCATGGTCATAGACCGCCCAACGCAACTTGTCTGAATAGCCAATCGCTTTCAGCACTCCGTTGAATTCCGTCATCTAAAGCAAATCAATTTCATCAAGAAAAGGTCCCTGTGCTATCACACGGACCTTCAACCTCCGCAAGATAACGATATCACCATTTTTCAGTTGCGGAAGCCATTCGACATATTTTTTCTGGAAGCAGATCACTCCAATACCACCAGTTGACAAGCCGTGATCGGAATCAATGGAAGGATCGACAATGGTAAACGAGCGAGTCCACTCTTTACCCCTGTTAGTGATAGGAACACTCATAAGAAAGGCGAAACTAGCCAACCGTTAGTTGACGTCCTCTTTGGTGCATAAGCCTGGGTTACCAGTCCTACAACGTTCACCATCGCTTGACCTTTCTGGAGAGAATTTAGAGCGGTAAAGATATCACCCTGCCGTAACATCTTGTCAATCCATGGTGAGCAACTGAGCGGATGAGGCGAACCATTTCCGTCCGAAATCCTGCTTCCAGTGATAGGCTTGCCTTTCCTTGACTTATTTGACGTGAGGAATCTAGTGGTTGGGTGGAAGCGCTATCGCATGGAGTTGTTGACAAAGTACTATCGATAGCAGGGTCGCTGGGCTGAATACTAGCAACTATGACCGGCCCAGAGGAAGCAAGAGCCATTTGAACGTTATTAGATTCTTGGCTTATCCGCGGAGTAGTAGCGACAGTCAGGTTATCTTCGTACAAGGCGCCAGATGCCCGTATTTCCCGTGCTTGTCGTTTACGTTTCCTTTTCTTCGTTTTCGTTGGCCTTGGGGCGACACTGCGGTTTGTTCGATGACCACCGACTTCTGGAGCGCGGACCTCGTGAAATATTTGGTTGCTAGTATGCGAAGTCTGGGCATTTTGCTGCGTACCAATGGTGCTACCATTTTCTCGAGAGGATGATGGGAGAATAGGCATCTTGGTCTGTGCTACATCTTCCATCATTATGTCTGAGACCCGCCGTACAGAACCGGGGTCAAACCAGTCTTCATTTGAAGTGAGTTCTGTTTATTACCATGGACGAAAAAATCAGTGTTGAGGATAGTTGGACTGAACGCATACCTTCCGATGTATCGATGACTTTGCCTGCATTGGCACCGCTGAGGTACTTGATTGCAAGACCACCAGTATATTTGAGAATAAGTGGCAGCAGATTTGGAGCACTAGATTCCTTGCGAGACACGATCTTTGCCCCCTTGAGGGCGAGGCATATGCGGTCATGGGGACGGAACGATAATGCCTCCCTCCCTCGTGTCGAGATGACCACCTCAAAGCGTTGGTTGGCAGCAACTTCGAGGTTCAAGCGACAAACACCGTGCGCGGGTGGCCATACCATGAACACCCTCCCCTCCACGAATCCGGAGTTGTCATTCTGGGGGTGAAGGAGATCTTCCAGACTGCGTTTCCGGGAACGGTGGAACAGATCATCTGTGTCTGAGCTGCACTGGGCCTTCTTCGCCCCGTTTTCTGGCTCGGAGTGCGCTGTCTCTTTCATGCTCGCGACGCGTCGTAGTAGACCGTGTCGTGGGTGGACCCCAGACACTAATAACAAAAACCCGCACCATGACGTCGACTAGCACTGGGCCACTTCCAGCGTTATACTCAAGGACACTTACCAACGCCTCAAAGGCAGCGACTCAAACTACTATTGACGACGAAACTCAGGTACTTTCGTCGTCCAACTGTATGGCATTTGTCTCTTACCAATTTAATAGCAACTTATCCAATCAGTCTTGACGGATCTCAAGGAAGTCGACTCAAGAATCAATGCGCTTTCCTTGTTCAGCACAAATGACGTGCTTGAGGATATCTCCACAAAGGACCTTGTGTATTTGACAGTCCCTTTTGTTCTCTTCGAGGTGGAGAATCGTATCAGGATCTCAGATAGGAACGAACGCATAGCCCATTTGTTCCAAGTGCAGGTGAGTTGTTGTGCAGGTACAGGGGAACATTTACCAATCCCATACCGATAGAGGCATTTGGAAACGTTTATCTCTAGCCTTGAGTCTTACGGTGTTGTATCAGACACGGAGCACACACTCCATACGCAACCTTCGCCTATCAAGGACGCAGCCAAACGACGGGAGATGAAGATAAAACAATATATGGCTGAGAAGGACCTTCGTGCTCGCATTGAAACCGTACAAAGACGTCGGAGACAGCAACCCCCTGAAGGTCTCTTATCAAATGATTTCGACCTTGTGCGCTCTTTACTTCCCTCCGTTTCCGCCAGTTCATCGTCAGATGATGAAGAGGATCCTGAAATGGATGATATTCTTCGAGAAGCCTCACTGCTATCATTACGGCTATTGTACATCCATGCCTGTTCTCAGCTTCAAAGTTTGAGCCAGGAATTGGAATTGTTGCGCAATACACCCACTCTGCCTCCGGTGTCCCCACCTGCAGACGAGTGGCGCGAAACAGACAAAGACCAAGAAGCTATGTGGAGACTTGATCTGACCACTCGTATGACTGGACGGGGGCCTCTACTGGATCCTACAGGAAAGGTACGTTTCAGTGCAGCGTAGCATCGCTTACACTGCCCATTTTCACAGCCTCTGCAACCATTCACAATACTACCCAGGGGGGCTATGGATCGCTCCCACTTAAAGGCACAAGTGTTCAGTCCAGGTCACCGCCTACCCACAATGACAGTCGACGAATACCTTGAAATTGAGCGACAACGAGGGAACATCCTCACGGGTGGCGGGTAATTGGACTACTTTCGTTATCCTCTTCACTTTCTAAACTCATGTTTTGCAGGCGTCAGTTAGAAGAGAAACCCACGACGTCAGAGCAACTAGCAATAGATTCCGAAATGGACGGAACAGTATTTGGCGAAGGAAAATCAGAGGAGAAGCGGCTGAGGGATGAACAGTGGGCTCAATTCAAGGATGATAATCCGAAAGGCGCGGGGAACATGATGAACCGCGGGTAATGGAAGGACAGGATTGTCAGCACTGCACATCTTAGTGTACAAACCTGGCTTAAGCCTTGAATGATCCAAATGATGTAGCGAATACACAAGTGATGCATAACAAGGCCAACGAGACAAGTGTGATGCGGACAGGACTGGTTAACAGCTGCACTGTGACGCCTCTGGCACAGCAGGTGTTTGGGATGTCGTGACATCGATCCCTGAGGACTTCTGTTAGATCTGAATGACTTGTGAACACAGTATATGACATACTTGTATTTGGTGCTTCGGCCTGTCCTTCCTTCTCCATCCCAGGGAGTGACATTGCAATCTTCTTGAATAAAGATTTGACATTGTGGCCTGCCTTCGCTGAAGTCTCCATGAACATGATGTTCAGTTGGGTTACTTTTGCGGTTGCTTCCTCGGTCGTGACTTGACTATTAGATGGAGACGAATAAGCTGCATACGGAGGCAGGCAGTGAGCCAGCAACGAACCGCTTTTCTGAGAGGTCTGCCTTGTTTCCGACGAGTACGATTATGACGTCGTTACCACGTTCGGAGCGCACGTCGTCTATCCACTTCGATGTCGAGAGGAAGGATTGCCGATCTCACTCGGACATCACTAAATGACAGTGAATGACAGTAGACGACTCACTGGTAATGTCGTAGACGACTATGGCTACGGAGGAGTCACGGATATATGATGGTATTAGGGAACGGAAGCGCTCCTATCACACGGCAGAAGTTGTCATTGGAGCGAAACATGAACAAGGAAAGTGCAATCACCTGTCCAGCAGTGTCCCACAACTGTAATCTTACCGTTCTGTCCTCGAGATACATAGTTTTGCTCAGGAAGTCAATGCCAATAGTGGCCTGATAGGTATTGTCAAAAGTATCATACATGAATCTGGAGAGGCACTTAAGTCCACGTGAAATGGATATGTCTTGGATTTAACCTTGTAATGAGACTGGTTTTCCCAACACTCTGGTCGCCAAGAAGGACGATCTTGGTCCGCTTTGGCGGTGTCGAGGAGAAGTCTGCTGTAGCAGGCGTCGAAGGCGATGTCATTGTCAGCCAATAAAACCTCGCATGGCTAGTGCAAAGTCAGAGAACCGTGTTTAGCCTTATTTATATCACGTGATATACTCGCGTCCCCAAGTACGCGGTGAGATTGCTCTATCATATAGTATGAAGCTCACTGATAAGATCTCTGCACATCGTGCTCCCCATCCGTTCTATACTTTCGAATTCTTTCCTCCGAGGACAGACCAGGTTCGTATCTTTGGTTTTGCATTGATTTTTATCTCACTACGATCCAGGGATTTGAGAACTTGATATCCCGAATATCTCGGCTCACTACCCTCCATCCGATTGCCATCAGCGTGACATGGGGTGCAGGAGGATCTACCAAGGACAGGAGCCTCGATCTGGCTAGTGTCACTCAGGCAGAGCATGGCATAGATACCATCCTTCACTTAACTTGCACCAACATGGTACCGGGCTTGGTCGACGACGTTCTACGCGTTAAGTCATCAATTTTGAATGTATTACGACGTCTCACCAGTAATAAAGGCTGCCAAAGAGCGCGGAATACAAAATATTCTCGCGCTTCGTGGTGGTTTGTGCTTCTTGAAACAGTTGATGTCGTGTGCTTAAACCAGTGTCTGTAGATCCACCCCGTGGTCAAGAGCATTGGACACCGATTGATTCTCGTTTCAGTCATGGAGTGGACCTTGTCCGATATATCCGATCCTCCCCGGAGTTCTCTCCTCATTTTTGTATCGGTGTAGCAGGTAACACAAATTTCGAAAACACAAACCTTACCTCTCACATTCTTTTAGGTTACCCAGAAGGACATCCGGACGATCGAATGGATGACGAGGGAAATTTCGATATATTGAAAGAGAAAGTAGATGCCGGCGCAGACTTCATAATGACGCAATTATTTTACGATGCCAATCAGTTTTTGCAGTGGTTGGAAAGAGTTCGTCGACACGGTTTGTGTTATTCTCTCGCACAACTCGTTGTTCCAACAATGCACAGGTATCGACGTACCCATCATACCTGGCGTGATGCCAATACAGACATACTCCTCCTTCCTCCGAGTGGTAAACCTCTGTAAAGTCCAAATTCCACCCTCCATAATGACTGACCTGGAGCCAATTCGGGTACGTGTCGAGTATCATTTCTTGGGTAATTATTGAAGTTACTCAGCATGACGATCAACTTGTCAAAGAGTACGGGGTACAACTTGCGGTTGATATCATTCAAGGAATCACCGATAACGGGGCTGTTCGTGGGGTTCACTTTTGTACCCTCAACCTTGAAAAAAGTGTTCAGCTGGTCTTGGAACGCCTTCGGTGGGCTGGTGGAAGTCCAGTCATGAGGAATAGGTTGATTGCAGTAAGTCTTTATTAGGCAGTATTGGTACAATGATTCACCCAATTAGAAGGACTCACCTGCGTCCATACGACCAAGTTCGGACCTTGTCGTCACCCCGACCACTGCGACTACCACTGCTGCAGTCGCACTGACGTCCAAACCAACTGTGGAGTGTGATCCCCCAGGACGGGGAGAGCTTAATAATGCAGCAACATGGGATGATTTTCCTAATGGTCGGTTTGGAGACTACAAGAGTCCTGCTTTTGGTACGCAAGATCAATGGGGCGGTCTTGGACTCTCTGTATTTCTATTCTTCCTTCAAACGGGTGCTCCTTGGTTAACTATGTTCTCAGGTTCATGTCGTAAACCCTCACTGGGGCCATCCTGAGACCACGGAAGACCTGACCGACCTATTCTTACGATATCTCGATTCGAAAGCATCGTCAACGCCATTCTCGTCTTCCCCTTTGTCTGCTGAATCACAAGCCATCCTACCGCAGCTGAAAGCCCTCACGAGCAAAGGGTTGTGGACTGTTTGTTCCCAACCAGCAGTGGACAGTGTGCAATCCACAGATGAGACATTTGGATGGGGGCCCCGTGGTGGCTACGTTTCCCAGAAGGCATTTGTGGAATTCTTCGCAGAAGAGGATGCTACTGAAGAAATTGAGAAGAAGATAAGGATGAAAGGAGGGGGATTGGTCCATTACTTCGCTGCGAACCTACTGGTGAGGACTCTTAGTTAATTTCGTATCGACTCATCTGTATGTCTGCCGCACTTACAGGGCGATTTTAAGACCAACGTTCCCGAGGATGCACGGAACGCTGTGACGTGGGGTGTTTTCCCTGGGAAAGAGATCGTACAGACGACGATTATCGAGCGGGAATCATTTCTGACTTGGAAGGTGCTTATCCTTGTCGTTTAACGACATTGTGACTACTACTAACTATCCTTAGGATGAAGCCTTTTCGATATGGGCGGAGTGGGCATCGCTTTATCCTCCTGGATCCAATCAACGGACTGCGTTGGATAGCGTCCGCAAAAGCCGTTGGCTGATGAGTGTCCTCCACCACGATTTCAAGAATCCGCATGCGTTATGGGACCTGATCGATATCGGTGATAAATTACCGCCGACTCCGAGTGAGCAAGAGCCTCGGCGGTAGACTTAGTTTGCATGGGAACGAAGCCACGTGACTCGATTGTACAAGTCAGAATATTTGTTGTATTTACTAGCTTGCACCGTTCCAGAAACTAACATGTCCATTGTTTCGCCGACGCTTGTTCCACGGGAGCCAGTGACTCCCTTGGTCCTCCCTAAAGCGCCCCATTTCGGTCCAATACCACAGCTGAAGCGCGATCGGTTCCACGGAAGGTCCAATACCCGTCGAGATCTACAACGCGAGATGGACGACTTGTCCGATGAAGAGAATGATCTAGAGGACTGTGTATGTCAGTAGCTCTAAATCGTGTGGACAGCCTCGTCATTAGACACGTCCTCTTTGTCGCTCAGAATTTACATGTCAAAAATCGTGGATTTTCGTGGTATATCCCTGTAGGGCGCCATGCCACACAACTAGAAGAAAAGAACGATGTAAGCATTCAAGCTGATGCGTTGGCGTATATGTTGAAGAACCAACATGTGTACAGGCCGAGGAAGATTCCGAGGGCTCAGAAAGCGGGCAGTCAGGGGACCATTCGTCATCGATAAATGGCGAAGAGAATGAGGAATCAGGAGCTGATCTCGACGCCAGCATGGAAGACAGGGATGATGAACGAAACTTGGACGATGGTGACGATGACATGTCCGATGATGGAGAAGAATACGAAGATGAACAGTCAGATACTTAGCCAGTCTACTGGATACCTCTAAGTTGGAATGGTACAGAGTACGTGGTAATCTAATAAATGTACATAATGCAACAAATAACTTATCCGCATGTCACTTCAGAAGCACTGCACCGTAATCAGGCCATTACATCCAGTATGTCAGATATGGACAACGCTTGTCTCCCGTGACCGCGTCGCCGGGAGTTCCCAGCCAAAACTAGTGGTCTTACCCACACACGAATATGCCCGCCTTTGGTCGCTGTCACCAAAGCCCGTGGCAGGAACATCAAGGAGGTAAGTAAGTCTGAATCGGTTTGTTTCACCTGAATGATGTCATGGGAAGACCATTGAGCTGAGGTCATCATACCCTCCAAGAGTACATACCAGTACTGGCTGTACAACCGAAACTCCGTTCCTCGGTGGTGCTGGATGATACTTTGGTGCCGTAAGCTGTACTACAGATCCTGCTGTACGACGGGCTCCGAGAGAAATACTGGAAGCCATGGACACTCGTGTGTGATGTGCTGACTGTGATTTTGGTCTGTGTAACGCGCCGCTAGAAAAGTCCCACTGGGAATCATAAGCAGGATTCGAGGTACTTGGAGAGAATAGACTGACCAAGATCAATTTGTTGTCCTCTCCCACACTGCCGAAACGATATGTGCGACCATCGCATCGTAATTCATCGAATGCAACGGCTGAGACAAACGAGGAGTGACCTTGGCACCTGGCCACCACTCGTTGCTCCCATGGGGAGAAGATTGTTAGGAGATCGTCTTGTCCTCCGGTCTACGAATGTAGGTTAGCGGTAAGTAAAGATCGAGGAAGGTCACGGACGAGGATAAAACGCCCATCAGGGGACCATGCAACGCAAGTAAGAGCACCAAAGTAAGAGGCGTAACAATCAACCAGCCTATGTCAAGGTTATCGTTCACATGTTGTCAGTCAGGGGGAAAGCCGGAAAACCTAACTGTTCTGCTAAAGCATCGATGACACGCAAGCACCCATCCTCTGATATCGCAGCGACATACTTGACATCAGGTGAGAAAATGAAATCTGGACATATTCAGATGAGAACAAAATGGTACAAAGGCTCAAATAAACATACCCAAAACTCCGCGTTTGCTTACTCTCCAGTGACTAACGGGATTTTTAGCGGTACCTTTATCTTGGCGTTCTTTACCAGTTGCGACAGATTCGGGATGCCAAGGGGGGGTTGTTACGTGTATTGTGGTCAGTGGGTCCCATTGTATTCCTCCTTGGGGTTGTGATGGTGTGAAAGTCTGCTCAGGAGTAATAGGGGAAACCAAGTTTGATCGTGTAAGATTGGACGTCGGTGGTGGTGTGCTGGGTATGGAGGGACTGAATACGCCATCATCTCTCTCTTTATCATAGACAACAATTGTTCCATCTGCATGAGACACTAGGAACAACGTAGATGACGAAGGGACCCATCGGACCGCAGTGCATGGGGAGGACGATATAGCACCCTGTGGTGGTCAGGTCAAGCAGAAACCGCTGTAACATACAATACTACATACCTGCTTATTCAGGCGACCATATCGATTGGAGAAGGGATCTGTGCGGTTTTAGCACGATTTAGATACCGCGGAAGTATATCTTGACACACCGAACCATACGAGATCGCCTGTGTGGAAGCCGATGATGACATCCAGTCTCTCTGATGATGCAGTGTATAGGTTGATATCGTGACATGTCGGAAAGGCAGAGAAGGTGATCCTGGTGAGAGGTTCCTAGATAGACTGGAGATTTATAGACCGACGAACGACAAAGCAATGAGCTACCTTAGATTTAGAACCAACCTCCATCCAGAAGAAAGTTTTAGCGCAATTGTAGAACAGAAACGTAGTGTCCCCTTGCTTGTTAGAGAGGATCTTTCCGAGTCCCTCGACGGACTGTACACGGGTGATGAAAGTCGATGAAGTGGTACGTATGTTGTGCTTGGGTCGTGTAACGACTTTCTTCTTACCCAGAGTGGATGGATGGACAAAAAGACTGGGTTGTGTTGCCTCTGGCGAAGTGGGGGAGTCCTGGGTGAGGAGGGGTAATTGCGACGAGACATCTGGCGACGTATCGTGCGTCTCTGTAGACGATAGACTGCGTTCATCCCTCTCCCTTTCCTTCTCTTTCTCTTTTTCCTTATCTTTCTTTGAATCCTTGGTCAAGTTAGAGCCCAGCAGCTGCGCAAAGCCAGGTGAAATAGCCTGCTTTGAGTTATTGAAGCGAATCGTGATTGCTGAGAGACGTGTGGGGAACGAAGAGGCTGTTGCTCCGGTGTGTGCAGGGATACCAGCAGGCCTGTGCTCTTCGGTGACCGAGTAGACCCCCTCTGGGGCGACAAACGCACTATCGCTTTCCATTCTGTCAGTCGGCGGATTAGGCTGATGTATCGGTAATCATGAACTGGTAGTAGACTAGTAAGGTAGACTACCGCCATGTGGACTCTGGCAGTCGCCCGGATCTTGGTTTATTCAGGTCTGCCTTGGGGAGACTAGTACTTTGTACTCGACTATGATTATCCAACGCTCTCCTCTCCACTCTCTGAAACGCTTGCCAGTACTCGTAAGTGTGTCGCCCCTGGCAACAGGCTTTCGTGGTGTACCATTCACCTCCATGGCAGGTGCATCGCACTCATCCCCGGCGCTGGGAGACCACCGCAGTGGCTGAGCCTCCCCCGGCTGGCGGTCATCTCACCATTGCAGCGACATCGCAGTTTCTTCGGGCAACACGAGACACTGCCCTTCGCACGCCAGGTATCACATGGGCGGATGAGGATGATTCTGCACCAGCACGGAACATCATCGGTGGTCATGAGACCAGGAAGATGAATATGTATCAGGCTGTCAGAGATGCACTCAGGTGAGGATGTCTTTATTTGTACGGTGTACTTGATTCGTATTTTTGGCCAGCATTGCACTAGCAAAGGATGACACCGCTGTCGTGTTTGGCGAGGATGTCGCGTTCGGTGGTGTGTTCCGCTGTACTATGGTAAGGCCCATGGTTGTTTTCGTCCCGCGAACATGCATGAACCCCATTGTGCAAGGGTCTTGCAGAAGAATTTGGTGCGAACATTAATGTACTTCGAAGTGTTTGTATGCTAACATCTGGCTTCTATAGGTCGCGAGCGCATCTTTAACACCCCCTTAACTGAGCAGGGCATTGCTGGTTTCGGTATTGGGCTGGCGTCTATGGGACACACCGCTATTGCGGAGATACAGTTCTCAGACTACATATTCCCTGCATTTGACCAGGTACCGGTTTTTATTTCTATGTTAGCGAATAATCCACCTTCAATATCTTTTTTCATGCAGATCGTCAATGAGGCGGCTAAGTATCGATATCGTGCCGGCGGACAGTTTTCAACCGGAAGGCTCACAATCCGGACGCCGACCATGGCAGTCGGTCATGGTGGCCTATATCATTCACAAAGTCCCGAGGGATTCTTCTTGGGCGCCTCAGGTCTCAAGGTAGGTTTCCGGTGAGGTTTTGTTCGAATCCAACGTTGTAATGATGGCCATAACACACTCCAAACCTGTAGATTGTAATTCCCCGATCCCCTATTCAGTGCAAGGGTCTACTTCTTGCGTCTATCCGCGACCCAAATCCGGTTCTGTTCATGGAACCCAAGATTTTATACCGTTCAGCAGGTGGGTAGATCTAATTAATGACCTAGTACTCGTGGATTTCAATCACCGTTATCAGTCGAGCAAGTTCCGATTGATGACTACACGTTGCCTCTGTCTCGTGCGCAGATCCTAAGTCCGGGTTCCGATCTTACACTCCTCTCGTGGGGAACCCCGGTCTACCACTGTGAATCTGCCGTCTCATTACTGCGTTCTCCACCACCCTCCCTCGAGGATCTCGTCCCTCCATCACTCCGGTCTGCCAAAGTAGAACTTATTGATTTGTGTACTATTCTTCCCTGGGACGTCGATACAGTTGTAGAGAGTGTCAAGCGGACGAGGAGGCTTGTCATAGTCCATGAAGCTGGGATGACAGGCGGTGTCGGTGCTGAGATTGCCGCCGAGGTACAGAAGAGGGCGTTTTTGAGACTCGAGGCACCGATCAGGCGTATCACGGGCTGGGAGTAAGTTTCAACATCACAATCTTGAAATGTTTTTGTGCTCATACCTGTCACTTAGTGTACCCGCAGCTTTGCAGTACGAGAAATTTAATATGCCAGACGCTATACGCATCTTGGACGGAATCATGGAGACTCTCATATATTAGCCAATGCCATGCTTTACAATCACGCAGAATTTTTGGCACTGATTTTTTTTTACAAAGCACGATATCATTGGCAACTGTAACATTACATAAATGTAAGTAGTCCTGTCGAGTTGCCAAGGCTATGGCTTACAACAAAGCTCAGAAGTGATCAGTCGGTAGACATCCGTTCATTGTTTTGAGACCTCAATAACCCACTTCTCGATTAACCCTTCACGGAGAAGCGTAGCTTCAAGTGCCAATTGGAATTTCTGATGTCGCCACCTCTGGACACCAAAGGCATTGAGCAGCATCTTGCGAAACTCGTCATCTTCAGAAATCCGTTCGTATACCCGCGCCAACTCCTTCTGGTAGACTGTCGACACATTCTTGACTGAATGAACAACCACATCACCGAGCCTCTTGTCAGTCAGCATCTCTAGGATGCGGGTGAGTTTCCTCGGGTGTCGCAGTGGTCCAAGTGGATCCCGGGAGGCAAGGACATGCGATGCGCCATATCCCCGGACGACCGGAGAGAGAGACGTGAACTCTAGCGTCAGTCGTGTTCCAGGTTTCATCTCTTTGAAATCTGACATGGGCTGACAGTCAAGGTTGACATTGGCGTCTGACGATAGCCACAACAAGAGGCGGAATGGATCACAAGAGGATCTGAGCACAGGAATTTTAGCAACTGCCTTGGACTGAATAGCTGAGACAGACCTCAAAGTTGGCCATCCAAATGCGGCTGCATCATGGTGCGACCAGTTCGGTGAAGAGGAATCAAGAGTAAACTACACACCTAATACTCGGTCCAACTATAGATGGGTTAGACGAGTCAATGAAACGAATTCCGACGTACCTTGTGGGTAAAGTAGAACCCCAAGGTGTTAACCCATGATCTTGGATCGATCCCGATGCATATATTCCAGCCGTTCGCTTTTACGCCAGTATGGGTGAGATCGGCTAAGTTTTTCAAAGGATCTCGGAGCTCGACCACTCCATCAAGCACATCCTGAATAAACATGTGAAGGGGCAGCACAATGCAGTTATCGGGTGAAACGCTGGCTTGTTTGACAAGCTTGGTGTATCGCGAGGGCCAGAGAGAGCATGAAGGTGCGATGACAGTGAGAAGCGCATGAAGCGCAGCTCGGACACGGATCTGATCTTGAGTACGGTGTCGCCTCGACCAAGCAAGCCCAAGTAACAGGCCTGACATGGCTATGAGCAGACAACCACAGAAGAGCCATAAGGCCATGGCAGGACAACAAAAACGACGCCAGCAGGATTTGAACCTGCGCCCTCAAAGAGGAACAGATTGTACAGCATTCGAATCTGTCGCCGTAACCACTTGGCTATAGCGCCTTTGCCGGGGTGAGAATGCTTTGTCATTCAGACCCAGAACAATCGCAAGACTCCAATATTGAACTCATTGCACTCGTGACAGGTCGACCATGGATTGGTATGTCATATCATACTTGAACAGTTTCGTCTCTTGCTGAAATGCAGTCACAGCTTAGAACTCAATATTAGACAGCAGATTTTGTCTGACCTTGCCACCCTCAACCATAATACCAAGGCCTTGACTTCCATCCATGAGCTCATTCAGTCTAGGGCAGAGCTCTCTCCCACCCCACAGGCCTTGCCAGACCCCTCTCAGGACCGGATAGTTATGGTACGTGTCCCTGAAAATTCTTACTCCGTCGTAGCTCATTTGTATTCAGTCCGAAGCCAGAGCACTGTGCAATATTGCATTCGGAGAACTCGTCGTCCATTTCCCGGACGAACGTATTCGAGAGCAGAAGGGCGCCTTGATCGATTCGTTACTCGCTGTCTTACGTGATGCACCCCACATAGACTACGACCGATCTCTCGCCTGGGAGGGTAAGCTGATCATCCTCGCATTCATGATTGCACTCATATTCGCCTGCAGAGTGGGCACTACCAGACCAACTACTGTTCTCCACCATATCTGCCTTGCTTCGTGTCTCCTTCGTTAACGAAGACAGTTCCCACCTCATCATTGATGCAATTGCTTGTTTCATTGCTCAAGTCGTCGAGAAACTCATGACAGCGAGTTGTAGGTACATCCTCACCGGTAACTAGGCCTTGGCTAATCCATTCCCCCAGCTGTTGTGGTCCTCACTCAGCTAGCTCCCTCTGTTCACGGTCTCTACCGTGCCATTACCTCAACTATATATCCTTGGACTACATCACAATGGCTTCTCCTCTCGCAGGCCCTTGACGGCCTTGTCGAAGACCCTGTCCTCGAGCGTATTAATCGTTTGCGTCTTGAGATTCATCAGGAAACAGATACACATGCTGATTCCGATGCTTCCACGTTTTTGTTTTGCGACACTTTCATCTCTCGTTACATTGCTGCTGGGCGTCCTTTTAGTGGATATTTCATCGTGTGCTGCGTCATGGAAATGCAATGGACCGCACTCGCTCAATCTCTCATTCCCGTTCCTGCAGAGGGAATCAAATATGGCGGGCTTATTAAAGAAGCAGCAGCAGCAAATAGGGCGTGGTTGAATTTGATGAAGACTGCCACGCAAAAGTTGGCCATTGACAAGGAGATTGCAGAGGCGTTACGATCAACTGTCAAGGGGGCTTTGCAATGTTTCAATGACCTCCTGGCTCAAATGGAGGACATGGAAACCGACCCACCAGTGGATACATATGCTTGGGAGACCATGTCAGAGAGTTTGGTACGCCTGTCGTTCACGATTTACCGAGAGGTAATCGTTTATTTTGCTGCAGAAACTGAGTTCGATATGCTGCGTTGCCATGGGAGATCTCGATCCCGAACTATATACTCAGCTTGGTCTACTCTTGAGCGACAAGGCTCCTATTATCGACAATCTCGTTCAAGAAGCGGCTTTAAAGTCCACAACAGTGCTTGTACAAAGGTTTGTCTTAAATAGCAGAGTAGCATTTCACAATGACTTACCCTTCTTTGGACAGTTTCCCTGAAATTGCAGGGGAGCTAGTCCACCACTTACGGCGTTTCGTCACCTCACCTTTACCGATATTCGAGTTTGCGTTTAATACGGAGAAGCGTGCTCCGCCCCCATTGACAGCTGCTGCGAAATGCTTTGCATTGTGCATCAAGGTGAGTTTGATGGTGCTTGATGATTGCAGTTGCTAATGATCCTACAGCTCGCTCCTGGGGAAGACTCGATTATGTCCAACATGTACTCCCTGCTGAACTATATCGCTGCAACAAGCAAGGAAATTTCGGAGTCATCACAACAGTTATTAAATAACCCATTATATGGCTCCCCCATCACCTCGTCGACTGCTCAACTTTCAAATTGGAGCGAAGAAACGGGGCTTCGTTGGCGGTCCGACGAGGAGAAGCGCCTTATCGGAATAACGACCATATCTGTTGTTACGCGTCTTGCACTGGAGTTCGATCAAGAGGAGGTGACAAAATTAACAATCTCAATGCTCTTGCAAAGATTGCGCACAGCAGAACCAACCGTCGAGGCTGCAATAGCCTACAATCTAGTAGACCTTGCGCTTGTGGCACCAGAGGATGCCTTTGTCGATATCGTGCGCGCTTTCTCGTCAATCAACCGAACAACCAATTCCGACGACCCTAGGTTCTCAAACAATATGGTCGATTCTTTCATCATTCCTTGCTCCACCCACCTCTTACAGTATATTTGTGCAGGTATTGGCCGCACAGACAAGGCTTGCTCGAGAGCTTGGTCGCCGACCCGACCTCTACGATGTATATCTAGAAGAACTTCTTATCTTATTTTCCGATAAGGGTGTCGCTATTCAAAATGCTGCATCATCTGGTCATCATAGTAAGGTCAGTCATCGCCGTCCATCTGCCGATGATTCGGATGACCAAGGGTCTCAGATGGAAGCTATGATCGAACAACTTGCGTCACTTTTGCTACCCATTGAGGCGCTTCTTAATCATGCCGACTTTGCTCCACATGTTAATGCAACTCCCGAATTGACATCGTCATTCAAAAATATGTGGTTCTTGTGTGTCCTGTTTAATTTTACCTCGGTCGATGAGAAGGAGCGAGAAAAGTCGGCAATGACATGGCTCATCCCTGCCCTTGGACGTATCGCCATGAATACCCCGAATTTAGTCCTCGAAAGCGCCACCGATTTTCTCAGCGACCTCGAATACAATACAAATGTTCGGCATGAATATGCTCACTCGGTGAGTGTCTGTAAAATTAGATGTGAAATTAGATGTTTATGATGGTAGGTGGTATCGAAACATCGCGCAATCCTAACGCGTTACATCCCAACCCGAGAAAGCGAAATACGGTCATTGTCTACTGGCCAAGTCATCTTTGTCCTGACCATGCATGACATGGAGTCCCTCCGTTCAGATGCCGGGCTACCATCTTCTCTTGCATCATATTTCACAAATTCAAGTCTGAACAAGCACGCTGCTCTTAGTACATGTATGGAAGCTATTACTGAGAAGGCATGTTACATCCGCCGTTTGGGGGCACTGCTGACTGTCTCTGTAGGTCATTCATGACTGCGTTGCCAATCTCAATATCCAAGCAGCCGCGCAAACCCTTTCCCCTCATTTGTCGTACGAATTACGAACTTTATTGGTCTACAGCACACATCGTGTCGTTCGAGTTCGGGAAGTTGCCAGAAAATATCTCAACCGTCTGATCACGGCTTTTCCGTCATTGATGTGTGACCAGACACTGGTGTATGCCATCCTCGAATGCCTTACCTTGTTACGTCGAGCATGCGAGAATGAATTCATTGATGAGGTACTTTCTCCTCCTATGAAAAAAAGTAAATCTTCTAATGCAAATGATAGGACAATCCTGTGCACGAGTTCCACTCTGAACGTGCAGACATCACTCTTCAGCTGACAGATGATTACAAAGTCCGTAACGACATTCTGGTGCAACTGCAGAACAATGCTACGAACTGGTTTGAGCTAGCGCTCAGTAGGGCACCGATAGAACTTCAGTCTACTTTGCAGGTAGGTGACTTGAATCCGTAGTCGAGAGAAACTCGTTGTGACCCATTTGTAACTCCAGAAATACCTCGCTGCAACGCAGTCACTAACTGGAGCTGACACGGCAGAACTTGGGGCATCAGTAGCAGAGCAATTTGCGAAAGCCTTTGGACCTGTTCACCGCCAGCTGAGTAAATAGTCAAGGATCACCTTTTGACTGTCGATCTGAAAGCTATTCAGCTTCCCTTTGCTCCCTCACCCATTGGAAACCCGACCGTGCAAGGGTTCTTGCCAGTCAGTTGGCAAGTAAAGGCTATTTTGCAGGGGAAGCGGCAGGTTTACGCCTTACTTATTGTGAAGGTACCGAGCGTTTACTGCGCGTTCTATTGATCGTAACTTGAACTTCCTTAGCTCGGGATTTCTTGGACAAAACTCCCCCTCAAAGTGCACCTTCTGAAATCGTCGAGGCGCTAAAGAGGAAAATGGCGGAAACGACTGATGCTATTCGGAACAAGAACAGTACTTTAGTGGTTCAAGACCTCAAGCGTTTACTCTTTCGTTGCGCCACGACTTTGATCTCACTTGAACATGTATGTGGATTACTTGTCAAGCAGTGTGGGCCACTACTCATTATATCGAAGTGCGAGTATAGCCTCCTTCATCATTTGGTTGCAATACCATTCGAGGTTTTCACCCCAGCTGCTATTGCTGCAGGTATTGAGGTTTGGACCTGGGTAATTACTGAGAAGCCCGCCACAGAAGTTGGCCTTATGTGCGAGGTTATGTCGGCATGGTTCAGCACCGTGAGGGGAAGGAAAGGTGTATTCTCGCAGTCTCTCAAGTCAGTATTGTTTATTGCATATCGAGTTTCGCAATATTCATGCCTTGATCAGTTACGATGACCCTTTCTACCATCCCGTTAGTTACGTCCCAACGGATAAAGAAGAGATTGATCGTGCCACATCCCATGCTCGACGTCTCCTTGTTCCTCATACCCTTGTACTTCAAATGCTATTTAGTCGCCTTCAAGCTGCTCGTTATCGTCGCTCAGCTGTGATGTTCCTTATCCAACGGCTTGTGCTGCGCTCTGCACATTCCCACAGGTTGTTCAGGTTGGTGCAGCGTTCGTCCGCTAAGTCCACGCTGATCCACTCACAGCACACATCCACTTGCACGTGAACTCCGATTTTCTTTCCTTGTGTTCGGTTTCGAAACTCTCAAATGTTCTCACCTGGATATGTACTGCGAGGGGTTGATGCGCGAGAGTTTGTATCGCACTGCATACTCGTGGTTTTCAACCCGACCTCAGTAGGTTTTTTTTTCACTTTTGGGGGGAACCTTGCAATTTAGCAACGTTTAGGTGGTCGTTTGGAGCAAACCGGGTGCAAGTCGACGCCGATGTTAAGATTCTGGTGGAATTTCTGGCACATCTTCGGACGGACAGTGTCAGAGGCCTCAACTCTCTGTCTAGTTTGTCGCCCAGTCAGTCGGCTAGTCAATTACGTAGGTTGCTCCGGACGCCCTTATTGCACGTTTTAACCACGCATAGTCTACGCTACACGTCTCAAAAGCATCAACCACCCACTTCGGTTACTCGTGGAAAACGAGATATATAGGCTGACGGTATGGGCCAATCCAAGTAATGATCCACGGCGGGGAACGGATCATCACAATGTTGTTGAACGTAGCATGCTTGAGGTGAGGACCAGTATCTCCGTTGGTTACTGTCTGACAATGAAATTGGTCAGAATAACTGGCCAACAGCTATACGCACTGTCTGGGATATCGATCCTGCAATCGCTGTGCACATGATGGAGCGATTTAAGAGTCCATCTGCCCATAGTGAGGTTGAGAAGCTGGTCAGAGCAAATCCTGTCGACGTTGCCAATATTGCAGACGGATTGAGGTTCCTGGTTGATGATATTTCCCGTTTCCACCAGAAGAGGGATTTAAAGGTCAGAAGCGTACATGCTGTACTAATGCTATTTGCTTACCTTCGTCGTAGCACATTCTCGTCTGGGCACCTGTCCCTCCCGTCCTCGCTGTTACATTTTTCGAGAAGAAATACAACGGCAACCCACATCTACTCCAGTACGCTCATCGTGTGCTTGAACAGCACCCCGTTGATTCAACATTCTTCTTCGTTCCACAAATCGTACAAGCTTTGCGTGTTGACGAACTTGGTTAGTTTTTTTGTGCAATCGCCTATTCAAACGGGGATCAACTTATCTTCAAGGCTATATCGCAAGATTCATTTTGGAGACAGCGAAGATATCTCAGTTGTTTTGCCACCAGATCATCTGGAACATGAAGGCTAATTGTTATAAAGATGACGCTGCTGAAATTGTATGTTATATGTTACCGTGTTTAATCATTTCATCGCTAATGTCTTTTCCAGGAAGATCCCATGAAACCACTCCTTGATAGAATGATGGATAGTGTCATTAGATCACTATCCGGAGAGGCCAGGTCATTCTATGACAGAGAGTTCAATTTCTTCCATGAGGTAACTTCAATCTCCGGAAAACTCAAGCCATATATCAAAAGAAGCAAACCAGAAAAGAAAGTTAGTTGGTACTTCTAGCTCCTACCTTGCCGTCCTTATATTTCTTCAGGCAAAAATCGATGAAGAAATGGCCAAAATTTGTGTGGACGTTGGAGTTTATCTGCCCAGTAATCCCGATGGGCAAGTCGTGGATATTGACAAACATTCTGGTCGACCCTTACAGAGTCATGCTAAAGTTTGTCCCCTCCAGAACTGTTCTACTATGCGATTGACCATCATTTAAGGCACCCTTTATGGCAACATTCAAAGTGAGGAAGACACGTGTTATGGTGGACACGGATCCTGAAGCATTACTCGAAGGTAATGGGGTAGAGAAGTATGAAGAATATGATGTCTGGCAGCAAGCCATCTTCAAAGTTGGTGATGATTGTCGACAGGATGTACTAGCGCTTCAAGTGATCGCTATGTTTAAGAGCATTTTTACCAGCATTGGTTTGACACTGTACCTCTATCCGTACAGGGTCACGGCTACCGCTCCAGGGGTGGGTGCTTGATTTTGTCTACGGGCTTTGGATCTAATGAGCTTCAAGTGCGGTGTTATAGACGTGGTACCCAACTCAACGTCGCGAGATGAAATGGGACGGGCCAAGGTCAACGACCTCCTTGACTTTTTTGTATCCAAATACGGTGGAGAGGAGACCGTTACCTTCCAAAGAGCACGACTCAATTTTATTCAGTCAATGGCTGCATACTCGGTGGCATGCTATATTTTGCAGATCAAAGACAGGCATAATGGCAACATTATGATCGGTGCTGAGGGACATATCATCCACATTGGTTGGTCCTCTATCCCTTTTTGATACCAGCAACACTCATTCCTTGATAGATTTTGGGTTTCTTTTCGATATAGATAAGTCATAACCTTCTTTCTATTTTCCGTTATGCTGATAGTGTCCTTCCGCATATCCACGTCCTGGAGTAAGTCTTAGTTCATCTGGGGGAACGTCGCACTCATAGACTCGATAAGGGGGTTAAATTTGAGCCAAGTTCCTTCAAGCTCAACCACGAAATGGTGGTCCTGATGGGTGGTCGATACTCCCAAGGATATGAACTCTTCCAGCATCTCACTGTCAAAGGTTTCCTTGCTCTTCGGCCACACGCTGATCAACTGGTTAGCACCATCCAGCTGATGCTTGGCACGGGGTTACCATCTTTCAAGGGGGAGGCAACAATCAAAAGGTTGAAAGATAGATTTGCTCTAGGTCTGAATGAGCGCCAAGCGGCTGAATGGATGGTGGGTGTTATCCGGAATGCCCATGAGAACATTCGAAGCACTGCCTATGATGAATTCCAGCGCGTAAGTGATTTGTGGTTTGAAGATAGGTGTCCTTGCTAACAGGACAAACAGTTACAGAATGGTTCGTTCCCATTTTTAAAGCCCATTTGATACTTGCTTCACATGTTCCTCAGGAATCCCGTACAAGTAACATCCACAGACCCTATGAGACATTTATACGTCTAAAATTACCCCGCGGAAGAGTGTCATGAATCGATATCGGTAGTTTTATCGAATGCCCAATAAAGCAGGCTTTCTCTTATCCCATAAATCTCCGTAATATCAGTCTGGGTTAAGTCTAGATTTACGTGAGGCTGGAAATTTGCCACCCTACATTAAGAGCCGCATCTGATCCCCCACACTTTGGAAACCCATCTCAATTCTCATCGATCATCAACGATCCAAGCATCTGCAAGTCAATACCAGCATGGCTATGGAGTTCGATATCAGAAATGTGGATACCAAAGCTACAAAGTACATGGTCACTAAATGTATCGCGGAGGTTCTGCACAAATGTCCAGGCCCATTCGTTACTGACGAAGACCAACGTCTACCAAATTTCGAAGTAACCCTGAATGAGGGCAATATCGGCGGGATCAGAAACGATGGAACCGGCACTTTCACCGTGACGAGGCCAGTTGGAAACAAATTCTATCGCCTGTATCGTCTGCGCGAAATCGCTATACTAGTCGGAGACCGGGAGCTGAGGTTTTACCCAAACAGCAAACCTGTTAAAAGAAACTTGGCCCTTACACTTGAAAAGGCTCCGTTCATTAACCCAGACATTGAACAAAAACGTCAGGAGAAACTCAACGCCCTTCAAGGCAGTTTTGTTGTTGCAAAAGTCCAGATCGGTTATTCCCTTTCGATCGTTCAAATGAGTCTATGGATTGACTTGGAAGAATATCAGGTACCTATTATCGCCCAACCAATGTACCCCAGAATCCTCGTGCATTCTCCGTGGAATGGGAGCGAGACCTGATGAAACACAGCTTAGGAAGGCTCTTGTTCGAGTACGACTACAAGCTCATGCGAGTTCAGGTATTACAACTTTCCCTCCGAGGTTAGCACTTCTCACGATTCAGGCCAGATAGGTGACCCCATGGTAGAATCTACCCGCTATAGCATAGTGGTCAGATTTGACAGGGTTCGTAAACTTGCCATTGGCCGGGACTATGGTAACCCATGTCAGTCAAGCGTTCACTGTGCGAACCAATTGCTGATCCGTAAGAGTGACAGACATATGCTTCGACTTGTTGACACCTCCCATTTTTCAGCAGGAGGACATATATCGTCCCGAAGACATAGATTACGAGAAGAGTTATCGTCAGCGAGTCTGTGCTCTGGACAATCGACATGCTGCCATCGCTCTCTATGCCTACCATCTACGTATTGTCCTCTTTGATGACAGCGATGGCTATAGAGGCGATGTTCTCGAGCGATTTGCTTGTTTCTGCAAGGTCGCTGGCCTGCAACTCCCCATCCGGGGTGTGGAGGTAGATGCAAGTAGTCAAAAGTTTTTCAGTCAGAAGGAACTAGCGAAGGTAGCCAAATGGCTCAGAGAACTGAGCACAAACTGGCGAGTCGCTTTCCAGATCGAGGCTCTCTTGCGAAATGGAACGGCAAATACAGTCGAAGTTCTTGATCTTAAGCCTAGAATCAACGAGCTCGTTCATCGCCATAGGGGGATTGCAGGAGAGATCATGCGTCATTTTGTAAAGACCGCAGCAAACCGACCTCCGGTGCAATCACTGCAGAAGTGTTTCGAAACAGTTCTGCAGGGGAGGCGCCGACGATTGGGCAATCAAGAAGGCCGTTTTTTTTGTCACCACGTAACATTTACACCGACTCGACTTCTATTAGAAGGACCCAACATTACCCAATCCAACAGAGTCATTCGGGAATACCATGGTTATCAAGACTTCTTTCTTCGGGTGGATTTCCGGGATGAAGACCGTCTACAATATAGATGGGACAGGGACATCGATGCCACATCTTACTTGCAGGGACGAGTTGGAACGGTACTGAAGACGGGATTTGAACTTGCTGGGAGACATTTCGACTTTCTAGCATACTCACAATCAGCTCTCAGGTCTCATGCGGTTTGGTTTGTTAGCCCTTTCAACCATCATGAGAAAGGGTTGGTGACGGCGGGGACCATACGTGCTGGCCTCGGAGATTTCCAAGAGGTTATTTTTAGCCCTTCCAAGTTTGGCGCCCGGATGGCGGTGGGTGAAGAACAGAAGGTTCAGACCCTTATACTGACAATCTCATAGCAAGCCTTTACCGCTACCGATCCATCCGTCAGAATTGCAAAGCACCAGTGGCGTGACATACCCGACATCGAGGAAAATGGTATCATATTTACGGACGGTGTCGGAACTATATCCCAGGAACTATCAACTATGATTTGGGACGCACTATGTAAGAACTATTCAGACGGCGGTGTAAATTCTGTCCAGCCCAGTGCGGTATGTCACATAAAGGATCGAGTGCCCTCGAAATTACGCTCACCACCCTGCATCTCCAGTATCAGATCCGTTTTCTCGGATACAAAGGTGTGGTTTCTGTGGATCCTCAACTAGAGGGTATATGTATGTGCCTCCGTCCATCCATGAGAAAGTTTGTCGTCCCATGGAAAGACGATGCGGAGATAGAGATTGCCGGTGCTTTTGGGAACCCAAAGACACCCCATTTGAACAGGTATTTCTGACCTCTTAGCATCATATTTTGACGCTCAGCAGCCGATAGGCCCCTTGTCATGGTACTGGAGGACCGCGGTGCCTCCAAACAAGCGTTTTTAGACCTTCAAAACGATGTCGTCTCGAAGACCAGGAGGGCTCATGAATCAGTCGAGCTATTCGTCGGCTTATTGGAAATGCATAACCTCTGTCGGGACTATTGGCTTGCTGGTATCCTTAAGAGATTGAACACACTAGGACTCGAGTTGAAACCGAATCACTTGCAGAAACCGCTGGACACCTCCTTTCTCGCCCGTATCCGGTCTTGTGCGATTAATCATGTCCTGCGCTACGTTAAATATCGTGCTCGTATTCCTATCCCAGACAGTTATATGCTGGTGGGTGTTGCTGATGAGGGACCTGCATATGTTAAGCGAGGACACACAAACGTATACTGCCTTCAACAAGGAAGAATTTTCGGTGTGTCTATTGACTTGACCCTCAATACCTTCAGCTTACTCTGTTGCCCCCTAGCGTGCATTCAAAACCCTGGTGAGGAACCCAAGTGGATCAAGGGGATGTGTCTTATTTCCAGAAGCCCTGTCATACATCCTGGTGATGGTGAGTACACCATCCGTCACATGTCCGTTTTGTCTTAGTTTCTGCAGTACAACGGGTGTATGCCATCGGAAAACCACCTGGGGATCAACTGTGTTTATTTGCTCACCTTAGAAATGTTGTCGTGTTTGCGACAACTGGTGTGTGATACCTCAGTGCATTTTGCCACGAGTGTGACTATTTTTTAGGAACTCAGTCCCTGCCAAACTCCTTGGGAGGAGGCGACTTAGATGGGTGAGTTTGCCGGAATACTTCGAGTAGATATTTAATTCGTCTATACACAGGGACACATATGAAGTAATTCAACATGGACCACTTCTGGTTCCAGAACACCACAATCCAGCATCATACCCCCCTTCAAAGCCATTCAAGTTGGACACGCCTAGCACCATAGACGATGTCTGCGATTTCATTGTCGAATACATAAATTCTGACGTGGTGGTATGATGATCTTTCATCTAATCATTCTCTCGCTGAGCGTGGAGATTATAGGGTTTGGTGTCTGATAAGCATATAACGATTGCAGGCAAGTTAAGCTCTCCACATCTCATGATCCACTTGTTTATTATGAATAATAGATCAGTCAAGTGTGAGTTTATGCCAGCCTTTCCGAGACAGCATTTAGATCGCATATCAGGACGGAACTTTAGACCAAGCATGTCTCAAACTTGCAGAATTGCATAGTCAGGCGGTTGACTATCCTAAGAACGGCAACAAAGTCAATATTTACGATATGCCACGCCAGCTCATTCGCTTCAGACCCGATTGGTCGGAACAAGAGAACCCCAACTATCGGAAAGGAGACTATTACGAGTCTTCTCGGGCTCTCGGATACATGTATCGTAACATCGATCTGGAGGAAGTTCCCGATTCTCCTTCCACCACGGAACCAGTTCTGAGCGACCCCATATCAAAGGCACTTCGACCACTTGTTCAACGTCAGCTTCGAGGTCAGATGTTCAGGACCGACCGAGACTGGATAGACTCCACTTATGAGGGATATCAGGAAGAGCTCACGTACATATCTACGACCTTCTCGCTCTCCAACAGTCCGCTACGTGAAGAAGAGTTGGTGATTGGGACTATTTTGGCGAATTGCTCAAACGAAAGGTACAAGAAGGATCGCGTCTATGAGATGAAGGAAAGCTTGTCGTTTCTTGTCAAGGGCATTAAGCAAGAGTTGATCGGACAACTGGACGAGACAGAGGTGAAGGGGAGGTTAGCCCGTGGATGGGATGCATGGTCCTATAGCCTGGAGAAGGCTTCCCACTCTGAATCTGGAAAACTTTTTGGATTGCGGAGCTTTGGACTGATCGCTCTTGGACTTCTTTTGGATTCCTTAGAGAAACTGGGTGGTCTACCTCCTTTGTAATATGGCATGGCTTTTTGTAGTGTACCGTTACCTCCCTGTATACTGATATCTTTGTCATCTTCGTGCCGTTCCTTGGCCACCTTGTTAAATTCATGCGTGCACTATTCTATGGCCCATTGTTCGCTTGAAAATTTCGCAGCTTGTAGTTGAAAAAGGCAACACAAGCTGCCAAGCGGGCATTCGAAGAACATTTTATTCGATGAGTGTTTATTACCTGGGCTTGAGTACTAATAGTACTCTCAACCACTCTTTTCGACAAGTCGCCGAATTGCAGGCGTGTACTTGCAGATCGTGATTTTTGGACGGTAGTTGTTGTGGCAGCGCTGCCGCGTCATCGTCGGTGTACGGTCGTAGATCCATATGCAAGCTGAACTTGCTAATGCTCAGCAGCCCAGAGCAGATGCCTGTTCCAGATTTGGAAATATACTATCCAAAAATGTCACAACTTGAAAACCGCTGTAACATACGGTCCACTAGCATACATACCAAAATCCAACAGATATCATGACCTCAGGTGAGTCTCATCCTCGTTTTTCAAAATAGACAAGTCGTCCAACTGTGTACAGAACGCAGCATAAATGATAGGACACTTAAGGAGCGTCCTTTTGGGTCTAAACTTTGCTCTGCTTTTGCAGATGCCCGCGTCGTTTCAGACCGCATTGTACAGGACGTGCAACTATATGCGCAAGTCCTATCATGATCTCTACACTGCTGACACTTCATTGGTTTACCAGTGATGAGATCCAAAATGTTTTGTCCCGCATGGAAGAGCTCTATCTCCGGAAGCAAGATACTCGTCAAGCCATGATCGCACAGATGAAGACAAGCCACGTATGCATGACATCTATGTCTCTAGTACATCAACTGACTACCATACACAGGAACAGTTTGACAACCTTATTTTAGCTAATACATCCCTCCTTGATCAGCTTGTTGATCTACGAACCCAGGTAATGGAAACCGTGGAGGACGCTGGTATAGATCCCATCGCACAGTCAATCGTGCAGTTTATTATATGCTAATGTTGACACAGCGCAGAGCCAGTCAGCAAGAATGCAAAAAGTACGCAGACGCTTGGTAAAGAATGCCCAGCGGTGGTCGGATGAAAAAAGGGAGCAACAACGGGTTTGACTATCAGATCCTCGTTGAGTTGCACTCTGACATTGTATGGCTTACAACAGCTCATGACTGATGCGACTGCTTTTATCAAACACTACAAGTCTCTCATTGCCACCGAATGAAGATAACAAAGCCGGATCTCATTGTCCATGATTTATGGTCCTGTTCTGCTCTGTACCGTTACAACTGTCTTGCCCCACTGTCACGACCACCTCTGAACATCAAGCCGTTCGTGCTACTAGAGCATGTATTAGCTAAGCTCATAACGAGGTTTTAGAAACGGGACTGACAAGTTCACTCGTCGAACGATAAATGCGATTGCTAACTGCACGGGCGGTACGCATTGGCTGTAAGCCTAAATATTCGCACATAAACACCCTAAGAATGAGGTTCCAACGGCGCATGGTTGGAATGTCGAGAGCAGATGCATCATCCTGCGAGCAAAATCGTCTTCCCCAAAGAGCAAGAATGATCATGAAGTACTCACCTGCAAGGTGTGCCATACAGCGGGAAATGTATGGGGTATTATGTGAAGAACGTTGACGCCTTTCTGCAAGAAGGGTACGTGGTCGTCTCCGATATAACCATAATTGAACTCGGTACCACTTCGAGGCAAGAAAAAACTGCGGAAGCTTGTAGTATCAGCTGAATGAATAAGCAAGGCAGATTCGTGAAGACGCCGTTCTGCAGAAGCCATTGCGTCGAATAACCACGCGGTATCAATAAAGTAGGAGCGTATAGATGGGCTAGGAGCACCCAGAAGATCTAGAAGAATAAGGTGTTCAATGGTTGCCAACTCGGTCAAGCTGGAATGGTTGATTAGTCGCCGCTTGGTGTTCGGCGCAATATACGTCGATGACCATTTTTGAGACAAATGTCTATTACTGTGTCAGGATACCTGCCCCTGCAAACGATTAAATAAGTCACCTTGCTCCATATACAGAATCACTGTCAGTCCATGTTTTAAAAGCTTCTTCTCCATCGAAAAATACCAGCTGAAGCGTTGTATCGTCCATATCATCTTCATCTCCCATCTCGATTCCTTGCCTCCGAAGGTCGAGAAGGGGATTCAAAGCTTCTGCAACATCCAGCAGCATGGCACACGGTGCTGCCGAATCTGTCGCCCCTACGAACTACATTGTGACTTGTCAATAGGGTCTGCGTGTATGCCATAAGCCGCATACCTGATTGTCAGGATACCTAGGAAAATATTTGCTGTCGTAGTGAGCAGACAGGATGACCCTTCGAGGTGCGCTTGGATCCTTCGTAGCAATAATATTACTGAACACCTGTTCGCCGTATGGTGTAGAATCCGTGAAAGTGTCCTCCTCGACATACCAATCTAATGACCTCAGAACGTCGGTTATATATCCACGAACCAAAGTATTATTGTCACTGCCCACTATAAACAGCATGTCAGACACCTAACACACAGATATAATGCGTAGTACACACCAGGTCGTGGTATCAGTATCCTTGACAAATGAGACTGTGGATCATTTGGGTCGACATTTTTCACCGGGTCTACAGAACCTGCAAGGGTTACTAGTTGCTCGCTGGACAACTCCTGGAATTGGCGTGAACCAAGCCGAAAGTGTTGTGCTTGAGCGGACCACGTCCAAAGTACGGCGATGCTAAGGGCAATGGCTTGAAGACGATCAAGTCTCATTGCCAGTCTGAGGGTCTGAACACAGTCTTCGACGTGGATAAGCTCGATATTCTGTGCAAACAAGAGACGAGTTAAGCAACGATTTAAGTCTCACGCGGTTCGATACTGCCTAGTATTCATATTTCATCACATCTTCAATGCAATCGACTCATTCACCTCTCCAGAGCCTTCATACGAACCCATACTCTGAAGGGCATTTAGTGCTGGACCTTTCCCGGGCAAGTATGGACGGCTCTCCTAAGCGGGCTGTGGTGCTTCTCCTGCCCTAAAGAGCGCGATGATTTTAAAGGCTTTTCCAACTTTCAAATTTCATCCATAGCCCCCTCACGGTTTGGCAACTCGTCGAGCTGGCAGCACCCACCCTTGATGATCTGCATCGAGAGGCCCTCGCAGGAGATGAAGTAATGGTGCAATGGCATAGTATGCACCTCCTGTATCTCCCTACTGCATGCACTTCCACAGCTGTAGGGTTCGTTAGCGTGGTGTACATGTACTACTCCCTTTTCTCTACATGTAACATAAGGACTCGTTTCCCTGGTGGAATCTTATCGACAGATGTGACGAACGAATAAATTAGTTTGGATTAGACTGGTGTTTTGTATCTGATCCTGTCTGGAAAAAGGAGCGTCACTGTTGAAGTTCTACGTTGTAGGTCCCTTCGACATCCCCAGACATGCCTTATAAACTTTCAGCAACGCTCTCGAACCATACATCTGATGTATGTCATACAATACCTTCACCCGCCGATCAATTGATCATGGTTGGTTGGTTAGGTTCGTGCTGTGGTCTCGCCTTCAGATGATCTGGTCCTCTCTGCATCGCGTGATTCCACTGCGATTTCATGGCTGCGACAATCACCATCTTCGTTTACCCCCGCTTCCGTTATCCGAGCAGGTTCCAGGTTCGTCAATGCAGTAGCTTATCTTCCACCGACAACAAGGGCTCCTCAAGGTACTCAACCCCAACCTGTGACCGATTGTTCGCGTATCCTGACCATGACGTAGGATATGCTGTAGTGGGCGGACAAGACATCGTCATCAATATCTTTGCTCTGGATTCCCTAAATAAGGAGGAACCTGAATTTACGCTCATCGGCCATGGCGACAACGTCTGTGCTCTCAGCGTGGGTCCAGACGACACCATCATTTCTGGATCATGGGACAAGTGGGTTATTTCCTGTTCTTACAGACAAATCCTTACTGTAACTCCCCTGCAGGACAGCTAAAGTCTGGAAGAATTTTGCTTTGCAGTATGACCTCAAAGGCCACCAACAGTCGGTCTGGTCGGTGCTGGCCATTACTGCAAAAGAATTTCTGACTGGTAAGTCGAATTCCAATCACCTGTGTTCTGATCTCCAATCCTCTTTTCTGTGATAGCCTCTGCGGATAAAACCATCAAATACTGGGTCCAGCACAAAGTAAGGAGAACCTACGAAGGTCACCGAGATGCTGTCCGAGGGCTAGCGCTGATACCTCACGTTGGCTTTGCTTCGTGTTCCAATGACAGGTTTGTCGCAGCCTCTGAGATTCTTAAAATTTCTCATTTAGTTTCAGCGAAATTCGAGTATGGACAATCGGAGGTGACATAGTCTACACATTATCGGGACACACGTCTTTTGTATACAGTGTGTCTGTTCTACCGAATGGTGATTTGGTCTCTGCAGGAGAAGACCGTTCTGTGCGGGTTTGGCGTGGTACGCTGCTTTGTCTCATAGACCGTCTCTCTCCTTACTAGCAGACCATTTCCCGATAGATGGGGAATGTTCCCAGGTTATTATCCACCCAGCCATTTCAGTGTGGGCAGTATCAACCATGCCAAACGGCGACATCGTCAGTGGATCTAGTGATGGAGTCGTTCGCGTCTTCAGTAAATCCGAGGAGCGGTGGGCTGCGGTTAGCGAACTCAAGGCATTTGAACACCAAGTTTCAAGCCAATCTCTCCCGTCGCAGGAAGTCGGTGACGTCAGAAAGAGCGATTTACCTGGACCCCAAGCCCTTTCTACTGCAGGTATCATCGTGAACCTTCTCACATAGCCGTGTTTGACGTTTCCTAGGTAAAAAGGCAGGTGAGGTAAAAATGGTTCGAAACGGAGATATCGTAGAGGCACACCAGGTCAGTCCTGTTACCCAGATGCATAGTAACTCCTCAGGTATTTGTAGTGGGAACAATCGACCTCTACCTGGCAAAAAATAGGCGAGGTTGTGGATGCGATTGGTTCAGGTCGTAAACAACTGTACGATGGTAAAGAGTACGACTACGTGTTTGACGTTGACATCCAAGAAGGTGCCCCTCCATTGAAATTGCCTTTTAATGCTTCTGGTGTGGTATTTCGACCATTTAGCATCTTCCAAGGTACTCAAGACAGCCTTCAGAAAACCCTTATGCTGCCGCTCAGCGTTTCCTTGAACAAAATGATTTGCCTATGGCTTACGTCGATCAGATCGTACAATTCATAGAAAAAAATACTGCAGGTGTAAAGCTTGGTAATGATGGCTATGTCGATCCATTCACAGGTTGGTTCTGTAATAAGCCATGGATGTGACTTTCAGAAACCTTTATGTACAGGGGCATCTCGATATCAACCAGCAACGTTGTCCCCTTCGAATACTCCAGCGTCATCTTACGTGGACCCTTTTACCGGTGCATCCCGTCACATTGCACCACAGGATTCTCATTCAACTTCTAAGATCATTCCATTCGTCCGTGCTTTGCCATGTCCTGTCACCTGGTTGCTGATGTTCACTCCTCCAGTCCAACCTTATATCCTTCAAACAAGCTAATGTATCTGCAATGCAGGCCAAGGTATATCAGTTTGATCAAGCCCTTCGTGATGAAATGGTTAGACGGCAGTGCCAAATGTCCCCTATCGAGATATGCTGAATCAGCGCCCCGTAACAGTCCACGGCAGCTCTCGCAATGCACCCTCAAGAAAAGGTGATCATAGACGAGGTATTCACATATCTTTCTAAGACGGCTTCCCATTCGTCGTCTTCGATACGGACATCGATCAGCCGGGCCCATATAGAAACGATCACTCAAATTTTGGATAGGTGGCCTGCATCCCAAAGATTTCCGCGTGCGCATTGCATATATTAGCTGTGCAATATAAAAATCCACTGATGTTTGATGACAGTTATCGACCTTAGCCGTTTGGTGACGGCACACTGTATGGATGCTTTCTCTCGTCCCGGTGACCTTGAAAGGTTCTTCAGTTGCCTGCTCAGGGTATCCGACTGGACTTCCATAATCTCGGGAGGAAATCCGATAACCAAAGCGCAGGAAACAAATGTACTACTTCTGTTCCGCACCATTACCAATTCCCTCCAGGAAAATACACCCGCAAACGACGAATGGATCAAACAAGTAAGTTTTGATTTCCTCCTGATCTACCCATTCAGCATACATATTCCCAGATTTTCGAAGCATTGGTGCAGGTGCCGCATTTACTTCTCACCAAGACCCACCGGCTGGCATTAGCATCCATCTTGTTCAAGTGAGTAAGGGCCACACTGCTTTTATATGCGATCTGACAATTCCTCCAGTTTTTCATGTACCAGCCTCAAGGGCTCTGTGTCTACAGATGCAAGGGAATTGCATCTAACTTGCATTTTGCAGGTAGGAATCAATATAAATTATAGGGAAAAGTAACCATATTTGTTACAGTTGTTGAGGTCTCCAAATGATGACTCAGAAGTTGCTTATCGAACCTGTGTTGCCCTCGGAAATACAGTAATTGCTGGATCCTTTTTTTCGGATAGAGGCAACATACTCACCCTTTTTTCTGGAAAGCTCTACGCAAACAAATTGCATGGCACACCGATAAACGTGTCTCTGCCACTAACTGAACTCAAGGGTGCCGTTTGCGCGGTTAAAATGGCGTTCTCAGACCAAAGGATAAATGATGTTTACAAAGAAATCGTGGTTCTCATCTAAAACGGACGAGTATGAATCCTGGAATAGATGCTGACCTGCTGCGTAGAGGTTTGGTAGCCTTGGGATGTAGGAACACGGATGTGGATGATTTTGAGTATAAGACGCTTTGCGCATGCCACTCGTTCGATGGTAGCAATTTGAAGGCAAACAAAGCCAACTGACCCGCTCAAATTCCTGGTAGTGGTCATCGTAGGGAATGAGTAACCTTGTGATGGCATAGGCATTCCGGAACAACTGGAATGCAGGTTTGACAGAAGTTACAGTGCTGTACATGTATTACTGTGTTTATTACTGCGCTTGACAGTCATATGCCGAATTCATTGTATCCTTAAGCGACCTAGATCTGGCCGAGTCGAGATGTCCCTCCTTCAGCTGTACATTGTACGACATGGTGAAACTGCTTGGAATCGGGAACGAAGGATTCAAGGACAACTAGACGTCCCCCTCAACGAAGTCGGCGTAGCGCAGGTAGCGTCAGTGGCGCAGGCTCTGAAAGACGTCCATTTCGTCAAAGCGTTCACCAGCGACCTACAGAGAGCATCGAAGGTAGGCATCGCCATTCCCCAGCATTCTTGTCCGCGGGCTGCCCGCTACTAACTCATTGGCCGATATGTAACAAATCATTATAGACTGCTGAAGCTATTCTACGATATCATCCTTCCATACAGTTGGTGAAGGATGAGGCCCTGCGAGAGAGAGTAGGTAGCCTCCGCGCACTAGACAACGCCTTCAGAAATCTCAAAAATGTTTCTATTGTTTGCAGCATATGGGCGAACTAGAGGGTGAACTAGCAAAATCGGCAAAATCGGCCCCCTCGAAGGAAACAACAGAGGCTCTGGTGAAGCGGTGTCATACGTGGTATACACGTTCGATTGTTGCGTATATATCGTCAAGGATCAGAGAAGGCATTCCAGCTCAAGGGCCAAGAGGGCCAGAGTGCATACTTGTTGTTTCTCATGGAGCCCTGATCTCGACCCTCTTGAGGATGTTGGTTGGAGGCAAGATGATCCTGTGCACGCGGGATGTCGTCATTGGCCACTGTGTAAATACGGGGGTGTCAGTCATTGACTACTCCATACGACGAGAGGGGAAAGATGGACGTCCGAATCTGATGGGAACCTTGGTCCAGTTCTCGAATACGACACACTTGGTGCGTATGCGGAGTTTAGAAGATAATGTTGATGAGTCAGTACAATGAAGAGAAGATACCTGATTGTAATTAACTGGTTTCTTGGATCTATACCTTGCTTACTGTATTATGAGTGCTGTCCGTATTAAGGGCCCTTATCAACTTTCTGAGTGTGGAGACCCACCAGTGCAGTGGGTACGGTGACATGTAGTTATATCATAAGCTAAGTGGTGAGCAATCGCACAGTGGTGTCAGGAAGTCAGCTTCAAGTATTCCTGCTGTGAGAGAATATTACGGAAGTTATAATTCGATTTTCATGTTTACGTAATTACCAGGTAAAAACACCTGGATCGCATACCATATGTACTTCCAACCTTGTCAGATCCCAGTTGCTTTCAAATTTGCGTTTGATGCAATGGTGTTCCTGCATAACCAGTACGATAGCCGCGGAAGGGTGTACATACCTTTTGTTTTCAACTTGGAGGTGAGACTAACATCCCAACGGCTCAGTGGACGGATAACTTGAAATTGACACCTGACACCCTCCCTTGCGTCATATTTCGATGCGTTCAGCTCCCAACCCTTGGCAATTGGCAGTGTTTTCTACACAGAAATTCCTGGTGGAAACCCGTCGCAGGCACGTGACTATGAGCTTGGCCTTGTACTGAACATCTACACATAAAAGCAAGGGCCCACTAAGATCTGCGACCTTGGACATTCCTTCCAACATGTTGCCAGTCTCAGAAACATCTCCGCTTCTTACAAACGATGAACCGCGCTTGGAACCTACCTGGATCAAATCTCTTTCCTACTTCCTTTTCGGTTCTTGGGTTAACATCCTTCTTCTTTTTGTCCCTCTGAGTGCCATATCACATCACCTTAACTGGGATGCCGCCCTCAGATTTATTTTCAGTTTTATTGCCATAATTCCCCTCGCAAAGGTGTCTTCCCAGTCCTAAGGCAACACGCTTTAAACAATCTAATATATATTGTAGTTGTTGGGAGAGGCAACTGACCAACTGTCGGATAAGTTGGGTCAGACTTTGTCTGGTTTGTTGAATGCTTCTTTCGGAAATGCTGTTGAAATCATCATCGGCATTGCCGCCTTGATCAACGGTAAGATATTACGCCCCCTGTGTCTTTCCTCTGCAACTGTTTTTGTCAGGCGAGCTCCGAATTGTCCAGACATCGGTGAGTCGGCTGCATTCCCCTGCAATGTATTTATGTCAAGGTTTGTTAGATGCTGGGCTCTATTCTCTCGAATATCCTCCTGGTGCTTGGTTGCTCCTTCCTTGCCGGTGAGTAAACCCCCACGGTTGATTTCACAAGAGTTTCCGACACTGCATCTAGGGGGATTTATCCACGAAGAGGGAACTTTCAACTTAACCGGCGCGCAAGCGTAAGTGCTTCATGCAAGGCTGTCTGGATCAAATCTGACTGAGAGGCGTACATCTATGCTCACAGATCAGCTTCGGTAAGGCATTGGCTCGTGGCTTGACACTTTATTTAATGTGATCTTCAAGTTGATGACACTGTCTTGTATAAGTAAGGCTCACTTACGTCCCATCACCTACATTGTTCATCCGTCCTTGCTAGCTCTCGTGATCCCAGCCGCGTATGCTACCACGGTTGCTGGGACACCTGATATACCATGCAGCATACCAAGTGACAGAGGAGGGTGCCCATCATCTGGCCTTTTAGCGATTTCCAGAGGGACAGCCGTGTTACTGTTGTTCGTTTACTGCGCGTACCTCTTTTTTCAGGTTATTGTCTTCTGTTTGATTTTCATTCACGACTCATCCTTGGATTATCTATAGTTGCACACTCACCCTCAATTTTTCCGCCAAGATGGGAACGAAGAGGAGAGTGATCCACGCATGAGTACCATCGCTGCGGCTGTAGCGTGTGTCATTGTAATTCAACCTTAAGAAGGGACATTTTTCTTACAAGGACTCTAGTCTCTTCCTGGTTACCGTTATCACGGCCTTCTGTGCGGAATACCGTGAGTAGTGGTGCATCATCGTTCTAACTAGATTCCTCCTAAAGACAACCTTAGTCGTGGCTTCGATTGAAGAGACTGCACAGCGATATCACATCCCGAAGGCATTCATTGGAGTGGTGTTACTTCCTATTGTGGTGAGCATATCCTATCATTCCCGTTTCAAGGTACAGGCTAGATCAGGATATGGCAGGGAAATGCGGCTGAGCACGTTACTGCAGTATGGATGGCATTGAAGAATAAGTATGAACTCACCATTGGGATATGTGTGGGCAGTTCCATTGTAGGTGCACTCGTGATACACAAATAATTTTCGTCATAAATCACCCTGAACAGCAAATTTCGACCCTTGTTATACCGCTTCTTGTTATTGTCGGTTGGATGTATGTTGCATCGTCGCTCTTTGTTGTACTTAATGTCTGACATTTTGCTTCAGTATTGGACAGCCGTTGACATTGCATTTCGAGAACTTCGAGGTCAGCAATACCATGGTCCTACAGGGATCCTCTGACAGTTTCTGTTCCATAGACCATCCTATTGTTCGTATCGGTGTTACTGGTGTCCTTGCTGATCATGTGAGTACTCCCCCCCCCCCTTAAACGCCGACTTACATTGCCAAACGCACTGTGGCAGGGACGGCAAGTCTAATTACATGGAAGGTTTGATGCTAACAACACTGTACTTGGTCATTGCCCTTGCATGTGAGTACATAAGTCATGTTCGTGTATGTCTCAATTGACTAGGTTCGACAGTTTGGTTTACTATGGACTAAAGGTGAAGCGGATGCATCCGTACCTCTCTTTCACCTTTGATCACAGTAATATGTAAAAGTGTATTAAAAAGACCGATCTTTAAGATATTACGCTTTCGCCTTGGAGCTCCTCGAATTTACGGCGTGCGATGCGAATATTCATCTTGATTGCTGCTGTTTCTGCGGAAATGTTTGGCTGAAATGGACAATGCTATCTGAGACACGCTTACCAACAACAGGATCATGGACGACTACTAGCACATACGTGTTCTTTGTTAATTCCTCAAGTACGGCTGTGAATTCTGCGAGCTCCATCTCAAGCGAATGAAACTCTTCACGTAAACGCGAACAGGATTGTTTGAAAGCCTTAATCAACTCTGATGTACGTTCATACCGCTTTCCTTCTAATGCATGAGCCGATGTTGGGTTTGTCATTGACTCGGGAGCATCGCATGAGGAAGTCGCAATGACAAGAAAGGTAGTGCGTTCGAATAAGATAACCTCTGTTGCATTGCAGGCTTCTGCGAATATTCCAAGGTGTTTGGAGAGATTGCGTGCATTTGGTATCAAAGTGTTTACTATACTGGACCAAGCCTTCCGGTTTCACATTAGGTATTCTTGCCGGAGTAAGAAGTCAAACGAGACGTACCTTATACAGTGTCTCGTCGTAAATGCTTGTGCCGTATACCTTGACTGGGACATCACCACTAGCCTTTTCTAGCTCTGCTATCTTTCGCTGCAAGACGGCAGAACGTTCACCATCGCGGATGAGATCCATTTTGTGGACAAGTAAAAAAACGTTAGCGTCTTTGCTGAACTGTGATAGACCGTCCAAACAGTCGCGATAGTACTCGAAGTCCTTGGCCATCTCCCTTGATTCCACGTCAAAAACATAGATCATGACACCGACATGCGAGAATATAGTTGAACGCTGGATGGATAGGTAGGAATCCATGAAGGCGTCTTGTCCACCACAGTCCCAGAGGTTCAGGATGAGGTCACCTAAGAATCGTACATGGTTCTGTTCGACGTCGATAGTAGCACCCAAGCGAGATGTTAGTGACGCGGGGTTGTTGGAACTAGTGAATGTCAAGATGAGATGGAGAGGGATTTTGACCAAGTTTGACTCACAAGATCATTGAACGCATAGACGTCTTTCCGCTGCCTGATGCACCCATTAACAACACCTGGACAAGCTCTGTTTAGCTGCCCTACGCGAGGGTGCTCGTTTGAAACATACTTTCTTTTTCATGTTGGTCGTCGAGTTGTAGTTCTCCTGTGATCGACACTATTGGCGTAGTGTGGTGGCAATGGCCGCCGAAAGCACGCTGGCTTACCCGAGCCCAGATTATCAGTATATGTGCTATCTGTGGTACTGAATACTAGCTGCTTAGTACTTCGGCCTTTTTGGCGTAACGGTCAAGTGGACAGACGGTCTGACTTTCTTAGCATCTGCGCGACGTTGCGGTTGAGGTTAACCAGCTGTCGACGTGCCAGCAGAATCGGTAAATTCTTACATTTGTACACGATGATACTCTACATTCCACTAGTCCCCAAAAGCCAGGAGATTAAGTCGTTTTTCTAAAATCTACAAACTTGCTTGTTCGCGAGCACTTACACGAACCTCCCTTGCGTCCAATTTCTACACTGGACTGCCATCTCAACGGCAGCAAGACCCCAATCCTCCCCGTGATTATGACCCTTGTTGGGCCCCTTGCCTATACCAGCACGGTCCAGCGCTTGATCCTCATTCAAAGCTGTCAGAACGCCAAAGATGACGGGTACACCCGTGTCCAACTGGGTTTTCATGAGAGCATGAGAAACAGCGTCACAAATGTATTCGAAATGCATGGTGGCGCCTTTGATAAGAACGCCAATGGCGATGACCGCATCAAACGGCGCCGCGGGTATGTTGACCCTGTTAGGAACGATTGCAGTGGATGCAGATGTCTCGTTTGCGGATGTGGACGTGAAGCCATCAGATGCGAGGCCTAATAGGTCGGCTGCAGACGCTCCAGCCTGGTTACGCGAGCCTGCTATAACCCTGCGGGATATTGACACAGACGGAGAAAATGTCAAAGGATACACACCTGGAACATGCTAGGGGAAGCTCAAAGCTCCCTGGCACTGATTGCACCACCAAGTTCTGGTCTTGAACACCACATTCCTTGAGCTTGGAGACTGCGCCAGCAACAAGGGCGTCGATGACAGTTATGTTCCAGCGAGCGTGGACAATGGCTACACGGAGGTCAGAGCCATCAAGTTGTTTTGCTGAAGGGCCCTTGATCGAGTTCATCGCAGTGCTATATAGATGATCGCGTTGAACTGGCCTCGAACTGCACATATAATTTGCAGGTGGCAGTGCTGAGAGTGTTTTGAAGTACTTCTAACTAGTCTCCCCTACTATAGTCACGGCAGTGGAATTTCTTCTCCACGGTGATTGTTAAACCCCATAGCCAAGTCACCCGCTGTACTCCATATACCTAGATGGACGCGGAAGGGAACCTTGCAAGTATGCTGGTACATTGCTCGATTTTCTCGTGCTGACTTTCCTTCCAGAAACATATACCTTAATCTACAGTTTCCTGAAGAAACAGTCGCACGTGAAGGCAGCCGAAGCCGTCAAAAAGGCAGCTAAAGGCATAGTTATTCTCAGGGATGACATTGAACATGAAGGACCTGACCTCGATGAAATCGTGAAGGTGTGGAGGACAAGGATTAGGAAGGCGTGAGTCGCCCTCGATATGCATGTCGTATTCGCTCGCTCAATATCCCCCCTATAGTCCAGCAGCGGATTGTATGTTTCTGCCATACTTGCATTGCATAACTCAAGGCGTGACCAATTCCTAGCATCTTCAGATTCGGAGGAATCATCCAGTGGTTAGTCTGTCCTTGTTGTGGAGTTCGGTGGCTTCACTGTACACCAGATTCGGAATCTTCGAGTGAGAGTTCATCATCAAGTTCTACTTCCGAATCCAAATCAAGGTCTAGTTTCTTGTGTCCTTGATGCTAACACCATGTTGACCTTGTCCGCTTTTCTAGTTCTTCCAGTGAGGATCCTTTCTATTTTGATGAACATCGTTTGATTGTGCCAAAGGTTCCGAGGACGAAGATAGCAGTGATAGCAGCGACGAGGAAGAAGCTGTGGAGTCAAAATTCTCAGAGAAGACTGCCGACCGTGAAACCAGTACAACCTTATCGTCAGGTATGGCATTTTTCGACTTTATTCTAATAACTCGTTGCACCTAAGTTGCAATTCGTAGCTGGAGATGTCAAACAAAAGGTCTTGAAAGGAATAACAAAACAGCAACCGAAGTCCAATAAAGAACACAACCCAGAGTCCCTGGCTACTGATACCTCCGAATCGGAATCCACTCTCTCAGACTTGAAGTCATCATCCAACAGCAGTTCTGATGAGGGTACGGTTTCTAAGACTGACACAAGATACCCAGCAGTGTCGAGTAGTAGCTCAAGCTCTTCCGAATCCAGTTCATCGTCTTCAGAGTCAAGTTCCGAGTCAGATGACGACACACCCAAGGATACTCGCAAGAAGAAACCCTCCGCTAATGCTTCAAATGCGTCTCTTGCCGTCCAGAAGCTTTCCCAAAGCGATGACACCCAGGCTATAAAGAAGCGGAAGACGTCAGAAAGTGGTGCGGCGGTAGTCACGGCAGTGACTGCGATTGAGAACAATGACGCACCCTTGCCAAAAAAGAGCAACAAGCCTCCTCGCAAAACTAATGAGCGTTTCCAGAGGGTGAAACCTCAAGCTGTCGCGCCGGAATTAGTAGTGGACAATGGATATGAAGCAAAGGTGCCCATCAAGTAGCCGCCTGATGCAAAATCAACTGACATCAGTGGTCCTTCTTGTAGGCAAAGACACAAAATGACTATGGTGAACGTGCCCATCGCGACTTGATAGTTACACGTGGAGCTGGATTCAGGAAAGAGAAAAACAAGAAGAAAAGGGGTTCATATCGTGGTGGAGAGATCACTGTGAGCGTTATTTTTCTTCCCCCAGTCAATTTCATGAATTTTGTTGCTTCTTTCACAGTTACAGAACAACAGCATCAAGTTCGATTATTAGTACCTGCATCAATGTTATCACACCATGCTGCAAGTATATATGAACGTCTTTGGAGGGCACTTGACATCAAATGTTATGCGGTAGGTATATCCAGCTTCTTGGTTGTGCCCTATATGTAGTTGTAAACGTGCCGATGTCACTCGAGAACACTCGTCGTAGCACCAAGGCGACTTGACACGTAGCCGACACCAAATGGTCCCAGTCAAGCTCTCGCTCGATGCACCAAGTCGTGTCGCGCCGCCAAGAACATAGCTATGTTGCATCCAGTAGCCGCACCCATTCCATCGATATCCAAGGTGGAGAATTTGTCATGTCAACCTCTCCCTTGTCACCCAACACAGCAAGAACCATATCAGGACCCATGCCTTGCTGTAGAACGACTTTGGGCCAGAAGTATTGTGTATGTGGCATTATTTTGATGGATATCGGTTTATGATGTTCACTATGAAGCGCTGCTTGTACATGCTTGGGCATTCGACTGAGGTTGAATCGGATGAGGAAGCGGCAGTCATATAGAAACTCGAGAATGACTGGTTCTGGAGTGTTGTTTTCTGACTTGGTATCAACGAGATGAAACTGCTTAGTGACGTCAATGATCAGCCGAGATGCAGAACCAGCACCCTCCTGGGGGTTCTTGAAGAAGGGAGGAATTCGCGAAGCCAGCCATGCGAATTGTGCAGATTCAGGCCGTTGAGAGTGGCGAAGTGGCCCAATGACGGGTTTGAGTTGTTTCTCCGGATGATATAGAACGGGAGACCACAGGACGCCACCACCCGCAGTAAACTTCTTGAGCAAAGCAGGCTCTGGAACCGATGACCACAGACGCCTTGCTATTCGATTGATACCAGCCCTCCGCCTGTCACCATCAGCTCGGATGGAACCCCAAGGATGGAAGGATATGTATCTCATGATGCGCAATACCATGGCAAAGCGGACTACGGGATCTTGGATGGCGAGAAGATGGGAAAAAGACAGGAGGAGAGTAGCAGGTGGGGATGGCAAGGTGCATTCTTGCAAATGCTCAGTTACTGAAAAGCAAGTTTGAATTAGGTCGGTGCGTAAATGACAGATCAGTGCTACCTTGACTGTCAACTTGACTTGCCCTTGCAGCGAGAAAAGCTGTCGCATGTCGAAGGCGTTCTCTCGTCCCGTTGAGATCTGTGGCAAGAGATTGGAGGGAAGAAGACACGTTTCGAACTTGTTCGAGCGAAGCTAATATATCTTGTGGTACCGAAGCAGATGACTCGGCATTCAGCATATGGCGCACGGCGTTTCGAAGAGTAACTTCTGGCTGAAAATTGGTTGGATCGTCGACATAATTTAACGCGTGTGCATCGCACGTGGCGAGAATTCTATCCTGCTGAGGGGTCAGCATTGTTCAAGTTCACGAAGAAGACAAGTGCCTTTGGGAAATCTAAGAGTGGCCTGACGATGAACCGATCCATGCCGCGGTGTCCAACCCAACCAAGGGCATGCTCCGAGTTGCCTGAGCCCATGCCCCACCTTCGACAGCGACGCATACCCGCCGCGCCGATTTCAGTGGACCCTTTGGCGAGACGCATGAGGGCGGTTTCCACCTGGTCGTCGGCATGATGGCCGAATGCGACCACGGGCACACCGGCCTGGGACATGCCGTTGAAGATAATATGGTAGCGTGCTTCGCGCGCATGGTTCTCGAGCGCAGTGCCGGGGAGAGGTCGAGGTGGAAATGGTGCCTTGCCCCATGGAATTCGAAGAGTATGATGCTGTATTCCCAAAGAGATTGCATTTGCGGCGGCTTGCAGTGCCATGTGGGAGGAAGCGGCTTGGAGACTGTGGTCGACATGGAGAGAGACGAGGGAGGAGGGTAAGGATGGTCTGTTTTTATCTACGATGAGTTGGGCTAGCAGGAAGAGCAGACAGGTCGAGTCTGGCCCAGCAGAATTGGCCACGGCTGATGTGAGTTAGTTGAGTGACTTGAACAATAGGATTCATGTACCCAGCTTTGACCATCCAGACGGGGGGATGCATTTAGAGAAGGCAATGAAAAACTCTGTGAGCGTGATTGGACCCATAAACATCCACTTCAACATCAACCACAATATTAAATGGTCGCGTACAACTACGCTGCTGGAGCTGGAATCCACTCCTTCCCGGCTGCTGTCGTCCTCTCGATCATCTATGCTTTTCTCCTTGCTGCGTTTTTGTTCAAGTCGTTCACTCGCCCTACATATGTTTTCTTCATGACGACGTTTTTCTGTCTCAGTACGGATCTTCACCACCCTCTACCTTGTCACACTCACAGCCTTGTCTTGCAGTCCGTCTGGTCGGGTTCATTCTGCGTGCCTTGCTAGCTAAGGTACCCTCAGACGGCGAGAACCTCCACCTGTTTCTTGCCTATGAAATTATTTACAACGTCGGTTTCTTTGGGATCTTGTATTCTGCCTATACTCTTGTCCTTGACCGGTCAGCATCACGCCCATGACACCTTGACCATATCTCATCCCCTACAGAGTTTCCTTCGCGAAGAACCCCCCCAGAGGACCCATCTCCGCCGTCCTGAAGAGACGCTTCTTATTCCGTCTTGCTCTCTCCGCTGCTGTTTCCATTGGTATCACTGGTTCCATTCAGGCTCTTTCGGGAACTCAACAGAGCACTATCAACACCGGAAACACTCTTCGCAGGGTGGCTCTCTACATTTTCCTGGTTTGCAGCGCACTTGTGCTTTTGCAAGCACTCCTACTTGCACGCGTGGAGTCTTCAGGTACGCGCCCACCGTCGCCATGCATACCATACTCATCAACCCTTGCAGAGGGAGGTTACCGTGGCGAAGGCTTTGGCGGACAATACGGTATCTACATCCTTATTGTCATCTCGCTGTTACTTGTCGTGAGGGAAGCCTTTTTCACCGCGACTTTCTCCAATCCCAAGGAGCAAGACAACGAACATCTCTGGTATCCTCTTTCAGCTCTTACCGAGTTGCTTGCTGTCATTTTGTTCTTGATACCAGGCCTTGTGCCAGCACGCTCCGAGATCCCCCAGGGTTCGGGTTGGGCTTAAAAGCAGAGCGTTGCACATACCATGATACCACACTTTATCGTTCTTGTTGTATTTAGTGGACCACATTTGTGTAAATGATCGTTCTTGGCAGTTTTAAGTGACCGAGGTGTGACCGGCTGTGTCTGGTGTTTCCTCTCCGATTGCCACTCGATCTCTTCGTTCGCTCCCACTGCACGGCCGTCGTCGAGATACAACCTTGCTAGTGTACAAAAGACGTAAGGCAAAGTAACGATGTCTTCCCAGGGCACCCATTCGATGTCACCCCCTCCTGTGCCAGTTTCACCGCCATCCACCGGTGTCCGTCGACATCATACCATCTCTGCCTCCTCTCGTGCTGCACGGGCTGGTGCACGCGGCACAATCTCGGAAGAGACCCAGGAGCAACAACCTTGGAACGACGATGAGCCCGTCGACGAAGACTGGGTTGGCGGAGTCGGCGCTGTAGGAGAGAAATCATCGCTTCACAGACAGAGCTCCCTTCCAACCAAATCTAAGCGAGGTCTGTACATCCTGGTCTGCTTGCATCATCTTACATTCACCATTCCTTTCTCCTAGCCTTCGCTGCCCTGAGCTCCAGGCAGTCGGGGAATCATACACCAAGAACATTGAATAGCCTCTCTGCTATTGCTGGCCATGAGGGCGATGAAGACGACTGGGAAAACGAAGTACGAGGCTTCCGAAACGAAGATGAGGCAAGCATCTATGTCTATCACCTCGAACCCCCCATTTACACCCATCACTATAGCAGGATCTGTCCAGCCAGCATCAACAGGCCGTCGATGCGCAATCGCAGTCCTCCGCTGGTGACCCATCCCCGCTCTCACCTCAATTTGCAACTGGTTATATACCATCCCCTCCTCCAGCCGGCTCTGGGGTGCGTCGTCATCAAAGTTTGACGTACGGAGCCCAGAACAGTGTGAAACAAATGTCTGGGCTCAAGCGAGCTGGTACGTTGCAAGCTGGCAACAGGCACCCCTCTGGTGTCGGGCAGACCGCCCCCCCTGCCGAGGAAGAAGACTACAAGGAAGAGACAGAGCTAGTCAATCCGTATGAAGACGAGTCCTACTTCTCATCCCGCTCGCCCCCTCCCGGTCAGCAGCCATATGGAGCCCAGGGACAAGGACCCACAAGCCCCATGGGTCGCTCGTCGCCTTGGAACAACCCTCCACCTGGCGATTGGCGCGCTCATGCCGCCTCATTTTCGTCTGTGGGCCAAAGCAACCTCGATGATGTCACACGTGCACTGTCCACTATGGAGCTCAATAATGCCAATCAGATGTATAATAGCCTAGCATTCCAAAGCAGTCAGTCTGCCCAGCCGCCACGGTTCAGTCCCCCAGCCACACTTTCACCGGGGGCCCCCAGGAACTACGTGCAAGGCGGTAATGGAAATGCACATAAGCTGCAGCTGAACACCGATCTCGACGGCCGCAAGACGCCAACTGGGCAGGCTGCGATTGGACCAGTGAGTGGCGGATCATTGACTCGGCCATTTGGATGCCATACTGATGTGCCGCGAATAGCGCGGAGCAGTTATAGAGGGAGATCGTGCCGTCACCACGACCGGGACTGTATCGTGGGATCAGAAAGAGAAGCTCCTCGGTCAACAAACTTCAAACCCCAACCTGAACTATGGGTACAGCAATCAAGGACAAAAGAACACTGTCCCAAGCGTTCCCCCTATTCCTGCTCAATATCTCAGTCAAACGGGGCAAGCCCCTCGTCTGGGGTCCAACTTTGGACAAGTATCCGCACAACAAAGCCAGGTGGAAAGCGCTCAGGCACTTGCGGGCCTCAGCTCTCCGGTGGATATTCCTACATTGATCGCCACAAAAGGCTACAACCCTACCAATTTCGATACTCGCCCACCATTTGTATGTTATTTTATTGCTCAAGATAGATGGATTCACTGGCATTTTGTTTGTTTGGTCAGGCGCGATACTTTGTTATCAAATCGTATACCGAAGATGACGTTCACAAGTCCCTCAAGTACGAGATTTGGAGTTCAACTGACCCCGGAAATAAGCGCCTAGACAAGGCATTCAAAGAATGTGCCGGAAGGGGTCCGATTTATCTCTTCTTTAGTGTCAATGCAAGGTAAGTTAGGTCCGAATCAACATTACGATTTTCCTAAGGAGATTTCAGCGGGCATTTCTGTGGTATGGCGGAGATGTTGACTCCTGTGAGTCGAGTGATGCTACGTCAATGGTAATACTAAATCCCCACAAGGTCGACTATACGCGAAGCAGTACTGTATGGGCCTCTGACAAATGGAAGGGCGTGTTCAAAGTCCGATGGATATTCGTCCGCGACATCCCCAATGGCACTCTGCGTCACATACGTTTGAAGTTAGTCTTCCATCGTGTTATAATGCAGGATTGATCCAACGGTTCACCTAGCAACACCGCCGAACGCAAACCCGTTACGAATTCGAGGGATACTCAAGAGCTTTTACCTGAGGCGGGTCAAGAAATGCTGCGTATCTTCCACACACACCCCGCAAGGACGTCTCTTTTGCAGGATTTCGCGTTTTATGAGGTGACTTTGGAGCACTTTGCTTATTAATGGCAAGCTGATCTTCTTCAGCTCCAATCTCTGCAAAAGATCCAAGCGCAGCACCATGTTGCCTCCGCTTCGACCTCTGAGACACCGACGCCCCAGTCTCAGTCGCCACCTCCCCAGCAGACCATGTTCTCCATGGCAAACATGGCAAATCCGAATGTTATGTATGGTACCATGTCCCCTAACATGAGCGGAGCCATGCTCCAGATGCAAATGCGGATGGGCATGATGAATCCCTTCGGAATTCCCCAGACCCAAGCCATGCACCAGAGCGTCATGCGCCACCCCAGCCCGGGTCCGACGAACAACCAGAATTATATGAGCATGGGTGGGGTGCCTTTCTAAACTCTCACATTACTCTCGACACCTAGCATCACACAAACTAAGCGTCGGATATTAGATCTCTTCAATCTCTTGAACGGCCAAGATTGTTTGCATAACGTGCGGTTTTCTTTGCTTTAATCTTGTACACGTACTATGTCACCCTTCCCTGTCTACTGTTTTTTTGGTGTTGACACCCATAACATTTCTGTTTTCCCAACAATGTGTTACCCGACTACCTCGATTCTTGACCACATTTTACACTGCAGCTACAGAACGGCCATGGACATAGGACACTGAATGGACGTGGATATCCGCTTGTTGCTACAATGTAATCTCCTAACGTAGTGCCATTAAATTAACGACAGCGATACGACTGGTTTAACTGTGCCCCTATTACTGTTTGGCAGACAACAAGACAAAACAAGATAGTGAGTTAGCTGCGAACAAGTTGAGCGAACGATTCATTCAGGCGTCGTCTTGTCCCGCTTCGTCTGGTCAAGCTTCAAGGCGCCAGAGTCACCACCATGTCATTACTTTCCGAGCGGCAGAGGGAAGAACTGTGCGTGATCATCGCGACTTCGTGTAATCACTCAATCGACCGCTAATGCTATATCGATCCAGGCATAAATCCATGCTGGAGTATCTTCATACCAACAATTTCATCTCGGCGTACAATGCATTGAAGGAAGAGGCCAGTGTGGAATACACTCCGGATCCAAAGGCCAAGTACGCTGGTCTTTTAGAGAAGAAATGGACAAGTGTCATCCGTTTGCAGAAGAAGGTATCAGCTTCGCTCGCGTGGTGCACAAGTTCATCTCATTTGACTACAGATCATGGACCTTGAGACTCGAAATGCATCGCTCCAGGAAGAACTTTCTCTCGCCCCCTCAAAGCGTGCAACCATGCAGGCCGATTGGGTCCCGCGTGCACCTGCTGCTCATGTACTTACAGGGCATAGACAGAGCATAACACGCGTGGCATTTCATCCACAGTACTCATTGCTTGCTTCAGCAAGTGAAGATGCGACCGTCAAGATATGGGACTGGGAGACAGGGGAATTCGAACGGACGTTGAAGGGCCATCAGAAAGTAGTCAACGATGTAGAATTTGACCACAAGGGACACCTTCTGGGTAAGTTCTAGTATGTGCGAGATCGTCTGGTGCTGCTGAACAATAGGTTTTCAAAGTAACGTGTTCGGCGGATCTGTTCATCAAAATATGGGATTCACAGAATGAGTGGAAGAATATCAAGACGTTGACCGGACATGATCACGCTGTTTCTTCTGCACGGTTCATGCCAGGAGATCAATATATTGTCAGTGCAAGTTGGGATCACTCCATCAGAATATTTGATGTTGCCTCGACGTGCGTCGCATTCACTCTGTGGTACTAGTGATATTCATCCATCCGGGACCAAAGGCACCTTGTGCGGACCATACGCGGGCACACAGATTGGGTGCGTTGTGTCGTACCATCTGATGATGGCCGGTTACTTGCAAGTGCATCGAAAGATCAGGTACATCCATCGTTAGATTTCAGTGTTTGGGGCATTTACATACTATGAGTCAGACCGCTAAGCTATTTGACCCCATTACGGGAGAGCAGAAAATAGAATTCAGAGGTCATGATCACCAAGTGGAGGTTGTATGTTTTGCACCCATATCTTCATACGATGCGATTCGCGAGCTAGCAGGCATTCCGGTCGGGATCTTCTTGTATCTGTCTTGTGATGTTGACACAAGTCTTTTGTGTAGAACACTGACCGGACGAAGAGACCGGGAACATATGCAGCGACGGGTTCCAGAGACAAGACAATCAAGCTATGGGATACCCAAAGCGGTCAAATGTTGAAAAATCTCGTACGTAACATACATTTACCCGCAAGGTGTAGCTGATGTATGGGGAGAAGGCCGGGCATGACAATTGGGTACGAGCCCTCGTATTCCATCCTTCTGGGAAGCTCCTGCTTTCTGCTTCGGATGACAAGACCATACGAGTGTGGGAGCTTTCAACTGGTCGATGCATGAAGACGGTTGAGGCCCATACACACTTTGTTGCGACGCTCTCCTGGGGACGACAGAGGGTATCTGTCGGGGCAAGTAAAGCAAATGGGGCTGATGGTGGAGATTCCAAGTCAGGGGAAGAGAAGTTGGTCAATGTGATTGCATCTGCTGGGGTGGATCAAATGATCAAGATTTGGCTTCCATGAGACGAGTGGACGGCATAGCAGGTTATCTATGCTATTCGGCGATGTGAGACACTGGAGAAATACAAGCATTCTCTTTTTTTCTTCTGCACTGGCTTGTGAGTCCCATCGAGCCTTCTTTGTCGATTGTATGGAAAATGACATGATTCGTGCAGCACTGTGGCCAGCTCACGATCCTTGATTAACCTTTCTTCTGCATACCCGTATTACAACTATATATCTCCTTGTAGTGTGCAATTCCATGAGAAAATGGTCATGAGGATGTCATGATGGTTGTTGTGTGGTCACGTGTCACGTCACTCATTTCCCAATCAACCACTACTACCCAGTTTGCTTAGACCAGCGATGGCGCCTTCGTCGTCGTCGTCTGGCTCGACCACCTCTGTACAAGTCGGTAAGTATCGCTTGTCTTTCCTAGTCGTCCGTTTGTTTATACAGCATAGCGCTCCGCATTCGACCAACCACGTCGCAGGACGCAGCATCCATACCCGCTCGTTTTCAGAGGATTGTCATTCACGCCACCTCACAGACTTCTGTAGCTGTCGACGCTTCGTCTGCTGCGCCAGCTGCTTCAGGTTCTGCCACTGCTGTAGCTACTGCTGCCGCGTCACCTGCCAAAAAGCAGGTCTTTGCCTTCGACCAGGTCCATTCACCTAATACCAGCCAGCATGCTCTGTTTACCAACACTGCCCTGCCCCTTATTTCGCGTTTTTTGGAAGGATTCAACTGTACAATCCTGGCCTATGGCCAGACAAGCAGCGGAAAGACGTTCACCATGACAGGCGTCGATCTGGACGCAAATCCTTCTGACCCCCACAACGATATGGGCATCATACCCAGAGCTGTATCGACTATATTCTCGCAAGCAAAGAAATTAAAGGAGGAACGCGGCCCATCTTGGAGTTATGCCATCAAGGGATCATTTATAGAGATTTATAATGAGGATTTAATCGACCTTCTTAGCTCGGACGATACGGGTGGCGTCCGACGCGAAGTTCAAATTAGAGAAGCCAAAGATGGATCTATCATCTGGGGTGGCCTCCGAGAGGTCAACGTACGCAGTAGCTCGGAAGTCATGAAGTAAGCATCACCTTCACTATCCAAATATAGACGAGACCTCATCTTTATCGACTTGCAGTCTCATTCGTCAGGGTACATCGATTAGGCGGACCAATGAGACAGACATGAATGCCCAGTCATCACGGTCCCATGCCATCTTTTCTTTGACATTGACTCAAAAGAAATACTCCGGCTCTGGCCCTCCTCCTCGTTCCTCCTCTCCTTTACCCCCGTCTGGACGTTCCCCTTCCCGGATTGCACGTCCAGGTTCTCTGTATACCAATGGAACTTCGCCAACTGCTGCACGAGTGTCATCCCCAATTCCAGGAAGACCTACAACTCCAAGCTTCCAGGTCGCAATGGGAAGAGGTAGTGGGTTGAGGCCGTCCAGTTCGCTTGGTTTGCGACCACCCGATAATCGGTCGGACAATGCTGATGACGATCCTGGAGAGTGGACAACCATAGTATCGAAATTCCATTTCGTAGATTTGGCTGGTTCAGAACGGGTAACTTATGTCCTCCATTAATTCTACCACAGTTAATAACATCATTTTCCAGCTCAAGCGGACTGCAGCAGCTGGTGAACGTATCAAGGAGGGTATCTCGATCAACAGTGGCCTCCTGGCTCTTGGTAATGTCATCTCTGCTTTGGGAGATCCGTCTCGGGCAAAATCTCACACGAACTCCCATGTTCCTTATCGCGACTCCAAACTCACACGACTATTGCAAGATTCGCTCGGAGGCAATGCTCATACCTTAATGATTGCCTGTGTCAGCCCGACCGAGTGGAACGTCGCAGAAACGGTCAATACCCTCAAGTATGCTAACCGTGCAAGAAACATCAAGAACCGCGTTGTTGTCAACGAAAAGGAGGACGGATGGGACGACATTGAATGGCTCCAGGGAACTGTCACTCGACTGCGTAGAGAGCTTAAGCAACTTAAAGAAGGTGGAATCACGTCAGGATCTCACGATTTGGCGAGGGTCGTCATCGAGTCGACCGAGAGTCCCAACAAGAGGATGCTCCAGCAGATGTCAGAGCTCCAAAACAATTATGAAGGCCTCCGTGAGAAATACGTCGAACGGACAGAGGAGCTTGCAAGACTGCGTCGCGAACTCGGTGAAAGGCATCGTCTATCTTCTGGTGGGAGCGTAGGAGGCACTGCCAAATACGAGGAGATCGTTGGACCTGTTATCGAGGAATACGAGAAAACGATCAGCGCGATGGAAGCAGAGCTTGGGCTGAACCGTGCGGCATTGCGTCTTACCAATGAGATGGTTGAAGAGAAGGAAGAGGAACTCACACAGCTCACCGAGAGGCATGCGGCTACCGAGCTCTACGTGGAGGAGCTGAGATCCCGTTTGGCGAAGCTGGGTGAGCGTGAAGCATCTACTGAAGTGAGTCGATGCAAAGTATAGCGCGATTTGTTTACTGATTCTTAATAGGCCTATGTTCGTGACTTGGAGGAGAAGATGAAATCGTATGATGAGACATCTGTGTCCTCCAGCGAGTCGCTGTCTGACTTGAAGCGCGAAGTCGTTCGCTACAAGGAAGCAGAGGCACAGTCGATCACATATATCGCTGAACTAGAAGCACGTCTTGCTCGGTCAGACGAGTCTATCATCTCCTTGCAGCAGACGGTGGTGCGTTTCGAGCGCGAGTGTGAACGGAGGCAGGCAGAAGTGGAAACGTTGCAGATGCGGCTGGAAAGCCTAACGAAAGACGGCGAGAGTTGGCGAACAGACCTGGAGGAACGAGAGAAGAAAGTAAGGGAATTGGAATTGAAGATGGAGGAGTGGAAGAGAAAGAGAAAAGAGGCTGGAGAAGAACGCGATCGTCTTGGCAACATGGTTGGTGAAGTCGAGCAAGCGAAGCGCAGCCTTGAAGATTTGAGTGCTGCAAAGACTAATGGGCCCTCCACCGGCTCCTCCGGTGTGAACACACCAATAACGACCGACCTTTCTGTCGAGACACAACTCATCGCCTTGCAACAAACGCATGCAGCCACGCTGGCTGATCTCGCCACTGTTTCTTCCAAATACCGCAATGCACTGCAAGAGATCGCCGACCTTGCCGCTCAGATTCAAGAGGCCAAACTTTCCAATCCTACTATCCCGGAATCTCCTGATGAAAACGTGGGGAGTCCGGTCATCAGGAGAAGGATGACGACTTCCAGAAGTCGTGAGGCATTGGGTGACTCAACTCAGCTTGATACACCTGGAAAACGGCATTTTTTCAGGCAAGCAGTATCCTCGGAATCTCTGCATTCGAAGTATGATCGCCGTTTTATATTCTCAAGGTGCATACTCATTAGCTGGCAGATCATTGTCGCAATCGCTTTCGCCATCGGTTTCGTTATCGCAGGAGCTATCCTTGGTGCGGTCGCGCCGGATCTCCAGTTCAAGTTATGGAACCTCTAGCCCGCCCTCTCCGCATCGTTGTAATACGTCCATATCGATTTCTGGCTTCAACGGAAGAAGTACGCCTACTGAGCCGCGGTCTGTCGTTAGCATGGAGAGAGAAATCATGCGACTCCAAGAAGTTCTGAAAGAAAGGGAAGCCGAGATTCAGTCACTCGAAGCCTCTTTGAAAGACAAGGAACACACTTCTTCCACCGCGGTCTTTCCTACAACTGGCCAGTCCTCAAATGATGTTGATGATCCCTCCACCCATCTTTCTCCCACTACGGCACAAAAGTTCCAAGCTGTTCGAAAGAGCATGGAGCTTCATGGTGTTACCCCACTTGCGAATGATACTACATCTGACGCCGAGGTCGACGAGTCACTTGACCGGCTCAATGAACTTATGTTGTAAGCGTTCTATCATCTGGCTCACTTGAAGCGTTCTCATTGTATTCTTTCAGGTCTATGGCTCAAAAAGAATCTCAACACAAGGAGCTGGTTGATTCTCTGAACGAGCGATTGGTCCAAGTCCGACGTGCACATGATGAACTTACGATATTATCACGAGATCAGGTATGGCGTATTCGTAGAAACATGGATGATCCTTGACAACCTCTTCTTTATGAATTGTAGACTGTCAATATGTCGACAGAGCTGGAAGGTCTGCGTGCTAAGCACAACCAGGCTCTTGAAGAATTGGAAGATATTCGACATCGCGAAAATGACCTGGTAGAATCTCTCCAGAAAGCTGAGGCTGACTATGCGGCTGCTATTGAGGTTTTGCGGTCTGATCACCAGCAAGTTCTGGACGCCAAGAGAAAAGAGGTCGATGAGTTTATTGCACAGCTCAAGGATGAACATCAAGTGTCCCTTGGAGAGCTCAGTACCCAACTCACGGAAGCGAATGCTGCGCTCGATAAGGCGATATGGGATCATGAAGAGGCATTTGGAAAGCTCACAGCAGACCATGGAATTGAACTGCAGCGTTCCTCCCAAGAAGCAAAAAATGCCCTCCAGGTGCTCGCCGAAGAACATCAGGCCTCTCTCGCAAAGCTTTCCGCTGAGCATCATATGGCTATGAAGCGTAAAGAGGAAGCCGCCGCTACCGACCTCCACCGCACGGAGGAAGAGTACTATAATGCACTCACGAAACTGCGTAATGACCACGCGGAGGCATTGCAAAAGCAGACTGATGAAGCTGCTGCTATGCTTCAGCGTCTCAAAGAGGATCACGCAAGCGAAATGCGGATGGCCGAGAAAGCTCGGGATTGTTCGTTATCGGAGTCGGAATCCGCTCGCGATCAAGCTCTCCGTGAACTCCAGGAGGAACATGCTGCAGCCATCGCTCGGAAGGAGACCTTGTACTCGGAGGACATGGAAAAGCTCCGGGCAGAGCACGCCCATATTCTCTCGAGCAAGGAGGAGGACTACAGGTCGCGACGGGAACATACGAAGATAGAGCACACCACTGCGATGGCCTTGCTTAGGGAACAATCCGATGCGCAAATCGAGAGTCTCACGAAAGCACTCGAGGAATTGCGGAAGGAAGCTGCAACTGAAGCTGCCAAAGCCCGTGAGGAATACGATACCGCCGCTCAGGCACTCCAGGAGAGGCATGATGCCGCTCTAGAGCAGTTGACTCGTCAACACGAAGCAGAGATGGCACATCTGAGAACGACTCATGATGAAGCGTTGAAAGCCAGCTTCGCGAAGGCCGACCAGGAACGCGAGGCCCTTGTTGCGTCCCACTCTAACGCGATCACGAAACTCCAAGCCGAGCATGAGGCTGCCTTGGAAGTGGCTCGCCGTGCTCTCGACGATGCACAGGAAAGCCACTCCACCGCTCTCGTGGATGTTAATGCAAACGTCGAGCGTCAGCTGACTGCAGAACAGGAGCGTTCCGCTGCGGCTCTTGCAGGACTTGAGCAACGTCATTTGTCACGTTATGGTAAACTTGAGGAAGACCATACGGCTTTATGTAGACAGCTCGAAGCTGTTCGTGCCAGTGCCCAACTTGCAGAGCAGAAACATACTCGGGAGTTGGAGGCAGAGAGAAAGCTTTCATCAGCATTTCTGGAGGAATCGCAATTCAGACACACCAGCGAACGTGAAGCGATGCTCAAGGACGTTGACTCCCTCAAGAAAGAGCTCGAGTTGCACCAGGCAGTAGCGGAGGAGTTTGCGAAAGCACGGGCCAGCCAAGAACGCGCTATTTCCGAGAAGGCACAGCTTGTTGCGACCATGGAGGAGGATTTGACAGCCACTCGCTCGGAGAAAGAGGGGCTACAAGCTGAACTCGAGAAGTTCAAAGCCTTGCTTGAAAAGACTCAGACCGAGCAGGCCAAACTTGCTCATGAGGCGTCAAAGCGCGAGTCCCTCGCTGACGAACTAGAGAGACATCGATCTCTTATTGCCGAGATGCAGGATAACCTACAACGCGCCAAGGATGAAAACGATACGTTGCAAGCAGAGAGAACCAAACAGGAGAACACCTTACGTGATTTGCAGGCTCAGATTGCACGCAACTCTGTTGTTCAAGAGATATCAACACCCCGAGCCACCCCGGACCGTAATATTTCTTTTACTAGGATAAGTAGCCTCAATGGGAAGCTCCCGCCTCCAACGCCTCCGCCATCTGTACCACCTCCACCTGCGCCTAAGACACAAGAGTCCCATTTTAGTGTTTCGACCCAATCTTCGATAATTTCCCCATCGTCCTCGAAGGACTCCCATATAACGGATTCGCCAGCAACCTCGGTTGTATCTGTCAACATTCCAGGTGTCCCAATTTTGGATGCTAAATCTGCTGCTGCAAAGATTGAAGACCAATTACGACACATCAATGAACAAGAGGTCATGATTAAGACATTGAACAAGCAGCTATCTCACTGTGAGAGTGACCTTGCTACCCATATGGACCTTGTGAGTACGCTGGAGACGTCTCTAAGTGAATCGGAGAAGAACCGTACGTGGCCATTTCTCATACTCGACTAGTCTATTTCTGATAAGGTGTATTTCATTTGGCAGTCCGCAAAGCGCGGATGCAAGCAACCGAACTGGCTCGGGAGAGGGACTCTCTGAGTGCACAGGTAGACAGTCTTCGCAGCGAACTCCAAGAAGCTCGCCGGGAGGTTGCCACGGTGCGGAAGTCGATCGTGGAAGAGAAGCAATCACTGGAATCCAGGCTCGATGAGGAACGCCGAGCGAAGGAGCGTGCGCGCGCGCAACTCGACTCTCGGATGGAGGAACTTCAACGACGAAAGTCTAAGTTTGCTTGCCTTTAATCACAATTGCGTGGATTCGTTCTTTGCGTGGATGGATATAACCCTGCTGTGTCCTTTGACTTTTTCTTTGCCCTTCGTTGCGTGTTGTCTTTTGGCTTCGTATTTTCTAGCATAATTTGTTTTCCCAGTTTCTTTGACGGATACCCTGCTTGCCAGGCTAACTTTTACCGCTCCTTAGCTCCTCTACTTATGGTCTACTATGAAGTACTGCTAAACTGGCAACCTATGCATGTTATAATATGACATCTCCTGAAATACCGGCAGCGTTTAGTTGCGGAGGTTGACTATGATCAGACGCCGAGTACGTGTGCGTATGTAAATTTGGCAGTGTGAGGGTGAGTTCAGCCCACCCCACAATCGATTCCAAGGCTTCCAGCATGAGCTCTATTCCCCGCTTTGGTTATGCAGTTTTACGCACCCCTCTAATCCCCTGTAGGAGTGGGCTCGCTGCCAGCAGGTTCTACAGCACTGCGGCTCCACTGAAAGCCAAACGAGTCCTCCCATCATTGTCATTGGACAGTAAAGTATGTCGTGCATTGATCGAGCCCATACTCGAGTTACTCACGCCGATATCGCGTTTCTTAGGTGTGTTTGGTCACTGGCGCTGCAAGGGGCCTTGGATACAATTTCTGTCGGGCGTTCCTTCAATCGTGCATTTGCCCGCTTTCCATTGGCACTTATACTTCGATTAACACAACTACAGAGGATGTACGGAACTGGCCATCGTTGACTTGAAGGAAAGCGAGGCCCAGAAAGCAGCTGCCCAACTAGTCAGAGACGCATGTAGTAAGTCCCAGGCTATTGTTACACACCAGAACGATCAGTCAATGAACGACGTCCCAAGTCTTGAACAGTGACATGACACCAGAAGACTTCAATGTCATCAGCGTTGGCTGTGATGTATCCTCCGAGGTCGCCGTCCAGAAAGCGTTCGATACTGTGGTGGACACGTTTGGGCAGATCGACGCTGTTGTGGCTTCAGCGGGTGGGTGATTGTATTGATGTCCAAACGTGATTCCTCAAACATGGTCCGTTGATCTTCCCTTTTGATCGTTTAATTCACAATGTAGGTATCGTGGAGAACTATTCTGCTTTGGAGTACGGTGGCTAGTCCTGTGGCATTTGACTGCCAACTTGGACGCTTTTACTAACGTGATCGTGGCATTCAGTTACCCCTCTGACCGTATGAAACTGCTGTACGACATCAATGTACACGGAGCATTCTTCACGGCACGGGAGGCTGCAAGGAACATGATACCTCGGGGCAGTGGCTCTATCATACTCGTCGCAAGCATGAGTGCCTCCGTATGTCGGTCCGTTCCCGTTTTGCTATCTCAATTGATTTGGGACCTAGATCGTTAATATACCCCAAGTGAGTTGTCGAGTGCGCGGTTTTCGGACATCTGTGCTAATTATTCAGCTACAAACCCCCTACAATGCATCTAAAGCAGGTTAGTCGTTCTTGTTGCTAATGAAAGTTGTTCTGATTACGTGTGCCAATAGCGGTGAAGCACATGGCAGCTAGTTTAGCGGTCGAATGGGCAAAAAAGGGTGTTAGGGTCAACTCTCTGAGGTGAGGGAGGGGATCGTAGCTGGGGTTGATATACATGCTGAAGCGCGTTGCCATATAGTCCCGGATACATGCAGACGAAGCTCACGAAGACTATCCTTGCGCACAATCAGGAACTCAAGGTTGGTGTGTTGGTTAACAGTGTCCATGAGGGTCTAGATTGAACGTGCGACAGAAAACTTGGGAGGGTCTAACACCCATGGGGAGGGTATGTACTATCCGCTTCTGATCTAAAGCAGTGCTAAGCTAAATCGGTTATAGATGGGGGAACCTGAAGATCTTTCCGTATGCTGATTTCTCGCTCTATGAGGGGTTTTTGCTGAGTGTATTGCAGGGGGCTGTTGTTTTCCTCGCCAGTGATGCATCGCAGTTCATGACAGGGACGGATATGCGGGTTGACGGAGGATACTGCCTCCTTTGAAGAGTACTTACATAACTAGTAGGGTGTTGGTCTCGTAATGCAAGTTGGACTACATCACATGATCTTGGCACGGGAGCAGATCGCGTCTGATTCCGGTTTAGGGCATCTCAGCCGGCGGCAGTGAGCCGCGACGACGTCATACGGGCCTGGACATATTTGTCCTAAGGCAAACCTCGGTCATTAACCAAGCCGACCCTTTCTTCCTCCCTCCTTCAATGTCGACCCATCATTTCATCGCGACCACACAGAGACAGTCGCAATCAAAACCTGCCTCATCGCAGAACTCTTCTCAGATACCACCTGCTACATTTGAATTCACCAAGAGAAAGCGTTGGGCTGATCTTCTCATCCACGAACTTTCCGAAGCCATCATTTTCGTCCTCTCTAACGATGCCAAGGTCTGGTTCTGTGGGCGTGCCATCTCTGAGCTTCTTGGCTGGAGAGATGCCGACCTCATCGATCGCAACCTTACGGACTTCATCAACAGTAGGTGATACATGCATCGGCACAGTACACGTCGTCAACCCCCCGTTTTCCACAGCTGAAGACCAGCAAACATTCCACGTCGCATTCCAGGAATCACTCCGTACACGCATGGAGATGAACTCTTATATCCGTTTACAGTGTAGAAATGGATTCGTTTTGCAACACACTCCTCAATCGCAAGTGCTATTTGAGCTGAAAGGCTATCCGCTTTATATCGACAACGAATCCACCTCCCGCTGTTTCTTCGCCGTTGCAAAGCCCTTTCCGAGTCGAAACGTAGCCATGTAGGTCATCAACATCATGGGGTTGTTTATTTTCTACGTGAGACTGAGCTTGTTTCCCACCTCGAGGCTCAACACCTTCTTGGAGCTCAAGATCGAAAATGAGCGCTTGCAGCAGCGCCTTGCCGAGCTGCGTCTACATACTGCCTCACCTGCTGTCCCTTCACCTGGAAACTCAGTCCCGACCGGATACCTTCGTGGAGCACCAAATATTCGCATGGGGGCCACTGACATGTCTGGGTTATACCACCATTCTGCCCACTACCACTCATCAAATGCCACCTACGATGATATGATGCAACAAACTAACCAGACACGGGGTATTGGATACGATTCACAAGGTACCCACCCGTTTCGAACACAGTACCCTTCTTCCTCTGGGATGCAGCCAGAGGACGACATCGGAGATGATACCTCGAGGCGCAAAAAGGTTTCTGAGGATTTTCTACTGTGGACGTATTTCGATTAACAAACTCCTTTCTCAGATGCGCAAGATGCACGGAGGGGAACAACACGTCTGTGTTACCTGTGGACGAACAGATTCCCCAGAGTGGCGAAAGGTAGGCAGTACACGGGGTTATCAGATAGCATCAGAAACCAACACTTGGCATTCTGGAACAGGGACCTCAGGGACCCAAGACACTGTGTAACGCTTGTGGGCTACGTTGGGCCAAGGAAGTTCGCAGCAAAGGTGATGAAAATTCATCTGGAACAGGCCCAACAGGGACAAGTGGTGGGGCGGCGTGAACGCTGATTTCCTTGGTTGGGCATATTTTCCACGTTGGAATCGCACAATTTCCTGACATGGATATTGCAGTCATACAGATCGGTATAACAGCTTCGATATACACGGCACGCTGCCGGTTGGCAGAGAGCATCATTTCTTCACTTCTGATTTCTATTGCTTCTATTTGGATTTTCTTGACAGTTAACAATAGACTCCATATACACGCGGGCAAAGCGAACTATGCACGACAATGTATCATAGTATAAACAACTGCAGCATTGTATACTTGACCCTGATTCGTAGGTCGAATGTCACTCGATACGGATTTTTATCAGAGGCGGTTGCAAAGAAAGTGAAGTGGACGGAGCCAGCCGCTTCGATCTGTGATCCCGCCCAGCTTTCTCGTCATCCTGCACTGCATGCTCCGCATTATTGCCATATCGCTCGTTTCCGTTCCGCGCCTCCGTAACGACCCTTTCAAGCGTAGTACATGGGTCATAGATATGCCATGATGGGAGGCCCCACTCACCCCTGACGGAAACAATTATATGGGTAGCTTGGTCATGCCTAAGTGGCAGGTCGCAACTTTCAGCACATGACATCTCATAGGAATGAGACGACACATCGCAGAATATTCCTTCAGTCCCAAAACACCGCTTTTAGTGTTATCATTAGCAAAATAAACCGTGGACCTCTTCCACATTACGTGTAACTTCTGAGAGTGTATTACCATCGAGTGCATCCCTTAGGTCGCAGTGACCGCCGATGGAGTATGGTGGTGCTCAAGATTGGCCCCACTCTCCACCAGAATCCAAGCCACGTGGATGCATCAAAGATCAAAGGGAGGGGAAACTGCAAGCTTGCTTACGTTCGGTACGTTCGTGTGTGTGCAGCTGAGGACTGGCTACGTGGCCGCAGATGGGAAAATAGGTGTAAGCCTGGGCCCATCTGGGTTTCGGAATATTAATCCATCCTCGGTCAATAAATCGATTTACTCCACAATGGGTAGGAGTGGGGGATCAGAAACAGGAGAAGAGGTGTTCTTCTACTGCCAATCTCTCACCTGCTGTCGGGGGGGTTGGGTGAGGAGGGAGAAGGGTGTTACATGTTGTCCACGTGCCCACACGAGGTTCGATGGCCGAGAACGCCATGCGGGAAATTAGCTTATTCCCATCTCAATGCTTGGCTGGCGCAGGATCCGGGAGACTTTCGGTCGAGTTCTCTGGGTCGTTGGGTGTGTAAAAAGACCACGGGAGGATTTGTTTGGTTATCAGCGCTTCGTCTCACCATATTGCTGGACACAGGATCCCGTGCCTCAGTCGGCTTCTCTGGGTCATTGGATATGAATGGCTAATCCTTCAGTCGCACAATCGACGAAGGATGTCTCCTTTGTAGCCCGTTTCCAGCATTTCCAATGCCATTCTTGGCCTGTTCGTGCAAGTGCCCGATGCAACCTAGCGACATCCTACGACTTGCAGCAGTGCAATGAGCAGTTCCGCAAGTATTTCGGGCTTGTGGAGTTTCTGTTGATCTTTAGCTGATGCAGGCCGGAAGGGGAAGATAGCCTATCTAACAGGCGAGCATTCTGCAGCAAGTGTCCAAGCCCATGATGAAAGCACTTCACTTACTCATGTTTGCAGGACAGGCGGCAGTAGCAAAACAGATGCCTGGGGGCAATCGAAACCCCTGCGAGCGATGAAAACAATATCAGTTCGATGTTATATCTTCTGCTGTGTAACCTCAATTCACATATTGCAACGATGAACAGGTCGCTGTCGAGTGCCGCAAACCTGGGTTAGCATTCCTGTCAGCTGGAATTTCTGAAGAAACACCCTCCAATTAACTGTAAAGACAGGCCGTTCGCTGGACAAACCATCCAATTTACCCCAGTCGCCATGATGCTTGGAAGATACTGGATTCACCGAGGATGGAACTCACCTTCATGGGGCAAACACTTTCTCCTCACTTGGTATAGCTGCACAGTGGACTAGAGGTATACGGTTTTCGTTTGTAGGAATGGGGACATCAGGGCCACAATTTGATGGCAGCACAAAAGAACTGAACCACCAGGAGACAAGAACGAAATGAATGGGCTGCCTGCAGTGTTGTCCACGATGCACACGCGAACGTCCATCGCAGCTAGTATGACCTTGGAATACTTTCTCTGGCATTGGGACAAGCTGGACCCGTCCTACGAACCCCGAGATCGCGTCTCCGGCTTGGATAGCATCTGACCAACACTCCCTGAGGATACATGGTGGTGTTGATATCCGTCTATCGACTCTGCGAGACACATTGGCATTTCTCGTTGATCTCCGACCAGAAACAGGTGAGGTTAGGCCAAAGTGGAATGTGCATCGCATCGAGTGGAGATGGGTTTGGGCTCAACACCCAGACACCAGACCATTGTTCCGGGGCGTGATGAAAAGAGCTGTAAGAGGGTCAGACCGTCTGTCCACTTGACCGTTAGGCCCGAAGTACTAAGTAGACAGTGCATCTACTGATAATCCTGGCTCAGGTAAGCCAGCGTGCTTACAAGAGCGCTACTTTTGATGACCATGACGAGTTCGAATGCGAGAGAGGTGAACACTTCTCGTGGAACGAATCGTAGTGCATGTTCTTAGTCGAGAGTTGCACCATCCTCTACAGTACTCGCTTCCAATACACCCTGTACCCAGTGGCTCTACGCCGAGTATACTTACGGACCGGCAAAGCCCGGAATGGCAGGACTGCGCCGAGTTTCCAAGTAACGACACCACATTGCAGTAGTAGACTGACCGTCCTCTGCAGTCTGCAGCTTTTCGTCGTATCCTTTCATATCGAAACCAGCGGAAGAACCGATGACCACTCCAGAAGTTCATTCTATTGCGCAGACCCCAATCACTTGTCATGCCTTCAGTACAGACCGCACTCGTATGTCTCCAAACTGCAATCTTACGTGGATCGACTGAACTGACGAACTGTCGTTGGTGATGGTGTTCGTATCTCACCATCGGCGGTTCATTCAGAGTTGGCGCTGAGTCTCAACGACAACAATGTAAATATCTATACGAAACACGGGAGAGAGTGGCAGATGACGGAGACGCTGAGTGAGGTGTGTGGCAGCCGATCCAGAAGATATAGATCGTGATTAACTGTATGCACTCCCAATGTGCTATGATGCTATATGACATAGCACGACAAAGTGGTCACCTCGATCGACTGGGCTCCTCGCACGAACTGTATTGTTACGGCCTCACAGGACAGAAATGCTTATGTTTGGTCTCAGTCTCCCGACCCAGACACGGGTCGGATGACCTGGAAACCAACCCTTGTATTACTACGCATCAACCGCGCGGCGACGTTCGTCAGGTGGAGTCCCAACGAAGATAAATTCGCGGTTGCGAGCGGCGCGAGGTACGTTCCACGTGTTCTCTTTCTGTGTCAGTAGCGAACGATATTGGATGATAGGGCGATTGCCATCTGTTCGTTCGACCCGGAGAATAACTGGTGGGTCGCACGGCAGCTGAAGAAGCCCATCCGATCGACAGTGCTTTCGGTGGATTGGCACCCTAACAATGTTCTACTGGCTGCTGGAAGCGCTGATATGAAAGCGCGTGTTTTCTCTGCTTACATCAAAGACGTGGACAAGAGGTGGGTGCATCTCTATGCTACTTCTGATGCGGTGCTCGAGGGAGGTTATGCAGACCTGCCCCGACTGTGTGGGGCGAAAAGTTGCCGTTCAACACGGTTTGTGGTGAATATGCGAGCCCCGCTGGTGGGTGGGTCCACGCAGTGGGTTTCTCGCCATCCGGAGACGTGCTGGCATTTGCAAGTAAGTAAAGTGGGCACGTCATGACCGTACTTGTCAAACATTTTCGCGGTAGGCCATGACAGCTCCATCAATATAGTCTATCCTAATGGACCTACGATCTACAATATTCGCCTGCAATCCCTGCCGTCGGTGACGCTCATTTGGACGGCGGAAGACACGATCGTGGCAGCTGGACATGATTGCCAACCCGTCGTCTACTCTGGTAGTGCTTCTGGGTGGTCGTTGGCAGGGACACTCGATGACGCATCTGGTACTGGCAAGACGGGAGGGGCGAAGGCTGGAACGGTTGGTCGACTGAACAGCGCGGCGTTCAACACGTTTAGGAATGCAGACACGCGTGGGCACACGACTGAGACAGTGACCAACACCGAGTTGCATACTGTTCACCAGAATACGATCACGAGCGTGCGACCATATGAGAGGGAGAGTGGGGGCGAAGTCACGAGGGTGAGCACGAGTGGGGTGGATGGCAAGCTAGTGATTTGGAATGTGTCTGCCGTGTCTGGACTTGCGGGGAGACTGGGGGGTATGCGGGTGTAATACGAGTAAGATTGGCTGAGAGTGTATGAGATCCAAGTGAGACACACGGAACATATAAAGCAATTGTCCCTGACCGGCGGCTCTGATTGGCACCGAAGTAACGCGTGACGCGTGACAATTTGATGAGATCCGATCAGTCTCAGGTGCAAACCCAATCTTCAAGATCACCGCACAACGCACTTAAATCATCGCTCGTCCATTCGCATCTCTCAGTCATGGCCTCACCACAGTGCTTTTCTCCTCGCCCCTTCCCTCCCCCGGCTCTGGAGGATGTCCCCCTCGAGTACATCGTCGACCAACTCCACAAACTTGCCTCCCATTACTGGAATAAACCAGACACCGCCGACTGTATCGTAGGTATGAACCCCCATTCGCAGAGTCGTCTCTTCGTCTTACCATCCCATCTCTAGTCGTTCCTATTCCTAATCCTTCACATCCATCTACGTGTGTGCATGGTACAAGCCATCCTGACATTTATTCCATCCCCCATCTTACTCTACGGGTAAGCATCTACATTCGCGTTCACCCTCGCCCTACTGACGCGATGATCAGTTGCACAGCGACTACTTGTGTGCAAAATCGACTCTCTTCAGGGACCTCTTCAGCGGAAAGTCCCTTGACCGGCGTCCGTCGCCGCCTTCGCGCCCTTCGTCATCGTCATCATCGTCATCCTCGTCATCCTCGTCATCGACTCTTTCTCACATACCCCAGAACAACACACCATGTCTCTTACCTTCCTCTACGTCATCTCATCCCATTATCTTCCTTCCCGTTCCCGATCCGCGCTCTATACATCTTCTCATCCACTGGATCTACTTCGGTCGCACAGGCCACATCGAGACTTGTCTCGACCAAGGCGCCGTGAATTGGGAAGGACTTGCCCGAAACGTCGAGTATCTCGGGCTGACGACCGATATCAAGGTCTTTCTGGGACAATGGTATGGCAACTGGCTCTTGCCTGCGTGTAATCCACTGGGTTGTCATCGGCAGATGCTTAGTGATGATGGTGACGAGGACTGATAGTAATCATTATTGTCTTATTGTCTTCATGTTTTAGGATACGTTATTCACCCTTCGTACTATTTGTTTCAAAAGGGTAATATATTTATGGCCATGCGATGTCGCGTCCGTTGACAGGGACAACATTTCTATATAGGTATGCTACCAAGTTACATCTTACGATACAAGCCAGCACCCTTATGGCTCTTTCATGCGTGGTGCTTGAGATATCAGTGCATGTGGTTTGCGTCGAACATTCGTGACCAACCCTGCTGTACCTGTCATTCTAACTGAAAATGTTCAAGTGTTGAGTCGATACTGACACTCGCGATGACATGGCGTGGCTAGTTGGAGACGTCTACCCACATCAAACTAGCAATAACATCCTTCAAATAGGCGACAAGAAGGCTAGCATACACAAGAAAAACCGACGAGGTTCGAATCTGGGTAGTCACGAAGCCCATCCTTACCAAAGACACAATAGCAGGACTTGCACATGCATTATGACACATCAAACACAGTGCTTCAAGGAAGTCGCTTTGTTTTAGCTGCATATGTCACTTATACAAATTCTACGGATCCGGAAACAGACGCTTACACAGCAGCAGCAAGGTCATCCAGCCTTGTCCTTTTGTTGTTGGTGTATCCCCGACATCTAATCAAGATTCCTCAGACATTCCTGCCCATTGAATTCTTCATCATGGACTCTGATCAGTCGAAAAGCAGGAATCAGTGCTTCAGGCACTAGCAGCCCTTACCTCCTACAAAGGAACGCACGAATACGCCAGCTGAGCAATTGTCGCCAAGCCAGATCTCAATCACAGAATTCCGAGGCATCGCGCGCTCCCAATTTTCACTGCGACAGATCTTTTTGTTTCACTAGCTGCTGTTAATCTGGTGCCTTGCGACATACTTGGCAGGCATTCCTTTTGAGGAAAAAACCCGTCGTCGATGACATCGATGAGCGACCAAATCTGCTGAGGTCATATGTCCCAATGTCCACGTCCCCCTTGCCGACTCACCAAACGGTCAGATCTTGTCATCTTGGTGTCCATCAACTCTAAATAATTCTGATACAACGTATGTATTACGTAACATAAGGACATTTTAAAATGGTGCCGATCGTACATATCAGGTGGTGTAGGATCTCTTCGGATCTCTTCCCATTGTCAGCGGTTGGGACAAGACAGGTAATAGTCAGCACTCGACGACACAAGACAGATTAAGGTGGAAATGAATCAGATTCCTCATGAGTGCTGACACACGCCTACTTCAACTACCGATGAGAAGTAAACCAATGAGCTACCCTTGGATAGGTCTCCAGTGATGCAAGTCTGATATCGACACTCGAACAACCGGACAAGACTTGTATAGCCAAGGAGGTTCGTGTATGGCAGCAGAACGTTCGTAGTTGTAGGCCGAAAATGGTAGCGCGACGACCAAAAATACATGCTGCATCAAGAAAGGAGACGTAGATACAATTGGAACTTTCACACAACCGAAAGAAAAGGGTGTATAGTGGATAGGAATCGACACCTACTTCAGCTGCCGATGAGAAGTAAAGTAATTAAGGATGCCGACAGGTGCATCGCTCAACGTTCCCTTGCGTTTCATCATGTCAAGTCATCTTGTGATTCTGGCTGTCGATGATCATGTTGTCGATGGACAGGGGGAATGACGACCCGGAGCTTCTGAACGGTATTTGGTTCGGGGAGTGGTTTGTCCAGCCATGTCTCTGATAAGTGGGGTATGCCAGGAACCCACGGAGCCTAGCATGGCGCAAATTCAGAGCTTGAGAGGGGAACAACGGAGAACGGAAGGAATACGTACAACATACTGATGCCTCTCCATCGCCTCCCAATCAATGTTTTGCAGCCACTGGTGGTCCATTACAAGCCCTCTGACTCCCAATCTTTGTGAGGCATCGTAGGTAAGCAGCGCAGCCACAAACGACTTGAGTGTCTTTCCAATACGGATGTGTCTAGGCCACTTGTACTTTCCTGCTTCGACACGCTTGTATATCTCCCCTTCACCTTTGCCGTAGAATGGCTTCGAGATGAAGCCATAAGAATTTAGCACGGACGCAATAACCGCATACGTACCACTTGCTTTGCCAACATTTCATAGAGTATAACACCGCTTGACCACCAGTCGATGCCTCTTCCAACTGAGTCCTGGAGACAGATCAACTCCGGCGCCATATACACCGGTGTCCCAACCATCACCCAACTATTTTTCAAGCTATCCGACTCCAACTTGGCAAGCCCGAAATCCGCAAGAGCGAGGTACCCATCTGGTTTCACCAGTATATTAGTGGGTTTGAGGTCGCGATGAACAAGGCCATGTCCGTGGAGAAACATGAGTGCACAAGCGATGTTTGCATAGTAGAATCGCGCCGTCGCTGCATCTATTGGGCCCCGTTTATGGACGATCTCGTGCAATGAACCCGAGGGGATACATTCGAGCATCAAGTAAAGATTCGTAGAGTCGTGGAAGGAGTTGATCACCCCGTTGATGAATGGGCTCCATGGAAGCTTGCAAAGGCTGGCTATTTCGACATCCGTGTCATTAGGATGGCGCTACGAGACAGGTGTTGGTTAATATAAGTGGGAGGGGTAAAAAGTCGCATACCTCATCGAAACTTTGCATCTCGGCCTTGTTTAGAATTTTCATAGCGAAGACCGAGCCTGGACGTTCGATCCTATGTGGATTAGAACGTGGCCGTACGCGTACCAGGACAACGTTTCCATACGCTCCTTGACCTGAATAACAAGTATGATGACATGTCGCAGACGGCGCAACGATTGAAGGCACAGTCCTACCTAGTGTCCGAATGCATTCCAGGTCTCGCAAAGTGAGTGGCATGGGGCGAATTTCCTCCGGAGTAGCCACCATCTGGCCCTTGTAGTATCCATGAAACCCATGGATTTTGACGCCATCCTAAAAAACATTAATTGTAGTTCCCGAGAAACCGCGTGTGCACAGACGTACCCTGGTGAGGGTGGGTTTCCGATGTTGTTTCATATGTTTCTTCAGAGCCTCCTTACTCTGGGATCGTGCTTTGGTCCTTTTCGCTGGTCGCGTCGTATTACGACGAGCGCAGGATGAATGAGAGGCCGCACTACCACTGGAACTTCTGGTAGTGACTGCTGGTGTCAGGAGTGCCATTATTATCGTTTGGTTCCTACGTTGGTGATGTTCGAGATCTAGTTTGGTTGCCCTCCTTCTGAGATGCGAGGACGAACGCTAACGCAGTTGGGTGCTGTGATGGTGTGGATACTGACCGGGGCCATCCATGCTGGAAAATAAGTTTGTGAACGGGGTTGCTTTGACCATCGGTGGACTCCTTTCAGTGCGGTTATTGTGCACCCAGATTGGTGTGCACCTTGCTTTGTTGCCTCGTGACCGACTCGAGCACGGACTATGATCAATAGCGACATAGTCACCCATTGCTTTATTCCTCTATAGATCGAGACCCTATGAATGGATAACCTGGATGATGCTTTGTTCCTCGTGGCCTCGGTGCCAGTTTGCTGAAGACTATTGTTATAGATCTTTCCAAACCCCATGAATCCCGTCCAAATTACTGACACTCAACCTGCCGATTGGGTATACGTTTCCGAGGGTGGGGCTTCCATCGTATTTTCTTACAGAGGTAGAAAGGATCCCCGCTTCGATGGTCGAGTCCTCCGCCTGCGCAAAACTAATGTTCTGGGCTCTGGTGTAACACCAAGTTGCGATATTGATGGAGAGGAACCTGACGATCCCATGATCTCGTTTCAGAATGATATTATTTCGCAACTGGTTCCTCAGTCATTCCTCCCGGAGCTGGATGCTGTTCTGTTGGACTCTTCATGGCTACACGCACTTGAGCGCCTTCACAATGGAGATCGCCCGCTGGAAAGACGGATGAAGGATGAGATTGACAAGGGAAGAAGAAAGGGTGTCCTCGCGACGGATCTCATTGGAGGAGAGGACACGATCGCAGTGGAAATAAAGGTCAGGGTTCAGTTGGCTTACACCCTGACTGTCAACGCATCTCACCGACGCAGCCGAAGTGGGGGTTCCTGCCGAAAGCACATCATTTATCGGAGGAGACAGTGGCCATCAAGACATCGACCTGTCGGTTCTGCATGCACATGTTTCTTAGGTCGGAGGAGGGTGAATTTCTCTCAGAATATTGTCCCATGGATCTGTACTCGCAGGACGAAGCCCGTGTCAAGAAAGCCGTTCAGAATCTGTGGACTGGCTGGGCCAAGAGTAATGGCTCCCTGAACAATCTAAGAATATTCGCGTCTGGGAAAATGGTTAAACCTGCTCATGTACATGTCCTCGTTGGCTGGATCTGCCCTAACTGATTCGTCGTCCAGGACTCTTATGGTCATCTAGTTGATTTACTGGCTGGGGGCGAGCCTTTGACTTCAAGAACGGATCCCAAGGACGCGTTCATATCGCTGCTGGTGTCTATGCTGCTTTCTAGCAGGGTGCTGGAAGTCATATCTACGTTGCAACGCATGCTGGATGCGCTCGATATCGAAGGCCTTTCTAAGTTGCATTTGGAGAAAGCCAAGTCTGGTCTGACATCAATCATCACTGATCCAACTTACGATGACTGGCGGGACTTCGTTGCGTCCTACCGGACTGGTTACTGTACTTGGGACCATGCGAACCCCGATCCTGCAAATACCAACTGCTACTTGATAGCATATCTCCTATCAGCTACATTCAAGGACTGTTCTATCATCCTCAGGATTAAGCAGGGCAACCATTCGTCACACTCGGTTAGTATCATCGACCTCGATCAGAAGCCGATAAATCGGCTCGGAAAATGGGAGGAACTCGACAGGGTGATTGTCCAGCGGTACAGGAGTGCGAGTCAGCAGAAACGTTGTATCGATCAGTATCTCTTGTAACGATGGAATATATACAGACAGACATTTGTACTTTGACTTTGATCATGTGGTTTTCATCCGTCGGGTATGCTCCGTGCTGGGAGCCAGACCATTCACTTCCATCCTTTGCAGGCTAATACAATACCACTACCATGTTCCGCGTACCTGTTGCAACATCCATAGGCGCACGCGTACAGTCTACAGCCATATTCACTGCAAGGTGTCGTGCAAACTGCTTCAGAAACGCCTCCACATATAATGTAGATATTGCCGGTCTTACCGAAGAGCAAGCTGAGGTAGGTGTTCGGCTTCGTTCGGTGTTACTCCCACTGCCCTAGACCTTAGTTCCGCAATGCCGTGTCAGAGTTCGCTCAGCGCGAACTCTCTCCCAGAGCAGCAGAGATAGACCGAACCAACACTTTCCCAGCGGTTGGTACCTTCGTCTGTATGTACTGCCCTCAGGATCATCCATCTCCCTCTTTCCACAGGATGTCTGGGGAAAACTTGGGGCGATGGGCTTGCTTGGCGTCACTGTCTCGTCCAAGTACGGGGGACTTGACCTAGGCTATCTTCACCACACGATAGCCATGGAGGAACTCTCGCGTGCATCTGGATCTGTTGCTCTTTCTTATGGTGCCCACTCCAACTTGTGTGTAAATCAGATTCACCGGCATGGAACAGACGCACAGAAGGAGAAATATTTACCTGAACTCATCTCTGGCGAGAAAGTTGGTAGTCTGGCAATGAGTGAGCTTGGCAGTGGGTGTGTTCGTTCGTGTGATGTGTCTGCTGCATGTCACTGAGCACCTTACTAGGAGTGATGTCATTAGTATGAAACTACGAGCTGACAAGATTGACGGCGGTTGGAGGCTGAATGGTAACAAGTTTTGGTGAGCTTCCTCTTTCTTATTTGTGGCTGCCACTAATTGACAGCAGGATCACCAATGGTCCCACTGCTTCCACTTATGTAGTGTATGCGAAGACAAGACCGGACAAAGGTTCCAAGGGCATTACGACCTTCATTGTTGAAAGGAACTTTACTGGCTTCTCAACGCACCAGAAGCTGGATAAATTCGGCATGAGAGGCAGCGATACCTGCGAGCTGGTGTTTGAGAATTGTGAAGTCCCCGATGGTAAGAGAACTACGTATGCCGCCTTCCCCAAATTTATACCCCTGTTCCTTTTAGAGAATGTCCTAGGCGAGGTAAATAAAGGGGCCCGTGTCCTAATGTCAGGTCTCGATCTTGAACGGCTTGTTCTAAGCGGTGGACCGCTTGGGTAGGATCTCATCTACGTGATAGTATGTTGACCATGCTGATTGGAAAGAGTTTGATGCAAGCAGCATTCGATTATGCGGTGGAATACGTTCACCAGCGAAAGCAGTTCGGTCAAGCGGTTGGCACCTTCCAACTGATGCAGGCTAAGATCGCAGACATGTATACAAAGATTAATGCCAGCAGATCGTACGTTTATGCCGTTGCACGGGCATGTGATAGGGGTCATATTAGTAGACGAGTACGTGTTCTGTGTTTCAGGTCTCGGTGTTGTGCGCCTACATTTACCTTCAGGATTGTGCAGGTGCTATATTATACAGCACAGAGAGAGCCATCGAGGTAGCTATGGAAGGCATGCAATGTCTCGGCGGAAATGGGTACATCAACGGTCAGTTCAAAGCAGATCAGTCATCCCGTGATATGGTCTTATATTTTGGACAGACTATCCAATGGGCAGGATCTTAAGAGATTCTCGACTATATGCGGTCGGAGCTGGGACTCAGGAGATACGGAGAATGTTGATCGGAAGGGAATTCAATGAGGATTTTAAGTCGTAAAGGTCGTTCGCAGGCATGAACGTCAGCCTTACGCGTGACTAACCCATCATTAATATTTGTACATCCGGTACAATGATCTTAATGCCTGAACTTTCGTGGACTATCAGACCTTGGGCCCCAACCTCAATGGATTGGTATACCGATCCTTTCAGCAGTGAACCTAACTCCATTGCGCTTGGGTTCAACAGAGCAATTGTTCTCCGAACCTTTGGTGGGTTTTTCCTCCATAGTCAATGGTTCATCGCACAATGTAGGTTCGGCCACAATTAAAATCAAACAAGAAATAGCTCATTTCTTTGCCATGAACCAGCCATCTAAACTTCAACCTTATGATAATATATCCTGGATCATCATCTTCCTTCGATTCAACATCTTGATATTCCCTTCTGAGTTTGACGTGCGACGTCACATAGCCATCCGTGATGAGCGCCCTCTCTCGGAATAACAATAAAGTCCTGGAATTTAAGTACGCTAACATGTGCTACAATGACATAAAGAAGAACAGGAGAGACTGATTTCAGTGGCCAATAATAGTCGGGTACAATAATGTTGAAAGATTGCACGGTAAGGACAGGAGGTGCATCAATAGTGAGATCGATCTACGTACAACAAACAGAGCACAGTGGGGAAAGTAGGTATCGTATACAAGCAAATTAATTCAGATAAACTAGGCATAAAAAGGAAAGGAAAGTGTTCGCATATAAGTCTTACCGTAAATAGCGCGTGCGCGATACTGAGCTGGGTATATGATGGACATCAAAGAGATGTAGAGCTTGATGTCCCCTCTAATCTTTCTCGTCAAGGATCTTTTGCAACGCCAGTTCGCGCTCAGGATAGTAAACCATTATTGCTGGATCTTTACTACCGTGCACTTTTATCCCATGACGGAGAAGGGAATCCTTGCGGAGGAAGCTGTGCCTTATCAGCTACCAATCACTCAGAGGTATCGGGGGTGTCGCAGACTTACTGAAATTTACAAAGCAGACACTCATAGGGACCAGGCATATCTGCAGCCTTAGGTTTCACCACCCGGAGATGATATCTTGTCAAACGGTGGTGTCTTTCCCTTCCTGGGGTCACCCGCTGGCCGCACTCAGGACAAGGTTTTCCCAACTTTTTATCTTGCTGTAGACAGATTAGCTCGATGAGCAACTTACCAGGAATTATAAAAGAAAAAAATACTCACCCCTCGAACATTGTGTCGGCGGTCCGTGAGAGGTAGGTTTTTGGTACCGCGTGTCGTTTTGCTGCGCTTTGTTTTGGGGGGCTTAGAGGTCCCTTTTACCATCCCAGCATCGCATTCGGGTTCGTCCCTTCTGCGCTTGTGACGCGTTCCAGGGCGCGCTGGGGCCGTGGACGGCTCAGCACCGGGTAAACCTACGGATTGCTCAAGATGCGAAGGCAAATCGGGTGGGGGATGTTCAGAGCTCGCTTGAACCGGAGCTGTATCGGTCAATACCCAATCTACCCAGGTGGTGTCGATATCTGTGGAGGATCCATTCACAAAATCTTCCAGGGTAAAGTCAGGGAGTGTCGAAACCGTCTCCAAGCCTGCAAAGGGCATAGCACTTTGTTCTTGTTGAACGGCGACGTCAAGAAATTCATTCTGACCGTGATGAGTGACCGTAGGCGTCGTGTAATGCAAGTTCGTATGCAATTGGGAGTGAGAATCGAAGGGAACCCCAAAATCGGAGGAGAATTGATAAAATTGATGAGAAAGTTGCTCGTGTTCCAGTGTGCTGGGGTAGGACGGGTACGTGGTCGGTGGCTCCGCCGTAAATGTGAACTCGAAAGACGTAGGCAACTCAGGAAGGTTGTTTGGCGTGAGATCTCGAAGAGATTCATTGGAAGCCACGGTCGTATATCCCGCGGGGGGACAAAAGCTAGCCTGAGTTGCAACGCAAGACGAACTAGCATAATTGCACGGTTGTGAAGGATGGGATTGAGAGACATAAAGAGTACCGGATGAATCGTGTATTTGTGAAGGTTGGGAGTCAGGGAGGGAGGGTAAGGTTATCCCAGTAGCCACGTTCGAGTGGCATGCCATTTGTGAACCTAGCATGAATAGGGGCAACGTTGACCAACCGCCGCTTGGCATTTGTCCATTATCCTGTCCCACGTCTTCGAGACTAGCCATCATAACTTGGGGCATCGTCGTGCCTGGTAAGCATGGTGTAGCGGGGAAGGAGCTTAACGCAGAGGAAGAAGTCCGCGAGGAAGACCGAGAAGGTGCGGTGTCGTTGGAAGCCGGGACTTGCAGATCACACAACGGTGCCGAGGCCTCTACGCCAGGTCCCAACGGCTGCAAAGGGGGATAGATGGAGTGCCAAATCAAACGCACAGGTCCAGCTTGTGCGGTGTTCTCAAACGCGTCGTTACGCGTCGCATGCGACGTAACACGCTCCGCTGAAGCCGCAAACATCAAGACGTATCAAACAAGGCTGTCGGAACGTAGAAACGGATAAGGTCCAGCGGGATGATGAACCAAAGGCGAAGATGGTAAAACAGGCGATGGTCGTGTCTGAATTTATAGGCCCTCAGAGGTTACTCAGTTTAATGTCACAACAGCTTTGTCGTGCCAATAACAACGAAAAGCAATAATCCGAAATACCTGAGGTATTCACCCCATTTGCGGGGGCGCTATTGTCCCCTTGAACAGAAAATGGGAAAAAAAGGTAATCATGCTCATGAATACACGCACCAAGATCGATCTGCTTCTGTGGAACGTACAGCTTTGGAAGCGCTTTGGCAAATGGCCGGAGTTTTCCGTTTCCATGTTGCGACTTCACATTTCACACTGCTAGCCACTGGAAAATATCTTTTGAGAGTTGACAATATATTCCACGATGGATTTGTTAGAGTACCAAGACACATATGCCGTCATTACATTCTCATTGTCCACAGTCACGACAAATCGGTGAATAATCAAAGTAACGATTCCCCTAACGCAGAGTGTAGAATGTAAGCTGACAGTTACAAGAACACTCTCGATGTAAACGTACCTAGTGCCGAACGGACGAGCGAGCAACCTACTGTTACAGTCTGACGGACGCTCTCTGGGTCAGCCAGGGAGGGATTAACCTCCTACTACATTGTGAGAAATGGAAGGCGTGACCACCAACAAAGCACAAATCACGCACCATCAGATCAAGAGCTACAAGAAGCCCCGTTTCGTGGATCGCCTCACAAATATAGTGACCCTCCCTAAAAGTTAAACCTCCGCGCACCTATTATATTGACGAGTCAATGGGGGCGGCGCTTCTTGGGTGGACATTGACTCACTGGTGTTCCGGTTGAAGGAGCCACTGAAGGGTCGAGAGCATCTACATCAAAACTTAAGTGGATCGGTAAGTCGCGGTTTGGATTGACATGGTCGAGGGCCATCTCCACCACCCGCCCAATCCCATATTTGTCAACTTCATGCATGCTAAAAGCTCTAATATTGTTCTCCTTCAGGATTTTCTTCTCTCCAGCATCCAGGTCACGCAGACCAATGTAGACGAGACGTTCGGGTTTTAGGGAGGGCTTAACCCAGGAAAACTCGGGTATCTCCACCCCCAATCCAAGAAGAAATGACACAGGCATCCCATGAATGTTCCCTGCATCACGGTTATCTTACACCCATAACGATATGGGTACCAAGGATACGTACCACTAACTGTTGTTTCAGCGGTATTGATGTCTGCATGGGCATCCACCCATACGACGCATGCATCCGGGTACGACCTTCGTTGCCAATGTCAGTGTCAGGGAAGGGCTGATAGGAAATACATACTTCAGTGTCCCTGATATGGTGCCCATGGCCTATGATCGAGGAATCAAAACGTAAAAAGACAAGCTACGAATGATTTACACACAAGAGAGTGATCCCCTCCCAAGGTGACTGGTAATCGGCCATTCCTCACGTGTTCGCCAACAACGTTCGCTACGCCTTCACAAACGCGAGACACGAGTCTCGGATTCTTGAGTTTGCCGATCGGTGGGTCTGAAGCAGTAGAGATCTCCTCAAACTGATGATGTCCATCGAAAAGGACATGCCAGCCCAGTTCCTCGAGCTGAGTAACTAACCCCGCTTCAACCAGGTGAATCGGACCCTTGTCAACACCGAGCTTTGGCTTTAAGACATGTTAGCTGACCAAGTCATGTCCAGTGAAGAGATGAACACGCACCTGGCCGCCACTTTACATGATAACAGTGAATGAGCATAAGCCCGCATTATGTCATGGTCAGGTAATTTTGCCTTACCTGAAGGGACAACCAACGACCTGCACTCAAAGACTGAGCAACTGACGCATGCGAGAAACAAGGTCACTCACAGCGATGGTCTTTGGATTGGGAAGGAACTTGGTGATGAGCGCAGACATGGCAGATGGATGAAAGGATGGAATGAATGAAGGCTACCAGTGAAACTACCGACCGTTCTTATTTCAATCCGTTCCCCGATTTCCCGACTCCCAAGATCCGTTGAGCGGTACTTTCCGACGCCTCAGCCTCGGTCTCTCCACGTCGTCGCAGTGGCATTCGCTGCGATCTCTCCGGAAACATCGACTTGGGCAAAAGTCGCGGACATCAGTACATTGTCTTGTGCGGCGACACTTTCGCTTTGTCCGAGAAACTATGTTTCTCATGCAACGGGTCTACTGTCTCATCATTTTCGGTGTCCCTGTAATCAAGTAGCACCCAAGAATAGCCCACAAATAGCGAATATGCCTGGTATTTAAATTTGGACTGGCACTGGGCGCTCGTTGTTCACGCAGCCCTGTATAGGAGACCAACCCTTTTCCTCTGACAGGGTATAAACTTGCTTGACATGAAGGCAACAATCTTATCTGTAGGAATCAGGACAGCCAGGGTTGGGCCTATAAATGCTTGAGCGCCATCGATCGTTTCCATCACTTGTGGTTGTTTTTCTCTTCTCCCTCTCGTCCCTTCACCCAGTAAATGAGCACGTCTGCTAGTAGGTCTTCTTCTACATACCCTTCTCGAAGTGGGACTCCGCATTTCAGGGACATAGTAAGTGTCCACAAATAGCAATCTCGAAGCTCCCAGACTTTCCCTCTCCCCCTCTGCGACGTGCACCTCCATTTACCCCCTATATCTTAGGTCGCACACGTTACTCACCAGGTTCATGATATCATGAAACACTTCAAACATGAAAAGGAATCTGAGGCCCATCAGGTAATCATCGATCATCTCTTGGCAGCGCTTTCCGTAAATCCTATCTCTCACGCAGATCTTCCGTCAACAAGCTGGTCACAAGCCCAAGGGGATCATACCCGATACAATCAACCCTGTTAGTGCCTTGCACTCTCTTTGTCGTCCACTTTCTAAACCAAACAGGATGAGGAAACAGTCCCAGGGATTGAGCATCCTGGCAGCACCGGTGTTATCTATTGCTCCGATCGCGCCATGGCCAATGGTTTCTGCTATCATGATGCTGAAGACTGGGCAAATCTTGGTCAGGGAGCCCCAGAAGTTGGTCCTATTCCAGATGCACCTCCCCGTGTGGACACGATCCCCGTACCTGTAGGCTCGTTGGAGTATGCTCCGACTACTGGTGTCAGAGGTATGTCCCTTTAAGCGCGTTGTTCCTCCTTTCTCACAGTTTTCAGCTCTGCGAGAGGCAGTTGCAAATTTGTACAACCATACGTATCGTCAGGGAAAAGCCAGCCAATACACTTATGAGAACGTCTGTATCGTCCCCGGTGGTCGTTCCGGATTATCTAGAGTTGCTGCTGTTGTTGGAGACGTGTACTGTGTACTGTTCTTTCTTTCTCTTATCCTATCCCTATTGACTTCAGTGCAAGTCATACCAAATTCCGGACTACACAGCATATGACCAAGTTCTAAGTGCGTTCAAACGACTTGTTCCAGTCCCTACTGTGTATGTACTCCCCGGCTCTTTGAATTCCCCTGCTGACCCGTTACTAGCCTCGATCCCAAGGTTCATAGATTTCACGCGTCGAATTTATCCATCTTGCTGACCTACTAACAAACCAGCACAAGTACTGCCTTGACATTGAACAGACAAAGGTATGGGAACGGAAGAATGTAGTACCTCTCAGCTGACAGAAGCCAGAGAGACATATGTAACCAAGGACTTGCCGTTATTATCGCCTCAAATCCCCGCAACCCTACGGGCCAAGTGATCGCGTACGTCATCTCAGCGCCTCCGGAACGTTGCGTCTAACGCCATGGTTGTAGAGGCAAAAAGCTAAAGGAGCTTGTCTCCTTGAGCAGGGAAGGCACGACACTTATCCTTGACGAGGTAAGCCCTCCCCGATATAGCCTATACATACATGCTTACTTCTGTGTTACTTGTGCCACGCAGTTCTATTCCTGGTACATATATCATGATCACGAGAAGGACTTCGGCAGGTCCGTCTCCTCCGCGGAGTACATTGAAGACGTGAACGCGGACCCCGTTATTATCATCGACGGACTCACCAAGGTCAGTTCCGTCACTACAGCGATTGCAGTAAGCTGATCCATTGAACAGAACTGGCGTCTGCCTGGTTGGCGTGTATGTTGGGTTATTGGGCCGAAGAACCTAGTCACTGCCCTTTCCCAGTCTGGTTGGTCCTCTTATGATATGCTACCCGTCAAACTAACCAGATCTCAGGTTCATTCTTGGATGGTGGTGCAAATCACCCGTAAGTTATCGACACGATTTGGAGTTTATCTCTTATCTGATCATTGTTTTCTACTAGCTTGCAGCTTGCTGCGATCCCCCTTTTGGACCCCGCCCGTGTTGCAGCTGAGAGGGTACTTCTTGATGAGTTTATTCTTTGGTGTGTACCTACTGACCCCTTTCCATACAGCTCGCTCTCCAGAGGCACTTTCAGATGAAACGTGATCATGTTCTGAAACGCTTACGGGAGTTCCAACTCGACGTGGACATCCCACCTCAAGCCACTTTCTACATATGGCTTAACCTGGAGAAGCTGCCTGCTCCATTGAACAACGGTTTGGTGTGTCCTCCCTTCTTGTTCCGAGTAGCATGTAGACTTAATGTAGGGGGGCGGTATAGACGTTCTTCGAGGAGCTTTTAAAAGAAAAGACCATCGTTATACCTGGCATTTTCTTTGATATCAATCCTGCGCACCGAAGGAACCTATTTAATTCTCCCTGCCACCATTTTGTCCGTTTCTCGTTTGGACCTCCTTTGGAGGAGCTTGATAGGGGTTAGTGTGGTGTTTCTGCTCGCACGGATCTAGCTCACAATGTTGTCACAGGCCTCGATGCCATTGAGAGAGTTATTAAAACAGCCCGGGCAGGCACAAAGAAATTTGGCCACAGCTATAAGAAGAGTATGGAGAGCAGCTCCAGCGATCAAATTTGAGTATCAAATGGACAACCCTAGTCATAAAATCAAAATGTGGGGTTGAAATGTAAACTATGTACTATATAACGAGAAGATTAGTGTTACAGTGAAGGATCAAACGTGGCGAACGCCTTTTTAAAGCTTTCTGCATCTGCCTTGTCTCCCTCTTCGGTAAGCATGCAACTTTTCCAATCAAGCCTCTCTGGGATGTTCAAGAGGGTTACCAAAACTTGTCTGACGGAGATGTGAGATAACACAGAGAGTTCTGCACCGTCGCACACCTACCTCCCAAATTGAACACTGAATGGAACATGGCTCTTCATTATATGGACCATCTTGCGACCATCGGGTAGGTCAACGCGAAAATAGCTTAGTTGACCACCACTGCAAGCTGCCAATGCACTTTCCACGTCGGATTCGAAATCGATGCCGAGTGCGCGACCTTCATTTACGAAGGAATCTTCGACTTTGTCTTGTAGATGACACGGAACAGGAACGGCCTGAACATGCGCGTGTCCGCCTTTCGAACTCAATCGTCCAACTTCAAAGAACACAGCTGCAGCACCATATTTAGCAAAAAGCTTTCTGAGAGCACCTTTGTACCTTAGATTACTATTAGCTCGCCAAATACTAAGTATATGCTGAGGATACCCATACTTTTCGGTCTCTTCGATAATAGGTGGCGCAATGTCTGGGGGGATGGTTGTAAAGGTGGGTTGATGGGAAATGGGAACAATTAAAACATGGCCACCCCCAGGGACAGGGGATATATCGTCGCATGAGGACGACTGTGTGGGGATAATTTGACCTTTGGGCAGAGTCACGTAACACTCGGCACCAATGGAAACAATAAGGTGTTTTCTGTAAACAATGTGAGGATCGACTGGCTTGAGTTATCAACGACACATACGCCAATTTGGGGTTTGAAAGGCAAAACCAACATTCATCCGCTGGAAAGAGCCCGTAAGTGAACACATAACAAGTATCTGCATGGTGACGTACGTCCGATTTCCTTGGGTGGCCCTTTTTTACTTCTTCCGCCACGAGAGTGTGAACTTCGCTCGTTTGGTACCGGGCAGTCCTCAATGTAGTGCAGCTCACTTCCACAAGCTCGACACACGTATCCTTCTCTCGGCTTGCGTCCGCCAGTATCCCCGACAGCGTGCTTGGTGGGACAGTCACGAACAAGATGTCCCGGGACGTTACAAATCCTGCATATGTAACCCTCTGGCGGTTTTGTTCTCTCAGGGCATTCGTTGATGAAATGCTGAATAACATGTGAGAAAATGCCCTCTGAATATTGAAGCCATGGGATTCACCTCTGTTGACTTACAACGCTTGCATTCGTATCCAGGTGGTGGTTTGCTTTGTTCACTACTTGGCTTATCTACAACATTCGTCATCAACAATGGCTGCAAAGGATGGAACCATGTACCCTACCTGTCTTCGGACGCTTTTCAGCATGCCCGATGTCCCCCCACAGAAAATTTGGTCCATCTGATTGCCCAAAGGCTCGCTTCTGCACACGGGGAGCTACTTCTGTGAAGGGGTTTACGGTTGTGTTCGACGGTCGGTTTGCTGGCGGGGGGGATGGAGCGATACTAAATGCATAGAACCACTGAAAAGGCATGAGTATCTGGACCTCATGGACGAATAGGGTGACCCACCCTTTCCTTCTTCCCATTTCCTTGATCACTCCCAAACGCCCCTAGGCTAATAAAGCGGGTAATCCTGCCACCTTCATCCACCCACAGAAATGGTTCGCGTTCCCAGAACCTGGATGAATGACCACCTCTCCCTGCAAAATGATACCGTGGCTTTACTTTCTGGACTACGCCATCTAGTGGAGATGACCCGGAGGACGCGAATTCTAGAGAGGGAAGAGCGACGGAGCTGTATGAGGTGACTGAGGCAGGCCAGTCATTTGTGATGAGGATGTCTACGAGCTGCGACGATGACGCTGTGTCGCGAATAGCAGCAAGGGAGCTATAATTCTGACCTTTGGCATCCACCAGTGACTTGGAGAGTGTGTTAGATAACAAGCGCTCTGTGGTATGGGTCGTATAGAATGGTGAAGCAAACCCCTAACAGGCGCGTCAGCTACATGAGGCATAAATTCGAAGTTACGCACTGGCGCCGCTTCTGAGGAGTTGTAGATGTCAGTGTTGTAGATTCCACCCAGACATGCTATCCGAAGACCATGAGCGGTTGTGATCAAACCAGACTTGTCTGGTGGGTTGGTGTTAAGAAGACAATACTTGGGGCTGAAATTGTTACTTACTCAGAAGAAAGACATCCTTACAAAGTTCACCACCTGTGTTTGCATACTTTTTGATAACAATTTCCGGTAGAGGGTTTGCACCCTGCATTATGTAGCACTTCAGGGGTACTAGATCGTGAGTCAAAAGGTCGTTCTGTGAAAGCAGTACAACAGGTATACCTGGTATGGCCCCATCGAGTAACTCAGTCAATTCATCTTGTACAGAACTGCCCGCGTCCGCAGCTTGTAGTGGACCGAAGAAATCGCCGACACACAACACGCAATCGAATTTACCGTGTTTTGCATCTATAGACTTAATCTTGGTAAAGAGCTCACGAAATGAACCCAGAGCAGAACCAACAGTCAATCTATAGTTGTTATAGACTGAGTAGGACACCGTGAGTGGGAATTGACTTACATTTTGACTGATGGAGTGGTAGATGCCATGGAAAGAGTCAACTTTAGACGAGCTCACGTGACTATACACGACACCCTATGGCATACTTGACCTAGTGACTTCCTACAACAATGCGATTTCCCAGTCATATAATCACCTGGGAAGCTTCATAGAATTAAAACGTTTCTACTCTGTTATCAAATAACTTCATCCTCTCATAATTCATAAAGGCGGGACGTAGGAGAGATAGGCTAGGAAGCCACCTGTGTACATTGAGGATAGGGACCCTGGCTAATACCCATTACATAAAATTCCAGGCATAATCTGTCAAATAAATAGAGACAAAACAATCCACACACACCTTTTATTTTTTCCAACGGAAGCAGCTACAGCAACTGCAGTGGGCTAAGCTATACCTCGTGAAGGGAAGCCTTGCGTATGTACATCTTCTTGAACAGCCAGGAGTATTTCATCCAGATCATGGCCCCAAAGAGAAACATCAATCTTGACAGTGCCTCTCGCAAAGAACAGCAGATCCCTTGTCTTTTTGTAGCACAGCTTGGCCAGGACCAATCCCAGGGGACTCCTTTCACGTACAGTAACCTGATGCTTTCAAGGCTGGTGGCTGTTGGCTAGATGCGAGTTATAGCACACAAGGCCTTCGAATGGAACTTATAATGATGAATTGTGCCCCAAGCAGACGGTCCTTCGTTTCCCGATGGGGGTGTAGGACTAGAGACGAGTGGTCTATGAATATGCAGCATAGGTAGCACTTATGCGGTGCCTGGAACGAGTCCCTCAGGTTACTCTTATGTTCATCGGAGCCAATTACGGTGCATTGTGGGTTGTTGCCTGTCGTCCAAATTATGACCCCTTCAGAGAATGGATGGCACAGGTTTTATATACCTCTTTGGAAGCCATCAGAAAACGTCTGGCTGTTACTGTTATCACTCTCCTCGCTACCAAGGCATGCAAATGGCTTGGCTACAGTCTTACAGGTTTTCATTGTCATCTTGGTGTTGTAGGTTGGGGAGCTAGCGTCATGGCTACCGCTATACTAGTATGATAAAAATAATAATCAGTGTTGTTGGGATGCAAGTTCATGGGCGGCCAGAAGCTGTGTGCTAAGTATCTTGCACTTCCAATGCCGACGTGGCTTTAGAGGCAGAACTTGCAGTATCCCGCGAACAAGTGCCTGATAATGAATAGACAACGTGAAACGAAGCACCTGCGACCCCATAAGGAACGTCGCGCTCTGTGTCATCATGTGTTCACTGGGCCATCCAGCACGCCGAGAATGAAAGCACCAATAGTATCAGTTGACATTAGCTCCGACCACGATCCCGTGTCCACCACATCTCTACCACTGCCACCGATGCCACTGCCTGCAAACAATGACCACACTCATCTGGACAACGGAGACGCCGTTCACCAATGGCGGTATCAGTGAGTGCGGATGACGTCCAGGAATTGTACAGACACGACAGAAAATACCTAGTGGGCAGCTGACACGTATGTAGAGTATCAAGCTATGCAATCCTGATCACCAGGATCCGGGACAAGTAGATGTCGGTCGCCAGGGGAAATGAACAAGATTTTTAGTTGTAACCTTGATGGGCGCTTTGTTCGCCAAATGTATCCCGCTTATTGTTCCAACTCTCTAATTCCATGGGGTGTCCCTGCCACGCCCTCGTTCCTCCTTGGTCGCGTACCATTCCCCTTCTGGTGTAGCTTGTTCTCTTGCAGGAACTTCCGAGGTTCAGGCGAACTCATCATATAAGCCCTACCCCTCTCTTTCGAACCCGCAAGACATTTGGTACCGCGGGAATAATCACCTCCAGGATCTCCATGCTCCATCTGCCAGTGTTGCGCCATCTTTTTGTGTTTCTCACATCCCTCGTGCTAGCTTCGCCAGTTCCTCCGCAGGATCAGGACACTCAACTATGGGGCCCCTCTCTTAATCGCGTCCGATCTAATTACCTCACTTGTACTCCCAAGTTTCTTAGTCCACCCGGCGCAATCACACAAGGATTAACTATACACACACCCCTTGGACCTGCCTATGGTGTCATAAATACACCCTCTGTGAACAGGTTTGTTGTTAAATACGCTTCTGCTCAGCGATGGCAGCCCTCCACTCTGGCTACCACTTGGGAGCTCCCGTACGTGGATTTTTTGACTGGCGTTGACCCCTCATACATAATTACACGCTGCAGAAATGGCTCCACGAACGCGTCCACGTTACCTCCGATGTGTCCTCAGCCTTATGTGTCCAGCTCCTCCTTTTCTGAAGACTGTTTGGCAATGGTTCTTTATGTCCCAACATCCCTGACATTCCAGGACCGTGTCCCCACACTGATGTGGTAAGACAGCTGTCTTTACTCCACCCGTTACTTCTAATCAAGCACATGCAGGATTCATGGTGGTTCTTTCATGGTTGGCTCAGCCAGCGGTCCCGGTATGGATGCATCTGCTCTGGCATCTGCTACTAGTTCGATCATCGCCGTCGTCCAATATCGCTTGGGCGCAGTAAGTTCGTTAGTGTGTCCTCATTGTACTTATTAATGTTTTCTGTAGCTTGGTTTCATCGCTCCTAACGGTCAAACCAACTTGGGCGTCAAAGATGTCGTCAACGCACTTCAATTCTTAAACAAAGTTCTTCCAAGTTTCGGAGGTAGTGGATCACAGATTACCCTGGCAGGTCAAAGCAGCGGTGCGAATATGATCCGCGCACTCTTAGCAGTCCCCTCCGTACAACCTCTTTTCCAGGCGGCAATTCTCCAGTCCGATCCGATGGTTTGTCGCGTTCTAGCTTGCTCAGTATCATAGAACTCATACATCCCAGGATTATGGCTTCCTTTCTCCGTCGGACCAACAACTGTTGCAGGACTATTTCCTCTCTATTTTACCGTGCCACGCTTCCGACACCGCGTGTTTGAATGCACTACCCGTTGACCAGATCGTCAACAGCATCGGTCTTAACCAGTTTTATAACGCGTCCACGATTGTTCCTGCAGCTACACAAGTAGAGCCAATGCGCGTCGTTAATGATGGCTCTTTTATAACTTCCACTCTGGACTCGTCATCTCCATTTCCGGAAGTATCCAAACCTATTTTACTCACAACCGTCGCCGACGAAGCCGGATACACAATATATAGTGCTCTCCCTAATCCCATCCTCCCAGCCGAATACCAGGCTATCGTGAATAGTTCATTCGGGGAAACTCGATGCAAAATTCTCATGGACACGCAATCTTATGCGATTCAGGAGCCTCCCATTTCTGACTACAGACCACAGCTGGAGGTACTAGGAACTGACTTTATCTGGCGTTGCCCGACGTGGACGTTTGCTCGGAACTGGGCGTCCCATGGTGGCACAGCCTATGTCGGACTGTTCGTCGTTGGTGCAAGTTACCCAGGGAATTCGCAAGTCCCGTTCTGTACTCAACCCGGTGTGGTTTGTCACCAAGACGATATTGAAATCGTGGTAAGTTTCACTTCTGACCCTTCATCCATGACTAGTCCAGTGACCATCAGTTCTTGTAGTTCGGTACCGTTCAGAGCCCTACTGCTGCACAGTCTGCTTTGATAGCTGAGATCCAGGCGCGGTACAAGTCGTTCATGTATGGCAGGGACCCAAATCCTTCTGGTGCCTCATATCTAAAATGGCAAGCCACTGGAAGCTCCGACGTCAATGCTATTCTCCTTGGTGACTCAGGAAAAGCAAATATCGGGTCATGTACTCCAGATTTCTGGGGTGCAGAGGTACCTTATGACTATCAAGTATTCGATATTTAAGTTTTGGAAACGAATATATGGACAGCAACCATCGCGGAATATATCTACTGTAATCATCTTGCTTTTGTTTAATTCCATTCGCACCTCACTCGAACTTTTCACTTTGGTTTGGCTGGGTTAGTTGTTATTAGAGTTGCTTACTAGCATATCGTGTAGCTCAAATTCTTATATGATGCGTATCCGTAGTAAAAGCAGATTGATTCTGGGTATTACAAAGTTGTCAAGGGAGGGCACATTGACTGATGCTGGTGAAGTTCGCAGAACGTCATAACTTAGCGGTGGTAATATCAAATACCTCGGAGAGGTCGTCTTTGAAGATGTCGAAGTTGCGTCTTAGATCGATTTTCGAGAAAACCTGTAGTTACTCAGAATCGCGTCAATTCCGTCTGTAGATCCTTACCGTCCCCTTCCGCTTCACCATAGCCCTGTGGTGCCGTCCTGGAGGGCCACCCCGCAGCTCGTCACCTTCATAAAGAAACATTTCTTCTTTGGACTCCGGATCACGATGTAACTTCGGCTGTATAACTAACCGGCCAAAAGGCCCTTGGGACAAGAGCAATACTTTGTCTCGTTGATCGCGCGTGTTAATGTTACCTGTCAGTAATTGGCACAGGGTGTCAAGAAGGTAATACTGTGGAGGTGGTAAATTGATGTTTCCTTTCCGAAACTCCGCGATGGCTAAGGAAGGTCGGACGAAACACGTCGATATGACTTCTTGTCCACCATCTGGAGTAGGTACCGTGTCTATCCTTTGTTCGCAGGGTAGTGTGTTCAAGGACTCTCGAAGGAACGTGATATAGAACTGCGTCCGAAAGCGCCTGTGCTGAATCAACACCGGAAACGGGTAAAGGTGATATGTCATCACCTTGGAATGATCAGTGGCGTAACCCAAGTCGTGAAAGGATAAAGAGATGTTAAGTCTGTTTCGCACCCGTGACAGCGAAGAAATGTTCGGAAATCCAAATTTCGCTCGTAAATAGCATGTCTAGCCTGCTCCAATGTGGATTTATTCAAAGGATGGAGGGACACTGGAGATGCAACAAGTAGTCCCGTCTCTTCAAAAGTTTCCCGAATGGCGGTCATCGCTAAGGAAGTATCTTGATCGGCATCAAAATTCCCCCCTGGGAAGACCTTCCAGGCCAGACAGTTCAGCTGGTCCAGTGTGGGTTACAACGATGGAATCTTACATGTGTACCCGCGAAGGAACGTGCCTGCGTGTTGCGTTGGACGAGTAAAACCTCGTTGTGTTCATTGACAAGGATCAAACTAGCAGAAGGCCGAGGCGTGTCGGATACAGTGGTGGACATCCTACGCCTCCCCAGAGCCAAGATGGCCTTTGACAGGGTAGTTGGTACTTGGTTAATTGAAGCCCTGACGAAAAGTTGAAGATTTGAGCTACTACTAAGGCAAGGTCAGCTTGCATGTACTTGAACCTATAACTCGTACCAGGGGCGGACTAACAGACCCACTAGTAACGACATGGAACCAATCGACCAGGAGCGAGGGCTACGACGCACGTGATCTTAGATCGCTGCCCCTTTGCTCGACACCATACTGGTTCAGGATCCCTGGAACGATATCCATCGTGCACTAGTACACGCTTCTGTCGCAGTTGCGAACAACAAGTGGTAACGTCTTGCAATGCCAGCCGACGCTCTCACTACCAACGATACAACCACTGCCGCCATTAATCTTGACCCACCCTCCATAGAGGTGCGCAAAGACGTTGGCGTTGTAATCTGACCATGCACCCGTTGAAAAGCGACGCGTAAACAGGCTAACGATGGTTTAAATTCCGACGAAACTTGGATACATTTATCATTCTCATGGGCCGGAAAGGCTTTCAGCCTCGATTTGGCCGAGTCAGACAGGTATGTCAGTCTTGGACACGGTAGCTGAGCCCATCTCACTACACAATACAATAGAGTTTATGATTTGAAGGCCGCCCTTTCAACACTTACCACTGTCCCTCCAGAGAGACAGAAGATCCTCGGACTTGTGAAGGGGAAACTTCCTTCAGATGAAGGGAGAATGTATGGGGTGCATGCAAGTTTGTCCCAACCACTGATAGCTTTCCTTCGCCAGATCGGACCTCAAAATCTCACCCGGGAAGAGTTTCATCTTAATCGGAACTCCTGCTGGAGATGAAATCAAAGATCCCTCTCGTAAGTTTGAAAATAGACCCATTAACCCCTTACTCAAATCCATCCAGAACTAGAGTCACTACCTGATGTGGTGAATGATCTAGACGTTGACGTTACTGAAAACCCCCAGGCAGCAGCAAGATATAAGAATGATCCCAGAAATATCCGCAAAATCCGTGAAGCAACATCGAAACTCCAGATCAACATTATTCACCCCCTTCGTGAAGGAAAGCGATTGCTTGTTCTTGACATTGACTACAGTAAGAGCATAAGATTCGTCCGAGTCAAGGTTGACTCGAATGTGCTTTCCTACAAAGCGATACTGGACACCAAACCCCTGACCTCGGGCTCCTTGCCTCCTGCTGAGTGCGCCCGACCTGGTTTACATGAGTTCCTGGAGACTATATATCCATACTATGACATATGCATCTGGTCTGTATTCCTTTCCAATGCCAGGTAGGTCATTTATGTGTATTTGTAGGTCCCAAACTACTTGGGTATGGTTGGAAGCCAAATTGGTCGAGCTTGGTATGATCGGTGCTGCGCGGGCATATGAGGTCATCTCAATTTACTCCGTGACTTTCATGATTTGATCCGTTGTCAGATCTCATTCGGTGACTAGCCAAGATATCCTTTTGCGTATCGTGAGGATAACCTTCAGTATAGTCCTCGATAAAACGTGCATGTTCACCGTGTTCACCGAGCGTAATGGCCAACCCTATTCACACCATGTAAAACCACTCCAGATTATTTGGAATAAATTCCCTCAGTTGTGAGTAAGCTCTTATGTTATCCTTTGTGAAATTGTTGATGTACGAGCTTTTGATGTAGCAGCGCGAAGAATACCATCCACGTAGATGATCTAGTAAGTGCATGAAAGCACCTATGATACAACCACCCACGTCAAATGTAGAGCAGAAACTTTGCCCTCAACCCCGAGGAAGGACTCAAAATTCACGCGTTCAAGCATGCCCACACGGAGCAGGCGCAGGCTGACAAAGAATTGGAGAAACTTTCACGTTACATGGTTCACATTGCATCGATGGGTGATTTCCGGACAGTTAACCACAAGGTGCGTGCCATGTGTCGAAACAGTGATCACATAGCCTGATCTGATGCAGGACTGGAAGCGTATTCTACGCAGCCTTCCGAGACCTTGACCGTCCTATGCTAATACCCTATGACCTCTCATTTCTTTGTATGTTGATACTTGGCTCTGCTGGCCTCGATGTGTGCGTTTGTATTTGTACGCCTCCAATTCCATTCGGTTGCAATTTACTTCATTATTTGCAAGTCTTTTCGAAGACCTGTCGGACATATATGGTCACCGTGGTTCACCACAGGCGGGCCGTAAGAGGCGAAAGGCAACGCTGCAATGAGAGAGAGTATGACTACAAATTGAAACAAGAAAAATCGGCAATGTAAATATGCCCGGAGTGACGCCATCGTAAGAACGTTCATCACGGAGTCCGCATCCGCCACACATAGCGGCAATTTCTTTGTCAACACCCCGAACAACGAGGATGCGCGAACTCATATCTTCTTCGACACAGGTGCTCCGGCCTGGACAGATTGCCTATGTCAGCGGTCAAGGCGGCGTTAATCTTGCGCTGCTTGAGTTCTTAGAACGCCAGGGTTACCCGCTGACTGTGACCGAGCGTGCCATGAAAAGAAAACACCAGCAACAGATGCCCCTCGTTGGCAAGTACTGCCTTGTCTTAGAACGTTTGGAAAAGGATCGATATCTTGTCTGCTACATGACGACGTTTCAGAAGGCCGTTTCCGCAACAAATATGTCGCCATTAGCCCGGTTCTTTGGCTTTGCCGTTGGGAAAACGCCGCCCCATCCTTCTGATATCCCCCCCTGCGTATCGAGCCAGAATGGACTAGTTTTGCGTTCATTCACGGTGTTCCGGTGATGCGAAGCGGCTTGACCGGGGTACGCCATGGCCGATATGATGTATGTCTCAATGAGGTCCATCGACTCAGGTCTTTGATTGACCAGCGGACCAAGGTCAGTCAGATCTATCGGAATGGGATGGATGAAATCGTTGATGGTGCATACTAGCTGTTTGAAACCATACACGAGGACGTAAGGGCACAAGAACTTGCGTGGAAAACGGCCCAACATGCCAGAATTTGGACCGGGTCAAGAGCAGTGCACCGATACAACGTTCTCGCAAAATCTTCCACTACATCCTATATGAGCGGTGGACGGCGCGACTTGACTACACGAGCGGCCTCTGCAATTGCATACCCAAACGATGCTGATACTAAGTGGTCCAAGATCATTGGCCGCGAAATTCCCCGCGTTGTATTCTGTTCCCAGTATCAAGCAGCTTTACTACCCACACCCGTGACGAACTTTCGTCGCCCGGTCAGCACCAAGTCGTGCAGACAGCCTAGTGGTGTGTATTACTGGCTTCGTCAAAAGTATCCAGGCTTGCCCATGCGGATAAAAATCCCTCGGTGAATGATACTATCCCGTATGTTACATGCATATCTCGTCGCCTCACCCATCACCACCCCACTTCTAATCCAATCAAACCACCTGTGACTGACTCGAAGGTACTAAGAGATGAAGCTGCTATACCAACGTGTCAGTCCCTAGGACATTTATAATAGCATAAACAAGTTACCGGTATTGTTAGTAGTAGTCATCCCTTTGCCCATACTAAGAGGGTGCAAGGTGTCTGAGGCAAGACTACACTGCCAAACACCATTGGTGACTGCCAGGAAGACTTAAACATCAGCCGCGGATGGTTCAGGTTATACCATACCAGATAGGATCTGGTCTCTAGTGAGACCAAGGTAAGTTTGGGCTTGCGTGGTCGTAATGGAGGAAAAGGCTTTCGAAAGAAGGGAGAAAGTCTTTCGTCTGAATGATTCTTCGAAGGTATTCAGTGGATACGGTTGTCTAACAATTACCCTACACACCCACGAACGTTGTAACCATCGATGCCATGAGGTTCGCCAACGTATCGTTGGCAAACTCAGGTTGCTGGATCAAAGTGGCCAGGACCTCAGCATGGGAATAGACCCGGGTGTAATTACGCTCTGAAACTGCTGTCACTAGACTTCCAATTGCTAGTGTTAGAGGGTAAAGCCTAAGATTGTCCGGGAGACGGGCCAGAGTAAGCTGGGCAAGCGGGCTGGAGGAGATCGAAAGAAAGGTCCCGATAACTTTGACAGAAATGAGACGTACAGGTCATCCAATATAAGATAAGCCAGAACTAACGGTGCTACTACCAACAATCGAGTATGACTTCTGGCATTCCGTCCCTGACGATTGATGTCATACCCTCCTGAGCAAAACGCATTGGAAATGCAAGTCACCTTCAGATCGAAGAGTTCAGCATATTGAGCAAGTTCGGAAAGATCACGGCGAAGTGCCAACTCGCATATTTGAGGAAATACCTGTTGGTAAATGTCGATCGAAGGAGCTGGTTGGGGGGCGATGACAGCGCTTTCAACTAATGTGCTGGAGGATGGCCCGATATCACCAGTAACAGAGTCCCTAACCTGGTCTTGTAACTCGGTGGTGCTGGTGGGAGGAGGAGTTGGTGGTCCTTGAGCCATCTGACGTGTTAGCGCGGTCAGGACAGGGTGGATACCATGAAAAAGCTGCTGATATAAGCCACCTCTTAACTTCAACCACCATTCGATACCATGATGGAAGGCTTCGACGACGATATTGAGTCTGTTCTTTATATTGCCCGTGAAGTCTCAGGTAAGTCAACACTCTGGGTGCAGGGCGCTTCTCGATCAGCACATCCAGTATACAAGATCCCTCCCCTCAGAATCAATGAGGGCCACCGTGCAAACGATTGGGGTGATCTTGCAAACCCCCTATGGAAGGGCAGACTGCGTATCATAGAGAAAGGAAAAAATGCAGCATTGATGTTCGAAGACAGTCAGACTGGTGCGCTGGCTATTTCCCAACATATTCATGATCGTCAATTCATAAGCAACGATCGCTACAGGTGAATGTGCGTGATTGAATCTATTGTTTCGTGCCAGTGAACTGATCCTAGTAGTATTTGCCCGTGCGGAGTATGATCCCTCGAGGCCGTCAGTAGAAGCGGTCCTGGATTCGTCCCGCTACTTTGTAGTGAGAGTGGAGGACGCAGGAAAGAAGGCATACATTGGGATGGGATTTGCAGAGCGCTCAGATAGTTTCGATTTCAGTGCGTATTTTGTGATCATCTGTCTGGCGTGCCAGTAACGCAAGGCGATTCGTGTAAGATGTGGCATTGCAAGACTACACAAAGTAAGTACCGGTATTGTTGTTGGATAGTCTGGTCGAGTTTTACTATGGTGACCTACATCGATAGGAGGTACAAGGCAGCTTTGAACCCACCAAGTCCAACCGCAGAAACCTTTTCTCCCCACATACCTCTTGGACCCAAAAAGGATTATTCATTGAAAGAGGGACAGACATTTTCGATATCTATTCCAGGGAAAGGCAGAAAACAGGGTGCAAACAGCAACCTCCTGTCAGCGGGTTCTGCAAATTCCGGGAGTGGTGGTTGTGTTCCCCTGTTACCCCCTCCTCCCAGTAGCAGAAAAAAGTGACATCGGGCCTCAGTCTCGTCATATACCTGAGTAGTGATTTGAGCCCATCCTTAAAGAGGCTTTATCTGACAATAGAGTATATCTTATCCAAACCGAACAGACTTTCCAACCACACAGCCACTACATAAAGCGCCCATGAAGGTTCAAGACGAGGCAATGCTCAAATTGGTCACCACGGTACGAGAGAAGGGGATACGATTTCTTAGGCCGCCTTCCACCCTCGACAACAAACAATAAGTCATCAGTACGTGTCATTGGACTAACTAAAATAACTAAATGGAGAGGGCGATGAATTATATTGATGGGCCACGCAGACGAGTAGGATACGACAGTATCAGAGCAGGCATGAATGGACCGAGGGAGAAATATATACATCCCATCAAACTATCCAGTGCAATAGTGGTCTTTTGATGGGTTGTTCCCGCCTCGTCTCGGGTAACTATGTAATGACACGGAGCTGCTTGCTGAGCTGGATCATGGAGGTGGGTAAACACGATGCAGCATCCTGGATCATTTCTGGAATATGACAGTTTTTCCCAGCAGGAGACAACGATATATGAGGCCTTTGGAGGCAATATGAGCTATTCATGGACATGCTATCGAAGTTGTGGCAAAAGCGAAACAGGAATACAGTGACGATTGACAGGCGGGGTAAGGATGAAGACGAAATTTTAGGGTATGGCAGGAACAGAACGAAGTCGTTGCTGCAACATGGTTTGACACGTATCAGGTCGTGTATGTCCCGTGGGGTCATTCAGGAGGGACGCTCTAGATTTCCAAGGCAGGTATGATCTTCCTCCGACGTTTATGTAGCCGCTTGTGCTGAGGAACTAGAGGAGTGTTGTCAAGCATTAAGAACGTCCAGTCTATGGCTCTGAATGCGGCGTTTTCTGCATTGCAGGTTCGTATTATGGTGACGGATTATGCTCCTCGACTTAGAGCTACTTCGTCATCCGATTGGAAATCTTCGAAATGGGCCGAGTTACTACGTGGGAATTGATATTGGCAAGAACGGTATTACACTCCTTGCTTGCCAAGGGGTCTGGGAGGACGTTATTTCGTACGACGACGGAAAATCCTGCCTTATGCGACAACGTGAGATGATTTGGGTTCGTTGATCATGGGAGTGGAGCACTTGAGTATCGTGCAACTCGCAGCTTATAGAATCGCGCATGTTAGCAGTATAGGCCGGCATCTACGACCCTCAAAGACGATCGATATGATAAATTGTAAGGGGAGGCCAGGAGGAGGGGGGTGGCTGTACCAATCTGCAAGCAAGGGTTCTGCTGGCGCAGACGGTATTTCAAGTTCAAATTTGATATTCTGATTTAAATATACAGATCCTGGTTTGGAATGAGATCAATCCGCAAGTTTTGTCTTTCGTTTATCCACAACTTGGTTGTGTTGGCGCGAATGTTATCGTGAGACGTATCACGCGTCACGTGCACCTCCACGTGTCCTGACCAATACAGTCCCACGCACACCGCTAAATAACCCGCAATTATTCTGCTCGTTGTCGTCATAGACGCTGACAATACGTCCACCTCGATAGTTCTCAAAATGTTGTCGAGAGTCAGCACCAGCACAGTTTCCAAAGCTTCTCTTAGATGCCCCACCAAACTGGCCGTTGGAGCACGCAGAAGCTTCGTGCAGCCATCTGGGACTGAGAGGGCAAATGTTGTAGATGTGCCCCCATCCTTCAGGGATACGGGCCATTTCGCTCCTCGCGCAGGTATGTCTCATTTATTTCTCGGACCTAAAAAAATCAGACTGTTTCCATCAGACATGCTTGGTTTCAAAATGGAGAGTCTCAATCACGAGAAATCGACTAATATGAAGTCTCGCCCCATTTACTTGGACATGCAGGTATGAAGTAACATCTGATACCCTTTGTCACCACTGTCTCACAAAAACAGGCAACCACACCTGTAGATCCACGGGTTCTGGATGCGATGCTCCCGTACCTGACTGACCAGTTCGGTAATCCTCACAGTCGCACTCATGCTTATGGGTGGGAGGCAGAAAAAGCTATCGAGGATGCTCGAAAGGTGATACTCTTTCTTCTTCTTCCATGCCATCACTTAGCACTTGTGGACAGCATGTGGCGAGTCTAATCGGCGCAGAACCTAAGGACATAGTTTTTACCTCAGGTGCGACCGAGAGCAACAATATGAGTATCAAGGGCGTTGCGCGTTTCAACAAGGAAAAGAAAAGACATATCATTACCACCCAGACGGTTGGGCATCTCATGTCTGTCCAAATCTAAATTTCTGACCTGACCTGTTTAGGAACATAAATGTGTGCTTGACTCGTGTCGAAATCTCGGCGAGGAAGGATTCGAAATTACGTACCTTCCAGTCGAGTCAAATGGCCTGATTAACCTCGAAGCCCTCGAAGCCGCCATTCGATCAGATACCGCCCTTGTTTCCATCATGTCGGTTAACAATGAAACAGGTGTTATTCAGCCGATGGAAGAGATCGGTGCTATCGTTCGGAAGCACCGCGGTGTATATCTCCATACTGACGCGGCCCAAGCAGTTGGAAAAATACCCATGGATGTGAATGCCGCTAATATTGACCTCATGAGCATTTCTGGGCACAAGTTGTACGGTCCTAAAGGCATTGGCGCTGCTTATGTCCGACGGAGGCCACGAGTTCGATTAGATCCGATTTTAAGTGGTGGCGGGCAAGAACGTGGCCTGCGGAGCGGTACGCTCCCAACGGCACTTGCAGTTGGGATAGGAGAGGCTGCGCGGATAGCCAAAATGGAAATGACAGTAAGTACCTCTTTATTTGGATCAGGTGATGATACTGCACGCCAATTATGGGATGTAACCGAGTAGCCTTTTTTCTGGTAGACTTTCTGCACGAAGGGCTAGCTTGGTGATGGCAAACGTGCAGGGGTACTGAAGACGATCTCTTCGTATCGGACTCAGCCATTCATCTGTTGACACCGGTACTTTACAGCGAGATCATGCAAGAGTTAAGCAACTTTCGGAACGCCTCCTCAGCGGGATAAATTCCCAGGTTGATCATGTCGTTCGCAATGGTGATCCCAATGGATATCCAGGATGTATTAACCTGTCTTTTGCCTATGTCGAAGGCGAGAGCCTTCTCATGGCCCTCAAGGTGATTAGCCCAACGTTAGTCATTCTCTTGCCAGCTTACTTTCTTACAGGAAATTGCTCTTTCGTCTGGCAGCGCCTGTACATCGGCGTCGTTAGAACCCTCTTACGTTCTTCGTGCATTGGGTGAGTACAGAACTCCATATTTCCTTCTGTGCTAAATCATTGATCAGGTGCAGCTGAGGATATGGCACATTCGTCACTGCGATTCGGAATTGGCCGGTTCACCACTGAGGCCGAGGTCGATTTCGTCATACAGCATATCGTCCGTGTTGTTCAGCGTCTACGGGATATGAGGTTTGTGGCTTCTTGACCATCATTTCCGTTTGATTGAACATGGATTTCAGTCCGTTGTGGGAGATGGTGCAAGAAGGAATTGACATTAATACTATTAACTGGTCTCAGCATTGATGGAGGTATGGGGGATATTCTTTTTTTCCAGAGAAGTGCTGGTGCTTTCTCCCTTCTTCGATGTCTTCGGCTTTCGTAGTTATTTCCTTGATATGTAGTTGACACTCAATTGTACCAGTACACCTGTGCACGGGCCTTTAAAGTCAGCAAATTTGAACTCCGCAGAAGTTGTTTCTCTTCAACTTCTACCACCATGGCTAGACGCTTGTATCTTGGCAGTACGAAAAACATTTAACGGCTATCCTTGGACGCTGCTGATGGCCATCGATATATAGGACTACCGCCTGACGCTCGTGCGGAAGATGTCGCAAAATTTTTCGATGGCTATGGTCGTATCGTCGACTGCCGTGTTATGACGGGTTCAAATATTTTATTTCTCGGCACTGTTTTGTTTGTGCTTACAACTGTTGTAAAGGTTTCGGCTTCGTGGAGTTTGAAAGCTCAAAGGTCTTTCCTCTCAGATCGAAACAGGGTTCCTGAAGTTTACATGAGATACAGGATGCGGAAGACGCCGTCCACCACTTCAATGGCAAATCGTTTATGGGGGCGAAGTGTGTCTATCGTATCAATTATATCTCTTGCTCATGCGTGCACATAGTATTGTTGTGGAGTTTGCCAAGGAAAGCCGCCCTCGCAGGGATCCATATGAAAATGACCGCAGTCATGGGTAATTCACTTATGACAGTTGTCCAATATTTGTCTAACAGATTGCAGTAGTGGTCGTTCTCGAAGGCCTTCTGGCATACGACTCATCGTTTCAGGCATATCTCGCGACACCAGTTGGCAGGTGAGTTTGACAACATCTAAGGCGGTCAACGGATTGCATCCAAATTTTTTACGATCCGAACTATTCGGTCACTATTATTTTGACAACCTGCCTTGACCCTGACATCTTCATTCTCATTAGGATTTAAAAGATTTTGGACGTGAAGCGGGGAGCGTTTCTTTCGCCGACATCGACCGTGATTCCCCTGGTCAGGGGTCAGTACACCTTGCTTATATTTTGCATGCACACCGATCATCTGCTGTTCAGGGTCTTAGAATACCTTTCGCGCGAGGATGCGGATCGTGCTGTCAAAGAATTGGATGGCAAAGATCTTCGTGGGAGGCCTGTACGCGTTGCCTATGATGATTCTGTATGTGACAGAATTAATACCTTGTTATGTTTCTAACTATTGTATCTTGTCAGCGCGGTGGTGTTGATAATTACAGGCGTGATGATCGTCATAGGGAAGAACGCCACTATCGAGAAGAACGACCTTACAGGCGAGAGCGATCAAGGTCACCTCGCCGTGCCGAATACGATGATCGTCGCCCAAGGGCGTCCCCTCCGGGAAGGAGGGATTATGATGAGAGAAAGCCTGCAGGGTACGATGATTATCGGCGGGGGGGTTATGATGATGACCGCAGAGCCCCTGATTACTATTATGACCGCCGCAGGGACGATTTGGACAGGCGACGCGACGAGCGTAGTGGTAGACGCGATGACAAGGACGATCGGTACGACGATAGGGCGATGAGGCACACCAATGGCGACGGTGGATGGGCGCGCTAAAGGAATTTGGTCGTGGACAATGGGCCATGCGGCAGTCGCTTTCGTAAATGGTCTCGCGATCTCTTTAAGGACATGGTCACCTCGAGCTTTGGCTTTGCCGTGTGTTGGGGCGAACGGAAGAACTGTACTTGTCTTAGTGGTCGAAACCCCTTGGTCCGTTTTATCGCGTCATAAGGATGAGGTCGCTGTCCCCGAAATTTGGTCCTTAATGTGGTGCCGAAACCCAATGGGCATGAGTTCCAGAATGGGAGTCCATGAAAGGTTGGGTTCTGGTTGCGCCAGTGATGGTGCAGAGGCATCGGTGTAAACGCGTATTCATCAATGTGGCCTGTTGGACAAGTGAAGATTCAACTACAAAATCGATGTGGGAGAAATCACCGTATAATCACCGGCTGGGTTGTTTCCATGGGTACGTCCTTGTACGACCATTTTTGAACACCATGACGTGAGACTAACCAGTGACTGTACTAATTGTTGCTACTTTGTAATGCATATGAATACATCCGACCTATCATGTATACCGTACCAATCTAAGGTGTGATCGTCATCACATAATTCCACGAACCTATCTTGCACGTGTAACCATACCCGAACCATATCTCTACTCACTGTTCGGGGGAGTCTCAAGGCTTTGATCAATTTGGGTCGGAATGTCGCCAACTTCATTGTCGATAATACTTTGAGCGATGTTGGTGTGCCTGGATGATCCAGTCGCTCGTTGGGAGGCAAATTACAATGGTAAACGTTGATAACTATAAACAGTCGCAAGATACCCCCAGGGGAGAGAAGGCTTGAATTACCTATCAAAGACTTGCTAAGCTTATCCTCTCCACTACTCTTCGGCGGCGCCTCAATAGGTTTTCCGTGTTCTGGGCATTCTCGTGTTACTGCAACTTAAAGCAAAGCTAATCGCCACACGCACTTTGCCACAAGGAATTCCACTGTGGATGAACACGACACTTTTCCTCGTCGCTTGCAGGAATATTCTTGGATACGAAGGAGAGATAGAAGAGCTCGCTGTCTGTCCTTTCCCTGGCAGAAATCTATATGTGACAGCATTAATGCATGAAAGCCATTTTATTTGATTTGCGCACAATAGTAGAATCCAGTACGAGTAGGGTCGGGACTTTGGCAATAATGAATAGCCTCGCATAGTGGGAAGTTTCACCCTCTGACAGCGGGATCAGGCAAAGGGCTCAGCAAAGGATCAGTCAGAAACAGACGTTCACTGAGTGGATTTCCGGCCAGGCTTAAAGACTCAAGCTTAGGGCACCACTGCGTCAATCTGTCCACATCTTTCCAGTGATTCAGGCCATTCATGGACAAGGCAAGATTCTGGACGCTTTGAAGGGGAGATGGATGTGATTTGAGCGCTGGAATTGTGCGAATGATATTAGAAGAGAGAATAAGGCGATGGAGACTGAAACGCTGTAAGCAATCTCGAGAAGACTAGGCCACCAGCACTCACACGACAAATTCCGAGAGAGAAAAGGCCATGTCAGCCCAGTCACTAAGCTCATTGGTATCAAAATTCAAACAGTGGATACGTGGAATGGGTTTCAACCCCTTGGTATGCAATGATGTGAGGCGGTTGTATCCTAGTTCCACAACTTGCAAGCCTGGCATAAAAGACAAAACTTCCCTGAATTCCTCCCAAGTAACCAGTGTGCTGTTTAATTGGAGTTCAACAATATGCCCGAACGCACAAGCGGGAAATTCGCTGCCAAGTGGTAGAAAGCGATTCCGACTGGGTATGTGCGTTATAAACCTGGTCTTGAGTGGGCAGGCAACTTACTTGAGCACTAGTCTCTCTAAGAGAGGGAGTTCGGCTACGATGTTAGATATGGATTGCCAACTAGCCAGAAGATTTGCGGACAAGTCCAGCCCCCGGATATCTGCTGGTTGCTCAAGACGGATGGAGACAAGGGTATGATCAAGACGTTACTTGGACAAGTACGACCAATTTCCCCGAGGTCATCGCCGCATGCAATCTTTTCATTGTCGAGACTTACCTCCCGAAGACGGTCGAGGGCACGAAGTCTGTTCCTAACTTTATCAAAGCCAACTGCTTCGACTGCTATAGCACCCTTCGACGATCCCAGGATGATTTTTTCCTGTGTTGGGGTATCATGCATTTTCTCGACGTATTTTGCGGAGAGGGCGGTAAGAAACGAGACGCCGAAGCATAGGGATTTCGATGGGCGTATGAAGGAACCAGCATTGGGTACACTTTGATTAAAACTTATAAACGAGGGATTGCCGGGGCTGTAATGCATCGAGCTCTTACCGACATGTGAAATATCGACGGCCATCCTTCACGCCGTCGTGCTTACCACGATCAGGATTGTCCCATTCGACGCCATACCAGACGCCCTGAGTACCGTTGACGTTGCCAACGTATCTAATGGTTCCCAAATAACCTGAGGTGGTACAGAACCTGGTTCCTATATGCACGGAATCTTGAGCCTGCGATCCCATTGTCTCGTATGAGAAGCATATCATTACGTAAGAGAAATTGACTGATTTATTCGCTTTGGACGTTCTTCTGCTAAGGCACCCCATAGACAAACTGCTTCTGTTACAATGCTAGCAATTGTCAGGATGTCCAACCGCAGAGCCACAGCAATGATATACAGGGCCCACGCAATTGCTGCGCATATGTCCACAAGCGCAGGATCTTGCATGGACCAAGTAAGGTGCTTTTTATGCCACCTTAAATCCATCTCAGCTTTTCTCCAGCCAATACTATTCCAATCCAACGGTTGTACCCGGACTTTTGTATTGCACAGAGCGAAGAAGCTCAATGCCCTGAACACCGTCATGTTGGATTCGCTCCGACGCCAGGTTGAGGTGCGTGACTGCCAAGTCAATTTTGCCTCATAGAGTGATATTACTATAGCTGTGGTCAAAATCAGACCTTTGTAGAATGATCATCGGAACTGGAACTGGCCGTGCGTTCTGTGCTGGAGGGGATGTTGCCTGTATGTTTAATTTCATCGTAGTGTCCACTATTTCTCATGGAGGCTAGCTGTATTACAAGACGCGTTACTCGAGGAGACCCGCCCTCAGGCTGTGGAGTTCTTTCAGAAAGAGTAGGCTTACTTGTCCTCAGTTGTATTTATCTCTTATAACTTTCTAGGTTTGAACTATTTTACATTTTGTCACGGCTTCCTAAACCATACGTGGCTGTCCTAGACGGTATAACAAGTCCGTGTCTACTTTGAAATCAGTTCTGTATGATTCACCCTCTTATCAGTGGGTGGCGGCGTTGGCCTTGCTATACATGCGCCTTTTAGGGTGGCAACAGAAAAGACGATGTTTGCTATGCCAGAAACCAAAATAGGGTTCTTCCCAGATGTAGGAGCAAGCTATTTTCTATCGAGGCTGGATGGCGAGGTGGGCACGTACCTTGCTTTGACATCAGATAAACTCGTCGGCAGAGAAGTCTTGTGAGTGTTCGGCCGCTCACTGTGTCTGTTACTCATAACTTTGCAGTGAACATGGTATCGCTACGCACTACATCACATCACGATCAGTTCCTAGCCTCCTTTCACACCTGGGAGAATTTGAAAATCCTAGCTTCTCGCAGATCAACCGCACGATCGAGGAACTGCATTCCGAGCGTCAGTCCCATGAACCAAATGGAAAGCTCACAGGCACGGTTCGCCAAGCCTTAGACACTGCTTTCAGTCACAATACCGTTGAAGAGATTCTCCAGAACCTGGAAGTCCTGACAAGTATCTCGGACACCCGCGTTCAATCCTGGGCCAAACAGACCCTGGAAGCTCTGCACATGCGTAGTCCCACCAGCCTGAAGGTGGCTCTATCGGCTTTGAGACGGGGGAAGCAGATGACTTTGTTGGAAGTATTGCACATGGAGCTCAGAATAGCCTCTGCATTTTGCGTGAGTGAGGATAGTTCAGTTCTAGCCACATGTTTTTCATTGCAACCTCTCCATAGAGTGATGCGTCCCCAGATTTCCGTACTGGTGTAAGGGCAGTTTTGATCGACAAGACAGAAGGACGGCCTGCATGGTCCCCCGATAATATCACTGACGTCTCATCTGAAATAGTCGATCGATTTTTCTCCGAAGAATCGCCCTACCAATCAGTCGTGTCCAAACTATCTGTTGGCAACTACTTCCAGGACCGGGATTTTGATTTCATGACTTACAGTCTACCGTCCGAATCAGAATTATCCGAGTCTATTCGATCATGCTGCAAAGAAGGGTCCATAACTGTCCCTGACCTACTCACGTCCATGGATAGAGTTTGTAGGCGCAAATTTGGCACCAAAGAAAAGATCCTAGACATAATACATCGTAAATGCGACGTTAAGGCCAGAGACGGAACGGAAGTGGTCACCTGGAAGGAGTAATGGGCCTTATCATTGCGATGCAAAGGTGGCGGGATCCCTGAAATTGCATTGTGCTACTTAATCACTGCATTGTAATTGATTCATTTCGATGGTAGGGTTCGGACATGATGCCCATGTTGATCACAAGTCCTGCCCTTAGGTACATTTTGTTGGGAATGCTAGCAATTTTGCAAGTCTGCGAGAAACTTTACTGCATAAGCAATTGTTTAGAAGACATGGGATAGATAAAGCAAGCGATGGCTTGATGATCACAAAAAAAAACAATGAAATTGTGTCTCGTAGGCTTACGAACCACCTGCGCAGCCTCTATGGTCATTATGAAGCCAGCACGGCCAGAACGCAGCCCCGCAGATGGTCCGTTTGCTACCGTAGTCTATGTTGTTGGCTGAAACATGCACTCCAAATCGACACAGACCATGATATATGATTGATCAGTGTGCTAGTACGAATGAAAATTATTTTGTCCCAGAATTGTCCCATGTATAGCTGTGCAACATTTCCTTGGGGCCCACATCCGTTGCTACAGAAATAGTGATAGTAGTTAGCTGTGGAAATGCTGCACAGTTGCTGTGCGTATGAAATGACTCGATGCGACAGCTGAACAGGATTAGCCATCCAATGTCACGCAACCGACAGGGAAAGTATGACTGCCGTACAGCTACGTACGGTGGTGACGAGCCGTCTGCCTCGTAAGTGCGTAGACCACGGGCTGAGAGCGTTGACGGCGGCAGGTCGTAGATGAGATCTATGAGACACTGCTCTTACACAAGCTCATGACGGTTTGCACACAGCATGCACGATTCAAAGTACTGAAACTCGGAGGAGAAGCAGTCGCGCGTTCGAATGGCTCTCAAAGTGACCATGCCTGATAGAATCCTTCAGCTGTGGATCTGCTTTGAACTGTGTTGAATGGTGATCGATGATCGCACAGAACTGGCTTTAACCACGCGATCAAAGTCGCCATGAGTCACTGTAATAGGCGGTGTTGGCGTTTGTACACTAAAGAAAGGTGGTGTACAGAGGCCAGTATATGTAGCAAACCAACACAAAAATAACGATACTATCATTGGTTCCGTTCTGAGGTACCACGGTTCCTGACGACCACCGAGGATGAGTCAACTCGGGGCCCAGTAAAACGAGTCATTCGCCAGTCCGCTGACCTGCGGCGCGGCTACTTGATCGAGGGTAACAACAGGGATCAAAAGCGGGCAAAAGAGATTGAATCAGATCTGGCAAGATGGGACGAAACGAAACTTAGTGATGCCGCCCAAGTAGATGCTATAGCTCCGATACTCCCAGCCACTGCAGCTATGTGACTAGGGCAGCTCGTTAACAGCATCTACTCTTACACTGCAGGCACGATATAAAAGACACTATTCCGACCTGTGTATTCAACAAGATTCTTTCACACCACAATTAACTCACCATGTATCCCATCGACCTCTTACCGTCACCTGGCCACTTCGTCAGCGATATCCTCTCCCTCGTGCGCTCCCTCCAGGCCAGCCGGAGAGTTACACCAGATGCACAGCCGAGTCCCGCGGACTTTGACGTCAACATCGTAACAAACACAGGGTTCTTGCCACCCTCTCCATTACCAAACCTGCAAAAGCCATACGACATATGGGAGGATGCCTTGGCGGAGGCACAACGTGTGTTGAAGCTAGGGGAAAATCTTCCTGAGACACATACTGAGGAAAGAGCAGCTGGTGAACTCTGGCGAGAGCGAATACGATCGGTAAATGAAGTTTAAACACAAGAAGATGTCTTGCTCACTTCACTCATAGATGCCAGTCCTCGAAACAGATAGTCTGCTAGCTGATTCCCAGCTTCTCCGAAGGGCACATCAAGTCGTTGCTTTCCTCGTGCACTTTTATGTGCACTCAATCCCTCCCGACACTGTTTCGGAGTCAATAGTCGTTCCACGTCCACTGGTCGCCCCTCTCATGGCTGTATCGCAGGCACTAGGAATAGCCCCAGTAGTGACGTTTGCTGATGTAGTTCTCTGGAACTGGGAGCTTGTAGACCCCGAGCTCCCAGTGAACATGGAGAACATGCGCTTCGGAAGACATCTTTTCTCCGGAACAGAAGCTGAACGCAACTTCTACCATGGTTCAGCCCGCACCGAATTGGTCGGGGTGGAGATCCTGAATATCATCAATGAATACCACAGTCTTCCAAACGTCACGGAGATATCTTCTATTTTCCGGATAAACAAACTCCTCGAACGGTTGTCTTTAGCCATCGAAGGCATCAACACGAGCATACAGGCAATGCGGGATGAAGTGGATCCCCAAGTATTTTTCTGGGAAGCGCGCCCGTGGTGGAATGGAAGCGCGAGCGGATCTTTTGCACCGGCCTGGATCTATGAAGGGGTTGCAGATTCATCTAAATTGGATCTGTGTGGCCCTTCAGCCGGGCAGAGTAGCGTTATGCACGCTCTTGACCTCTTCCTGGATATTGATCACAAGCTTCAGCAACGGAGATATCCTGCGCCATCGCAGAGTAACAAGAAGGCAGACCACGGGTTTATGGAAAGAATGAGGAGATATATGCCCGGGAAGCACAGGGCGTACTTGGAGTCGATTGCAAGATCCCCACGGCCACTGAGAAGTGTGGCACAAGAAACACCTGTCGTTCGGGAGTATTATAACGCTGCGGTGGGCACTCTGAAGAAACTCAGAGATCTTCACATGCGTGTTGCATGCCTCTACGTTGTGACGATGTCTCGGGGTAAACCACCTCCAGGTTGCCCGATGGCAGCGGTGATGCGGAGGATGGAAAGGGAGGCAGCAAGACAAGGTCCGGTGACGGGAACTGGTGGGAATGAGCTCTCGCTATTGCTGAAAGCTGGGCGAGATGCGACGACACGGGCGTTCTTGACGACAAACTGAGGCTGGAAATGACCTTGATGTTGCATTTTGCTTGTTCATACCCGCACTATTTATTTATCAGTAACTGTAGCGATAACTTTCGTAGTAGAATACTCACTCACTGCTCTGGTTGGCGGCCTAAATGAGATGTTGGTTGGTGGTCAACGCGTCGACAACAAACACAAACACAGTCAAGTCGCGTCTGACACGACCTCGACGGTGCCAACAAGAATGGTTCAGCTCACATCAGGCATTTGCAGCAGGCTCAACGAGGCGTCTCCATCTGAGATCGAAGAACTCGGCGCTGGATATACAGTGCAGTTGCTTTCCATCAAAAAAGTCACCGCCAACTCCACCACAGCTGCCGCCATTGACCGCTATCGCATCATCATCTCAGATGGGGTGCACTTTGTTCAGGCAATGCTTGCGACACAGCTGAACAATCTCGTCACTAATGAAGAGATTACCAAAAACTCGGTCGTCGTTATCGACAAGCTGACTTGCAACTTCGTCGGAGAGAAGAGGTGCGATTCTTGCTTGTCTTGTCCCTCAGTCACTTATTCCCTCATAAACAGACTCATCATTGTTCTTGATCTCCACGTCGTGTCTCGTGAGGAAGAAAAGATCGGAAATCCAACCAATGCACCTTCCGCTGTCGCCCCACAAGATGCCGGAGTAGCCGTGTCTTCAGCCCCTCCCCAGGCACAACCGCACACTGCATCTCACTCTACACCATCACACCCTCAGTCTTCGACGAGCAACCGCACTGGGAGATCGATATATCCCATCGAGGGCCTTAGCCCCTATCAGAACAATTGGACCATCAAAGCTCGTGTAACGCAGAAATCCGACGTTCGCACCTGGTCTAACCAACGGGGAGAAGGAAAACTCTTCAATGTCACTCTGATGGACGAGTCAGGCGAAATCCGTGCAACCGGGTTTAATACCGTTGTCGATGCACTTTACGACAGGCTAGAGGAAGGGAAAGTATACTACATATCGAAAGCACGCGTCAATCTGGCGAAGAAAAAGTTTTCTAACATCCAGAACGAATACGAGCTGAGTCTTGAAAGAAATACAGAAATAGAAGAGGTTGGTACTTGATGCGTCGCTGACTTTGACTCATAGTATTCCCGTTAGTGCCTGGAAGCAAGCAGCGTCCCGATGATCAAGTATAACTTCACCCCCCTCGCGTCTCTAGAGGAGTTGCAAAAGGACTCCATTTGTGGTATGTATGTCGAGTATGAATGTCGAAGCAACTCAACGATCGAGTGCAGACGTGATCGGCATTGTCAAGGAGGTCGGAAGCTTGGATCAAATAACATCCAAAGCAGGCCGAACGGTAGTCCCTTTCTATCAGCCCTGCGTTCCTTGCTGATTTTCTTCACAGGTGCAAAAGCGGGATCTTACCCTCGTGGACAAATCACAGTATTCGGTCCGGCTTACGCTTTGGGGGAAGCAGGCAGAAACTTTCGCTGCAGATGACCTGCCTGTGGTCGCTTTCAAAGGGGTCAAAGTAGGAGATTTCGGTGGTAAGTTTGAATCATGTTGCATCGACTGTGTCCTCACATCATCAAGGACGATCTCTTTCGATGATAAGCTCCAGCATCATGACCATCTCTCCAGACATCGAAGACGCTCACTTCCTTCGCGGTTGGTATGATGGAATTGGGTCAGATAAAACCTTCCAATCACATTCCAATGCAATGTCATCTGCTGGATCTTCCTTTCCTGGGTTTAATCGCGAGGAGATGCGGTCCCTTCATGACGTCAAACAATCCCAGCTTGGCATGTCTGACAAACCGGAATTTTTCTCAACCCGGGCTACGGTGATGCATATAAAGAGTGAGAATATTGCATACCCTGCATGCCCTAACCAGGGTTGCAACAAGAAAGTAACGGAGATCAACGACGGTTGGAGGTGTGAAAAATGTGACAAAACACACCCACGACCTGAATACCGGTAAATGCATGTCTTCTACGGCCTCCGAGTGCCTGATATCTTGCTTCAGGTACATTATATCGTTGGCGGTAGCAGATTGGTCGGGACAGGTATGGTTGCAGGGGTTCAATGATACTGGTGTGGTCGTCTTCGAGAAGAGTGCAGACGAAGTCATGGAAATGAAAGTATGTATTTCTTTCACTAGTGTCGGCTGACTGACAGTTCTGGTCAAGGATCGTAGCGATTCCGACTATATCGCTTTCATGGCGCAGGCTACTGGAAAGACCTTCAATTTCAGTTGCCGCGCCAAGCAGGATACGTACAACGTGAGCAAATCAGTTTCGGCGTTGTAGCCCAGAGGTTCATCATTCATTAGGATCAAACTCGTGTGAGATATGGGATCTCCAAGATCAGCCCTCTGGACTACCATGAAGAGGCCAGATATCTTCGTGACCTCCTCATGACCTCGCCTTGGGCGCAAGGTGCTTGACTGGATATTCTGGACATAATTGCCCACCTTCTGTACCACCACTTGGAAGATTTCTAATGATGCGAAATAGTTATCATAAGATTACTCATAGCACTGAAATAAGACATGTTTTGCTTCGTAAAGTTCGTGTGACATATCACGGTGGATCAAGGGGATAGTGATAGACTTTCCTCATGACTTGCCAAACGACACCTAATCCCCCTACCAACTTGTGCCAACTTCTCTGTGCAGTAGGTATAAAGTCCGGTGGCAAAGTCCAATCGAAAGGAAGTGCAGAAATTGGCAAAAGGGAGTCTTCTCTTGGGGGAGGATATGAGGACTCCGTCGCAAACTGTGGGAGTTCGGTCGTCGTCGTGGGTGTAATTTGTTCGAGGGGACGTGAACTGGACACCGAGCTACTCCGTGACGAAGAATGATTCGGGGGCGCCAACGAGGTGGACGTGGACAGGATGGATGTGAGTGTAGGTGAAAGATACACACTTCGTGATGATGTATAAACGGTTGTCGTGACAAAAACCGTTTCAGTGACTGGCGCAGGGAATTGCTCCCAATCCAAGTTGCGACGTGTTACGAATAGATCGAACGCGTGTCGCATTTGCCTGAATTCTGATCCTACATTTGTAAGGAGTATGAGAAGGAGCACTACAGGTAGTAGGCCCAACGATAAGATGAACGCATTTCGCATATAGCCCATGTGAACTCTGGGAGAGTCAGAACGGAGAATCAAGGCCAGTTTGGGGCAGAAGAATTCTTCCAAAGAGTAATGAAGCATTCTACGCTGCTGCTGGTGTGCAAAGTTTGTGCACACCGACTCGATGTCTACAAAGAAAATTTAGCAAGGGAAAAAAATTGGACATCCACCGTTCTTACCAGAGGCGGCATCTATGGTCACGTCCATCCTCCCGATGGCCAGCGCGAAACTAGGTAGCAAGATATCCACGTGAGACTTGTCCATGGCTTTGGATTTCCCTTTTACATCCTTAGTGGACTTGTGGTCATCATGTTGCTTGACGATGTAGTCCACCGAAAGACGGCCCCCTTGTTCGCCAGCTTGAATCTTGATCCAAGCAATCCAGTCGTTGTGGCTTTTTTCATCGAAAGATGGCCCAAGATCGGTGGCACCAATCTGGTTTTGTTTCCCAAACGTACGGCTTTCGAAACGGACGGGAATGCCATCGACGTTCACGTTGACAATATCGATGTCAACTTGAAAATGTTCCTTGCTGTCAGTCGATGACAAGCTGGAGGGCTCTGTAGAACCTGTTGTTCGCGCGAGTCCGAATTCGAGCCACTCCGAATCCGCATCCGGCGGTGCATACATGTGCATACGAACCGCGTGTGCATTGGGGAACTTCGAGCCCCTCAAAGACAGAGGTGTTACGAGGATATCGACTGAAGGTATTATCAACGGTCCATTGCGTCGCCTTCTTGTCAATAGGCCCTGGGTATGCACAACAGACGGAGGACCAATTGCAGATTCCCTGTGTCCGGTAGGCGTCCTTGAGCGAGGAGAGAGGCGCATATTTTCCAACGCGAGTTGCGGTCTACTCCGCTTTGGGACTGCCAGCTGAGATATAGAGCGGAGAGCTATTCGCCCTCCGTCCGATCCACACCGAGTCATACCGTTGCGCTGCAATACTGTTCGTCGGGTTTGAGCATCCCGTAGATCCCCAGAAATGTTATAGACCTCGACAGTAGCGCCTTCCGTGTCATTGCGAATAGTCATCGAGATCGACTCGGAGTCCGCTGCTAGCACGGTAAACCGCGGCAAGACGATGGGAATGGGATCCGTTTTTTCGTCTTCTGAACTCGAGCCAGAGTGGGATGTACGTCCATTCATGACACCAGAACGGCTTTTGGGAATAACGAGGATGGTGCCCGATATGGTGAACGTAAAGACATTATTAGCGGGGATATCGTTGATGTTGACGTGAATGGTGAGAGGAACAGCAGGTAAAGGAGGGGAAGGGTCAGAAGGGGCACGACTGCGTCCCCCAGATGTCAGTGGGGTGGAACTGAGGGAAGACAGTGTCCCCGATGGTGCCAAGGATGTGGGTGAACCCTCGAAGGAATAATCTGGCAGCTGGTCTGCCGGTAAAGGTGCGCGAAGTAAAGAGGACGTAGAAGAATCTTGTCTAGAAGTCATTGGGGGCGTCTGGAGCAGGCCACTACTTGATGCTGGAGACGGGAACTCAAGCGATGGTAGTCTTGCTATGTGTGTCGCAGGGCCCACATCGAAACCAGTGTAACCAGCTCCTCCAGAGATTGTCCACTGTGTTTCCTCGCCAAGGCCCCAGTAAACATCGGAGTTCCTAGCATCCAGACTGACGTCCATTCCCAGCATCGTGGCTACTCCGGGGAACCACACGCCTTTACATGTTGCTTTATACTCCACTTTCATCAGGACGCCATATCGACCGCCGGATGGATCCCGAGCCTTGCCTGAGACAAAGGTGGACATCTCGCCTCTAACCTCCCTTACTCCAACGCGTCCCCTGCCATCTCCGCTGCCAGGGATGGTCTTCGTAGGTTGCGCCCAACGAATACGAAGTCGATCAGTAGAAGGAAATGTGCCCTGAACAACGATGCCTCCAGAGCTGCCATCGTATGTTGATGAGTCGGAGGATTCGTCATCTGCCATATTCCCGTACGAACTGCTGCGCGACACGCGCGATGTCGTACGAGTAACGTGGGGCTCGGAGGCCAGTTCCCAAGCACCTGGGTCTTCCTCTGCAGACGAAAGGGAGGCAACTGAGGCAGATGTACTTGTTGGGGCAGGTGGGGATATGCGTAACTTTACGTTGTTGGAGAGACAACGGGGTATGGGTATTGAAATCTAAAGGCCATATGAGTTGAGAATTTCGTTGCAAGGTAGATTTCTACACATACGAGAAAGGGTGCTCTAGGTGGGCGTGACGCAAAGGGAACAAAAAGGTCGACAGCGGCCATAAAATGCAGATTGCTCCTTTCGGTGATTGAGCCTCGTCTCATCTTGGCTGCTGAAAATGTGGAGACACGTAGTGCACTTTCGTCACCGACGAATCGCGGAGGAAAGTCCTTTGGGAGGATATATGCGATGTTGTATCCACTGACTATGATATGTCCTGTGTATTTGTCGTCTAGGGGGGTAGTGGGCGCACTAGTTGAGGAAGAGGACGGACGACTGGAGTAGAGGGAAGCTGCAGGTGGTGAGATGCCAAATAGAGACAGATAGGACTTTGAAGAGCGCGGGGGTAGATTGAGGGCTCTGGCTGCACTGTTCAGCATTGGACATGTTGAGCTAGAGAAGGCGTATGGGACGGAGTTGTTGTCGATGGGGTGGACTTGGGCTGAAAGCAACTTCAGGTTTTCCTCTGGGTAGCATTCAGGGAGGTTGTGCAAGAAGGCGGAGACCACACACACCAGGGAAAAGTGGGAGGGTGGACCCCGGAGAGACGCTATCGAGGGGTATCGACAACTAGGTGCTTGGTCAGGAAGGAAGCCCAGCATATATGGCGCATACCTTGAGATATAACTTGATAGATGCGCCATCTTGGCCCTGTTTTACCTTGCCTTGGATTGCCAGACGTGTCACGACATTGAGCCTGGGCTGTGGGGTTGTGGTCAAGGCGCTGGCTGTGGAGAGCGGAGGACTCAAAGTACGCGTATGACGCGACGAATACATGCGACGCTGCTGAAGACGCGAGGGAAGTGGAACAAACCAGGCGCGTGGGAGCGACGTGCACCTCCGCGGTAACACTAGGGAAGAATGCACCTCCTCGGTCTAACGCCTTCATGATGCTCAGTACAAATAGGTTGCTAGCTCGCTTCGCTTCGTTCCTTCGCGTCCCACAGTCGTCTTTTTCGCGCTCGTTTGCAATGACTGCCTCAGATTGGTCCCATGTCTCTGAAGAGAGCAACGTTCCCCCCTACTTCCTCTTTACAAAACCGCTTGAAAAATCACAGGTCGACGACCGTCAGTATAGCGTCATCAAGCTTGAGAATGGTCTCACTGCTATGTTGGTCCATGATCCACACACCGAAAATGCAGCAGCCAGTCTGGATGTCGCTGTTGGTCATCTGTCTGATCCAGTAAGCAGGCATATACCATCCAAGACCCTCTACTCATGCCTGCATAGGATGACATGCCAGGTCTGGCTCACTTTTGCGAACATCTGTTGTTCATGGTAGGATTGCCCCAAGAACCTCCTGTCAATATTAACAAGCATGTCAGGGCACCAAGCAATTTCCCAAAGAGAACGAATATTCCGAGGTATCGTACACCCCTGCCACTTGGATCCATCACTCACTATTATCCAGTATCTTTCCAAGAACAACGGCGGTTCAAATGCATATACGTCCTCGTCCAACACTAATTACCACTTCCGCGTCTCTCCCTCCGCTCTTCCAGGAGCGCTGGAGAGGTTCTCTGGTTTCTTCCATAGCCCTCTGTTCGCGCCATCTTGCACAACTCGTGAACTCAATGCCGTGGACTCCGAACACAAGAAGAATCACCAGGCCGACCCCTGGAGGATTTTTCAACTCAACAAGACCCTCTCAAAAGACGGCCACCCTTGGAGCAAATTTGGAACAGGAAATCGCGTCACGCTGACTGCAGTTGGCAGAGAGTTGAAAGTGAAAGGCAAGCTCACCGCTATCAACCTCGTAAACGGAAATGGCCTTGCTGCAACCACCCTGGAGCCTTCTCCGGTTCCGACACGGACACCCTCTCCAGCCCTTTCTAGCTCATCTGCCAATAGTGAGTCGGATGCAGACGGTGGATCTATTGGTCGTGAGACTCGGCGCCGATTGATGGAATGGTGGAGCAAGGAATATTGCGCAAGCCGGATGAAGCTTTGTGTAATAGGCAGGGGTACGCTTTCATTTTGTATGTGATGTCTTCCATATGAACATCATCATCAGAATCCCCACAGCATTTGGCCAATATGGTTTCTAAATTATTCTCACCCATCCCTAACCGTGGGCAAGATCCTCTACCAGTAATTCATGATCATCCCTTTGGACCAAACGAGATGGGTGTAAGCCATAACTCCTGTTATTATGATCACTCACCAATGAGATATACCAAGACCCTCGTGTCTGTCCAGACTATCATGTCTTTCCACGCTGTCGAAATATCTTTCCCCCTCGCATGGCAGCCTCCACTTTGGGAGTATAAGCCAGGTTATTTCTTGTCTCACTTCCTAGGCCACGAGGGCCCTGGGTCATTGTTTGCATACCTTAAAAGCAACGGATGGATCACCTCCCTCAGTGCTGCCACTCAGGCTTTAGGTCGTGGTTTTGCCATGTTCAAAACCACAATGTATTTGACAAGGGAGGGTTTTGGTGAGCACTTGCGCAATTTTGTGACATACTCCGTCTGATTAAACTAGATAACTATCGAACTGTTGTTCTCGCCGTCTTCAAGTATCTCACACTCTTAAGGACTTCTCAATTTCCTCGTTGGTATCAATCAGAGTTAGCAACCATCTCTAAGACTCAGTTTCAGTTTGCCGAGAAGCGAGCAGCGGAGGGATATGCCGTTACAATCGCGGAACGGATGTCATGGCCAGTACCAACCGAGAAGTTTCTATCTGCGCCAGTGCTCGTCTCCGAGTGGAAAAACGATGAAGGGGAACAACAGGTCCGAAAAGCCCTGGAAAATATCCACATAGATACATGTCGGGTGGTGTTGATGGCGAGGAAAGAAGAACATGAACGTATCGCTCAGGGAGAGAAGGTCTGGCAAAGCGAGAAATGGTATGGAACTGGGTACACCGTGGAGCGGTGGGATGACCAGTTTTTGACCGAGGTAAGTAAGAACAGCCAATAAAACCTTGATATTTACCTCCTTTACAGGCCCACGCTCCCAATAATATCCCGGAACTACGACTCCCGGGGAAAAATGAGTTCCTACCTACCAACCTTGATGTCGAAAAGCGTAGTATTGCTGAGGTATCTCGATGCTCGATTGTATGCCATACAGACATTGATTGACTCCACCAGCCTCAATGCAGGCCCCATCTCATCGTTCGATCCGACCTCTCAGAGGTATGGTACAAGAAAGACGATCAATTTTGGCTACCGAAAGCTGCTGTGGTCGTGGACATTCGCAGGTATTCAAAATGCTCTTATTGAATACTAGGAATGTTTAATGGTATTCGTTTCTAGCCCGCTTGCCAGCGATAGCCCTCGCGCTGCCGTTCTCACTAGACTTTACGTGGATCTTGTGAATGACTCCCTCGCGGAGTACACGTACGATGCCGACTTGGCTGGATTGACTTACCATATCAGTGCAAACAACCTTGGAACGACGTTAACTCTCAAAGGGTACAACGACAAGCTCCCCGAGCTTGCTAAACACGTCGTCGGGGCTGTGAAAAACCTAGTGGCAAAGCAGGATAGATTGAATGTAATGAAAGAAAAAGTCAGTATCCTTCTTTTCTGCGCCAACGACCAGACATGTTGACTGTTTGCCATCATGGTAGCTCAAACGCGAATATGATAACTTTTTTATGAACCAAAGTTACCAATTGTCTGATTACTATGGGCGATACATACTCACGCACCAGGCCTGGACAGTTGAAGAGCAACTTAAAGAACTTTCAGGTAAATAAATCACATCTGGTCATGATAATGGCAGCTGACGTCTAAATGTCGAATTAGGAGTGACGTTAGAAGATATAGACACCCATAGTAAACGATTACTTGAAAGGGTGAGCATTCAAATGCTGGTCTTCGGAAACATGTACAAAGATGTGAGTGCTTGTTCCAAACATCTAGATCCAAGACTTATTCCTCGGTAATGCAGCAAGCCATTGTCTTGTCAGAAAACGTTGAACGTATTCTTGATTCCAGCCCTTTGACCGAAGTACCATTTAGCCATGCCCTCATTCTTCCTGATGGTATGAGGGTTCAAAGAAACTTTTTGACCGAACTAACAGCAGGATAGGATGCAATTTCACATGGAAGGCACCTGTTCCGAACTCTAACGAACCAAATTCTGCGCTCACGTACTATCTTCACCTTGGCCAGTTGACTAATCTGCAACAGCGGGTACTTGGCACCCTACTGGCACATATCATGTCAGAACCAGCATTCAACATCCTTAGAACTAAAGAACAGCTGGGATACATTGTTTCGTGTTCGCGGTGGACGCTGTCTGGGGACTCCCACTTTGGACTACGCATCGTCGTGCAGAGCGAACGTGGCACCGGATACCTTGAAGAACGCGTAGAGGCGTTCTTGGATACCATGGATTCCAAACTTGAAGAGATGAGCACGGAAGAATTTAATGATTTCAAGCGAGGCTTACAACAAAGATGGAGAGAGCCTGCGAAGAACCTTGGCGAGGAGGCCTCGAGATACTGGCAACAGATCGACTCTGGGTTTTTTGATTTCCTTCGACGTGAGTTACTCAGATAATACTTTTTTCGTACTTATCGGGGTTATACAGGCTTCGAGAATGCCGACCTACTTGAGAAAATCGAAAGGCACGAAGTTGTCGCCCTATTCCGAGACCGCGTACATCCAAATGCGCCAAAGCGTTCCAAGTTATCCATTCACATGCAATCCCAAAAACCGCGGATCCCACGGGTTAGCGCAAAAGCCATGGAAGCATTTGAAGTGTCAATCAAAGAAGCAAACATTGGGATCGATGTGGCGAGTATCAAGGAAGTGTTCGACGAAGCAAACCCTGTTGCCACGGATTTCGCAAAGCATTGGACGAATGTCTTGACACAAAACGTTAGTGGTGATATCGCTCGGGGTTTGTTAGAAAACTTGCCTGCTTTGATGGAGCAACACCCTGTTCAGGATGAAAATGCTTCCTCCCGCCTAGCTGATGCTACGTATATCGAAGACTTCAAGTCCTTCAAGGCCATTCTTGAGGTGTCACGTCCCCCCCAACCGCTTGTTCATTGGAATGATCTTCCAACCTCGAAGTTATAGACGGCTATACGTGCACTGTCATCACCGAGATCATGGCTACCATACTCGGTGTATCTTGGTGCTTTGACATAATGAATTCGAACCGATTTGGCCTTAAATTATAATCTTATCATGAACGAATGTTCTTCAGCTTACCATCAAGTTGTGCTTGTTGGCAGGGGGAAGCACGAAGGTAATATTCATCATATTATGATTGGATACCGGGTGCACAATGGTCATCAAATGCATATGCACCTGCCGAGCACACAGCTCGCAATTTTTTTTAATTCCGAAGACTAGAGGTTCTGAAGTAGTGTACATAGTCTGTTCTTCCCAAACAACAATTTTATGCATGCACGATGTCATTGACCTCATATTCCTTCTTTACTTTTTTAAATTGTGGTTATCGGATCTCGAGGGTGATCAGACCATTCGCCAGCATAAATTAGTTGGTAAAGCTGGACAGGCTCCGACCTGGCCAGTCTTATCAGCCGCCCCAGTTACACATGCAACACGTGGCCGGTCGTACTGTTGACGATATCAACGGGAGAGGTAATTAATGATGCATGATGCAGCACTTCATGGATGAATTTTCAACAGTGAGGATGGGGAGTTTTAGTCGGGATATTTACAGGACATTAGGCTCAGACAAGCCAACTAATCAAGTGTTTCTTACACATTCATCCACTCGACACCTGATAACTCCCCGGAGCTATTACCATTTGTCGAGACTTACTTGCGGACGATTGTGCTTCCTGGGTTTTACTCGAATAGATCCCGGAACCTGTACAGCACACTGGGATGCGGCATCATTACTTGGGGTACACGATAATGGGGCCATCATATGTCCGCATAAATCATGTCATTGATACCCACTGAACGAGATTTTAGCAGACCTTTATTCTCGTACACTAATTTATACATGACACTGAATCCTACTGAGTGATCATACAACTTGCCCGCCTAAACCCACTTCAGGAAACTACGCAACCTTCTGGCAGCTCCGGCAGCCCATCTGGGCCCAACGAAAAACCGGGCGGAACGGAACCCATAATTTCTTCCGGGGGTGAACCGTGTGCTTGGAGCTGCGAGGATGTGAGGAGTCAATACGAATGTAAGAGCATACAGTAAATACGTTAGAATTTAGTGAGGAGAGATGTGTAGGAAGATATCTGAGAACAAAGGTGAAATAAATGAACTTACTTCGCTCATAATATCCATAATCTTCTTTTTCGTCTCCTCATCCTCTTCATTGTACGCTGGTGCCTCGAAAATTTCGAGCAGCTGTTTTATGCAAGATATTTGCTTCTGATACCGTTCTTGATCTTCCGAAGAGAGTGTACTGTGAGACTCGAGGTAGGACGGGAACTGTGAATGGATAAACCGCATTAGAGTGTAATAGATGATTCGTAGAACATGCGACGCACCTTCTCGTCTAACTCCTTCAATGGCTCGTACAACACTTCCTTACTCATCAGCTGTCCCATCATTTGTTCTAACATACTTGTCAATTCTTTCTCTGCATTCGGGTCTATGTTTTCCTCAGCGCTATTTCCTGGATTCATCTGTCCTAGGTTTTGAAAAAGTGCTGCAAGTTCGTCAAGCTCTCCGGATGTAGAGGAGGGGGGAGGGGGGGTGAGATTGGATTCCGAGGATTTCATCTTGTCCATGGTGTTCCGGATTCGGGATTGGAACTCGGTACTGGTGGTGGGCTGTTTGCTTGCGGCTTGGTCTGTGCTGGCGGGCTTTAGCTGGGATGTCGATGATAGAGACGAATGGGATGCTCCAGACGTGCCAGCCCCCATACTATCCATTTCCTTGATTAACATTGACTCCCATGCAGCTTTCAACATTCGTTTTCTTCCCTCCTCCCCCTCTTCACCCTGTCCTTCATTTCCTTTCTCATCCACATCAAGTTCTCGCATGAATGATGCCATACTACGCGCGAATTCTTCTGCAAAAGCATCGTCCTCGTTTTGCGAGGGTTTGTTGGACTTGTGAGTAGATTGTGCGAATTGGTCAAGTACATCTGCCCCATAGAAAAATCATGAGTGCAAGTAACGAACGGAAAGAATACTGACCGTCGAGATCATCTAGATCCTCGTCATCGTGAGGGGTCGGAGGGACAGGCATTTCGAGGACGTCAAAGGACGATACATCAGTTGATCGCTGGTCTCTTGCCATATCTGGATTCAAGCTTGCTACACCAAATTGACACCAAACGACCTCAAAATTTCACCTAGTGGTATACACCTAAGCTTGGAAATAACTTGGTGTTGTCATACAAATAAAGGAGACAACTTCCAGAGCACAACGATGGAGAATAGCGAGCAGGAGAAAACGCGGTATGAATGCAAAGTATGACAGTAAGAGCTGGTGTGACGGAGTCAAGTGCTACATAATAAAGGAGCAAGTATAGGAAAACAAGTTACTTCTTCTTGGAATTAGCTGGCTTGGTAGGTTGTTGGGGTTGTGCGGGGGGAACGTAATTCTTGGGTCGGCGGAAGAGTAATACATGAGGCTCTGGTGCTGGGGAAATTGAGTGCACAACATGAGATACAAATAAGTGGATTGTACCATGGACTTCGTAATGCTGCCATCCAAGGCTTTGGGTAATCCCGATTCCTCTCCATTCATCCTCCTCCAACAGACGAAGAGTGCCCTCCTTCTCATCAAAGAACTCCTTCGGGATAAGTTTGAGCAGGGGTTTTGGTAATATAACATGACGATATTCATAGTGGTCATCTGAATAACGATCGGAGTAATGGATCCTACCAAGGCAATGTCATCAGCATATGGTCTCGTGTGGCGGACCTCAAATGCCCACTTCTCGATATATTCTTCGATCTTGTTCGCCAGCTGACGATCCGCCATGGTTCAAGTAAATGGGGGACTAAAATTAGAGGTAAGGATATCGAGGTGAATATGATGAACACAACACGAATATTGGATCTCTTACTGGCACAGTGATCGCAAGGACTTGGTCAGTGGTCACGTGACCTCGCGTCTGTGGCACGTGTCATACGCGTATATTGAATATTGATCTTTGTCACCTCCTGTAAGCCTGTTCCTCTTCCCGTCATGATGCGGCACGAGCTTGGGTGCGACAATCAAAGTGCAGAACAACCCTTCCAGAATTATGACTCTGATGTGGGAGAGCACCAATATTATTCTCTTTCTCCTCCCTTGGATGACGATATCAGAAATACTACATATTATTTCGGGAGCTCTTCAGGTCGCCTAGGTGACTATATGCGTAAAAATACCTAACAATCCACGTCTAACATCCACACAGACTCATCTCCGTCACCGTCGGCGCATCGTGGGATTGTCCAGACGTCCCACAACAACACATCATTGGGAGGTCGGAATTGTCCTGCCCGTGGATACATTCTTTCCAATGAGTGAAACAGTTTCCCTTTCGCGCCAGCCAGGAATTTACATATGGATAATTTAGTAGTGAAACGAGTCAAATAGAAAGAAACCCTGGTAAGAGTACTTTCGGCAGTTGGCTTGGGTCATCATTTCCCCTCCGATGTTAGCTGGATATAAGGTGCAAGGTGCATTCCATCCACACTCAGATGGAGCCTTTTTATCGAGTCCTCTGTCTGCACACTGTCTCGTTGACCCTTGTCTGCCAAACGGAGCGAATATACGGAACAATCTGGGGATTAGATTAAGACTTGTATCTGATCTACGTACGTGATATGTGTTAATTATTTCACCGTAAAGTACTGATGACCAGATGGCAGCTGACAGATATCGAGGTGTCTTCAAGTTCGGCGTCTTTAACGCAATTCAGTCCACTTGCATGGACAAGGTAGGGTGTTCATCCGTGCTTGGAAGCCAATACATATACCATGTTTAGGTCTTACATTCGCAAGAGAACTTGGTGCGTCAAGGTCGGAGACTTCGTTACTTCTGTACATGATGCTCCTCCAGATAATCAGTGGTATATTCTGGCATCCATTATACATCAACCACACTTATGTCGGGCTAGCACCCACGGGAAGCGGAAAGACTGTGTTATTTGATTTGGCTATTATCCGTATGCTTACTACTCAGGCTGCGAACAACCCTCAATCAACAAAGTGTGTGTATGTTGCCCCAAGCAAGGTCAGCTGTATAATGGAATCATGCATATCGTAATAACCCTTGTCCGTTAGGCTCTTTGCACGGAAAAGCATAGGGAGTGGAATGCAAAGTTTGGAGGACTTGGCATCAAGAGTACAACGTCCTATGTTCTCAGAGATATTTGAGTGTGACCCCAACTTTGGACATCAGGTTGTGAGTTAACTGGCGATACTATTTCGTTTGGTGCGGACATATGGGGCGAGGCAAGAAATTCACAAATCATGTACGTCCACCTGCATTTCGCCATTTGTTATTCTGCCTACTTTATTTCAAGAGTGACCACGGTATAAGCCTGGATATCGTACGAGCTACATCATTAGACTTACGAACCTGTAGGCCGAAAAATGGGACAGTCTAACACGGAACTGGTACAGTTCTCTCTTTCTTCATGACACTCGTCTGATGTCGACTATCGATAGGGGTGAGCATTCTCGGATCCTGTCCAAGATCAAGCTCTTCCTGGTGGATGAGGTACCCGAGGGTATTATCAACGATGGGTGATACTGATAGTTTGGACAGGTCCACATCTTGAATGAGTCAAGGGGAAGCACTTTGGAGGTCATAGTCTCGCGCATGAAAATGCGTGGGTCAGGCATCAGATTTCTTCTCGTTTCAGCGACTGTCCCAAATATAGAAGATATCGCAAATTGGATTGGCAGTAACGAGGGCAATTCTCCGGCTACCGTCTTCCAGGTTAGATTTTGTTTCAATTGCAGTCTATCATTTAATTATGGACAGTTTGGCGAGGAATTTCGGCCTTGTCAGCTGCAGAAATTTGTCTACGGAATTCCCAGACCGAAAGCGCAAAATGATTTTGCATATGCCCATGCTTTGGATCGTCGACTCTTCGGTCTTCTGCAACAGCATTCACAGCAAAAGCCAATTTTGGTGTTTTGCCCAACAAGAAAAGGTGGGACCATATCAAAAAATAACGACAGAGGGGTCGATAAGAAGTATCTTTCACTTGAATTTATTTATCATGTAGGCACGGTGGACACAGCCAAACAACTGGCGACCGACTACGAAGAAGCAATGAAAGCACGAAATTCTTTGCCATGGTCCCTTCCGACACGGTATTTAACGCCGCATAATTGAATTTTCTCTACTCATTTTCCGATGAATATTAGCATTGATGCTAATTTTCATGACAAGGATCTTGCTAGTACATTCTGTCCTTATTGTTGTTATGAGCTCAGCTGATGCCTCCCGACAGCTCTCACAAGGATTGGCGTTGCTGTTCATCATGCAGGCTTGAATTTAGATGATAGGAAAGTGGTGGAGGATTTATATCTTCAAAAAACATTACGCGTATTGGTTGCAACTTCCGTGGGAGTTTGATCGCGATATTTTTCATCAAATGCTGATGAGCTACAGACTTTGGCGGTCGGGGTCAACTTGCGTAAGTCATTTGTGTGTTCTCTGCGCCATTAATGTCGCTTTGTGTAGCGGCACACATCGTTGTTATCAAGGGTGTCAAGCTCTACCACAACGGCCAAACAAAAGAATATTCTGACTTGGAGATCTTGCAGATGATGGGCCGCGCTGTGAGTCCTTTGTTCATGCGTCGAAATCCTTGACATGTATCTGCGTGACAGGGAAGGCCGCAATTTGGTAAGCAAACGCATACTTTTTTAAACGACAATGGTCACTTTCTTCCCAATCAAGATAATGAGGGGATTGCCATAATTCTTTGCGAACCAGAGCTACAAAACAAATATCGCGCTCTTGTTCAAGGTACTACGACAATCGAAAGCAGCTTGCACAGAAACCTCGTAGAACATCTGAACTCCGAGATTTGCTTGGGTGCCATAACGGACCGTGGAAACGCTAAAGACTGGTTGTGCGGTTCTTTCTTCTTTTGTCGCATTCAGAAAAATCCGCAGTACTATGACATTGGTAAAGTCGAGAATGAAACATGGCAGGAGAAGATAGACGCAATCGTGATGCAGGCTGTGTCCGCCCTGCGTGATACCCAACTCATTACATACAACGAGAAAGATGGGTCATTTTGTTCAACCCAATATGGGGACATCATGAGCAAGGTGAGATCTATCTGCATATTTGCGGAAATTATGTGCTCACTGCCCCCAAGTGTTACGTCCACCAGACCACAGTAAGTAAATGTTCTGATGGATGGTTTTGACTTACATGGTACTTGTAGATGCGTTCAATACTCGAGCTGCCTGACTCGGCCAACATTCGTGAAATCGTGAGACGGTTCGTGCGAGAGTTATATAGTTCTAACTCTCTTGCATACTGCAGCTTGAAATGATGTCTTCCATGGAAGAGTATCTGATTCCCATTATATCTTATCACCCTTTCACAATTATTTCTAATAGGCTAGCCAACTTGAAATTGCGTAGTGGCGAAAGACAGGTATGTGTATATTTACTGTTACGTCAAGTATTCTTGAATCCTCTGAAGATGTATGAAAAAATCCGTCAATACAATGACATTCGATTTCCCATCAGGAAAGTTAGCACAGCAAAAGACAAAATATTTCTTTTGGTACAGGTAGTTGCCGTGAATTACGTCCTAGACCTCTAATCTGATGCCCTGCAGGCAATGCTTGCTGGTCTTCCATTAAACAGTCCGGAATTCAGGGTACCAGATAGCCAGCCATATCTAGAAGCCATTTCCATTTTTCGGCATTTCTCCCGTATTGTGACAGGTGAGAACACCGCTCCTCGTCAAGTGGTCAACTTCTGAAGAGTACATCCTCAGCCATAACAGAGGTTGCCATTGTCAAGCAATGTGGTGCGCAGGTCAAATATGCATTAGAACTGTAAGAACAGTACCACCTTTGGGTGCACTGATCTCAGCAAGTATTTCAGCACACGATGTCTTCATGCAAAAGCATGGGAGGATCATCCTCTCGTCCTCAGACAAATAGAGCACATCGGCGAAAAATCGTGAGTTCTCCCATATCGACTGCTCTCGGGCTTAAATCTTTTCGTTTCAGTGCAAAGGTGGATTACTGTTGAAGAATTGGAAGCCTCACTAATTCCAACTGCAATGAGGTCCTTGCTGAGCATGGCATCAACTCAATTCAAAAGCTTGTGCAAACCTCTTCGTCCCGCATTGAAGAGGTAGAGTAGCCCATAATCTGTGCTCCACTTTCCTATTTAACTTGTATAGCTCCTCAATCGCCGACCCCCGTTTGGTTCCGAGGTTCTTGCAGCTGCCAGGGGGTTTCCGAGGTACTTCCTGATCTTGAAGGAAATCAGGTCTATGCCCAGTGATGGGAAGAATCCTGTCGAAGTGAAGCTATTGGTTGAATGTGGATTGATTCCTAACATCACGGCGACCCAAAATGCCAAAGACGTGAAGCGGATTGGAACAGAAAGAACGACTCTCCTGACTCTCACGTCCGATCAGGTCTTTGTTGATTTCCGCCGGATTGCGTGAGTAGCTCATTCATACCTTGTGCGATCTAGTAGTTTATCTGTAAAACTAGAACAAAGGCTCTCATAGCCAAGAGAGAGTTTACGGTCACAGCACATCTCACCAAGCCAAGTCAGGCCATAAATGTTTATATCTCATCGGTATTACACTTCATTAAATCTGATGTCATAATGACCAAGGTTCGCAGGACACGTTTGCTGGAGTGACCGTCACAGCGACGCACAGACCAACAATCCCATCATCACAGTATCCGAGGGTAGATACTCGACCTTTGTCGTCTATCGTGTGTCTACCAGCAACCCAAACCAAGCGTGTGTTCTGATATCACTAGGAATTAGATCTACAGGGGCTCGAGAATGTCTCAGACTTCTGGGAAATGGACATAAGCGATGACGAAGGAATCCCCGCTGTCCCAGTAGAGGACCTCACTGCTAAACCTCGTAGTAAGTCAGCCAGTTTTTTAAAAGTCGTTCAGCTCTGATATGACCCTTAGACGAGGATATAAGCTCCTCGAGGGAGTCGGCGTCCAGGGCACACACGCAGTATAGCTGCCCAGACATCTATGCCCAGCAACCGAAAGAACGATCATATAAAAAGCGGCCCGACGGCAAATACGAGTATGCTTCGTATGAGTCAGCTTGGGACTGTTTCATACCTTCCGTCAGATGCAACCATCCCTGCAAGGATAAGTTAAAGTGTCGGCATTATTGGTTCGTGCCATCAAGCAGCATTTTTGGTGGCTAACTTTGGTTGCCAGTTGCAAGGAGGGCCTTGCGGAACCTCCGCGGTCACAAAAGAAGAAACGGAATGGTTGCGCCGAACAACTCGAAGTCCCAGCCAATCAACAGAGTATGGATATATGTAACTTGCTCACCAAGCGCAGTTCTCGTAAGAAAGGTGGTAATCAAGCTACTCGCATGGATCGCCCTAAGCCTGCAGAGAGATCTCTTCGGCAGGAAGGGATAATCCATAGCGACCTGGGCCGCCCACGCAACAATCCATCCACTCGTGGACAACACTTGACATTTGCAGGGAGCAGTAAGGACGAGAAGCGAACTAAACTGGTTCCAAACTTTGATCTTGAACTTGCCTCGCTACAGCTAGAATCGGAACCTTTTTTCGGCCCCAATGTCGCGGCCGAAGATGACGACGATGAACTACAAACCATCTCTGAGATATTAAAACGAGATAGATCCCAAACACCAGAGTCAAACTATTCCAACTCCGAGGTTGACGCCATGATACGCCAGATGCCCCTTGATATGTATCAACCACATTCCCGTCCTTGTGACACTGAACGGTCCGATGAGAGAAAGAGCAAGCGACAAAGACTACTGAGACTGGAGCCTAACTTGGACAATGGCCCCCCTATCGCAGAATATCCCAAGACGGTGAATTGTGGTACACATTCCCATCAAGAGGTGATACTTTCCACATCCCGAGGCAATACTAATATTTTCCCCACATTAGTTGCCAATGTCAACGCTCGTATCCACTCGCAGTCCTCGTGCTACACCGCTGTTCATGTCCAGCCCACCTGGCAGGAACGCGGAATATAATCAGCATTCAGGGGATAACTGTCGAATGTGCCCACCCCCGCTATCATTACCAGGTCGAACTGCTGCCAATGATGACTACTTCTACGACGACCTTCATTTTGACACCCTTCCGGTTTCAACTCATGAAACTCTTTGCCATGTTACAGACGGATCACAGGACACCATCTCGTGTGACACGACAACAAGCACGGCATATACAAGAGTCTCGTCGAAGGGACTTTTCGAAACTGAAGAATTCGTGGAACCGACCTCGGAACCCAAATCACCGTTGCAGTGTCAAAGGTGGGTTAGCCTCATATCATCTTCAATCCAGCAACCTACATTCAATGTGCACCTCATCGGTACGAACGCATCTTGCAGCCCAGCAAAGAATGGGAATTCTATGTGGGAAGACCCACTTGTGGAATTTGATCGTTGGCTGGCGAGCGGAACAGTGGACATTGTTACCGAATGAATGGTTTGCCCATGTTTCTTCTGTATAAGTATGCGGAGACAAAGTATGGATAATGGCGAGGTCCATTTACAGAAACAACTCACTATGACTTGATCAATAATCCCACCTATTAAAGATGTTTAATATGGCGTTGTCCTGTCATGTATTAGATGCACGTTAATTAATCAGTATGGCTTATGATCTTTTTGCTCTGTAGTCTCAAAAATCTTCAGGGCACCTGCGAACCTTTCATCCCAACTCACACCAATTCCCGGTCTGACCACCTTCCACCCCTCCTCTTGTGCTCTCCATTTTAGCTCCTTTCCCAATCTCTCTGCCCTCAGCTCCACTTCGCTAGCAGGTGGGTTCTTCTGTTCTTCCTTTGTCATCTCGCGCTCGCCTCGTGCAAGTTGTCGTGCAGTGGCTAGGCGAATTGGTAATGAAGAATAGTAGGATTTCCGAGCATCAGAGATGAAGGGGAGGGGTGAATGTGGCGCCATGAGACGTTCGGACCACAACATGAAGTCGAGATCACCGCCCTGTAAAAAGCCCTGCGTCTGTGTCACATTTGCCTCTTCCACTGAGTTAACTCCCTTCGTATCCATTCCCGTACTAATAGCCAGGCTCGCATCATCACCGAGGAAGGTCTCTGGTCCTCTAAATTCGCGAGTTTGTTCCATCACAAGAGCATATGCAGCCTCACAACCTTCTCGAACCTTGTGTCGTTCGTTGAAGAAAGACCATAGCATGTGGGGGATGTAGCGAAAACCGATGTGATTAGTGAATGGAACTAGAAGCAGAGGTGGGTGAGGTGGAAGAGTGGGGGGCAATGTAGGGTCTATGGAAAGTGATTTGGACGATGGGGTGTTTCCTAATGAAGATGGAGATTTTGGTGGCGTGAGGGGTGAGAAAAATGCTGCGTTACGGGAGGGTGGAAGACGCGACCGAGTCGGTATGGGTTCACCTTCCGACTCGTCCACCACTCCAACGGGAGGCTTATCTGCATCGGTTTCGTCGAATGTACCGTCCGAAGCTAACTCTTGGGCAAGTTGTTCTTCTCTGTCCACTTTCTCAAGTCCTCCAGTCCATCCCTGTTTCAAACCTGCCAAATACTCCTTGAGGGTATGTCTTCCTACGAGGATGACCCCGCCTTCAAGCTCATGTGCATGCTTCTGCTCCTGAGTAAGTTGACCTGGGATGTTCATGAAAGAAGTAGAAGGCGGGTCGAGTGCAAAAGCAGCGCGGCGTTGGTTAACCACGGAGGAAGCAGTGAGTCTCATAAGGTCGCCTAATTGACGTGTTGGAACAATGTCATAGTCTATGGCAGCTGCTACCAATACTGGCTGTGCAGATGGGTGACTGGTTGAGGGAGGATACATGCGTCCAAACTAAATTAGCTCCCACCTTGAGATACTTTTTGAAGAACCTGATTGCTCTCTGATGGTCTTCGTCGCCGGGCCACTTTGCCCCGTAGACGGTCACCTTCCTAGGCAATTCCGCACTCCCCATTGGTTCCTCGGAGAGGTGCTTGACACGGTCAATGTATGACTGGCGTATTTTTCGCGCCTGGACTCGATCATATGCATAGTAGGAAAAGACCGACGATGTGAGTGTGATGAAAATGAGCCAGTTGCGTGACGGAAGACGTGGCTTAACAGACAGCCAACTCTGAGGGATGCCCGTGTACTCGAGAGCAGCGCGAACACCAGATTTCGGCGGCGGATGTGTTCCGTCCATCGGCATGAAAAAATCATCGGAATTCGGCCATAAATCTAGCACAGCCACACACAAACATTGCCAAGCACTGTTACGCCTCATCGATTGTCTCTCTCTCCAATGGCTACTCTCGCTGCGTACGCTCGTTCCTGTGCTCGTTTGTCTTGCAATACTCATCAAATTTACAGGCTACTTCCACAGCCGACATACACGTCTACTGTTTTAGATGCAGATGCAGAAATACAGCACCAGGTTCCATCACAAGCCGTGGTCACAAGAACGCCAGTACCACCATACAGGAAGCGCAGAGGATGGAAACCTACATCTCAAGAAGACTTTGGTCCGTTCCTACGTTGTCATTTTCGATGCATGCTTACTCTTGACAGGTGACGGTGGTTCCTACCCAGAATGTCACGTTGCACAGTACCCGTTGAACCTCGGAAAGAAGAAGGTGTGCATGTTCATCTTATACATCAGCCAATCCAACTCGATTCCCCATGCAGACACAAGCCGGAAACACGCTTGCTCTTCAGGTTGACTCCGAGGGCAATGTCCGTTATGACGCTATTGCCCACCAGGGTCAACGGCATGGCAAAGTCATTCAGTCCCAGTTCAAAGACCTAGTTCCTCTAGCTCATAGGAAAGACCTCAACGATGACCAGCGTAATCTGGATAGGCCGTCGGAGGAGGAGGTCCAGGCTACAACAGAAAGGACGAGACAAGCGCTAGAGAAGTTGGTGACGGGAAAGATCAAGGTTGCTCAACCTAAAAACGTGCCAGACTCTACGGGGAAGACAACGTATGTGCGATATACTCCGGGCCAGCAGGGTAGTGGAGACGGGTCATTGAAGCAACGAATCATCAAAATGTCGGAGGTGGTGGAAGATCCACTAGAACCCCCGCGGTTCAAGCATAAGAAAATTCCTCGAGGGCCACCCAGTCCTCCTCCACCTGTGCTTAGAAGTCCTCCAAGAAAGGCTACCGCTGCAGAACAAAAAGAATGGATGATCCCTCCTTGTATATCGAATTGGAAGAACAACAAGGGTTACACCATTCCCTTGGATAAACGTCTTGCAGCGGACGGTCGTGGCCTTCAGGATGTGAGTTGTCTGGTTTGTTCTATCCACATCGCTCACTGTACTCTAGGTTCATATCAATGATAACTTTGCCAAATTTTCGGAATCTCTTTACATTGCTGACAGACACGCTCGCGAGGAAGTCCGCCAGCGTGCGCTTATGCAACAAAAGCTCGCTCAGAAAGAAAAGGAGGCGAAAGAAGAGAACCTTCGATTGCTAGCGCAACGTGCACGAGAAGAACGCAGTGGCGTGCCACAAACGGCTCCACCACGGCCAACAGCAGAGTCCCGTGCTGCTGTTGCGTCCGCTTTGGGCGGGTATGGTAGCGATTCTGGATCTTCTGCCTCTGACGAAGATGTAGAAGACGAGGAAGCTGCCAAACTCAGGGATGACCTTCGTGCTGAGAAGCGTCGCGAGCGAGAGCGAGATATGCGCATGTCAAATATGGGTGCTGAACAACGTGCTAAGATGCTGGCGCGGCAACAAAACCGTGATATATCTGAAAAGATTGCTCTTGGTTTGGCCAAGCCGACAGTGTCGAAGGAGAGTATGCTGGACTCTAGGCTCTTCAACCGGGAGAGCCTCGGCAATACCTTTGGGGATGATGACGGTTATGCACTGTATGACCGACCATTGTTCCACGGATCCACTGCAGCCGCTGCGATCTACAAGGCAAGAGGGAACATTGCACCCGAAGGCGCCAATGATGAAGCATTTGGTGGAGGAACAGAAGAAGGGATTGGGAAAGCCCTCGACAATGATCGCTTTGGCCTTGGCAAGCCCCGAGTTGGCTTCGAGGGTGCGAATGAACAAGAAGTAAGGGAGGGGCCGGTACAATTTGAGAAAGAAAAGGATGCCGGTGATGTTTTTGGTCTGGACAAGTTCCTTGATGAAGCTAAAGGCGGTCGGAAACGAGGGCTGGATACAGATGTGGCAGGCTCGAGGAAGAGACGACAGCTAGAGAAGTCAGGAGACACTTGAGTCTAACTACTACTGCTGTACATTGCTGTTTGTTCTCTTGTTCTGTATCTTAATCGATGTCTATCCTTTCTGGTGCGACATGCAGGGATGACTTGTCTTTCTCCATCAAAGTTTGGCTTTGGAAGGTGTGCCTGGCCCTTGTCTGGTTGCCACCCACGCGTTTGTCTTCCGGATACCACGATTCCTTGTGTTCCGCTTCCTTCCCTTAGCACCTTAATTGCCGTCGATAGCGACGTCCTCGCGCACACTACGCACACGCTCTTTCACCACACATTCGCTGTCCAACATCTTTTAACCCTTCTCTGCAGTCTCGACAGGACCGGGACGTCCCTCATTTCTCCCACTTCCAGTCCTGGTGATATTCTATTGACCATTCCCCTGTATGTATTTGCATGGAATCATGCGGCGAACACCCAACGAGCGGGCTCGTCATTCCAAACGTCTTGGACACGTCCAAGGGAATCCAGGACCTGCATATCTCATCCACGATAATGCAAAGGACATAGAATCGACATCAACCACGACTAAGGCTTTGACCATAGTGCCCGTTATGCCTTCCTCGGTGTCTGCCCAACAGACAACGAGTAACCCTGTCCAACTCGAACCGACGTCGACCTTGCCATCGTCATCCGTGACATCCATCGTCTCCACCACCACCGACATACCATCAACGTCCACGGTGACTTCTACCAGCCCATACTTCAACTCATTAGACGCCACTTCCATTCCTTCCAAGTTCTCTTCCACACCTCTTCCCTCCTCAAACTCCACCCTACAAACAACCACGACCCCTCCTCTTGCTGGCGGGTTATCTGGCGGCGGCATTGCTGGCATTGCTGTTGCCAGTATCATTGTAGGGGTTGCATTCTTTGCTTTTTGTGTGTGGAAGATCTACTTGCGTCCCCGAGACCGCCAACAAACTTCATTGATTGACCCCTATGCATTCGGAGCAGGAAACCCGAGAGCATCCAAGAGTGGTCCAGATTTCAGTGAGAAATCTATTGCGAACGGGAATGGTGCGCAAAGGGCTTCAACTATATCACCGTTCGAAGCACATGGCCAATCTGTATATGTCACTCCTTCCGCTGTCTTGGGTTCCTCAGGTTCCCAGCCCTCCACACCTATCTCGCATGTGTCTTACGCGGTCCCTGCACTGCCTCCAACCTCTTACAACAATCCTGGAAACCTTGCGACTCTCGCAGCAGCTCGGGCTTCTGTAGGACCAGGGGTCAACTTGAATTCGGCTGCTCTTGCTGCTGGTATCCAAGAGCCCCAAATACCAGTTGCCACAATCAAGTGCACTTTCGTTCCTACTCTTCCAGACGAGCTCTCCATTACAACGGGTGAACGTGTTCGTTTAATTGACCGCTTCGATGACGGCTGGGCCTTGTGTGAAAACGGAGGAGGTGAACAGGGCATGGTCCCACAAGAATGTCTGGAACAGATTACCGTCGACCCAGGTGATGCTGATTGGAGGAACGCCAAAAGAGTGAGTAGCCTGAACCCCGATGGACGGAGATGAGAGACGGCGTTCTTGGGTAGTTCTCTGTGAGGTTATCTGACAAGTTTCATTTCCCAACTGCTCACACGTCGGTCTGATCAGCCAGTACTATTATAGGTCAATACCCGGGCACTTGCAGTGCTTTGCTACCCCTTCTTCTTTCTTTAGGCCGTTATTCTTGTTGTCTTCTTTCTTGCGTGTTGACATAGCGTTCTCCTATTATCGTCGTTCTTCATATATTGGGTTTATGGAGAAGGTGTAGACCATCGATCTTGTATTTGGTATTGTAGACCAGGACATTTCATATCTTGGTATCGTTCACTGAAAGGTGGCATACTGTATTGACGTATCTTAGCCCATCTTATCAAGTACTGTCTCTTTAGTCCGATGCACGGGATTTTAGTAGAATGTTCTGGAGGCTCTGACGGACAGGACAAACTACTGTTGTCACAATATTTATAGCAAGGTATCCGACGCATCTCGAATACCAGTATTCTGTAGTGTTACTCTTCTGACATACACTCTACCAGGAAGCAAGATGTCCATGCAGCCTTCGACCGCCAACTGGCACTGGAAAAACAAGAACATCACCTCGTGGACGAAGGCTTGGTTCGAGCGTGAGCTCACGACTATAACCATTCAGGGAGAAGGTTCAGAGAATGTCTCTGTATCGTCTGTTCGAGATGTGGAGGGTGATGCTGAACTTGGCCAGCGCAAGTCCAAGTATGTATTTTAACTTGCACATACTAAAATTCTCCTGGTGGTTATGGCGCTATCTGCCCAGATTGATCACGATCTATGACTGCAAGGTTCAGCTCGAGTGGTCGGGCACAGCCAGCGATGGAACGAATGTCAAGGGAAAGCTCACTATACCTGAAGTTTCACATGAGGTCACCTTAGACCGTTCGTCAGACTACACCGTACGTGATGTATTCGCATATCACACCTCTTTGAACACTAATGATGTCGTAGTATGAGTGGTCACTGAAGACCGAATCTACTCCCGCTGTCGACGTGCTCTACGCCTTCGCCAAGGCGCACTTACCTCCAGCACTTGAGGCCAAGTTTGCAGAGCTTCCCAGTGCTATGATCGACACCCATGGAAAGGACTTGACGATCAGCGCCGAGCCTAGCCGCACTGGCACTCCCGCACCGGCACCAGCAGCAGCTACCAATTCCAACGCTGCTACTATTACTGCGCCCAAACCTCCCCCGGTGAAAAAGGCTCCAGTCAACACATCCCAGGTTGTCAAGGAAGCGAGATTCATGGCTGCAGCGGATGACCTCTATTCCCTGCTTACAGATGAGGGGCGTATTCCATCTTGGACCCGTGCTCCCGCGCAGGTGCGATGCTGACTTATATACAAGAAATTCACCTGAAGGGATTAATCTCGCCGTGTCTGCAGTCAACCCCCCAGCCTGGCTCGCCATATTCGCTGTTCGGTGGAGGTGTCAGAGGCAAATATATCTCCGTCACACCTGGAAAGCAAATCAGACAGACCTGGTCGGTTCAAAGCCCAACGTGGCCCCCAGGTATTTGTTCCCGTTCTAGTATATTGAATCTTTGTCCTAAACTTATCATAGAACACGAAGCCACGCTCACCATTATGCTCGAACAGTCGTCTGATTCAACCACGGTGACATTCACACTTGATGGCGTGCCAAAAGGCATGGAAGACGAAATCGAGCGTAATTTGGAAGGCTATTAGTAAGTGCTTGGCTGATTTCTTCCGTAGAACACATTTTGATGAAGTGTTTACCAGCATTCATGGATTGAAGTCAATTGGGTATGTACGATGACGTGTCTCTGCGTACTCCTATCAACAACAAAAGCGTTGGTTGTTGTTGCCTTCGCCATTCCATACCTTGGCATGGTTCTCTTTTCACGCTAACATACGTCCTTACATATGTACTAATAATTGTTGGCAGGTTGGGCTCCGTGCTCTAGGAAGAAAGGTAGCTAGCAAAGTGTAGATGTTGTAGTTTAGAAATAGTCACATGACCGTGTTAGCGGTGTCAGGTGATCAATTGAGACCCCGGATGAACCTGCCAAACAAGTTTGGCTTTTGCTCTTCACCGTCGAGAATTTCGTTCTGTCCTTTGCATCCTTTCCTCTCCTTTCAAAAGACCATATTTTGACAATGGCCGCCGTTGCTGTCGAGGACATTCGCGCGACTTCTTACGTCGGTTTCGATTCCATTACCTCGCAAATCGAGCACAAGCTCTTGAAGCGCGGTTTCCAGTTCAATGTCATTGCCGTTGGTGTGTTGGCGTCTGGCATGTGTAAAATGTGTTGACTCCTGATGTACAATAAGGGCAAACGGGTCTTGGAAAGTCGACGCTGATTAACACCATTTTCGCGTCACATTTGATCGACTCCAAGGGTCGTTTGAACGCTGACGAACCCGTCAGACAGACTACCGAGATTCAAGCCGTCTCGCATGGTAAGTTTCGAGTTGTAAATGACACCTCTGTTTTGATCTAACGCATGGCTCGCTAGTTATTGTCGAAAACGGCGTTCGGCTTCGTCTTAATATCGTCGACACACCGGGATATGGGGACCAAATTAACAACGAGAACTGGTATGTCATGCATTTCGTCGTTTGTCCACATTTCGCTTATTTTGGCTCAGCTGGGATCCCATTGTCAAGTACATCAAGGACCAGCACAGCGCCTACCTCCGCAAGGAACTTACGGCGATGCGTGACCGTCACATTCAAGATACACGTATCCACTGCTGCTTGTACTTTATCAGTCCCACTGGACACTCTCTCCGTGCCATTGATGTTATCGTGATGAAGAAGTTGAGCGAAGTTGTCAACGTCGTGCCAGTCATTGCCAAGGCCGACAGCTTAACGCTCGAGGAGAGGGAAGCGTTCAAGCAAAAGGTGGCGTCGTGTTATATTCTGCAACCTACTTGGCTAATGACGTGAAGATTCGGGCAGAACTTGTGTACCACAATATCCGCCTGTATCCCTTTGACACAGAAGAGACCGACGAGGAGGAGATTCAGTTGAACGAGTCGATCCGGGTAGGCGTGGATGCTTTCTTTTCTCATGACATTGCCCTGACAATGATGCAGGACATTATCCCTTTTGCTGTTGTCGGCTCTGAGCGCAGTGTCACGATTGATGGCAAGTCGGTTCGGGGTCGCAAGAACCGATGGGGTGTGGTAAACGTTGAAGATGAGAATCACTGCGAGTTTGTTCAGCTGAGAAACTTCCTGACGAGGTTCGTTGTAGTGTTTCTCTGGGCGATCCGCGGTATTAAATGGCTTTTTATAGGACACATCTGCAGGACCTCATTGAGACGACTGCGCAAATCCACTATGAGGCCTTCCGTTCGAAGCAGTTGCTTGCCCTCAAGGAGGGTGTGCAACAGAGACCCAACCAGTAGGAAACGAACCGATTTGGTGGGTCAGGGATTTTAATTAGAGTCGCGTGGGTGCTCAGCTTTTTGCAGAGGATGCGTATACCCAGCTAGTGCCGTGATGGCTGACATTTACTCGCTCGTTTAGTTTCTCGGATAATGACTTGGCTTCCTGACTACTTACACTCCTGTTTGGCATTTGTTCTTGTTGCGATCGTCACACTCTTTTGTCTTTACGTCCGATTTCGAAGTGTTTTTCCGTGTTGAATGAAGTGATTATTGGACTGACCGTGACAAATATCCGCTGACGGATCCGAGTTAGCGTCCGAGCTAATCAGTACTGGTATCAACCATGGCTGTGTTCAGGGATGTTGACGCTTGGTGAGACAGGCACGGATGGACACTACCACAGTTTGTAATCGTGGGTAACGGGACAGGCATCCTATGTAAACAGCCTTCCGATGCTTTAGTGCTTCTCGCTCGCAACTCAAGCACCATGCCCGCACTGCCGCCAAAGTGGGCTGCTTGGCGAGACAAGCTCCGCAACTTCAAGCTCGAGTCTCTCTTCGTTGGCAGTCATGGAACCGACACTCCTCGTACCATATACTTCAACCAAACCCTCCCCGCTTCCTACTTCGACCACAAAGGGCGACTAAAGAAAGATCGTGTCTATTGCACGAACCAGGTCATTACTTCCAAGTACAACGTCATTACCTTTTTACCTCGCAACTTGCTCGAACAGTTCCGCCGGATCGCCAATATGTATGTGCGCTAATTCCTCCCTTCTGTCCTTTCTCACTTGGCATCCTAGATTCTTTGCTTTCATAGCTATTCTTCAGTTCTTCCCGGAATTTGCGACCATCTCGCCCGGCCTAGTTGTCCTTCCCCTCCTCATCGTCCTTTCTATCACAGCCATCAAGGACGGTTACGAGGATTTTAAGCGCCATCAATCCGACCGTCACGTCAATCACTCTCGAGTGCGAGTCTTGACCGGAAGCGAATGGATGAACCCGAATCTCTCGGGGGGTAAGAGTCGGACATTTGTTAGGGGCATCACTTCCAAAAGACGCTCAGGGCGCGAAAGCGTCCATGGAGATGACAAGACAGATATAGAAGCTCGCCCTTCTATACATACCGACGTTGACGTGGACGAAACGGACATGACAGAGAGCGGAAAGCGTTATTCACTCGGACATGACAGCAGAACTACCCGTACACAGTGGAAGAAGACTCTATGGGAAGACGTTCGCGTGGGCGATTTCGTGAAGATCATGAACAACGAACCTATTCCCGCAGATGTCTTGATATGTGCAACGTCCGAGGAGGGCAATGTGGCATATGTCGAAACAAAGAACCTCGACGGAGAAACCAACCTCAAGTCCCGAAATGCTTCGCCAGTTCTCACAGACTTGCGCACGGCTGCCGACTGTGCTGACAAGCTCAATGCTTTCTCCGTCGAGTGCGATCGTCCAGATACCAACATGTATAGACTTAACGCCACCATATCTCGGAATCGGGAGAAATACCCGGTTGACCTCCAGATGGTCCTGCTTCGTGGTACTGTACTTCGGAACACTGATTGGGTGATTGGAGTTGTCCTCTTTACGGGCGTTGACACCAAAATAGTACGTAATTCAGGGGGGACTCCGAGCAAACGAAGCAGGGTTGAACGCCAGATGAACCCCCAAGTGTAGGTCCCTTCTCATTTCTATCACAAAGACACTTACGAAGTTCCTTCAGCTTCATAAATCTCGGTATCCTGGCAGCTATGGCGACTGTATGCGCTATTGCTGACTACAAAATCGAGTCACGTTTCAATCCACAGAGCGCTCTTTGGCTTTATGGTGATACAGCTGACTACAGTCTCAGCATCGATGCCCTCATCACCTGGGCATTTGCGTTGATTACGTTTGTTATATTTTCCCGTGATCCTACGAACACACGCTAACTCGACTGGATTCGTAGTTTCCAGAACATCGTACCAATATCCCTATATATATCTATCGAAGGCGTGAAGACGTGTCAGGCGTTGTTCATATACTTTGATTACGAGATGTTTTACAAGAAGACTGGGCAGCCCACAGTGGCCAGGAGCTACAATCTATCCGATGACCTTGGACAGATCGAATATATATTTTCGGACAAAACGGGAACGTTGACGCAGGCAAGTAGCCTGTTCGAGATGTTCATGCCTACCAGCGTACTTATCACGGTTAAAGAACTCAATGGTCTTTAGGGAATGTTCCATAGGCGGGGTAGTCTACCGTGGCGACCCCGAGAGCGAGCCAGAATCAAAGATACAAATACCAGAAGGCGGTGGGCAGGTGACCCGCTCCTCTTCCGCGGCTTCCACGTCCCAGGTGCCAGGAATAGGTTCTGGAGGTGATGTTCCTCTGAGCACTCTTCCAGAAGGACCTGGAAACTTGTCTAACGGCTTCCCAAAACATTTCAAGGACGAGCAACTAACACAAGACCTTGCCCGTGCTGTTGACGCCGAACCTGGTTCAGAAAACTCTACGCATGCACGTTTGCTAAACGGGTTTTTCTCCGTTCTTGCGTTATGCCACAGTGTTCTGACGGCCGTGAACCGTAATACTGGTGCCATCGAATATAAAGCTCAGTCGCCCGATGAAGCAGCTCTCGTGCAGGCAGCTGCCGATATGGGCTTCGTCTTCCGCGGTCGTGACAAAGAAGTGTTGATGCTTCAGACCCCTTTCTCCACGGAAGTGGAACGTTACGAGCTTCTCAATATCCTAGAATTCACCAGCGCGCGCAAGCGTATGAGCGTCATCGTACGGAAGTTGGACGAAGAAGATCCCCGTTTCTTTTTGTTAACAAAGGGCGCCGACAACGTTGTTTTTGAGAGGCTGAAGGCGGGTAATAACGAGCTCAGAAGGGTAACAGAGCAACACTTGGATCATTTTGCGAGTGCAGGGTTACGAACGCTTACATTGGCCTACAAGGTCATACCAGGTATTCATACTGCTTTTTGATCTGCTGGGACTAGTCGTTTAATGATGTGCATCTCAGATGAAGAGTATGAAGCTTGGAGTACGCGGTATCAAGAAGCGGCTACTGCACTAGAAGGCCGTGAAGACAAGGTGGAGGCACTCTGTGATGAGATGGAGAGGGATCTCCGTCTACTGGGCGCAACCGCGATCGAGGATCGTCTTCAGGATGGTGTCCCAGAAACAATCGCTGACCTCAAATTAGCTGGTATCAAGATATGGGTGGCTACTGGTGACAAGCTAGAAACCGCTATCGGTATGTCGCCATAGTTATTCTGCTTAGCCGTATACTGAGGACGCGGATGCTCCAAAAGCCATTGGCCATAGCACAAACCTCATTGCCGAAGATTCGAACATCATAGTCATCCGCAGTGGTGATCAAGGACGTCCGGTCTTTGATCAACTGGTTCATGCCCTTGAAGATTTCTTTCCTGATAGCGACGTTCTTAGGGATGAATCTGTGCATGCGGAGACATCCCACTCTTCAGGGACACCAACCCCCTATTCTATGCGTCGCCTTAGCGCTGGAATAGCTTCGATCGTGGGAGAGAACAACGGTCGACGGCCAGGAGGCTATGTACTTGTTATCGATGGTACAGCGTTGGGATACGTGAGTCATCCACAATCGCGGACTTACGTACACTAACCCTATGCGTTAGGCACTCGCAGACGATCGGCACAAAAAGCTTTTACTCAGCTTAGGAACACAGTGCGAAGGCGTTATTTGCTGCCGTGTTTCTCCACTCCAGAAAGCTCTTGTTGTTAGGCTTGTAAAAGATGGTCTGCATGCAATGACGCTGGCTATTGGCGATGGTGCCAATGATGTCAGTATGATTCAGGTATATTCCAACTCGTACTGTTCCCTGGGAGCTATGTTAATATTGCTGAAGGCTGCCGATGTCGGAGTTGGCATTTCTGGTGAAGAAGGCCTACAGGCCGTGAACTCCTCAGATTATGCCATCGCTCAGGTACGACCTAGATTAATGAAGGGCCAATGAAGGACCACGCTGACTCCTCATGTCCGTAGTTTCGGTTCCTGAAGCGGCTTCTTCTTGTTCATGGTCATTGGTCTTATGCCCGTAACGGAACAATGTAGGTAGTCTCGTGTCAATAGTTGCTAACTACTGACCCTCTCCCCAGGATTCTGAATTTCTTTTACAAAAATATAGTCTGCATCGCTGTCCTCTGGTGGTTTCAAATCTATTGTGGATGGAGTTCAGCATAGTAAGCAGCTGGATAACTTGTGAGCTTTCGCGTCACCTGACCTTGCTGTGCAGTGCGTTCGACTACACGTATCTTCTATTCTGGAATTCGTTCTGGACAATTGCTCCGGTATTGGGTATTGGTCTATTTGATCGCATAGTCGGTAAGCAGGTGTTTGTTTACATTATACTGCGGCCTTCTGAACTGCTCCACAGATGCGGATGTTCTCATGGCTTTCCCCGAACTTTACCGGTACGGTAGGGAGCAGACATGGTTCACACTGAAATCTTTCGTCATATACATGATGGATGGCATCATACAGGTATGTTACGTAAAAGCATGGGTTATATTCAGAATTAACCTTGAGGTCTAGTCTGTCCCACTGTACTTCATTATCACATACGCATACTTTACGACCACAGCACGGAGTGATGGGTATGACATCGCATTGTACGAGTACTCTACGGTATGGCACAACAGGCTTGCTGCTGCATGTCGATCACTCAGTCGTTTTCTTGTTGTAGACTATGGTGTTCGCTGCTGTCGCTGTTGTTTGCCTTTACAATGGTCTCAATACTAATGTCTGGACTGCATGGGTCTTTTTTGCAGTCTTCATCGGCATTGTACTGTTGTGGCTGTTCACTGTATGTTACTTCATCATTCCTACGTTTCGGCAATTTTGATGCCCCCTACAGGTTGTTTACAACTCCATCAGTCCAGGCTGGTTTGTTACCGATGTCTATGGGAATAACCATTTCCTTTTCCGATCGGCATACTTTTGGCTGTGCCAGCCTCTGGCCATTGCAATAACATTACTACCGCGATACTTGTCCCGTGCGTGGCGACTAGGCTACGCCCCAGGAGACTTGGAGATATTGCGTTACATCAGGAAAAAGCATCCTGACGTCGACATCACCACCTGTCGTCTAGACCGCCAAGACCGCCATTCGAAAGCTTCAGTATCCAGATGGAGGCCGTCGTCGCGAGCGTCACGTCCTGTATCTTTTTCATCTGTCATTGGTGGTTCGCCAACGGATCATAGTGTAGACCATGCTTCCTTGGATAATGGGAGGATTCCTGACGTTCGCCTTGCGAGCCGTACTGACATGTCCACGGGTGTATGCTCGGTACACCGCGGCTTTGACTTCGTAACGGAGGAGGGTGGTGTCACCATACGTCGCATGCAGACTAATTTGTCGGAGCGCTGGCAAAGTAGCCGCGATCTACCTTTTAGTGAAACAAAGCAATCGATGGGGAGGAAAACATCTTTACGCTTCTTTCAATCGCTTCGACGCAAGAAACCTCCAACCCCCCGCAAGGATGAATGACGGTAGTAGCATTTTCACTCAACTAGACGATTCTGCATCACTTCTTTGTCGCGCACTCACCATCTCTTGTATGCCTCACTGTATCTCTTATTTATTTGTTATGACCCTATCTGCGACTTTGCAGATGCCTGTTCGGAGGATGCCCCATCATACAACAACAGCCTTTAGTAGTAACACTGGGAGAAACGTATAACACTACGTGGAAATTGTACAGTATCTCATAACCAATCATCATGGAGCTTTGGTCTTTTCTTCGGAGATGCGATGGTGGCATCTTCACCACGGTCGGGTGGTGAGGAACGCCTCCGTTTCGATGGACTGTATAGATGTTGGGTATCGTTAAATGGGATATGAGCTGTGGAGTTAGAATGTCGCTCCATACTACAAGACCGTGATCGGATGGATCGCCGACTGGGTTTCTGAAGCAAACCGGGAGACACGGACGGTAAGGCATCGACTCCGCCGTCCCATTCAGCAGAACTATCCCCCACCTGTGAGCTCTGGTCATCGATCACCGTCTTCTGTCCTCTACGGCCTTTGTTTCTTCTTCGCTTTCGGCGGGTTGTTTCATCACCTTCTTCCACTACACGGCAAATCTCAACAGGAACAGGGGCCCTGAGCAGGATGTCAATCCAAACCTTTTGTTAAACTACAGTTAGCATGGTGTAGACAGGTAAGTTATTTCTTACCTTTTGGTTTTCCTGCAGAGTATCACCAGGGCCCTTGACTTCAACAAATTTGCAAGTACATTCCTCGGTATTCCAGAGGAAGAGGTCTGGTCCTCCAGACATTCGGACAGCGTAATCTTCACAGAGAACACGACAAATTACTGACAAAGCCTCTCCACCAATACACTTTGCGGCAGTCAGCTAACACGAATTGTGCCATACAAATTTACACACCTTGACGATGTCTACCAAGTCTTCACTACTGACCAAATCCCACTGAACACCAACACACCATGTTTCACTTGCTCTGTGTGTGCAATCAACTCGACTAATGATATCAGCAGCCTCGCCATTCTGAATTTCGGAGAGGCGTGTCTCCATGAGATCCTTTCGAGAGTGATAAAAGGAATCTTCTGCAATATCCAAGGGTGCAGTTTGATAAGGTGTTTCAAATGCTCCTGGAATGGGTGCGAAGATTATATCCCAGAATAGAAGGCCAAAAAGCATTGCGATAATCCGTGCCTCGCAATGTATACTGACCAAGAGTTATAGTCCAGATGTCCAAAGCAATGAACGAGAAAACGAACCCTTTATATCCCTGACCTTCGTATCGTTGAAGTGCGAGCATCTCAACAGTTAGCTCTTCGCCATCCTGGCCTACCCATATAGTTTTGCCGCTTCGTTGTCCCTTTCATCATTAATGGCGTTAGTCTGAGTACGCCATAATTGCGTGACTATCTCACAGATAATTCGGGCGCGTGTACCGGTATTGCAGCTCCACCTGCTTCGTTCTTTGCGGGTGTCGTGTTTAATTTATAGTAGTGCTCAAGACCGTGTTTTAGATGGTGTGTTGGTGTTCGACTTGCATTTCGGCCCGTTCTATCCAGTTTCAAACTAGCTGCTCGGTGCTTTATTCTAGTGGCAACAAATGTAACTTCCTTGGCACTGGCGAGTTTACCATGGGAAGTGTGGCAGTCTTCTGGAGGGAGTTTTAAAAGCTTTTCCAGTCGAACCAGGCGACGTTGAAGCTTCGGTCGATAAACTAAAAACTTTTAATGACCAGTCCAAGCTCGCACTGAAGTGCGCACCGATGTGGGTGTCAGGATCTTCTATTCCTTCTATTACAGCCGTCAATGCGCGCTGTGCAGTATCTTGGCTCTTTGGAAAGTGGGTGGAGAGGATTAAAGCTCGGCGCTCATGCCACCTTCCACGCCATCCCCGACGCCAACGATTCTGCGATATAAGAGCCTCCAAGACCTCCAATTCTCGTTTATATTCTCCCAGAATACCAAGTGCATATGAGCCCTTACAAACTATGCGTGTAAGGACGTGCCCTTGTCATAGATCTGAACTGTTAGCCTGGCCAGTAACAAAAGTAGGTCACACGTACCACTTTCAAATCGCTCTAATCCATAGCTCCCTTGTTCCTCGGGCTTAGTCTTTGAAAGGGCCTGCCAATGAGGGTAGATACTTTCAAAGAGTCCCTTCACTAGATGTGCACTCCGTACACGGGAGCTTTCCTGCTTCACATTGACTTGTATATCCACCCCTAGCAGTGTATAGTCTCCACTCTTCGCAGAGCATCCGACACTCTCAAGTTTTACCGGGGTTGGCAAAGACAACGCCTCACATTCATGGCTATCAGGAGATGCGTGACCGCCGAGGATTGCATCAATACGCCCTTCAAGGATGAGTGCTTCCTCGTATTTCAATAACTCTTCGCGAGTTTTCCAAATGTCTTTCGAGCGGACAAATTCGTACCAAGGGTATTCGCGTTTTTTGAAGCGTGGTAGTAGTGCAGTGACCAGCAACTGTGGGGTGTATTGTGTGCTACATGTTTTGATGGAAAGAGGTTATTGCAAGGAAGACAGAAGAATAAACTGGGCATTCACAGGCGAAAGAACACTAGGTTGGCACGTTGAACGAGCGCGTGAAAAGTACTATCAATCCTTACACATTTCACTTGCGAAATATTAGATAAGTATTTGAGGACAACCGTATTACCTACCTAATAAGCGATGGACGACTTCCCTCAGCCCTTCCAGTTGAGATCTCATTCTTTGCCCCTTTCCGAAGGGAAGTGTTGTTTGATTGCAAGCAGTAGATTTCCTTCGTCTTGGTTGTAGTTTTCTTGTTGGTAAAAATAAAAGGGTTGATTGTGAAGAAGCGGCACGCAACATGGCAGCGATGAGTTCCTTTTTCTAGATATGGAGAACCTCAGAAACTTCTTGGACGCTCAGAGGGCGTCAATACCTTTCCGTTTGACTTCAACTGAAATTGTTTGGCAATGAATTTGAGTTCGTCTATCTTGAGGCAATCTAAGAGGGCTTCCAAGTCCATCTCGTTCTCATTTTCTGCCAAGATGGGTTTTCTGCCAGGCGCAGTATCCGAGGCCTCTGAGTCGCCGGAATTATCCAAGGCCATTGATTTTTGCACACCCTCAAGCTCGGAGGTTGGTTTCGTGGATTGACTAAGCTCGTCACCAAGTGTTAGGTTGATAACTTCGCGTTCCTCCTCCAAATCCTGCATTGCATCGGATGAGCCGGAACAGCCACCGCAAATCTCGTTTATAGCAGCAATTATAGCATCAGGGCTGCCTAGGTCATCTTCATACCTCAGGTTATCTAGCCGATACCATGTCCCTGGCTTCCTCAATAGTAGTCTTGTCACCAAAAGCCGTGCATTATCTAGGAAGTGTGAGCGTTATCGGGCGAGTCTCGAGATGTTACCCACATGAAAGGTGAGCGTATTTAGCAAAGAGGTCGATCTCCTCCTCCTCGAATAAATGAGATTCGGATTGAAGCACGGTGCTGAGCATTTCTGTCAAGAAGCTATTCGTTAGATTTCGCACATTCCAGTGAAAATGTCATTTACTTGCCTTCAAACACCCGTACGTATATACTAACATGCTGCTCGCTCGGCTCCACTTGCTTGTGTTGAGACGTGGATGGTCCTGACACTCCACTTTGCAAGCTTACGTGCAAAGGGCCTATGGTGCCAACATCCTCTGAGAAAGGGTCTCCTCCAGAAAATACGAGTGAATTCACTGTGATCGCAGACAGCGACATTAATTCATGCAACTATCGCGGACTTGTGTTGAGAGCACGAGTTCATGCACATGTCACCACATGGGAAATAACGGTCACGTGACCGACTCGATCTGATAGGGGCCTTTGAACACTACTTACGAACGTCCAAGACTAAAGGTTACCACTAGAATCCTCTCCTTAGACGTTCATTCTCCTCTCTCAATTGCTTGTTCTCTTCTCGAAGCTGTCTGAGCTCTTGTCCCCATTCCTCCATCACCTCCCTGAGCTCTCGTCTCCATCCTCGCCCCATCCGAACGAGATCCAAGTGGATGCCCATCATCTCCGCCTTAGTTTCGCGCTGGAACTCATACATCACTTCACGAACAATATTTTGAAGGAAGCCATTTGTCATGGTGTTCATGTTCAAGCCTGCAGTTGTTTGTGTGTGGGATGGTACCCAGGAAGGCGCTGCTATTGGTCGGTGAGGCGATACCTGTAGGGAGAGTTCGTCTTCACCATGGGCAGTGACGGGACTTGTATCGCTGTCACTATCCTCTGAATTATCGGGGAACTGCAAAAATCGAGCCTTCTTCACTTCAACTTCGGCCTTCTGCTTACCCTTGGCCCATGCATGAAGCTCAGGGGTTCCAATTCCAACCATCCCCTCTTCCATCTTCATCTCTATCTTGACACTATCTTTCACATTTTCAGGCAACATCGACGCGGCAGCTTGTTGAGGTACTTTGGGAGAAGGATCGTCCAAATCATCACCCGAGACCTACAAGCTAAAATTAACATCAGCACCTTGTGCTTGGACTGCATGGACTACCGGGATTCCTGGCTCCGCATATGGAGCTCTAATTCGAGCAGATGAAGACATAGACGTCATAGTTGCCTGTTTAGTAGGCCGCAAAGACCTTGCCGATTCGGAGGTAATTCGCCGTCCACTTGCACCGATAAAAGCTTCCTTCTTACTGGTATCGATGTTGGAACTTGAACGCGCTCTCACTAATGCCATTCGAGTGGAGATGGACTCGGGCGGCCGAGTATCTGCCTCCAGGAACCCATTTCCGCTATTGTCAGCTGCATCCGGAGCTTTAGTTGCTGCCACTTTATTTAATATCCTTTGCTCGTCCGAGCCCTGCGACATCATAGGTGGTCGATTAATGTCTGCTTTAGGTTTTTCCGACCTATTGCCGTTATAAGATTCACTAGATTCTGAATTGATACTGTGAGTGGCCCTTTAGCACTCTTGGAATGCACGTACTTGCAGTGGAGGTCATCACCTGTACCTCCGTCTCCAAATTCGTATTCTCCGTAAACGGAGAGCGCGCCAAAGAAAATGGCTTGGAACGACCCTCTTTCTTTGAAGATATGCCACCACGAGGTTGCGAGGTGATACGGACATGCACTGGGGGTTTCACACTAATACTGGTAGAACCTCGTTTCCGACGGTCAGACGCAGGCGACGTGGCCGAGGCATACTTTACTGGAGTCCGTGTTCCATTCATGCGAGAGGCTGCCAAAGCCTTCGTCGGCGAAGCCGTGGCGTTTTTATCACTGGTTGCAGCTTTCTTGGACTTTCGTTATGAGGACAATGAATACAACAGGGATGTGTAGACTTACCTGAACGTTAATTGCCTGAATGGAAAAGTTCCCTGAACCGATGACGACGACGTTGGGTTCCCGTTCAAGGGTTCTTAGATTAAGGATCATTAGCGTGCCCTCCTCCGTCCCGAGATATATAGTGGCGCCTTCCGCGTTGAATGACAGGGCAGTGAGCACCTTCTTTAGATTCACTTTCTTCAAGATTCTAAACAATCATAGAACCCTGGTAAGCTACTTCTAAATGATGATATTGTCATGAAACGCACCCATGATGTTTGTCCAAATCAACCAGAATGACATCCCCATTGGACGTAGCCACAGCAATCAAAGTGGGACTGAATGGGCTACTCGCCACAGCAACTATACGTCCTGAAGAGCTGCAGAGGTCAATGGTTTTGATTGGGGCAGATGGTTTGGATGTATCGTAGACAAGAACTTGTTGTTCTACGCCTAGAAGCAACTTCGTACAGGAGTGACGATGGAACACGCAGCAAGATACCTTTTTATGGGGAAGACCTTGCAGCATGGTATGCGAAGAGACCTTAATGTCATGAACGAAGACTTCATGTCCAGTAACTAACGCCAGGAGTGACGAGTCATTGGAAAGTGCTAGGGCGGTCACTGGCCTCTTGTGTGCACAGAGGACCGTGTTTATCTGGGATGAATTGCAATCCAACACGTAAACCTTGTTATCTGCTGCGAAGATCACCGTGTTGCTGTTGTCTGCCACAACCAAACAGGTTATGGGGTCAGGACTAGCGTGCATCTCTTCCAGAAGGCCCTCCGATGGCGTGTACCGTTTTATACACGACGAAGAGGCCAGATAAAGCTGGGAATTGTCAGATGCCCAGGCATTCGTAGTGCATCTCAGTGAGGTTGATACAGGAATCACAGCCAGTGACTGCCTCAGCTTGCTGGGATCAGCAAACCCAATTCCATTTCCTGTGACGATGGAAAGCATCAGAAGCACCTGTGTGGCCGTTCTGCAACAGTATGTAAGGGTTAGAAACTGAACAGTTGGAGATATCGCCGTCACGTGAACACCAAACCACATCCGAACGCGTTGTCCACGTGATCGTTGACAGAGTACAAATTAGGAGTGAATAGGTTACCAAAAAAACGAAAGTGTGCTGCCATGTCCGTCAAGCGTCCTCTGCAAGGCGAACTACAGATATCCTTCCTTTTTTTCTCACTGAACCTTTACACATATTGTGAGTGGAACTCGAATCTACATCAACTGTTGCGGCTAAGTCGTCAGAATTTCTGCCAGTAGATCCATGTTTGGTGTCTGCATCAATGAGAAGTATGGAGAGGCGTTCCGGTTCACTTGATGAGTCCAAAAAATGAGGATGCTTGTGAGCTACGTTAGACAGCTTCCTGAAAGAAATATCGCAAATTGCTCACGTACCTCCAAAAAGTGGCGCATACCGCTTTCCGTCATCATCTTTGGAACCTGTTGGTTACTTTCAAGGTGCCGTCGCCGAGAAAGCATGGCTTCTTCCGCCGTGGATCGAATAACGAGAGTTTTGACTGTATAGATTGTACAGACTCAATGGGAGAAGCCCGAAGCAGATACTAGGATACAAACCTATGATACGGTTCACCTGTCCGATTCGGTGTACACGCTACAACGGTGCTCTATTAGCAGAAGTTCGTGACCTGGATAATTTCGGCCTCTCAACCTTGATGGCTTGAGACTCAACATCTGGATGCCAAACTGGCTCGCAGAAAATCACACGAGAAGCGGAGACGAGATTTCTAGACAAGTCTAATCAATTTCTATTCTCTATTTCATCAAGTGGAAAACTTACAACCCACGCGCACCGAGTTTGAGTTCTATCAGAAAAATTCTGTACGTATCCGAAGTCTCAAACGTCATCACAACCTGCTCCCGAAGCAAGGGCGGCATGTCACAAGTATATCGGAGATATTTGATACCAAATAATGATAACCCCTCTGCAACGTGAGCCAGAGTAAGAGGCGACTTGGAAAAAATGAGAAATTTCTCCTGGGGCGAGTATAGCAAGGCCTAGGGCAGTCTATTAGTTATGCAGGTGGTGTGGCAGGGAGAAAATACCTCAGATAAAATATAGTTGAGTTTGGTTGACAAAGACGATCCAATGCGCACTCCCGATAGAAGAGACTCATCAATTAGCTGTGGATTCAGAGGCTGGTCTGGGGATTCCTTTGCACTGGGCTCGCTCCTCGATTCTGTAGTCGACCCCAGGAGTCCAACAGGACAGGAAAGCATCGTCTTCTTCTTCAGAACCTTGATCTCTTCTTTGACCTTTCGTGCTATCTTTCTTGCTTGGTCGACATGCCTGGCTTCTCGTGCTTGTAGAGATTCCTGCAATTCCTCCTGATTGACTCTAATGCCTCGATTGACAACAGTTTCTTTGGAAATAAGTGGCTGTTCACGAACAGCATTCCGAAGCTGGATTAAACGATTGGGATGCATTAAATCAACTTCACGGGTTGTCATCTTCAGCTCTCCCCGCGTCCACGCTTCAAAGATACCAGATTCAAGGCCCGTTACCTTGAAAGGAACATCTACATAATGTTGCATTGCGCGCCACAAGTAGTCCTTCGCGGCTGTAGCTCTGGCATTTCTGGTAAATAAGTTCGCGAAGCGAGACCAATGGACGCCTACGCATGATTCAGAGCACTTTCCAGTAAATCAAAATCCTCTCTTGGAATCTGTCGCTCGAGAGCACGAGCCCTGAATGATTCCGCCTCTTCGCATATTTGATCGACATTATATAGAATATCCGAAGCTGACCAAAACATTCCCCTGAAGACTCCAGTGGTCAGAAGGCACGCAACAATGATCACGACGTCACCCAACTGTGACATATTATCCATGGCACCTTGCAGCTGTTTCACATTCTGTAAATTATTTTAGGGGATCGTGACGTCAACTGAAGCACGAAGGTGTCCTACACTTGGATGGAACAAATAATCCTGGAATGTGGTTAACTATTTGGAAGCAGTGAGAGGGTGAGCGGCATACCTGACCTTGTCGCTCAGAATCAACAGCGTTGATCACGATACCAGCTTGCATGGCATTGTAAGATTTTAGAGCAAATTCGCTCAGGTTCATGTAAACAATCTCGTGCCTCATTGGTGGCAGAGAAACATACTTTTCTACGTCCTCAACTCTGCAGTCAATGCTATCAGTCCAAGCCGACCTCAAGTCCCAAAGTACTTACCTATGGCGAACCATTACCATTTGCATTACTTGGCTTAGGATGTTTATGGCCATAGGACGCGGGCCTCGTCGATCACATAGTGGCGAAGAGACATGAAGCCCAAAGGCTTGGTGATTGGCACCAAACGGAGGAACGGCGAGGAAATCTCTAACCATCGTGCCCAGCTTGCGCAAGTTGTCACGGTCATAGCGTCCCCAGATACGTAGGCCAGTCTCCTTCACGACTGGCGCTTCAGTATGCTCCTGTGGAGCAGAGCTCAGCACAGTGTCACTGGGATTTGGGGATTTGGAGATTGTGACGTCCATTTCATGTACTTCACCCTCACGACCCAAATTGAGGCCAAGGATGTTAGACGTGGGCGTGCCGGTGACAATCCACTTCCGCTCAAAGCTCAATTGACGGACGAAATGATTTACAATAGCAGAGACATTGCCAGAAATATGGCCTTCATCAACGATAAGTCTCTTCCACCTTATTTGCAGGAGAGGGGTAACTTGAGAATCACCAGTGCAACGACAGTCTGGCACACGAGAGCCTTCGAAACAAGGACATGCACAATGCTTGAGGATATGAAGGCGGGTGGTCTGCTTCTTCGTTGACTCCTTGCGGAAGCCTGGCTGAAACGTTCAATAGCTCATAAAAGCATACATAACCCATACGCACGGACATCGCTCATAATGATAAGCTGGTGGTCCATCGTCAAAACACATGCGAGATAGCAGCAAAATCAACTCACGTCATAGTCTGTTGCGAGCACCCTCGCAGGAGGAAGTGTGTCTGACCGGCGCACGATGAGACACTTGACGTTCGGTTGGCAGTGTTTGTAGATCTCCCTATCCCATTGACCCAGCAAATTAAGAGGTACGATGACCAAAGTTGCCCGACTAAGATACATGACACGGGGGCCTAAAACCAGATTGTCGTGTAAGCGCGATAATCCGAATTCCTCTGTGGCAGGTTTCATATCATAGTGATGGTAGAATGGGATATTGCTGCGTAACCACAGCCATAAGGGGGAACCTTCGAGTTTTTCTTCGTATTCACGCAAATTTGTGGCTCCGTCGCTTGAACAGATGCGATGGAGGAGTATCTCAACAAGAGAAGGGATACAGCGTGTGTCTGCAATGGGGCCCATACCAGCTGTAGTCCGTGCAGCTGTACAATCAGGTAAATCGAAGTGTCGATAAGAAAGTGGAGTTAATACGGGTCGAGTAGCATGTATTGACTCTTCAGGTTCAGGGAGTTGGCCAATCGTAGCAAGAACCAATCCAAGGATTATGATGGTCTTCCCAGTTCCTGGAGGACTTCTGTAAGACAAATATTATTTGCAACGTTCATATGCAAACCTAATTCCTCGCAGAGTAGTCCACCGCGGCTATTGAAAACCATTGGCTGCTGGCACAAGAACGTCATGGAAGAGGGTTGAAGGAAGCATTTCTCTCCGCGCATTCCGCAGACAGTCACGAATAATGGGTCTTGTACAGGCATACAACACAACTCCTTGTCGATCATTACTGCAACAGAGCGTCGCTGATACTCATACAATTGACTTCGAAGTCCCCAAATCCGGCTGCCGTTGGCAATCTGTCTGGATAAGGGAACACAAGTGTCCGAGACCATAGGAGAATTGAGATCATTATATATCTCCGCCATTGTCCGGTTATCCTGCCGGGATCATTGAGCCACTGGAAAACAACGGATAGGAGTACTAAGCATACTATGTTTCTAGGGAGGAAGTATTCATCCGGAGAAGTCAAACCATGACATTCCGCATTCCACAAGAGTGGATTTTGGCTGACAAGTGGTAAGATGCTATGAAGGTAACGTCTACCTTCTTTCATGATAGCCTCACTGCGACAGTGCAGTCGTCCTTGGACATTGGGCAAGTCAACGGGGATCATATAAACCCGGATGAACAAGACCTGGCCTCTAGAGTCAAGCCTGCATGTGGTATGTAGGAAAAGGTTTTCTGAAAGAAATGCAAGGTCTCGTAAGAGAGTGTCCTGCACCATGTGATTAGATAGCCACTGAGTGGGGAGGGGACGCCATGAATCACTGTCGGTAGTATTGTCGCATACTGCATCATCTCCATGAACGGTTACGGTAATAGTTCCCGCAGCAAACAGGATATCTGACGCAAATAAAGGGTCGATAGCGTCCGGAGGCCGTGCATTCATCGGCCCCATACCACATAAAGGACTGTTTGCAAGCCGCATACTGCGGAGGGAAAGTGTATTTGGCAAGGAAAGTTCGTCCTTGCAAGGCTCAGGAGGATTGGAACATCGAGGTCGATGGTAGTATCACAGAGCACGCGTACAGCTGTACGATCCTGATATAAATCGTGAGAAACTACTTCCCTAGTGAAGTTCGACAGCTAAATTTCAGTCCAAGTTATCCAACAGCATGTCGTCCTCGCTGTTGAGGACATGCAGTCGCGGAATGCAAACATCTGTCAAAATGGACAGACTAAGTACCAAGATCCGACGATTGTCGACCAACAACCCAAGTCAGGCTGCGACGCAAAGTCTTACTTGGTCGAAGTACCTTGACATACGACGGCGGAAGCGCAGATGGGAAACGGTAGAGTGAACGTTTCTTGAGCACGCGGGTGACTTTACCATACTTTTTCAACAGGCGGTTACTATCCCCTGCACCCTGTTGGGACTCGCTGGCGGTGTCGCGTATTTTGGGTCTATGGAAACAGACGCGACCAAACCCATCATGGTAGAATTACCACCTGCACATATATTTCGACAATGCTCCTGACTGCACGTACGACAGGGCGTTGATCCGTTGTTCTTCTACGGTGGTTGCACAATTGCTTGCATGGGCACGTCAACTCTTCTATCCTGCTTGAAGAAACAACTGACCTTCTCGGAAGGCCTGGGATATCTTGTCGGCCCAATAATTGGCTCAGCTTGTTGGAGATTGACACATCGTCGCACAATGAATCTTATCGAAGCAAAGGATCGCGAATTCCATAAACGAATTGTCAGGAACCGTGTCGACCCTACCGCTCAGAGCGCTACAAATCCTGTCCCAGACTACTATGGTAAGCGATGGTGTTGAAAGAGTACTTGCGCAACTGATTACTTGGATTCAGGCGAAAAGATTGGTTCAGTGCACGAATACCGGCAAGTGAGTTGAAATGTTTAAGGTACTTAGGATTATCCTGACTGCGGTTACCAGTGGTTGCGAGACCAAGCCAAATTCCGACGGAAAGCGAGATTCATTGAGGAATAGATGCTGATAATTATATACATCCTTGTCAGTCTCTCAACTAAAACCCTGCATTTACGGTGGTTGATGTAAACCATCCCGTTAGCTCCTGTTAAACATGTCCAACATTCGATAGATGCAACAGAGCATGAGATAATGCGACTTAAACTAATCAGTTGCCCGTGCATAAAGGAGTTTCGACCAAGCCCGTCAGGAAAGCAATGGGATCCTAAATGAAAGCTGTACGCCATTCTAAGGTATTTGGTTGCTACAGGAATTTGGGAATATATTGTACTACTGTGACATCCGAAACGTCTTGACTAGGGAAGTTTCGGCTGAGCATACCGTTCTAATGTTCTCGTCTGAAGGCTGCTCACAGAAAGAGCATGAGGGGTTACAGTGTGAGGTGACAGCATGTCCTTCTCCAAGAATGTTACTGTGCGAGGGGGGGCTGATTTCGGAGTGGGGTCTGTAAAAGGATTCGAGATTTTGGAGAATGAGGTTGGAGGAGGGGAGTGTGCGCGTTTCCGAATTGCACGAGTAACATGCATCTTGTCTGAATCTTCGACTGGCATGCTGCAACTAATGGATCGTATCTGCGGAGTCCAGCCAACGCCTGGGGGAGAGGCAATAGTAGCACAATGTCGAAGGGATGCTTGGGATTCCGTGTCATGCTTCTCTATCTCGGTCCCTTGCTGTGATAACGAAGTATTTCTCCATTTCTTCATTGCCAATACCTTCCACAAGGCAATGCCTTTCGTGGCCGTAAGGAAAGGACATGTAGCAAAGTAGTGTGGTCATACCTGATGCTACCAAACCAAGGATGGACAATAGCGCTACCAGGACGGCAATCTGTGTGGATGACATCCCTGCAGATGATGCGGAAGGTGGAGACACTGGGGTTGGAGGTGCAGCCTCTGGACCTGCTGGTACGGGGAGAGGAGAGGATACGACCGATTCGGCACGACGTTGGCCAGCGATAGCAGATTTAATAAGGAGCGACATATCCAACAATGCGCTGGATGAACTTGTACCACGGCAAATGAAGTATTGAAGTGCTGAAGGGCAATGAGCACCCCATACTTCCCCTAGCAACAATGAGGCTGTAAGGGGAGATCAAATCCGGTGAAAACTTTGACCCTCTCCATGGCAGCGTGCAGTTGTTTGGATCCACCTGTACCTTGATACCCTTGATTCTGGGGCACAGTCCGGTGCCTCTCTAGTGACTTACATCATATGTAGTGGTAAGTCAGCTCAGCTGGCACCATGCCACAGTGATCATCATGGTACCAGGTGCATGATGCGTGTCAAGCCAAAGCCTGCACCTGCTTAGGTTACACAAAATTCCCGCAGAGTCGACCAAATGGTCTGTCCCACTGTAATAGTAACAAGTGTGACTGTAACCTTCTTTGAGTCAATGCCCTTTGCAAAGGAGATCAAGACACGAATGCATGACATCAAGGGTTGGTAACTATGTAGTCTGGAAACCAAAAATCGTGTACCACTTATGTAAAATCACTCTGCGCAGTTCCTTTCTGGTCAATGGACCATTATCATGAGTATCAAAGGGCATCCACAAGCTGGTTCGATATCGCTCTATGCAACGATCGTGCCCCCTCTCCTGCAACATAGTCCGGCAATGCCTGCATGACCACGGCCTCCACCTCCTGCGGAGACAGCGCTCTAGCAGCATCGCCTCCCAAGGAATAGACTGCTTCGGCGGCAATGGCTTTCTTCTCTTCCAGCGTGAACGGTATGAAAGGAAGGACAGTGGTAACTCGGGACAAGAGTGATGCCTGCAAGTATACTCAGGGACCCACGACATAATGAACTGTAACTGAACGTACACCAAGGCAGTCGGAGACTCGGGGGCGCAATAACTCCATCAGCTGGTGATATTCCTCACGGGCCATTTGCATGTCCGGTTCTAGGCGGTCACGATGATGGTCAAAGACCAATTCGTGACCAATATTTGATGTTCCCAGCCAAATGACATTGCGAACATCAACATGGCGCTTTCCCGCTTCCAACGTGCATCGTCCTACAGTACTTGGTTAGCAGCGAAAATCATGCAGCCACCAACAAAACTAACCCAGTTCCCATGGCATTAGCAAAGACCACAGTGCCTTCTGATCCTTTGTCTTCTCAATTTCCTGAAAGAAAACGTGAGTGCGAGTTCGGATAGTCTAAGTGCAACCTACGTCTAACACGACTACACATCTCTTTCCTTCGTTTTCCAAGAGAAATTCTGCCAAAGTACCAGAAGAAGGTTCCTAAAAGAAACGCAGATAAAATACATTATGTAACAAGAATGCGTTGACTTACTTCATATGGGCTCATTGAATATGATTGCCATATATCGTGAGTTGACCGAAGGGTGGTCATATTTACAGTATGCGTAGGAACTTCCAATAAAGATCCAACTATCAATGGCCATGAGGTATTCGTATTTAGTCACAGGTTCATCGAATCCTCACATTTTCGGGCCAACAAGCTCTTTCCATGTCCACTGGGCCCTACATGGAATTATCGGGTCAAATCCCCCCAAAGATAGAAACTTGTCCTCACCACACAGCAAGACCACAATGGGTGCTACAGCGAGGCGCTGAGAGTGTATGCTGAGAACTCGAAAAAGCTGTTCCAGCGCCCAATCTTGACCTACGACGTCGTAACGCACTCGTGTTAGAGGACGAAAGAAGGACCTATATATTAACCTTGACGTTTGACGAGTATGGCTTGTATCTGCTCGAGAAACAAAATATCTGCCAAACGGCAGTACGCAGTTGTCCCACTGTAACTGTTATTTCCCTCTCTCACCTTGTTGCGGGGTCCATTCCTTGTAAGGTAGTCTCAGGAGGCGGACCTGCATGGCCGTCTTCTACGTTTGCCGCTGGATTCAACACCGGATCCCGGAGCACCGATGGGTCTGCCCCGTACGCAAGCAGAGTTTTTACAATCTCATTCTTGTGTACCAACTTGTCGTTCGTGAGCGTGAAAGCAAGGGCAGACTGTGGGCCGACAGGATCATTTGGTCCCGTCTCCCCGCTGTCCAGCACTTGTCGTACTTGTTCGACATCATCACTTGCAATTGCAAATAGGAGTGTTGGCTTTGGAGTAGCAATGGCATGAACAGGACCTTCCACAGCTGATGCGGGGCGGTTTAGATCGTTCCCTTCCTCCTCACATGGAGCACTGGAAGAACATAGCATGGAATTTCGTCTCGATATTCGATGGTCGGCTGTGGTGTAGTTACGAGAACCTGCTCGATATTTTGACAGGCGCCATGAGCTTGGTTGGACTGGGGCAGATGGTGAACGTGAAGTACGGCGCAATGCAAAGTGTGATGACAAGCGAGTGGAGTGGGCAACTAGCGACGCAGGAGAATTTGGAATAGAAGTCGCGGGGGTATGGCAAATATGCTCGGGTATGAGTGGATAGCACGTTGACGAAAGCTCCAAATCACATCAGTGTAACGGTGACGTATCATTAAGGACGACATACCGGAGAATTACGATCAAACGAAGTACTAGAAGATACATTGGATGATGGTACTGTAGATGCGTTGGAAATGTTATGTGTTGCTGAACCTCATTTAGCTGCAAGGAGGACATTGGCGGTATACTCACAAGACACAATGTCAGATGCAATGATAGAAGAAGGCGAAGCAAGAGAGGACAACCTCCTGCTATTATGAAAGGAGAACTGTTGTACAGTGCATCAGAATTCAAGCCAGGATGAAAATGTGTCGAACAACACGCTTACTAGCCTAAGCGGTTTGAGACCGCCACTCGGTGGTGCAGAATGCGATATGGACATCGACGACGGTAATTCTGTGAGTGAGGTGAGTGTCAGTGTGTTGCTCCTTGATGTGTATCTATGGCGCACCGTCATCATTTGGTGCGATGAATCTCGAGGCGAACTATGATCGGGGTAAAGACACGCTTATGCCGTGAAGTTAAAGCCTACCTGATTTCGCTGACGAGGACCCAATGGAACAACCGTGCTCCCAACTTCCTTCAGTGGTCGACGGGTGAGTGGTGCTGAAGGCGAATTCAATCTACTTTCGGAACGAGCTGCGCGGTCACCAAAGAGAGATACTTCAAGAAGGGACTTCCGACCCGTAAGGAGAGGTCGAAGCGCAGTCTCAGAATGAAACGTATGTGATGGGGGGTACAATGATGAGGTGACGGTAGGAGAGGCGGGTGAGTGTGATGAGATGGGTGAATGCGATGATGAGCCCTGAGTTGATGCAGTTGCAGATGCAGATATCGGAATTTCAGTATCTTGCGGCGGAGAAACCAAACGCTGATCATAGGTACTTGGAGGGCTAGCGTGATGGTGATGCAAATCATCATCGAGGCATTCACCGGGTCCGTACGGCAAGTCAGACAGCCTCTGACTTTCGCATGTGGTGATTTGGTTCATCACGCCAAAAGGTTGCCAGACAGCATGGGAGAAACATGAAACTGATCCGCTTTTAATTGTCAGGTCAGATTCAGCACGACTCCGTTGCAAGTCCACATCGATAAATGAGGTTAAAGGAGGGGAGGTAGGACAGTGAGAGTTATTCGAATCTGCTTTGACTGTGAGGTCCGAAGCAGCCCGGGAACGCCGCGTATGATATATTTCCTTCGGGTCAGGAATGAGCTGTGCATCAGCGACGTCATCCAGATCAGCACCGTGGAGTGCATTTGTGTCCTCAGTGAGAGTGGAATGACTGGCTAGTTGGAACGTTGGAGGTAAAGGAAACTGCAGCACTCCATCCACAGAGAAACTCTGGTACTCTGAAGCCAGATACTCCTGGGAGACGGGGTTGTTGTACGCTTCGGGATCTTGGACCCCATCAACCGGCCCTAGATGCGTTTCTACCACATGACATTGGGTAAAAGTCGTGCATGCGGTGGCAACGTCGTCCGACTTTTCAGTGTCTCCCTCGACAGGCTGACGAAAGGACTGGGATTCTCGTTCCGCAGAGTCTCCATCGGATAAAGAAAGGGGTGGACTAGATTGCATGCCTTCGTCTGTTGCTTGTCGCCCCATCTCTTGCCTTGGGCTCTTTTCCGAACGTAGAGTACGCATGTCACTGGCAAGGCGTGCCAAGGGTATGCAGTCCTCTTCATCACCTCGCCAGGTATCATTGTCCTGGGAGTATAAAGATGTGTTTGGGGTAGAGGTGCCAGAATGAGAGGACAGCCAAGAAGATGTATCACTGGAGTCGAGAAAAGGTTGGGTGATCAGAGCAGTCTTAAGCGACGCGTCGTGGTCAGTTACACAGGAAAGTTCTCCGACTTGTTCGGTATGCAATCGCTCAACAGATTTCGGACGCTCAAACACGAGGGGGTGGGAAATAGGTGGAACCGGAGATGACCTGGGTGAGAGTGACGGAGTTTGTTCTACTTCATCTGAATCCTCATTTTCAACAGCTTCCGAGACCTTCATGGTCGGTGACGAATTGATGTCCTCTGTATCTGATGAATTGCCGTATGCATCCAGTATAAGAGAAGTGGTATCGTCACTTTCTTCCAAGCCTTCATGGGTACTCTCCTCGATGGTCATCATTACCGGTGAATGCGGTGAACGATGAATTGCCTGAACATCATACGGTTCTTTGGTTGCCCGTGATGTAAATGACGACCCGTGCGACAGGCCAGCGTCGAGTGATTCCCAATCCCTAGGAGGGGGAGAGCGTGATAGCGGTAGAGGGCCGACCCAGTTATCACCATCAGCGTAGCCGGAATCTATCGAGTCTCCCCTCCTGAGAGGAGAATCCACAGAATGGATCGTGAACGGTCGCAACTTCACTGACAGCTGCATCGGGGACAATAGGTCAGGAGGACAAGCGTGAGCAGGACTATTTGATGGGCTAATCGAGAGCCTTTCCCAGCAGCTATCCCTAGGCGATGCTAATAAAGACACACCGCTGAATTGCGAAATCACAGAGGCGATACTCGAGTGCCTCTGATTCGGAACCATTATCGACTCATCTTCTGGATCGTCAGTATTGTGCACCAAGGAAACCGATTCTTCGGCCTCAGTTGTATGGAGTATAACCGGCTCCTCAACATGCGAAGAACCATCTACAACGTAAGGTGAATGATCCACAGCCACCTCGCTGTTAGCTTCCGCGGATGTAAGGGGATCTATGTGGTCCAAAGCTTCGCAATTCGGAAACGGACTTGGACAGGTAGAATCGATTGAAAGCACGTTTGACGTTTCGTTATTATCCAGACGAAATGTGGCTTCAAACGCCATGCTGGAGATACTGTCCGAATCCTGACCGACGAGGGTTGAATCCGATTCGGTAACCAAAGTGCTGTCGCCACTAGCTGTAGGTACATTAGAAGACAAATCGTTCGGACAGCGAAGTGGTGTGTCCGTGACTTGTTGACCCAGCATGCTTTGAGCGGGACCAATCACGTCCTCTAGAACCGATAAAAGACCCGAGTAACGCGAAGAATCGTAGACCGAGCTTGGGACGTCGGTCGAACGGGGGCTAGCTGTATCGACGACAAGAGACGGTGGGTCGCTCATTTCTCGTAAAGGTGAATCGAATTGTGGGTTGGCATGGGTGAACTGTGGTGCTGAAAGGTCAGCATCAACCCTAACTTTGATATCGTGGAGAAAGTTGCACGAGTCCGCGAAGAGACACCGTCCTTGGGAGTAAAACGGACAGGGTCGCGCTGCGAGGCCATATAGGTCAGTTTAACGGCCATGGAGGACTGTGCTATCGGAAGCACTCACTTCTCTTCCGCCATGCTGGTTCTGTGACTGTCATACCAACAGTTCATTGAGCACCTGCAAGCGAGGAGTTACGGGACATGTACTGGTGCGACTCAAACGCGACCACCAAGTTTTCGACAAAGCTGTATAACTAGCAATTGTTGAACTTGTGTGAATGAATTTGTGGGACGTTGTTTTGTTTGCCTTTTGTTCTGTTCTACGCTTGCCGAGTTATTACTAACCAAACTAGTTTGCAAGCACTTATCTCCTTTTCATGGCTGCTCACATCCCAAAGCTGGCCCGTGTTACACTCTTTTCGGGTACAAACTGCTCCCTCTGCGATGTCAGTGGTGATATCTGACCCCAAGTAGTACTGACACCAATTCGAATCAAGATCGCAAAGGTTGAGCTTGCCAAGGTCAAAAAGCTAGTGAGTCCTTCGCCATTTTGTTGCATAATGGATGCAATGACCCGTATCCCAAACAGCATGACTTCGAGCTGGAGGTAATCAATATTCAAGAGAAAGGTCAAGAACGCTGGAAGAAGCAGTATGTCTACTGGATTCCTGCGCTTCATCTCAATGGGAAAGAGATAGCCAAGGGCCACTGGGATGCATCGACAGTGCTGAGGGCCCTACAACACTACAAAATAGAGCCTGATTCCGGGGAATTGTCGAAGTAGACTACAGCATATACGCCTACCCATATCTCTTGGACACATCATGTGACCATATCCATCGAGTCCGAAAAGGGGGAGGATCTCTATGTTCGTCTTGTCTTGTCGTGTTTTGTCTGAAGCGTCGATCAATATGTATGGGTTTTTGTGAGGGCTCATGATGGAACACCGTTGGCCAGGTCCCTTCCAGAGTCGTACAACCCCCGAATTCGTTGTACAGTCATTGACTGCCACTTGAAACAAATGGGTCCTATGGTCAAAGTTTGCATAGATCATACAAAAAAAGTATAGTGATAGATCACTACACCTAGTCAGTATATTGTGTAGACATGACAGGCATTCTTACATTGGAATTTGTTGCCATGATGAAGATTCAATGGCGAAATTTGTACTATTTACTACTAAATGGAAGGAATATAGATTTTTTGGCCCAAAAATCAACTACGCAAGGTAGATAAGGCTATTTTCATGATGTCCTAACCATCCAACATCTTTATCAGAGTGTATTGGCTTTGCAAGTGAGATGCCGGTTGGACATGTCAGGAGGGCCAGTTATGGCGCTGAGATATACCTTATTAGGAATAGTGCTAGTACGCGAATAGATCAATGACAAAGATTACTGTGCTATGATATACTATATTTGGTCTGTTTCAAGTGGTGACATGTGTGATAAATCGACAGAATCTGGACAGGCGATTCTCACTCAGTCGTCAATATTTTTATTGGCAAAAAATTGTGTGCTACATGTAATGACATTATACTAGACCTTCCACCTTTCTGATCTAAATTTTTGTTGTTGTTGTGACTGCTAGAGAGGCGGCGAGTTAGCTGTTTCAAGTGGCAGTCAATGACTGTACATGAGATACAATTCAGTCAGGCATAGCAAGTCACTTTGCCGGAGTGGTTAACGGGATCGCCTGCTAAATGCCAGCGGTTGGGCTTTGCCCGCGAGTGTTCGAATCGCTCAGGTGACGCTTTTTTGTTCCCTTCTCACGACCATACAATGAACGACGGATTGCGTAGATATATGGGTGCATTTCTGTCACGAAAATCTCTTTTGGGTAACTCAATATATACAATATTACAAGTACTGACAGCACGGGAACTGGACCCGAGATTAGTGTTGTGGGTAACGGGTAGGATGGGTGTTTCACCCAAGTGGGTGCAGAAATGGAGTTGACTTACCCGTGGGCTTCGGCGCTAGTATAAGAATGTAGTTGGACTAGTACTGACTCAGGACTAGTGTTCTACACGTATCATCGAATCGCAGTTGGTGGGATGTCTCTCTCTTATTTACTTCTCCCAATGGATCATCTAAAGCAATGTGCCCCGAAAAAAAGGTGGAATGGAAGAATCTCGACTGGCATCCGGAGGATCGAGCTGAGGCTAGGGAATCGCACGGGTACGGATAACACCGCGGCCTCAGCCTGAGGCGAGGCATGACAGATTGTTCAGAAACGATGGGAGGAATCTCACTCAAGTGGCTCACAATCAACAGTAGTTGCAACAAGTCACGATAAAGATGGTCAACCAAAGGTGAGAATAGCTCTTCGCATCCGAATCAGATTGTGACTAATTTTTCATACAACAAAAGCATTCTAAATGGGCAATACTGGATGACGACTGCCAGGATGAACATTCCAGTGTGGTACCTGACTCCATAGAAGCTTATTTAGACTCTCCACTCGGATGTCAGAGCTGCGGGAGGGGTTCTGAAATACTGGGAAAACTGCCGCACAAGGCCTCGACTTGCTCGAATGGCATTAGACTTTCTGTCGACACGTTTGACCTTTCAACCAGACTATTGTTCACTCCAATAACTTATGCCAACATTTTTAGCATCATCCGTCGATGCGGAACGTGCTTTTTCAGGCGGTCGTCTCCAAGTGAATCACCTCCAACACCGGATGGGCTTGCAGAGCTTCAAAGCACAAGTTGCGGTGGGATCTTTGTATACTACCTAGTACTAGTTCTACTGCAGCAATCATCCAGAACAAGATGTCGAAAGGGAAAGATTGGGTAAAGCCTATTGAGATCAGAGATGACTATGACGGCTAGTGTATTACACCATGTATATACAAAGTAACTAATATTCTTCACTGACTGCGACCCATATAACACGTAGGTATGGAAAGCCAGACCATCGCGCCCCCTTTTCCAATTGACTTTGTCCGAATGCATACTCGATTTGGAAAACGTCTTCGGCGAGACTCCAGACACCGTTTGTCCAACTCAAAATGTCCAAGTCGAAATATCAAACATGAAATGTGAGAGTCCAGATACCGTTTGCCCAACTCAAAACATCCAAATCGAAATATCAAACATAAAATATGCAAGTCAGAACACTGTTTGCCGAACTCAAAACGTCTAAGTCATACTACCAGACTTGGTTGGAGTGTGAGTTACTATGTAGTTACCCCATATCATGGTTAATCAGTACTAGTAAAAACTTAGCTTCGTTGACGGCCATGCCCCTCCTTGCCAGGAACGTGACGAGCTGTTCACTGGAATGCACACGTCCACGTGCCTCGATAATGAGGTTGACGACCTCCGCATTGTACCCATGAGATGCAAGGTAACGAGCAGCAAGATCTCCCAGTGGGCGAGCTAAATTTCGTATGTGTGTTGTGGATGTTGGATAGTAGTGGCTGGAAATTATCCCGCGTAGATTACGAACGTGGCTGTAAATGATGGGAGACGGCTCTGTCTGACTTGTCGGCAATTCAGTCCTAGCAAGCATAGTGGTCGAGGGGGGAGCAGCGGATATCTGGGAAAATGAGGAGGTATGAGATGTAGGAGTACCAGGCAAGGATGTACGGGATGTTAACATCAATGTGGATTGAGGGGAATTTAGCAACAGGGTTCGAGACATAGAAGTTGAACTTGGTTGGGGGGTTAGAGGTGAAATATTCAATGAACTGCGTAGTTGTTGGCCCAAAGAGTCGACCACATTCTGTGTAGTGCTTCTGACGGTCTCGGTGGATGTAAATAAAGGCGGCATATGGTGTGCAATGCCTTTGACGATCATGAAAGCTAGAGCAATCCAAAAGATGGTGTTTCTCTGTGTATACAGGCCTTGAATGTCCCCTCTGCACGCGCAGCACTTGCACTACACAAATCTAAGCCGTGAGCCATATAAATTAGAACAATAAGCTTACGCTGTGCGGTGAATGCCAGGGGGGGCACCAATGATAACCGCGTAAAAACCTGCTTCATCTGTGAGTAGCATTCAGACGGCTGGGATGTCGAATGCTGCGAGGAGTTGTGTGTGGTCTATGCCATCCGGTAGCGAATTCACGATAGCTTGAAGGGTTGCTGCAACATGCCTTACCTCATTCTCCGACTTACACTGGATGGCGAGAGGCAATGGTGGCGATCCACGACCGCATGCAATAAACGGACTATCATTCAAGTATCAGCAAATATAATTGGTCGATGATAAGTTACATACCAATCATCTGCACCATACACGCGTGCACTGTTGTTAGCCTTTCCGATAACAGCCCAGTAGTAGTTGCTAGCCATAGGGTTCGTGAACGACAATTCCTCACCATTACCCAAGCTTTTATACCAAAGACCACAACGTTGTCCAAGAAGATGGACTCCCAGGAAAGTAGACCATTCCCTGTAGAGGGATGTTGTCCTGCGTCCTCGTGTGATTGATTTGAACGTACCTTGATAACGACATAGACACCTGTTGACCAGTCTTGGCAAAAAGGACATGTGGTGTGAATGACTGACATTGTGCGATCCAAGCCTCCTTCATAACTGAATGGGCATAAGGAAGGTTGGGTATGGAGACCCACAAATTGTGATTCCCATATGAAGGGTGAGCACAACCACCGTCAAACCCACCGTTGACAAAACATCAACAAGTGTTGGTCATCAAATTAGCCTGCACAACTTTACAACGTAGTACATAGAGAAATTAATGCAGTTGTGATCACAGGCTATGGTCCACATCAGCCTCTTCGTCTTCATCGTCTGAAGAAAATTGAGCCACTAGTAACGAAGGTGCGGCGTCAATTGCGTTGTCTATCTCAGGCTCATCATTAGACAATTCATTCATTGCCTGTATATGCTGTGCCTCTGAGATAAATCCAGGTTAGATGATACATGTACACTGAGCAAGTGACCTTACGAAGTCCCAAGTCATTAGCAACCCCACCCATGTATCCCTCTGTTTCATGGAGATCTCGCAGGCCGGGCAACAGATGCAACTCGTTGTCTGCTGTGTCATGACCTTCAATTGCTGTCAAAATTGCGGGTATGCCTTCACACAGGTGCACTAGGCTCAGCAAGTCATGGTAGACAGTCCAAGCTGTTGAACGTCCAATGGGGGGACAGCACAGCTGGTGGTAGCACCTTTCGAAGAATGTGTTGAGAGAGGGCGGGACAAGGTTGAAGACAACATGGTTGGCATTAATGTAAAGTTGGCGTATTTGATTGACAGCTGCTGGAGAAACCATTACCTACAGATAGTTTAGTATTCATACAGCTATTGAAGTATAAATATCGTTACTTTGAAATCCAAGGCTCCGTAGTCTTGTGCACATGTATATATGAGTTCCGGAATGCCGTGAGGCAAAACCTTGATGGTCAAGGACAAACATGAATAAGTACAATACTTAAATACTACAAAAGTGTACCTTCTTCCTGTCGTGGCGTTTGCGGCTGTTGTTAATGCGGTCCTGATAGTTGTTGAGCTCAACTTGGAGCCAAGGGATGAAAACCCAATGGAACACCATACTGCAGTAAATACCATTAGTTCTGATAGACGCAGTAGTGCAGGGATCAGGTCGCCATACTCACAGCTGCAGGGTATTGTCAGGGTCATACCAACCAGCCTCCACACCTGTATCCAGAAGTGCTTCAAAACCTGGGGAGAACCGTCGTCAGAGCTGTGACCAGGCGATTTCTGGCATGATGTTTTTCTTGGTGCGCATCCATCGGTGTTGGACAAAGCCGTTGAGAGTTGGATCATGCATTTGCCGCAGCAAGGTCTGTGGATTCGCAATTCCGAAATTCTCTGTCCCAGGGTCACTCTGTGTCACCATAGGGATGTCTGGCAGCATGTAAGTCTATCAGAAAGAAGACAAACACATGTGTGAGACCCTTACGCCCACACCCCTCAACAGTTTCAAGGTAGTAGGAGAGGATGAGCTGCGGGTTTCGATTAGAATGCCATACTTTCATCCACAAAATGTGCCCTGAAAAAGGCTCGATCCCTGTGTGCAGTGCAAGGCCGAACTGCAGCCATTTATCGTGTCATTGACACCAGCAGCCCAAAAACGGCGATGCTGCAAACAGTTGGCCTTGCGTTGCCTCAGCAGGTGAGGCTCATAGGTAAGGAAATATGCCTGCATGATGCTCCTGTATGTCACTTCACAGTTAGTATTCTGTAGGGAAATTGTATTAATTATGTTGGCTCACCTCGAAACTGCCATGTCATGCTCATGAAATAGCAGGCCAATCATTTCACGCACACCAGCATTGGGATACATGTTCCGCATCCCCACCATGACATCTTGGATGCTGTCAGGGGTGTGCCCTTGCTGGCAGGTATGATACAACCCAAGTTCTTTGCAGATAGCCACGAACTTTGTCAGACTAGAAAGATATGTAAGTCAGTCTCCTTATCGCAAATGTATATACACTCACCCTATGCCATACTCATTAGTATCAATATGTTTACGGATCTCTGCAACAATCTGCTTGTCAGTCAGACAGGCTTTCCACAATTGCCTGATATGGGGCTCAATCTGATTGAGTGGAGCTGCAAGTAGAGATAAGTGATCAGCAGCTCATATTATGGTGAGCAAACATGTATGATTAGGTTTGTTCTGATTGAGACATTTCAACATAGTGGTGGTACTGGGCTGTCCACAGGGCCTCAAGGGTTTTTGAATGGCCAGTGCCAGGTCATGAAAATGAGGTGTATTACTTCAAATACAATGAGGGAGGTGAGTTATGACTTGTGATTTAGTATCCAATTGCTTAATCACTGTTCATTGTGCATGTCCTTAAACACACTCGCATGATGTTCGAACTGCCTTAGCATCCTCACATCCCTGTCTGTGCTCAACAAATCCAGCTCATGGTTTCCCTTTTTCTGTCATCCATTGGACCTATCTGTCATCCCATGCCCCTAGGCTGTCACCCCTGCCCTCAGGCCATCACCCCTGCCCTCTCATTCAAATTTGTGTCTGTGATTTTGGCCTTCCATCTTTGTTCTTCAGAATTGTGCCTTACCTTGAGGACTGGTGTTGTCCGTCCATCATCTGCAATTCTGGCATTCCATCTTCAATAAATTGGTTGGCACTCAGCCATCTTCATTTTTTGGAATCATGCCTTACCTTGAGGACTGGGGTTGTCCATCCATCTTCAATAAGTCAGTCCACACTCAGCCACCTTCATTCTTTGGAATTGTACCTTACCTTGAGGACTGGTGCTGTCTGTCTGTCATCTGTGATTCTGGCCCACTAATTCAGTTGGCATTCAACTGTTTTTGTTCTTCAGAATGGTGCCTTACCTCAAGGACTGGTGTGGCCTCAGCTGTTCTTCCAATGTGCCACTCACTCTGAGAGCAGACAGCCAGAAATGCTTAATCTTGGCAATGATAAGTTCTAGGTTGTCATTGCACATGTCTCAGCTGACTTGTATTGGTAGCCCATTATGTTTTTGCAGTCAGGTCATGTGTATACCAGCATCTGCCTTCAAGATATCTTCCAAACCCTTTCTACCCAGTATTTAATCTGCTCTCTGCCATTCCTGTCCCTCCACTTTGATTGCAAATGTCCTGTCATCACAGTACTGCTATGCAAGCACCTAGCCAAGACCTTGTCACTCAGTTTACAGAAGATGTGTTTGCAAAAGAAGATAGGGTCTGCCAATGGTCCAAGTGCCAAGCTTCTATCTGGAAAGGCAAGCCTTGTCACTATGTTGCAGCCTATGATCCTACTCAATGAGGGAGATTTGTATGTGGAGCATGTTATAAATGGTACAAGGACAAGCCTGCAACCACTGCTTGTGTACAGAATACAAGTGGTATGTATAACCTGTCTCATCCTTCAAGGTTCCAACTAAAATGTTGCCAGCACTGGTACCTGATCCACACTGCATACACCAGTCTATAAGTGCTGCACAGTCTTGAGGTATGCATGCTCTGACACTACCAGTATTTTCAGTACTCAAAGTATTCATAGCTTCAGTCAATCCACCCCCTGTTATGGCCATGTCAAACTTGGTTCCAAACATTGATGATTTGAGAGTGCAGGTCCCCCCCCCAATTGTTACCAGAACCATGTTACAATTTTGCACCTCTACTCCCTCCTGCATCCTTACCAGGCAGACCAAATGTGTACATTCCATCCACCTGGAAGAAGGTCCAGCAGTCAGCTCCTCCTGCAGCACACCCAGCTATTTCAAGCCATTTGATGGCACTTCCATCAGGCTCCTCAGGTTACAGTGCACAGCATTTGCAATATGCTGCCCAACATGAACATTGGGCACACATGACTCACCATCCACCACCTGCAGAGATGATCTCATTGGAAATATCTGCCATGTTTGAAGCCGGGGGAAAAAAGAAGAACATTCGCTCAAATAACATCAGTGTAAGTACTAATTAACACTACCATCCAATTATTGTTAATCCAGCACCACAGAGTATCTGCAAAGGGCTAAAAGACATTGATGCACAGAGCACAGCCCATGAGCTTGTGTCTATTGCCCTTGGGACTGTTGTACCACACATCAAGGCATATTACCCATGGTTTGAGTGGTGAGAGAATGAGTTCATTGTCTGTGACAGCAAATGGGTTGATCTTACCAAGCATGCTAGTGTCCAACCATACTTTTATAATGAATGTCTTCATCCCAGCAATCAAAAAGGCTCAAAAGCAGTGGCATTCAAGACCAAACAATTTGGGTTATTCATTATCATTCCTGAAACTCAATGGGAAGAATTTGAGACATTTCACGAGAAACTTGAGCCTCCCCCACCCACCTGTCCACAAAGAATGCCTCAGTGGCAGTTGGACTCCACAACTTCACCTTTGTACTGAAACAAGCTCCAGCCTACTCCACCCACTCATGCATGCACAATATCTCAGCCTGGCACCACTACTTCATCTCTCCATCATCCCACAGTCTTGATGCCTGTGGTCATGTCACAACCCATATCGAGTTCTGAACTGCCCACTCCCCTTTTCTTTTCCAAGGGACTGACAGCTTCCACAGCATCAAGTAGTGTGTTTGACAGACCAATCTCACACAATATTCTTTGGGTTGGTAATAGTGTGAGTCATGGATATTATTCCTCCACACCTACTAACAGCTGGATGTAGGATACAAATACTATGTCTGTCAAATGCCACCACCATCATTCTAGCAGTACATCAAGTGGATCTGGCATTGCCTTTCTGCCACAGAAGAAACATGTATTTTCATCTCCCAATTGTGATCAGCTCAAAGAGGCATTACAGTCCAGAGGGGCCTGTGAGTTTGATGTAAAGAGAGGTAAGTCAGATAAAGTCACTGAAATTACAATGTACTCATGAGAACTCAGTCTTCCAGCAGAAAATTATGCAAATTGACTTTTATCCCATCCCAACATGCAATCTCAATGAACTCATCCATATGAAGATGGCTTTTGATATCAAGGCAGCTGACCTGTTATCTGGCAACATCCAGCTCAACATTTCAGCTAATTCTATCATTGGGATTGGAGCATTCAAGACAGCACACTCAGCACGACTGACACTCTTTCCTCTCACACACTCTGGCATTGGATCTGAGCCCAATTGTGAAATTGTGCTCAAGAGACCTTATATTGATGACCATCCTGCAGAACCTGGACCTCTGTTCACCTGCTACTCCCTGAAAGATGAGTCAAACATGCTCTACTGTGAAGCCAATGTTTTGTACTGGGCCAAAGTGCTGCTGAAGATGACATACAAATTTATTGATCATGCTATTGATAGTGCCAAGGAATCACCACCCTTTAGAATTCCTTGCCTACATTTTGTGGATGCAGGGCTATTATTGGCATACTCATATGTGCCAGTGGCAACTGTGGGGGGTACTGCACAGTCAGTAAAGTCCAGCAGCATGGTTAGCACAATGTACCTTGCTGAGGAACTCATTGTTGACAGGATGACTATCCATGTCACTAGGTCATATTACTTGACCACAATATTTTTATCGTTTATTATTAACGATTATATACGCATGTGACCGGCTATCACAGATACCCGAGAATCACATGGAACTGTACTGTCGGTATCCTTCTTTCATGTTCTACGACGTTCTATCCCTAGATAGAAACTTACTCCTTCTATAAGTAGTAGTTGTAGTTACAATGCTCTGGAGTTTCTCCGTGTGCACAGACCATGTACAGTATGTATATATACTGTACTCCTAGGGCGTCATTCCCTAGGTTCAAATCATATATTTCTCTCATCTCTACTGAGTGCTCAAGTTCTTCGACACTTGATTACTCTACTAGCAACATACTTGTTCTTCTAACTCAAAGCACAAACCTCCAGGTGAGCACAGAGTCGCTGCGCCCTTCCTGCCTTTAGTTTGTTAGGTTATGAGCCCTGCCAGGCTCTGACTTGGTAGACGATTGTATTCAGCCTAACAGGCGATTCCCCAATCCAATCTATCATGTTTAGCTGGCTGGCAGACTTGTGCTTTGCAGTTACTTTCGAGTTACAGTATATAGCCTTTGCTCTTACTATAGCTTTGGCCTACTGGTCACTTAATGACAACGTTCCTTTCAGAGTCATACCCCTCTTCACCTATATGGTCTACTTGGCTGTTTGCGTTGTGTCCCTTCTCCAGTGGAGAGATGCCCCAGTGGCACTCCCACATCCAATTGCACCTGCTCTACCAGAGGACCATGATTTCCACCCAGCTTTCCAGGGACTTGAACCTTTTCCCCTTGGGGAGAATGGTTATCCCAGAAGCTTTGATCAGGCTCCACCACTCTTCAACTGGGCTATGCATGCTTTTCAGGATTACAATTTTAATCGCTTCTATGATTACCTTCCTGTCATCGCGCAATTCGTTTTCCCACAACCGGATTTCTGGATACTGCAGCAGTATTACATGCAGCGGACCTTTTCGGTTGCACAGCAGCTCGGAATTGGTTTTGCCAAGTCCTTTAGAACTTATATGTTCTATGCCCCTTGTAGAGCTTTACCCAATCACATCCTCTTTAATGACGTCACTCCCTTTGATCTCTTTCTCATGCGACATTGTTTGTCCAGAAATGATCTCAGGTTCTTCGATGACCAATTCGTGGAACTTGTCGCCCAGTTTGGTAATGAGAATGGACTTTACCCCTCTACAGGCGATCAGGGAGAATCATGGGTCCAAGAGACTCAGGATGATGCACGTCAGGGCAGGTATCCTGACGAGAGTTTGGACGATCTCCAACTCGATGGACCTGTCGACAGCAGATTGGAGGAAGAAGCAGGGATTAGGAGATGAGGAAGTGAGGGCAAGGGCAAAGGATGTGCCCTATAGGTGCAGTCTCCACTGGTCTAACTTTGTAGATGCAATGGAACTGGATTACCTCATTGCAGGTATTGTCTCCGGAGGAGCAAAGACCAACCAGATCTTCTCTCGGGCCTTCTGTCACAAGGCTGCTCAGTCCCCCCTTCCCTTCATCACTTCTTCCTTCTTGGCGCCCAAAAACCCTTTTATGGAAATCCATTGGCTTTTCCACGGTTCCTATGAGGCACCATTGGCTAAGCTGACTAGGTATTCTACCCTGCACAGCATCGCCAACTTCTGGGGTTTCAATTCACCTGCCTTGAACAATGAAGACCCCTTGCTACTCACTATTCCAGCCTTCTGGATTGACACACACCCTGACGAGTACTCACCAAACTCGATCTGGGTTCACCCTCTTTGGGATCCTAGACCATTTAGAGGAGCAGTTCCTGCCATCCACGCCTGGAACAAATTCCTTGAGTCTCACTTTAGGGGAGCATTTAAGAGAGGAGCTTCAAATGAAAGCTCTTATCTACCCTCATGCCTGGACCAACAGCCAGATGCTCATATTGGTCTCTGGCTTTCACAGGTCATCAACACATGGTCTGATCCTAGGGTTCAAGCCACTCTGGACTCTCTCAAAGCCAAGTCTCTCTCTCCAGTCTATGGAATTGCCTGGTGGCCAGGGAACTGTACTGCTCAACACCCTTATGGACTCTCGTCTTGGCAGCTCGACCTTTGTCAAATCAACCTCCTTCCTACACTGGAAGCTGATGGCTCTGATTCATATCTTAGGGTCAATCCCAGAGAAATGGAGGGTGCATTCAACATGGTCCTTCATTACACCTATCCAAGCCCTGTTTGGATAGAACAGCTGTATTCTGGAGGAGGATGGGTATATGACGATATCTTGGACTTATCAATGGTCTCTCTACATACATTTTCTAACCCTTCATATCTCATGATACATTTTCCTTACGAAATTTTTCCTGATTCTCTCTTGGAAATGACTAACCTGGAGTCATTGGGGATCCAACTCCCCAACTACCACTACTGTCCTGATTATGATTTAGGACATTTCTTCGAACTTAGGCTTCCGGATCCAACTCTGGTTGTAAGACCTATAGTTCCTCGACCTAGGATTCCACCTAGAGTCATACCAGTGGTACTGCCTCCGGTTGTCATTCCTCGACCTTTTATCATGATTCCAGATATGGACGATTCTTTCTTCGAATTATTGCTCTTACACGATTTGTAGCAATGGCAGATGAAAAATCTGGCTTTATGAAAAATATTCTGATTTTCAATACCACCAACTACCCAATCTGGGCAATTTCAATTAAGAACTTCCTTCACGTACAAGGAACATGGTTGGTAGTTAATGGCACTACCACTCGACCTCCAACTGCAGCCATACCAGTGGGACAACCTGCACTGGCACCAACTGCGGACCAAATTGCTTGGGACGTGCTTGACTCTAAAGCCCTAGGTGCCATTATGGGTCACTGTAAACCCATTGTCCAGATAGAAATGGACAGGTTTGCGACTTCCAATGAGGTATGGGAGTCGTTACTGAACACTTATGGTAAACCTGGTGCTGCCAGAGTTTATGTGCAGTTTAAGCATGCCATGAAGATTTTGATCAGCAACAGGGAAGATCCACTTCCTAAGATCACCGAAATCAACAACTCGTTCAGTTTCCTTGCCTCAAATGGCATGCCCTTACCAGAGTCAGCATGTGCCATGATCATCATGGCTGCACTCCCTTCTGATTGGGAGAACTTTGCAACATCTATGCTCACCACACTCCCCGTCACTTTACCAGCTGGACAGCAGGGTCAAACCCTGACTGTTGATGCAATTCTTCCGAGGATAAAGGAAGAATACTTATGGTGACATGGAAGAACACAACTTCTAAGGACGACTGATAACGTTGCAGGCACGTCTGCCCAGCATGCACAGCAGAACCAGCGACCCAAGTGTCGCAAATGCGGTAAAGGACACCACACGGAGGATCATTGGGAGGGAGGAAAACCCCCCACCATTAACTTACCAAAGATGCAGGAAAAGAAGAAGGAAAAGAAGGCGAAAGGGAAAGGAAAGGGAGGAGGAGGCAAGGCCCCCTCGGATAAGGTGAAAGGGAAGCAGAAAGCTTCCACCCAAGAAGTCAACAAGGCTCAACTAGAGCCATATACTTCTGATGACGAATCCTCTGTCGGACAAGCATACACAAGTTCCAATATTGCAGAAGCAGGCTGGTCTAATGCATTCCCCTCATCAGCTCAATGTTCTTCTCTCACTATTTGAACTAAGGTTCGAGAGGAGATGGAGCGTGATAGAGTCTGGAAGAGCATTAGAACCTATAAAGACTCTTATAATGCTTCTTGTAACAATGGACTGTATGCACCTGTCGAATATGATTCTGACTGCCTCAGAGCAGCAGGTCTTTATGCTTATATGTCTGACTGTGAAGGATGTCATCAACGACAAAAAGAAAAGGATGATCACCTATGGCTAATGGATTCAGGAGCTACGAGTCACTCCACTCCTTTCAAGAAGGATTTCCTTAGCTATGTCAAATTCAAATGACCAATACCAGTGGGCACTGCTGGTAGCAAAAAGATATACTTTCTGGGTATTGGGACTGTTTCTTTTACAGTTACACTAAATAGTAAACAGGAATGACAGACACTTCACAATGTCTTTTATTCGCCCTCTGGAGCAAAACGTATCCTCTCTATACCATCCCTAACCACCAGATTGGGCTACACCTTTCAAGGTGATAAGACCCACACTCGAATCTACAACACGCAAAAAAGACTCTTCCTCGAAGGCACTCACGTGTTTCACAGCTCCAATCTTCACTGGTTTACAGGAAAACTGATTGGGAAAAGTGATCCAAGATTGGCTCTTCTAGCATGTTTGGACAACAAGAATATCAACACATTCTTATCTCTTTTCACTGTCAAATATTCCGACATGTATAAACTTTGGCATTCAAGGTTTGGCCATCCTAGTGATCAAGTAATGCGGAAAATCCCTAGCCATACTACTGGCCTTGACCACATACCACCTCAACCTAAACCTTTCCCCTGTGGCGAATGTCTCATTGGCAAAATGCACAATCGGCCATTCTCTCCTTCATGGACTCGCACAATGGCACCTCTCGCATTAATCCACATGGATCTTTTACAGTTTCCTATGGAATCTTATTATCGTCACGTTTACTGCCTCACCATTATTGATGATTTTAGTGGCTATGGGTCTACTCTTCTGCTTCATGCAAAGAGCGACACCGCCCAATCATTCCTTAACTGGGTTTCTTGGGCAGAACACCAAACTGGCTTCTCTGTTAAATTGGTTCGTTCCGACTGAGGGGGAGAATTCATGGTGACTACCTTCAAGGAGTTCTTACTCTCCAAAGGTATAACTCATCAGTTATCAGTTGCTGACACTCCTCAGCAGAACAGTCGAGCAGAACGCTTCAACAGAATGGTTATGGAGAAGGAAGAAGTTCTACACCATGCAGCTTGTTTACCCAAGCGCTACTGGAATTTCGCTCTACTCACAGCAGTATTTGTCTATAATTGCACTCCACTTCAAAGAATACAATGGAGTACACCATTCGAGTTCTTTCTGAAGAAGAAACCTACCATTTCTTATCTTTGAGTCTTTGGTTGTCTAGCCTATGTCTTCATACCGAAGGATCAGCAAAAAGACAAACTTTCTCCGAAAGCTGAAGAAATGTTATTCCTTGGGTATCCAGAAGGAACCAAAGGATACATTTTCCTATGCCAGAACAAAATGATATATACCTCCACCACTGTAACATTCGTCAAGAATGTGTTTCCCAACTGTCCCATAGAGAAGTTACGAGACAAAATCGATATACCTCTCCCGGCATCCGGTCCCTCAGAGGACTCTTCCAACGATCAGGATGGAAGCAAGACTGATCATCCCGCTCCAGGTCCTAGACCACCAACTCCAAGTTTTAGTAACAACAATCCACCCAGGCCTCCAACTCCGAGTCCAACCCAACCCAGGCAGCATCCACCTCCTGTTACAGTAGAGGACTTAACGGACAAAGAAGAACCAGATTCTCCAGAACCTGAGTGACTAGATCCCACACCAGGACCTTCTTCACCTGCCTTACCAACACAACGTGAACGTTTGGAACGAGTATGAATCCCAAACCCTACTCATTTACAACTGTCTCCACCACCATCTCCACCAGTGAGAGAAACCCCTAGTCAAGGTTTTCCTGGCAGTAGAAGACATGAACCTCGTCCCATTCCATCATTTATACCACCTATCCTCAATAGAAACCTTCCACCATTTCTCGAAAGACATCCAACTGAAGCCCCTGACCCATCTTATCCTCCTGCCCCTTCTGCACTACGCAGATCGACTTGCATACCTGTCCCTAGGGTAATTCCCAATAACATATATGGAGACAGACCACCGACTCAAGTCGAAAGGGAGTCAGATAGAGACTGGGAAAGAAACCTCGAAAATCCACCACCTGCACCTGAACGACCTAATATCAATGATCTCTATGAGGATCAACAACCTCCACCACCTTCTGAAGAAGGGGGAGACGTCAACTATTTAGTTCATGAACAAGGTCATGGTTTTCTTTACTATCTTTTGGCTCAAGCCATTTCAGAGGTACCCAAGCAGTATAAGGACGTTCTTCAATTACCAAAGGAAGAACAGGACAAGTGGAAAGAAGCCATGGAAGACGAGATTAGGTCTATTAACGACTGACACATCTGGACTCTAGTAGATTGTCCACCTGATCATAAACCCATCAAGTGTCGTTGGGTTTTTGCAAAAAAGTCAGACGGAAGATACAAAGCTCGCTTAGTAGCAAAGGGCTTTTCACAGATTTACAGAGAAGATTACAAAGAAACCTTTTCTCCTGTAGCAAGGTTTGAGACAGTTCAACTGCTCATGGCCTATACCTGCTCTCAGGACTGGGAGGCACACTGCCTCGATGTCAAGACTGCATTCCTCTATGGAAAGCTTGACGAAGAAATTTATATGGAACAACCAGAAGGTTTCATAACTCTGGGAAAAACAAACAAGGTTTATCGTCTATTGCATGCACTTTACGGCCTTAAGCAAGCAGCATTAGCATGGAACAAAGAACTCCACAAATCCTTACTCAAGTTAGGTTTTGTTCAAACCAAATCTGACGCAGGAGTTTATGTCTACAAGACTAAACAAGGCCTAGTCATCTTTGTCATCTATGTTGATGACGTTCTCCTCCTTTCATCTTCTGCTAAACTCCTCAAAGACAGGAAAGAAGCTTTTATGAAGATTTGGGAAGTACGAGATATGGGAGAAGTGAAAGAATATCTTGGTATCCAGATTTCACGAAATCGAAAGGATAAGACCATGATCCTTCACCAACAACCCTACATCCAGAAAGTCTTAAAACACTTTCAAATGGAACAATGCCGAAGTGTACGGACACCCCTTCCTAGCAGATATGTCCCTACTCCTATCCCTTCCGGATACACCGCTACACCAGCTCTACAGCAGAAGTATCAGCAAGTTATCGGTTCTCTCCTCTATGTCATGCTTGGAACTCGTCCAGATTTAGCATTCAGCGTCATTTGTATGTCACAGTACATGGCTAATCCGACACAGCAGCACTTGGACAAGGCAATGCATATTGTCAAGTATCTTTCCTCGACGAAAGATCTGTCCATTCATTACTTCCAGAGCGAGTTATCTCTGGATTGCTATTCTGACTCAGACTGGGCTGGAGATAAGGAGACCTACCGCTCTACTTCAGGCTACTCCATGTTCCTTGGATGAAATCTCATTTCCTGGAGATCTAGATGGAAACCTACTGTCGCACTCAGCTCCACTGAAGCCAAGTATATGTCCCTTTGCGATGCAGGACAACAGATCAAGTGGATCACCACTCTATTCCAGGAATCCCATCTTTGCTTCACTACTGTCATTCTTTTCAGTGACAACAAGGGTTCCATCCATTTGGCCAACAACCCAGTCATTGAAGGTCAATCGAAGCATATCAATATCAAGTACTATTGGCTTCGCGAATCTATTGAAAACGGAGATTTCAAGTTGGACTACGTGTCCACTGATCATCAAAGGGCAGATTCCATGACTAAGAATCTAACCTGGCAGAAACATGACCATCATCGCTTACTACTTGGTCTCTATTGACCAGTTTATAGCAAGGGGGAGTGTTGACAGGATGACTATCCATGTCACTAGGTCATATTACTTGACCACAATATTTTTATCATTTATTATTAATGATTATATACGCATGTGACTGGCTATCACAGATACCCAAGAATCACATGGAACCGTACTGTCGGTATCCTTCTTTCATGTTCTATGACGTTCTATCCCTAGATAGAAACTTACTCCTTCTATAAGTAGTAGTTGTAGTTACAATGCTCTGGAGTTTCTCCGTGTGCACAGACCATGTACAGTATGTATATATACTGTACTCCTAGGGCATCATTCCCTAGGTTCGAATCATATATTTCTCTCATCTCTACTGAGTGCTCAAGTTCTTCGACACTTGATTACTCTACTAGCAACATACTCGTTCTTCTAACTCAAAGCACAAACCTCCAGGTGAGCACAGAGTCGCTGTGCCCTTCCTGCCTTTAGTTTGTTACTCATTACCATTTCCCTGGATGGGGACTTTGTGAAGTATATTCACAACAGTGACACAGTACCCTGTGACCTTTTGGACCTGGAGGCAAATACTATTGCACAGTTTTTGGCATTCACACAGCATGTACAGTATGTGAAGACTAGTGGTCAGGTGTATATATCTGATTATCAAGGTATTTTCACATTGACATTGGATCCATGGTGCTAACATACATCTATCTACAGGCAGTGGGTTACTGTTGACAGACCTGCAGATCTTAACTCATCCATAAGTTTGCCAGCTGTTGCCCTCTACTGACTTACACTTCCCTAATCTAGGAAAGTCTCTCAAGGTCAGAAACTATTTGGTGATGGGAATGTGCAAAAGGGAGTGGAGCTTTTTGAGAAAGAGCATATCTGCAACATGTTTTGCAAGTGGGCAGGCTTTGAACTGAGTGCCTTCGGTAGCCTTGGTTAGGCAACTGCATAACATAGGTTTTGTAGCTTCGTAAATACGGTCTGGTACCCACGAACTCCGTCTGTCCAACGCCCCGAAATGTACTCCATATTTATTCATCTGCGATCTACCAGTGTAATTACAAGGTACCGTCACTGAACATGCTACTACTACATTTGATGTTTGATGTTTGATATTTTGACCTGGATGTTCTGACTTGCACATTTTATGTTTGATATTTCGATTTGGATGTTTTGAGTTGGGCAAACGATATCTGGACTCTCACATTTCATGTTTGATATTTCGACTTGGACATTTTGAGTTGGACAAACGGTGTCTGGAGTCTCGCCGAAGACGTTTTCCAAATCGAGTATGCATTCGGACAAAGTCAATTGGAAAATGGGGCGCGATGGTCTGGCTTTCCATACGTAGGTTGACCCTGGTACACCCATGATAGATCCTAGATTGAATGCTCCAGAATTGCATGACATAATCCTCGAGCAAGTTGTCATTGTCAATCCCTGTGCGATCACACGTTTAAAGGACCGCGATACTCTCCCCACTTACCATCAGATTACCCGCACACCAAGCCAGTAGCCATGCCCCGTCAATTTTTCGTCGGTGGAAACTTCAAAATCGGGAACAGAAGAAGACAATCATCGACGTATTAAACCGCGCGCATCTGGACTCCAACACTGGTGCGCGATCATCTCATACTTGAAATGGTCCTACAAAGTTCTGAGAGGTGGAATCCCACACACTTAGAGGTCGTTATCGCCCCACCATCGCCGTACCTCATCCCGCTCCAGGGAATCGTCAGAAGTGAGGTCAAGATCTCTGCTCAAAACTGCTACTGCAAGCCATCTGGTGCCTTTACCGGTGAGATTAGGTGAGGGAGAATGTCTATCACTCTGGTGGTTGTCTCCATGTATTCTTAGTCTAGCACAGCTGCACGATGCCGAAATCCCCTATGTGACTCTCGGTGAGGTTTAAACTTACCCCCAACTAATATTGCTGCTCAATTCCATCACGCACCCAGGGCACTCGGAGCGTCGTACCATCTTCCACGAGACCTCGGAGCTTGTAGCTCAGAAGACCAAGGCTGCACTTGATACATCGCTGTCGGTTATACTCTGTGTCGGAGAGACCCTGTAAGAGCGCGAGGCAGGTAAAACTAATGATGCTGTCGAGGCTCAGCTGCGTGCAGTCGTCTCTGTATTAAACGAGGATGACTTCAAGAACGTTCGCTCAAATTTGTTCCATCAATTTGACATGCCGATGAAACGTGGCGACATCCAATCGAGTCGTGATCGCCTATGAGCCCGTGTGGGCGATAGGAACGGGCAAGCTGGCCACTGCCGCCCAGGCCCAAGAAGTTCATTCCTACATTCGTGACTATTTGTCGAGGGCTGTTTCCTCTGCGGTGGCCGAGAATACCAGGATTATTTACGGTGGTAGCCGTCACTACTTCCAACTGCAAGGAGCTATGTAAGTCCTTTGGCTTCTCGAGGGCATCCGCTCACCATGGACACAGCGACCCAAAAAGACGTCGATGGATTCCTTGTCGGTAGTGCTTCGCTTAAACCAGAGTTTGTGGACATCATTAATGTGAACTTGAAGAACTGAAACGTAGTCTGTGACTTTTATTGATGTAAATCATTACAATTACATCTTAAGAACTAGAGGGTCATTGTACTTCTGCGACAAATTAGGGACTATTAAACCTGATCACGTGTCAGTTTCCTTGGACTGCAGAGACGCTGCGTGTTTTGGTGACTGGAACTTAAAACATGCTGAAGTCATTACTGACACCTCTCCGGAATCTTCAGGATTTGACTCATGAAACGGTGCATCAAGCAGAGGACGCCAACAGAGTTCAGGACGTCCCCAGTCCTCAGTCGGAGCGGATGAAGGATTCTATGGAAGAACTCAAGGGTGCTGAGCATGCTGTTGACAGAATCGCGGTGAGGACTTGCCATATTTCCTTCTGTTCCAAACTCGTATTGAGCATCATAGATCCTACAACGGATCCATGTTATGATGAACGAACACCCTCATGTTTTGGATGCGTTTCGCGAATCAGATGGATTCATTGTCTTGATGCATGTCCTCTCGACGCTCCCCACGGCCGCGCCAGTTGTACTGACAAGTTCTCACGTCATACAAGATATTCTCCAGTGCATGCAGTTGACGTTCATGGTTGCCTCTAAGGCCTTGGAGGGTCATCAACAAAACCAAGATTTCTTTCGAGTTGGTGAAATACTCAGCCATCAGCTTCCGCTCACATGTTTTGGGTCGTAGGACGTCGTTGGGTATTCTCTTCTTTCAGATGCGTGTAAGACGCTGCTGGTCCATCAAGTCATTTCTGAGAAGACACTTGGGTGCATCTTATCACTCTCCTTCCACGATTTTGGACTGGTAGATGTGTTCATTTCATTGGGATCCTACCAGGAATTTGCCGAACTCGAGATCGAGTTCCTGGAGTACGCGCCTTCATTCGGCACAATTCGCCTGCCGCACGTGTTTAAAATTGCCTGGGACTTTATGGCTTGCTCTCTAACAACCAACAGTCCAATGCGCATTCTAATTTATAAAATCCTAGAACACCTCATTCAGTCTTCGCATCACAACCTCGCAGTGTTGAACATGACAGGGGTCCTTACACCCTTGTTCTCACAACTTACATCCAGTTCAGTGAATAATACGAGCGCGGATAGTCCATCTCCAGAACGCTGTTTATTGAGCAAGATTATCAAGCGGCTGTTTGAGATGGGTGCTTCGGTTCAGGATGTAAGACAGCTTCTGCAATGCGCTGTCAACGAGGACGGGTTGTTAGATGCAGAGATGACTGAGTTTCTGCGCATTGGAATGAAGTCCAGTTGGCCGCCGCATGTATCCCTTCGAGGGCTATCTGCTATAACAAAGCCGCTGCATTCATTACGAGCACTTCCTTCAACGGGGTTCACGTTCACGGTGAGTATCCAGGAGCGCTCAACGATTATAAGCTGTACATGTTTGCCTAGATGTGGGCATGGTTTGAGAGGCTACCCTTGGAGGAATGTACACTATTCAGCATATCATTCGGAGCCCATCGTTCCATAGAACTAAGTCTTGGAAGTAATGGCACTCTTGCACTTAGAACCAGCGCACGTCGGGACGTAACTATTCTCTCGAAATCAAAGATGACTACTTCTCGGTGGACGCACATTGCTATCGTACACTATACGACCCGATCCTCTCGTCCCACCGTCCGTGCGTCCATGGTTCAGTCTAGTTAGTTTTCTCCTTGACGTTGCCATTCAGGGATCTTCATCGACGGAGCTCTGACCGAACCATTTGATTGGACGTATCCTAAAGCCCCCGATACTCCAGCACATGGACAATTCACGGTTGGTGATGCCACTTCCGGAAAGACATTAAGCTGGTGTATTGCATCGTCTTATTTGATCTCTGCTCCTCTGGGTAAGGTTCCTCTTAGGATATCCTCTTCAAAACATTGACAGACGACAGACGATGGCCTAATCAAATTTGTGCATGCCTTGGGACCCAGGTATCATGGTAACTTTCAGGACAAGACCCTCGCTCGATTCCTGACGTATGATGTGTCGACGTCATTGAATATGCATTTACTTGGCTCTGTGTCTGGAGAGGATAACTCATCTCTTAGCAAGGCAATCCATGACGGTCCGCTCCTCAACGAGAATTTTATCCTGGTCAAGGTCGTACCTGAAGACACCATTACTTCACCTCCATTTGATCCCCATTCTGCATTAGCCTTGCAAGGAGGTTCCAGTATCCTATCCTGTATTACGCGTGGAGATGTGTGTGCGATCACTTTTCAGACGTTCGATGTGGTTTTATGGGGGATTGGTGGCGCCCGACTTACCCTTCGTTTAGTCCAGCTAGCTCAGGTAAGTTAGGTGATTCATTAATCCTCGTATCTTCACGTTACGTTATATCATGGAGACGCAACACGAGCTATCCCGAGCGATTACTATCCTCTGCGACAGCATCCGAAACTGTTGGCAAAATTCGGAAGATATGGAAAGAATATGTAAGACTCCGTCAAGTACGAGAGGTAGTCTGACTAATGAACCTAGCTGGTTATGATGCACTCGCCAGTATATTGTATTCAAAAGCCCATTTGATCAATATAACGTCCTTTGAGACGTTGTTCGAGTTCCTTGGACTGAGTTTTCGTTCTCCAGAGTAAGAACTCTGTTTGACGACACAATCACACTGATCCAATGATGTTTTTAGCACCTCTACTGTCACGAATGCCGTCGCATATCGAGTTATCGCCCTAGATTTCGAACTTTGGTCAACAACGAACCCGGCTATACAGCGAACACATTTAGAGCATTTCTCGTTCCTATTGCGTGCCAGTCGTTACAGACGGTTCAACGCAAGAGTGCGCTTATCTAAACTGGGAATCGCTCGTAAGTTAGTATTCGCGTTACAGTCAACTTGGTACCCTGCCGAGATGGTACCCCATATCGTAAATGCAATTGTGGCCTTGATACAAGGACATTTCCCTCCCAACGATATCATTAAACCAGTTGTTTCGTACATCTCTGCGCATATTATAACTAGTAGGTAGATCCTCGTGCTGCTATACGTCTTCGTTGATTGTGTCACCTAGACACTTCGGCCCCACCATCACCTCACTCATCTGATATTCTCAATAGCAACAACTACGAGAGAGCAAGGCAACTATTGGATGCAGTCATATCGCTTCTGCGGATTCCAACCGTGTACGCGAAATTCGCGGGGTCCTTACCACTTGCCCGCATCGTCTTGCTGTGGGTTGGCGTGGAGCCGTCGCCCAATGTAGCATGTCAAGTCCTTTCAGTGATTGGCATTGCTCTTTCTATGTCCCTATCTTTCGGGAAGAAGCTGGAGCTTCTGAGCGGATGGAGCTTGCTCAGGAAACGCCTTCCTCCTGTCTGGGATGAAGATCTGCACCGTGCCGCTGTTGAACTATTGCTACGACCTGCAGCGGGAAGTACTGCCGGGAGGAATACCTCGCAAGGTATTCGATGCCCTCAAATACTTCCTATCATTCTGCTGGCTCTCCAGAACGGTTTATTGCTGTACCGCCACAAATGTATCCTTGGTATGTTTCATATTTGTCCGTGTTAGGCTAGTCAACTGACTACCCACGCATATGCAGGCCCTACTCGCGTAACTGAACAAATTGTAGCTGATTTGATCGAGCTTCATAATACCAACTCGTCATTCTGCCAACTCTTCAAGTCTCAAAGTACAACGGAGGTTCTCATCCAATGCCTCTCTACTTTGCTACCGGGGCACGAAAATGCCAAGATATGTACCCAGCTAACGCACTTTAGCCTGTTGGTTGCAAGTGGAAACCATGTATCACACCAACAGAAACAACAGGTAAACCAGCATTAACATGCAGTTGACTAGTCGTTGATCATTTGGTTAGATACTCGACCTTCTTAAGCCAGAGGTGAGAGCTCCTAGAACGTCTGCTGTACCCACAGGGTTGTCCACACTCGCGATTGTGCGAGAGGAAACGTTACGCAACGCCATCGGCCGTCTGGACGAGTGGAGGAATACGATTCTCTCATCTGAAAGGGAGCGCTATTGGAAGATGGTAATTGACTTGTAAGGCATATTCTATTGAGATGGATTAATTACTGATTTTGACGACAGGCGAGAACGGAAGCGGCAACTCGTTATGATCAGTACAGGGATTTTGAAGGCCGGATCCGAGAGAGATGTATGGTCACACCTCATTCCGCAGAGGACATGGCAACTGGATGAAACTGAGGGGTCTTATCGTGCTCGGTACGTCGGCTGATCTATCGTATATTCTCTGTTTGACTGGTATCCAGTATTAAACTTGAGCCTGTCGTGGAAACTCCATATGAGAGTCGACGACATGTTGAGAGGGAGGAAGAGGCATTATCGATAGTGCAATCGGAACCCCATATCAGGGATTCTACAGATGACAATGGTAGGACACTAACCCTGTACCCGAGCATTGTTCACCACCATCACTTTTAGATATCTCAGGTCTACTGGAAGACATCGTCGAGGACAAACACCGAAGGGTGAGATATGAACTGGAACCCGGAGACATCATTGAGGCTGTAAGTACTGTGGCACGCGTGTCTGGGGTAGATTCATGGCGTATGTATTCTCCCTCTCTAACCGTTCATTCGTCGAGACATGATCTTTGGTACTAGCTGGCCTACTTATTTTCGGCCATACTCATCTCTACATGCTGAACGGACTGGTGGAGAACGACCTTGGGGAAGTAATTGACGCCGCTGATGCTCCGAAAGGCATGTTTTTCGTTTCCGGGAGTATTCCTGGGTTGCGAAAGCGCCAAGCAGCGCAACGATGGTACGTTTAAAGTGATATGATGGACTAGTTGGTTGTCACAACTTGTTGGCAGGCAACTCAGGCACATAGTTGGATTTTCAAATAGATCATTCCTTTTCAGAGATGTTGGGTATGAATTTCTCGTTCGATTATGATGGTATTGTAATAAGCTGGTCACAAGTCTAGAGGTATTCTTCAAGGACAGCCGCACTTTGTTGATTGTCTTCCTCAATGGTGCTCAGCGCCACGATGCGTCTCAACGGTTGCAGATGATCATCTCACGTTGTTCGCTGCATGACCATCCCTCCATTTTCAGCCTCATCCTGCGAGACATGAGCATTGTACTCCCCAAGGGACGGACTTCGGATACGTCTCGTGAGAAAGCGTTGGCGATCGCACAACAACAGTGGTGCAACCGCGAAATTAGCAACGTACATCTATTTGTTGGTTGGCTGGGATTCCTTTTGCTGATGGACGTGGGAGACAGTACGCATACATTAGCATCCTTAACCAGCTCTCAGGTCGAACGCCGAACGATGCCACCCAATATCCCGTTTTTCGTACGTGTTTTCCATGCCAACATTTGCTGCCACTGAGTATGTTCGTCAGCTTGGGTCCTACAAGATTACGTATCCGACTCGCTCGATTTGTCTTCACCTGACTCATTTCGAGAGTGGGTCACTTCACTGCCCTCCGAGTATTCACCATTCACCTTTCCATAGCTTGACGAAGCCAATGGGAGGTCTTACAGAGGGACGACGAGAAATAGCCGAGAACCGATACTTCAACCTCCAGAGCGTTGGAGAAAAGCCATTCCATTATGGTACTCACTTTAGCTCGTACGTGATTCCGTTTCCCAGTCTATCGGTTTAGTCAGATATGTCCACCATTCCAAGGTCTATGATCGTATGCCACTACTTGATTCGCCTAGCACCTTTCACAAGCATGTTTAAGACCCTGCAGGTACGCACCTTGTGATTTCCTCGACTTGGCTGGCTGATTTTGTTTGTTTAGGGTGGTGATTGGGATCTCCCCGACCGATTATTCTCGTAAGCATGCAACCATCGCCAGTGTCCAGGTTTCTGATTCCTCCTCAACAGAGACATCGGGAGAATGTACCGCTCAGCTTCACAAGATGCGAGAGGTGACGTTCGAGAACTAGTACCAGAGTTTTTCTCTTCTCCAGAGTGGGTTCTTATCATACTGTCTGATTATTTCTAATCAGTTTATGCACTCAGGTTTCTCGTAAATCTATCGCGCCTTGACTTTGGTTCGCAGAGCACAGGTGAGAAAATTAATGACGTCAAGTTGCCTCCATGGGCAAAAAACGATCCCCTTCTTTTTGTGACCTTGCACCGCCGCGTGGGTATCATTGCTTTTGTGAGAGCACACGTAACTGTTAACTATTTTCACAGGCCCTGGAGAGTCACTATGTCAGTGAGAACCTCCCGGCATGGATAGATCTTATATGGGGATGCAAGCAACGTAGTGTCGAGTCACTGAATGTATTTCATCCTCTGAGCTACGAGGGAGCAGTTGGTGGGTACAGGAAGGTTATCTCTACCGGTGGATGCTAATTACTATCGGCATAGATCTAGACATGATCACAGATTCTGTGGAGCGAGAAGCTACAATTGGTATCATTCACAACTGTAATATTCACTTGCAATTGTCTGGGAAGGTAATCTGAAAGGTCTGGTAGTCGGCCAAACTCCGCAGAAACTGTTTGATACGCCTCACCCACAACGGAACTTGCAAGGTCTATTAAGCCTTCCGGTGCAAGTTACCAGGGGTATATGTGAGGACGCACTAGCCCTCACGAAGGATGCTAGACCACTAAAATGTAAGTAGAAGCAGCTATGTATGTGATACCATACTTACTGGTTACAGTGGCTCTGGACTCTCCCGTGGCTCATATAGCCACCGACTCGAGTGGAAAAGTGTATCCTATGCCACACGGAGAGATTTGCCCTCCTTCACGTTGTGAGGATAAGGTGCAGTGGGGAAAAGCATCTGACACAGGGGCATTGCACATGATTTGCCATCACACTGCACGTGTTTCTTTTGTTAGTTTGCATATTCTATTAACCTTTTTACCCAAGATTGTACAAACGATTGAGTCAGTCTACCTAACTTGTGCCACCTTTGCCGACCAAGACACCCTTGTCACCGGATCAGCTGATTCTGTTGTTCGTATCTGGCATGTGTCGCACGGGACAGGTTCAGTAGCATCTCCGTTCTCTGGCACGTACAGCATGAAACATCGGAAAGGTCGGGTGCCTTCGTTATCGCTTGCTTACGTGCTTCGTGGGCATAATGGTTCCGTGTTGTGTATCCAGGCATCTAGGTCCTGGACCATCGCAATCAGTGGAAGTTCCGATGGAAGTGCGATTCTATGGGATTTAAATCGTGGGACATATGTACAATCCATCTGGCATGTTGATGGTACTGTTTATCATGAGAGTTCCGCCGTCAACCTTGTCGCCATCAATGAGTCTACCGTAAGTTAGTACGTTTTCCATGACGACTTGGTTTGACTTAGTGTTCAGGGAAACATTGCTACTTGCTCGGCTCGCTATCTGTGGCTCCATACTATCAATGCAAGGCCAATCACAAAACTTGATCTCATATTAGTTCGTGTAGTATCCCCTCCACAGATTTCCTCTATCGCGTTCCACGAGCGCGAGTACTCCCAGCTGGGCATTCTGGCTGTGGGTACTATGGATGGTTCAGTTACTCTTTATTCGTGGAACGCAGATGGGGCACCTACGGGCAGCAAAGCACAGTGGGAGTTCGTGAAGGTCCGGGATCTTCCACGGGACTCATCCGCAGCGATTACTGCACTCAGATTCATTGGGTTGGTCTTGTGCTAAAACCTTGTCAACAATATGCTGATTCTGTCATGCGATAGAGAAATACTGTGGGTGGGCGATGGCTCAGGAAAGGTATTTCGTTGGGTAATACCTCAATGAAATCTCTATTCAAACTACACTCGGGTGAAATCCCCAATATTACGTGTTGTTTCGGGGCAGACTTGGTCAGTTGCCGTCTCAGCTTATACGTCTACCAAAAAAATAAAAATAAAAGTAAGGTCCGCACATGCCTCTGCGCCTCGATATCTCCATACGTTGCTATGGTATATGTTTGTACACCTGATAGTCCGACTGCCTTCTTGTGAGGGTAAGAAATTGGAAACTACGGTGTATCATAAAGTTTATCTCGACTTATTGAGTTAACCACAATCTTTGGAATCAAGAAACCTTATCATTTTAACCCACAAGCAGTTCCTATAATCAGTCTTCGGAAGATGTTTATGCAGTCCATCTGTAACGTCTGATGATAGCCTCCGCACAAAATCCAACCTGGTGGACCGTCACTTGTCTCTTCCCTCACAACGGTCTCTTCTCTCGGATCCTTGGTCCAGTGATATGTAAGCGTGTAGTGAAACGAGCGCAAACGGTCGACAAGACAGTCCGCCAGACAGTCCGATTCAAACCGGATACTAGGAAGTAGGTATCCCTGTAGGTACTAGACTATATACCATGTATCTCGTACTGCGACGCGCGATATATCCCAACAAAGTGTACTGCAATACAATTTCATTGGCCTACCATAGTTGCCACTTGCGCCGCTTTGTTCACATGCCCCATGGCTGAGTTGGTTACAGCGTCCGACTGTTAATTGCCAAACTATCGGAAGGTCGTGAGTTCGAGCCTCACTGGGGCAGTTATTTTGAGCCACGGCATCTCCACCTACTGTTCCTTTTTTTCTGAAGGTATGTAGTCCCAAATATAACATTATATAGTTGAAGTGGAGCACCCATGTACATTTCATAGATTGCATAGATTACAGTATAAAATATCAGATTTAGTCCCATAGGAACTATAGAATTTGAGCATGGATTGGGCCATGTCAGTCCTGATCCAGCCTGGGATCATTTACTCCATATCTTGCAGGAGCTTCCAGACCAATGTGACCACCCACCTCTTTGCATGCAGAAAGGTGATGCTTGATTATGCTTTTATCTCACTAAGTGCACACACATATATGAGGGACCCTCTGGCATCAGATTAACTCCCTCTCACCTGCTAAAGTCTGATCATCCTGGAGGTCAGAGTTCTTTCCTTTCAATTGATGGTGAGTGGATCAGTAACTTGTCCCTAACAAACTAAAGGCAGGAAGGTGCAGCGACTTGTCACCTGGAGGTTCTAGTAGAGTAATCAAGTGTTCCTGATCACTCAATTGATGGTGAGGCCTGTGCAATGCTAACTCCATTCCACCAGTAACTTGTCTATCTGGGGATAGAACGTTGTAGAATATGAAAGAAGGATACTGGTAGTATGGTTCCATGTGATTCTCGGATATCTGTGATAGCCGGTCACGTGTATAGTAGATCGTTAATAATAAACGATGAAAACATAGTGGTCAGATAAGATGACCTAGTGACGTGGATAGTCATCCTGTCAACAGTCCCTGCTGGGCTCCTGATATAGTGATGAAAACTCATCATGAGGGGAATTAAGTCTCTGTTTGGTTAGGCATTTCATATTACCTTGCCTCCATCTAATCAGTGTCCTCACTCAGTATTCAAATTCAAAGATCATAAGCAAGTGCATGGCATAATTAGAGGGCTTTCACAAATTAGTGTAGAAATGACTTGGCCATGCTGGGTCAGACTTTCATAAGAACAACTACAAGCTAGCTTCCACAAAGCTTACTAAGCAGACACAGCCAAATTTTTAAGTAGAGTAAATGAATGCTAAGATTTTGTATATTTCTTTCTTGAGAGGAGGATAAATAGTCATGTTTTTTTTTCCCATCCCTTTGTCAAAACTGAATGAGCTTTATCTTATGTTTCAGGCTTTGAAGGCATGACTGTTGCAGCTCATCATCTTGCTCTCAACCTGTATGGCAATCAGTACTTGGATGATGACACCCCATTTTAGATATCACCAGAATCTAGTTGTAGACTGGAAGGTATGGTCTCTTGCATTGAGATACTTGTTGGGTCTAGAAGGGAAAAAAAAAGCAGCTGCCCCAGTGAGGCTCGAACTCACGACCTTCCGATGTTCAGTAAGTAACAGTCGGACGCTGTAACCAACTCAGCCATGGGGCATGTCCATTTTTGAGAATTTTGGTTAACTGGGCAAATCTGATTATCATATCCCGGGACATAGGCTCGTTGTGACTCTCGGACTCAGTGAGCTTCTCCCTTCTTTGGTGGAGTGAGTTTTCGAAGAGGTGAGGTAAATTCGGTACATAAATAAAAGGCCCCTAACGCAGCCCACAGTCAACTTCTGGGATTAGCGGCCTGCCGAAATACAGGGCCATTCTTGGCCGTTGAGTGGAACATGGCAGACCGGACCATCCATCTACTTGGATGAATTTCATGAGCTAGCTACCAGAAACTTAGGCTGCCTCTGCAGATTGGTTCTCAGTGTTGCGTGAGTCCCGTTTTCCGGTCACCATGTGAAACAGTCGTAGCTTCATCGGTACGTGTAGATAGTGTCACGTGTGGGTATGGTTACGAGTGTCTGCTTCATTGGTGTAGAAGAGTGACGAAATATGCTCTTCACCCGGACTTGGTGTTCTTAAAGTGATCCTTCATATTTTTGGTCAAGTAGACCGTTAGCGACGCCCTTTGAATTTTTTGACATGTGGCATGCCAGCTTCAACTACATCATCATCACGATCTTTGTCATCTCTCGTCAAACCCTCATCGCGTCTCCGCCTTTTCCCTGCTGCCTTCGTCTGGTCTTTCAGTTCGTTGATAGCCAATCGTCCAGCTTCGTCCACGCGCTGCTTGAGTAGCATCACCTCTTCCTTGCTTGTTGGCCATGAATCAAGTTTCTTATCAATGACCTTCTCTATCCGTTGCAGAAGCTCAACGTCGTATTGCGTGACTATCGTTATGGACTTCCCAGCTCGCCCAGCGCGGGCTGTACGACCAACTCTGTGGATATAATCTTTAGAGTGGGTTGGGACGTCAAAGTTTATAACAACATCGACGGATGGTAAATCTAGACCACTAATGGCAACAAAATGTAAGCCATAGATGACTTCGGCCGTGGTTGAACTCACCGGCTAGCAACATCCGTTGCCACCAGGATTTTACGACCACCTGTCTTGAACTTGTTCAGCGCACCCAACCGTTGGCTCTGACTTAACTGGCCATGCAACGGTACAGCAGGAAAGCCCAATGTGCGTAATATTATAGACAACCTAGGGCCTACCATAAATTTATGTTAAATGTATGTTGTTGTTCGAACGTACCGCTGAGCATCGTGCACAGTTCTTGTAAATATAATGATGGAATTAGAAGCCAACTCGTTGGCGAGGTATATAAGATGCACATCCTTGTGTATTAATGGCACAAAGAGATAGTGTTGCAGAAGAGTCGAGACTGTCTGGTATCTGGGTTGCTTTCATCACGAGGGTTCAGCAAGAAAAATCGACAAACTCACTTGGATGATACTTCAATCCGCACCGGGTTTAATAACGAGGCTCTTTGAAGTTTGGCAACTTTTGTAGTCATGGTTGCAGAGAACAAATAGGTTGTACGTTCCTTCGGTATCACTTTGAGTATTTGGTCAATGTCAAGACCGAAGTCCATGTCCAGCAATCGGTCAGCTTCATCCATAACCTATTGAAATAAGTAATTGGAAAGGTCATTGCAGAGTGGATCGTACCAAAAACTTCAAACTCCGAAGACTGAAGCCCTTGGTGGTTTGGAGATGGTCATTAAGACGGCCAGGGGTAGCAACAATGATATGAGGTCGTTTGGCAAGAGCGACAGCTTGAGGCATTTTGTCCACACCCCCGATCAGTACCAGGCAACGTACACCCATTGCAGCGCCCAGCGACTCGAATTGTTGTGATATTTGGTATGCAAGCTCTCGGGTAGGCGCCAACACGACTGCAAAAAGTCCCTTTGGCTCTTCCCATAGTTTTTGGAGAATAGGAAGGGCAAATGCAGCCGTTTTACCAGAGCCAGTTTCGGCAACACCGATGATGTCTCGGCCTTGCAGAGCATAAGGAAGGACTTGAGCCTGGATTTCAGTGGGTGCTGTGAAGTTCACCTTGTCGAGCGCTTCAAGGAGAGGGTCGATAAGCCCAAGATCCCTGAACGACATTTTAGTTGGCGTAGATGTGGAGGCCTCTTCTGGCATTGGCATCGAGACGAGTTTTTGGTTCTGCCTACTTGGAAGTCGGGTACAAGAGAAATTTCTCACATGCCATATATGAATCTGATATGGTGACTCCTATGCACGACGACCTTTAGTTACTTCAGTCCCCGAGTCGCTCTGACCTGACGAAGGACTCCAAGGACGACGCCATACCGCCGATAGTCCATGACAATGTCAAACCAGCGTGTGCTCGTGACATATGCCACTGCTCTTTCCTTCCAGGCCTCCAACACCTGGAGAGAATTCTTTACGGCCTTGCGCACCCAGCTACCTCTGCGCAACATCCACTGGAGATTAGCCTCCCGTCCCAACCTGAGGACTATTCAGGAACTTGAAATATCCCTGGTCGCTCTGGACTCTATTCGCGACGAGCACACTTCCCAGATTCCTGTCACACTGCTCGAGAAACCGCTACTGAACCTGTACGTGGTGTCTTGTGATGTAAGTCGAGTGTCTCAATCTGCCGTATATAATGCATTTACTCCTACTCCCAGGATGCCGAGACTTACAAAGCCACTGTCAAAAAGCAATTAAAGGATTGGCAGAATTCCGTTACACAGCGCAAAAACCAAGAATGGCTTATAATCCATGTCGTACACCCAGATACCAAGAACGTTGATCGCAAGTTCTTCAACATGAAGGGCTCCGTTTTGGACAAGATTAGGTCGGACTTCAATGTTGACAAGCGAGACAGGTACCAGTCCCGGATGTCCGATGTCTGTTAGGCCTTAACAGTACCCTAGATGTGTCCAATTAGCGTGGTCTACGGGGGAACAGAGTCCAGCAGTTTGGGCGGAGCTCATTACCAAGATCAAGGACGGTCTCCTTTCTGCCCTCGATGCAGTCGTGTCCTCAAGAGAAGAGGAAGTGAAACGTTCAGAAGGCCAACGTCATATGCCAGGATGGAACTTTTGTACATATTTCATACTCAAGGTGAGTTGTTCACACTAATGACTGGCTGCTTATCAAGATCTTTTTGTAGGAAAGCCTGGCGACTTCTTTCGAAGGTGTCAACCTTTTCGAGGACGCCCTGCAGCAGTACAACGAGCTCGAAGCTGCCTTTATGAATGTTTTGCGCGAGAAGAATATGTCTTGGTTTGGTAGTCTCATTAATCCCACACCCAAAGATGACTCGCTGCCCCTACTCTCTACCTCCAAGAAATCGTATCGTGACTTAATCCTTGCAAACACAATTTCCGTTTTCGACCTGCGAGTTTATTTGCTTTCCAGACAAAGTGCCCTGCTCAATAGAATGGGAAAGCCCATCGAAATCTGTCGAAAAGCGATGCTGTTCTTAAGTGCATTTGGTAAACGACTACGGGAGGTTGAGGTCAGAAACATGCGCAAGTGCCCTACAACGTTAAGCTGATTCCCTATTGCAGCCGTCCCTTCCGGAATATTTTGTTGAATCATGGATATTCTCTTCTGCCCTCAACGTTGTGGACCAGTGTAATACCTGGGCTACTTCATGGCCGGAAATGGAGGGTACTATACTTTCTCGTTACAATGCAAGCAAAGGTGAACTTCTAGAGCTCGCAAAGGCTCAGGTTCGTATTATATTGCATGGTGCCTGGCTTTCCCTGAAGAACCCATAGCTTGATGTTCTCGGAATCAAAGTCGGGCATCTTCCCTCTTGTGTTCCGTTTTTGATGGCCGCATATCCCTCCGTGGTTGTTCCAAGCTCGCCCTTTCCAGATAGGGGGTCTTCGTCACAGCGGATCAGCAAATACGAAATCATGCTTGCAATAGGGGATAGCGAGGCTTTCTACGACCTTTACTGCACCGTTTCAAATAGAGCGATCGATATGTATGTCAAGGCTGGGCGACGGAAGTTTGCCCTCAAGTTACATGGTTGTCTTGCTGCCCTCGACAAGTATGCCACCACTTGAATCTTCGTATCTGACATTGAATTTGCTGTAGTCACCGGGGACGGCTTTCCAATGCACTTACCATATTTTCTTCGCTTCCAGCCCATTATGCGCCGCACATGTGGACTTCCCTAGAATCTTTCATGCTTTCTCAGGCAATTGACACGCACGCAATGCTCCGGAAACCGCATGACCGAGAGTGGATACATATCTTACTTGCTTTCCTTAAGACATATGTAAATGAAACCAGCTTAGAGTGCCTTGGATCTCGTGATATTGACGAATATATCGCGAGGCTCGTCATTGCTTTGCGGGAAGCCGCAGAAAACTTGGATTCAGGTGATCACTATCCGTAGGCTTAACGCTCTGACTTTTACTAATCCTTCAGCCCTGTAGACCTTTCTCATCCTGACCACCCTGCCATGTCTTTGCGGGTTACAGATAACGCACGGTGTAGTGAGGATGAGGATTTAGTACACCTAGAAGTACTAATCCACAATCATTTGCCTTGCGTGCGTCCCCTATATACTTTTTGATTGGTCATTCACATTTTACTCAGGACATTAATGTGGACGAAGTTAGCACCGTGCTGATGAGCAAAGACACTAATCGTTTAAAATTTGTAACCAAAACTAAAACACTGGTGCCAGGAAAAAATCGTTTAACCTTAATATGCGCAGTGAGTATTCGGATTGTTTTCGTACATCTTTGATTAACTGCTTTTTCTATCAGACTTCAACGCATGGAACGTACGTACTGGAGAGTACTGAAATCCAGATATCCTATCTGCGCTTTCACTGGAACCACAAGAAAGCTGCAGGTAGCGGAACTTCGCGGAAATACTCAGTATTAGTCCACCTCCCTCGTCATCCTGAAACCTTAGATGTCCAGCTTCATCGCCCCAAAAAGAGTGAGTGTTATTCACTAGAACAATTCCGCGTCTTGGTCACCATGAGTTTACGTAGCGGTACTCGGAGCATCGTCCCAGATTCAACTAGTAGTTTTGCCTGGACGAAATGATATCTTGACAGCGAACATATGGTTATCAGCACCTGGTGGAATCACGTTCGACTTTAAAAACGCCACGTTACTTTCCGAAGGTGAATGCTTGGATTCATCTCACTGTCATGAGACTCATAAGTGTCATGACATAGGGGTCGGCGAGATTAGCTCGTCAGCAGATTGCATCAATATTTCTAATTTGTCACGAGGTTCCAATGCAATTATGTTATTACCTCATTCGGATGCTTCACGATTCCGTGCAATTGTATGGCAGATTCTTTCCTGCCTCTGGGCATGTGCACTAATGAATTTTAGAAAATTGACGTTAGTGTCACCTACAGCACATTCCAAAATCCAGAAGTGGCACGGACGTTGCGAACATCTAGAACTGTCACTGTAGCATTACCTATTGCCGTGAACGTGGAAGATTTCTTCCGCGGTAAGACGTGAGCTATCTCTTCTACGACTGGCACGAGCTTTATTAAAATACTACTTATAGATTGTTTTCGAGGTTCACGATCTCGACCACAACGCACCAGCATGTTCGGGTCTCCTCAGCGAACCTGCTTGGACCCTCCAATACTCAGCGAGGTGTTAGGATTCGGGGTTGTCGTCATAGTCACAATGTCATGGTCAGTCTTATCGTTAATTTCCATGTATCAGTCTCCTAATCAAACAACAACGCGAAGACAGCTGTTCCTGACCATCCAGTGAACTACATATTTTGTATCGAATCGGACAATGGCCCAGGTACACGCCACTCTTCTTGACCGCCAACTCTCTGAAACTGATTCTATCTTAGTTTTAGACCCTTTAAAACTTGTTATTTCGTATCGTCTCCTGCGTGAAGGTATGATTCTGCCTTCCGATGCACTATGAACAACGTTGGTTGAGAATGACGATAGAGGTAGAAGCGTTAGTTGACGACACAGTTCAAGGTATTCTCCGCCGGCAGCCGCAAGAATACGATCGAGGCAGCGAACTGACACAGAAATTGGTCGAATACCTAGAGAATGATTCTTCATGGATTGGGCTGTATAATGCCACAGGTGAACTGTTGATACCCAGCTCCCTCGATATTGATGAGGGATTAATGGAAGTATTCACATTCGTACAGGAGGTGCGCGAATGTTTAAAGACTGGCTATCCGCTGAGAATGGTCTATAGAGATTGTCTCAACCCAATATTTCATCATCCTTTGGTGTGTGGCGGGAGATGACCATACCCATCGATGTACCTCGCATGAATGTGGGCAGTTCCACGGAAGATTGAGGACATGTGACTGATTTCTCCCTAGATCATTGCGAATGCATGGATGACACTTCAATCCGCTACAGAACCTGAGGGGCATCTGCAGGGCCAACTGTCGCCAATCTATGCTGGCCAACCACTTTCAGCTACACTTTGGATTACAGTTTCTTTGCACTGGGGCGATCCAGACAATAAGCAACAGCGATACCGGATGCGTTATGATGTCGAGGAGCGAACCAAAGACTGGCTTATTTCTGGTCAGAAGCGTGGAGATTTTGTCATAGAGGTAAGGACCTTAATACATTGGTCGACTGTTGTCTCATTTAATATACAGGACGGATCAACTCTCGACGTTTCCCTCACTTTGATTGCGCTACATCACGGAGAGCTTGCCCTTCCAAAAGTTATCGTGAAACCCTTACCGATGGAAGACGAATCTATGCCAAGAGTCTTACCCAGCTGTGATACACATCAGTCTCGGGGCGCTGAAACAGTACTGGTCTTACCCAGAGGTGGCAGAAGCACATTTATAGTTGATATGGGGACTGAGAGGGTAGTATGAGCCCTGGTTCTAGTCATGACAGTGGGTGCATCATGTGAATAATATTAATGGGGTATTCTACGACGATTACTGGGATCGCGATACCGTCGACTTTCCCTCTGCGAAACCAAACCAAATGCCAAGAAGTAAGGAAGTATTCATTGTGAGCAATATTCCACATGACAAAGTAGTGGAAGGAAATACGTTCCATGCATATTCTATTCCAACTAAGATAGCGAGTCTGGGAATATGAATATCAGCAATGGAATGAGAAAAGTAATCGAAATGACGCACTGGACAAGGAGCGGATATTTGGTCCTTTGGCACAGGAAGGGTAGTTGTTGGGAGTACCATGAATAAAATTGGTAGTGTAATGACCGGGCAAAAAGGATGCCAATCAAGTTCGACGTCATGAGCACTGTTGCGACATCTGTCAATTGCATTAGGATGTGACGCCGGAAATACGGAGAGGAACGAACAGTCTGGTGATACAGGTGACAGCGTTGCAAGACGGGATGGCTGACGGAGACCCCTGTAGATGACTGCTAGAGCTCCCCCATCGCTCCGACACCACCTGTAGAGGCCAAAGGCAACTAGTAGGGTAACATGGCCCAGAAGCAAACTCTTTGCCCATGTGGGACTTAAGAAAATCTCCTCGTCTACAAAACGCCAGTTGACCGTCCATTTGTAGAGGAATACACGGGAGAAATCAAAGGCATTCCATAGGTACGAACGGGTATTTTCGCCCAAGAATGGTCGCGCGAGCAAGATTTGAATGGCAGCCAAGTTTATCATGTGCCGCACAGTGCCCATCAAGCCATGTCGTTTGAAGAGAATTACAAGCAGTCCAGGTAGGTATAGCAGAGCGGACATCTTCACGGAGAGTGCTAGACTAAACACTCGAGTCAATACTATAACCAAGGGCAAGGTAAAATAATACTGACCTGTAGAATAATATTCCGATGTCGTCTAAAGCACCCTGAAATGCGAGAATAGCTACTTGTGCAAAGACCACTCCCCAGCAATCATTGAAAAGTCGTAGGACAAAGATGGAATGTAACCTCTTGCTGAGAGGTAAGAAGAGAAGAATCCAGTTGGACACACCCGCCTTTCTGTATATGGCGCATGTCAACACCAACGAAACGAGGTAAAGGCACCCAAAGATTCGTTGGGCCGCTGTGATATTGCGCCCCGCATCCGTTAGGTAGTGGAGGAGATTATATATGTAAATATATCCGGCGGGATAACTGGTCACTTATGAGCTGGATGTTGGACATACTGATAAGTCGGGACATGCTCACACAATTGGACCTGTGGGGCCAGTTATTTTGGAATAGTCCCGTTCCCCACTCAAGTAGAGGTGTATGTGGACCATATAAGTCTCCCAGTCAATTTCTGTGTCTGTTGCACGAGTTGGTCATAGATGTGACGGAACACAGAGGATTTACATGGGACAAACTTGATGACAAGTTGTGTGAGGACGGCATCCCCGACTATGACAAGACTAGCCAAGGCCCAGAAATACCGTCTTTCGAAGAGCAAGGAGCGAATAAAATCATATACCGGGTTGACGAGCGAGGAAGAACTTTGTACAGATTTCGGCATGTATACTTGCAGTGACACACAAGCGTATAATGAAGAGTTGATACTGGAGCCTAACTTGGAGGAGAGAGAGAGATTCTTTATTTATATACCGCAACAAACAGTATAAACCCGTTAAGACGCGGTCGCCAGAGGCGTGTAGTGGCTAAGGTACGGATGTATAAGTCCGGGGAGGGGGTATTGAATGGTCTGTGTGGTGATAACCTGGAGAAGAGGTTAAGTTCTCCCTTGAATTCTTACAACGCTATCAAGGTAAGTCAACGTGTCAACTAACCTCCGCACTCGTACAACCCCTAAGCCACGACACTTACATATATTGTCGTCTACATACATCGAGATTGGTCGTGCATACATATACAACATAAAGCCAAGAAACAACTATCGTCAATTATTCAGAGTAGAGCAGGTGATGACCACGAGATTTCGAGTAAGTTGAATGACATTGTAGGGAAGAGTATAGCAACACTTTCAGCATTTTCGTTGCATCAATACTGGATTGAGGTGTTGTTGACCAAAGTCCATCGTACCGTTAGCATCCGCACGAGCTGGGGTGTTGGATCCAGAGTGTAATGGAGAATGCAGCAAGCCAGGTGTAATAAGACCACTACCTCCGGCTCCAAACACGAAGCCACCGCTAAGCCCTTCCATGGTGTCTGAGTAACCTGGACACGGATATTTCAATATCTGTATACTTCAGGTCAACCATTATAACTCACCAGGAACAAGGACGCTGTCCCAAAACCCATTACTAAGGAAGTTTTCCATCGAAAATATTCCCATCCCGTCATCCTCTGGCAGAGTAGCCATTGTTGGCGGGAATGTCGAAATATCTGCCACCGGTCCCATCTCACTGGCAAATTGGTAGCCAGTCATCCCGTCCACCCCACTGACAGATATAGTTGGATTTGTGGAGAAAAGGGTGGGATTAGGCGCCACGCCTATGTCGGGCTGTTGCATTGATGGGTCGCCCTCGACCGGTTCTGCTGTAGGCTCGATGTTCTGTTGCTGAGGACCGTCGGTACGAGCAGAAATAAGTGCGCGTAAGAAGGTGCTATAAAGCGCGGGAGTGTGATGAGAGTTGACAGCGATTTCGCCAAGGACAGTTGCGACGTCCTTAACGAGATCTATAATTTTCTGCTCGTTCTCAATGAACGGCTGGAACTCTTGTCGAATAAGCTGATGAAAGCCATAAGAAAACAAGGTGGCCGAAACAGTGTTGTATAGTTACCTTGAGCAAGCTTAGTACTGCGTAAGACAAAAATACAAAGTGCGAGTCTGGAGAATACTTCAAGTATCCACGTGGCACAAGCTCATCGCGAGCAATAGTTGCAACTGCGGTCGCCGAGGTATGGACACGCGCAAAGAAATGCGGGATGTCCACATGCGACCGCTCCATGGCATTTTGCAAGCCGAAGGAATTGACAACAAGCATATAATAATGGAAGTAGAACTTGAGTACCGTGGAAGCGTATGCTTTGACAACTTCATCATCTGTACCTGCCACATGAGCCGATACAAAGTGAAGCCTATCAAATGTAAACTAACCCGCTTGGAATTGACGGACATTAGTCCACTCATGCTGCCATCCGAGAATTTGGGCCTCGATAGTCTTGATGATTAAAAGGTAGTCGCAATCCGTTTGAAGACCAGAGGGAGTACTCGTGCTTGAGTACAGGAAGTCAAGACTACGCGATATGATACGTTGCAACTCCTAGAAGTGACAATGAGATCATTTGAAGACAGCAAAACGAATAGACGCACCACATAAGCTGATAATAATGAATCGCCGGCTGTTGCATCTGGAGAGTGTATCCATTCAAGGATATTTCGGATAACTGAACTGAACGAGTATTGCCTTGTCAACGTTTGATTGTATCACAAAAAATAGTATACCCACTCCTCCCTTATCGAGTGCGGTTTGCCCATCTGCGCACTCGTACTGCGGTCAAGTGCAAAGCACAAAAACCAGGTACGCTCGCGATTATGTACTTCCTTGTCTCGTGCACGACCATCGGGGGTATCGTCACTTGTGACCGTTGACTTACGGTGCAAATTCATATCCGTCGCCATACTATCAGATTCGACAATAGATAAGCTAGGTATTGGACGTGGAAAGCACACTAACCGGATGGCAATTCCCAACAATAACCATGTCTTATCGTACTCATATCGTTCAACAGCACCACAGCCCCAAAGTGTGAGTAGAAGATAGGCCTGGATGATCTCGAGAGACTTGTATCCCTTTTCGGGGACGCTAAAAGCAAGCTTTTGCGCAAGGTCAGAGAGCCGGCCATGTAACTCTGGACGGACTTGGTAGAACTTAGACGCTATGGCACAAACTGGGGAATGTTATCATGACTAGTCATTCAAGAAGATATGGTGAAAAAAGCTTACTTGTTGTCAGTAGGAAAGGTGATCGTGAACAAACTAGGGAAGGCGTATGGAATTCACGATCCAACAGATTGCAGTGCATCTGTCATGAGGTCAATCGCAAAACTAGTGTACGTATGTATCGGGCACGAACATTCATATGATCGAAATATCTGTAGTGTCAAAGCTGAGTCCAGAAACTGTGTTAAATGAAACAGTTTACGTACATCTTGAACAACGAGATCACTTCCTCAGTGCTCACGAAGCTCAACATTTCAGGCTGAATTTGCCTCTCGATATACAACCGTCGCAGCGGTAGAATTGTCATCGGGCCTGAGTCTATAGTGAGTAGAGTAGATGGACGGTGTGGTGTGTCGAACCTGGTCTAAAGTAATTATCACTCGCAACTCCGAGTCGACGGTCCGGATCCGGCTCACTCGGGCGGGCGATAAAAGAGGAGGAAACCCCCTGTGCTTTACGGTTCGCCAAACTTGCTTCGGCCAAGAGTCCCAATGGATTCAAGGAGTTGTCAGGAAGGGCATGTAATTTGGGCGATGAAGTCACAGGGTGACTGCCAGCTTGGGGTGGGAATGCAGACTGTGCTGGAGGTGATGGTGTATCCAGAAGTGCTTGGGTCTGTGTAGCTTGACCGGAAGGCGAGGGAGACCTCGAAACCATGCCAGATGTCATGCTAGGATTACCGATGGATCTGAGCACGGTATCTAGAGTTCGTTCCATTTTTTTCAGTGACCTAGTCAGAATCTCATGCTTTCTTGGGCTTAAGAATGAGTGTTGGGAATATCACCATCAACAGAGATATACTGCACTTACTTGGTTATCCGCTTTCCGCGGTTAGACTCCTCGAAAATGCATTCATGTTTGCCGGTTAAGCAACGCTTACAAGGTGGTCCTTGTTCCGCACCAACGCATTTCATTTTCAAGCGCCGACATACTGTACATGCCCTGAGAATAAAACAAGACTGAGAAAGTGCCCGAAAAGCGGCTGATCCGAATGATCATACCGAGATCCTCTCGTTGACTTTGGTTTTGGTTCCTCCTTTTCGGCGGATGGACTAGCACTATTTGCGCTGTCGTCTGTGCGGGCTTTCTTTCTGCTGTTGTCTGCGACACCGACCATGGGGGAAAGTCGTTTTCCGTTAGCATTAGGGTGGGTGAAGGACATAGTCTCCGCTGGGGGAGTACCAACGGTGTCAGACTCCTGGGAAGAGGGGGATGGGATGTTAGGTTGAAGCAGGTGATGAGTGGCCATGTGTTGTGGCGGCTGTTGCTGCTGATAGGAATAATATGCAGGGTAAAGCGAGGAGAGCGCCGGATCAATTTGCGGAGAACGAGGAGGGGGCATGTTTGGATGTGGTTGTGGGATGCCGTGGTCCTGGTGGTGCATAGACATCGTGAATTCACGGCGAGGTGTGGAGTGGAAGTACTGTTCCGGGAAATGCGTGATGGAAGATGAAACTATCGACGAGGCTTAGCGCGAAGGAGAACACAAGGGATTGACGACAGAGAGAGCGAGATTTATTGGATGTGGTCCACGTGCGATATGGATGAGAGAAAGGTTGTCCCGGAATCAAGTGAATATATGGACAAGTGAAGACGACTTAAGGTTGCCCCGGAATCAAGTGAACAGCTCTACGACAACCTAGCTACAATATGGTGAGCGTGTCAGTCATACCTGGTCGAGACAAAAGACCGCACAGATAGCAGAAGCGACGAGGATGCATCCACAACGCAGACAGTCGGAGTTTGAATACACTCGCCCGACCCTCCCCCGGTGAATGCACACTGGGTGCGTGTTTTCTGTCTAGGGACTGTCTATCTGTGAATGTACACCGTGTCTGGAGAGACTCATGGCCATCCAGTAGATCCCTGTCATCCGCACTTGCAATTCATCCATGTTCGGCATGTCATTCTGCCCTTGTTCTGATTCTGTCGGCGCTTTAATCCCGCCAAGCATTCGAGGCATTCCAGCAGCACCTTTATCTATCCTCCAGTCTGGCTATGAACCACCAGCAGCGGCCGTCGTTGGTGCTGGCGCCATCTGTGAACACTACCACGTACGTATTTCTTACCCGCATTTCACCTGTATTGACACACGGCCGCTTAAATAGCGTGGTCACGACAACCACCACCACCACCACGTATGCTCCCATCCCTTTACCACCTCTGCCACCCCAAGCAGAGCCTAAGAATCCAAAAGACTACCCGTTACTGCACACAAACTTACCTCCGTCTCTTAGGAAATTTACCCTCGTCTTCCCTGGAGGTACACGAGCCACTTTCCATGATGGTGAGGAAGGTGACGAGGAAATGCAGGAAGAAGAGCCTGTCGTGAGCGGTATCGGTTGGAAGATGGTGAAACCTGAGAGCTCGGCTGATACTGGAAAAGTCGTGGGTCTGGCAGAGGCTGTCGAACGCTTTGGGAGGAAGCGGTCCCTGGGTGCAGACAACATGATGGAGGGCGTAGAACCAACGTTCGAGAGAGAAATACATACCCCTCCCCGCAAGAAAGCAAGGGCAACTCACGTCCCCCCAATTTCTACCATAAATGCAGCGGCGCCCCCTTCACCTCTCCCTTCACCCCATGGTTCCCCGCCACCTCAGTCTATCTGGCCCTCCGCTCCCCCAAGCGGCGTATCGTCTCCTCAACCACAACCTCCATTTCAACCAGATCTCTCCCTCACAACCCTAGTCACTCTTCCATCCCTCTTGGCCCATTTCACCAACTTACCACAACCACTGCAAGCACATTTTCTCCTCACTCTCCTACGACACTCTCCCTTGCCTGTCCTTCGTACACTCCACTCTGTATTAACTCCAACTTTAGCGCGCGACTTTTTGACACTCCTTCCACCAGAACTTGTATCTCACATCCTCAGCTACCTTCCTTATTCCACCCTTACCCGTGCCTCTCGGGTGTCTAAAGCATGGCGTGCCATCATAGACTCAGATCCCGTGCTTTGGAGAGACCTCATGAAGAACACAAAGATCTGGTTTGGAGCAGAAAGTGAACAAGCTTTTGCGCGTGCAATCTACTCTCGCCGTCAGCTCGAGGCCCCAACGGTGTCCAACTCACTTCCTCTTCCTCACCCATACAAACTGCTCTTTAAATCGCGTCACCTCACTCGAAACCGCTGGGTAACAAACGAAAACCCGAAGCACTTCTCGTTCCCTGCCCATGGTACTTCCGTCGTCACATGCCTATTACTCTCCCATGAACGTATTATATCTGCATCAGATGACCACTCCATCCATGTCTACTCCCCCGCGACAGGCGAGTTGCTACTGTCGTTGGACGGTCACGAAGGTGGTGTCTGGGCATTGGCTGCCAGCAAAGACACTCTGGTCAGTGGTTCTACCGATCGCACCGTGCGTATCTGGGACCTCAGCACTGGTCGATGTACCCACGTATTCGCTGGCCACACCAGCACGGTTCGATGTCTTGCCATCGTGAGACCAGAGGTAGTAGACATCGAAGGAGAAGGCGGCGTCGTGACGAGGGAGAAATGGCCCAAGCGATCGCTCATTGTCACCGGCAGCCGTGACCATTCTCTTAGAGTTTGGACATTACCCCACAAGGGCGATCCCGAGTATCGATGGTCGGGTGCAGATGACGCGGATACAGAGCTGGCTGAGGTGTGTATGTCTTATTGCTGATGATTTTTCAACCTGTGATATGGTATGATTTAGGAGGATGTCGAGGAGAATCCATATCATAAATTACACCTCGAGGGACATGATCATGCAGTTCGTGCATTGGCCGCGCGAGGACGGATGCTAATTTCGGGCAGCTACGACTGTACAGTGCGGGTATGGGACATCATCACAGGGGAATGTAAGTGGGTGCTCGTTGGACATACGCAGAAAGGTAAGGTGTTCGTGTGACTGTATGCGACCACTGTCTGGATTGATCGTGGATCAGTTTACAGTGTTGTATTGGATCTTCATCGCAGCATCGCATGCTCGGGTTCCATGGACGGTACCGTGCGCGTCTGGAACCTTCGCAACGGGCAGTCACAGCATACGCTGACTGGCCATACGTCACTTGTGGGACTACTTGGCTTGTCACCCTCGTATCTCGTCTCTGCTGCAGCCGACTCCACGCTGCGGATATGGGACCCTGACAGTGGTGAGCTGTGTCATACGCTTGCGGCTCATGCGGGAGCCATCACATGTTTCCAACACGACGAGTTCAAAGTTTTGAGTGGATCCGACGGCACATTGAAGATGTGGAACATCCGGGAAGGAACGGTTGCGAGGGATTTGCTTACGGGTGTCAACGGAGTCTGGCAAGTAGTCTTCGAAGGCCGCTGTTGCGTCGCAGCAAGTAATCGTAACAATGCGACGATGCTGGATGTTTGGGACTTTGGGATGGAAGAAGATGGTGATTGGGTTGGAGAACCACCAGGTGGGATCTACGATGACGATACAGAAGAAGAAGAAGAGACCGAAGAACAGGCGGACGTTGACGCCATGGATCAGGACCTCGAAGTTGACCCATTAGAGGGCTCTACGGAGCCGGAATGTGCTCGGGATTCGCGAAATCCTGGCGTCGTTGACGATAACGACGCTTCCCATGCGCCTTCCGATACGGAAGACGAACCAATGGATCGCGTGGATGACACCGAGGGCTTCAAAGGTGGAAGTAGCTCCACCACCCGATCCAGCAACGTACATCAGCGAAATAGGACGATGCTAGCTGGTAGTTCACTGAGGCGAAGTAATCCCCTTCCTTTGGATGGTATACCCCCTCGCCTCCCTACGTATGAAACCCCTACTCGACCTAGAATAAGACCAGCAACGAGAAATGGTGGGAGACGTTAACCCAAGTTGTTGTATTTTACATTCTTGTACGGATTGGACTGGTTGTTCAGCTGATCACTATAATACATAGCACCACAACCTGGTTGTTAGACACATTGGTTCATTCCTTTATACATGTTTTCTATTGCTTCGATTTTTTTTTGGAATATTCGACTTTTCTGCGTGGCCAAGACGAATTCCTTTCAAATACTTTGCTCGTAGGCTCCGGACGTACTTCTGTCACATGCGGACCCGGGGAATCTCACTGATGTGGCGCAGAAAACAACCGCTCTTCTGTGTAGTGACGGACTTGCTGCTATCTATATTACATTTTCTCTCGTCCGGGATGATTCGACCACTTTGCCATTTCCAAGCTAGACCAAGAGCTTTCAGGGTTGGCTCATGCACAAGCAACAACCCAGCACCAGGAGAAGGAGACTTTCCCTCCACATGTGATCTCGAAATGTGTCTTGAAAATACAACGTTCACCATTGCCATGTTACTTGGGGACTCGCGGAAACATTGTCATCTCGCATCTGTTCGGACTGAACGTGCGAAATGATATGACATCACAGCCAGGGTGGATTGGATGCCATTCTCCTTCTAGTAACGGTGATTGGTTTGGATGGAAGTGAACGCCAAAGGACTTCGAGTTCAACGCCTCGACTTCAATGTGCACATAATCAGACGCGGATGAACCGCTGCGATCGGCAAATCAAGCCTTCCTGCTTGATAAAATACATGCAAAGCCAGTAAACTCACCAACTCTGAGCACGTAGCGATCTAGTGTTCTGTGCAACCGTGGACTTGATGTGGATTAGAAGACAATGCGTTGCTCCCGGACACCGCTGGGTCGTCGGTCACGAAGGGCTCCGTGCTCACTATTGCAATTTCGCTAAACGAGGCGGCCTTACTGTCGGTGCTCCAGATTCCAGAACGTCTAGGCTCTGGGCCCATAGGTACAAGACTTGCGGGTACAGAAACTTGACGTATCCATAGACGTAAGTCACCACAAAAAACTGGGCATTATGAAGCGTACGTGACAGTCGGGAGAGGTATAAAAGAGGGCGTATCTGCGACTCTGCAATCATAGCACTCACCCCTCTATTTCTTCCCAATCAGCATCCTTCTTATAGATAAAATGTTCACCCGGATCTTTACAGTTCTTCCTCTTGCTCTCCTCGCTGTTGCGAGATACGAACAGTGCAATAATGGATCCGTCCAGTGCTGCCAGAGTGTTCAGAGTGTGAGTTATTCTATAACGTCGTGATTGTCCTTGACTGACATCTACAATCTCACAGGCTAGCGAAGTCAGCAACCTCCTTGCACACTGCGACGTGACGGTTGCCCAGGCTGCTGCTCAGGGCCTTGTTGGTGTCACCTGCTCACCCATCACTATCATCGGTACTGGCCAAGGATGTGCAGCATCGCAACAGGCAGTATGCTGCAACAACAACAACTTTGTGTGTCTTTAACTTCCAGTGAATTTTCTTCATTTATGAACTTACCCCAAATCTGCAGAATGGAGTGGTCAACCTTGGGTGCACACCTGCCAATGTCGTGGCTTAGAGGGCGTTTGTCTCCGATAGAGTTGGTTCAGAAAGCTGAGGGATGAAGGCAGATTTCTGCGAGTAGAATTTATTAATAGAGCTTTTTGCGACATCAGTGACATCAAGATCAGTTAGGACGTTAAACTGACCACTAATTTGATATTTTTCCAAAGTTGTGCTCGTCCCATTGGAGTTCCTGAATATGTCCCCTGCCGTTTTCTGGTCACCATAAACCATTTTTCTAATAACAGTTTGAGCCTGTTTGATGTGCTGAAAATCATGTGTAAGTCCTAACCATAGACTAGTATTAAAGGTGCACCTGTGAAAATTGTGTATCAATGATCCTTGCATGCACAAACTAAACAAGGTGTATGGTGGTGTAGCTCTGCCATATTCTGGTCAAAGATGACATGTACTGACTGTAATTCCATGTACTGCCCACTGCACAAGTATTCTCCTTTCAGATGAAAGACTGGTATTGGACATTTAAAAGAGTGCCATTGTGTCTGAGGTCCAACCATGTTGATGGTCACAGAATGTCTTGCTCTCATGACAGAGAGCAAGAATGAATACAGTTTTGGCCTAACAGTTTCTATCAGACCAAAACTATATTCATATCTGCCTTACCCTAATTCCCCTGATAGAGATGATTCAATGTCACAAAGGCCTCATAATGTCTATTGGCACAATGGTTAACTAACCTGGGTGTGGGGGCCACATTCTGTACATATCTATATCCATGAGGACAGGTATGTATTAAGTTGCCTATGCAGAGAACCACACAAGATCCCACTTGTGCTCAGTGTAAGTGACTGTATTGATGGTAATGAATGTGATACAGACCTTGTGCTCAGTGTAAGTGACTAAGGAGAAAGACACTGAGCACACAACATTATAAGTCCGCAAATGGTGTAAACAAATCACAACAAAATGTGAGAAAGAATATCCAAAAGGGAAAAACTGTAAAGGCCTGATAACATTAAGGTAACATCAACTGTAAATCAATAAAGGAATGAAAAGCAGAGAAATGAGTGAATGTTGGTGAACAAGCACCACAATTAACAGTATGTTGGTATGATACCTGTGCCCATACCTATTGTAACCTTATGAGTCATTGTTGATGCACCATGCTCAACCACAACCTTATCATTAATCACTGCATAAATGAAAAAATGACTAGATGATGTCTGGATGTAGTTTACACCCTAAATTAGACCAAAATTGTACCTTGAAAAATATCTATACACTGACTGGAGGAGTCTGGACAGATCAACAAACTTGTATGTGCATATTTTGAACAGGTCATGTAATTGGGCCATTTCTGGACACCACACAGATGATCTGGTGCTTGGTCTTCACCTTTGTGATACATTGACTGTCATTATGTCTGGCTGCATCCAAATCCTTGGTGGTCAACAAACTTGATGTCCAGACATGCCTCTGAGTATGTCCTCTCACCCTTACTCAGGTTTTCTCTAAGTTCCATGTTCACCATGCTGTCTGATACCATTTCCATCCAACTCCCTCTTAAATACCCAGAAACCTATCATATAACCATCACACCTGAGTTCCCAGGGCCATGGGTATGTTTCATTTTGTATAGAAAATTCATGATTTTTCATTATTCACAGACAATCAAAATATTGCCCTTGCCATCTACAAACCTTGAATCAAACAAGAATGACAAAACTACCTGCCCTGTCCTATCATCTGGTATATTTAATGCTTTACCTCTTATTACAATGTATGTTGATACTTTGCAGCTGTTGTTCCAACCTGCAAGAAGGACCTTCAACCATTGAATCACATTGCCTCCAGTTTTTTGCCTCCTGAGCTCAAAGTCAATGGTATGTAACTTCTTGTACCCTACTAAGTCCTCCCTCTCATGTTCTATAGATCCTAATGACAGTCCTACAGAGCCTGAAAGTGGTTCAGACATCATCAAGATGTACCTGAGTGTAAGTACCCTAATTAATATTACCATAGTATTCATGATACTGATCAAGTCACATCTATACATAGATCAGGAAATGCAAGTGGTTGACTTGTGTGGATGAGAAAAACATACCATCCCATACCAAAGCCTGTACTTCTGATGAATCCTCTTCACTTAAGTGTAGGTGAGCTGTGTCTGTTAGCACCCCTCCTCTTGATTCCTTTTAGGTCTATCTTGTTGCAAGCATGTATTGTCTGTTTCAATCAAACTCAAGTATCACTGATTGTACATTTGTTTTTCTTGTGTGAAGCATACATGATAAGATGTCATGTGTCTTGAAGTATGCATACATGTCTAAGTACCAAATGGCTAACTTGTTCCTCCTTGCTCACCTCATCTAGGAATGTCATGCCTAGCACTGTTCCCTGCTTCTGTTGCAGTCATTCTTGTGGGGGGGTCTCCATCAGCTACTATACAAAGAGGATGCACACATGTGCTGATCTACACCTTAAAACTGCTCAATTGCAGATCATCCATTGTGGGCATGTAGTACCTCATACCCCCAGGCAAAACCTGACTCTGGTGACCTCTTACCCCATGTGAACAGTGATCTTACCACCTTGTTATGATTTTCTAGATCCCTCTGCTGCATCATCATCTGCTGATGTGCCTTATGCTCTTGATGATGGAATGCTTGCTCAAGATGACTTTGCTGTCCAACCTCATGGAGAAGACCTTCCAAGCCTTGGGCCCAATATCCATTCACCACAGGCATTACTGGATGCTGTCAACTACTATACTCAATATATGTAATGCACTAACCACTGCTGGAGCATGTCCACTTAACAGATTTCATGTGCATACATTGCCTCCAGACCCTGAGGGATGCATGATGCAGCATCTCCTTGAGAGGATGTTTGAGGATGTCCAAGAACAACAATGGGAAATAGTGGAAGACACACTTGAGGGTACCACAACCATTGACATGGATGATCCCAGGATGGACACTGACACCAAGATAGATGCTCCAGATGGTGTAGCAGATCAAATTCCTCCTACAGACTTGCATGGTGTTCAGTTGGAGGACTAACCTGATCTCTTCCACTTTGTCCAGGATAGTCCAAGTGCAGCCAAGGCCAAGGATGCACCAGTATATATTACAATCATCCATATGCTGGCAGCATGGCTTCACCTTCAGTGGCATCTGCCATATCTTGCTTGCAATGCCTTGCTCACCATCCTTTCAGTGGTCCTCCTATTCCTTTCACCTAACCTTGCTTTACCATTTATCACACTTCCATCTGCATTGAAGTCACTTGGCCTGGATCTTCCCATCTATGAATTAGCATGTTGTCCATCATGTCATGATGTGTACCCTCCAGCAGAGTCACCTAATGTCCAAGTTATGTGTACTACATGCAGCATGGCTCTCTTTCTCTCAAATAAGACAAAACACAACAATGAAGGTTCAAAGAAGATTCCATGCATGAAATACCTGTATCTCCCACTTTCCACCCAGTTAGAATCATTACTCATGGTTCCTGATGTTGAAGCTGCCCTTGATGACTGGCACATGAAACCTAGAACACCTGGGAAGTATGCAGATACATAGCTATGTGGCAAAGGCTTAAGTGAGAGAGTGATTTGTGAGTGAAGGCATGTAGTGCCTTCCAGTTGCAATCAAGACAAAATCTAAAGGAGACAAGTGTTAGCTGCATGGGCAGGTTGGGAAAAACTTCACACACTGCTGGTTGTTGTGAATAGGTTAGCTTAGCCACAATGGTGGCAAGACTTCTGTAAGGTGATACCAAGGAGGCAGCTGTGGAAAGAGGCTCTGCAGGGATCTCAGGGTGTGGTGGGTGGGCAAAAGCAACAAGTTGCTTGACATGCAGCATGAATCAGGCTGAGTGATGGAGGAAGGGAAGAAAGAGGAGTGTGACATCACAGCCACTCACACAAAGACAATATTCTATTATTTGGTCATTCCTTCTACATACTAGAATGACAATCTTTGCAAGTCATTCTGTGACTGAAGGATATAATGTAGCTACATGGCAGAGGCTTAAGTGAGAAAGCAATTTGTGGGCAAAGGCACATAGTGCCTTCCAGTTGCAATTGAGACAAAACCTAAAGGAGACAAGCATTAGCTGCATTACCCAAAGGATAGGAGTTCTGATGCAACAAGCTGATGCTTGGATCCCAGATGCTAGGAGGGGAGATGACTCACAGTCAGCACACAGGTGGCATGGTGATCTTTGTGAATTTGAATGCTGTGTCTGTTGGCATGGCCTGCATGTATGGGGCCAGAATTTGATTGTGTTTCCTTAGATACAGCTGAAAGGCACTGCTTGCCCATCTGCCCTTGACCTTCATGACTGTTATGAATGGATCTCCAGAGGGTGATGGAGTGAGCAAGAAGCAACCTAGGTTGAGATATGGATGGGAAGGGCATTGGACTCAGCTTATGTGCTGTTCTCTTGTGATATCCTGGCCCTCAAGGGCTGAGAGGTTAAAGTGGAGGATGTAACTAGCTAGTTGAAGGTCCAACATAGACTAGGGATCTTTAGAGAGAGCAGAGAAAGCTCAGAGAAGGTAAAGGAGGGGAATTGAAATCAATATTCAAACTGAGGGATAATCCCTCAGAGTACAAGAGCTTATATACAACAAGCAGAGGTAAGGTAATGTGATTGCAGAGGTCAATGGAATGGCTAGATGTAAGAGTATTACAAAGATACTAAATAGAGGACATACATGGGAAAGCAGAGTGGAGGTGCATAGTACAAGAGTGGAGGTGACAGAGTATTAGTGGAGGAAAGCTAGAAGGGTAGTGTGAATGCTGCAGAATCATGTGATTGTGACAGTATCCCCCTCTTAAGGCCTGAACCCTTGAAGGCCCTAAGGTGCAGTGGGACTTAGCAAGAATTCACCTGGTGGGATTGGTAAGCAAAATTTGAGTTGGAGTGTGAAAATCATGCCACAATGCAGTTAAGAACCAATGTGTGTCTTCTGCTTCTATCTTATCCATCATCAATCTTCTTTCTTTTACATCTCAACATGTCTTCCAAGGGAAAAGATCATGAAACCCCCACAGACAAACAACAAGACTGGACAGAGGTGTCTGACTCTGAACTTGTCACAGATTTGGATGATTTGATGGCAACAGGGGCTGTGAAGGTTATGGAGCATGAATGGAGGGAAGAATGTGAGAAAAAAGAGAAGGAGAGGAAACTGGAGGAGCTGAAAGCAAAGTGGAATGAAGAGAAGGAGGTGAATAGTGATATAATCACAACTCCTGGCTTTGCTGGTCAACTGAGTGCTTTTGTGTTTTGATAGTGTCAAAAAGCAGAGGAGGAGGTGGCTCAACTGGCTGAGGAGGCACACCAAGAGAAGGAGGAGGCTTTGGCCTACACATGTGCTAAGGAGGTAGAGAGGGAAAGGGCAGCAGATATCACAAGGGCCCAATGGACTGGCATGGGTATCATGGGAGTGTGGAGGCCATGCACTAGGTGTGTGGAGATTTTGAAGCCAGAGGGGTGGACTGCATGGGCTGGGTTGAAGGCCATGGCTTGTGTGCCTTGTCAGAAGGCACACAAGTCATGCTCCTGGATGGGAGAAGGGTCAACTGCATCTCCAGTGGAGAGAGTATCAATGTGGCCATTGAGGGCAATGAAGTGGAGGGCCAGGAGTGATGCTCAGGCATCTCCAAGAGGGCCAACAATGAGGAAGAAGGCAAGGAAGACAACCAAGGAAGAGGTGGAGGGCAAGGTGAATAATGAGAGCATGTTTGGGGTGTCAAAGAAGATGGTGGAGGAGCAGAGGGATGTACTGGGGATGTTGACCCAGATGCTGTCTAGGCTCACAGACATTGCCATGGACCAGCTGGCCATTGACAGGAAGAGACTGGGAGTGGAGATGGAGGTGAGGGACCTTCTGAGGATGCTGGTGGGTGTTCTGCCACATCCTCAGTCTGTACAGGGGTCTTCCAGGGATGGGCAGAGGGGTGAGGAGGCTGCAGAAGGGTCTGCATCAGATGGGGATGACTCTGGGGAGAGTGACAAGTAGAGGGGGAGTCTTTATGTTCATGGTGTGCTTGTATTTTTTCAATTAGAGTGAATTGAGAGAATGCAGAGTGTTCCAAAATGTGTGATGAGGTTTGTTTTACTGATGAGGTCCTGGCTTAAGCAGATAGCTAGTATGAAAGTTGCGCACCAGTTTGGGTACATGCCCTAACTCTGTAGCTAGTAACCAGGATGTTTCTTCATCTGTTCCTTCATATCCAGCCCATTGTACAAGGTAGAGGAGTTGACAATGTCATCTCCTTTGGTTGATCTTGGAATCTAGTATTTGTTTGATTTAATACTTTAGATCTCCTTTGACCTTGACCAGAGGTGGGGGTGATTGTAGTCAATTTGATATGGTGCTGGGCAGAGCAAGTTTGAGTTGGGAAACATGAAAGAAAGGGTGGACAGATTTCATTGTATCAGGCAAGCAGAGCATAAAGGAGTGTGTTCCAGATCATGCTATAATGGTAAGGGGCCCTAGGTTCTTATCTGAAAGTTTCTTAGAAGGGAATGTTGACAGAAGTACTTAGCCTTCACATAAACCTCATCTCCAACTTGGAAATCAGGTGAGAGAAGTCTTTTGGCATCTGCAGGCCCTTGGTATTGCTTTTGGGTGAGAGCCATTTTAGAGTGGAGGAACTCATGGAGTGTTTGTAGGTCAGAGGTGTATTCCTGGGCTCAGGAGGATGAGAGGCCCAAGGTGGAGTCAATGGTAAGGTCAGGGTGGTAGCCTTTATTTGCAAAGAATGGAGAGACACCAGTAGTTGCACTGGGAGAGTTATTGAAAGTGAACTTGGCAAGAAGGAGGAGGTTTGCCCAGTCATCCTGTTGGTAGTTACAGTAGATGCAGAGGTACTGCTCAAGTGTCTGGCTGGTCTGGTTGGTCTGGCCATCTCCTTCTGAGTGATAACCAGAGGTAAAGTAGAGGGTCATGGTGAGGGCTTTGCCAAGGGACCTAAAGAAATGAGACATGAACTCTGAACCTCTATCAGAGGTAACATGGGAAGGGACTCCATGCTTAGAGAACACATGTGCAACAAAGAGCTTGGCAAGCTTGGGGGAGGAGATGGTGTCATGAGTGGGGATAAAGATTCCTTGCTTGGAGAGGTGGTTCACAATGACCAGGATGGAGATATATCCATCAGAGGATGGTAAGTGTTCAGTGAAGTCCATGGAGATGGAGTGCTATGGTCAAGCAGAGATTGGGAGTTGTTTGAGAAATCCATAAGGATGATGCCTTGGAGCCTTAGCTTGTCTGCAAAAGGTACAAGTCTTGACATAGTCCTTGACAAAGGTATGAAGGCCAGGTCAAGTGTATTCTCATCAGACCAACTCTAATGTTCTATTTTGGCCAAAGTGGCCAGCAAGAGGGTGATCATGTTTGTAGCAGAGGGTCCTCAAGTGAAGGTTATCAACATCTGGTACATAGATTTTGTTGTTGAGGTGGAGGAACCTCTCTTGGTCTATGGACCACCAAGGGTTGGATGGAGTGGTTATGTAGCTTTGGGCCACAGGATTGGAGGGTAAGGAGGCAAGGATGTATTTGTGGAGGTGATCCACATCAACCATGATAGCAGTACAGATAGCTGGAGCCAATAGGACAGTTGGTCTAAGGGACACAGCAAGCTGCTCTTGAGTAAACATAGGGCAGAGGTTGTGAGGGTTGATGCAAGCATAGTCCCTATCCCCCTCTTTAGGATAGATGTCCCATCATCTAGTGAGGGCATCAGGCTTTGCTCTTAAGCATCCAGGGCAAAAGCAGATGACAAGATTAAATTGGGAAAGGAACTCCAACCAATGTGCTTGATGATGAGTAAGGACCTTCAAGGAGGAGAAGTAAGTGAGGTTCTTATGGTCTGTAATGATGTCAACAGGGGTAGCAGAGCCCTCAAGGTAGTGTTGCCAGTGCTTGAAGGCCTCAAAGATGGCTAGCAACTCCTTGTCATGAACATCATAGTTGAGCTCTGGTATAGTGAGGGTTTGAGAGTAGAAGGCAACTGGACATAATTCACCATCAGAGGATGTGATGGAGAGAATCCCTGCAATGGCATAGTCAGATGCATCTGTCTCTACAGTTAGGAGAGCATCTGGAGCCCAGTGAGTAAGGATAGGAGTAAAGGTGAAGGCCTTCTTGAGGAGATTGAAAGTGGAGCAACAATCCTCAGAGAATTTCTAAGGAATGTTTTTTTGAGTGAGTCTTGTCAAAGAAACAATGATATCAGAGTAGTTGTGTATAAAGCAATGATAGAAGTTAGCAAATCCAAGGAAGGACTGGATGTCTTTGACTTTCCTAGGCTCAGACCAGTCAGTAATGGCTTGGACCTTTTCTGGAGCCATGGATAAGCCATCAGGGAAGAGATGGAAACTGAGGTACTCTGTGGAGGTGGTATGGAACTTACATTTTTCAGGTTTGGCATAGAGGCCATGCTTGTGGAGGCATCAGAGGACTTCACTGATGTGGTTCTTATGGGATTTGAGGTCTGAGAAGTAGATAAGGATGTCATCTAGGTAGATGACAACAGACATCAAGGAGGTCTGCAAAGATAGTGTTCACAAATCATTGAAAGGCAGCAGGAGCATTGGTCAGCCCAAAGGGCATGACACCCCACTCAAAGGAGCCATATCTAGTACAGAATGCTGTTTTCCATTCATCCCCTTCAGTAATGCACACCAAGTGGAGGTCAATCTTGGTGTAGACCTTGGCTTTGCTGGGGGAGTCAAGGAGGTCCAAAATGAGGGGGAGTGGATAGTGATCCTCCTTTGTGATTTTGTTTAATCCTCTGAAGTCAATGCACAAGCAGAGCAAGCCATCCTTTTTACAGACAAAGAGGACAGGAGCACCATGGGTGGAGGTGGACTGTTGAATGAAACCATAGCTGAGATGCTCATTCAAGAACACTCAGAGAGCCTTGAGCTCAATTGGGGAGAGGGAGTAGATAGTACCAAGAGGAGGAGCTGCTCCTTCTTCCAGGTCAATCTTGAGGTTGTTGTTAAGGCTTTGCAGATACACAAGCATTGAATGACTTTGAAACTGACATGCACTAACCCTAACCCTAGATGTGCTGACTAAGCACTTTACAAGGCTTTTTGTTGGTATCACAGAGTCGGTACCAGGCGTCCCAAGAAGGAAAGAGAATAGTATAGACTATTCTAGTAAAATAGCTACAACATGTATATAAGCCTGGTAGATAAAGGGTGCTAAGTACAATCAATATTTTATCTTTTATCTCTTACTTTGCCCTCAAGTGAGCTCCTAGCCAACAGGTTATGAGCCCTGCCTTTGTGCTGTAACCAAGAGCTCACCATCTATATCTACCTACTAACAAAAAGAATTAACCTTACCATCTCACAACTATGTCCAGGACAGTGGCAGACAATTTCGTAATCATCAATCCCATGACCAATGACATGAAAGGGGCAAGCGCTTGAGTAAGAAATCTCAGTGCAATCTCATCCTACAAAGTAGATACACTTAAAGACAATAATTGGCACGCATGGAAAATTAGAATGCAAAAGTTTCTATGCCTGCACAAGGTCTTTAAGTATGCTGAGGGCACTTGCCCAAAGCCAAAGGAAATAGAGGATGACCCCAATAGCAAAACCAAATGAGCAGTGTGGGAAGAAGAAGATCTAATCATGCAGACCCTGATATTAACAAATATAGATGACCAGCAAATGGATCACATCATGCATGCTGAGACAGCAGCTCAGATGTGGGAGAGCCTGAAGCTAGCTCATCAGACACGAGGCATTCAAACAGCTCTTATTGCAAAGAGAGAACTACTGAATGCTAAGTGTCCTGAGGGTGATAGCATCCCAGCCCACATCAATAAACTCAAGAGAATGCAGAATGATTTATCAGCCATGGGAAAGCCCATGCCTGATGATGAATTCAAAGACATTCTATTACTAAACATGCCAGAGTCTTGGACCACATTTACCACATCATATATGGCAGGCCAGATTGCCAGTAAAGGAGTGGAATCAGTCACTGTAGAAGAACTTACTGCAGTACTTGTGGATGAATTCAAACATAGGAAGGAAACTCTGCAAGATCAAACATTATTTACTCAACAGAAAGTAAACAACAAGTGGAAGGAATCTACTAAATCAACTTGTAGTATTTGTGGTAGGGATAACCACATGTTGTCATAAGGGGAAACCCAAATGCGGCTATTGTCACAAACCTGGTCACACCAAAGACGACTGCTGGAAGAAGAATGGTGGTGGCCTGGCTAAACAAGCCAAGTCCAGGCAGGCTAATTTTGTCTCTGGACCAGACCACACACTAAATTCATGCAACACACAGGAGGATGAGCAAGTACTGCTCACAGATGGGAATTGGACATCCAACAGTAGAAGTACATATGATAGCTCATACAATGTATCCTATGAGGGAATAGATGAGTGTGTTGAATTTCACACATGGGTGGCTGACTCTGGAAGTACAGTACACCTAGCAAATGATAAGAAACTATTTATGGATATGACCCCTTTACAGAAGTCAATTCAAGGAATAGGAGACCACGCCATAATAGCCTATGGCACTGGCACTGTTGAGTTACAGGCACATGTGGGTAATAAGACTTCTGTCATTACCTTACACGATGTACTGTACACTCCAGGCACTGTACATAATTTAATTTCACTAACACACCTAGATAAAGATGGCAGCTTCTCTATCTCAGGGGGAGGACAAGTGAAATTATATGACAAAAATAAAAATCTATTCACTATAGCTAAACTGCATAATGGGATATACAAACTACACATGTGCAGGCACATACCTGAAGAGCATGCATACCAGGCATGTACCTGGGAAGACTGGCACCAGTGCTTTGGACACATTGGAGTTGAAGGACTCCAATGCCTCCAACATGATAAGTTAGTTGAAGGACTTACCGTAATGCCATCTCCAATTGTAGATTGTTCCGCGTGTATTGAAGCTAAGCAATCTAGAATACTGTTTCCATTAACATCAGAAAAAAGAAATACACATCCAGGGGAAATGGTACATACAGATGTGTGGGGACCTGCAAGGATGGAAGCCTTAAGCGGGCATGCATGTTGGTATATTTCCTTCATAGATGATGCAACCCAATACTGTGAAATCCAGTTCATGGTTAATAAGGGGGAAGCATCAAATAAATTAAAAGAATATCTTACCTATCTTGAGTGCCAGCTAGGGCACAAGACAAAGGTTGTGTGGGCTGACAATGGAAAGGAATATGTTAACAATGAAATGTTAGCATGGTGCAGAGAAACTGGGATTGACTTACAAGTCACTGCCCCATACTCTCCAACACAGAATGGCATTTCTGAACACTTCAACCGAACCTTAGGAGAGTTAGCCTGTGCAATGAAAATCACAAACAACTTACCTGATTTCCTGTGGCCAGAGGCCATTGCCCATGCTGCATATGTATACAACTGGTCACACACTCACACTCTTGATGGAGTGACTCCCTATGAGCAGTGGACTGGACACTGGCCCAACATCTCTCACCTGAAGGAGTTTGGCTGTCCTGTTTGGATAATGAAGGAAGGAGTTAGTATCAACAAATTGGATGCTAAATCAGAAAAACATACCTTTGTAGGGTTTTTGGATGGACCATGTGCCATCAAGTTCTATGACACATGCATGAGGTCTATCAAGGCCTCACACAATTTCCATTTCCTAAACAACCCAGTCAGTATGACAGGACACATGAACAACTCACTGGATGGCATACCGTGTGAGGGGGAGTTGAGGCCTAGTGACATGCTGGATACCATAACTAACAAAGAGTCTAGCAAAGGAATGGTCAGCATCAATAAACAGAAACAAACAAATGAAGGAGACACTTACCAGCCAAGGAAAAGCAGCAGACCCAAGGTAGTAAAGAACTACCGGGTGCTGAATGATCCTATGCTGGAGTTGTCAGAAACAGAGACTGATGACTCACCAGAATTAAGCTGGGATCCTGATGAGGATGAACCCACAGACAGCTCTGAAGAACAAGTAGAGTTAGTATATGCAGCACTAAATGAAAGTGTCAGCTCACCAGATAACCCAAAGACACTCAAGGAGGCACATGAATCCCCGGAATGGCTGGAGTGGGAAAAAGCTGTCAAAACTGAAATAGATCAGCTACACTGAATGGGGACATGGAAATTGGTGGACTTACCAAAGGGTAGGATACCAGTTTTCAATAAGTGGGTCCTGGTTTGGAAATACAGCAAAGAAGGAAATTTAGAAAAATACAAAGCACATTTAGTAGCAAAAGGGTACTCACAGATACTGGGAATGGACTATACAGACATGTTCTCACTGGTAGTGAGACTAGAAACAATCTGGGCAATATTAGCATTAGCAGTGTCCCAAGACTGGGAAATCCAACAAATGGATGTCAAAGGTGCTTACCTAAATGGCATGCTAAAAGAAGAAGTGTATATGAGGCAACCTGAAGGTTTTGAGAACGGTACACAATGCATTTGCCGCCTAATAAAAACATTATATGAGTTAAAACAGTCTGGGAGAGAATGGAACTTAGAACTTAATGGGTGATTAATAGATGCAGGCTTTAAGTGCCTGTGGTCAGACCCCTGTGCATATGTCAAATGGACCACAGAGGGAATAGAAATCATTACTGTATGGGTAGATGATCTCCTCCTCTTCATGTCAACTCAGGGGCTTATGACATCATTGAAATTGCAACTACAATCTATGTTCAAAGTTATGGATCTTGGAGATCCCAAGAAAATTGTTGGAATAGAAATCACTCAAGACTGTACCAAAGGGACTTTATTCATTGGACAAACTAAGTACATTGAAACTGTCCTACAGGCACAAGGACTTGAAGGTGCAAACAGTGCAAAGACACCAGTGGACATGAAGGTTCAGATGTTTCCAGATCAGGAAAAAGAAGCATCATATGACCAAAATAAGTATGCTTCTTTGATTGGATTTCTGATGTATGCCATGGTTGCCACATGGCCTGACATTGCCTATTCCATAAATAGACTAGCCTCATTCACCTCAAATCCAGACCTTAGACACTGGATTGCAGCCAAAAGGGTACTAAGGTATCTACAGGGCACAAAGGATTATGGAATAATGTATAGGGCAGACAAGGGCAATACTACCACCCAAATATTTATGGGGTATGTAGATGCCAGCTTTGCCAACACAGAGAACCACACTTCCATAAGCAGTTATGTGTTCCTGGCTCAAGGGGGAGCCATTGTTTGGGGCTCAAAGAAGCAAACCTTAATCACACTATCTACTACAGAAGTGGAATATGCCGCATTGGCCAAATGTACTTGAGAATGCATATGGTTAAGGAAACTATATGCTGAGCTAGGGTACAGACAAAAGGAGCCAATTAAAATCATGACAGATAGTGAAGGAGCTTGAGCTTTAGCATACAATCCCCAGTTCCATGCCAGAACTAAGCACTTTGACATATCTCACCATTATATGCATGAGAAGATCACCCAAAAGAGGATTGAAGTGTGTCATTGTAGAGATAAGTACCAAACTGCTGATATACTAACTAAAGTGCTACCTAGAGACAAGCACAAGAGACATACTGCAGAGATGGGTATGACCTCAGCTTGAGGGGGAGTGTTGGTATTGCAGAGTCAGTACCGGGTGTCCCAAGAAGGAAAGAGAATAGTATAGACTATTCTAGTAAAATAGCTACAACATGTATATAAGCCCAGTAGATAAAGGGCACTAAGTACAATCAATATTTTATCTTTTATCTCTTACTTTGCCCTCAAGTGAGCTCCTAGCCAACACTTTTACAAGGGCCCAACTCTATGCCAATACAGCCTGCTTAGTAAGCAGCTCCTGAGGCCTTACAAGACATCATTGGCAGTGGCAAGAATCCTTGGTATTGATGAGGAACTCTGACAGTTGTAAGAGGGAAAGCCAGTAGATTTTGTAGGTAGTTGCAAAGGAGACAAAAGATGGGGAATATCCCACATCTTTGTCTGGTCTAGTGTATATACTACATGAGAACAATAGGACTACTGGCTATGGGGAACAATGGTAGTGTGCCATATGAGGCATACAATGATAGTCTGTAAGTAGGGAACAATGAGAGTGAAGAAACAGAGCTGCTATGACTTGTGATCACATAGGTAGGAGTCTGTGTGAGTAGACATGTTGTGATTATGTGAAAGTCATGTGATGCAAAAGTTGTCAGTCACATGCTGGAAAATGAGAAGGGCATGGACCACATTACAACATGGGTGTAGTAGCATATAGTAAAAAGGGGAAACATACATGTATGCAAGTGTGTCCATTGGATAGGGGAAGTCCCCATAAGTAGTGAGATGATAGTCTGCAAAGCATCTGTTGGATTATGTAATGAGACACATGACCATAGGAAGGTCACATGATGGGGAAAGATAAGATAAAGAAAAGAAAGCATAACATCACCCCTCCTCTATGCTTCTCAGCCCAAGAAGCTTCTTACCTGTGGGCTGGTTGCAATCTGCTAGCCTCTGCTGGACCCAGGATGTTGTGGGCTTGCATGCCAGGTTCCCAGTAGGGGTGCCATTCATCATGCTCCCATCTCCAGTGGCTGAGGTGGTTGCAGCTGAAACATTGGTACCTGAAGAGTGGGTGTGTTACAAAGTGACAGTAACATGACAATCTATTTATTTTCTCTCTCATGTCTTGTCTTCTCATCCAACAGACACTTTGTGGACATCTGTGTATGTTTCCATTTCATTTCTGTATTCTCCCTTTACCTTTACTCATGTATTACTTATGCAGGCTTTCACCCTTTGCCTGTTTTCCAGTGAAAGCCCCTATGATGTGTAGCATGTGACCTAGTTGCATCACATCAATTCATACCTATGCAGATTGACTCATCCATGGATGCAGCTGACTGCAGACTATGCCTGCAGTACTTTTACCAATACTATGTGTACTATTAGCACAACTGGGATATGCCTGCACAGTTCTTGTAACAGTATTTAGAGTAGACAAAGATGGTGGATATTCCCCATCTTTTGTCTCCTTTGCAATTCACCCTAGATTTACTGCTTTGTACCCACTGAGGACCAGCTGGTAGAGTCACCTAGGCTCTGGACTAAGGGTTCCACCACAAGAGGAACATTTACACCATCAAGCCCACAATGAGCACCAGGTGCCATAGGGTTAGGGTTAGAGTTTGAGCACTGGTTCTGAAGGACCATTTTTGGCACTTGAAGACTCAATGCTTCAAGGCCTTAACAAAAGACAAAAGATCACCAACACCTGCATTGATGTCATCATATGCCAACACCCCCTGTTGCTTCACACAGCAGTCACCCATTGTCTTCACTCCTATGCCACACCAGTGTAGCCCCCTGTCTGTTTAAGGCAGTCTATTACCAATCAACCCCTAGTGCACTGCTCTCTCCCAGGTAGCTCCCACTAGTCACCCTTTGGCCCATCACAGTCTGCAAGTATTACATCAGGTTGAGCTCTAGTTTCAACATTAAGTTCTGACCCCCTGTTCCTAAAAGAGCAAGTCACCCCCAAACCTCCCACTTTGGCTTAGGAGCCTCAGTCCCCTTACCACCTCTTTTGATAACCCCAGAAGTTCCCTCAGATGACTTCAAAACCAAACAACATGTGCCTGGTGTCTTCATCACCAGCACATCTGCCTCTATTCAGGTAGACATCAACCCATCAGAGGAAGGTTCCACTTTCTCAATGTATCAAGAACAGAAGGATCCAGATTCAGATAACAACTCACTTGAAACCCCATTAGCAGGTCCTCTCTATACCTTTGTCTTGTCTGAAAAGTTGGATCTGCTGACTACTACATAGCAAGAAGAAGCAATGGCAGACATCCTTGTGAAAGCTTTATCAGGAGCTTTGATCACAGACCCTTTTGTGGGTCAGCAGCCATCCCTGGCTGAAATAATTTACTGGTACTGAATGAAGATATTGTCAACTGCCAAAAAGGGTAAAGGCCATGCCCAAGGACCAATCAGAGCAAGTGGTTGCAACTCTATGGGCAATGGTAAGGCCAAGGGCAGAGAGCTTGGGCTCAACAAACTGGCCATATTTGACAGTGACCATCAGCAGTACTCAGGATGGATAACTTCCATCAAAGTCTATCTGGGTATGAACTGGCACATATACAATACTGACAAAAAGCAAATAGGTTTCATTCTATTGTTTATGGACAAGGGCTTGGCCCTTAGCTTCAAGCAGTCCTACATCACACAGTGCACCTTTGAAGGCATAGATGGCAAAGATGGAGGAGTCATTTTTTACAACACATTAAAGGATTTTGAGTGTAAGCTCAAGGATTGTTTCCAGATCAGAGATATTAAAGTGAACACACTAATCACTCTATCTCAGATCCAGCAGGGGAAGCATTCCCTCAACAAGTATATCATGAACTTTGAGAACCTACTAAATAAGGCAGGACTACTCAAAGATGACTTTGCAGCAGCTACCTTCTTCAGGAAGGGGTTGCATCCAACATTAAGCCAAAGAATCCTAGGACTTGGATTGATTCCAAGAACAATCTTGGAGTGGAAGGAAGTGGCAACAAGAGTCTGAGCATCCCTCACAACAATGAGGATGTACAAAGGCAAGGCCTTGGAGGCAGACAAAAATTTCCTATGGAAAAATGAAAGGTATAGTACCCAAAATAAAACTAACCACTCTTATAGAAAGGAGAGAGATCCAAATGCAATGAACATAGATGCAACCACCAAAGACAGCAAGGAACATGGACCAAGAAGGTCTAGAAATGCCTGCACATGTTTCAATTGTGACAAAGAGGGGCACTATGCAAAAGATTGCCCCAACCCACCAAGACCCAGAAAAGGAGGTCAACCAAAGTCCAGAGAAGTGAGGATAGAGGAGCTAAAGAAGGAAGTGGAGCACCTCGAAAGGGAGGATGCACACCCTTCTACTTCTGGTGCATCCTCCCAGGATTTTTAAAGGGGTGAGCTACCACTGCAGCTTGTGCCCCCAAAACTGAAAAATGTACTTTTAGACTAGGCTGCATGGAATGCAATGTGAATGCTGTTTACCAATATGAGTGAGAACTGTGTGTCTCCACTATTAACAGATCAGCCTACCTAATTGATTGTGGTGATTCCCCTGTCAAAACCTTAATTGACTCAGGGGCTGAAACAAACATAGTTGATGAAAGAACAGTCAATCAAGAAGGGCTCTCAACCAGAAAAATCCAAAACCCCTGGACACTTCAGAGCGTAACAGGTAAAACTAACCAAGTTGTTGATAGGATTGCAACTTTGAGGATTCACATTTGGGGCAAGAACATGCATGTTTGAGCCTATGTCACCAGGATGGGCAATGGAGAAGGCCTCCTACTTGGAATGCCCTGGCTCAAAGAGCACAACCCAATAATAAATTGGTTCACCCAAAAACTAGTAAGTTGGGGAACCAAGAATGATGCTAATGCAAAAGTACAGCATACATCAATATCTATGCAACTCAAAGCAGAGGCAAAGAAAGAAGAGGTATCCCTCCCTAAGGAATACCAAGAATTCATGGAGGTGTTCTCCAAAAAAGAAGTTCCACTACTGAAACACTGATCTTTCTTGGATCATGAAATTAAGTTAAAGGAAGATTTTGTTCTGAAGAAAGGTAAAATATACAAACTAACACCACCCCAGCTTGAGAAGTTGGACAAGTTCTTAGAAGAGAACCTCACCTACAGAAAAATCTGACCTTCAAAGTCCCTGCAAGCAGCCCTAGTTTTCTTTGTAGAAAAGAAGGATGGCAAGCAATGGTTAATCCAGGATTACCAGCATCTTAACAAGCACACAGTGCAAGACTCATACCCACTACCAGATATAAAAGAACTACTTGATGAGCTCACAGGCTCTAAGTATTTTGCTAAGTTTGATATCTGATGGGGGTTTACTAATATCAGAATAAAGGAAGGTGATGAATGGAAAGGTGCCTTCATCACCCCCAGAGGGCTCTTTGAGCCATTGGTAATGTTCTTTGGGCAGACTAATTCTCCACCCACCTTTCAGAGGTACATGAACACCAAGTTCAGTATGATGATCCATGGAAGGTGAAGCATCATCTTCATGGACAATGCTACAATACACATAAAAACAAAGGAGGAACTCTGACAATGGGTAGTCAAGTTCCTATGTATCACACAAAAGGAAAACCTCTGGCTCAAAATCTTAAAGTGTACCTTTGAAACAGAGGAACTGGAATTCCTCAGATACATTATCAAGGAAGGTAGCTATGAACCTTCACCCATCAAAACTAAAGCTATAAGTGAGTGGGCTACACCCAAAAACTTACATGAATTGTGAAGCTTCCTTGGCTTCTGCAATTTCTACAGAATGTTTGTGAAAGGGTTCTCCCAGGTGGCACACCCCCTTCACAACCTATCAAAGAAAGATGTGCTGTACATGTGGGGCCCTGCACAAGAAGCAAGCTTCCAAGCACTCAAGAAGGCCCTCATCTCAGAACCAGTGCTCCAGTTACCAGATTTCAAGAAGCTGTTCATGGTCCACATGGACACATCAAAGTTAGGCACAGGGGCTGTCCTCAGTCAGGAGGATGAGAACAACATCCTACATCTGTGTGCCTATCTTTCCCAGTCACTAACTGGTGTGGAGCAGAACTACCAGGTCTATGACCTGGAGCTATCAGCAGTTATTCACACTCTTAAGGAGTGGTGAACATACTTACTGGTGCCTGTCATGCTGACAATGGTGTACACTGACCATCAAAATATGACTTATTTCAGAGAGCCACAGAAGCTCATGCCATGGCAGTCAAGATGGCAGCCAACTTTGCAGTCTTTCCTGCTGCAATTTGTCTATATCAAGGGCAAGAGCAATGTGCCACTGGATGTATTATCACAGATGGCAAATTTTGAAGTGGAGGAGTCTTCTCCCTCAATGCTTCTCCCAGAGGCACTTTGGTTTCCAGCTAAGGGGGGGGGGGGTAGGATTCCCTGAAAATCCAAGCATTTTCTTACATATCATGGGTTTTTTGCCTGAAACCACTGAAATTCCTGACACCTTGCAAGGTCTGTCAACTGCCACAGCAGACAGGTGCCCATCTGAGGAATCATCAAAGACTGCTGCTTGCACAAGAGGCATTTACAACCTGTCCACAGACCTGATGGGTAGAATACAAAAAGAAACAGAACATCTATGGATCAAAGAACTTGAGTCAAAAGACAAAACAACAGAAAAATATATGTAAATGAATTGAGGAGAAAAGAAGTACTAAAAGAATACCACAACCTTTTCCCATTGGGCCACCCAGGGGTTAGAGCAATGACAAAGAAGATGTCTCATCACATCTACTGGCCATGAATGCATGCCAATATATGGAACTATGTCAAAGGTTGTGTTGTGTGCCAGGCCAACAAGGTGAACACCCACCCAACCACTCCACTGATCATGCCACATGATGTGGCAAAACCCCCCTTCCCTTTCAAACAGATCTCAATTGACTTTATCACAGATCTACCTGACTCCTGCAGCAATGATTCAATACTCACAATTGTTGATCAAGGGCTAACGAAGGTGGTGATATTATTACCAACCAATAAAATGGTTGATTCCATGGGGATTGCTAATCTCTTTCACACCCACATCTACCCCAGATACAGAATCCCCAACACAGTTATCTTGGATTGTGGCCCACAATTCATGTCAGCTTTCATGCATGACTTGTACAAGTCTCTCAGCATCAAAATGAAAGCCATGACTGTGTATCAACCCCAGTCAAACAGAGAAGCCAAATGAGTCAACCAGGAAGTCAGGACCTTCCTGAAAATGTATGCATCAAAGGACCTGGACAATTGATCTTGGTACCTAGTGGACACTGAATTCATTCACAACTCCCAAATCCATTTAACTCATGGGCAAATGCCCTATTTCCTCCTATATGGCTATGAGCCAACCCCCTATCCCATGGACCCAAGCCAGTACACCCCCCTATCAGAAGAATGCCTTGAGAAGTTAGCTGCAGCATGTGACATGGCGATCATCATGCACAAAAATGTGCAAGAGGCTATGCTGACATGTCATGGAGGACAAGGATATTTGGAATTCAAAGTTGGAGATAAGGTTTGGTTGGAAGCCACTAATCTCCATTTGGATGTACCCTCTTGAAACTAGCCCTGAGAAGATACAGACCATTTGAAACCATGAAGATTACTACAGTGGCTTAAAAAACTGTCTGCATGTTTGCATGTTTTACATTAGTTGTGACTAAACACGATAACCCCTAACCATAGCCCTAGCCCATGAGTGTATGGAATGACATACTTACTCTTGGCTTTCTATTGGTCCATGAATCAAGTGATTTGGATAGGAATTGATAGAGTAGCAGCCATTTGGAAATGACATGTCATGTGGACAGTTGTTTGACTTAAAGTTTTGATTATATATATTGACCCTGGCATGCTGTGATATCATTACATACATCCATCAAGGGTTCTATTATGTTACCTTTATGTAATGAGTGTGATCCAACATATATAAAACCCACCACCCTCTGCTCATTTTCTCATCATCATCATGAAATCCATTTCCACCTCTCAAAGACAAAATATCATCTCTCTTGCCTCTCTTGGCCTGTCTACTAGGAAGATTCCCTCACAGACTGGTCTAGGGAAGTCTACAGTATCCCAGGTTCTTCAGGAAATCCAACCAGAGAGGCCTAGGCTTCATGATGGTTGCCCTTCCAAGCTTTCCTCCATCAACAAAAGGGCCATTGTCCAGCAAATCCTTACTGGCAAGGTCAAAAATGCTGTTCAAGCCACTCATTTCATCAACTCTATTGTTGATAGTCCTGTTTCTTCTCAGACAGTGAGGAATACCCTCAAAGAAGCCTCATTGAAGGCTGTGGTGAAGAAAAAAAGCCATTGCTTTCTACTGGTCACAAGAAGAAGAGGTTAGTCTTTGCTCTCAAGTATCAGCATTGGACTGTGGAGGACTGGAAAAGAGTTATATGGTCAGATGAGACCAAAATCAACAGGATTGGGTCAGATGGACAAGAATATGTGTGGAAAAAGAAGGGTGAAGGGCTTATTTCCAGAGAGGTCAAAGGTACAGTCAAGTTTGGAGGAGATTCACTCATGGTTTGGAGATGTATAGGGTGGAATGGTGTTGGGGTCTTGAGTGAGGTTGAGGGAAGGATGGATGCTGAACAGTATGTGGCCATTTTGAAGCAAGGGTTGCTTCAAAGCATGGAGGAATCTGGAATTCCAGAAGATGACATTATCTTTCAACAAGATAATGACCCCAAGCATACCTCTAGAAGAGCCCAGAAATGGTTTGAAGAGCAAGATATCAAGCTTCTAGACTGGCCTGCACAATCTCCAGACCTCAACCCAATTGAACACACTTGGAATCACCTCAAAAAATCTCTCTCAGGTTATGAGAGTGCTCCTACAGGAGTTCATCAATTGTGGGAAAGGGTGGTAGTGGAGTGGGGGAAGATTTCTGTGGAAGAGTGTCAAAAATGGATAGGAAGCATGCCTAGAAGGGTTGAAGCAGTTATCAAGGCCAAAGGAGCTCATACCAAGTACTAGATAGTTGGATTTTTGTAAAGTCAAAAAACTGTCCACATGACATGTCATTTTCAAATGGCTACTATTCTATCAGTTCTTATCCACATCAGTTGATTCTTAGACCAATAGAAAGCCATGAGTAGGTATGTTATTCCATACACTCATGGGTTAGGGCTAGGGTTAGGGGTTATTGCGTTTGGTCATAGATAATGTAAAACATGCAAACATGTGGACAGTTTTTTGAGCCACTGTATCTCAGTTTGTTAGACTATCTCAATGACTTTGCAGAGGCTGATCTCTCCTCACCTATTCCCTGGGTATGGTCCTCCATAGCTGATCATACCCAACCCATTTGCAACCCCTGATCAGTTAGGGCTCCCTGTGCAGCTCCCACAGTTGCCCCTGCCTGCATTCCACACAACAGGTAGACCATGCAGTGTGAGCATTGGCAGAGAACTGCAGTCCCCACTCCTAACCCCATTGCCAACTCTAACCAAGCAGCTAATCAGGCAGCTGCCCCTGCCCCATCCAGGAATGATGTTGTACCCACCACACTTGCCCACCTGCATGCCCCAACAGTCAGTGAGTTCATCAGCTATGTGCAGGTGCTTAATAACTTCAAATTGTGAGACATGCTTGGATGGTAAGCACATGTACAGCATGAGTGTCTATGGGTGCTGTCCAAGGCTTTCAGGAATGCCGAAAGGATAGCCAACAGAGTAGGCATTGCCATCATTTCAGATCTAACAAATACCCCACTACCCAGAGGAGAGGCCAAGGTCACTGGAGAAGAAATATTAGAGGTGATGGAAACACAAAGAACTATCATTGGTATGGTCCATGAGATCTATGGCCTGGTGTTGCTAATCATGTTTGATTCCTTTCTCAAACAACACCAATGAGGTCCTGTGGCAATTTCCTGAGGTACTCCCACACTGCTGAGACCTCCTACTCCAATGTCTAGCCAAGCAAGATGCCCAATATGCAGGAAGCAGGCCCACCTGGGCTGAACTTGCCCACCCATCATGGTGGACTTCTCCTCAGATGACTCAGATTCTGAAGGCCCTCAAATCTGGTCAGTTTGACCTAGCAGTGCAGCTGCCCTCACCACTGCTGACTCTCCCAGATGCCCCCCCAGTGATGCTGCTCATCACCCCCAGGTCTCCCTGCCCTGCCCTGCTAGTCCTGCAGTCACCAGGACTCACACAGGATGCACTCCCCTCACCAACATCATGCCTATTGCCACTGAGCATGCCACTGATGTCAACTATTTCCCCACTGCCACCCACTTAACTGAGTGTTACCAGGCCATGACTGGCACCAGCAATGACAAGTTCACTGTGGTCTGGACTGATGTACCAGACAAGACACTCTACAACACCACAGCTTCTATTACATCAATCCCCAACAGGCTGTATTGAGAGCCAGGCATGGCTTTTGTAGGAAGACACAGGTGAGCTGGTGATGTTTGAGGCAAACAGACTTAAGGGGGGGGTGATGTGACAAAGTGATGGTAACATGATGATCTATTTATTTTCTCTCTCATGTCTTGTCTTCTCATCCAACAAACACTTCATGGACATCCATGTACATTTCCATTTCATTTCTGTATTCTCCCTTTACCTTTACTCATGTATTACTTATGCAGGCTTTCACCCTTTGCCTGTTTTCCAGTGAAAGCCCCTATGATGTGTAGCATGTGACCTAGTCACATCATGTTGATTCATACCTATGCAGATTGACTCATCCATGGACACAGCTGACTGTGGACTATGCCTGCAGTACTTTTACCAATACTATGTGTACTATTAGCACAACTGGGATATGCCCACACAGTTCTTGTAACAGTATTTAGAGTAGACAAAGATGGCAGATATTCCCCATCTTTTGTCTCCTTTGCAATTCACCCTAGCTTTACTGCTTTGTACCCACTGAGGACCAGCTGGTAGAGTCACCTAGGCTCTGGACAAAGGGTTCTGCCACAAGAGGAATGTCTACACCATTGAGCCCACAATTAGTGCCAGGCACTGTAGGGTTAGGGTTAGAGTTTGAGCACCAGTTCTGAAGGACTGTTTTTGGCACTTGAAGACTCAATGCTTCAATGCCTTAACAGGGTGGGTTTCTGGGATGTCCATCTTGCCTGATAAGTAGTAGCAAAGGGCAGGAGTGGCAGGGATAGGGAAGAAAGCTTTGTCTGGATGAGCTGGAGGGCAGCCATGGCATTATAGAGATGTTGGTTGGTGGAGTCATCCTTTATTGCCATAAAGAAATGGACCCAGGGTCTGTGGGCATTGCCAGTGAGGGCAATGATCTTGTCCACCATGGCAGCAGCCATTCTGACATAAGCAAGGTTGCACAGAGTGTGAGCAGGAATGGGGTTGTCAGGAAGGGGAGTTCCAGGCACTCTGGGTCCATGGAGGGTCTGGAAGCAGAGGTTGAACCAAGCCAGACTCAGCTTAGAGTCCAAGGAAGAGGAGGAGGATGAGGGGGAATCCAGGTCCACCAGTGGGGTTGGGCAATGTCTGTCCACATGGGGCCACTCCCAACAGACTGGGCATTGAGCATTGCCAGCTGCTCAGTGATTAAACCTCACAGCAGGGGTATTGCTTGCAGGAACAGCCAGGGGACCCTGGGACTGGTCAAGAAAGGTGTTGAAGAAGCAGGGGGGTGCCATACATCTCCTTCACAAGAAGGACCATCTCTGCCTGGGTTTTCATGGTGTTGATGATGTCCCATCCCATAACCACAAGATCAGCCACAGGGAGGTTTTGACCAGTTACCTCACCTAGGACTCTCCTCAAGACTCTGGCTCCTACTCATTCCACATCCCTGAAGACCTCAGACAGCAGCTGTAGACACTCATGGTTGCTTGGTGCTTGTCATCCAAGAGCAGCCCACAACTTGAAGTTATTAAACACCTGAATGTAGCTGATGAACTCATTGACAGATATGCTAGTGGGTGAAAGGATGGTGGGGGATGGGGATAGGTGCTGGAGAGGGTACCCTCCTCCACACTGTGTTGTTGTTGGCATTGCATACCTGGCTGGGGGTGGCATGCATATATAAGGGAGCTGCTCTGGGGAGTGGGGTGGTGGTGTTGTGAATGGGTTGATGACAGTATTGTCTGTGGGAGGCTGTGGTGCAGTGAAGAGGTGGGAAGAGATCAGGAGTGGAAAGCTTATTGAGCTTGGGAAGTAATGAGGCATAGATGTCCTCATGTTGGTTGTTCTCAGAAACATAGTTGGAGAGGTCTGACATTTAGATGAGAAGCATGGAGGTGGGGTTTGTGAGGGGAATATGGTGGGCATGTTGATATTCTGAGAGGAGTTCAGGACAGTTTGTAAGGTTTTCAGGCAGTTCCCATGTATTCTCTGCATCAGGATAGCCCTTCCACTTGACTAGGTACTTGACTTGTTTTCTTATTGTTTGGTGGTTTAGGATGGCCTCAACCTTCCACTCATCATGACCATCAATGAGTTGTAGGGGTTCCAGGATGGGCTCTGATCCATTGATCAGTGTTGTTACATAGGGTGTAAGCTTGCTGGCATGAAACACATCATGGATCCACCAGGATCTTGGTAGTTCTAGCCAAAAGTTGACTGGGATTACCTTTTTCATAACTGTAAAGGGGCCATATCTTTGGGGTGTGAGCTTCCTAGATGGGACCTGTAAGGTTTGTTCTGTCCAGCCATACCTTATCTCCAACTTTGAATTCTTGATAAGCCTTTCCTGGCTGCTTGCACAGCATGGCTTCTTGGGCATTTTTGTGAGTGATTACTGCTGCATTGCAAGTGGTGGCTAGTTTTTCTAGCCATTCCTTGGTTAGAGAGGCATGCTGTAGTGGCTCAGAGGGGTACAGGGTTGGTTTGTACCTGTAGAGGAGGTAGTAGGGAGTCTGTCCATGGGTAGAATGAATGCAAGAGTTGTGAATGAACTCTACATCAGCAAGATAGCAGGACCAGTTGTCTGGGTCCTTGGTGGTGTACATCCATAAGAAGGTTCCTACTTCCTGATTGACTCATTCTGCTTCTCCATTTGATTGAGGGTGATAAGTGGTTGTTGCCTTCATTTCCATGCCAATGGTCTGATATAGGTCACATGTGAAAGCTAATACAAACTGGGGTCCCCTGTCAGATATGATAGCTTCAGAGACACCAAAATAGGGGTATACATGGTTGTGGAAGAGGTTTGTGATGCTGACTGAGTTGACATCCTTGGTAGTGAGGAGGAATATGACTGCCTTGGTCAGTCCTTGGTCAACAATGGTGAGTATGGAATCATTTTTACAAGACTTGGCGAGATCTGTTATGAGATCAATTGAGATTTGCTTAAATGGAAAGGGGGAATAGGACATGTCATGTGGTGTGATTGGTGGGGCTGTGGGGTGGGTAACCATCTTGTTTGCCTGGCAAGTGACACATCCTTGGACATAATCCTAAATGTTGGCATGCATTTGTGGCCAATGGATGTGGCAAGTCATTTTGTGTGTCATGGCTTTGACACTGGGATGTCCTGAGGGTCTTGCATCATGGTACTCCTTGAGTATGTCACATCTTCTATTGGGGCTGATGTAGATTTTTCCCTTGTTCTGTGAGGAGTTGGGCTCCAATTGATCCTTCATGTGCTCTGTTTTGGCCTGAACTTGAGTCATGAGTTGGGTCAAAAGGTTAAACACTGACCTTCCATTAGCAGCAGTCTTTGACTTTTCCTCATGTGGGCATCTGTCTGCTGACAAAGTCATGTCAGAGTGGTTTTTGCTACTGGTTTCAGCTGGAGACTGTCAAATTTGTTGGGAAATTGATGATTTCTCCACCCCCCCTCAGGATGAAACCACAGGGAGTTGGGGAGCAACATGGTGGGTGGCTGTGCATCAGCAGTGAAATTTGCCATGCACAAGAGTGTCAGGAGGGATATTCTGTGTTCCCTTGATATATGTAAGCTGGATAGGGTAAGCTTGCAACATGGCCTGCCAATGTGACTGGCAGGGCATAAGCTTTTGCAGTTCTCTAAAATAGGTCATGTTCTGGTGATCCATGAAGATCACCATGGGAGAGATGGGTGCAAGGAGGTAGGGCCTCCACTCCTTGAGTGTGTGAACTATGGCAAGTAGCTCCAGGTCATAGACCTGGTAGTTCTGCTCTGGTCCAGTAAGGGACTGGGACAGGTGGGCACAGGGATGGAGTGTCCCATGCTTGTCTGCTTGGCTGAGTACTGCCCCAGTTCTGAGGCATGAGATGTTGGTGTGAATGATGAAAGGCTTCTTTTGATCTGGGAGTTTGAGCACCAGATCAGAGGTTAATAGGGTGTAGAGGTTATTGAAGGCCTGTTGTTGGGGTGCTTCCCAATGGAAGACAACATCCTTCTTTGATAGATCATGAAGTGGCCTAGCCACTTGGGAGAATCTGGGGATGAACATTTGGCAGAAGTTGCAGAATCCTAGGAAGCTGTGGACTTCTTTCAAGTTTGAGGGGGTGGGCCATGCCTTGATGACATTAGTTTTGATCAGAGATGGTTCATACTGGCCTTCTCAGATCATGTAGCCCAAAAGCTCTAGTTCTTCTGTTTCAAAAATGCATTTTGATATTTTTAGGTGAAGGCCTTCCTTTGCCACAATTTCCAAAAACTCTCAAACACACTCCCTGAGCTGTTCCTTAGTTTTAGTGTGCATGGTAGTGTCATCCATAAAAATGACACTCTTCTTTCCTGCAATCATAGAACCAAACTTAGTGTTCATATATTGTTGGAAAGTTGAGAGAGAATTGGTTTGGCTGAAAAACATTACCAATGGCCCAAAGAGGCCTCTTGGCATGAAGGCAGCATTCCATTTGTCACCTTCCTTGATCCAGATGTTGGTAAATCCCCACTGGATGTCAAACTTAGCAAAGTACTTGGACTCTGCTAGTTTGTCCAGCAGTCCTTTGATGTCTGGCAGAGGGTAAGAGTCCTGTATGGTATACTTATTCAAGTGGACATAGTCCTGAACAAGCTGCTGTTTTCCATCCTTCTTGCTGATGAAGAACACAGGGGCTGCCTGTGGTGATTTTGACAGTCAGATCTTTCTGCATTTTAAGTTTTCATTGATAAAGTCATTTAGGAGTTTCTCCTGATCCAGGGTAAGTCAGTAGTTCTTCCCCTTCACCAGAAAGAAGTCTTCTTTTAACTTTATCTTGTGGTTGAGAAAAGGTCTATAGGGCAGTAAGGGTGCTTCTTTTTCTGAAAATACCTCTGTGAAGTCTTGATACTCTGCTGGAAGGAGGATTTCCTTTTTCTCTGCTGCTGCTTCTACTTGAGTGGAGATCAAAGTTTTGTTAACCTGGACTTCTGGGGATCCTCACTGGACCAGCCTTTACTTGACCCAGTCAATGATAGGGTTGTGGTCTCTGAGCCATGGCATTCCCAGGAGAAGGTGTTCTCTGTTTCCCATTCTAGTGACATAAGCATGTATGCGCATCACCTTACCCCACACCTTCTCTTGGAAGGTGGCAATCTGATCAATGATTTGATCAGTTTTCCTTGTGACACTTCTGAGAGTCCATGGATGTCTAATTTTGCAGGTGGAGATCTCATGATCCACCACCACTCTCTCATTGATGGTATTTGTTTCTGTGCTGGAATCAATTAGAGTGTTGATAACAGTGGTGCTGTGGTTGATTAGGTAGGTTGATCCCATTAGGGACTTGAGGGACAGGTTATCCTTGTACTGGTAGCAGGGTAACTCTGTAACATTGCACTCAAGTCTTCCTAACCTAAAAGTACATTGTTCAATTGCAGGGGCACAAACTGCAGCAGTTGCTTGCCCCTTTAAAACTCCTTAGAGGATGCACCAGAAATAGAATTGGATGCACCCTCATTCTCCAAGTGCTCCAATTCTTTCTTTAGCTTGTCTGTTTTTGCTTCTCTATTCTTAGGTGGGTAGCCTCCTTGCTTCCTTGGCTTTTTGCAGTCCTTTGTGAAGTGCCCTTCCTCATCACAGTTGTAGCACATTCATGCTTTGTGAGCTGCATTTGGGTTTGGTTGGGGGCTGGACATCTTATTGATGTCCACTGTGTTTGGATCTTTTTGCTAATTGTTGTTGCTATGGTTGTAGCCCTCATTCTTTCATAGGAAGTTTTTGTCAGAGTCTGTGGCCTTGCCTTTGAACATCCTCATTGTGGCCAGAGAGGCCCTTACCTCTGTTGCAGCTTTCTTCCACTTCAAGACAGTTCTTGGGATGATGCCTAAGCCTAGAATTCTTCAGCTAATTTGGGGGTTGAGCCTCTTTCTGAAAAAGGTAGCAGCAGCTACATCATCTGGGAAAAACTCAGCTTGCACCAGAAGGTTATTGAAATTAGTGATATATTCATTGAGAGAATGCTTCCCCATTTGGATTGAGGAGAGCATGATCAGGGCCATTGCCTTGACATCTCCAATCTGGAAACATTCTTCAAGCTTCTTGATAAACTCCTTTAGGGTATCTGGGAACCTAATCCTGTTATCCTCAGTAGTTGCTTGGTTAACATATGATTGCTTGAAAGACAGGGCCAAGCCCTTGTCCATAAATGACAAGATGAAGCTGATGTGCTTCTTATCTGTGTTGTAAATGTGAGCATTCATACCAAGGTAGTTTTTTACTGAGATGATTCATCCAGGGTAAGTTTGATGATTGCCATTGAAAATAGCTGGCTTATTGAGGCCTAGCTCTTTTTCTCTGGACTTGGTGTTCTTCTTGGGCTTGGCCTTTGCCTTGCCCTTCCTTGCACCTGAGGTGACTTGCATGCAATACTAGTGGATGATTTCTGCTGGTGAAGGTTGCTGGCCATAGAAAGGGTCCACAATGGAAGCTCCTCCTAAGGCTTCTGCCAATTTGTCCACCATAGCTTCTTCTTCTATTCCAGGTAAATTGAAGTCCAACTTTTCTAAATAGACAGATTGCATAAGGGGATCAGTGATTGGTGTGTCAAGTGAATCTGTGTTGGAGTCCTCTTTCTTTTCTCCTGATATGAAGAATATGAATCTGGAGTGACTGAATCAATGTCTACTTTGATTGGTGATGAGATACCAGCAATGGTGATGGAAGCTGTTGTGGGCTTAGAAGTTACTGAGAGCAAGTCTTCAGTAGAGACTAGGGGTGGGAATGAGATGTTCCCTCCTAGGCCAAAACACATAGGTAACTGTGGGGTGTGGACTGTCCTTTGGGGGACAGGGGGTCTAAACTTGCTAGATAGGCTAGAGCTTGACTGAACTAAGAATTTCTTGACTGTGGTGGGCAAGAGTGATAAGACTAGCAGGTACTACCCATGGTGAGCAGTAGTGCTAGGGGTAGAAAGGGCTAGATGATAGAACATATCCATTTAAGGATAGGGGTGACTACACCTTTTTAGGGGTATAGGGGTTGATGACTGCCAATGATTTGTCAACAGAGATGGTGACTGCTGTGTTGAGCACAACAGGGGGTTGACATAGGATGACACTGACATTGAAGAGTTATCTTTCATCTTCTGTTAAGGCTTTGCAGATACACAAGCATTGAATGCCTTCAAAACTGACACACACTAACCATAACCCTAGATGTGCTGACTAAGCACTCTACAAGGCTTTTACAAGGGCCCAACTCTATGCCAATACAGCCTGCTTAGTAAGCAGTTCCTGAGGCCTTACAAGATGTCACTAGCAGCAGCAAGAATCCTTAGTACCAACAAGGAACTCTAACAGTCATAAGAGGAAAAGCCAATAGATTTTGTAGGTAGTTGCAAAGAAGACAAAAGATGAGGAATATCCCACATCTTTGTCTGGTCTAGTGTATATACTACATGAGAACAATAGGACTACTGGCTATGAGGAACAATGGTAGTGTGCCATATGAGGCATACAATGATAGTCCATAAGTAGGGAACAATGAGAGTGAAGAAATGGAGTCACTATGACTTGTAATTGCATAGGTAGGAGTCTGTGTGAGTAGATGTGTCATGATCACATGAAACTCACATGATATGAAAGTTGTCAGTTGCATGCCAGAAAATGAGAAGGGCATGGACCATGTTACAACACAGGTATAGTAGCATATAGTAAAAAGGGAAAACATACATGTATGCAAGCACATCCATTGGATAGAGGAAGTCCCTGTAAGTAGTGAGACAGTAGTCTGCAAAGTGTCTGTTGGATTATGTAATGAAACATGTGACCATGGGAAGGTCATGTGATGGGGAAAGATAAGATAAAGAAAAGAAAGCATAACAGTTGTACTCATGATGTGGAGGTAGCTTTGTGGCCTTGGCCTTGCTGAAGACATCTGCATATTCATGATAGTTGCTTGGGACACTAGAGAGGTCAGGGGAGTCCCCATCAGGAGGCAAAGAGGCAGAGTGGAGCTTTGCATCTTCAGGACAAAGGTACATTGTATATTGCACAGAGCTCTTGAGTTTGCAAGCATGCACATAGGTGGCTGCTCCAATCAGGGAGATGTGCAGAGGTGTAGTAGTGGGGGGCAAGTCCAGAGGTGTCAGAGGGGGTTCCAACAGCAGAGGGGAGCCCTGAGGCTCAACAAAGGGAGGTACTGGGGCTGCAGGCATCCCCTGCACACTATCTTGAAAAGTAAGATGACCCAATGCCCAGTCAATCAACAGATTGTAGTGGGTGAGCCAGGTGTATCCAAGCACTAGTGTATATGGAGGATCCAGCAGAGTGACATAGAATGTCCCAGAGATGACATTGCCAGAAGGGAAGTGGAGGCAGAGGTTTACTGTCTTGGTGACAGTTGAGTTGAAGGTTCCATCTAGGAGTTGTAGAACAAGCAGAGCTATGGAATAGGTTTGAAGGGAGTATTTATTCACATGTGTAATGTCCACAAAGCAATGGCTGGAGCCAGAGTCAACAAGAGCAGAGACAGAGGGAACATCATAGGACATAATAGTAACTGTAGGCATGAGGGCATTAGGGTCTGAGAGAGCAGAAGTGTTGAGATGTAGCTCCTTAGGTGTACAGTTGAGGTCAATGCAGCCTCCAGGCTGTGTGAAGGTCTGAAGGCTGCTGGTTATTTTTTTGACTCTGTAGAAGCAGTAGAGACTGCTGGAGTCATGACCATGGCTTCCCTACCCTTGGCCTTGAAGGACTTGGACATGGACTTGGGGCAGTCCCTAGCCATGTGGCCTGACTGGCCACAGAACATGCAAAGGTTGTTCTTCATGCAGCACTGATGCTCCTCTTCAGTAAGTTTGCCATCCTTCCCTAGGTGGGAAGGCTTCTCAGTGGGGGTCTTAGGGGTAGAGGAGGACATACATAGATGCACCCTTAGCAGAGGTGAAGGCCCCCTTTGCCTTGTCCTTAGAGGATGAAGGGCTTGTGGAGCCTGTTGCAGAGGCAGATGAAGTGTTCTTAGTGGTGGTGAAGAACAAGGTGCCTTGTTTCTGGCAGAAGACCTCCAACTTGTGTTCTCAAAACCTACCATTGATATGTAGTTTGGGACAGGGAGCACATGCCTAGGAGGGTCCCAGGCTTCCCTACATGGGAGATCTTGTCCTTAATGCATTCCAGTAGACCATTATAAAATATATGATGGAGGGCTCCTTCTTCATACCCATGAGTCTGACTAGCAAGGCAGTTGAACTCCATGATGTACTTGCTGATGCACTGTCCATCTTTCATAGAGAGGCTGTCCAACTGGTGTTCAGCATCTCTGATGAGGTCATGGGGTCTGAAGTTGCTCTTCAGCTCTTGAACAAAGATATCATAATCCATTCAAAGCAGATAGGTAAGGAGGGAACCAGGGTTAAGGATATTGGGTTTGAACCATTCTAGGGCCATTCCCTTAAGAAAAGACTGTGCAAAGGTAACTTTGGTATGTTCCTTAGAGAAGGCCTTAGAGTGGTCTTCAAAGTTCAACTGGCACTGGACCAGGAACTGACAGAGCTTCTTTGAGTTGGTTCCATTGAAGGTATCTGGTTCACAGACCTTGGTCCACCCAGAGGAGGCCATGGAGTCTCATTCAGCAGTGTTAACTGCTTTGGTGAGAAACCTGACAGCCTCCACAAAGACTTCTATGAGGTCTGGAGTGGATGCACAAGAATGGTGCAAGGATAGTGCAGGGGTGGATGGTAAGGGAATGTTGGGTGGGCTTGAGGGTCTGTCATCACCTCCACCTCCATCAGAGAAACCAGGTTGTGGTCTGCATCTAGGGCTACCAAATACATAGATTGCTGGGGATGACATTGTGGTCAATGGGGGTGAATCAACTAGATGCAGGAGTGGGGGTGGTTGGGTCTGCTAGAGTGAGCCCAGGCAGAGTTTGGTGAGCAGAGAGGGAAAGGAATTCTCCCTGTCCCTCAGCACCTCCAAGAGAGATACTGGTTGGAGGGGCATTGAGAGAATCCTGTCATGCTTTCAAGGCACAAGACTGCAAGCAGGTACAAATGATATTGGTGTGACTAGTCATAGAGGGATAACACAAGAGTGAGTTTGAATATACTGTCATGAACAGATCTCTGGAGGGTGATGGAGTGAGCAAGAAGCTACCTAGGTCAAGGTATGGATGGGGAGGGTGTTGGACTCAGCTTATGTGCTGTTCTCTTGCAATATCCCAGCCCTCAGAGGTCAAGGGGTTGAAGTGGAGGATGTAACTAGCTAGTTGGAGGTCCAACATAGACTAGGGATCTTTAGAGAGAGCAGAGAAAGCTCAGAGGAGGTAAAGGAGGGGAATTGAAGTCAATATTCAAACTGAGGGATAATCCCTCAGAGTACAAGAGCTTACATACAACAAGCAGAGGTAAGGTAATGTGATTGCAGAGGTCATAGTAGTAGAAGAGTACCATACAAAGGAGGAAGTCATATTGGAAATATGTAGTACATTAATAGAGGAAGATGGACTGAGGTTAGTACATAAGTTGTAAACAGATCAAAGAGTAACCCTAATAGAGAGTAGTAGGAATGGAGAGGTCAATGGGATGGCTGGATGTAAGAGTATTAAAAAGATACTAAATGGAGGACATACATGGGAAAGCAGAGTGGAGGTGCATAGTACAAGAGTGGAGGTGACAGAGTATTAGTGGAGGCAAGCTAGAAGGGTAGTGTGAATGCTGTGGAATCACATGGTTGTGACAATGACTTTGAAAGGAACACCTCTAAGAAGGTATTCCAGGGTTGCTCTGGCTCTGATGTCATGGCTGTGAATTGGGTCAAGGCCTGTGGCCTTAGCAAGTCTATTGAGTTTAGTGATGAAGGTTTGCCTAGTCAGAGGACAGTGAGCTTGACCCTTTTTGTAAGTGAAGAGAGGGCTTTGGGGGGGGGATTGTTAACTTCAATATGTTTGTTGAAAGCACTGAGTGGGTTTGATGGTCCATCTTGTCTGGCCCAATTGACTTCTCCTTTTGAGTTTGATTTTGTCTGCAGGAGTGTGAAGACTTTGGTGTGAAAGCCATTGTGGTCAATGTCATCTCTCACATGGGCAGGGGAGATGTGCTCTAAAGGGTTGAACACATCAAGACACTTAAGGGTGAACTTGCCAACTTGAGCAGCCAAGTAGAACAATGTTGTGAGGCAGGCAAAGAAGGTCATATCTAAGGGATCAGCTTCTGATAATTTCCCCTTGATAGCACATATCATGGCTATGGTGATGGGCTGGTGTTTGTCCTGCTTGGCCATTATAGAGGCAAATCTGGCTGCTCCCTTCAGCACTGTGCCTATTTGGTCTTCATGCAGAGTCCAGGGGAGGCCATATACTGTGTGCCAAATGCAGACACCATAGATGTAGTTGTGTATTGCTTGAGTGGAGTAGGACCCCACAAGTGTGGAAATGAAAGAGGAAATTAGATTGGAGCTAGCTGGGGCCTGCTCATGCTCTGGGATGCTTCAGCTGTCACAGAAGACATGGAAGATGAGCAGGCCTGCTCCATAGGAGGCATGAGTGTTCTCAGCCCAACCCTGAAGGGTTACCACTTTGATACATTCCTGGAGGGCCTAGGGGGTCTGTGTGCCAAGGTATTGTGGCATGTCTGGGTGGGGAAACCATTGCTCCAGGCAGTCTTTGGCTGGGCAGGGGAACAGAGCTCAGAGGGTTTGGGGGTAAGGTTTGTGGGGTAAGGGGTGCTGGGGTCAGTGCTGTTGGTGGGGCAAGGGGCAGTGCAGATGCAGATCCTATTGAAAGGGGAAGGTAGGGTGTTGATTGGCAGTGGGTGTAGATGTGAGAGGTCAATGTTGGATGCAGAAACAGTCACAGCATGGGTCATCATAGTTGAATATGAGGGAAGCAATTTCAATATGGATGGGGATGTGTGAGAGTGTAGATTCAGAGGAGAGAGATACTTGCCATGTGAGGGGGCATCTGCTGGGTTGATTCCACTGGGGATGTATTTGGCAAAGACATGATGAGGAGGGGATGCCAAGATTGCATGGATTCACTTGAAGGACATGTTGGTTGGCTTGTTGCAGCTGCATCCCTTTCTCCAGGCTTCAATAACACCCTGGTTATTGCCATAAACTGTGAGTGGCATGCTAGATTTGTTGAGGGTGAGCAGGGTTCAGATGAGAAACTCAAAAGTGATGCTCTTAGCCCACCTGATGTCTTGCTCATCACATTTCCAGTCTCTGTGCAGTCTCCAAGCCTGCCATCTGTTGCCAATGATGATTGCCAGACTGCAACCAGAGCTGGCATCTGAATAAGCACCTGGATCAGCAGCAAAGGGATAATGTGGGATGGGAAAGGGTGAGAGAGAGACCAAAGCCTGTAGCCACCACTGTAGCTCATCTGTTGTGCCACATGGTTGTCTGTGTGGCATGAAATGGTTATCTCCGAATATATTAAGCATAGCCTGCAATGAGGCAAGATATGTGCTGCCTTTAGGTATCACCAGTGATGCATGCATTAGGCATCCATGAAGCTTCTGAGTCTCTTCAAGCATGTGTGTGGTAGTGCAGAGCCAGTCTTTGATAGCTGTTATGTACTTATCATGCTTGCCCTGTGTCAGAGTGACTGTCTTCTGGTCTAGGTCTCATTCAAAACCCATGAAGACTGACTTTGTGGAAAAGGGGGTGTCCTTGGAGGGTTCCCATGGGATTCCAAGCTGATCTGAGATGCTGTTGATATGCTTGAAGGAGAAAGCATGTGTGCTTGTGCTTGTGCTTCATGAAGATGTGGCAGTTAGGTCTCTAATGGGAAAAAGACAATCTTCTGCAAATTCTTCACATGTTTCATCTGCTAGATTAGACCCTTTGTACCATACCTTTCCACCATCAAAGAGTGGGCCTCCATTGGCTGAAATGGTTTGGGCCTGTCACATCTGAGTTTGGTTGTATTTAGTGACTGTGCTACAGAAGAGCCAAAGGAAGAGGTGGTCATCCACCCAGGCAATGATGGGGCCAATTCCAGCTGCTCTCATTATGTCTAGGCTGGCATCATGGAGATTTCCATAGGTGCCAGCAGAAGGTCCATACCCAAAGCAGAGGGCTGTGTCTACTGCAAAGACCAGAGGTACATGGGAATAAATCTAAATCAACCTGTGAATTTATAGACAGGGTGCCATCATGTCTAGGTACATAGGGGGTAAGATTAAATGAAAGCATCCTGGCTTGCCAGGTTTAGGAATGATGGTCATTGGGGATGACTGGAAGAGGCCCAGCAATTTCTTAAGCTCATGGAGAGAGAAAGGGCCTAGGTAATGGTTCTTCTCAAACTTTTTGGATATAATACTCTCAAAAGCCTCCTGGTGTAGGTCAACTGAAGAGTTATTAGGTGGGGTGAAAGACTGTGAGATAATGGGAGCATGGATGATGAAACTGTGCATTAGTTGATTTGGTATGTCAGGATATTTACTAAGGAGTCTGAATTCAAGTAGCAGCTTTTGCCAGCCCTCCACTTTGTAGGGGGTGACTGCCCTACTTTGTTGCCATGCCTGAAGTCTGCTGGTGGTGGGGGCAGTCCTGGGCACCATGATTGGGATTGCTGCAGCCTGAACATTCATGGTTGTGGCCCTTGCTGGAGCATCCACATGGCTGTTGAAAGTCCAAACAGAGGACCTGTCCATTCTTGTTGAGTAGTTGCCTATGCTGGTCTCTGGTATATTGGGTTGGTTCAGATTTGTCCCAGAGGAAAGAGTCATTGCACAGTGGGCAGTCTGGGCAGTCCTTATGTCTACCAAGGCACTTTGGGTGGACTGGAGTAGTCTTGGGCCAAAAACTCCATTGTTGCTTCCAATCACCCATATCCCCTCCTTTTAGTGATTTGGAGCATCTCCTGCAAGAGTGTGACCTGTTGGTGTGGGGTGTCCACACTGGAGGTCTGCATGGGGAGGCAGATCACAAGGGAGGGTAGTATGGGGCCTGGGTGTTTGGATGGCCTTGTTCTGGTTGCTGGTACTTGTTGTGCTGAGCTTGTTCCAGCTAGCAGAGGGGGTGGTTGGGTAGCAGTAGCAGCAGCAGTGGTGGTGGTGGTGGTGGTGGTGGTGGTGGTGGTGATTGGCAGCAGCAATGGTTGCATGGCCAAGGAAAATTAGCAGCAGCAAGGGTGCTGATTGTGATGGCAGAGAGGAGACCTGCATGAGTAGCAGCAGCAGCAGGGGAGGAAAGGTAGCAGCAGATCACATAAAAGGAGGGGGGGAAGGAGACAGTGAAGGATATTAGTATTCATTCTGGGCTTATGGGCTGGGTAGAAGACATACTTGTTCAAGCCCTGTCTTGACATCTCATGCATCTAGTTCATGGGCAATCCTGGTCATGAGATCTTCATTTATTGTCCCAATATTGTAGGCCTTGCCCAGAGTCAACTTGTCATGCCAGTCTAGCCATATGTGGGAGGCATAAAGCAGCAGAGCATGCTCCCCTCAGTCACCTTCTTCTCAGAGTGGGTGGGTGTCTATGTTGTGAAAAAACCAGTTGAAAGTGTCAACAGCCTTGATGCCCCATTTCATGCTTTCAATGGCCATGAGGAAGTGGTTCTTGGCAAACATGTAGTCAGCTTAGGCAAGTTGGTGGTTGAGTTTGGCATTCTTGGAAGTGGTGAGGGAATTGGCTGAGCAGACCATGACATTTCCCTCTGTGGCCTGGGTGGTGGCAAGGGTTTCATTTTTGTCTGAACAATGGACCATGCAGGCTGCTTCATGGAGGCCTTCCCTAGTGAAATACCACATGGGGACATGCTTCTGGTTCCCCAGGCATCTGAGGGCATAGTTGGTGAGTCTGGAGGAGAGCAAGGAGGCAACACATGTTGTCAAGTCAAAAATGATGGCAGTGCTGGTTGCCAGGGCTACAATGTTGTCTGCTGGGGCTGCAGGGTTGGGTAGAAGCAGGTCTGGGGCAGGTGAGAAACACAGGAGTCTAGCTGGGGGCTGGGGGGGGATGTTTGGGGCAGCTCCTGCTTCACCACCTCCTTGGCAATGTTGAGGATGATGGTTGGCATCATGTGGGGCATGTGCTGGTTCAGCTCTGTCTGGCTGGAGCCTTCTGATGCCTTGCTCAGCCCAGCAGTTTATGAGCACCTCAATTGCTTCTTCCCTGGAATTAACCTTGTTCCATCACGATTTTGACGAGTCCCGCAAAGCCAGGGAGGGTGAAGTCTGGGGGCGGGCGAAGTGCTGGGTCCATGACTGTGAAGATGGCGAATTTGAAGAAGAGAAAAAGGAGATAGGAATGAAAAGGACTATGAAAAGGGAAAGGTGTCGCCGCGGTGGGAACCGTACGAAAGCGACAGGTTGCTTGACGTGCAGCGCGAATCGGGCTGAGTGATGGAGGAAGGGAAGAAAGAGAAGCGTGACGTCACAGCCACTCGCGCAAAGACAATACTCTATTATTTGGTCGTTCCTCCTACATACTAGAATGATAACTAAGGAATGCATCTCATCGTACACGACGTAACACGCTTAGATACATAGAGTGAGTGGAATCTATCTATCATAAATGATTAGATGACAACACGCAAAAGAAGAAGGCTCGCACGAATGACAGGGATCTCAGAGTCCTTGTCGAGTAAGGGGATCTACTGTGGAGAGTAGCGTGAAGCCAGCAGGTACACAGCAATGCCAAAAGGTGGCTTGCATTTGTCATGATAGAACAGTCGGATATTGATACTGGCCAAGTGTAATAGCACTGTTATGGTTAGGAGACTCACCGACATCAAGGAGCCCACGAGGGAATAATCACTGGTTGCTGGCTTGTCATTTGTGTTTGGGATTTACGATGACGATCCCCACACCAGGTTGCAGAGGCTTGGCTGAAGCGATGGCACCCGAAGCTGCTATGAAGACGCCCTGTTGTGGTAATGCCCGGGCCTTGTATCCGATGCTCTCAGTAATGCAACAGGAAAGTATCTCAGATCGTCCCTGCACAGGGCGTTATTCTAGATTCCGTTTACCTTAACATCGTACCGCTATTATTGCGATCAAAGTAATTTGGCCATATAGTGGCAATGGTGGAATCCCTGATCGTCATACCGGTGTATTGTATAGTGCTTGCATATCGTAGGAGCCGATGGCTTAGTGGTCCATTCCAATACTTTGATGTTGTCATTGCATCCATAGCCCTGGTCGGCTGATCATCTCTTCCGCCCACTGGCGGTCGCACTACAGCCATCCTAGATACTACGATGGAGAAAAAACGGCGTTCTCTTCCTTGGTCTCCTAAGGCTGCCTGGGGGGCTAAGAATATCGTACCGTCCTGTTATAAAAATCCAACCCTTAGCCATGCAGTGCGGTTCAAGTGATAAGAGTACATGTGCGCGACACCGCATTGAAGATAAGCGATACTCTGGACTGAACTTCACAATCAAGTTATCGATACGAATCCACAGTCGAAGTCTTTCGTGGAATCTTCGGTCTGCTAGAGTTGACTAACACGAATAAATTGTGGGTTAACGGCGAGGTGCGATCATCCCAGACATCATGGAGAACAAAGAGATCTGTTCAGGCGGCGAGAGTGAGCAACAAACTGCACGAGTACCCAATTCACTTGCCTTTCCCCATCCAAGTGGGCCTCTTTCCAACTCACGACATGTTGCCCAAGATCGTTGGGTAACAAGCGAAAACCCGAAGCACTTCTCGTTCCCTGCCCATGGCACTTCCGTCGTCACATGCCTATTACTCTCCCATGAACGTATCATATCTGCATCAGATGACCACTCCATCCATGTCTACTCCCCCGCGACAGGCGAGTTGCTACTGTCGTTGGACGGTCACGAAGGTGGTGTCTGGGCATTGGCCGCCAGCAAAGACACTCTGGTCAGTGGCTCTACCGATCGCACCGTGCGTATCTGGGACCTCAGCACTGGTCGATGTACCCACGCATTTACTGGCCACACCAGCACTGTTCGGTGTCTTACCGTCGTGAGACCAGAGGTAGTAGACATCGAAGGAGAAGGCGGCGTCGTGACGAGGGAGAAATGGCCCAAGCGATCGCTCATTGTCACCGGCAGCCGTGACCATTCTCTTAGAGTTTGGACATTACCCCACAAGGGCGATCCCGAGTATCGATGGTCGGGTGCAGATGACGCGGATACAGAGCTGGCTGAGGTGTGTATGTCTTATTGCTGATGATTTTTCAACCTGTGATATGGTATGATTTAGGAGGATGTCAAGGAGAATCCATATCATAAATTACATTTTGAGGGACATGATTATGCAGTTCGTGCATTGGCCGCGCGAGGACGGATGCTAATTTCGGGTAGCTACGACTGTACAGTGCGGGTATGGGACATCATCACAGGGGAATGTAAGTGGGTGCTCGTTGGACATACGCAGAAAGGTAAGGTGTTCGTGTGACTGTATGCGACCACTGTCTGGATTGATCGTGGATCAGTTTACAGTGTTGTATTGGATCTTCATCGCAGTATCGCATGCTCGGGTTCCATGGACGGTACCGTGCGCGTCTGGAACCTTCGCAACGGGCAGTCACAGCATACGCTGACTGGCCATACGTCACTTGTGGGACTACTTGGCTTGTAACCCTCGTATCTCGTCTCTGCTGCAGCCGACTCCACGCTGCGGATATGGGACCCTGACAGTGGTGAGCTGTGTCATACGCTTGCGGCTCATGCGGGAGCCATCACATGTTTCCAACACGACGAGTTCAAAGTTTTGAGTGGATCCGACGGCACATTGAAGATGTGGAATATCCGGGAAGGAACGGTTGCGAGGGATTTGCTTACGGGTGTCAACGGAGTCTGGCAAGTAGTCTTCGAAGGCCGGTACTGCGTCGCAGCGAGCAATCGTAACAATGCGACGATGCTGGATGTTTGGGACTTTGGGATGGAAGAAGATGGTGATTTGGTCGAGAGCCCGCCAGATACGGAGGAGGAGGATGAGAGATGCTGATCAGGATCGTTGAATTGACTCATGTATTTGATAGGGGTTCCAAGTGTCGAACCATCAAAGACGGTGTGAGCGTGGGAACGACATGACTATCTAGGACAAGCGGGCACAACAGTTGCAGTCAACGGCCACGACGATGGACTCGTTTGATAACTTTCAGTACGACTCGGCCTCTTCCTACGGCGGGGGAATTAGTGTAGTCGACGACAATTCCTCTGTCTATACCGCAACTACCGATACTCCTCTCTCAATTGACTTCAGCACTCTGTCTATTACTGACGACAGGTCTCAAACATCTTCCGCAGACCGCGAAACTCACCATCATACTTCTCGCTCGGGTATCGATGACGATTTCGATGCAGTTCTCGATGACTTAAAGGACGAGGGTACCGTCGATCTTCCCCCTCATGCCTGCAGGTATGTAACCCGTCAAGCTCGCCGCTTCCTGTGGACCTAAGTAACTTATAGTTATTGCGGAATCCACTCTCCGGCATCCGTCGTAAAATGTCTTATATGCTCCAAGTGGTTCTGTAACTCTCGTGGAAATACCTCCGCCTCCCATATTGTCAATCACCTAGTCAGAGCCAAACACAAGGAAGTCATCTTGCATGCGGAATCCCCTCTTGGTGAAACCACGCCTGAATGCTATAATTGCGGCAGCAAGAATGTCTTCATGCTTGGTTTCATCCCTGCAAAGAGCGACACTGTCGTGGTGTTGTTATGCCGGTATGGTGCCATTTGTAATACTAAGGTGCCGTTTCATTAATATATGCTCTAGTCAACCGTGCGCAGCGACAACAAAGGACATGTCATGGAATGCCTCTCTATGGGCCCCTTTGATTGACGATCGTTCTTTCCTCTCTTGGCTAGTCAAACCGCCTAGTGAAACAGAACAGCTTCGTTCACGGCAGATTTCTTTCAACCAAATCAACCGCCTAGAAGATTTGTGGCGCGAAAACGCCAACGCCACTCTCGAAGACCTCGAGAAACCCGGTGTCGATGACGAACCTCAGTCCATTCTCATGCGTTATGAAGACGCTTACCAATACCAGAATATATTCGGGCCGCTGGTAAAGATCGAGGCAGACTATGACAAACGCCTCAAAGAGAGTCAGACACAGACAGACATTACGGTCCGTTGGGACCTTGGTCTGAACCAGAAAAGAGTGGCTTGGTTTTGCATGCCAAAGCTTGAGAGTGGCGAAGTCAGGCTTGCCGTCGGCGACGAATTGCGGTTAAGATATCAGGGAGAGTTGCACAAACCATGGGAGGGTGTCGGTCACGTTATTAAGATACCCAACAGTGAGATGCATTCATCCTCAATGCTTGGACTTGCGACTAATTGTGCTTCCAGATGTTTCGGATGAGATCGGCTTGGAGCTTAGGAAAACTGAAGGTGTTCCCACTGAATGCACCCACGGTTTCTCTGCCGATTTCGTGTGGAAATCCACGAGCTTCGATCGCATGCAGTTGGCCATGAAAACGTTTGCTGTTGATGAAAAGAGTGTTAACGGATATATTGTGAGTACATGTGATGTTATCAGCTGCAATGATCTACATTGACGCTTGCGCAGTACCACAAACTTCTTGGTCATGAGGTCGAGCCACAAAGCCTCCGAACACAAATGCCTAAGCGGTTCTCAGCACCTGGTCTTCCGGAGCTCAATCACTCTCAAATGTATGCGGTAAAAAGCGTCCTTCAGAAACCTCTTAGCTTGATCCAGGGCCCACCTGGAACAGGAAAGACAGTCACATCTGCGTCCATTGTATATCACCTTGCGAAGATGAATCCTGGTCAAGTCCTTGTTTGTGCACCCTCGAATGTCGCTGTAGACCAACTCACGGAAAAGATACACGCAACTGGTTTGAAAGTTGTACGCCTCACTGCCAAGTCTCGGGAAGCCTTGGATTCCAGTGTTGCATTCTTGACCCTTCATCAGCAAGTTGCGAACAGTACAGCACACGTTGAACTACAGAAGCTTATCCAACTCAAGAACGAGCAAGGTGAACTGAGCTCAAACGACGAGCGCAAGTACAAGACTCTCATCCGGCAGTGCGAGAAGGAGATCCTCACCGCTGCAGATGTGATATGTTGTACTTGTGTCGGTGCGGGCGACCCAAGACTGGGCAAATTTAAGTTTAGGACCGTCCTCATTGACGAGGCTACCCAAGCTGCTGAACCAGGTACGTCGTCAACGTTTATTTCACTTGAAGGGGATGCTGAGTCACTTTCAGAGTGTATGATTCCCCTCGTCCTTGGCTGCAAACAAGTTGTCCTTGTTGGTGACCACCAACAACTCGGCCCTGTTATCATGAACAAAAAGGCTGCCCGTGCAGGCCTGACCCAATCCTTGTTCGAGCGTCTTGTCGTTCTCGGCAACCGTCCCATTCGACTCCAAGTGCAGTACCGCATGCATCCATGTTTGTCCGAGTTTCCTTCCAACATGTTCTATGAAGGTACATTGCAAAATGGTGTCACGGCTCCGGAGCGTCTCCGCAAGAATGTGGACTTCCCGTGGCCTGTTCCGGACACCCCAATGTTCTTCTATCAGAACCTCGGCCAGGAAGAAATATCCTCGAGTGGAACGTCTTTCCTTAATAGGTACGTAGTTAAGCTTTGTGTTACACAAATAGAAGTGACTTATGCTATGCAGGACTGAAGCGTCTAACGTCGAAAAGATTGTTACCAAGCTCTTCAAATCCGGCGTCGTCCCATCCCAAATTGGTATTGTCACCCCTTACGAGGGACAACGGTCTTACATTGTCAACTACATGCAGTTCAACGGATCTCTTAAAAAGGATCTCTACAAGGAGGTTGAAGTTGCTAGTGTTGATGCATTCCAAGGGCGAGAGAAGGACTACATCATTCTCAGCTGCGTTAGGAGTAATGAGCATCAGGGGATTGGTTTCTTGAACGACCCTCGCCGCCTGAATGTCGCTCTTACACGTGCCAAGTATGGCATTGTTATTCTTGGTAACCCCAAAGTCCTGAGCAAGGTTGGATCACCTGGCAATACTCCAACTTTTGGCCTCACTGACACTTCTCTGTAGCATCCATTGTGGCACGCGTTGCTCACCCATTACAAGGAGAAGAACTGTCTTGTCGAAGGTCCTCTCAACAACTTGCAACCTAGCATGATCCAATTCAGCAAGCCACGTCGCTCCCTTGTCAAGTCTATGGAACAGTTCCGCCGTCACGAGACCAATGCACGCGAGTATCTGCCTAATAGTGGAGGCCGATCTGGCACACCGAGTCGGTTCGATGCTAGCTTCTACCGTACCCATGATGCCTTGGCCTATATCCCCTCCGATGTACAGTCTCTGCGTTCCCAGGCTACTTATTCGTCTGGTCTTCCCATGTTTGCAGCAACGGGAGGTTTTCCTCCTGGTGTGCCCCGTGGTCCTAGCGGTGTTGGCAAGCGCAGTACTTATGGAAGCTATGCGAGCTCCATCGTCTCCCAAGACATTGGTCCGCCTAGCAGTAGCATCGGGCCCAGTAGCATTGGTGGTTCTATTGCTTACTCGCAGTCTGATCGCTTGCGTAGGAGGGGCTCCTTTTCTTCCGCTGCAGGCACCGACATGGGCAGTACGAGTGGGTATGAATACAAGAGTCAAGATGAAGCAAGCGACACTGATGATATGAAGAGTCAATACACGGGAACGCAATCTGGTGTCACCGTGTTTTGATCGTACATCGGTCTTACATCAGCTGAGGACTTGACTATCTTGCGCATGGGAGCGCAGGTCGGCTGCCTCCTAGCCGTGAACACGGCTCTTGTCAGCGTAATTTAGGTTACGCCTTATGTGGCATTCGAGCCATGCACTGACTGCAGTTCTTGACACGTTTTGGCTACTGTCGTGCTACTAGTCTTCGCCTCCGACATGACGAGTATACTTACAAGCTGGCAGCTGCACGATGGGTAGTACACTTTTTTTTCCTGCATGTGGAGCCATGCTCGACCGCGTTATGTCAATGGAAGGTAGAGCGTAGAAATGTAGTACGAAGAATGAATATACAATATGCACCGAGAGGAGTGTACCTTCAAGTCGCTAAATAAAACCTTCGGACCCAATCGTAGACCTAGTGCCGGCTTTTGGATCTTCTCAGAGCTACAGATGTCGGAGCCCTATCATCGACAATCTCGGAAAGCCTTCGGCGGTGTGATGCGGGGGGTGGTGCTGAATGAGAATTGTGTTCTGCTGCATTGTTATCCACCGCGACATGCCGCGCTTGCGTGAAAAATAACCTCGCATCTCGTTCGCAGATATTGTGGACATAATAAGTGTTGCCTGGCAGTCGTTAGTTGAACATATAAGCCACTGGACTATATACGTACCCCGGGGGACAAGAAACATGCCGCCCGTAGCGACGACATACGTTGTTTCATGAATGACGACGGATACTGCGCCTTCGATAACATAGAACACCTAAAGGTGATGGATATGTCAACGGTATGGAAGGAAACGCTGCTACTGACATATGCATTATCTTTGGATGACTTGCTTGGTTTCTTGCCTTCCGGCGGTATGACCATCTCACCTGCTGCAATAAAGTCGCCTTCTCCAAATATTTTCTGAAAGAACCAATTGCTGTTGGCTGCGGATTTAGGCTCAAACATTTTGGCCGTTTGTATGACCCCTTTTATAATGCAGAAAGCTATAGCTCCTGAAGATGGATATGATGGATTGCACTCACGTCTTCTGACTGGCTCCTGGGTCAGGAAGTCAAGGACGATGCCTTCCGCGGGGGTATTGTCATCCCAGCCCTCTTCCGGGTTGATCGGAGAAGCGACCTCTCGTATCTTGCTCTTAGCTCGGACTGAACTCCCGCGTTTTCGTTTTCCTGCTTTACCAAGGAGTGTGGGAGGTTCCTTGGGTATGCGTATAATTTCCTTGATTTGGGGGACTAGGGTTAGGCCAGATTCGCGTCTTCCGTAAACCACTTTCTCCTGTCGCCACCACTCCAGGGGCTTGTATCGATGCCGTCGACCACGGCGCACACCTTCAGGGGTGGGTGAACCTGGAAGAACGATATGTGGGTTTGCACTACATGGATTGGAGTGCACGTACGTTCAGGAGCAGGTAGGACACGTTTAGCTGGACGTCCTCTTAGCTTTTTGGGTTTCTCCTCCCGAACTTTGTTCTTTGAGGGCGCCACCTCTTCCTCTTCCTCCTCCCCACCATTCTCAGCATCTTCCAGACCTCGAACGATGTCTTCCTCTACGTCGTTCATTTCATCTTGTTGATCTTGGTCTTCTGGATCTGCTCGGCGCTTTCCCTTGTCAGACTTCTTGGGCAGTGAGACAACCTCCATTTCCTCCTCAACCTCGCCTTCCTCGTCTTCATCTGGATGATTTTCCTGACCATAGTCGGCGTCGTCCAACTGTGGTGGATCAAAGTCGTCCAGGGGATCAGGCTCAATGAGAGACTTTGCGTGAGAGGAAGGGCCGGCTCCGTTCGCCATCTGGATGCGAGCAGACAAGGCAGAGGGACGGTGTCGCGGTGAGGGTACTTGATCGTAGTCCACAAGTGATGTTCGTGGTGCTGGGCGGAATGAACTGACTCGTCTGGCATTGTTTTGTACATAGGCAGGGTTTGCGTTTGTAAAGTATGCCAGAGGGCTGCCCTGGTTGCCTGGTGGATGCAGATGAGCGAGCCAGACGGGGTTGATATCCTCCGCACTTACTTTCGGCGAGATCCATGGACATTTCGCCATCCTCGTCGACATCGTCTCGGACTGGATTCACAAAGGATGAGCGTCTCTTCTTCGACTTTATGCGAGGTGGTGTTCTGTTGTCGGCTTGCTTCATGACCTCGGCGAATGGCTCGAACTCGTCCGAATTCCGATCCACATATTGAACAGCAATGCCCGTTTTCTTTCCGCGAGCAAGATCGTCTGCACGGAATGGAATGTGCTGTCTTGGTGGGCCCCGTCTTGTTCCCAGCGACGACTTTCGTGGTTCCCGTGGCATGTCCTCGTCGATAAACAAGCTTCAGACGCGTAGTCACGTCATGTCACGCGACACTGTCACACAAATCACATTATCTAAGACTGCTCGCGTGACAGAATGGTATTCAACACATCGATGGTAGCACCAGGCGAGGGGCTCTGGCGGGACTTGCCCCGTGTAGTAAACTTCCTCGTCGTGTTCATCGTCATCCCTGGCGTGAAACCAGGTGGCTCTGCTGCGATATATTGACGAGACCCAGGCGGATGCGGGTTGCTCCGAGAATGCGACTGTCCGTTCCAAACCCTCAACTCCATGTCCATCTTCGCTGCCTTCAACCCCTGTCGTACTCTCCCCACCACATTCGGAAGTCGATGGACGATGACATTTTGTGGTCTGAGCATCGCTTCTCCGGTGCGCCGAGGGTCGTCCCATACCATTGGCTGTGCAATGCCAGCGTTGTGTTTCTGTACGATACCACCCATGCCTGCAAACGATGCCACGTAGAACAGCTTCTTGTTGTCCTTTCCGATGTACTCCTCCACCATTCTACCCTTGCGCTCCTTGGTCATCAAAAATGTTTGGAGGGGCGTGTAGTTTGCGTAGCTGAGACCACCATTACGATGGGGTGCATGCTCGATCTGCCGACAGCGGGGGTTGGTTCTGCGCTCGGTCGAGAGGTGCTGGGCATAGAGATCATCCCAGCCAGTAGGATACGAGTTGCTGAGCTGGTAGAATGACGACGTGACTCTGCCCTTGCTGGCTTGGTTGGCCTGAGTCACTTTGTAGAATTTCCTTCGGTGGGCTTGGATTTGATCCAGATACTTTCGGAACTCGACCGGTGTCATGGACTCGAGATTGGGAATGTAATGGCGACGCCAGGTAGATGGGTCCCGCTGGTTGGGCAGGTAGTCCGACTCTTGTATGTGGTCTCTCAGCTGTTCTGGTGACGCGTATGAGCCATGTCCGCCATCCGACAGCTGCGGAGAGATCTGAAGCTGGTCCCAGTTCTTCATCCAGACTGCCTGAGGTTCTGCAGAGCTCCATTCTGTCTGGTACTCTGTGGTGTCGACGTTCTTTACGGTGATGTAGGCACCGCGTCGTCGGATGGAAAGAGGGCGTTTGAATCCCCAGTCGCCGCGGTGGGCATTACCACCATGGGTGGTGTATACCTGGGCAATGTGGCAGTCGAAAGACGCGAACTTGGATTGTTTAAAGAGCTGGGCAAACGGGGAGATGGACGCAGCCATGAAGAAAACAAGTCCCATTCGCTGACAGTCATGGGTATTCGGGAGTTCCCGAGCGTATAAAGGGTCTGATTTTTTTCGGTTGATAAATCTCAAACCCAAGCGACGTTCAATTACTGTTGATCCTTTTTCTCAAGGATGGATGGTCCAGACAAGCGTCGCAGACGGACAGGACATCTCAAAAACAATCTTTGCTGACGTTCCTCCCATTTGGTCGAGGGATGAGGAAGCAAGATCACCTGGAGATGCCTACACTGTACTGTAACTCGAGTAGTTCAAATGTAAGTACCAATATTCCCCCTGCACGGACACCGAGGAAGATAATCCTGGTAAAAGCACACATCCCGCCCTTGTATGGGTGCGAAGGAGGTGGATGACGAGTTAAAGGCGAGGCTGAGGTGTCCCGTGGTCGTGGTCGTTTTTGAATTCCATGCTGACGACTCCCATAGACGACGTGTGTATTGTGTCTGACCGTGTACTAGTAGTCATTAGTGTAAAATAAACATGTCGTGATTTCGTCGGTTGAATTAGATCGCTTTTCTCTCTCGACGTCCTCTTTGTCCCCTTGATTTCACTTCCCAACATCGTTCTGCAGTGCCTTCTCCTTCAAATGAAATGTACCACAGGGCGTACCCGTCTATTCGCTCGGTCCCCTCGTCCCCTAATATGGCTGGCGCGACACCTCCCAGTCCCCGTATACCACCCGTCCTCCCCCCAGCTGCCTTCGAGAATCTCTCGAGCAAATCATCCGGTCTTCTTCTCAACCAGTCACCCACAGATGTAGTACCAGATGTCCGCCCTGCGAAACCTCCAACAATATGCGGTCTTCCCTTGAAATACGTCTCGTGGGTCTTTCTCTGATTTTTGTCCGTATTCAACTCACCCTCCCCCTCAAGTCTCGTCACGCTTGCCGTCCAAAATGCCTCCCTCTCCATAGTGATGCATTATTCACGCGTGTCAACTCCTGCACATCTGGCGTATTCTCCCGCAGCTGCAGTTTTACTCGGCGAGATTCTCAAGGGCTCAATATCCTTCGTCATTGCATTATGGAGAGCATATGAAATGGACGTGCACATTTCATCCCGGAAATCCATCATAGCACCCTTCCGCCAGGTGTGCAGCGACGTCTTCAGCTTCGACTGCTGGAAGCTGTCCATCCCCGCATTACTCTACGTCGTGCAAAACTCGCTTCAGTTCGTCGCCATTGGAAACCTTCCCGTCGCCTCTTTCCAAGTCACATATCAGATGAAAATCTTGACCACCGCTGCCTTTTCCGTGATTCTCCTCCGCCGAAAACTGACATCCACAAAGTGGCTGTCACTCTTCTTCCTCGCTATTGGCGTCGGCATCGTGCAGGTTCAGACAAGCGCGACCAATCCCAGAACAAGGGATTTCCGTGTCGGCAGCGCTCATGATGCAGCTCCGCTACATGTCCACATCATGAGCCCGTTGAAAGGTTTCTGTGCCGTTACGGCAGCATGTTTCACGTCTGGACTAGCGGGTGTCTACTTTGAGATGGTGCTAAAGAACTCCAAGGCCGACCTGTGGGTGCGCAATGTTCAGCTCTCGTTGTTCTCCCTTCTCCCAGCCCTCCTTCCCGTCCTCTATGCTTCTCCATTCCCGTCCTCCGATGGAATCATTAGTGACCTCTTCCGCAACTTTGGTGGCTGGGCATGGGCCACCGTGTCCATTCAGGTGTTTGGCGGCCTTGTCACGGCAGTTGTCATCAAGTATTCGGATAACATCCTCAAAGGCTTCGCCACGTCCATTTCCATCATTCTCTCTTTCCTTGCATCCGTCGTGCTCTTCGACTTCCACGTTACACCCACCTTTCTCATTGGAGCCTCCACGGTGCTCGCTGCGACTGCGATGTACAACCAACCCGCATCAAAAGAACCGACCATCCTCACTTCGGGGGGTAAAAGGCTCACTCCTCTGTCGCTTGGCAAAGAGGACCCGATCCTTGGACAATTTCCCTCCAAGAAGTCGTCGCCGTTCGGTAGCCCTCGTGTCATCGCCTCTGCACTTGGGCTAGGCGAAAAATCAAGTCTCACCCCCGACAAAGAATACTTTACCGAGATGGAGGCCACCTCCCGTTACCTTAATGCTCCCTATGGCTCCCCATTCCCTTCTCGCACCCCCACCCCCAGACTGGACGAGAGAACGTGATCGCTGTTATCGTAATCGCCATCAAGCAAAGCTTTTTACCCTACGACCCTTGACGTGATGACCCTGTTTATACCCCAGTTTTCCTAGACCTTTGCAAGCCTACCTACAGTTATTGCACTGCAATCCCGCCGTAGTGTTCACTCACCCAAACAGCAAGCGAATCTATTTCAAAGATATTTAACGCTTCTTAACGGCCCCTCCACGGTTTTCTGTCACTCGCTCTGCATTCAGCCCATCTTTTCTTTTCTTACTGCGCTCTGCAGGACATGTTCGTTGCACACGCCATTTCTTATTCATCTGTGATTTATGCTTCTGATTTTCTTTTCGCACAACTCTTTAGAGTAATGCCTTCGTCGTCAGGGTCCACGGACGACCACGGCCTACATTGTTGGGGTAGTCTATAAACTTCTCCTACATAATACTCAGTCACTAGCTTTTTATTCGATGTTGGCTGTAATGTTCTTTTGGATCAAGAAAATGCATATCTCACCGAGGTGATCTTTAGGGTGGCTAGCTGTTGACGAGTGCTCGGAGGGCCTTGGTGAGATCGCCGTCGTGGTCAGTGAGCAGTTTCTCGGCCAGTTGTCGCGAAATCTCGAACTCGTTCACCTACAACACGGTTATCGTGTCAAGCTGGAGGACAGTTCGTACCCACTCACGATTACATCGACGTCTTCCCGCTTTGCGTTGATTGGTTCTTTCACTGGTTTGACTGGCTTGCGATCATACACCAGCTCTCGCAGACTGGCCTCCAGTTTAGTTTTGGAGTACGAATATCCGTCGTGGAACTGGAAGATATCTAGATATTACAAGGATACGTTGGGAGGGCCATTTGGACCTACACTCGCTATGACTTCTGCTTCCTGTCCGTTGTAAGTCTTGGTGGCCATGGTGGTGGTCGCGCGACTAGTGGCGGTGTGTGTCCCCACTCCTCCACCACGGCCATGTCGATCGACCTCGACTGGCACAAACTCGACTCGTCTTTGGCAAACACACTCATAGACATCCTCAACCGACAGCTCGTCGACGTCAAACGGCCCTCGTTCATCGGTCCTGTCGAGATCACTGGCTTCGACTTTGGCACCGTCGCTCCGGATGTCGAGCTAGTAGACCTGCGGGACATACACCCCGACTTCCTCGAAGATGATCCAGACTCGGGATCCGAGCAAGACAACGTGGAGGTGACCGAAGGCGCCGAGGGCGAGGATGATGGGTACGAGTGGGTCTCGAGAAGAGCTGCTCGCCATGGTCTGGCGGAGGACACGCTCGCATATCACCATCTTCCGCCGCACGTCCGGTATGGACGCAGCCCAGCTACTGATTTCTTCGCATCCACACCCACGGTGTATCCTGGACCACAGCGAGACCACTGGGCAGCCGGGCCTATGCATTCGAGTGTCCCGAGTCTTAGCGACTTAAGACACCCTACACCTGCAAATCCCAGTCGGTCGCCGTCTTCTCCGCCAGAAACGCATGGCTCTACACCATCCATAGCACATCGAGCCTCTGCAATGGTGCCCGACACGATGCAATCACTGGATCCGTCGAGTCTGCCCACCCAGCAGCAACAGGAGCAACTACAACAATCGCGACCCGACCTTCAAGTACACCTTCATCTTAACTGGCACTCGAATCTCAGACTGACCCTCACCACCTCGTTGCTCATCAACTACCCGTCTCCTTCTTTCATGTCCCTCCCTATCAAGCTCTCGGTTACTGGCATCGTATTCAACGGCGAAGTAGCCGTTGCGTTTGAAGGTAGCAGGGGTCGTATACACATATGCGTACTGGATGAGTTGGACCCCTATGGACCCGCTTGTCGGCGGTCGCAAAGTCAGTCGAGTACGCCTCCAGAGATAGATGGCGAGATGGATGGAAGGCGAGACGGAAAACCGTTACCCGTCGGCCAGCGATTACTTCCCTCTATCTTCATAGAGAGTGAGATAGGTCAAACGGACAAGCATGTTCTTAAGAACGTCACGCGGATCGAGAAATTCATTCAGGACGTCATACGGAAGACCGTCGAAGAGGAACTCGTCTTTCCAAACTTCCATACCTTGATTCTGGGAGATCAGGCTCAATAGCAGTAAGTCATACAACACTATAACACATGAAAGACATTATACGAGCGATTTACTCATATAGGGACCGTCGAGCTCGTAGCCAAGCTTGCGGTAGTAGTCTCGCGTACCCACACCTGCGGTATATTTTCAGCACTCGATTAGTGTAATGATAGATTCCACTAACCAGATATCACGGCAAGCTTCACACTGCCATGCTCATCCCTTGCTATCCGCTCTGCCTCCTCCATGAGTAGCATCCCAAATCCTTGATGTTGGAATTTTGTCGGGTCACGACCGTGCACTGGCACCGCCGTACCGTATACATGCAATTCACGAACTATACTTGAACCGCCCGCCGCACCTTCCTTGCAGATGAGTTCCGGTCTAAACGTTCCCTCGTCCGAACACTTGCGCAGGCGTAGGAGGCCAATAAGGATGTCTCGTTCTGGATCTTCATAGGACAGAAATGTTTCCCATCCACCATTTGCAGTATAATCTCTCCGAATCAATTCTACGGATTCTGGTCGCACTTTGTGATGGATTTCGTGAATCTGCCCAAATAGTGAGCACAGATGAAACAAGACCAGCAGCTCCACTTACCCCAACTTCACGGAATCGCACGTCCCGACATTCAGCACCAAAGTCCTTCATACGGTTAAGAGCAAGCTCTCGCAGATTTCCCGAGTTCTCACAGCCACTCGTGACTAGAGGTAGTGGGATGTCCCTGCAAGAGGTGGTCAGCATGTGTGACTACTCTTTAGTACCTGAAATCACCTCTGCACACGATAGACCCGAGTCCATGGTGGGACAAGAGCAAGTATCCGGGCAACGACATCGACAAGAACATTCGGAGTGTAATTTTTGTATCTGCCTGTCCTCCATAGCTCATACAGACCAGTTCCACGGATGACGAGTGTCGGGTAGATTTTCAAGCCGTCGCTTCTGAATGCAGGATTTTCAAAGTATTCCTTGAATTGCTCGAGATCACGCTCGACTCCTACGTTTGGGAGATCAGGCATCATATGGGCTACAACCTTGAAGCCGGCATCTTTTGCCAGGTGGAAAGATTCGGAGACTGCTCGGACAGTGTGACCACGGTTGGTATCCCTCGCAACATCTTCATAGACGGATTGCACGCCGATTTCCAGTCGGGTGCAACCATATCGAAGCATTTGACTAGGCGTGGCGGGATATCAGGATTTCTCTAAGTCAGCGACAGACTTCAACGAACCTGAGATGTGGCCGAAGACAATAGTCGGGGCGAGTTTCAATCGTAATGCCTATAGCCTTGGATTTACTCTGCTCCGAGTATCTAGCAAACACGGCTAGCTCAGTTACTGGTCTTACAGTACGTTAAATGGTGCTGACCTGACTGCTTCGTCAACATCAAGTCCTGTGAATCCAGACAAGGCATTGTGCAGTTGAGCGATGAATTTAGCCCGATAATCCTCTGGCATGCTCATGAATGTTCCACCCATAATGATAAACTCCACCTTGCGTGTCACCATGAGTCATCGGTTGAGCATAAAAGGAGAGCCAAGAGCACTGACCTTGTCTACGCTGTGTCCCAGGGCTTTTAGCTGTTCGACACGATTGCGTGTCTGCTCGTATGGATCATATCGGGCCCGGATGGCTCGCATACTTGTTGGTTCGTAGCCAGTGTAGCTTTGCGTACTGTAATCAAAATCTGAATCGGGACCACCAGGACAGTAGCTGATTTGATGTCATATAACACAGACAAGTCCACTGGTGTAGATACTCACACACAGATGTTTCCGGTCATAGCAATGTGAGGACACCGATGGGGTTTGCACATGACTGCAACCACTGCAATCTAAACGCCATAAGTAAGGTCACCCTGAATACGAGTACGATGTGAGGACTTGCCCCGCTTGCAGTCCGAATGGGACGAGCACGCAGCTTTGGCAACAATGCCTTCTTGTATTCATCCGGGATTGCACTAATGATATCGACTAGTCTGGGGACACCGCTGTATCCCAACTTTTTGGATACTTTTGCTCTGAGTTCATTCAGGGATACACTCTCATTAGCGTCTTGTGCTTTTATCAGCGCTGCGGCTATCGAAGAAGTCACTCGAAGGAGGATTTCTGCTTGAGATGGTCCTGAAGACAGCATAAATAAGCTGGTCATAGCTGCATCTGGAGTGTACCTTCCGGCCTGCCCATTTCCAAGATGAAGAGTAGATCGATTTGAGTCGGGGAGGGAGTGTAATCTCGGATCGGGAATCGGGAATAAGACCCTGTCCCGATGCTTGGCTCACTCAAACGCAACGCTGCAACCAAACTACAGAGACTACACATACGAAACTGCCATGTCGACTACTCAAGGGGCCCATCGAAAGGTGACAAGGGTACGTGTGGGATTTCTGCAAGTGTACATCGTCTAACCCAGTCACCCAGTGGTAATCGCCATGTCCGGGGGCGTCGATTCCTCGGTCGCTGCGAAACTCTTAGCAGAAAGGGTGCGGTTTCCTTTGCAGTAACAACCATGCTGAACTAATACCCCAGGACTACGATCTTTCTGCCGCTTTCATGCGAAATTGGGATACACGGGACGAGTCTGGGTCGGACATTGGCTGCCAATGGGAAAAAGATTGGGAGGACGTCCAACGTGTCTGTCGGATGTTGGACATACCTTGCAAACTGGTGCATGATGGAATGCTTCATAGTCGCATCATGGGACTCATTACTTTGCAGATCGACCTCCACCGTCAGTACTGGACCAGGGTCTTCGAACCGTCGCTGACTAGCTGGCAGTCCGGGTTGACGCCAAATCCTGATGTTTGGTGCAATAGGTATGGGAAAGAGCTATTCCGGTAGTTCTGGTCTTACTTCTTTGCTAGGGAAGTGAAATTCGGTGCTCTCCTACGGCAACTCATCCGAGATTCCAACGCCCTATGGCTAGCAACTGGTAGGGCTCATTGGATCCGTCCTTTGAGTTGATGTCCCATTATATTTGCAGGACACTATGCCCGAAAGGACTGGCAGGAATGTACTGGTACTCGTCTGGCCCGTCCAAGATTGCTGCGAGCGCATGATGCAACAAAAGACCAGGCATACTACTTGTCATCAATACCCGAGCATAGCCTTTCCCGCGCGCTGTTTCCTCTTGGTGAACTGCAGAAGGCGCAAGTCAGGGACCTTGCTGCGAAATGGGGTCTACCAACCGCCGTCAAAGAAGAGAGCATGGGCATCTGTTTTGTCGGAGAGAAGAAAAAGTTCACCAACTTCTTGTGCAAGTATTATGCCACTGTATACTCTTCTTCTGACTGTCTCCATAGCACAGTATATACCGCCAAACCCCGGTCCTATCATTGACATGACTACCTCGGAACAAATAGCGACACATGAAGGCTTGTGGAATTATACCATCGGTCAAGGTGCGAAGATTCGTGGGTGCAAAACGCGGATGTTCGTCGCGAAGAAAGACCCAAATCAGAATGCAATCTTTGTGGTGCCGGGGTCGTTGGTGGAAGTTTCTGCGGTTCCGTCCCCGGTCACTCACTACCAATTCTAGGTTTCATCCCGCGCTATATGTGAACGCCATTAACATAGAAAAGTTTCGCTGGATATGGACAAACCACATTCCTGAGGATCTTTTCCAAACGTCGGGTATGAAAGCACAAGTCAAATATCGACATTGTATGGAAAGCGAAGGATGTGCAGTATACCGGTCTGTGATGCATTTCCTGTCTACCTTAACCGGATGGTTGACTTATGCCAGGCATGAGCGTGGTTTACGCATTATATTGGATGTTCCACAAAAAGGTATCGCGGCTGGTCAAGTAGCAACTTTGTACCTTGATGACTGGTGTTTGGGCTGTGGTATTATCGACGGGGCAGAATCCACTACTTGACTTGTGAATGGTTGAAGTCGTCGCGATCGTACATTGTCGTAGAGTTTACTTTATTATCGATATGATCATCGGAGTTTACCCCCTTCGATACTTTCACTCGTTTGACGATAGAATGAGGGCGGTAGTGCAGCGCGTATCATCCGCCTCGGTTACTGGTGAATTCTACGCTATATGTTTATGAGGTTTGGCTAATGTGCCCACTAGTTGATGATAAAGTGATCTCGAGTATATCAAAAGGTCTGATGGTGCTAGTCGGGATTGGAACTGGTATGTCTCCTCCATTCTCTCCATCGACGAACTAAACCTTTGTAAGGCAGACGATACCCCCGCCGATGTAGACATCTTGTCGAATAAGATGTGGGCACCCTCTTTCACAGGCTAGAAGCGTTGGTCTGACTCCATGCGTTCAAGCTTGTCTCTACGAGTGTTCTCAGACGTCAACGGAACCGTGTGGAAGAGCAACGTGAGAGACATCTCCGGCGAAATACTATGCGTGTCGCAGTTCACTCTCATGGCCAATACCATCAAAGGAAACAAGCCAGACTTCCATCGCGCTATGGTAAGATGCCAGGTGCATATGACAGCCTGGTCACGCTTGACTTCTTTCCTCAGTCTTTTGAGTCTTCGCGACATCTTTACTCCACCTTTCTGGATAAGATGCGCCAGCTTTACGTAGCCGATCGAATTCAAGGTAGGTTCGACCAGCTTCTCTGTTTCATACCCTTGGGAATCCTTCATAGATGGACAGTTTGGTGCTATGATGAACGTGAGCCTAACGAACGAGGTGATTACCATTGTCTTTCAATTTCTCGGACGTTCGCTTTCTCATCGACATTTAGGGTCCCGTAACATTTACACTAGACACTCGGAAGTTTGAGTACATAACGGGTGCAAGTGATAGCAGTGGTGGCCGAAAAGTGGGAAAGACGTTGCCGCGTTCGTCAATACCGGGACGCCCAACATCGATACCGGTTACTCCAGAATCTGCATTAGATTCGTGAGGAACTGGTATGTATGTGCCGAACTCATCCTCTTCGGATCCGATTAAGGTATCGGCATAATGATTCTCTCCGGGAGGACATCTGCCAGTTTAACCGATGATATACAGTATTAAGCAATAGGGTGGTTTCTCAGCAGCAAATACGACAATGCCTGTCATTCACCATTTATGAACACGAAGATGGTAATGTTTATGGGAGTGATGTTGATCATTGCAGCACACAAATCTGACAGCGAGCTAAAGCATTCCATCAACCATACCCACAATAGTCTTCGTCCTCCACCGTACATTCCTATTTGCACCTCGCCATGGCATAGCCCAATTCCACAAGCCATTAACTTCGTCGTGGAGATTCTTCTGGAGCGCTTCAGAGGACGTTAGCAAGACAAATGACAACTCTGTGTCCAAATTCGTCGAGCGTGAGTTCAGATTGGTTGATCCGAATAGGCTTAGGATAGGGGGCGAGCCTATGGAAGGAGAAAGCCATATGCCTGGATAGGTCTTGAGCACGGGGTTCAGATGCTGAGAGTGCTGCCTACCTTTTGCGTGATACGTCCAGCCTTCTCGAGCCCATTCAGAAAGTCTGACGGTGTTAGAGGGGTTCTTCGAAGAACCAGCATCTCTTCCGGCATTACGAACGGCTCGCATGAACCGTTGTTCCAGCAAAGTGTATCCTTCGGGTATCAAGCCAGATAATCCGGGAGACCCATAAAAGCCATTTGCCTTGTTTGGATCGAAAATTAGCATAACAGGTTGCTATAAGGAAGGTTCGACCAACTTTGGGGCTGGCAACTAAGATGTCACATCCCATCGAGGATTTTAGGATCAGATCTTGATAGGACCTGTAGAGACTGAAATAACCGCTCGTGAGATTTAGGTGTGGTTTCGGCACATCCGGAGTCGTATGAACCGCAAGACGGTCAAAAAGCATAGAAACCGTGTGTTCTTCTTGGCGAATATTGAACTGTCCGCCTTGTATTATGGGAAACAGGAGTACGTCATTCGTAGTATTACAAGTTGTGGGAAGTGACGTGGAGGCCAATTGAGAGTCCTGAAACGTTGACAGCGAGTGCTCTACAAGGGGCTGGATCTTCCAAGGTTTGACAGAAGGGTTTGGCCATCTTATTTCTGGCTCAGTGGATACAGAACCGGAGCATGATATCTGATAAGAAAACCCAGCTACTGTGCGTAGGAACGAGAAACAATAATCTGTAAGAGTAGGCTGAGAGGTGAAATGCCAATAACGATCCTGTCGATTCGTGAAATATGACCTATTCAGATTGGCGCTACGGTATAGTGGTGAACAAGCCGTGGACAATAGGTGGTCATAGATGCTTACCCACTGATGATGACTTCATCATCTGCGCCGTAGATTTTGGCATGCCAAGTACCCCAACCCTCGTTGAAACGGGGTGGGATGACCTTGGCCATCAGTGCGTTAAGTCTCGGACTGCGGAATAGAGAGACATGGACGCGTCTCTCATGGTTGCGCAGGAGGGGAAGGATCGCGAGAATGGGGGACGACGGACCTGGACGCGTCGAGCGGTTGTAGTCGAGGGTTAAGTAGACGTGAAGGCCAGGGTTCTCGTGTAGGGCGGTGTCCAGGGCGCCTATCTATTTTCGTGAGTGTTGAAATGTCAGGATGCAGCAAGTTCTGACGCACTAGTTCGCGTTCCTCAGATCCTATGTACAGTGACGAAAGGAATATCCTTCGCCGTGCTCGACGTATTATTTCCTTGAAGATGGCACGTCAATTATTTACATGGACTAGTGATTGCAGTCGCACCAGTAGCCTAGAATAGAACTGGTTAGGCTGGTAGAGCATGTGAACATCCTTGGAGGAGAGAGGAAAACACGGTTGCTTCTGTGCCAGGGATTCAGGGAAATCGCGAATACACGAGTGAAGGTGAATGCGACGGCGGAAGAGTGCTGCACATTGTCTTCCTGCGACTGCGAACATGAAAGAGAGACACGCTGACTAAGCACATACTCCTTCGTTATGGGCATCGACGTCTGGACAGAGAAACCTCTACGGTTTGTCGCCAGAATCAAGAAGGAGTTGCATAAGACACTATCATTGCCTCCTCATTTCCTCGATGGTGTTCGCAATGTTCGTGGTTTCTTCGGAAAAGGTATAACAACGCCCCCCGATCCTCTCCATATCCGTGATTTCGACGCTGCCGGAGGTCCTCGTCCCACCATTCCGCCCACCTTCGCTCCACTTCCTGGGCCTTGGGGATTCCTTACCTCGGGCTACATCGTAGGACTCGTCATCATGGTATTGTGTATCACATCCTCATTAGATATCAACTCATGCACCGGTACAGGCAATCTTATTGCACCGTATCCAGAACATCGTGGTTCCACCTCGCCACCACTTCCTTAACCGGTCCCCACTGCAGAGAAACAGAGTGGTCTCTCACTTTTTGTTTTGTATATTCCCGCTCGATCTCTCCTCGAGCTCGGTTAGGTTCGCTCTGCGTTTGCCAACTCTGTACTTTCTGTCAAAGTCTCTCCTGCTCTGGACCTTCACACTCGCCCAGACGACTAATCAGTTCCCGCCTTGGACATCCCCGTCCCTCCTGGCCCTGGCGAATTGGGTTGCCCGTCAGGAAATGGCAACACTTTGCTGGTCCACTTTTTGTTCCGTATGCGGCGCCCTCTGCGTAGAGGCCCTCACCCGTGGCCTAGAAGGCGGAAATAGTAGCGGTTCCCCTTTCAACCTGGTATGTAACATCTCCAAGTGGACAGCCACCGGGGAACGAGGCTGATATCCTCTGGACCCTAGTTCGGTTACGCGTTTTTACTACATATTTACTCCTCCCCAATGACACACGGAAACAAGATCGAGGGACTCCCGTCTAGACCTGATAAGCACGTCGTGTTTACTATCATGTTACCCCTGTTGCATGTTCGTGTGTTTCTGCGTCACACCGATGTAAACTCACGCTACCCCTAGCTCACTATCGTTCACTGTGCAGGAATTAAGCAGAAATGGTCTAACCACCGTCTTGTTCCGTCGGCAATCATAACCTTAGTGGGCCTGATCCATTTCCACACCGTTCTCTGGTTCTCCAAATCCTCTTATCCGCTCCTCAACTACATGCCCTGCCTCTTCGAATCACTCCTCCTCTCCTTCATCATCCTGGCCGTCTTCCTCAATGCATTGACACAGCTTGTCACAGAGGGTTCCATCTCGCGGCCATTATTTGGCCATCACTCGGTCCTACTCCCAAGATGGGACGAAGACTTTTCGATCGCTCTCCTTCGCATGGGTACTGCAAGCCTTGAGACGTCTTCCGTAGTTGGATTTGGAAATGAAGTTGGAAGCGTCTCGGCGCTCACACCCTCCATAATTAGCGAGGCCAAGCAAGGCACTGTCGAACTCGGCCGGTTCGGCGTGGCTTCCGTCTCCCGGTCATTCGAAGGTCGAGGGAAGAACCGCCGTCCCAAGAAGGGGCTCGCAAACGAGGTCAAGTCCGTCAAGGCTACTTCTACAGAGAGTGATCTATGGCTGGACACGACGTGGTATCGGGAGTTTACCAGATTTAGTCTTGGTGTGACCCGATGCGTTAAGGGCCTGTGCCGATTGTTTTGGGGTATCGTGCGAGGGAGGTCGGGGCTGCGTCCACGATTCTTATTGCCTTCCCCACCCACAGGCGGGGAAGATGGTGCTAACGGCGTGTCTTCACTATCCGAGCAACATGAACCTGAGGAAGTGCAGAACGTATATGACAGGTTTGTCCGTGGGGAAGATGTAAGCGATGACGATGACGACGAATTCGAGCCAAGAGAGAACTCCTCTCCATCACACTCTCCCTTGAGCAGTACTTCGCCTTGGGATAGCGCAGGTGAAGAAGACGACTCCCAACAAGAGACTGTGAGCCTCTATGCTGACTTGTCTACGGCCATATCTACGTCAACGTCACCAGCACTCCTACTAGCACACATGACTGACAGCTCATCTTTGCCGTTGACGAGGCGACGGTTTAACCATATGCTGTCCGGTCCTACAGCCGCGCCGAGTTCGGAAGACAGGGGCGATGAGTGGATGGACGTCGTGCGCGCGCGGCGGCCGTTGGCTATGGCGACGACCAGTTCAGATGATAGCGCAGCAGAATTACCGGACTTGCTACGCGAGTCCAGACATAACTGTGTCATATGTACGGTGGAACCACGCCAGATAATATGCTGGCCGTGTCGGTACGTATGCTTATTGATTGACTGCATGTTCGTGGTTGGGTAACCACTGAGATGCGCATGTATGTGCACGTACAGATGCTTTGCGCTTTGCGATGATTGCCGAGAGAACCTTGCTTCTCGTTCGTCAGCTTCGAAGCATACCTGTCCATGTTGCCGACGAAAGTAGGTGCTCTGCTCTTGATTCATATGCACATGGGCTAATGTTCTCATGCTAGTGTGGAGGGTTACTCCAAGATATATATTCCATAGGACCTCTCATGGCGTGCCTTTCTTGACTGCATGTATCCCTATACCGCATTCGCTTACACCGATGCTATCGAAGTAAATGTGCCTGAAAAACTAGGAACTTCGACGGATGCCGATACGGCGTGTTATATGTACTTATGTACTGCTATCGTTACGACAAATGAAAGCTCTGAAAGTTATTGACAAATCAGTTATATATGATGCACTGATATCTTGACTCGGCAGGCCTCGATGTCGGCAAGCTGAAGCCTGGGCATGCGAACGAAACTCAACGCTCGTAAATCATCAAGGTACATACATCAGGCCATTGGGGCCTGTGTGGCGCAGTCGGCGCCATTACGCTACTTGCCAGTCATCACCGAAGTATTAAACACGATTAAAACTCGCGTAAGCTCCTTTCGAGATTACTAACACAGCTGGGTGATTTGTTAGCACGAGTTCGAATGTATACCGCATGAGCGCTAGAAGGTCACATCCGATGACCAAGTTGCTCACCCGAGTATGGACAAAGTCGCCATGATATCATCTGAAGCTCCCAGGAGATGCGCAGCCGATAGGCCGAGTGGATATCTTGAATATGGACACAGCATGACCACGGTGTGATAATACCCGTTGTCTATTCTCACTCGCCGGACAACGCTACAAGACCGAACTTCCAGAATTTGGGGGTAAGCCAGAATCTAGGCCTTAATATTCTATACTCGTGACAATGTATCCATCGATGAGACTTGCTATATATGTATCCCAACCCCACAGCGGACGGAATTACCCAAATCTCATGCTGAAGCTACGCTCCCAATGAAATTAGCCGACCGGTGCGGAGATCAGTTCTCGGCTTCGAGTGGGGAGAGTAGACACCGGTGCGGTATGCACGGGGTGGGTGGATATGGTTCGATCGGTTCAGTTGGCCCCGTGAGACTGCTATAAGTACTAATATCAGCCGGACGTTCAGACGCGCTCCATCATCGAACCATCGCGGTTGGCCGCCAATCTGTTTTTGGGGTTCTGAGAAGTGCGCAGCGTTCATTGGACTGACCCCAATGCAACCAAGATGGAAGTTGGCTTGTTCAATACCGGACTCGGCTAAACATTGTGATTTGAGTCACATGGATGTATGAGCCATCTCGAGGGTTCCAAGCTTGAAAGATTGAGCCGAATAGTCAATAGTGCGTGTCCGTTGCTGACGGACATCGGCCACGTCCGGGGTGGGGCGGGGATCTCCTGTGGGACCTAATCTAGTCTTGGTACATATGGCAGCCTGCCAAGTTGTCAGCGTGCTTACAACGGTTGCGTCTAATAGTATTCGGCCGATTTACAGCTCGAGCGTAGCACCGCTACACGCAGCCAGTTACATCACGCCAGAGCAACAGCCCAGCAAAGGACATGCGTATGCACGCAGCAGCATGGCATGACAATGTACTTGCAACTCGGCTGCGGCACTGCATCGCCTTTGACACTTAGCTGTGTCAAGACCGTCACTCTGAAGCACTCCTGTTTCCGAATTTTGATTGGCATTAGTTGCGTGCTGCTACGTACGAGTTTGCTATCAGTTGACTAAGTTGCAACTAGTGAGGACGCTGAGGCGATGAATGACAGAAAGATATTCTAGCAGTGCTGCTATGAGATCAATGTAGTGTGAGAAACGCCAAAGAATGAGATGCGAATGAAACAACATGGAATGAACGTGCAGGTTTGTTATCACAATTATTTTCAAAATGCAAAGAACGGAGTAACTAAGTCGTGATCTGCGTCATTGCATGCACTGCAAAGTGCGGGTAGTGGGGCTGGTGCTGGTATGATGACGTCGATGATGGTGCAGGAATGTGTGAACGGGATGTACTCGAGGGTAGAGGGAACGCCCGCAGGATGTCGAGTGTAGAGGGTAATTTCTTCGGTGGCACAGGTGGAGGCACTTCCATTTCTGTGGATCCCACAGTAACGTGGCGTGGTTTAGATACTGCAGCACCAGTTGATGAATATATGACTGAATCGGGTGTGCGTGGCAATGGAGAACTTCCGGAAGAGTCCGACTCGGGGCTCGAAGGTGCAAGCTCTGGAAGAGAGTGGAGTGAACAGTGGTCATAGCGCGGATGACCCGTGGACGAACGGCGGTGGCGGTAATGGTGTGAAGGGAGAGCAATGGCAGAAAGGACATCGTGATGGCTCAAAATATCGTCCTCAGAGATAGATAGCTCAAAGTCTAGGACTTGGAGGAATTCGCGTTCGATACGGCCAACGTCGCGCTTTCCAAAAACGCCAGTACACAGCGCCCAGTGCACGTTTTTGAGGGTCGAATCGTTAAGGTACTGTTGAGAGTAGATCGGGTTAGCAAGGGGCAGGAGAGGGGTTACGCAACCAAATGTACCTTACTAGCAATAATGAGTGCGCCCAGGAAGACACGTTCGCAGGCCCACTCCTCGAGAGAAATTTGGAGGTGGGGCTTTGCACGGTCGATGTATACGAGCGTGACCAAGAGCGTAGGAATGGATACCTCTGCGCGAGTGAGAACGTTGGTCACAAAGGTTGTGAACGAGCTGTAGTGGGAGTGCAAAGAGAGCGAGCGACCACGCTTCGAGGAGGAAGGACGGCCCATTGCATAGTCGACGGTGTCTGCCACGGAGTCGATGACATACTCTGTAGGGGGGGGGTGTTGGTGGAATGGAGGGGGATGAATGGTGAGACATACCGATGATGGGTCTGGATAACTTTATCTCGAGGAGCTCTAGCAGGGCAGGGGAGTGCAGAGCAGGATCCACCAGACTTGCTTTGTGTATGGGTGAGGAGTAGAGCATGGTGGAGGCAGATGGGAGTGGCGCTATGGGACAGGGAAGCGATGAGGGGCAGATATAAGGGCAGGGAGGTGGATATATAAGGGAGGAGGGGTCAGCATGATCGTGAGGTGATGAGACGAGGACGAATCGCGGTGAGTCACAGCCAGTCCTTGCTTGTCCTCCAAGGCGGACGGCTCCATTAGAAAGCCGAGCCAGTCATCTCACCAAATCTGTCTCAGTAACTCACCGTCGGCATGACATAAGCGCCACTTTGGTCTGACACAGGCACACACGTATGTATACAGCGGAAGCTTCCCCTTCCGATTCAGATCATCCAGATGAGTAACCGACGCGTACTATGTACTCACACCCCCAGCTTATCCATGTGTCATGTCTCCGCTCACACAGCACCCCCGCCGCCACTTCCTGATCCTGCAGTGTTGCCAGCCCCCTTGCTCCCGCGGTTCTTGCTCCCTTTTGGCCGTCCTCTGGGCCGCTTCGTGGCTGCCTGCTGTACTTCTGCGGGCCCATCGCTTGCTGTCCGTTTCTCCCCATTTACTCGGCGATCATGTAGGTACCTGTAGACAAGTGGGTAAACCGTATTCCAGAACAGACACAGCAAACAGGACTGGCAAATCCAGACTCGTATAAAATGAAAACATCCCCATATCTCTATATTCCATTATGGGTAACAGGAAATAGTCCGAATTCGGATCATTGCTGCGTGTCGCCGTACCGGCAGCTCATTTTCCAGTGCAAGTAGTAGAAATAGAGAATCCAAGCCAGTATACCACTCACTGTGACGTCTTCTCGTCCAGGGTTGCTTGGAGGGGTGGGAGCGACGGCTGACCAAGTTCAGCCCGCAGACGATCTACGTCCCGCTTAGCGATAGCATATTCCCCTCCTTGGAGCGCAGCTATTTGTTGACGTAGTTCCGCACATCTATCAGCAGCAATGAGATACGAATGCCATGGTTGACATGCATGGAAAAATCCGCACTCCCGCGATAGCGATGTTTCCATCAGGTCAGCCTGGACGCGGTGATTAGATTTCAGATAAGTCCAGTCACGGACAGGGTGGGAAAGGTGATGCATGCCTTGTCTCGATCCGCGTTGATCTATTTGAAGGCTTTATCAGTGGGCTTACATCCTGGGATAGAAATAGACCACACACACCTCTGCTAGACAGTTCAACAGGCGGGTTCTCTCGCTATCGAGTCTGCAGAACGACGAACATCAGACAGATGACAACAGGCATGAAACGGCTCTCAGATACGTCATCGTGGAGAAAGAAAGACCAACTTGTTTTTCTGTTCCCTGATGTCCTGTATCGCCTTGTCCTTCTGCTCGAGCGTGGCATGAGCGGAGACGATATGTGCCGTGTGTAGTTGCAGTGTCAATGAATGTTTCCTACATGGGGTATAGGTTAGATACCAAGGGGACGTAGCACGGAAGGACTATCTGACGCGCGACCATGTGCACCATCGACAGGCAGGCGTCCGATAAATCGACTCACTTTAATTCTGCGGTCTTTGCAAGCTGTACGAGTTCATTGGCCCAGTCCCCGGTCGCAACAAGCGGCTGGGGTTTCTGATGATGCGAGGCAGTGGTCCCTGTACTAGAAGCAGCAGTGACTGTCGTGGGCTGTGTCGTCGAGGGTGTCGTCGTTGTCGCGTGTGGGGCGACCGTGCTTGGACCTGCAACAGGAGCGCTGATGATCGTCTGACTATAATCAGTGGACGTCGATGCAGAGAACTGCTGGTACATTCGACGCAATGAAAATACAGATGTCGCACGCGCGCGTCTGTCTGGTGGGTAACTGGAAAATGGAAGGATCGGAGGGACCCGGGGTCTCACTGCCCTGCCAAAGAGGGGACCCCAAAGGCTGCAGACGGATAATTAGCCCCTGTCGTGTTTCCATGAAATCTCGAGACCCGTGAAGGGCATCTCGAGGGTGGTCATGTCCATCCCGTAAACATTCATCTGTGCTGTCTTTTCCAGCTGGTTTTTTGTGCAAGAACAGCAGTGATGAAGAGGGCTAGCTACAGCCGCATTAGGCAAGTGGAAATTTACAGTTCATTGTCCACATCTCTGACCACAACATGAGCGTCCAAAGACCGTTTTCTGCCACAGACATGTTCAAGTTCAACAATATGTGAGTACACATGCTTTCTGATCTCACGGATGCTCCCCTCTCACCCCATTTCGAAGCAACTTGGACATCTGGACTGAGACGGTGTGTGCTTCTAGTGCATGGTATGTATTGCAGACATCTAATACACGCTTCCAGTACGGCATCAGCTTCTATCTCGACTATCTTTCTCGCTGGCCGGACCTGTGTCATGTCCAAGAGGCCCCAAGCGGCCGCATGATGGGCTACAGTACGCGTCATACCCACCCTTCCGACTTGTACGTACCACTCATTCCATACCACGCAGTACTAGGCAAGGCGGAGGGCAACTCCACCGAGTGGCATGGCCACATCACTGCACTTACAGTGGCTCCCGAATATCGCCGCCTGTCTCTCGCCCGTAGCATGGTCTCCCGTCTCGAACTCGTGTCAGACCAGCACTACAAAGGATTTTTCGTGGATCTGTACGTCAGATGCAACAACGCCCTCGCAATATCCATGTATGAAGGCTTCGGTTATTCCGTATTCCGAAGGGTTAGGGAGTACTATGGTAATCTAGGTGTTGGCAAGGGTGGGCGAGATGAAGAGGATGCGTTCGGTGGGTCTCATTGTCCCCACGTGTCATTTATTCTGTGATCTCCGTCATTCATTTATTTTCTCTCCCACAGACATGCGGAAACCTCTCTCAAGAGACCCCTTGAGGCGTTCCGTACGCTCCAACGGGCGTGAAATCATCGTCAGCGCGAGTAGTGTATCATGACGTTCAACCTTGCCTTAGACAGCGACATCAATCTGTATCCGTACCTCACTCCACCTACACTTCTCATTCACTCACATACATCACTAATTCACACAGCGAGAACACAATTTATATACTTAAAGGAGGTGGTTCATCCGGACCTAGAGCTGCCATCTCTTCCTCATAAAACTTAGCGAGTTTCACTTCGTTGCCACAAAACTCCTCAAGGTCTTTCCGGATCTCCTCGGCTGCTGCTGCAGGCCTGAAGTCCCTACTTTTTAATGTCGTGCCCATCCTCCCACCCCCCATGAGGCGGTTGGTAAGGACAAGGAAACCCTGTGAACCTCCTAGAACCTGCACAAATGCCACCCCTGATCGGTGCACAAACTGAGAGTGCTTGAATGGCGCCCGGCGATAGGAGTATACCACATCCACATCGCGCGGGTACATGTTCGTCGCCTCGATATCGATGATAAATCCAAATCGCTTAAGAAGTGCGTACTCGAAGTAGTGTGTTGTCTGCGTCCCTTCGGGAACCCTCCTCTCTAAATCTGGTACAACAGGCGGACACACCGCTAGCCGTATTGGAAAACACGACTGAAACGGATTGCGATCCCGGATGTCGCTGATTTCGGTCACGTATGCCTCAACAAGCTTGAGGCCATACTTTTCAATCGTCCGGCTCCACTGGCGGAGCATATCATCGATGCATCGAGCCGTAGATCCGATCCATTGCAATTCGAAATGGAAAACTGTCCCTGGGTTCTGGATGATATCGTGGTGAAGAATAACTGACTCCGCTTGGTCGCTTCTCTGTATGAAATGAAGTAGGGCCCATTATTGAATGTGACTGGCTAAGAGATAGGGCCTACCTTGGTCAAGTCCGCGTCGATGATCATGCTCTGTGTCAGGATAAGCTGTCTCCTGTTTCGCTTAGGGTTGGCTCCATTTGGTTTACTCTGGTTGGGTAGGTGGTAGCCACGACCTGCGATAGCCTCTTCATTAGGGGGCTGTCGAGGCTTGTTGAACCACCCCCCTCTTGGCGTACTGACGGTCGCATACTCTCCACTCAACTGGTAGAAATAGTGTCTGTTCCAAACAGGATGTCACATCACATGGGTTCGTAAACTCTAGTGAAACAGCTTACCCATCCAAGAACCCATGTCGACCAGTACAGTGGATAAACAGACCTTGCTCGAGGAGTTTGCTCCCCCACTCTGCGCCCTGCTCCCTCGATGAGACATCCCTAAACTCGCGAACGAGCCACGACACGAAGTCGATTCCAGTAAACGAATCCTGATAAATCGTTCGGTGCCACTTGTGCAGCTTGATAGGTACTCCATCTTCATCTCGCATTGCCTTAGCGATTGCAGCAAGCGTCATGTCTGCGATGTCCTTGTCGCTCTTCTTTTTCTTCAATGGACCTGCAGCGTGGATCTCATCTAGTTGTACCATTAGTGACTCGTCCATGATAGACTGCACAGGTCCCAGTGTAGTCGGTAAGAATCGCACGGGAATCATCTGCTGTCCGCGTTCGTCAGAGGGCTGCCAACGTGCCTTGGTGAACATCTCGGCGAGCTTATCGATACCCATCAGATGTATTTCTTCTTCATCCAGCTTTTCGCCAAAGGGACCTGTGTTCGTCTGAGGCGGTTCGGTAGAAGGTATAACAACGAATCTGGTGCGCCAATATCGCAGGGAGTCGTTAAACTGATGTTCATATCCTGCAACTAGCATGTCCAGCCTTGGAAATGTTAAAAAAAACTCCCAAAAATCGGCCGATCACATACCTGTTCCATCCGTAGTTCTCTAGACCATGGGAGACGAACTTGGTCTTGAGTTCCGTATACCCCACACCCATCTTGGGCCAAATTAAACATTCGTATTCAAACGGCAGAGTACTCGGCACCCTCCTCACATACCGCCGCACTTGAATTGCTTCACCCGTATACGACAGTCGATGGATTTCGTTGCTCATGCTCAGATACACTGGGTCGTTGGTTGAGCGAAGCACTTCGGCTGCACCACCCGGTTTTGGGGTCGAGTCTTCCTCGCCTAGGAATAATTTGGAGCGCCGCAGGGTGGTCGACTTTCCATCCGGTGCGCTGGACTTGTGTGGGCGAATAACAAACTGAAAGCCTTGTGCTAGTCGGACAGCTACCATTCCGCGCATTACGACCAATGCCCATACACGACGTACCTCATCCGCTGTTGCATGTATATTGGGCAGTTTAACCATGAATGAGCGCATTTCTGTCGGATCCACCACGAAGTCGTAGGAGAACACATCATAGGAGGATTCGAGCTCTGCATTACTGGGGAAGTGCTCCACGGTGAGCGGGAGACAAGAGGGCGTGACCATAGACGCCCATTTAAATTCATGCTTGTACACTGGAACGGGGAAAACGTGTTTCCAGCGGCTGGCCAGTGAAGACTGAGCGTGAGAAACGACCGACTGAGGGCGGGAGGGGTTGGTACGAGAGCTCGTATACGGCGATGAGGATGAAAATGGGACATTAAGAGAATTGAGTGTTGCACTACGGCGCTTCCCGAACATCGCATCATCGCGTGGAGACGTGCTGAGTGGTGAATGTCGGGTGAAGGATCCACGGTGTGGTGCGGGGGAGTCGTCGTCATATGTACGACTAAACGTTGAACGACCGGAAGCAGAATGTATGATCGCCATAGGCTGAGGGGAGCGAGAAATAGACGCTGAGGGTGCAACTGGGATGTTGGGAGTGATTGGAATTCGGATCGAAGGCGTAGATGTTATAAGGCCATTATCCGGAGGAAAGGACGTTAGTGTTGACGTTTGTGGCTCGTTTAGACCACTTTTGAAAGGATTGTAGAACCAAGACGTCGCGAGTTTTGCCAAGCGGGAAGAGGCGGTGGTTGGAGTCGCGCTCTCAGAAGTAAAAGTGGTTGAAGTTTCCATTGAGGTAGATGGAGTAGAGGACACCACAGACCTCATGGAGGACTGTGACGGTGATGTACTGAGACCAGTCATCGAGGGAATTGGGCCGTCATTTCCTTCTGGAGGCAGGTCCATGAAAATCATCCGGGGGCTTTCCTCTATGGGAGCGATACGACTAGAAGCGATGGAAGCTCGTTGCGGCACCATTATCCTCCTCTCGCTAAGGGTCGAAGAACGAAAGCCGGAATTCATGACTGTCCCCCCTGAGCTAGAGGCATACGAGGTCCGGGAGCTCTGAGTCATCCGTGGTATCTCCTTGGAAGCAAATAGTTCCATATCAGCCTGTTCTGCCTCTACAACAGTCGGGGCTCTATCATCCACTATACCCTCTCGTGGAGGTGTGGCTAGCGGATCACGGAATTCAGGAAGGAACGGGACTTCGATGTTCGGGAGGACGTCATTGTCGAGTAGACCCAGCATCTGTATTTCGTGCATTTTGGCTCTTGTAATAAACCTAGATACATCTTCGTGTTGGATAGGGACTGTGAAGAATGATAATATGAAAATTTACCTGTCCCGTCGGAAAGGAAGATCCATTTGCTTGTCCCAGAAGGTGACACCAATCCAGAAAGGTTCCCACCAGAACGTCACCTTCCCTCGTTTTGCCGCGTCATTGGGTACCTCGTCTCCGCCCCAGAGAGGATCGGCGGCACGGCTACCATTTTTCCCATCTTTATCAAGTTTGGGGTCATAGCCTTGAAAGCTAAAGATAGGACTCTGGTGCAATGGTCGCTTCGCAAGAGAAACAAGGTCAAGACCAAAGCCATGATCGAGCATTCGCGTCGTCGTCAGGCGAAGGAGCTGCTTTGACACTCGGAAATAACCTGTGCCCGGAGTAATAAGGATCGTCGCTGCTCCGGTCAAAGACAAAGACCGGTCAATATAGTGAGTTTCGTTCGGGTTCAGAGCAAGGTTTAGCGCCTCAAGAACGGGACCGTCATGAGCGGACGATAACCGTCCAACTAAACGTGCCCGATCGGGTGTTGTGGATTCCATGTAAGCTTGATGGTAATGGTGAGTTAACAAGATATCTCGCTGGAATGCCCAGAACGACTCTTTGAGATCGACTAGGGTAGGCTTCCAGTCATTGATGACTTCGAGGTCTGTTATTACCTTGTAGAAGTCCTTATACCACCTCTCATCTTCATCATGACGGAGGGGTCCTGCCGCGTACTCGAGTTCGAAGGGATCATAGAAGACTCTTGATATCAACACGATGGTAACAGTGTGGTTGGTCCCAGCTTCTCTCCACTTGGCGAACAGAGCTGGCAACAAAGAGTGGATGATCTTCTCATTGTAGCGTTCACCATCTCCAGCAAATTCCCACAATTCACGGCAGACTTGGATGAAGATGGTAACTTTGGCGGACAAGGAACGATAGATGGCTTTGGTCTTTGAAGTTACATAGCCAGCTGATACCTTTGTGCAATGGCCACGATATCAGACCACCCAATCCATTAGGATTGATCTCTGTGCTCACCTTTTTACCACCAACGTAGATGTTCTGGACTTTTGCGGCGATCACACCAATGAAAGATATTTCTTGCTCGACGAACACAGATTGTCCCACGAGGTGTCCACCTAGTCTCCACATATCATTGCGACCCAAGTATTGGTCTTGAAAAGTAAACTCGATATAATCGGCAGAATATTCGTCCTTGTTGACCTTGTGACAATGGTCAGGATCTAGACACGAAGCATCTGCAATGGAGTATACTTTTGTTACTGTAACTTCGGTGTTATTCTTCAGACCCAAAACTTCTGCTGCATTCTTTGGTAGCGAAATCTACGAGAGCTGTGAATGACACCGAGAAGAAAAGGGGGAGATAAGAACCTGGAGAGTAGGTTTTGAGCACCCTTCGTCCTTGGGTACAGTGAACAAGTAACCAGAGGATTCATCTGCTTGCAGTGGTGTCACGCGTAGGACGTCGCCTTCCGCGACACCTGGCCACCAAGACTGATTAAAGATGACTCTGGGCGACTCCTTCACATCATGCACCCAGGAATTCAGAACTTTTGAGTCCCCAAGCCTAAGCGCGGATGGCAAGGTGCTTGCAGCAATGGACTGGACTGTATTAGACCTCCTTCGGGTATACTGTGAGGGGTGTGGGTCTGCAGTCATTACAAGTGAATGAGGTAGTCACGTGATGACATGGGTATTGGAGAGACATTTTACTAGTACGACAACTGGGTCAGCCTCATCAACATTTGTTGTTCTGATTTTCATCCAGTGATTTGACATCTCCTGGCTTCGTATTTGCTTCGTATTTCACACTCTTTGGACATTACACACTCCTTTTCTTCATACAAATCCCCTGTTCGACCGCATAAACTGCCCAGCGTCACAGCCCCAGGATGTCGGAACCCCCCCTGTTTAATGAACACGACACCACCCTTGTATCTGGCTCCAAGTCCGTTTCACCCGAAAACCCATCACCCTCATCCCCAAACCTTCCTACGCTCTCGTTTCCTGACTCTCAACGATCGTCATGCCCTTTCACCAGACGACCTCCGACAATCAGATTCGCGCCGTTACCCAAGGTTGATCCTAGTAGGAGACGATCGATACCACCCCTTGGAGTATCACCACGTTCACGCCGCAAATACGCTCCCCAAGAGGGCCGGTCGCTGCTATGGGCCGTTGACCCAATACCGGAGGAGACTGTCGAGGACCCGATCCTCGTTTTAGGGAGGCTTGTTAAAAAGGCGGGTAGAAAAATGTGGCAGAGAGTAAAAATGAAGGGTACAATGGCAACAACGCAGGAGAAGGACAGTGCCTATGCAAGTGATGTGATTGACATCAAGCCCGACGAACTTTCAGGAGACACGGCAGCGTCGTCGGATGGGACGGAAGAACACGAATCAGAGCTGCATGACAACGACGACAAGCAACCACAGAGAACGTCATGGTCAGCAGAGCGCGGGACGCCTGATATCAGAACTCTTCAGGTACGAAGGAGTACGGGTGACTTGGCGTCGTTCTCCAAGACGTCATTGTGAACTGCATGTACGTGCTTATTTTCTAGCACCTCGTCGAATGCCGCTGATGGTCCAGTATTGCCTAGATTTTGGCCTCGTTCATCCCACACGTTTTTCTTGGTTTTTCGGACATCGCTTTTGATTGCTTTCGTGCCAGTTTAGGATATGATGTCTCTTGGATTTGCCTGCACATTTAATGCCATATGTACTCCCCCTTCTTGATAAATACATTTTACCGTACACACGACTCCGAGCAGGGAATTCGCATGTTTGTTGTCCATGTTTGAGTGAAGCTGTGTCAAAAGGGGCAGAAATGTGCCTCAGCCGAGGGGGACAGCCTGTCGCGTGCAAACCGCGGTCGGTGAGTGATGATTTCCGACTCTTTCATCCTCCTCCATCTGTTTGTGTACATCTCTATTGAGCAGTTTCTCTAGGCGATTGCACTTGCCACTGCCATGTCCTGTACCCCTACGGCGACAGAGTATGCCACGATCACCTCGTATTCAGCGTCCACATTCTATTCTACAGTTACCTCTGTCCAGTCCTTCCAAACCACTGTCACTCAACAATCGTGCATCGCCTCAGGAACCATCGGCTCAAGTGTAGGTTGCATATCCAGTACCCAACAGGTGGCCACCATAGCCAGTGAGTAAACATCCCAATACTCTCCCTTGGTTTTCCCGCCACCCTTTGCAAGCGGGGATATTAATCGAACCACCTGGGGTCGCGTTTTGCATTCCTCAAGGTTCAACATCACATGTACTGACGCTCTATGTAGCCACTGGCTACTACTATGACCAGGTTTCCGTGACTTCTACAGTCCCAATCGTTGTGACTACTCCTACCAAGACACTTTATGCAGCGGATTGTACGGGTGGTGCTAATCAGGAATCGACAACATCTTCTTCACTTACCACTAATAATGCCTTCGTTACTACATCACTTCTCGTCGAGTCCACCCTTCCTTCATCGACTGTTGTCATGGAATCTTCAGCTACTCTCGCAGATGGATCTGTGGTGCAAACCGTCGTCACGTTCGTATCGACGCTACCTGCCACCCAAGTGTATGAGCCGTCTATGGTACCGACAAGTACAGCTTCGCATGGATCCCCAGCCACGATACCCATCATAGCGAGTGTCCTTGGTGGATTCTTTGGCTTGATTGCAATCGTTGGCTCCATTTGGTGGTTCTGGTGCGTTCTTTGTCTCGCTCTGCCATTGATTGCGACTAATTCATGATTGCTATGGCATCACGCAGCCGTCGACGTCGATACTCGTGGGACGATATTTTCGAGAAGGATGAATGTCGTGATAACTACGATCCTACTGCACCGGTTCCGGTCCGTCGCCAGCGTAACCACAGCAAACTTGACCTGAGTGCAGAGCCTAAACCATACCAATATGGTCTCGTCGGGCACGTTGTTCCCCCTGCAGGGTCAGGTTCACCACCGGGATCCCCACGCACTTTAGAGACGCTCAGTCATGCCTCAGCGGCTGGCCGGCACAGCCGCAACACGTCAATATCAGCGATGCCTCTTCTTCAGGGTACTCCTGGGCATGCCTCCAGACCATCCACTGCTGACACGATGCAATTTGGCCAAATTCGGGGGGTGGCTGTCCACGGACATGCAAGTGCCAATACGAGAGTTTCAAACTACTCTGTCAGCAGCTCAGCACCTTTGATTGATGTCCAGTCGAATACACACTCGACATCGAGTGGTTCCCGAAGTGGTCATGGAGATGGTCATGGTTCTTCGGATGGCTTGAATCGTTCGGCATCACTTGTGCAAGTGTCCGAGCGACGTGTGCTGCAGGTCATTAACGATGACCTACCGAGTTCTCCCACCACGCCTCGACCTAATACTCCCAAGGCACATGCGCCTTCAGGATCTGGTAATGTTATCTTACACACGGACGGGGGGAGGGTTGCAGAGGGACCTAGTAGTGAACCTCCAGCTTACTTTCTTTGAGCTTGACAGTATCTGGGACTAGGGTTTTTGGATGATGGGACTTTTTTTTAGCAATGTGATGACTAAGCCATTGTTTTTGGATGTTAGCGTTGATTTGCTTCCGGTAACCAAATGAGGTAATCGCTCCGGCCATTGTCAATGCTTTTGTATTTGGACACCAAGCAGGAGAACAATAACGGTCCAGTCAATGGGCGGGAATATTCACCCAAGTATAAAGACTGGGTATCGACGACCACCCATGTATCTCACTTCTTGCGTCGTTCCTCCTTTTCCCTTGTCACGTTCATCCATCTGGTGCTGGGTCACCTCATCGTTCATTTCATCAAGTCCTGTTGCCTTTCCTTTGATTAATACACAATCACCCACATAACTATACAATGGCACCCATCAAAAGTTGTGAGTTATCCATACCCTCCCCTCGTTTCTCGGCCTGACATCCCCGCAGATATTTTCTTTGCTCTCAATGCTGTCCGTGTATTGAGTATCGTATCACTTCTTCTCGTCTTTGCAAGCAGCATCTTTGTCATGGTCAAAGACATCGAAGCTGTCAACTCCTTCGAGGCTGCCAAACAAAGTAGCAATACCACTCAGCAAGATCTCCTCAGCTGTGACTATATCGAGTTCGTCATCTTCATGTCCTGTTATTGTGTGTCGCATCCTAACCCCCTTGACTAGGAACAGTACTGTACCCAATCAACTTGGCGGCGTCTTCTGGGCCATTGTCAACCGTCTCCTTATCATCTTCCAAGTCGTGATTTTGATTATGTCCGAAGTCGGCTGGCCCGCTGCTTTCTTTGACCGCTTCTTCCCAGTCCTTGGCACCGGGTTTGGTCTTGGTGCCCTCGGTATCTTTCAGGGACTGTAAGTTTTGTTTTGTCTCTGACGTGACACCCCTTCTTATACTTCACCCCAGTATTGGTGCTGCAGTTCTCTCCCAACACGTAGATGATTTCGCCTTCGTTTCCGCCTTTTTCCTGTTTGTCATTGGTTGCATGAATATGCTCCTTGGCCTCATCTTCCGGGAGTCGGCAAAGGAAAGGCGCTCTATCACCTCATGGCGGGATGGTAACAAAGATGTCCTACCGACCCACCTACCACCCGCGGCGAACCTTAACCGTTCAGCAACTGCCAGTTCAGCACAGTCTTACCTTTCCTCCACCGTGTGCGACGAGAAGGCTCGCGATCTTGCTGAGTTTGGTGCGGCCCGCAGCCGTGTTGGTTATGGCTTCGGTCGCCAAGGAGAAAAGGCAGCGGGAATGAAAGGTTTGTCGGGATTACTTTCCATAATTCCCACCATTGTCTAAATATAACTGCCATGGTAATACAGGTTTCCTCATCTCGAAGCCAGTCGAAACGTTGCCGCGTTACGCTGCTCGCCCAAGTAGTGCACCTTCCACCTCTTCGCGTTCTCCTTCGCCTCGCCCGCACTTCACCTCAAGTGATACTGCCATCTAATGATCTGAAACGATCAAGGACTTATGAAGGTTGGATGACCCCACAGACTTTGTAGCTGACCGCAGTTCTATGACTATTGAACTCTTTCCTCACGCCGTTCAGCTCCCGTGTTCACCTATTTTACAGTAAAGATGCTTTGTATTTTGCACTTGTGTAGCTCTATCCCTGGCGAAAATGTTTTATTTTGTAAACGTTTTATGTCGTACGATGGCCAAGAAGGAATGACTACCATCTTTCTTGGAGTCATTGCTGTAGTCTGCCTAAGGGTGACTACGTATTTATTGAATCGATCGCATTTACGTTGCTATTGGCCTCCACGAAATCCATCATATAGTCTACGAGCGCTTGAACATTGCTTTCCGTGACTGCGTTGTAAAGTGAGACCCGGACGCCTGAAATCTGATTAGCCTAAAAGCCATAAGATGGTTAAACCGGGTCAACATACCTCCAACCGATCTTCAAGATCACCGGTCTGGAGTCAGAAAATACATTAAAAAATGATCAAGGAGAGATCTCACCTATGCCCTCGTAGCCCTTTCATATTTCGTGCCTCAGCACCTGCGATAAATTGGTCTAATTTGCCGTCACCAACGACGTCGAAGACGATGTTCATCTGACTCCCGGATCCCTCTCTGACTTTTCTTCTAAATACTCCTCTCTGCATTCCTTTATCCAATGCATGGTATACCTTGTTGGATTTATTTGTAGAAAACTGGGCATAGCTCTCCATTGCGGCATCCCCGAACTCGCATACCATCCGTTTAAGAACGAGGCCAGTGATATAGATAGATAATACGGGCGGAGTATTATACAGGCTGTGGTTATCGGCCAGGGTGCGATATGCTGTGCACATGGGGACAGGGATGGTGCCACTCCGAGCGGCTTTGTCCACGTCGACGAGGCAGTCCTTCCTGACGATGACTATGGTCAACCCAGCTGGACCGAGGTTCTTCTGGGCACCCGCATAGATGATCGCATGGTCTGCGAGACGCGGGATAGGGTGCGACATGAACGAGGAGGAGTAATCCCCTACGAGAGGGGGATTCTCGGGCAGGAGGTGGAAAGGGAACGAGGTCTCCCTCCCCTCCTCGCGGGCAAACTCGACCCCAGCAACAGTCTCATTGGCACAGTAGTAAATGAGCACCGGGTTTTCCGAGAACTTGTAGGTGTCGTTCTTGTGACTGGGTATGTTGTCGAACTTGCCCTGCTCCGAAAACTTCCTCGAGTCAACGACCACATTGAGCTCGGCACCACCCAGCCTCTTCGCCTCCTTCGCTGCCTTGTCGCTCCACGATCCTGTTACCACGTAGTCCATCGTCCGCTGCTCTGATGTAAGTGCAGGGTACCGTTCATGATGCAGCGCGAGCATGTTCAGGACAACAGCCGAGAATTGTGCACAACCTCCTCCCTGAGTGAAGAGGATCACATGGCTGTCTGGAACCTTGAGAAGTTTCCTGATGTCAGACTCGACACCTCGGATATAGTTCTCGAACACCTTCGAACGGTGCGAGATCTCAGCGATGCCGATGCCAGTATCTTCAAAGTTCAATAACGCTTCTCCGGCCTCCCTCAATACCTCTTCTGGCAGCGCGGATGGGCCTGCACCAAAGTTGAGTGCGCGTGGTGTCATCTTCGATGTAGGAGGGCCCTTGGAAACAGGAGTTTATAACTTAATGTCTGATATCGGGATCGGAGGTGTCGGCAATTGGTTGATCTCAAGTACCTGGAATCAAAATCGGCCGGCGATCAAATCTAGATTTTCGGATGTGCTAGCTAGTTACATACTGTCCTTTTCAGGCAAGTTGGTCACGTGGGAATTTTATCCAAAAGAAAACACCCATCGATTCTCGCAAAAGCGATTCAGGTTGACCGAGCGGTTGTGGACACGTTTTTGTCATATCGGTATTTCGGGGCATCGGGAGTCCATGCTCCAGCAATTACTGACCTGCCACACTGCGGACATGCGGCAAGGGGAGACGAAACACATTCTCTCGATTTTCAACAACTGCGTCAGTACTAGTAATGGTAAGTCGCTTTCCTAAGATCTGATCTTTTATATTTAGAATTTTGGACAACGACGATACGGGCGCAGGAGATCGACGACAATAACAGCTTGAAATGATACCCACGTATGATGGTGACATCGACGGGAGTGTGGGGATGGGATATTGATGAACACAATTACGAGTCTCACCACATTGCAGGACATCGACGAACATCATGACGTACACGCAGTGATGACAACGGCGACGAGGGTGCAGGCGCGGTATATCGAAGACCACGGCGTCGACAAATCGTGCCAGACAACGACACCCACACATGACGAGGTGGAAGTGATGGGTGCGGGTGCAGAACATCGACGACGCCTACATGTGACAACGAGCGATGAGTGCGACGGTGCCACCCATGCACGATGACGACGAGGGTGCAGGCGCGGGATATCAACGAGTATGAGGAACAAGGCGACGAATCGCATCCAGATAATGACACCCGCGTGCAACGACAGCCATGAACACGATGACGCCACTCACGCATGACGATGATGACAAGGGTGCGACTGCGGGATATCACAATCACGACGAGGGTGTGGAATGCGGGCAATACTGATGACTGCTTCGATAGACCCTGTGTGCACGCCTACCAGTGCGCGAGATTTCTCGTGTTGGTGAACTTGCACGTTGGGTCATCGATGCAGTGTCAAGCCACTAACGATGGTGGTACTATTGCTAGTCTCCACGTTCTTTGTATCATGAACTGCTGCCGCTATTGCATACGATCTCGAAGCAGGGAGGTGAATCCCAGCTCGTTGTCCTTGGTGGAGGAACCGCTTTCTATTGACGGCAGTGTCTTTGAAGTCTTGGCTGGTATCTTTAACAAACCCATCGCTGGCAACACTGTCGTCCCCATGCACAAGTCAGATTTTCTCAACGGTACCAGCTGGTAGTCAGCTACTGAGTTCTAATCAAGTTGGGTAGCAGATGTGCACACACTTAGATTTAGGAAGTCAGCATTACTAAACCCCAAAATTCCAAATTGCATTATCCATCTACTAGTCAACTGTAATCAGATTCTTTGAATTTTTTCGATTCGAGCGGTATCTTTTTTATTGAATTCCGTTGAGATAAAGCCGACCAGAGTTTTTTTTTGGCAAAACTCCCGTAGCCAACTTGCCCGAAAAAGACGGTAGCTATGTATGGACCGACTACCGGCCGACGGAATATAAATAACAACTAGTAAAGATGTATCGTATGTTATACATAAAATGTCCGGTCATACAAGCCATACTCGCATGTAAAATCAAACAGTCGTGAAAGTTCAGAGATGTACTGAATCAGTACTAGAAATCGAAGCCCATCGTATCAGGCATGTCCCACAGGGCTACCGGTTGGACTATCACCCTGTTGCCAGATCTCTTTCAAAGGTTCAGGGTCAGACTTGTGTACAGCACTATTGATGAGTTCGACATTTTCATCCTCTTCGCTCTCTCGAGGATAACGCGAGCCTCCATGGGAGGCTACTGTAGGCAGGACTTCCGGTTCATCCCGGGGAACACGTGGTGAATATGGTAAGTGTGACGTTGGCGAAGCAAGCGAGGGATAGTACTGTCGATAGGCAAAATACGCAATGAAGATGCCCAAGAGCGATCCGGCCACAACGTCTTGGAAGTGATCTATGAGGGGTAGACTTGAGTAAACATCATAGAAAGAACGCAATAATGCATACGCCTGTAGTCCATGGTGCGAGATATAGCAACAAGGGTTGCTCCAGCAAGTGGCGTTACGGATATCCAAGCTTTGTGCTGATGATCGCGGATTTGTCAAGGTAGGAAGCGAAAGCATTGGGACAGTACAAACATACCGTATGCCCTCTCTTGTCAAAGAGATGCATTTTCCCCGCTAGATAGAAAGACAGGAATCCAAGGCCAGCAAAGGAAACTATCATCGAACTGCATGAGTCGTGCAAGAATGGCTGATAAAATGGACAGATACGTACGACTGGAATGACCACTGGGGAAGCTGCGCCAGCCATCGATCATGATCGATTGGTCTGTCTGAGTACAGATAGCGTCGGTCAATAGGCCATAAGTTGGGTCCTGAGAGCCCGAAATGGGTATGCAACGAGAGAGTAAGTCTGAAACTGGTTTAGGGCATGCCAAGTTACAGTGATGAATGTCGAACTTACCGGGTCGAGGGCGACCAGTGGTTATCTTAGAAAATTGCGTGATCACGCCAGCCATGGACAGGCTCAAAATCACTGTAATGGTCGTTCAGCTCAAGAGTGGATGAAGCACGCTGTCGTTACCCACAGCCGAGTAGACTATTGTGGAAATCCCAGAAAGAACGGATGGTGATTATGTTGGTGCAAAGTTGGATGACAATAGGGGACACAAGTGCGATAAGATAGAGTGCCCAATCCTACCGGACGGGTATGAGATATGAGTGACACAATGAGATTGGTCGCAACGTACTGGGACACGTTCATGAACAGCATAACTGCGTTGTCACAATTAGTCAACGTTTGGGCTGCATCCTAGACGTTAAACGTACGGAAAACGTATCCTGTGAGGCAAATGACAGTCATGTGGCTGGCAATTTTGAAAGCTGATATAACTTACGACTCGTCATTGACGGAAAACTCTCGCCTGAAACCGTGAACATTATTTAAAGCGTAAAATATCCCTCTGAACTATATGTGAGGAACTCGTGGTGATATGTTGGCGAGCAGGGGACGTACGCCAATGTAATAGTGAGGACCCTATAGGGCGAATGAGCAGACTGCCTGACCAAGGATCTACAGAGCGCACCAATCAGGGGCATAGGACTTGAGCAACTTAAGACGCCTTTTGTTGTCTGTCCTCTTGGTGGTGGTATTGGTGGGGTTTCTAGAGAAGAAGTTACCTCCCGCCATCGTTGAACATTTGCAGAAAAGGGACGGCCTCAAGGCATTTATACATGATTTTGCGTGTTCTCACAGCCACGGACACTATCCGCAGCGGGCTTGGCAGCAACACGTTGAGCCATGTCGCTCTACACCCTGTCACAGACATTTGAATGGAGACCCGGTAAACCGTTTCACCCTGTGCGACCACAGCTATTCAATCATCCGCATGCACAGATTACGACTCGGTGCTGGAGCGGATAGCCACCACTGACATCATTGAGCCAGAGTTAGATCCTTTTCCGCCACGCAAAGCACTCATCTCACACCATCCAATTCCTAGTATACAATGGGGTCAGCTCAGGGATATGATCAAGTATAAACTGGAGCAGGTGCTTTCATCCATCCACGTCCAAGCTTGATTTGACGCCATCCATCCAGAACATTGCCGTCTTCCTTTCAGATGCAGAGCAAGGTCCACAGATCATCGAGGCTGAGCCACCAAATGTTGGCACGCCCGATAGCGCTGGCAACTTGAGACTAGCCCCTTTTCCTCCTCGCAAACGAAATGATCTGAACCCTGTCGACACGCCGAAGGTATATATGAACCGAGAAGAAGCCAACGAAATGAAAGATGCTATCTTCAAGCAACTTCATGAATTCGATGAGTGCGTGACCACCGTCACTGCTGAGGCTGTTTACTGAGGACAAATTTGCCCAGAGACCCTCCATTTACAATTCAACGCGTCTGTGAGCTTTGCGTCTATCCCAAACGGTACTACAAGGCCATTGGCAAATACCTCCGCGCGGTCGAGAAATCGCTTCTGGTGACATCGGCATGGAATTCATTCCCACCAGAAACACCTCAAAATGGCCTCTCGTTAGGGGGCATATCTACAAGTCCGACTATGCAACCCGTACCCACTACTCCCATGTTCTCACCCATCCCATTCCTGCATGGTGATGCAAGACGGTCCAGATCACATAGTCCACCACCCTCACCCCTTATGCTTGGTGTCATGGAAACATCTGAGAATGTCGAACCCCTGGACGAAGAAATGCCGCAACGAGCGATAGGGCTAGTTGACGAGCTTGATGATCCTGGACCTGGGCACATGAGCGAACATCCGACTGCTATCACAGCGGTAACCACCAGTCGTAGTCGTCCTTTCATAGACAGCCTGGAAAATAGATTCGTAAGGGAGGGGAAGGACGTGCAAGGTGGGACTGCGATGGCAGTTGATGGTTCCGATGACAAGGAAAATAAGGAGTAACTTATTGAAATAAACATGTTAGAGCTGCCAGTGCACCTACATGCTGAATGACATACAGTCTAACAAAGGTCGCGCTTGATCTTCTCTAGCATCGCGTTCATTCGTAGTTTCATGTCTGGTTGACCTTTGGGGTGACGGGATGGTCTGTCAACTTGATTGTCTTTGGGGTGTCCGGGTCGCTTGCCGTGAGTGTGGAGGGTGCTCGGGGAATAAGCTTGCCTCGTCAGATCACGCAGGGATGTTTTACTTGTAGACGAAGAGCCCGCTGGCTGGTTGTCTTGAGGGGCTTCTGTGTGGACAGGGTCCTTCGCCTCAGAGGGCGCCTCTCGATGAAAGCTGGGCAACCCTTCTCTTTTCTTTTGCACTTTCCACTGGTTCTTTAACTTTTTGGTATCGACCCATGATTTTTTGAGTTTCTTGGCTATGATATCCATTCAGTCCGGTAATCCAACGATGAGAAATACCAAGTTTACCTCGGTTCTTGGGAAGATAAGAGAAAGTGGGTGGTTTTTTGTGTTTCCCCTCAGTGGTAGGAGTCATATTAGATGCTGAGTCATGCAAGATCCGACTCTTTGACTACAACTACCATTACCTCGTCGCATGAGTTTGCAGAATCTCAATACCACTGGCGCGTATCTCATCCTGGCTGCTGACACCTTGCATTGCTGATTTGCGATCTTTAGATCCTTTTGCTGATGAGGGTGACCCCCTCGCACAGACCGCTGACGTCGGATCCGAGAAGCACTATCTCCACATCCGTATCCAGCAGAGGAACGGTAGGAAAACTCTGACTACGTTGCAAGGCTTGCCAAAGGGTCAGAGTGCACAATCCATTCGCTTCCCTAGTCGCTCACGTGTCCTTCCAGAATACGATCCTAAAAAGTTGTTGAAAGCCTTCAAGAAGGTGTGTCATATCGCATGATTCGCAGTCTCCGTAGCCCCTAATCCACGACTAGGAATTTGCCTGCAATGGCACTGTTGTCGAAGACACCGAGATGGGCGAGGTCATCCAGCTGCAAGGCGACCAACGAGTTAAAATCTCGAACTTCCTTGTGGAGAATGGAATGGACAAGAGCACCATAAAGGTTCATGGGTTCTAGTTGATCGTGCAAGTTACTGGGTGGATCTGGAATAGCACACATCTTTACCGTGAGGTCGATTTCTTTGCTGCAAGGTGACCACGCATCCACTGTTTCATTAGTATTGCGTTCCCCCTTCGGTACAATGTATCACCAGGCTGTCATTGCGAGTAGATTTGTCTCGGATTCGGAAGTTGCACAGCGAACGAAGTCCAGGTCATGCAAAAAGTGTCTGAGCAGCGAGTATCCAGTATCCAGTTTGTCTCCACGCTACATCGCTGAGGTTTGTCCATCCGGCCCGATGATCCTTGAAGTGTAAGCCGACTAAGATCAGGAAACCGAGTGGCCGTCGAATATACGACACGCCCCCTCAACGAGACACGAGAGAGGGACCGTGACAAGTGATACCAGTACGTCCGGTGCGGAAAGACCAAATGAACAAAGGAGGAATGAGAAAGTGTGTGTCGTCCAGACATGCTGATACGGGCACGAGGCCGCGAGTACTAGCAATGAAATGAAATAACATTAAATTATAAACTGTTCGGAGGGGGGAGGGATTTGTGATTTGTGAGAGTCATGGCTCAGGCCACCCTCACACTTCTTTTTAACGGACTCTTTTGCGCTACGGACTGATCCCTTTAAATTATTCACTCATGGGCGCTCTACCATAGTCACTATACCTTTGTGTTTACTACGTTACAGGCTAGATACTACAGACTTGATACTTACATTAGAACTGTATGGTTCTTATGTACATAGTAAGTGCGCGTTCATGTCGTTCGGGGCTTTGAGCAAGTTGTACCGTTAGCTATCAATTATTCTCACTCTTCCCCTCCGGTACTCGGTTTCGTCCGTCATTCCGTTTCCTTGCCCGTGACGTGATTGAAGTCAGCTGCTTCAAGAGAGAGGTAATGGTGTATTGCAGTTGCTATACAAAGTACAGGAAAGGTGACGGCACAACGCTCAGACGAAAAAGATATTGAGGTGATGACAAGGCATAGGAAAGGACGCATGTAGGAACACAACTCAGCATAGCCACCTCTACACTCCCATCGTTGTGTCTTTCAAACTCAGTGCTTCAGTGCCCACTTAGCACCGTTCTAATTCTATTGGTTATAGCTGACATCTGAGGGCGCTCCTGTGCATTATGGCTCCAGCATGTGACGCATAAATTCCACCATTCTTCTGTCATGCGAAATACAGTAGATTCTTCACTGGGATGTTCTGGGGGTCCCCGATCGATCCGGATTCGGATACTACGATATGGAATATCATGGAAGGGCTCCTTCCTCGTGAATAGTTCCTGCGATCATCATTGTCCAATGGAATGTCGGAGTAATGACTGATAAACATACTAATGTTGTCATACCGAAGGCCCACACGTCACCTTCAGCGGTGGCAATCCCTCCTTGATCAATGGATTCTGGGGCCATCCATCTAAGCGTGCTTTCGCCAGCGATACCCTTGGGTACAGTGTCGATCAAAGGGGAAAAAGAGTTGCCGAAGTCAACTATTTTGGGGTGACCATCGCTGGAGATCAAGACATTTCTCTGGTGAAACGATCATGATAAAGCGAGGTTATTTGGCTGAGAACTCTGAAACCTACCCCCTTGAGATCTCCATGAAAAATGGCCCTTGGCCTGTGGTTATGTAAATAGCATATCCCATCTGCAATCCCCCCTAACTGAAGGCAACCAATGTAAACACCAAGGCGGAACGACTTCGTCTCAACTCACCAAAGGACAGGGGTCAACCTCTTTATCTTGGACATATTCATATGCATTGCCCAGCTCCATCCAAGGGGTCACCATATGTATCTTAGAGTCCTTAACAAAGAAGCCCAGTAATGGAAGAATATTGTCATGGTCAAGTGAAGCAATGACTTGCGACTCGTGAAAGATGCGCTGAAAAAATCAACGTTGTACAGACGTATTGCCGCAAATGGGGAAAAATACCTCGTTGGATTGATTGTCATTAGCAAAACGAACAACTTTGACTGCAACTATAATTCCCTTGGAGAGGAGAATGCCTTGGTGTACGAGGGCACTCCCCCCAACGAGTGGGTTGGTGCCAAATTTGACACGTCCGCTAAGATTGGTGGCAGATATGGAATTGTGGCACAGCTCACGCATACAACTATGAGGGGCACAGAAGGAATCGTCCCGATCAGCACGGTCATTGAGGTTGACACCGTGTTCTGAGGTTTTCTGGGATACTTGCTGAAGTAAAGGTGTCATGTCCATGGAACAGAAGGAATGCAGGGTTATACTCACTGGTGTACAGATTTTATAAGGTCGGGGCTAGTTATTCACCCTTTCACCGGAGTTCATTGCTCCACGTTGTTATCTTACCCTTAGGGAACGCATTTGAATTCATGTTACGTCAGGCCGTCACCCACACTGCTAAGTATTCGTACTCACCAAGTTCCCACACAAATCCTCCATACTCCAGCAATTGTACATCCTGCATTTATCCAGTCTCCCCCACATCTGCAAAATCGACAAGCGAGATGGCTCTTTTTGCACTTGAGGGAGCACTCTCATTGGTCCTCGGCGGTCTAAATGACACCTTACAGCATGAATTTTCCAAATGGAGGGTGTCATGCCTCGAGGTTCCTCAGGTAGTTTCGCAGATAGGGAAACGAAAGATCGGGAGGAAGACTGTCATTCCTTACCTATTACGTCACTTACCATAGTTACATCAAAGGAAACTGATCACTATCTTCCAGCTCATATCACCAAAAGACCTGCAATATCATGTGGGGCATTTGCATGGAGGCTGTACGAATCAATTCGATATGAACTTATTCAGTGTCTCGAGTGTGGTGGCCTGGGGGAATGGAAGGTTTGGAATGAGTTGTTGGCTCCATGAAGTAGGTGCGACCAATTATTGGACTGCACATAAGACGGTGATGCCATTATGTCAAAAGGTAGGCACAAATAACTATGCAGACTCCAGTATACATGCACCATCAGAACTCTGCTACGAGCACTGTACGTCACAAAACTCACTTCATGGACGGCCATATCAGCCGTAAACAGTTACTATAGATAGGCTACACAGGTTCCATGGTGACTATTCTTGTGCACCACGGACATTGACCTCTATGCCAGTCCAGGACTTGTAGTTCCGGCCGGGCCCTTCCGATGTGTGCCAGACAAGGTGTCGGACATTCCATAACTAAAACATCAATTCTGGGACCGAGATTAAGATTTGCTGAGACTTGATTAGGAAAGGGACATCCGCATTGAAAGGACTTTGCCCATCCATTCGAGAATTGTTCCGAAAATAGGGCTATCCTGGAGATGAACCCTTGCAAATGGCAGAGTCGCCCGGGCTGTCATTTAATCATCGAACTCAGCCAAGGATGTTATCGTTGCACATGACCTGCTGTTTCTCTGTTCAGTTTTGTTACCTATGCGGAATGCGGTGGAAGATATGGCATTGTCGACGGTGAGATGAAGACCACCTGATTAATGACCCCCAAAAGACGGGGTTTCAATGAGTTCGGTGTGCAAGACGTACAAGTTTGACCCGCTCTCCACGGATAGAGGCGCCGCGCTTTAGCTTTAATCATGAGTGTCAGAATTGCCATTGGAAATTTGGGTGTGGAGCTAGTACTTGTGAAGAATGCAGTGACTTCTTCAACTGTATCTGATGGTAAGTCATCCCGGACAACATGTCCGAATTTTCATGATGGCCCAATCGGCGTTGCACCGACTGCCAAGCTGTGGTGACCCTGCATGTTGGAATGAGCAACTGATTGGAACGACGAGGATGGATTAGCTGACTACGCTAGGAATAGCTCAGATATAAACAGATGTAAATACCCCTGGGCATGTGAACACGCGGATTACATGAGCGAGTAGAGCGTACACCAGTACATCTTTACCTAGTCCTCCAGTCGCTTGACATCTACTGAGGCCACCTACAAACCTTCCCTCTTCTTGGTCCCCACTGTGCTGCAGCCAACCACCTTTCTTCACTGCAGACAATATACTGTCAATGGATTGTAAGGGGATCAAGATTAATGAGAGTGATCGACGGGCTTTCAGGAGGTCGCGAGTCATGGGTTGCATCAGTGGGCTTTCTTGTACCCGACTCGGGGCCTGGTTGTGCTTGTTCGAAATCGTTTGGAACCAGTCATGCGGCAGCCAGATGCGGTGATTCCGAGTCGGGGCCATGTTGACTTTTCGAGGCTTTTGCGAAATGAAGAACTGCAAGTGAGGATTGGTCGGGTGTGAATCATTTATCCCGGATGTCTTTGGCTTCGTCATGTTCCTCGACCAGGTGGGGTAGTCCTCATCGGCATTCGCGAGTACTGGTGGCTGTCTCTTCAAATAGTTCAACCCCGAAGGTGCTGTTCCCGATGGACGCAGCAGCGGTTAGTTCTGGCGAGGATGAAGGCGGTACCATGCAGTGGCTTAGCGTGTCTGTTGGCAATGACTTACTTTCCTCTGTTTTTGCGGGCTCCTTTACGATGCATCTGCGCTGTACCTACTAGGAGAGAAAGGAAGACATGATGTTCGACAGAAATAAATGAGGACGGAGAAGGTGGGATGACTTTCTACTATGTCAACAGACTGTTGTAAATCATCTGACGCTCACGGCTCTCGCGGAGGGGGCACTGGTTACTATAGAACTTCTATGGTGAAATCCAACTCTCTAATCGCCACCAACACCTCCAACAACCGACTGGCACCTTGCATGACTGACTTGTACTCACTTTAGATCTTTTTGCCGATGCAGAGCGATTGCCTCGGATCCGGGGGACTCATCCACATGCGTATCCAACAGAGGGATGATAGTAAGACTCCGAGGGTTGCCAATAGGTCAAAGTGCACGACCCTCCCCTCCACCTGCTTCACCCGTGGCTCATATGACCTTCCAGAATATGATCCTAAAAACTGTTGAAGGCCTTTCGGAAAGTGTGTCGCATCGTATCAGCCCCTGTACCACGCCCAGCCCACTACCCAGGAAATTTACTCCAATGGAACTTTTGTCGATGATGCCGAAATGGGCGAGGTCATAGCGCTAGAAGACGACCAACGAACCAAAACTACGAGCTTCCTTGTGGAGGAGGGTATACCAAGGAGCATAATGGTACATGGGCTCTGGTGGATCGTGACTTTGGTTATGACACATCTTCACCATGAGATCTGCACTGCAAGATGACCTCACATCCAATGCTTCACTAGTTTTTCGTGTTCCCTCTTAAGTGCACAATGTACTACACCGGATGATGTCGTGTCATGCAAAACGTCTGAGTAGCGAATGTCCAGTTTGTGTCCACTCTCCTTAATCTACATCGCACGTGCCCGAGTAAAAGCCACGAGTGGATGAAAGGGTATGACTTAACTTTCAGAGGTGGTGTGATGTAACGCTTGCACCTGTGGCACCCTTCACTTGATTTTGTCCAGTGGCCTGTATAGAAGCCATCAGCTAGGAGGCCAGTGAAGGCCGGGCAATCAAAATACCTGTTGAATCCTCCGCGACTAGCGACATGGTTAGCTTTGGCTTACAAACGAAGAGGAGGTGAACTGTACCGATTCATGTATTGACGCCAAGTTCTGATCTTCTTGACATTGGCGGCGCCTTCTTGGTTGCCTTCGACGCGTTTTCCCTATAAGTCACGGTCGGTGGGTGAAAAGTAAACTAATGGCACCATACATGTCATACCTTGGTCGATCCGAATCCTGAAAGCCCCATGGCAGCCATCATGGCCTCGTCATCAGCATTGGTGACGTCCATTTCTTCGCCTTCTTCGGGACCAGCATTCAAGTCGAGGTCCTGTTTCGACATGGACGCCTCTAAGAAAGAATTCGCCGTGAATGTGTGTCAGTGATACAGGAAGTGAAAGTGTCCCCACGTGGTGACTGCATCTGCTCTGACGCCAGCTCCGCATCGTGTTCGTCCTGGTGGCGAGCACGATGTGTGGTTCCCTTCGTGCGGGCATCTGCGTCGTTCGTGGAACCTCTGTCGGGTGTTTCATGGCCATGCCTGTCGTCCCTTTTACTGGACCGTCTTTCATCCCTTGGATCTGACTTGCGATCGTCGCGGTCGCGATCACGTCTATCGTCTCTTTTCGAAGACTTGTGGTCTCTGTCCTTGCCCCTCTCTCTGTCGTGTTCGGCTCTGTCTTTTTAGTAGGCCATATAAGAATGATAAGATACACCGTTGAATGTGCCACATACCCCTTCTTGGGCTGCGAGATCGCCTTGGACTTGGGGTACTGTCTCGTCTGCGTGTACTGTCACGATAGTTGCTCTGCCTACCGCTCCTAGAGTAGCGATCTCTGTCTCTGTCGCGGTATCTGTCACGGTCTCTGTCTTCCCGTTCCCAGCTGCGTTCGCGCCGCCTGTAGTCGGTCCTGGAGGACATGAGGGTGACGAGCAAAGGTTGAGATCACATGACCTATCATGTCCAGAGCAACCACAGTTGCGAACAGTCAGTCTCGATATTCTGTGTCTTGTCTATTCTGACCTCCAATTAGATGCCAGGAGACACATCTTAATAGAAAATGTGCCCCGGACTGCCCTTGCAGCGGACATTCGAAGGACAATCCGACAGGAGCGAGTCGTCGGCATCGATGACAGTGGGGCTCAACTACACCATACTTGTCCCTCCTGCTTACTCTCTGACCAGTCCAGATTGACCTCTATCGCTTCACCCCAAATCGCCGTGCATACCTGATTCTCTCCCATCCTGACTTCCTCCAGAAGAACATTGCAAAACTCGAAAAGTCCTCGGTCGGGGGGCTCCTTGTCAATGCTTACCCGGCAGATCTGCCTACTGTGAATACCGAATTGCGAGGTGTCAAGGGTCGCCAATTGGCCGCCAAGCGGGGGGCTATCACTGGTACTGGGCCATCTGGAGGTGTCCCAAGTAATGGGAGACATGTTTGCATCAGGGGCTTGCCGCCCAAGGTCTCCCCCGAAAGCATCGAGGAATACCTCCAAAAGTTTGGACTAACCAAGTTGGACGATAAGACGGAAGTTTACCAGGTGCCCCTGTAAGTGCTTCTCCTCATCGTAAGTTCAAGCGGTGACTATTGAATCCAGACCGGAAGGTGCATTCTCGCTGTACTCGAGACACCTGCTACGGACGCAGTCGATATCTGATTCTTATCATATCGTACGACGAATACACATGAGCTACTTTCAGCCAGAAGTGTTTGGGAAGAAATTTCAGGTGCACGCCTCTGTGGTCCGTTGAGCTGCATTGTAGTCAGGCCTCGTATTATGTCACTGTTAATCACAGCATAGAGAGCACAAGTACATGTAATGAAGCTACAATAGGTCCTCACATTCTATCTGGCTCGTCATCCAGGCGTGAACGAGGACCCTAGAGGATAGGTCGGTGAGTGCAGAATAGGGTAGGAATGTGGTACAAACCAGTCTGAACGCGTCACCGTCATCATCGGGTGACCGCGCACGTTTGAGCGTTGTGGTGGTGGTCTCCGTGTCTTTCCATTCCCCACCACCGGTAGCAACTGCTCCAGGGCCATCCTGAGCGTCAGCATACCGTTCTTCGAACTCTCTCCTCCTCTCCAACTGAGCCTGAGCACCCCATCCTCCCCGGCCAGGGTCGTAGTCTGTTCTGTGTTCGTCACGAACTTGACCGCCACTCTTACCGCGACCAAACTGCCGACCTTCCTTGTAGCCGAGATCAAGATCGCAACGTATGATGCGCTCGTCAAGTTTTGTACCACTGATATACTTCATGCACGCAAGTGCCTCTGCGTGTGTATAATATTCCACGAAACAGAATCCACACGGTGTTCTTCAGGGAACGTCAGTCATACTCAACGATGAAGGGGTAGGAAAAGACCACACCGGGTGTTGCGATCGAGACCCATGATAATACGTTTGATGCCTCCGCCATCCTCTGGACTAGTGCACTTACTAAACAACTCATATATTTGTTCTTCTGTGGTGTAGAAACTCAAATTACCGATCTGAAATGGTTGGTGAGCCCCGACAGACATGTCAGGTGGAATAACGCACATAGAGCGTCGATGACTTGGCAAGCAAGTCCTGCTGCCTTCCCCTATCGAGTCTGCTCTGCGAGTCCTTGTAGTTGGACGGTTGGTCGAGACACTGGACGATGTGGGCCATGACAGCGAGTGTCGACAAACCCCGTCGACTTTGTGGGTGAGTCCATAGAAGGAAGGTGTTTCTCATCACCCAAGTGAACGCGTCACCAATGGACTTGTCTTGTCCAACACCATGGAGGTATGTTTTGGTTTCTGTGCTGGAACAAGCATTGACCTTTCTTTCTGCAGGAGCCCACCTTCGACTCAGTCGCGACTGAAAAGTCTGCATTGTACAGGGAGCTCCAGGAGGAAGACCTCTACACCAAGTACAAGAAGCTCGAGCGTCATCTCGACCTCCTCGAAATCCAGGAAGGCTACATCAAAGACGAACAGGCCAACTTGAAGCGCGAGCTTATTCGTGCTCAGGAGGAGGTCAAACGAATCAAATCCGTCCCACTGGTCATCGGCCAGTTCCTAGAAGCCATCGACCAGCAGACTGGTATTGTTGGCTCAACCACCGGGTCAAATTATGTCGTGCGCATCTTGTCAACGTTGGATCGTGAACTGTTGAAACCATCATCTTCTGTCGCCCTCCATCGGCATTCAAATGCACTCGTCGATATATTGCCCCCAGAGGCAGATTCATCCATTGCCATGCTTGGCAAAGAAGAGAAACCAGATGTAACATACTCTGATGTCGGCGGAATGGACACGCAAAAGCAAGAAATCCGTGAGGCTGTCGAACTCCCTCTCACACATTTTGACCTGTACAAGAAAATCGGTATCGATCCTCCGCGAGGAGTGCTACTCTATGGCCCTCCAGGTACGACTTGGACGTGTCCCTACGTCTCATTCCTTCTGACCACTTCTCCAGGAACCGGAAAAACCATGCTCGTGAAAGCCGTCGCGCGCCATACTACTGCCTCCTTCATTCGTGTGGTCGGCAGCGAATTCGTGCAGAAATACCTCGGTGAGGGTCCTAGAATGGTCCGAGACGTCTTCCGTCTGGCTCGTGAAAATGCACCTGCTATCATTTTCATCGACGAAATCGACGCCATCGCAACGAAACGTTTTGATGCCCAAACTGGCGCTGACCGTGAAGTTCAGCGTATTCTCCTTGAACTTCTCAACCAAATGGATGGCTTCGACCAGACTAGCAACGTCAAAGTAAGTCATCATTTGAAGCTTGGTTTCTTTCTCCTTCATGACGATCTGTCTAGGTTATCATGGCGACGAACAGAGCAGATACCCTTGATCCTGCTCTCCTCCGTCCTGGCCGGCTGGACAGAAAGATCGAGTTCCCATTGCCCTCACGACGAGAAAAACGACTCATCTTCCAGACGTGCACCAGTAAGATGAACTTGGGTCCGGATGTTGATCTTGAAGACTGTCAGTTTTCGCTGTCTTTCATACATGCGACAAGCTCTGACACTGCTCTTCCAGTTGTCTCAAGACCAGATCGACTGTCGTCAGCGGAGATTGCTTCGATTGTCCAAGCGGCTGGTCTACAAGGTGTGTATTGCTGTGTGGTATTGGTGCTGGTGTTCTTACCTGCGCTTCAAGCTGTTCGCAAAAATCGATACGTTATTCTACCAGTAGATTTTGAGGAAGCGTGGAAAGTAAGTTGTTTGTACCATGTTTGGCCAGCAGTCAATAAATCGCTTCCGTTTTTTTCTCTCTCATCCAGCAAACAGTTAAGCGTGCAGACGATACTCACGAATTTTGTGAGTGCTTAAATCAATCCCTTGCCGTGATTATGACTAATTCCCTCGCCCTTGCCATACAGACCGGTAGATTTGTTGTCTTGTAAGTCTTTCGACTTGACTGGTAGACGCTCTTCTAATGCATATCAGGTTTAGCATTGTATCATATTTTACAGTTGCTATTGCCCGAATGCGCAAAGTGTGATCTAGACTTGAACAACGAAACAACCGCTCTCTCACTTTAGTGTCCCACCGCACTTCCACGGGGTGGCGCTCATTCTTCAGAGCGAAATCAACCGTAGTCACCTTGGTGACTTTCCTGTTATTTATTCACCCCGCTGATTCGTCGTTCACATCTTCGGGGTTCACACGCAGGAAACATCTTTTTTTCGAGGTAGATAGTTCGCTGGTGAACATGTATATAAAAAGTGAGTTATACCTGATGATCTATGTGAAGCCAGGCTAACAACGCAGTGGTAGGTAAATCTAATATCATTCTCTCCCCTCAAACGTATGATTCCTTTTTTTTCGCTCTCCAACACTCTGGGCGGCGTTTTTACCCCACACGACCGTCCTCATTTTACGAGAGCAAGAGTGGCTACCCAGTGAGTTGTCGGTCCTTTGCAACATTAAGAGAAGGACTAGAATGTATTGCTGGGAGACATTCCATAGGACAGCCTATTTTGTTTATTGTACATCTGTCCATGTCACTCATTCATAGCAATATCTAGTCTTTTTGTGTGATCCATGTCAGGGAGCAACTATTTTTTACTTGGCTGTCCAAGCTCGCTAGCGCGCTCCGTAGCAATTTGGATGGCACGAGCGATAGTCGAACGAACTTTACCATCTTCCATGGCAAGAAGTCCGGCAATCGTACACCCCCCGGGTGCTACCAAAGAATGTCAGTTGGTGATGCATGACCAACACAGGCTACTCACTCGTTACTGAGTCTTTAATCTGGGCTGGATGTGCACCAGGTTGAAGGGCCATACGGGCCGCTCCCTGCAAGGCTGTCGACTAGTGTTGAAAATGACATCTCCACCTGATTCACTTCACACTCACTTTGCGCTGCCAACTCTAATGCTTCTACCCTCGGCAAGCCCATCATAACGCCACCGTCTGCCATGGCTTCGAGGAAAATACATGCAAACGCAGGACCAGACCCGGACAGCGCAGTACACGCATCGAAGTGCTTTTCCTCAAGAAACCGACAACGACCAATGGAGGAGAAAATTTTCAAAATAATGGACCGATCGAGCTCGGCGTCGTCCGTATCAGACGCTGGTGGAGGTAGATTGGACACGACTGTCATGCCCTCGCGAATCTGGGAAAGCATATTCCCTCAGAACAGAGCACATGGGCTGAGGAGGCTAAGACATACTCTACATGGTGTATTTGGCATTGCACGGACAACCTTGGTCGTTGGAAGAACCAGATCCTTGAGCTGGGCGATGGTCACACCCGCGAGAATACTGATGAGCAACTTTCCATCGAGGACCTCCTTCATCCCATCTTCCCCGAGGATGGTGTAGGCTTGATGCGGCTTGCAGCTGATAGCATGTTACCATCGTCTCAGAAGACTACAGTCAAGAGTGCATACCATAAAATGACAACGTCAGCCTTTTGTGCAGCGGCGAGGTTCTCCCCAACGACAACTTGGACGGAGGATCCGAGTCCCCCCAGAAGACCGAATGTCTGCTGAAGTTTTTTTGCGCTCTCTGCACGCGTCACAGTCGCGATGAAGAATGACGGCAGTGATGGATCTGGTGTCTCTGCGGTGGGTGTCGATGTCCCTGGTGTATGTGACTCCCACTTGGGGATGGGATATTGCCTATCCTTTGACTGGAGACTGGCGATCACGCCAGAGATAATGGCGACACCCATCGTACCGCATCCTATGCAACCTGTGAGATCGACGACGTGGACTGACTTGGAGGCCTACCTATCACGCAGAGTGTGTACCCCATGGTACTGGTAGCAGATAATGTGCAAAGCCATTAATATGACTGTTCAAATTTTCCTGTCTTGCTGATCAGACATCTTATCGGGATGCTCGTCTTTGTCACCGTAGGCTCGACACAGTTTGACGCACTCGTGCAAGCCGTGACATCTGAAGAGGTTCTCGATGCTCTACATACGAAAGGGTATAGAAAAGTCGTGCTACAACGAGGGAACTCTACGCTCGCAGAGGGAGATGGGACAATGACACTGGGCAAGAGGGGCATGGAGGTAGAGACATGGACGTTCAAGCCATCCATAGAAATAGACATACAACGCGCGGACCTCGTCATCAGCCATGCAGGTCAGGCTCGACTTGGTTTTCATGGTCATGCTGATAGTCCTTTTGCTCAGGCTCGGGAACGATCCTCGATGTGCTGCGACAGGGTAAACCCATGATCGTGGTTCCAAACCCGACATTACTCGATAACCACCAGCAAGAACTCGCATCGAAACTTGACGACCTTGGTCATCTACGAGCGACCTCTGTGAAGTGAGCACCATTGCTATTAGTCCTCGAGTAACCTGTCGACCTCGCATGGGCAGTAACCTTGCAGAAACCATTGCTACTTTTGACCCATCGACGCTGGTTCTTTTTCCGCAGTTCGATGGGAGCAGGTTTCGTAGATTGATCGATGAGGAGATGGGTTATATCTGATGTATTAGTGCACTCGGTAGTAGTCCTTGGTTTCATGAAAACTGTCACATCTGCTGTCGTCGACAGCGATCCCACAGAGTACGAAGATCAGCACATTCATGCCGTCTACGACCAGATAGCTTCTCATTTCTCATCAACACGGTACAAAGTGCGTAGATCACTCTGACCGAGGATGGCGTATCCTGACCGTCGCTGACTAGCCATGGCCCATCATCGCCAACTTCCTTGCTTCGTTACCTACGGGCTGGGTTGGCCTTGATTCTGGGACTGGGAACGGCAAATATCTTCATCTCCCTGTCGATCGGCCAGGAAGTGTTCTAACTATTGGGATGGACCGTAGTTGGAATCTCTTACAGATCGCGAAACACGCAGGTAGTGAGCCAGGCGCTCCAACTACCAGGGAGGTCGTCTGGGGTGATGTTCTCGGAAACGGATGGAGGGCTGGTGCTTTCGTGAGTCTTTCCAAGACATAGGTTGAGGAGGTCTGATGGCTGAATGTTTAGGACTACGCGATATCAATAGCTACGATACATCATCTAGCTTCCCACCAGCGAAGAAAACTCGCTGTCCAGGTTGGTGAACAGGTCCAAGACAAGTGCCTAGACACTAATCCCTCGATAGCGACTTCTACAGTGCGTTTCACCTCATCACGGCCGCATTTTGATCTACGTCTGGGCCATAGAGCAAGATGAACTGTCAAAAAGAAACATACCTATGGATGGGAGAGGGAGTGAACCTGGAGGCAAGGATGTCTTTGTGCCTTGGATCATCCCTGCACAGAATCGTCAGGTAGGGGCGGAACGAAACAGCAGTCAGGACGATGCTCCTGTTTATAACCGCTATTACCACATGTTCGCCAAAGGAGAGCTTGCAGGGCTAGCCTCGGAGGCCGCAGAAGGGATGGGTCTCATTGTTGGGGCACCGATCTCGAACATCGAGGGCACGCTAGGTTGCGAATTGGTTCGAGATGGTTGGGAGCGTTCGAATTACTATGTAGAACTAAAACGATGGAAAACATGAAACCTTGGATTCAGTTTAAGGGTGGCAGTGATCACACGCAGTATGTTAAAAGCAAAGTAGCAGCCAAGACATCGATTGCGAGGGCATGGTCGTGATATGATACAGTGCGGACGAGTAATGACACCAAAAGAAAGGAAGATCATTCGCTCGCTGCCATAACTGATTTCTGCAATGAATTTCCGGTCGACGGCACAATAAGGTGCACTCACTCGCATTGATAAGATCTCCTCCGCTTTCTTTGAGTACACGGACTGCTTTGGCCCTTGAGCAGCCGACCTGGTTCATGACAAGTTCAATGTCCTTTGGATCAATACCACTCTCATCGATAGGACCTTCGTCTTCTGGTGCTTCGAGTTCTGGGATATCATCCTCGTCACCTTCAATCGTAGCGCCTGCGCTCTCCAGAGTGGCGGTATTATTGGCGGCGGCGGCGCTGGAAGCAATATGCTGGGCTGCCGACAGCTGTGCCTGTGTATTCATGTCTTCGACCTAGAATCACTGTGTTCAGCTCAGGGTGTGACGTGCACCATGGAGGAGTATACCTTTGCTTCGCCGAAGACGATGTAGCAATCACTGTTTGGTGACTTGTATACTTCGGGGGAGGAAAGGACGAAAAGGACGTTCTTTGGTCTACGGAGGGTGACTCGGGTGATACCAGGGACCTTTTTGAGACCAAGACCGAGGAGGGCCTTACGGGCCTTGCGCTCTGAGCGAGACTGGATCTTGTCCAGAGCAGCCTGAGAGGTGGGATCCTCTTCGTGCTCGGAATGCTCAGAGTGAATTTCCTCGGCGGACATCTGTAGAACTGGTCAGCGGTTGCATCCAAAGGTCGCGATTTGAATCCACTGGTAGCAGAGACAGGGACGTTCTACAAAATAGAACAACAGACGCACTACGGAGACGGTTGCTCACCTTGTTTTTAATGGGTAATTTTAGCGCAGAGGGTCGTTGCTCGCTGTCGTCGACGGTGACGAGCACAGACCAGTTTGGAGGTTCGGAATTTGCCGATTAGGCGCCCACCGCCTCATACTTAAATACGAGAGAACTATGACAATGGGTAGTCCGAAAGGAAGTAAAGATCCAGTTCTCTTACACCCCTGACTGCGAGATGACTCAAGAAATCAACCGATGGGATCGTGTACTTGAGATTGATGTTTCCAAGATTGTTTTCCTTGGAGTCTTTGGTCTACGCGAGACTAGTTTCTGGATAGCATGCGCCTGATCAGTGTCACATCTTCCCGCTGACCGCGGTGTTATTCTTCTACGATGTCCATTACAACACTCTGTCATCAAATACACTTATCTCTGGAAGATCCCACAGACATTGGGAAACGGGATCAAGTACTGACCGCGGCTGATGAGTTTGTGGTCGTCTATGGATCCTCTGACGAACCTACAGTCCTGCTCTCCCAACTAGAGGAAGAACTCCAGACCATCCACAACGACACCGTCGATCATACTCTACTTTGTCATACAGAAATCTTTCTAGGCGTCCTTTATCGCCTGCGTTCGATCCTGTCATCGACTTCCCTAATTTCAACTTGGTTCGATGTAGTACTTCGACCTGCACTACGGGAGCCTAAGCTTCCCACTCTCTCCGCGAAGTATGCCAAGGAACTCATCATCTCAGCTGCTAAGAATGTGGATGAACGATACCCGGACAGTGCGCCAGGATTTCAGAGGAAATTGCTTGAATTGTACTTGCAGGATCTTTCTATCGAAAATGCTGACGGTGTGCTGGAGTGGGCCGAACTCGATCAGAAAAACAAGGATAGAAGGTCGCTCTGGAGATCAAATCTGGAGGACGTTCTCGTGAAGTTTGGCCTACAATGTCCACAGGTACGTTCTCGGAAAGTGGTTCGGTCATTATCTAACGATTATCAGGAGCTCGTGACAAACATTCACGCTGCCTTTGCAACGCCTTCATCTCGTCTTCAGCTCCTAGTTCTGTTGAATGATCTCACGTCGGATGAAGCATTTCCACCATTGACGTTCGAACCAGCGCACCACCTACTCACGGACAGTTTATTGAACTCGTTATTGTTAGACAATTCGTCAACACTCTGCATTATTGGCCTCACAGTGCTCGTTAAACTCCTTCCCTCATTTGCAGTTCATGCTTGGGAAGAACTCAAGAAGATGCTTCCCCGCCTCTTCGCCATCTTGGCCAGAGTCATGTGTTGGAAAGAACATCCCCCTTCAGTCGAGTCTTCTGCTGAGAAGGTAGATGAACCAGTGGGCGTGGATCAACCCATCTCGGACGAGTTTGTTGAGACTCCACCACTAGAATTGCGCTCAGATCTAGGTTGGCAGAGGCTTGAACCGGAGTCCAACTCTACGTCCTTTGCGCCCCTCTCCGACACGTATTTCTCGTTCCTGTACTACCTCTTCCCATGCAATCTTATTCGGTTCCTTCGTGGTCCCTCCGCGTACTTGCACGATAGCGGTTACCAAACACCATTTGTTGTGAGCTGGGAAGATGCCCTCGACAATGTGAATATTCGGAGTAAGGCAGAAGTAAGTTGCCTTTTCCTTGGTAGTCACTGCGCACAATACTAACGTTTTCACATCGTATCAAGGCCCTACTACGCACTCGCACAGTCCATGCTCGGCTCATTGGGCGAGACTGGCAAAGCGAGCTCGAAGAAGCCGACCGATGGGCTGGCTACGACATTTCTCAGATCGCCAGCGAGTGCATGATGCTCGACGTGCGCAAGATGGCGCTTGGAAGCCGTGAACGCACTGTAGCGACGGAGGCTGAGCCCCCGCCACTACTGATTGTCGACAAGGACGACGTTTCATGTTCACCGACGCCCCATGCCAGCCATCTCGAACTTCCTCTCTCCAAGCCGCGCATATCGCTGCAAGACATGATTACGACGTCTGTTGCGCTCAAGTCGAACCTTGATGTCGATATTGTGGGACCAACGTCTGCGACCTGGCCCTCTATGCTGTTTCCACCTGGCGGCAACTCGCCGTTAAAGACTAGCGCTAGTCTACCCTCTGAACCAGGTAGCGCACACGAGGGCTTGCAGCTCCCGAAGCACATAGGGGAGGCGATCGTGGGAATGCAGCGCGAGATCCTGCTGCTGAGGAGTGAGCTCAATTTTGAGTTGTGGCTTTCACGAGAGAACGTTCAACATATTGGGCGCCTCCATCAGGATCGGATCCTTTCCAAGAATGCGGAGGCAGAGCGCCAGGGATTGGTAGGTTCCAACATAATTGGTAGTGGTTAACTTTTAATTCGTTTTCTGCAGTTCAACAAGTTGCGCCAGTATAAGGCGCAGGTACACAGTTTGGAGCGAGAAATCCACGAACACAAAGAGCAATCGTCCTCTGCCAAGAATAAATATGCGGACTGGAACAGTGAACTCCAGAAAAAGCTTCGAGAATTCCGGGAGGAGAAAAAACGGTGGGTCACTGAAACGGCAGCACTGCGGACTGCAGAAAAAGAGGCTAGGGTGAGAGCGATGACATAGCTAACCAAACAATTGGTTGATAGATTGGCAGGCACTCTTCGATGCACAGGGGGAACTATTAGCTGATGCGGAGAAAGAGGTGTTCGAGCTAACCACCCGTTTGAAGGAGAATCAACACAAGATCGATCGTCTCCATGACTATGAACGCCAGATCGAGCAACATATGCGCATGCAGAAACTCTGGTGTGTATGGGCCTCGAGCTAGGAAGAACGTGTCGTTCATATTACTCAGGGATGCGGACTTTGAGAAATTCAACGTTCGTGGACAGGAGGTTGAATTTGTCGAGAGCAAATGTAAACAAATGGAGATGATGCTAGAAAGCTGCGAGAAAGCACTCGAGAAGCTGGAGGAGGAAGCCCGGTATGATTGCTAATTATTGGGTATCTAATTTCTCATGGAACATTCTAGTGCCTACCGCCGCCAGAATCAAGCACTGGAAGCACGGCTGGCACTTGTACAGAAGAAGTACGATACATACTGCCGACTTCCTGAGAGTGAGATCGCTGCGATTGTTGCTGAGAAGTCTGACCTTGCACTCACGAATGCAAAGTTGCGGGAGGAGAATGCAGAGCTCAAGGATGAGATGGAGGAGATGAGAGCTGCTGTGGAGGGGCTGCGTGCGCAGTTGAGTGGACAGCGAGGTTTGATCTATGAGCCGCGACAAAGGCCAGTTGTAATCTAGTCAGTAGCTGTTATGACGATGGAATGTTCTGGAAGAGGATGCGCGTTTTTGGTAAGGGGTTAACGTCGAACCTTCTCGAATGGCAGAAACTCAGCCTACTTAAAGAGCCAACGATGCGTCCGTTTTTTCTACCACTTTTTTTCACTTTTTCCTATTCACGTCCTCCGAAAAATATCTGCGAGCAGTGAGTGTCCACCTGGTCACTCGCTAGAACCTCACCCGACTCCTCATGCAGGTCAGCATGGCCAGTGAGAGCTTTGGATTCCAGGCAGAAATCAGTCAACTCCTTGACTTGATCATCAGTATGTTTCCTTAACAATGCTGTGGCCTCTCTGACGTCCCTCGTGACAGACACCTTCTACTCCAACAAGGAAATCTTCCTTCGAGAGTTGATCTCCAACGCTTCCGATGCTCTCGACAAAGTTCGCTATGCATCGTTGACCGATCCCTCGGTCCTTGACACCGAGAAGGAGCTGTACATCCGTATTGTTCCTGACAAGGAGAACAAGATCCTCTCCATCCGTGATACCGGTATTGGTATGACCAAGGCTGATCTGGTCAACAACCTTGGTACAATCGCCAAGTCTGGTACCAAGGTATGTTTACCTCGCGTCTCGTTCTCTGTGCTTGTATGCTCATCACCATGTCTAGGGCTTCATGGAGGCTCTTAGCTCTGGTGCTGACATCTCCATGATCGGTCAGTTCGGTGTTGGTTTCTACTCTGCCTACCTCGTCGCAGAGCGCGTCCAATTTATTTCAAAACACAATGACGACGAACAGTACATCTGGGAGTCCTCCGCTGGTGGTACTTTCACTATCACCCCTGACACCGTCAACCCTCCTCTTGGTCGCGGTAGTGAAATCCGTCTGTACCTCAAGGAAGACCAGACCGAGTATCTTGAGGAGAAAAAGATCAGGGACATCGTCAAGAAGCACTCCGAGTTTATCTCGTACCCCATCCAGCTTGCTGTGGTAAAGGAAGTCGAGAAGGTCTGTGAGCTCTATCTAAGCGTGGTCGAACGCGCCTGACATGTGTATAGGAGGTCGAAGATGAAGACGCAGAGATGGAAGAGACCGAGGCCAAGGAGGAGTCCAAGATCGAGGAGGTCGAAGACGAAGACGATAAGCCCAAGGAAAAGAAGACGAAGAAGATCAAGGAGAAGGAGGTGACTAACGAGGAACTCAACAAGACGAAGCCTATCTGGACGCGCAACCCTGCGGATATCACGCAGGAGGACTATGCTGCCTTCTACAAGTCGCTCACTAACGACTGGGAAGATCACCTTGCTGTGAAGCACTTCTCCGTTGAGGGTCAGCTTGAGTTCAAGGCCATCCTCTTCGTTCCTAAGCGGTAAGTGTGGTATGCATCTTTTGTAGTCGATTATTAACGTTTTTCCAGCGCTCCCTTCGATCTCTTCGAGTCTAAGAAGAAGCGTAACAACATCAAGCTCTATGTTCGCCGCGTCTTTATCATGGATGATTGCGAGGACATCATCCCTGAATACCTCAACTTCATCAAGGGTATCGTCGACTCCGAAGACCTTCCCCTTAACATTTCTCGTGAAACTCTCCAGCAAAACAAGATCCTCAAGGTTATTCGCAAGAACATTGTCAAGAAGTGCATGGACGTATTCAGCGAGATCGCCGAGGACAAGGACAACTTCAACAAATTTTACGAGGCATTTGGCAAAAACATTAAGCTTGGCATCCACGAGGACTCTCAGAACCGTAGCAAGCTTGCTGAGTTCTTGCGTTTCTACTCCACCAAATCCACTGAGGAGATGACCTCGCTCAAGGGTAAGCCTTTGTCATTCTCAATCATGCATGGTTGGTTTACTGGTCAACTTAGATTATATTACTCGCATGCCTGAGATCCAAAAATCAATTTACTACCTCACTGGTGAATCACTCAATGCCGTGAAGGAGTCGCCGTTCTTGGAAGTCCTTAAAAAGAAGGGCTTCGAGGTTTTGCTGCTTGTTGACCCTATTGATGAGTACGCTATTACTCAGCTGAAGGAGTTCGAGGGCAAGAAGCTCGTCTGTGTCTCGAAGGAGGGTCTTGAGCTTGAGGAGACCGAAGATGAGAAGAAGGCTCGTGAGGAGGAAGCCAAGCAATTCAATGACCTGTGCACGATGATGAAGGAGACACTTGGCGACAAGGTCGAGAAGGTCGTCGTCTCTAACCGTATCTCAGACTCACCTTGCGTGCTCGTCACTGGACAATTCGGCTGGTCATCTAACATGGTATGTTTGGTATATTCTTCCTTGTGGGTCACGACTTACTTTGATATTACAGGAGCGTATCATGAAAGCTCAGGCTCTTCGTGATTCGTCGATGTCGTCTTACATGGCATCGAAGAAGACTCTCGAGCTCAACCCCCGCAATCCCATTGTCAGGGAGCTCAAGCGCAAAGTTGCTGAGGACAAGGCTGACAAATCCGTCCGGGACTTGACCTACCTTCTCTTTGAGACTGCTCTGCTCACTTCTGGGTTCTCGCTCGATGATCCTACGTCGTTTGCCAAGCGTATCAACCGCATGATTAGTCTGGGTCTTGATGTTGATGAAGAAGAAGAGTCTGCACCAGCAGAGTCGACGACCGATGCACCTCCACCAGAAGCGGCTGGCCCTGCGTCTGCCATGGAAGAGATTGACTAGGTTGGTGCTAAAACGCAGGACTGTTAAGTCTGTATTATACGTTCGCATTATCATGGTTCCTGTCTGGTTTTACGTCGCACGAGTATCAGTACACACTTTACTAGTGTTGCACGAACGAATGAAATCCATCTTTTCTGATATGACGGCAAAGATTGAATTAGATCAAGTCATCAGGGAGATTGAGCGCGTTTGTTCTATGTCTCTTCTGCTCCTTGACATCCCAGAGTCACTCTGACTGCCAACGCCATAATATTTGCCAGTTTCGCCGTTGCTGCGATGGGTGTCTCGATGCCGATATCAATCCTATAGGACGTTCACGCTCCGCATTGTTCCTCGATACCTGCATCACATCGATGGTGTTCGCCACAGAGGTAGAGAACGCGAGTTTAGTGAGGTGGCCAACAGTGCGTGGAGGGTGCATCGTGGGCCTCGGCAGTGCACAACCAGGCGTGTTTTTCACGTCCTCGTTGCTCCCATCGACGCACAAACTGAGTCAGGTTTCCTAATATGGAAAGGTGTCTCCTTGCCACTCCGCATTGTCCCTCTCCTTTTTGGCGTCCTGCACAATAATGTCTTGACTGTCCCCAAACATAAATCTCGACACGTTCACTCCTCTGTACCAGTATCCACATCCCATTGTTCGCAACAAGCATTTCCTGCTACAATGCCAGACATCGCATCCCCGTCACCTCGCCGTGCTTGCTCATCGAACACGTTGCAATTGCCCGAGATGTTATCTCAGAACCAACAACCGCTCCGGACTCCTCCCCAGCCTTTTGTATGTACCTTCGACGCGCGCGACTCTGGCTCTGGCTCATATCTTTTCCAGCTGCCTCTCGCGACTCGCACCTTTGTAGCACCACCACGTCTTCTGTCCCCTATCACACTTCGTGAAGCACCTTACATTGCCCTCGTACGTGTGCTGCCTGATAGCTGATCGTCTCTGATTTGTCTTTGGCAGAATTCCAAGTCACCGACGCCTTGCAGCGGCTCACTGAAGAGAAGAGGTACCGCAAGGGTCTCCCGAACAGCGAGGCGCCGTCTTCACCTGCCACGTATTGACTACTCTCTTGATGTCTTCAGACGTCCAACCATCTTTGATCAGCTCCCATGGATCGCTACCTTGGACGTGCCTCAGAATCAAGGGTGGGACATTGCGGACCTCTCCCAGATACCGTTGAAGGATGACTTCTTCTCATTCCCCCATTCGGCTCCTGCGTCTGGACCTGTCCGACACAGGAAGACATCCCTGCGCTCAAATCCACTAGCATCGGCCACGCCTACCGATCCAGGCGCTGATTCCCCGTCTCTGCAACCATTTCCTTTTCATCGAAGCCCTATATGTCCAAAGACCCCACCACCTCACGTTCCGTTTGATCCTAGTCGTGTCACGTTCTACAATCTTATGCCTGTTTTCCCACACGGCGCCAATCCGGATGTACCATTTTTGACACCTCCTGACTCGTATTGACCGCCACCTGACTCCCTTTCTCAGCCACTACTTCACCTCAACAACCCACTTTTAGCGACCGACTTTTTTTGGCACAGATTACCGCCTATCTCCATCTCATGCAGTTAGTCACACAGTACAGATCAGCTCTCCCTGCAGACGGCCAATATAGCACTATCTTGACCACGTCAATGTACTACACTACCAAATTTGCACACAAATATTCTCATTCACTGCAACAAACCTTCTCTGTCTTGTCAACACGGACCATGCCCTTTGACCTGGATGTTATTAACGTTGCTCTGCTTTACTGGCTTTTGCATTTCCTTTCTGGTATTGTAACTTATGCTTACTTCCCCTTTCTTTCTGTCAATCTTTGACGTCCATGATTTTTTGTCGTATCCTTATTGCCATCCGTAACCATGTTTTCATATTGTGAGTTCTTGCCATGTTTACCGTTACTTCCCAGCCACATATAGTCATCCTTTCTGACTTACGAACATCAACACTGATTAACTTGTATCGTTCTTGTTGACATATTTCCCTGGAATGTCACCATATAGCCATGGGGAATATTTCTTGTTGTTCTCATGGACCTGCCAGAATTAATCCATGTTGGGGTGAACTTGTCCCCGAGTACATCAGCAGCGTGGATAGTCAGATAGTATTCTCTCCCCAAACCCCCGGGTCCTTCTCAACTACGAAGATCTTGTGCATACAGCGTACGTTCGCAAAGAATCCGATCGTCTCGAGATGGCGATCGACTTCCTCAAGCACTGATTCGCTTCTGGTCGTATTGTAGCTTCCACCTTGCCATTATGAGGTCAGATCACGTGCATCAAATCCACGTGATACTACTGTATAGTTCTTGCCAAGATTTTTCCACGCATCCTTGCTACAGGGACTTGGACACCCGACTCGACAATTATTTCTCGATCTCACCATGGAAAACGATCAAGTAGGTCTTTCATACATGATCCAAGATGGATGGCTAAGCGATAATAACAGGGTGTCCTTGTCGACCTTTATGTCCCTCGCAAATGCGCGGCAACTAGTAAGGCGTGTATGATTGGTTATTGTCATGTCTGACTTGTTCTCAGACCGCCTGATTACATCCAAGGACCATGCCTCGGTCCAAATTAACATCGCTGACGTCGATGCCAACGGCCGTGCACTCTCGACGCACACGTCGTTCGCACTTTGTGGCCAAGTGCGCTCACAAGGAGAGAGTGATGACTCTCTGAACCGGCTTGCTACTAAGGCGGGCTGTGCGTATCTCTTTCCGCTGATGTCGAAGTCAGCCTGGTTCTCATGCTTTCTTGCAGTGCTCCGGAATGTGTGGTCGTACCAAAAATAAGCGGTGTTTACTAGATCTTTCTTGTTGTCATTTCCGCCTGCTATTCATGCTGTATAACGATCAAACCCCGTAAGTTGAGACCGACCATCGAGTGACATAGAGTGAACTTGACGCCTCGATAATATCTGAGATGAACACCGGAGCGCCCAGCCACAAAAGGACAGTGGGAATGCGTAGCTACTGAGTCAATACACCTCATTGTGAAACGATTTCAAACCCTTACGCGGCCATTGTAGAGGCCACCACTGCCGTTTGATAGTCTATTCGTTGGAGGAGTGCTCCATGTCTGGGGCTAAGTCTCATTGTCCTTCGTTATCCGACGGTGCTCTCTCAACGACCTCGGCAAGTGGTTTGCCATCGCCTCGATGTATTGTAACCCCTCTCCTTCTGCAGTCAGATTCCATGGTCGAAATAAAGCATGTCTACGACGGCGACGACGATAACAGCTCGTTATCCGCCTCGGCGGTAGAGGAAAGCAAATACAGGCTACTCTATAGCAAGTCTAAGGTGTATGTCTATCCGACGACCTACGCCAGGGACAACATCCCAGGCTTCATAGCTCTCGTTAAGCGTGTATGTCTATTCGAACACACCCTGTATACCTCAGTTACCCACCATCTCTTTCAGGATGCAGTGAACCCAACATATTTGCTTGCATGGATACCCGAGAGCTTGCTCAACGAGAAAGGCACAGAGGAGTGGGATAAGTTCGTGAAGATCGAGGAGAGGACGAACTTGGAAGACGAGGAAGAAGGTCTACAATCCGATTCATCCTTCTCGTCGACAACGCTAATACCGAGTTTTAGATGCGGTGCTGATCGAGCTCCCTACATCAAGAGCGGAATCGTATGCGTTCTCCGTTCCATTGACATCTATATATTCGTTGTCGGTGCACCCCCCAACCCTTTCATCATGGTGTAAGTCTACGTCCTCTTCTAAACCTTACTTCCGCTGATTCCATTTGTCGGGATAGACGGAATTATCGTTATCAACCTCATAAATGGTTCCACACTCCCAACCTTGCACTTTCACGACGATGAATCATTGTCAATGGCGATTCCCTCGCGTCGTAGCAAAAGGGACTCTTCCGGCTCATACCCTCCTACACCTTCTTCGCCAAGTTCCCGGCCGCCTATCTCCTGGGGAGGCGAGGATCTGTTGTCACGCTTGAAATGTTATGCCCACATCCTTCGTTCAACTCTGCAGTCATCCCTGTACCTTGTAGACCCTTCCAAAGCCGACATAGAAACGCACACGACACAGATCTTTGACGATAATGCGGTAGATGACATACTTGCCAGGTCATCTTACGCCAACTCCCATTCCCCTGTTCCCGCGCACCGTCGTCCTCGCCCTCTATCCACCTCCGTAACAAACACATCCAACCCTTATTCGGGTCGGTCGTCTGTGTTACACCGTTCGCTTTACCCGCCTTCAATCTCTACAACTCCGAACACATCCCAGGCGCGCATCGCCCTCCTCCAGTCATTCTCGAATATTACCCGAGCTACACGACACGCCGCGCAGAACATTCTCTCTCACCCGCTTGCAAAACCAATCGTGCCTCACCTTCCAGATCCTGTCAAGTCCCTTGTCAATGCTAACGGTGAATGGGAGTGGGGAAGTTGGGTGGAAAAGGGTGGAGTAGGAGAATTCGAGAGTGCCCGAGTCTACCTTGCTCGGTGGGCCCGTATAGTTGCCGAGGAAGGTGATCGAGCACGCAGAAGGGAAGCGCAGGTGCTTTCGGCATCGTCTACTGACCTGGAAGAAGAGTCTTCGTCATTGGGTGTATTTGAGCTGCTGCAATCAGCAATCAACTTGCCGACACCGAAGACGTCTAGGGAGCCTTGGAATCCCATCGATGAGAAGACGTGGCAAAGTTGGTTCGATGCTGATGGCAGACCGAAAGTGAGGATAGAGGAGATGCAGAGGGAGGTATTCAGGAGGGGTATTGATCCTGCTGGGACTTTGAGAAAGAAGATCTGGCCGTTCCTGCTGGGAGTTCACGAATGGGGAATTGACGCCAAAGAGCGCAACAAGAGATGGGAAGCAAAGAGGTTTGTGTAGCCTGGTCTATATGCTATTGCCTTTCTGTGACCAATCACCGCAGGAAACGTTACCACGAGATCAAGGACGAGTGGTGCGGTGTCCCAGAGGTGTTCGATCGACCTGATATTCTGGAAGAACGGCATCGAATAGATGTTGATTGTCGTCGTACAGATCGTACGCATCCACTTTTCTGCACAACTTATGCAGATGCTTCAGGAGAAGCCGCCGTTCAGGACCGCAGATACTTCTCCATCATCTCCCCGCTAACCGAGATTGGTGCCCAATCACCAAGCAACGAGCACATAGATCGGATGGGTGGCATTTTACTCACTTATAACTTTTATGACAAAGATCTCGGTAAAACCGTACATCCATTCCTGCTATCGCGTGTATTGATGAGAACGAACTGTAGGATATGTGCAAGGAATGTCTGATCTTTGCGCGCCGCTGTACGTTGTGATGGACACCGAGGAAGAGTTGACATTCTGGTGTTTCGTGGAGGTGATGCACCGCATGGTACATTTCCTCATTAGTTGGCGGAACTCGATCATGACCGCTTTGCAGGGCCAGAACTTTCTTCGTGACCAGACTGGCATGAAGAAACAGTTATCAACGTTACAAGAACTTATCAGTGTCATGGATCCGGAGCTTTACCGTCATCTTGGTACGTCTCATCTCTTCGTATTCGTGAGCGGCATTGCTGAACATCTGTTTTGTCTATGATAGAGAAAACGGACGGACTGAACCTCTTCTTCTGCTTCCGGTGTGTCCAACTTTCGTGTTGAATACTTCTCTACTTAATATTTTCCCAGTTGGGTTCTTATCGCATTCAAGCGCGAATTTCCATTCGGTGACATCCTTCGGCTTTGGGAGGTATTTTGGACAGACTACTATAGCAACAACTTCGTGCTATTTGTGGCACTGGCTGTTCTCGAGTCTCACCGGGACATGATTCTACGATATCTATTAGAGGTACGTGACTATCGGATCCTTTTCAAAACAACCTAACACAGTTGCTTCGTCCTCAGTTTGATGAGATATTGAAGGTGAAACTGGATTTCTGTCTCGTTGCGGCTCTCAGTGATACTCATGTTATCTAGTATTGCAACGAGCTTAGCATGACCATCGAGCTAGACTCTACCCTTGCACAAGCTGAAGTCTTGTTCCTCTCTTACGCGCAGCTCGTCGCGGATATTGACCGGCGCCGGGCGGAAAGCCAGAGCCAATCCTCTTTATCTGTGACCCTCCATCGCCGCAGCAGCTCAACGCCCACTCCAAACGGAGATGCGACAAGATCCAAAGTAGTACTGCCGATACTGAGTGAGAACTTGAGAGAGTTGCTGAGAGCGGGACGGTAAACTCGCAGACAATCCACGAATACAATGTATGTCTTTTTTTATCTCGAACGTATACACACACGTCTAGTAGTATAGTTTTGCGCTGTATCATACCAGCAAGTGCCTGTGGATTTCGAACTGCTGCACTCGAGGACATTGTACTTGACCCCTATTTACATAATACAGCACTTGTTCTACTTAACTCTGGGGTTCGCGTAGAGAAACTACATAATCGTTGGTGCCTAAATGCGAGGTGGGACCACCGAGTCGGAACACGTAGGCTTACCTTTTGCTATTCAGCATCGATCTGCATTCCCGCCGTTTCTCTATGTCTGACTTGACTATTTTGACAGTGTTACGGTCGTACGCGCAGATGAACCCCGAAAGACTACCTGCCTCGATTTTGTTCAATCACACCGAGACGTGTCTGACCGTCTTTGACGCGTTTCCTAAGGCGATTTTCCACTTCTTGGTGCTTCCTCGCATCAAACCTCCGTTGGGCGTAGATGACCTCACTGACCTTCGTACCTTACTTAAATGTAACAAGAAGAAGGCAGGAGCCGTCTTGAAAGAATTGAGCGACGAAGCGGACAACGTCAAGAAGATGATCCAAGAGGAGATGCTGTCTCGGTATGGCTTTCAATGGGAGATCTGGACAGGATTTCATCCCGTCCCAAGTATGCAGTAAGTGATTCCATTACGATTTGTTCCTGTTCATGCCAACCCGGTCTGCCAACCTTTTACAGACACCTGCACCTTCATATTATCTCCAGTGATCTGTGCTCAGGAAAGTTGAAGAACAAGAAGCACTACAACTCGTTCCACCCTAAGCTCGGATTTTTTCTACATCTGAGCGATGTCTTGTCATGGTTTGAAGCAGACCCGTCGTTCTTTGAGATGGTGCGAACTTCTCCAAGCTGTTTGTTTGCGCTGCTTCACCGTTGTTCCTTTCGACTATTCCCAGAGGGCCCAGCTCAAGCCGAGAGATTATCAGCCTTTACTCAAAGAGGAACTTGCCTGCTTTAAGTGCGGGAGGGCTATGAAAAATATGCCGACACTGAAAACGCACCTTCAAGTAGAGTGGGATGACGAGGCACGCAAGGAGAAAGCTAGGATCGCGAGAAAACGCAAGCGTGAAGAATCGCAATCTTGCCAATCAAGTTCTTCTCAAGCAGATGCTAACAAAGGAGAGGGACGCTCTGCAAAGAGATCCCCCGAAATATCAGATGACAGGGCTACCAATATTTGAAGCACTCGTACTCGGTTTGTGGGTTTTGTGTCGCTATCGAGAACCTGACAACACTTTTCTCTTATGATCATGCCAATGAGCTTTCACCTACGTCATTTACCAGACCGGAATACTGTGATCCTTGTATCGTCACAATTAAATAGGGTTAACACAGAGTTAGTCGCGTGCATCACGTGTTGGAACTTCACCCGTCCGTAGCTGTACTAAGTACAACCAAATTCCAGCATCACAGTAGTCACGAGAGAGAGTAATGCACCCATTGTTGGAGTGAAATGACTCCTATCTACAGTTGACTTAGGTGTGTGAACATGGGATTACATAAGCATGTAGACATACATACATATATACATACACTGGTATACCTCAGGCACTAGTTTTCAGTAGTATTGGATGGGGTTTTTTTTGGTGGAATGAACTAGTCTCAGAGACCAACCATCTGCACTGGTAACTTTTGAATCATTTCTAAGAATAGCATAGCATATTACTACTTCCTTCCCACTGTTATCTCTACCCTGGATGCATCCTTACCACCCTCCATTGACAATCTACATATGTACCCTCTGGCCATACTTTGTCTACTCTGTCACTCCTCTGGAGAGCATCCCCATCACTGTTCATGACCTTTTATAACCACTATGTACCTTACTGTCTTATAACCTGCAGTGTGTTCTCTGTTGAGCAAAGAGAGTTAAGTGCTGGCCTTATGTAACAGACACTCACTACTCTGCTCTAGGAGATTTGTCATGTGCAAGGTCACTGACACAATACACTTGCACAGTTTTACCACTGCATGTGATTATATGACTGGCTATAGGACATTACCGGTGTTGTTCTACAACCTTCTTGTTGACATGATTACTATCCAGTGTCACAGTCATGCATTGTGCATACTTACTGGTATGGTTATACTTTTATTGCCAATACCTAAACTTGCATGTGATACAGTTATCTTCATACCTGGTTATACAGTGGCTCAAAAAACTATTCACATGTTTGCATGTTTTACATTAGTTATGACTAAACACAATAACCCCTAACCATAGCCCTAACCCATGAGTGTATAGAATAACATACTTACTCTTGGCTTTCTATTGGTTCAAGAATCAACTGATTTGGATAAGAATTGATAGAATAGCAGCCATTTGAAAATGACATGACATGTGGACAGTTTTTTGACTTTACAAAAATCCAACTATCTAGTACTTGATATGAGCTCCTTTGGCCTTGATAACTGCCTCAACCTTTCTAGGCATGCTTCCTATCCATTTTTAACACTCTTCCACAGAAATCTTCCCCCACTCCACTACCACCCTTTCCCACAATTGATGAACTCCTGCAGAAGCACTCTTATAATTTGAGAGAGATTTTTTGAGGTGATTCCAAGTGTGTTCAATTGGGTTGAGGTCTGGAGATTGTGCAGGCCAGTCTAGAAGCTTGATATCTTGCTCTTCAAACCATTTCTAGGCTCTTCTAGAGGTATGCTTGGGGTCATTATCTTGTTGAAAGATAATGTCATCTTCTGGAATTCCAGATTCCTCCATGCTTTGAAGCAACCCTTGCTCCAAAATGGCCACATACTATTCAGCATTCATTCTTCCCTCAACCTCACTCAAGACCCCAACACCATTCCACCCTATACATCCCCAAACCATGAGTGAACCTCCTTCAAACTTGACTATACCTTTGACCTCTCTGAAAATAAGCCCTTCACCCTTTTTTTTCCACACATACTCTTGTCCATCTGACTCAATCCTGTTGATTTTTATCTCATCTAATCATATAACTCTTTTCCAGTCCTCCACAGTCCAATGCTGATACTTGAGAGCAAAGGCTAACCTCTTCTTCTTGTAACTAGTAGAAAGCAATGGCTTTTTTTTCTTCATCACAGCCTTCAATGAGGCTTTTTTGAGGGTATTCCTTACTGTCTGAGAAGAAACAGGACTGTCAACAATAGAGTTGATGAAATGAGTGGCTTGAACAGCATTTTTGACCTTGCCAGTAAGGATTTGCTGAACAGTAGCTCTTTTGTTGGTGAAGGAAAGCTTGGAAGAGCAACCACCATGAAGCCTAGGCCTCTCTTGTTGAAATTCCTGAAGAACCTGGGATACTGTAGACTTCCCTAGACCAGTCTATGAGGCAATCTTCCTAGTAGATAGGCCAAGAAAGGCAAGAGAGATAATGTTTTGTCTTTAAGAAATGAAAATGAATTTCATGGTGATGATGAGAAAATGAGTAGAGGGTGGTGGGGTTTATATATGTTGGATCATACTCATTACATAAAGGTAACATAATGGAGCCCTTGATGGATGTATGTAATAATATCACAGCATGCCAGGGTTAATATATATAATCAAAACTTTAAGTCAAACAACTGTCTGCATGACATGTTATTTTTAAATGGCTGCTATTCTATCAATTCTTATCCAAATCACTTGATTCATGGACCAATAGAAGGCCAAGAGTAAGTATGTCATTCTGTACACTCATGGGGTAGGGCTAGGGTTAGGGGTTATCACATTTAATCATAACTAATGTAAAACATGCAAACATGCAGACAGTTTTTTAAGTCACTGTATATATACTTATGGATGAGGGTGGTGTGCCCTCATCTTTTATCTACTCATGCAATCCTATGCTATTATCATACTCTTGATCTCTCATAAAGTTCTTTAGAGTATTCACCTTAAGGACCAAGACCTCTTGCCACTGTCTAAAACCTAAGCATCCATTGAGTGGCTTTGTGAAGACTGTGTCAAAAGCTTGAGTCATTCTGCCCTGCCCAAGACAGAGCATAACACATACATTAGTCATACTCTTAGTTATCTTCACTGTGCATTTGATTTTCTGAATGTACCAACTACATATATACATATGTATATAACATTTGCATTCTTCTGTGGTATAAAAGTCCTGTACTTTCACCAAAGTGCTCGCCAGTTCAGATATCAAATTAGATACTCCTCTCTAATACTTGCTCTCATCTCTAAACTCACTTCCAACCCAACTTGAACTTGAGCAAAGATGCACAAGTGTGTACCAAACTTAGACTAGTTATTATCTATTCAGTTAGTTGATCCTTCATTCAGATAACCAATCTACACTATGTAGCAGCCCAGTAGTACACTACCTACTCTGCCCATCTAACCCTAGACTAAGGAGAACTAGTCTTAACATTGTCATCCAGATCTGCACAATGTGTAGTACATCTAAAATAACTCACTTTGCTAAACTACAATGTAAATAGTTTAAATATGTATGTATATTACTCACTTTGGACACCATCCTTGAACAATACATGTCAACAAGGCTTGCTCTGGATAATCAGCAGTATATGAATCAATACCATTGATAACTCTTTGATAATGCCCATCAGCACATAATGTTACTTCTGGTTTCAATATTGCTGAACACAGTTTCAAGTGCAGCTATCAATGAGAAATGGAACAAACAACACCAAAAAGTGTGAAATTCTGGATCTGATTCAAATTCTTGATTCACTATTATATTGCTCATTAAATAAATAAAAAATTTAGAAGAGAGCTCACTACTTACTCTTGAGTATCGAAAGAAATCCCAATAAGCTCACAGCTTGACCATGACCACAGCATGCACAATTATGCACATTACCAGTACTAATGTAGATTGGCCAATACTCATTATTTCCAGTTGCAACTGAGACAATAGTTTTATCACTTTCTAGAATGATAGGCACTGTTACAGTGCAACAGTAACACTTTTCTTTTGCTATGCTTTTCCCACCATAATCCAACAGACACTTCATGGATATTCACCTTACTGTGTATGTTTCCTGTCTATCCCTTTCACCTTATCCTTACAATTACTTGTGTATTACTTACACAGGCTTTCACCTTTCACCAGTTTTCTGGTGAAAGCCCCTATGATGTGGTCATGAGACACAGTCATGTTGTGTCAATTCATACTTACATGATCCAAGTCATACAATGGATGCAGCTAACTGTGGACTTTGCACTATGGTCATGCAGTACTTTTACTCATGTTCTGTGTACTATTAGTGCAGCTGGGATGTGCCTGCACAGTTTTGTACTTAGTATATAGTGAAGATGAAGATGGGAGAAATCTCCATCTTTCATCTCCTTTGCAATTCACCCAAGCTTACTCATATCATACCCACTGAGGATCTACAACTAAGAAACATTGGCTCTGGACCAAGAGCTCTGCTGCAAGAGGAATCACTTTCCATCAAACCCCCAATTAGCACTTGGAGTGCCATAGGGTTAGGGTTAGGATTTGAGCACTGGTTCTGAAGAACTGTTTTTGGCTCTTGAAGACTCAACACTTCAAGGCCTTAACAGAAGATGAAAGATTGTCAACTGCATGCTGACATCTCCATATGCCAGTGCCCCCTGTTGCTTCAAGCAGCAGTCACCAACACTGTCTTCAACACTCTACACCATGCTGGTGTAGTCCCCTGTCTGTATTAGGCAGTCTATTACTAAACAAACCTCCTAGTGTGCTGCTCTCTTTTGGGTAGCTCCTGCTAGTCCCCTCTTCAGCCCAACATGGTCTGCAAGTATTATGTCAGGTCAAGCTCAAGTTCAAACACTAAGTTTTGACCTCCTATTTCTAAGTGAGCAAGTCACCTCCAAACTCCTCATTTTGGTTTAGAAGCCTCTGTCCCACTACCACCTCTTTTGGCTACTTCTGAAGTTTCCTCAGACATCTCTGATACTGAAACCCATGTGCCTGGCATCTTCACTGCCAGCACCTCTGCCCCTATTCAAGTTCATGTCAACCTGTCAGAGAAAGATTCCAATTTTTCAAAGTACTGAGAATAGAAGGATCCAGATTTGAATAATGACTCCCTTGATACACCACTAGCAGGTCCCCTCTTTACCTCTGTCTTGTCAGAAAAGTCAGATCTCCTGATTGTCACACAACAAGAAGAAGCAATGGCAGACACCCTCACAGAAGCTTTAGCAGGAGCTTTGATCATGGATCCATTCCAGGGTTGCCAGCCTTCACTGGCTGAAATTGTTTATTGGTACTGGACTAAGGTATCAACAGCTGCCAAAAAGGGTAAAGGCTGTGCCCAAGGACCAATTGGAGCAAGCAGTCACAACTCTATGGGCAATGGTAAGGCCAAGGGCAGAGAACTAGGGCTCAACAAACCTGTCATGTTTGATGGCAACCACCAATTATACTCAGGATGGATTACTTCCATCAAAGTCTATCTTGGTATGAACTGACACATCTACAATACTGACAAAAAGCATATAGGCTTTATTTTATCATTTATGGACAAGGGATTGGCCCTTAGCTTTAAGCAATCCTACATCATGCAGTGCACTTTTGAAGGCACAGATGGAGAAGACAGGGAGTCATTTTCTATGACACATTAAAAGACTTTAAGCATAAGCTTGAAGATTGTTTCCAGATTGGAGATATTAAAGTGAATGTGCTAATAACTCTATCTCAGATCCAGCAGAGAAAACACTCCCTTGACAAGTACATTACAAACTTTGAGAACCTCCTTAATAAGGTGGGACTTCTTGAAGATGACATCATGGCAGCCACCTTCTTTGGGAAGGGGTTGCACCCCATGCTTAGTCAAAGAATCTTAGGACTCAGTCTTATCCCTAGAACAATACCAGAGTGAAATGAAGCAGCAACAAGGGTTCATGCATCCCTCACAACTATGAGAATGTATGAGGGCAAGGCCTCAGAAGTGGACAAAAATTTCTTATGGAAAAATGAAGGATATAGTACCTATTCAAACAAGGCTAACCATTCTTACAGAAAGGAGAGAGACCCCAACACCATGGATGTTGACACTACCACCAGAGACAGCAAGACACATGACAAACCCAGGAAAGCATGTGCATGCTTCAATTGTGACAAAGAAGGACACTTCACCAAGGACTGTCCAGATCCCCCAAAACTCAGAAAAGGCAGTTTTCCAAAAAGTAGAGAAGTGATGATCAAGGAGTTAAAGAAGGAAGTTGAGCATCTAAAAAGGGAGGATGCATCACCTTCTACTTCCAGTGCATCCTCAAAGGATTTTTAAAGGGGTGAGCTTCCACTGCAGCTTGTGTCCCCACTACTGAAAAATGTACTTTTAGGCTAGGCTGTCTCAAACACAATGTGAACACTGTTTATCAATATGAACATGATCTATGTGTGTCAGCCATCAACAGATCAGCATACCTAATCAACTGCAGTGATTCTCTGGTTAAAACTTTAATCAACTCCAGAGCCAAAACAAACATACATAGTCAATGAAAGAATGGTTGACCAAGAAGGTCTCTCAACCAGAAAAATACAAAACCCTTGGACACTCAGGAGTGCCACTGGAAAAACCAACCAGGTTGTTGATAGGATCATGACATTCTGAGTTTGGATATGGGGTAGAAATATATGGGTCCAAGTGTTATGCTTTCATTTCTTATCTTATCTTTTCTCATCAGGTGATCTTCCCACAATCATGCATCTCTTCTTACATAATCCAACAGATGCTTCACAGACACTCATCTTGTTACTTATGGGAAAGTTTCCCCTATCCATGGATGCACTCAGCAGACTCAGGGTACCCCTGCAATTACCAGTACATTTCCTTCCTCTTTGTATTTTTACTATATCCATACAATACACAGTTCACACCCTTCACACTTTCTGGCACAAACTCCTAGCTTTTGCATCATGTAACTTCCACATGATCATGACACATTGACTTGTACAGACTCATACTTATGTGTACAGGAGTCAGATTGACTCCATTTCTTCACACACATTGTTCTACACTTATGGACTGACCATTGTATGCCTTATATGGCACTTTCCCATTGTTCCCCATAGCCAGTAGTTCATTGTTCCATGTAGTATTTAGTCTAGATGAAGATGCAGGATATTCCCCATCTTTTATCTCCTTTGCACTACCCTCTGAATACTACCAACTTCTAACTTACTCTCATGTCTGACCAGTTGTTCTTCTCTGTGGTACCAAGGATTCTTGCCACTCCATGCAATGACTTGTAAGGCTTCAGGGGCCTACTTAGCTAAGCAGCCAGATTAGCATTGCATTGGGACCCTTGAAGAGCCTGTAGAGTGCTTAGTCAGCAGCTCTAAGGTTAGGGTTAGCAAGCATCAGTTTCAAAGGTGTTCAAGGCTTGTCTCACCAACAAAGCCTTAATACCAAGCTTACATTACCAGGATGGGCAACAAAGGACTGCTGCTAGGAATGCCCTGGCTCAAGAAGCACAATCTGATCATCAACTGGTTCACCCACAAACTGGTAAGTTGGGGAACTGAGGAAGACTCAAATGCCAAGGTTCAATGGACATTGATCTCAATGCAGTTAGAAGTGGAAACAAAGAAACAGGAGATAACTCTCCCAAAGGAGTATGCTAACTTCACTGATGTATTCTCAGAAAAAGAAGTTCCACTTCCAGAACACAGGCCCTTCTTGGACCACAAAATCAAGCTTAAGGAGGATTTCATCCTGAAGAAAGGTAAAATATATAAGCTGACCCCACCCCAGCTTGAAGAGTTGGACAAGTTCTTAGAAGAAAACCTTGCTTGCAGAAAGATATGACCATCAAAGTCACCATAAGCAGTGCCAGTTTTCTTTGTCAGAAAGAAGGATGGCAAGCAATGTCTAATCCAAGACTATTGCCACCTAAACAAGTACACCATACAGGACTTGTACCCCCTTCCAGACATCAAAGAGTTACTCAATGAACTTGCTGGATCAAAGTATTTCACCAAGTTCGATATCTGGTGGGGCTTCATGAACATCTGAATCAAGGAAGGTGATGAGTGGAAAGGGGCTTTCATAACCCCAAGGGGATTGTTTGAGCCTCTGGTAATGTTCTTTGGACAAACTAACTTGCTGCCAACTTTCCAGTGGTATATGAATACTAAATTCAGTAGCATGATCCATGGAAGAAGAAGCATCATTTTTATGGATGACACAACAATTCATGCAAGAACAAAACAAGAACTCAAGGAGTGGGTGGTTGAATTCCTCCACATTGCTCAAAAGGAGAATTTGTGCCTAAAGATTTCAAAGTGTATATTTGAAACAGAGGAACTTGATTTCTTAGGCTATGTTATAAAAGAGGGTAGCTATACACCCAAGAACTTACAAGAATTGAGAAGCTTCTTAGGTTTCTTTAATTTCTACAGAATGTTCATCAAAGGCTTCTCTCAAGTAGCCTGACCCCTGCATGACCTTTCAAAAAAGGACATCCCTTATGTGTGGGGCCCCACACAAGAAGAAAGCTTCCAAGTGCTCAAGAAGGCCCTCATGTTAGAACTGGTGCTCAAGCTATCAGATTTCAAGAAACCTTTCATGGTTCACACAGATGCCTCCAAACTAGGCACTGGAGTGGTCCTCAGCCAGGAGGATGAGAATAAAGTGTTGCACCTGTGCACTTTTCTTTCACAGTCTCTAAACAGGGCAGAATAAAACTACCAAGTCTATGACTTGGAGTTACTCACAGTCATTTGTGCTCTTAAGGAGTGGTGAACATACTTTCTGGCACTGGTGGTGCCTATGATGGTGTATACTGACCATCAAAATATGACATACTTCAGAGAACTGCAGAAGCTCACACCATGGCAATCAAGGTGGCAGGCTACCTTGCAGTCTTTCCCAATCCAGTTTGTTTATATTAAGGGCAAGAGCAACATGCTGCCAGATGTTTTGTCCCAAATGGCAAATTTCAAGGCAGAAGATAGGCCCCCAGCCACTCTGCTGCTGGAATCTTTTTGATTTCAGGCTCAGGGGGGGGTAGGATTCTCTCAAAATCCAAATATTTCCCTTAGAATTGCAGGTTTTTTGCCTGAAACTACTGAAATTCTCAACACTCTACAAAGTCTGTCGACAGCTGCAGTAGACAGGTGCCCACCTGAGGAAAAATCAAGACTGCTGCTTGCACAAAAGGCATCTATAACCTGTCCATGGACTTGATGAGTAGTACACTAAAAGAAACAGAACACCTTCAGATCAAAGAGCTTGAAGAAAAGAAGTGAAGCAATGGAAAAATATATGTAAATGAAGGAAGACGAAAAGAAGTATTAAAAGAATACTACAATCTACAACCTTTGGGTCACCCTGGAGTAAGAGCCATGATGAAGAAGATGTTGTGGCATGTCTACTGGCTGTGCATGCATATGGACATCAGAAACTATGTAAGGGGGTGTATCATCTGTCAAGCCAACAAGGTCAACACACACCCTATGACACCCCCAGTCACACCACATGATGTGGCAAAATCTCCTTTCCCCTTTAAACAGATCTCAATTGACCTAGTTACAGATCTTCCTGACTCCTGTGGAAACAACTCTATACTCACAATTGTCAATCAAGGACTTATGAAGGCAGTAATACTGCTCCCAACCAATAAAACAGTTGACTCAGTAGGAATAGCCAATCTATTTCATAACCACATCTACCCCAGGTTCAGAATTCTCAAGGCCATAATCTCTGACCACAGTCCACAGTTCATCTTGGCTTTCATGCAAGACCTATATGCAATGCTAGGAATTGAGATGAAGGCCATGACCACCTATAGACCACAGTCAAACAGAGAAGCAGAGCGAGTCAATCAGGAAGTAAGGCACTTTCCTGAAAAATGTATGCCTTGAAGGACCCCAACAACTGGTCTTGGTATCTGGTGGATGCTGAGTTCATTCATAATTCCTGAATCCACTCTACCCATAGGCAGATGCCATACTACCTCCTATACAGTTACAAACCAACCCCCTATCCCACAGATACAAGTTAAAACACACCCCTGTCAGAGGAACACCTTGAAAAATTAGCTGCTGCATGTGATGCAGTGGTTATCGCACACAAAAACATGCAAGAGGCAATGCTGAGAAGACACAGAGGACAAGGTTACTCAGAATTCAAAGTTGGAGATAAGGTTTGGTTGGAAGCCACTAATCTCCATCTGGATGTACCCTCAAAACTAGCATCAAGAAGATACAGCCCATTTGAAATTACTGAAAAGATCTTCCCAGTCAACTATCAATTGGACCTCCTGCAAACATGGCACATCCATGATGTTTTCCACACCAGCAAACTGACTCAGTATGTCATCATGGAGATCAATGGGAACACCCCTATTCTGCAGCCCCCTGAGCAAATAGAGGGCCACAACAAATGGGAAGTCAAGAAGGTCTTGAAACACAAGTCATATCAACAAAAACTGAAGTATCTGGTCAAGTGACAAGGATACCTGGATGTGGAGAATACATGGGAACCTCCAGAGCACTTTAAAAATGCACCCCAGGCTTTGACAGAGTACCAACTCACCCATTCACTTCCCCTCTTCTACCCCACATCTCAAACTACCATCTAAATGTCTTCTGGCTACAACACCCCCAACAATGCCCACAAAGATATCTACCAGGCAGTACTCAGTGACCTCAATGACTTTGCAGAGGCCAATATCCCCCACATCTATTCCCAGGATACAGTCCTCCACAGCCAACCATGTCCAACCCATTTGCAACCCCAGAACATCTCACTCACTCCACACCACTCTCATAATCACCCCCACTGGCATTTCTTGTGGCAGGCAGGCCATGCAGTGTGATCCACAGAGGAGAGCCACCTTCCCCACTGCTAATGCTGTCTTCACTCCCCAACAAACATGTGATCAAGGTACAGCCCTGACCATACCTACCAATGAATGTGTACATGCCCCCACTACCCTTGAAGCCTCCTCAACAGTCAGCCAGTTCATCAGCTATGTGTGGGTACTTAATAATTTCAAATCATGGGACATGCTCAGATGGCAAGCACATGTACAGCACAAGTGTCTATGGGTGCTGTCTGAGGCTTTCTGGAATGCCAAGAACATAGCCAATCACATTGGGGTTGCCATCATCTCAGACCTTACCAACACCCTGCTGCCATATGGAGAAAGGAAGGTGACCAGAGATGAGATACTAGAAGCAATGGATACTCAAAGAGGGATTGTTGATATGGTGCATGAAATATTTGGGCCAGCTCTACTGATTACCTTTGATTCCTTTCTTGAGCAATGCCAAGGAACAGCAGTGGTGATTCCCAGAGGTACTTCCACACTGCCAAGACCTAATACTCCAATGACTCACAGAGCACAATGCCCAGTCTGCTGAGAATGGGCCCACCTGGGCCAAGCTTGCTCACCTGTCATGGTGGACTTCACCTCAGATGACTTGGATTCTCCAGCTCCTAGAATCCAGTCTGCCCAACCTCACAGAGCTGTGCCCCTTGCCACCACCAACTCCCCTAGAGGCCCTGCTCCTGCTCAATGGCCTTAAGTTTCCCCTGCTCACCCTGCCCAGCCAGAGCTCACCAGGACATCTGTCAGCAGACCTCCTCTCACCAATGTCACCCCTATCTCTGGCAAGCACACTGCTGATGTGGACTATTTCAGGGCTGCTGCCCATCTAACTGACTGCTATTGAAGGCTGACTAAGTCTAGCACAGACAGGTGGCCTACCTTCTTCACAGCAGTATGGACTGATGTTCTAGACCAAATGCTCTACAATGCCACAGCCACCACAGTACCAATCCCAAATGAAGTGTTTGTGCCTGTACTGGTCAGCTCAGACCTATGGTACTACCTAGCCAGAAAGAAACCACTCCTGGTAGGCCACCCCCTGTATGCATACAGGTGCTTTGACTACAATCAATTGAGCCACTGGAGGTGGGAGCACAACACAGAGTGTCCATATTGGGAGCCTGGCATGGCTTTCGTCAGTCACTGTGGTCATAATGCCCCTGCTCAGGATGATCAGGCTTAGAGAGGGGGGTGATGTTATGGTGCGATGGTAACACTTTTCTTTTGCTATGCTTTTCCTGCCATAATCCAACAGACACTTTGTGGATATTCACCTTACTGTGTATGTTTCCTGTCTATCCCTTTCACCTTATCCTTACAATTACTTGTGTATTACTTATGTGGGCTTTCACCTTTCACTGGTTTTCCAGTGAAAGCCCCTATGATGTGGTCATGAGACACAGTTGTGTCACATCAATTCATACTTACATGATCTGAGTCATACAATGGACACAGCTGACTGTGGACTTTGCACTGCAGTCATGCAGTACTTTTACTCATGTTCTGTGTACTATTAGCACAGCTGGGTTGTGCCCATGCAGTTTTGTACTTAGTATGTATATAGTGAAGATGAAGATGGGAGAAATCCCCATCTTTCATCTCCTTTGCAATTCACCCAAGCTTACTCATATTGTACTCACTAAGGACCTACAACTAAGAAACCTTGGCTCTGGACCAAGAGCTCTGCCACAAGAGGAATCACTTTCCATCAGACCCTCAATTAGTGCTTGGAGTGCCATAGGGTTAGGGTTAGGATTTGAGTGCCAGTTCTGAAGGACTGTTTTTGGCTCTTGAAGGCTCAATGCTTCAAGGCCTTAATAGACACAAACATTGCACCATGATTTTCTGGATCTCTTGAGAGTTCATTCTAAAATCAAAGTCAACTAAAAATCATATTAACAAATCCCAACCACTTCCACATTGCTCCCATGCCCAGTTTCCAGTCATGAAATCTGACCAAACTTGCTGATGAATTTGACCAAACACTTGATGAGGAGCATAGTCAATAAAATCCTTCAGCTCTGGATTTGACAGTTGCTTCTAAAGCAAAGATTTTGAATCTTGGATTCACATATCATAGATTCCTTTCTTTCAGGTTGGCACACTGAAATCCTCATTGGCAAAGCTTTTCACATCAGCATGTTGCATTGAAATGCACTCTCATTTTTCTCCAGGGGAAATATCATCAATTAAGCCATATAGCTCTTCAGAGTTGGCAAATGGTGGGGTTCCCTTTCATCCCAAGCTGCCAGTACATCCATCAATTCAAATTAATTTGACCACCAAGCATTTCATCACAATGAAATAAAAAGTCTGCAAGCTCAAATTGAGCACAACTTTGAAATTGGTGCCAGGATTCATCTGTGTGATCAGCAGTTGAGTGTGGGATATTACTAGTAGAAGTCTTGGATGGTATTTTTTGACCATCAATATCACAAGGTGTATCTAGACTCACCATTCATCAGTCATTTATTACTAGTAGATTTGCATACATAATTGAACCATTATACCATCCAAAACAGGGCAAACTGTAAAATAAAACCTTGGGGCAGCTCTGTGCTCCCAAATTTCCTTCTGAATTTTCACCTCCTTGGTTTGAGTTTCTCTCCTGAAAAGAACATTGATGGGGTCAAGATGATTTTTGAAGAGTGCTATGAACAGCATTTCTATGTTGCACATAAGCTCCTTGTGATACAAAGCCTCTTCAACATGAGAGTGCAACTGGATGTGCATAGTAGAACAGACATGGCTTATGTGTTGAAGCCATGGCACCTAGTACTAGCAAAGCAAAATTATCTAGTAGTGGTTCTCTATTAGTCCAAAAAAAGTGATAGTAACATTAATAGTACACAATCACAACAGATAGTATTGAGATAGCAAACAATGAGTATCATGAAGTGTGAATATTTGCTATAACATTACCTGGTTTATCACACAAGCACAAAGTTCCAGCTGTGGAACTTGTAATTTCATGCAGAAACAATACATGAATCCTATTGACACCTACATGTTTTCAGCCAATGGTACCAAACTACAAGGACCCAGAGTTTCTGATTTGCTCAATCCCAACAATGAAGAACAAAATCACAGGTTACACTATATAAAAAGTTGAACAATGAGTACAAATATGATGTGAATGTTTGTGGTGCAACTTATATTTGTTTGTTGCACAAACACAAAGTTCCAATAGGACTTGTGTCTGTGAAAAACCTGTGACTTTCTGTCAATACCTCTTCTCATTCCTTTGTCAATGGTGGCCACTTGACCAAAAAAACAAGGATACTCGCCCAAGGATACCCAATCTCCCTAGTCTGAAACCAGCAGGTCAATCCAAAGTTATAAAGAGAATACAACAGAGGTAGCACAAACTTGCTGTCACAGAGGTGGCCACCCTCAAGACAGAGTTACTAACAGCCCAGGAACATGCTAAAGCAAATGCATGTCAACCCACTGGCCCTGGTATCAGAAAGAACCCACATAGCCAGACAACAGCAATAGTAGGCAGCTAACAAAAGCCATCAGTCAATCTTGTCAACTTAGGAACAGGTACATACAACTGATTTACAATGCCAGTAAAATATACAAGGGTAAAATGATAACCACAGCATATCCAAGACACAATGTTGAGGATGGTGATCAAATAATGGCCAATGCAATGGCAGTGCAACAAGGTTTGGTTGGACAAACTAGTAATCAAACAGGAGCTATGGTGGTAACCATAAGAGTGACAGACAGAATCTACTCATGGATAGGGAGGTGAGCACTGGAAATCAAGATGAGAGCAACAACAAAATGGAAAGCATTGTTGGCAAAAGATTGAAAGGAGGTTATTTAAAGCACAAGGTACATATAATACATCATATAACATAACAGTGACACATGTGTTGTTAACCTGACTTTTTAATTCAACAGTACCTCATCCCTGAGCTGGTACCCTGGTTTCTGACTCCCTTTACATATTTTTGGATTGGGACAAAATTCCTAAAACTAGTTTTCTTGTTTGATATGTGAGACATAGTGGCTGAATCTGTCAACCACAAATTAAATGTTATGTTATGTAGTTATGTCAGGTGACATGTGTGATTGGGTGACATATGTGACATCTTCCATTTTCTCATCCTCTTGGATGTTTCATACCTGATGAGTGTTTTTGACTTTACATCATTTTCCATTCTCAGTAGGCACCTTCTTTGTTCCACCACCTTTCTTGGCTGACTTATTATGCCAACATGCAGCAGTTGTATGGCCAAACTTCCCACAGCCATTGCATTTTGGCTTCATCAAGCTTTTATAGAAGCACTTGGCAGTGACATGATTTGTATGCTGACAAATAGTACAAGGCTTCTTCATCCCTTTCCTCTTAGGTCCTTTTCTGGTGCATCATCCTTTACCTTGTACTGTCATACATAGCTGTCTCAGTCTTTCCCACATCAGTACCTTCTATTATACTCATCATGAATGATTACAATCAAGTCTTGTGACATCATCACATTTCCTGTTTGAGCACCTAGGTGTGACATGGTGAAAACATCCCAAGACAGCAGTAAGGATGATATAATTATGTTACTGAAATCTTCATTGTTGATTTTTGACCCCATTTGATGTACATAGTTTGGCTTGGAGCATCCACATTTTATTCAAGTGGGTCACAATATTGTCTCCATCTTTCACCCTTGTTTGATATAAGGTATGTCACTAAGCTAATATACTTTGTTTGCCTCATGATTGATGGACAGACTTTAGATTCTCCCACATCTCCTTGACAGATGTTGCATCTTCAATGTGCATGAACTGCAAAGATTTTATATTTAAGGTAATTAAAACCTTTGCTGCCTTTTCAGCCATTAGCCACTGATCACATTTTGGGTCCCCCTTTTCAGGCATTGAGTTCTTGCCCTCACAGTGATCCCATACATGATTTAATTCAAGCATAGGGATAATTTGGCCTTTCTAGGCAACCCAATTATCATTGTTCAGTGGCTCAGCAGCTTTGAAGGTAGAAATTGTACTGAGAAAGCTTTCTTCCATAAACAGCATTGACATAGTTGAATTTTCATGAGATGTGGGATCCATTGTTGACATTGTGACTATTGGAGTTGTCTCCATGGGGTCTCTCACACCAGAAGAGTTTGTACCAGTAGTGTTTGACAGAGGGGTAGGACTTCTGTATATACATAATAAAATAGAATTAGACTCACTTGCTATAATTATGAGCATGGAGGGCTTATAATCTGTGAAGATTTAAGGTCAGAGTGTGTACTACAAGCACTTTAGGCACAACAATATCTCAGTTAGGATTAAACAGGCAGAACAGAGTGAGCAGGTGTTATGTTTCTTTTCTTTTCTCACTAACAAACACATTACAATTTACTACTTACCATACATCCAACAGATTCTTCAAGGACCTTTACTATAATGGTACAATGCTTGGATTATGGTTTACATTTCAGACTTACCCTTTCTTATGGATGACACCATACTGCATCATCATGGAGCCTTAGCTCCCTTCCTCCACTTTTCTCCACTGTGACTCACTTTCAGACTTCAACAGACAGCTTGGACTTCATGTCTTTCAAGCTGAGCCATCCAAACTTGTACTATACCACAGATACTCTGCACACATGTATATAAGATGTAGTGGATGGAGACTACTTCCCCATCTTAAATCTACTTTGCATCCTACATCTTTCTGCTCCTCATTATCCCTGAGTGTCAGTCCAAGACTGCTGGGAGAAGAACTCTCACCCTGTGACCTCTGCCTCCATCATCATTGAGGTAGTCTGTAAGGTCCTAGGTTGAAGTTGAAGTATATATGTAGCCCTTCACTCACTGGTTCAGGGCATAACAGCAGGTGAACTTATTATATTTTGTATTGAAGCCACAGTTTATATACAATATTATAACTATGATAACATGCCAGATTATTCATTATGGCTGGCTGTTGTGGCTGTTGCAAACTTGCCATCTGGCTACTAATAACTATGGTCTTAACAATCAGCAACAAAACTGTTGCAATGTATATACCTTATTAATTGATTTATAGAATAGCATCCACTATACTTCAGATCTTGACATATAAGAATGAAATATAGCCAAGGCCAAGGGCTATCAGAGTCCCCCTTAGGGCATCTGCACAGCCACAGCCTATCTAAAGTTATCAGCCACACAATAAAAATGTTGCAAACATTGCAACAGTTTTGTTGCTCACTGTACTGTCTTGGTGGTCTGACTGGTCTGACTGGTGTGGATTGTCTTAACTGTCTGACCAACTTACTATCTGAGGGGTCTGACATGTCTAATAGTCTGGGTGATCTGATTGAGCTGGATGGTCTGGTTGGTCTTGACTGTCTGACTGACTTACAGTCTGGGTGGTCTGATAGGTCTGATAGGTCTGGATGATCTTAACTGTCTGGCTGACTTGCTGTCTGGGTGGTCTGACTGGTCTGACTGGTCTGAATTGTCTTAACTGTCTGACTGACTTACTGTCTGAGTGGTCTGAGTGGTCTGGAGTGGCCTGGAGTGTCTAACTGTCTGACAGGCTGGCTGGTCTGAATGGTCTGGCTGATCTGAATGGTCTGGCTGATCTGGTGGGTCTGACTGACTGCTGGTCTGGCTTGTCTGGCTATCTGGTTTCAGACACCCTGCTCTGATGGTCTGAAATGGTCTGACTGACTTACCCATCTTAACTATCTGATTCTAGATAATCCAGACACTGTCATCTTGCTGATTTGAATGCTGTCAATTGAAGCAGCCCTTAATGTCACCCAGACTAGTTGCAATAGTGCATAAACATGGCCAAACCAAATAATCATGGGAATAACTTCGGAAGTCTGTTTTTCGACGTATTTCGACCGTCCGAGCTCGAATCTGGCCTTAGATTTTCACAAACATTTCATATGTTTGCTGTACCAAATTTACCATGTTTGCTTGTCCGCAACTGTAGCTCTAAGTTAGGTTCTCCGTAGCCACGCAGTCTCGAAGGGGTCCGAGCGACTTAGGCACCCCAGCGGCCAGGCTAGGCCCTATTTGCAAATTCATGTTCCGCTTCGCTGGCGGCATGACTGATTATACTTGTTATCACGCTGTGTGCATCCGGTCCTTTGGCAATATTAACGGTTAGTTCGGGGTGAGTGCCGACTATCCGTGTTTGCGGTATTTATCATACCCCGGCATTTGGACACTTCCTGGAACGTTCGCGACCAAGTTTGAGGCACTCATGGAAATGAACGGATCCCTTTTGAATGCCGCCCAGTCACACACTATGTATATAGATGACACCACCGTCAGCATAGTCATGGTCTATTAGTGTGTTGGCTGACATGCTGTAGGCTTGGCATACCTTACTCGTCGAATAGGTGATAAATCCGAATCCCCACAACTGTGCGTTTCGTCATTGTTGCTACTTCGGATCTTTCCTCTGAAATACCCCGGCTGGATCTACCAGGATCGGTGTCATTGTGAGCGAACAACAAAATTGGCCCCTGTAAATGGGAAGCCTCGAGGTGATCGATGTCCTCAACAGGTCCAAGATATGGTCTGGACGAGAGTTCTAAGATGGTCGAGACTGTTTCTCTTTGACGGCGATCATACAGTCAGGGGCTGTTGCGGGGCATTTTGGGTGGCTATATGGGTTCGCCGCTTGGCTTGGGTGGTCTTCTATTGGTAAGTCACATCTACAAACGGAGCCATTGGGGAGATAGAATGGCTATCTATAGCAACTGTACAGCAAGCGCTGTGCAGTTGCTGTCCCATCTAACAGGGCGATCAGGCTTCATTCTCTTCTTCGGGAACGGGTTCTTGGACGACCGTAGTAGCTGCCCTTCTCGTCGCCAAACTCTTGGAGCGCGAACGCTCGCTGGCCTCACGAATGGCCCATGTGAACTCATATGTCCTGCAGGCGTCTGCACAAAACGTCAAGATCAAATGTTTTTACATAACCGGGAAGCTTTCCATACCTTCATACGTACTTAAAATTTGGGCCGCTTCCGGGTCTTCCTCAATATCCTCAATGATATCAATCCAATTGGAAACCTGGGACCATGTGTGAGTTCCAGATCCCCGTAAATAATTAGGCTAACCTCTGAGAAGAATGGGTCGTCGTCTGGGAAAGTAAAGGTTTGTTCGTAATCATCCCCGGGCTTACGGACATATAGAACAGGCTGTACGTAGGGGTTGACGAGTCTGGGGTACTGCAATTAGTAACAATTTGTGGGGAAAGAGGGGAACGGACTTGAGGGAATATCCGTCTGCGTGGACTTCCAACTCGCAACTGTAATTACGGCCCTGAAGGGTAACAACATGCATCAAGCTCCCCACAGCACCGGAGTCATATTTCCTGAGAGAATACCATGTTTAGAAAAGGCACCACCAAGTAATGGACAGGTCACACCAAGTGGCAGCTGTGGCGCGGGGAATCCTGTTTTCAGGGGCGATCTTGTTCTCATCTATGTGTATCTTGGAAAGATGGCCAGCCTCTTCGTCCCATTCAAGCGAGTGGGCGGTGACACTGGAGATGTCAACTTCACCGCCAAAGTAACGAGAGAGATCACAGAAGTGAGTCCCCTGTTCAATGATAGGACCAGCACTGGACAGGTGATCAAATAGGAAATTACAACTGATATAGAGCAAGGCTACCTCTTTGACTTGTCCCACCAGTCAGGCTTGGTAATCGCTTCATATGCACAAGCATATCGGGCAATCGTGGCCATGACGACGAGATCGTTTTCTTGGATGATCTGTTTCATCTTCTGGACGGCTTTGAGGTATCTAAGCATATACCTGCAAATCGGGCGGACGAGTCAGGTCAATCGCACTGGAGAAACGATGCGGTTGCCTTACCCGACAGAGCAGATTGAATTGCTTTCCGAGATAAGTTTGGCGATCTTGAACGCCTCTTCGATCTCACCCTTGGGGCCGGTGGCGATAGGTTTCTCGATAAACAAAGCCACACCAGGGAAGTACCTCATGATCTGCATCTCGACATCGCGACCGGATTGTAAGGTGCCACGGAACATGGGAGGGCTTCCGACAACAATGGCACGGGGACGCTCCTTCTCGGTCATGTGCTTGACGAAATCCTCTAGTGTCTTGTAAACGCGTGTGTTCTGGTATGCAGAAACGACAAAGGAGTCGCATTTCTTCTTGAGGGCAGCATTTGCACGCTCGATAGCGGGATCGATGATAGCAACGACTTTGAGACGCAAGCCGAGTTTGCTAAGAGAAAGACATGAAGGGGTATATCATGGGATAGTAAAGGGAACCGACTGTTCAAAGCGGAAAGAGTGATTCCACGGGCCTTCGTCCGAACCTGGAGGAGCGATCAAGACATGTTGTGGACGCATGTGAGACTGGACACACCAAACATAATGTTGCCAGCGCCGACGAAGACGACATTGAAGTTGTCGGTACCTCCGACGTGGGTAGTTCTATTTTAACGAGTTAAGAGACGGGGGAGGGAGATGGGGGAAGATACTGACTTGTCCATCGGGATCAGCCTGGATGGATCGATGGAGGGTCTCCTGGACGAGAAACCCGACGAATAGCCAGATCCGCGCCTGTCTCTCCGGAGCTCGGATCCCCTGCGAGGGGGAGGAGCCTTGGTGGAGGTCATCTCAAGAGACGACGAGAGCCTGCGTGTTTGCGACATGGTGTGGGGTGAGATGGTGGTTTGGACGATGTGCCAAACCTGACAACTAGTCCGCTTTTATCTTTGTGGAGACAAGTGACGTTTTGTTCCGATGGACAACCGTGTACGCTAAGGATTACAGCCCGTTTCCGCCGCAGAACTAACTATGTCGGTAAAAGCAAAAGCACATGTTCATCTATTCATCCGGAACTTGGGTGACAGGGCGAGCAACGGTAAACAGGAATTAGAAATGTGAAAGCAGTCGTATCCAACGAACAAGATGCCTGGGGTATCAGATGTACGAAAGCGTCCACAGAATTGTTGAGGGCCACGAAAGAAGGGTATCAAGTGTCAGTGGGGATGGTCTATGATGTCTGTTTGGCGAGACGCGGCTGCTGTTGGTTCTGTATCTTGCCGTCTAATTCCTGACGTCTCCGTTCTGCGGCCTCCAGCCGCGCGGTCATCGCTCTCAGCTCCTCTTTCAACTTCTCGTGCTCCTGTGTTAGTTTAAGAACATTACTCGCCCTCTTCTGCACTCTCTCGACGCTGCGAGGTACCGTGACCGGTTGTCCGCTAAAAAGCCACTGATCCGACTTGATCACACTTACCGAGAGGGAGGGTCGCCTTTGGGAGGCCCCATGATGTTGTCGAGAGAGAATCCCAGATCGAAGTCTGCCTTGGGGATCTCTGGGAGGCGTGACGGAGAAGGGGAGCGAGAAGGGACGTCTGGGGAGGGCGACAGGCGGTTAGCACGAATCCTGCAACGCGTGTCGGGTGAGTTCTTTCCACGGGGATGAGGGTGAGATCGCACATTGGACTTGCGAGCTGAGAAGAGGACGCGTTCATGGTGGGGGATGGTTGTGGTTGGAAACAAGAGTTACTTTTCCACGTTCTTTAAATGGCACCACGATCGGTTAATTACTTGTGTCATTCCCTCCTCTCCTCAACTGGCACCCCTCGTTCAACATGGGGGGAATCGACCTCCTCGCCTCGCACCAACACACTCACGACAACGACGACGACGACGACGACACCCACTCCCGCGACATCGACCTACACTTCCCCACCGTCCCTGTATCTACTAGCTGCCATGCAAACCTGTATTATAGCTCCTTCTCTGACAACGCCTGCAATCCCTTCTCTGACAGTCTCACCTCCCTCGGCTCATATCCATATCCACTGCAGGAGGGCAGTCTAGACCTCAACTATATCCTCGTCTCCGACATCCAACCCCAAAATCCTACTTTCATCCACGACAGCCCTCAGCTAATCCCAAAGCAATTCCCTTCCCCCCAGGATATTCACGATTCCCAGTACCAGTCCTCCCCCTCCTCTTCACTCAGCTACATCTCCACTCTGCAAGACATCTCATGTGCCTCCAACAACCTTGCCACACGCTTTACCATGCCAACTTCACCCCAAAAATCATCTGGACACACTCATACTATGCTTCCCCCCATCGTACAATCAAATCCGGCAGACCTGGCCAGGAACGAAGCCGACGTGAGCTCATTTTCATATCATATATACTCTTGAGCTCATTCCGTCATAGAGTCGTGCCACCAGCAAACGCATAAACGCCGGAACGTCCTCTCAGGTAGACCCGTATGCTGCTGCATTTTTGCGCGAACAACTCGGAGAAGCCAAGTGGAACACATTTTCCGCTCGGCTCTTTGAGCGCCGTCTTGGCCCCATCAAGTCCAAAATGCGGGTCAGGGGTAAAGGTTCAAACGATGACTCAAGTTCAGCCCCTGGCGCTACGGCGATTGACTTTCTCGTAAAGGTCGAGGTCGTCAAAGAAGTCCTGCGAACTTATGTACCGTACGTGTTCTACTATCATTCCCACCCTTTTGCATCAGTACATCTGGCAGATTCGGATCTTACTTACCATATAATCACGCAGACATCCGTACAATCCCCTCAAGTCATTGACCCATCTCTTTCCTGCTTGTCCGTTGGGTTTTGTTACGCTAACGCGTTCTACCATCCTCGTGCTCTCTGGCTGGTCCAATACTCAATTCTCCTATTGGGCTCGTCGATCAGAGGGCATATCCGTACTTGCAGCCCATGATGACCGCCTCCACACTGTTGGTGTGGCTCTTGACAAGCGCCTCAGAGAAGGCGGTGTGCTTATCGACACAATGGAAGATGGCGAAACGTATGGAAAGTACAGCGAGGGCAGTCCCAACGTCACCGGTAAAGGCCTTGATATTATTATCGAACAAGTCAAGAAGCGCACCGGACGCAGTCCGTTCCTTCGTGGTAAACACTCCAGTCTAGACCCATTCGGTTCCACGAATAGCGATAAAGACACAGGCCCTGGCCCCCTTCAAGGTGTTCCTGCTGCGCCAGTATACATGCCCACCTTCCAAGCAATGGAATACACACACTCGCCAGCGATTGCCCCTTCAGATTCAGTTTCCACTCGACGGCCGAAGAAAAAAAGGCGGATAAGTGTAGCTGACTCCGTTTCGTCATATGCCAGTTCAAGCGCCTTGGCCTCGGAGAGATCCGACTTTGGTGATAGGTCGATTAACGAGTATAGCCTGATGTTCTCAGAGAATCGTCTGACACCAGATCAAGAGAGCGTGTCGTCCTCAGACATGCAACCTGTTTCACCGCCTTCTTCCATCACCCTGCCACAACTTCTCGTCCGTCCCCGCGGTATTGGTATAGTAGGTGACGGGGGATTGAGCCCTTACGAACTCTTACACAGTTCCGTGATGGCTCACAGCGCCGACGATGGACGTCCTGAATATTTTCCTGTTTCCAACTCGCGGTCAGACTTTGAAATATCCGACTCCGAAAGTGGTTCTAGGAAACATTGTAGCATTCCAGACAGAAGCACCGAAAAACGACGAAAGTTGAGCACCTGACCATTTTCTTTCCTCCCGCCCTTACCCAGCTGCCAAAAGAGGTTCTCCCGATGAGGCCTTGTGTTTTGTTTTTTGACATTTGCTTGTATACGAAGCTTGTTCCGTGTTGTGTCATGGATAATCTCCGTTCTCTCATCGTGTTTCCTATATGCTGCATTCCATCGTCCCTCCATATGCGCTATATTGTGTTAATTTTGTACTAGTACCAACTGCATTCCTCCCATCAGTACACTACTCAATTTTTGCACTCTAGCTTCCTGATGCCCTGTGTTGCTTGTAATTCTTGTGTAGTTTTAGGCCGTAGCCCGTGTATGAATGAAATTGCTTGAGCTCGGTTTGATCAGGGGCGACTGCTTGGCGAGAGATCGCAGTGTATAACCCTGACCTTGCGGGCTCGGGATGACGGCAGAACACATGTCCTCCTTGAACATTGGCCACCTCATAATCACACTCACTGCCCTTTTTTTTCTCGTCGCGAGTTATGCAGTGCTGCTGAGCCCATTCATTCCGCCAACAGGAATTTCCGCGAGTCGTTTCTCTTTTGCCAGTCTTGCCCGCGTACTGACGTACAGATCTGTGACACCAGCTGCTGGACATCCTCGCTGGGGATACCCACTACAAATACTTTGTTCTATTGCTCATACCCACCAGTTCGTACTTTGTCATCGCTAATTGGGTGGGCTGGCAGTACTATCAGAACTCATGACCACTCCTGTCGGGCACATGTACGCTTCCTCGCCTCACGTTAATCACGCTTCATGCCTGAACTTTGTGACAGGTCCGAAGGCCTCTGAGAGCAAGTCCGCATATTTGATGCCCCTAATTTAGAGGAGCGACCCATCTTCGCGGTCTGGCTTTGGGAGACTACCAAATTTGCAGCCATACGTTTAGTTCTGTGGCAAGTTGTAGATTGTTCAAGAGTGGCTGTTCATAGATCCTACATAACCATAAGGGCATACCATACACAACGAGGTTGTTTCAGGGTACTCTGTCCAATAAATACGACGGCAAGCTAAGCACATATATACGTGAAGTCCCTGTCGAAGCGCACGACAACAGAAAGCATCAAGGTGGCTCAGGTGATCTAGATCTCTCAGTGGGTGGCCGGGACCTCATTCTGACCTGCTGCAGCTCCTGCCACAATCGACTCCGTTCCGGCTCACCCTGACGAACAGGGCTCAACCGTGCCGCGGACCTCGTCGGACTGGGTTCTCTTACATATGATGACATTGACCGTGCGGGGCTGGGGTTACGTTTCACACCGAATTTTGGTCTCGGTGATTGTGGTGGCTCATCGGTGGCTAGTGTTGAACGTTTGGACCTAGCAGGACTAGAATCTCGTGCCCCTCGACTGGACAGCTTGGGACGGGCGCGAGGCACGGGTTCGGCAGATGCACGGCTCGAGAGGAGGCTTGCAATGCCAGTTCTGGGTGCACGCGTAGTCAAGCGCACTGCATGTCGACTTGGACCTGCATCTGATTCTTCTGTGTCAGGGTCTGCACGCACGGCACGACGGGGGAAAGCACTGCGAGTCGTTACTGGCACAAGCGAACCAGTGGGTTTCGAAGCACTCGCAGACTGTCCTGGAATCGCAGAAGGCAAGCGAAGGTACCTAGCCCGACTGCATGGAAGTCATTAGTATATCACTGGGAACTGTACCCTTCAAAACGTACGCGATTTCTTTCAAATGCCTTTTTACTTGGTGAGCTTTGTGCCATCTTTCAAATGCTCGCGCTGAGAAAATTAATAACAGAAATAGCCAATCGACGATATCACTTACACAGAATTGCCTTGGTGTACATTTCACGCGCTTTCTTTGCTTGCAAAGCCTGTGGCATTACTGCTCGCCATTTATTCCAGGTTTTTTGTTTCAGTCCGAAGGCGCGGAAGCGGATAGCCGGCAGAGACTATATCACGAGTAATGAGCAAGATTCAAAGGCATACAATGCAATACATACTCTCGTTTTGGTTAGCCATATTCCGAAAGCGCGGAAGAGAAGATTCTTCTGGCTTTGTATTGCTACCTGGCTTGCCTAGCACAACGTCACTATTTAAAATTGTGAATAACAAAAGCACGCACAATGGGTCTCAACTTTTCGTTGATATATATTGCCCGCCATTTCTCCCAAGCAATCTGTACAACTGCCAGATCGAATTGAAGCTCCTTCTCGTGCAGCACAACGCGCCTCTGATGGCGGGCACGAGCAGCTGTCAACCAGCGGTGGAAAATACGACGCATAGTTTCTAAATACTTTTGAAGTCAATGTTCATGTGACAGGAGAAATATCGCACCAGCTCGCTTAATATCAAGATGACTTTCCATAAGACTGAGGTCCTCAACATGTCTTAAGCAGACATTTTTCCACTTATTGAAAGCAAACCTGAGCGCGAGGTGAGTAGCAGCAAAACGATGCAGGTGTCCTACGCACGTCAACAAAGCATGCGAGTGTTTCTGACCCACTTCTAGCTCCCTGAGTTTGATATCAATGACACGATTTGTCCACCGATTCAATGCATTTGTCATCAGTCGCTGACCGTGGAGTAAAAAAGATGACACGTAATTCCAGAGAAAAACCACCCACCGTAATAACACGTCCAGTAACCTGTTGTTCAGCTATCCGAAGTGATTGTCTTCGGTTTGCCCTTCGCATCCAAACTAAAAGATGTCTGAGTAGTTAAATGTGTGCGACAATGAAAATTCATACCTATCATATAACCCTGGAGTTTGCAGATTTCCAATGCCCTGAGTTTTTCCAATCGCCTCTTCATCTCCAGCTTACATCTCCATGCTTTGAGCATGCGTCCCTGGATAAAGAACTTCTCCACTATCCTGGCATGCTTCAATAACTTCAGTTTTATGTGCAACTGCATCCGCAACATGAGAAGTGCATTATACTGTACATGCGCTTGATGATGCTGGACAGCAAATGCATGGCGATTCTGATAGATTGTGTACACCTGATACCATTTCCGAAGAGCAAATGCTACAGCATATGAATTAGATCGCATAGAAAATGCAATAGCATAATCTGAAGGCCACATTAATAAAGCCAACGGGGGTATCTTTCCAGACGCACCATAGAGACGTTGCATTTGACGTATCCGTTCTTGCCAGGTAGACCAAACATTCTTGAGAAGACGTAGTGCTCTTACCCTCTCAAGCAACTTGCCTCGTTCACGGGCTTTCCAAACTCTAGTCACCGCTCTGACAAGGACATGATCTTGCCTTGCCAGGTGCTTGTCCGCACGTCTTTCCATAACCTGTTCTAGAGCTGAGTGAAGGTCGCGCGAGTAATGCAATATACATACACGGATCCGGTCACGGGCCGCTTTCCATGACCCCACTGCCCGTTTCAGAATATATACATCATAAAACCCGTCCGCGAGTTGATGGTCACGACTGTGAAAGTGATTGAGTTGTGAGAATGAAGGTGAGGCTGTTACAGGCCTTCACGTACGTGCGTTTCTTCCAGATGTCCATAACCTCTCGTTTCACTCTGAGATCCACACTTACAGTCACCAAATGCTCCGCACGTCGGATGCTCATGGCACGTCTCCATCGCTTCCATGCACACATAACTGCGCTGCACGATGGTCGTTCAGAGAAATCGACAGCAGAAGCCTCTAGGCTGTCGAGCCTAGCGACTTTCATTCTCCAACGAAGGAAAAATCGTGTCTTCAGGAGTGCCCTAAATTGTATTTCTGCAAGGCGAGCACAATACGTCTGCCGCCACTTCTCCCATGCACCCTTCTGGATCCTAGATCCTCTTTTCTCCTTTATGATCTTCATCTTGGCCCGCATTTCGTTTTTCCACGTCAGCTGGCGCTTTTCTTTCAGTTTTGACCTCCACACGACCATGACTACACGGAGACGGCGAACATCAGCTACACGAGCGGCATGCGTCTCCCTCTCAAGAAGTAACGCAGTACGATTATGCCAACGACGAAGGGCTGATCCAATAGTAACGTTATCATGTGCCTCCGTCACTTGTTGGTTTGTAGTCTTGAAAGGACTCTGTTAGCATGTCACCTAATGAGTACGAGATGCCCGCACTATTATCCATTGATAACCAAGTAGCCATGTCTCCCAACAACGTTCAAGAAGCTTGAATTCGCGGAACTTATCCGCGTCTTCCTCGTCCCTTGCCATTTTAATTTTCTTCCAGGCATCTTCTTCATTAATAACACTGCCTTTCCGTTCACGTGGCTGAGCAGGTACTTGAACGAGAGGCTCAGATTTGGGAATCTGGCTGGGTAAAGGTGTAGGGACAAGTATTTGATTTTTGGGGCCAGCCGTCTTATGGGTGTCTGGCCCTCGCAAAGCTGCTCGATAGGAGGGTGGCGTAGTGGTCGGCGAGGGTATAATACTTTCTGTAGCATCTGAATTATCATCCCACATCGGCACCTTATTCAAGCGCAAGTAATTGCTTTGGGGTCGAGGAGTGGCCTGACGCGTCAAGCTGGGCGGGAGAATGGGATTTGAAACGCGAGAAGCTGGCGTACCCACAATGCGTGCTGGATCCACTGACCGCCTGGCTTGGTTATGTCCGTTGATAAGGTTGGTCTGTGTACTGTCCTGCTCCATCGTGGACGAACAACCGTCATCCTCCGTCGTTGCAGATGTCTGCGATTGATCTTGTTCTTGATGAGAGTGAAGCGTAAACACGTCATCATCGTCATAGCGTACGGGAGTAAGGCGTGCTGGTGAACGTGTGGGTTTTGGTAATGGATGCTGTCCGGCAGAAGCCTGTGTGGGGGTTTTGGTACCAGGTACAGATCCGCTACTGGTGGGTGCAGTTACATAACCATACAGTTTCTTGATGCCATCCCATTTGGCCTGCCAACTGGGACCTCTTAGCTTGCAAAGTTCCAACAACCTGCCGTAGTGAACGGTCTCAGTTTGACTATCTAGACCGCGCTCATGCAGTTCGTCATTATAAGCCTTGAGACCCGCCAGGAACGATGTGGCATTCGACGGTATTCTTTTCACGACAGCATCCAGAAACTCCACTTCTGCAGGAGGGAGGGCCTGGAGTTCAGATTTTGACGCTACAGATGTCCGCGATGCATCGGAAGCAGGAACTGTGAAGGAGCCAATTGCCGCCAGAGATTTGGCAGGTGAAGAGGTGTGAGAGGGCCTAAAACCAAACATACGCTGTTAGTAGATCACACATATGGACCGGGCCATACAACGCGTTGACGAGGGTTTTCGCTGTCACGTGTCACGCGTCGCACTCTGCACGTGACTATATACAGTTGTACTACATCGTGTCTCGTACAAATGACAGAGTACCTAAAGACGACGAGAGCAACTCAAGAATTCGCTCGCTCTCCTTTTTTTGCAATTTAAGCAACTCCTCTAACTCTGGCAGGAGCTCTGAGTTCTCGATCAGTACGTCACCATGTAGTCGTAAGAATACATTTTGCAACGTCTGAACAGCTTCGAAGTCTTTGTGTGAAAGTAGTCGCCGCTTCAGTGCATAAAGGAACTGGTGATGGTGATTGAGTGTAACCAATGACCGTAGTTCAATGTCGATGGCAGCAGGGGATAAACTCTTGATGTAGTCAAATAGGTCGTCATCAGCTGGAAAAGATCGTGAGTGCTGAAGAAGCAAGGGTGTGCCTAAAACCTACATCTGCCCTTTTGTGACTCCGCAAGCTTTTTGTGAAAAACACTTTTGGACATTGCCATAGCCTTGTCCAATCGAGTCTTTTTCGTAGTTTCGGTTTGTTTCTGATCGATTGCAAAGCGATGTTCGATACCAGGTAGGGTTGGAAGGAAGAAGGGTGCTTGTTCGGGCTTTTTAGGAGGCTCTCGGGGCTTATTTCGTTGCTGATGTCCAGCCTGAGTTCCACCTTTCCATTATTCGCATAAACCACTACACATACCTGGATGACCTCGAGGTTCAACAGTGCTTGCCACCGCGAACGAGGCAGTAACGTCAACGTCACAAGGTCGCCGTCCAGCTGAGGGGGTGTAGAAAATACATCCACAGCCTCATCTTCCATCGTCAACGCTGTCAATCCTTCCAGGCCTACAACAAGATTGGTCGGTAGTAGCCAGGGCTAAACACTAGACCACTCACCTTCGTCTTCGCTTTCACCTTGCATTGATGGCATATTGACTTCCGCTACATCCTCGTCAGAGACTGTTCGGAATGCAACCTCCGCAAATTGGGCTCGATTTGTCCTTTGGTAAATTAGAACGCGTATTTAGACTAGGAAATAGTGTACATACCAAAGGAAGATACCCACGCTGTCTATGTGAGCAGTCGCCAAAAAGTCGCCAGTTGGTGAAAATGCTATACTCGTAGCTGTGCTTGGCGCTCGAAAAGCATTGATCAGACGACCAGTCGGAATGTCGAAAGTTCTTATTACAGAGTCAAGTGACGTTGCCACGATCCACCTTGAATCAGGTGAGAACGCCTGGATTCTGCTTGGTTAGTCGTCCAAAAAGACATGAATACACACACGATGTCTAACACCCGGCCCTTCGAACCACAGACTAGCTCCCTGACAACTCGCCTTGTGTCGATGTCAATAATACGAATCGTCATATCATCACAAACTACAGCTAAAAGCCCAGAATTGCGATGCAACGATATTGATGACACCGACGTTGAAAACACTAGAGTATGTTCCAATTTCGCTGAATGGAAGTCAAAGAACTGAAACCTTGGATCACTTCGAATTTCACGATTCAAAAGAACAGTACGTACATGGATTGTCCCACTGGACGTGCTTGCGATGAGAACTCGGTTCAGGATGTCTGTAGCTAGCCCCGTCACACAACCACCACTATCCGTTCGTTCGAAAGCTGTTTGTGCAATTTTGAAAGTTCTTCGTTTGATCCCCGATTGCAAATTCCACATATGAATTTCCCCTGTGGATGAGCCCGCAATACCAAAGTTGCCGCATGCGGTGACGCAAACGCACTGAACTATTATCAGCCACCCACCATGACATTGATATGTACAACAAAAAATACCTTCACAGAACCCGCTGGTACGTTTCTCTTAATGGTCTCAGCATAATTCCATGTGTGCTTTCCAAGGCGCTTGTTAGGAACACTCCAAGACCGTACAAAAGGTTCATCGATATGTGCTGTGAGCACATCATCCCAATCCTTGGATCGAGTCGTTGAATATGCAATAGAAATGATAGGTGGGAACTTTAACGAAGACAGGGACTTCGATAAAGTGGCGGCTTTCCGTGAGAGCGAGCCTTGTTACGAGCAAGCTCAGCTTTTAGGACGCTATGGAAAATAATCTCATACCCTGAGACATTTCAAAAGATCGGGAGTCCCGCACGACAGACGTGTACCGCAGACTACGATCGGCCGATGCAGTCAGTAATTGTTTACCATCCTCGCCATAATACCGGATGAGATGTGGGGGAGAATGATGTCCTGCTCGGAACTTGAGTAATCTCGGGGCCGCCATGGGAGAGTCAAATAACCATTGCTGTTCGAAATCAACGAAAATGCAACGACAAACCTAACCCGGACAGACCTTGACACTGTTATCTTCGCCTGAAGTTATTAATACTGGCTGACCAGGGACCCACGCCACCGAGGTGATGGCACCATCATGTGCTCCCCGAACAAGGTGGAGCAGGCGACCACCGCAATTCAAGTCCCAAAGTGCCAAATGACCCAATGATGATGCAGAAGCTAGGACTTGGTGCCCGTCTAAGGTTTATCATTAGAGACTAACAAAGATGTGGTGGAATTCCTTGCACCAACCACTTCTGAAAGATAAAGCTCGAACACCACCATCTTTCATGTACATCCTCATCAATCTCTCATCTGCGCGCACATCATACACTGAGATTTCTCCGGAAGCGAAGCCAATGCCAATCACATCAATTGCTGGTGACTGTGTAAGAGCTGTAATGGGACAAGTCGGACCAGCGGAGCCACTCGGTTCCACTACAGTCAGCAGTTTTGAACTGGAAAACATATGTACGCAAGTTCTGCGCAGAAAACTCAGTACTGTGATATAGTTTAGGAGTTCACATACTGTGTCCGTATATTCCACAACTGCATGTTCCCTTCCCGACTGGCTACTAACACTTTATTCAAATAAGTCGCCGGGTGCAACAAAAGGATGGCGGTGAAGCCGATATCAAAGTGTATAGTAGCCAAGAGTGTGGGACCTATGTCATTCCCATTAGCCCAGTGATTGCTATTATCCGAGTCACATACCATCGTTAGAAACGTCCCATGTTAACATTCGTGTGCCATCTTCCGTGAGAGCAAGTAGGTGCGAACCAAATAAAATGATGGAAGCCAATGCAGTACCAAGGGGATTTGTTACCCTACAAACCTACATACTTCATGAGTGATATGGGCAATGGCTAGACAAACATACAAACTTCTTTCCCCCGAAAGTATTGGATGGCATGAATGCCTGATGCAGCCCAGACGGCATCACCGTCGATCAGTACACACGACAATGGGTCTGTGGCCTCGGGGCCTGTCATTACTATTAAAGAGGAAAGATATTCATGATGGAACTCAAACTTGCCAACAAACAACAGATTCATTTTTCCGCCCTCCCATAGTGCCCAAGATTTGCCTAGACATGTTAGAATGTGAATTCGTGGGCCGTCCGTGGCCCCTTTGTGAGAGCGAGTTTGCAGGTAGAATGGTACGTGGTTTGTTATAATGCCCAGTGCGCGGAAGGGGGCAAATAGGCGTGGCTCTGCTGTGTGTTGCGTAGATTTGATGGACTCGCGCCTCAAACTGGTGCGCATCTTTTTTCGCGGTCGACCGTCATTGATGTCTGCATCCATTGGTGTTGCCATGATTGGCTTTAACACCGTTGTAGATGTCCCAAGGATGACCTCGATATTCAGAATCAAAAAGTTAGTGAGATTACGGCAGATCACGTGATAGTTGCCTTTGACCCCTGTTAAGCCTCCAACAGATGATTTGTCGATGAGCACACCAGTGTTCATTCCCTCGCACGGAATTCAAAGGTGAGTGCTCCGGCGCAGAATAGGGCCGATAACCAGCGTGATGGCCTCGCGTCACAAGGTCCGACATACCCTCTCTTCACGGTCAAGTTAAGTGTAACACACATAGCTTCCATGCAGTGGTTTTTCCAGCCTCCTCGCGACAGGGACAGCGTGGTTATTAGAACAATTAATGAACGACCTACATCAAAGTGATTGACAAGATACATTGAGTCTATTCCCAGGAAGACCTTGATCTTTCTCCACCATGCCAATTGTGAATGCATGATGATCATCCATTCCCCCACCGCAAACGGATTATTCCATACTCGAGGCTGTTCGAACGCGCATGATCAGAGACCAACATTTGATCTGACAACGTGCCGTCCCTGACATCACATTTCCTGTGCTACATATCCATAGCGACTTTGCAAAGTGACACAACTGTTTTAGCGCTTCCTACACTCTCAGCAATCATATCTGATGCTCGTCCACCAATAGGTACATACTGACAGGCGTTTCCTTACCATCGTGGTCCCCGAGTCATCGACCTCTTGAAAGTCGTGAAGGACTCAGTTCATGCCCATATGGTATGCAAGCATGTGTTCCAGAATTGGCAACCCGGAAATCAATCAAACGTCATGCACAGCCCCGCACCGTCAAAAACGAGATGCATGCTCATACTGATACAGCCTCTTCACCAAGACTTTGATCCAGGATCCCCCGTACTTGTACTCTACATATAAAAGGGCGGGGGATCTCAGCCTTGTCTCTTCAGCCTGGTTGCTCACACCCATTCAAACACTGTCATTTTTTTGTTCAGCACTTCGACTTTTCGACTTTACCCCATCTATTTGCCTTCGACATTCCTCTCTAACGTCATATCTACACATGCCTTCTTTCAACCTTCTAGCAGTCGCCCTCGCTTCCGCTCTCCTTGCCTCCGCGGCTTCTCCTTACTCCAGGCGTTCCGTCGCCTATCTGCAGCAGAATGGACCCGCTGCTAAGGCCTTGAACGACCAGTATGCCTCGTTGACCACCAGTTCACCTTGCAGCGATGGTGATATTGCATGTATCGGCGGCCAGTTCGCCAGCTGCTGGGGCGGTTCCTACCATGTATACGGTTGTCCAAGTGGCTGGACTTGTGCTGCCATTCCAAACGAGTGGTCCTCTGGCACTACCACCACTTGCGACACCCCTGACGATATTGCATGGCGTTTCTCGCAAGCTGGTATCTCTGAAACCAAGCGATCATTTTCATCGTCTCCACCTAAGGCGTGCGTACTCTACCCCTATTCATTACCACGCCGCACTAACCCTCGTCTGCAGTCGTTCGACTGCCTACCTTCAACAGAACGGTCCCGCTGCTAGGGCCTTGAACGACCAGTATGCTTCGTTGACCACCAGTTCACCTTGCAACGACGGTGACATTGCATGTATCGGTGGCGAGTTTGCCAGCTGCTGGGGTGGTTCCTACCATGTAAATAGCTGCCCAAGTGGTTGGACTTGTGCTGCCATTCCCAACGAGTGGTCCTCTGGCACTACTACTACTTGTGACACCCCTGATGACATCGCATGGCGCTTCTCTCAGGCGGGTATTTCTGAGACCAAATAAAAGGGAGCTCTTCAATCATTTTCATGGTGAGCTACAAATGTGTCATCGTATCTAAAGCTACCATTCATCAAAATTTCCCTTCAGCTCCCCTCCGTTTTCTTTCCGGGATGGGCTCAAGTGATTGCGTCGGCGATTTGCAGCGATGGTTGGTGATGGGGTATCGACAGGTGATTTAGGATAACTTTGCGAAGTTTGTGTTAGAACATCGACAAGACAAATGACATGTTGCTCTGGCTATTTGCATCTTCTACTGAGCTAAAGCATAACCAGTAAGGCAGTTAGCTGGGTGTTGTGCTTGCGGGACTCCAAGAACGCAGCGGGCTAATGTACAAAAGGACCAGTGAATATTCAATCGAGTCTGATGGATTACTTGGAAGAGGGCGAGAGCACTCTCCACCCCTAATTGTACAACAAAAGGGCAAGTACTTAGTTACGCGAAGATCACCAACTCAGCGTAGTTCCCAGTTGACTCATCGAACAGTCAGTCCATTAGGCGTATTTCGCGCCTGCTTCCTGACAAATTCATCAACAATATTTACCTCCTCGCTTTTATTTTTGAGGTACCTAAGACAATATTTATGCCTCTGCAGCTGTTGGGTCGGAAGTAATACTGTTCTTGGCGTGGCCAATTCCGACCAGACTTTCTGATATCATTGCTTGCGCTCTAAGCATCAGAGACCCAACATGTGACAGGAAGGTAGATAACCCGGGGTTCACTCCTTGATGTCAGAGACACAAGAAAAGGAATTCCAGGCCCTGGGAATACGAGCGCATTGTAAATACAATTCTTGTCAACAGAGATATGGTTTTCCCATTCCAGGGACTGATAATGTGGAGTACTTTTGCTACTAAAATTGACTCCTGAGCCATCTGGTACTACGTAGTCAGTCAACTTTACCAGTTTCTTTTTGTTGAACAAACGAAGTATTAGCGCTGGTCTTACGTAACAGACGCTCACTGTTTGTTCTCAGGAGATTTGTCATGTGCGTTTGTCACAGACATAACACTTGCATGTGTTTGCCACTGCATGTGATTCTATGACCGGCTATTGGACATTACCAGTGTTTCACCAATATGGAGAAAGGTCTAGGCTTTATGACGTCAGGATGACGTGTTTATGATATCATTCCTTCTATCTCATTCTATGGCATTCTATGCTTACTCAGTACGATACCTGAGAGACTCTTTTATGGAAGGTCTTACTTACTATATGTAGTTCAACCCACGAGTTGAACAAAACTCCATGTACCACGCACAGACCATGTCTGCAGCGTATATATACTGGACCTCCAGGTCCACAAATAGTAACAGTTCAACATCCGTTGAATAGTACCCAAAGAACAACCCAACCAGAAGATCACCCCAAGTGAACACTTAAGTAAGTCTTAACGGTCCTTACCTTAAGAACTTCCACTGTGTAGTAGAAGTAGATTCTAGACTCTACTCGAGTCAGTCTCCCGACTACACTACTTCGCTTTAGGTTATGAGCCCCGAGCTCATCGCCTAGGTTCGACGTCTATAACCTTGCAGCAGCTGAGCAAGGGATGCAACCAAACGATGGCTCGCGGTTCACTTGGAGGATTTTGTTGGGTCTCCTCAACACCCTCTCATTTCTCCACAGTATACAATGGGTTTATTTGCAACTGCCGTTTTGGCAAGCTGAGTTTTTCTTTGCCATATCAGCTATTGCCTTTTTCACACTCTGTGTTGAGATGCAGCATACACCTGCTCATCGTCGCACTTATAGAGTGGCGGCTGAGGCACAGGATCGATTTGGATCGTGGCGCATCCAGGTGGATCAGACCATTGGTCCTCCTCCTGAGGATGCTTCAATGCTGGAAGATCTTACAGATCCTCCTGCATATACTTTGTCTTCTCCACCACCGAGATATGAGTCTTGGATGACTGAAGAGTCAGCGGTGTTGCGATTCATCGATGCAAATCCAGGGATTACTCTGGTAGAACTACGTTCGCGCCTTGATTGAGCTTTCATTGAGGCTGCTGAGAGAATCGTAGATTCTGTCCAACGACAGCGACTCATTGAGTCTGCTAGAGCTCGCTTGACTGAAAGTCGAGTGAGAAATCATCTGGACCTGACCCCTGTTCAGCCAACCTTTTTACGGCTAAGGGGACAGCAAATGAGCGCCATGATGGCCTCATTACCATCTTCTGATCGCAGTAGTGGGACCTTTATTGGATATATGGATGCTGACGGTAATCTTATTCCAGTCCCCTACGAGGTAATTCATTTACAAGACAATCCTATTATCGATCAAAACCCATTGCCTATTCCTTCACCAAACACCAACACTTATGCATCCACCCACATCCCCTTTCCACCTTCACCAACACAACGATGCGGTAGTCGAGGAACACCTGGTCTGGAGTTCGGGACCACCCGTAGTGACTCTGAATCACAATCTGGCAACGCCTTCACACTCACCACAAGTTCCCCATCCGGGTCACCTCCTACGGCCTCGAGCACCCTCTTTGATTCCCACTAGGCCCAACACGCCTACACCACTTTCACCTCCTCACTGGTCCAGGGCGCACACTACCGGAACAGAGGACGTAGAGATAAAAGAGGAGTTCGAGGACCTGTATATCAAGCAGGAGGAAATCGTCTTCATGAAGCAGCAATCACCCCTCGAAGAAGGAGAAGTTACTCCTGACCTCATTTATCCGGAGTCACTGGAAGAAGGCGAGCAGGTAGAGTTTTTACGCTTCAATTTTAACGAAGACGGAGATGAAAACCCAGATGACTACCTTCTCAGTGAAGATGAGAAATGTTACATTTGAGAATGTATCAATCGTCCAATGATGGACAGAGAAGATTTTAACGGCATAAGGAATATCCCAAACTATGATATGGAGTGGTATGTGAGTTGCAGAGATGCAGCCCATGTCAGGGATTTCCACCCCTGGCAGACGGAGTATGGGCACCAGTATCCAATGGGAAATGGAGTCATAGTAGTCGGAAAAAGGCCTACCCCAGCAGAGATTTTCGCACCGGGCTATGGCGATATCTTTTCCCTCTTCTTCATCGCCTATGACGTCTACCTTCCCTGGATGAGGGCACTGGGATTAGAGACTATGAGGAACCAGTATAGGTTCTCACTTATCAACCCAGGTCAAGTCTACGACACACACCCCTTCTTCCGCACTTACTACTCACATCCTTTCAAAGTAATGCAACAAGAGTTCTCACGTTTTCTTGTTCAAATCCAGGACTATGTCGTCATCCCTTCAGACCCACGAGGCAAGGTCAAGATCCTTGATCTTGAGGTGTTGCGCCCTATCCTCAAAATGGGCTACGATGACAACGGAGAACCAGTGCTTCCTGAGACTCTATCAGAGTACTTCGACGCACCAAACTCATCAGACATACCCTATGCCATATTACGTTCATGAGCTGTACGCCGTTGATCTGAACTTTATCCTTTCTACATCACCCTTTGACGATGAAAACTATCACAGTGTACCTCTGAGGAGGAGTATACATAAAAAACACGTACGCTTCACACATATGCTTCTTCCCTTTATCTTTGTACAAAAGCTTGAACTTTTCTTGTCTCAAATCCCTTTTACTGCACATCCCGTGTATCTCCATGGAAGAATTGCCGATAAGGAGTTTCCTCCTTCTGTATTTAAAACACCTTTTCCTTCCTGTGCAATCAAAGCTTGGGAGCTGGATAGAAGTGTGTCTTTCATCGACTCTGTACTTGGTACAGGAGAAAAAGTCGATTGAGTTAATAATCCACACTACTTTCCATCTTTAAACTTCCAAGTTTTAGAGCAACCTGCAGGATCTGGATTACCAGCAAAAGGATATGCATACTGGGAAAAATCAAAGACAGGAGAAAAGAAGCAGAAGCGATGAGAGGCTGTGATAGAGTGGAGAAAGGATAAAAGGGCAGATAACGCATTACAGAGGATGATGGGAAATATGCCCCCTAGAAGGAAACCAGGGACACATAATGGAAAGCACAGAGTTGGACCAAGGCCTATTTCCCCTAAGCCTTTCCTCCCCTTCCAGCTTGAAGAGGAAAACACGTTTGCTAATTGGTTTGCTTTCAACTGTCTATTCTAGGTTTAAAATGTCTGCAAAAGACGTTCTCACTTTTGTCCCCCTCTTGAACGGAAACAATTACAAGTTATGGCGTGACTCCATTGATGCCTTTGCCATGGCTATGGGGTTCTATTGAGCGTTCACTGAAGACACACCTGCTGTCGGAGCTGGAGTAACTGCCAAACAGGTACAGGCCTTCGTGGACAAGGACATCCAAGCCAGGGGTGTCATCAAACTTCGGATTTCCCCTTCCTTTTACCATCATATGAAGACCACTGCCAAGTTAACCCTAGCGGATATAGAAACCGCTTATGGGAAACCAGGCAATATCGGCGCTTTATCAGAAATGAGATCACTCTTTCAACATTGCATCAAGGGAAATGCCAATCCCATTGATGAGGCAAACAAGTTGATTGCCTGTGCCGAATGCCTGACAGTGGCAGGCTTTGCTGTCGACAAAAAACTGGTTGCAATGGCCATCTTAATGGCTTTACCCTCTGACTGGGAGAACGTTGTCTCCCTTATAACTACAACTGTCGAGGATGCAAACTTTCAACCGTCGATGATTATCCCGCATATCCAGAAGGAGTATCAGTGGAGAGTTACTGGAAAAGGAAGGAGCACCATTGACCAGGAGCGGTACGAAGGACCTCGCCATTCACAGAAGTCCCTCATTCACCGACTCTCTAACGTCAAACCCGCAACCAATACTCAGTTTGCTCCACAAGGAAGTTATCCTCAGTGCAGGAATGGCTCTTGCAGGAAGAACCACTATCTGGGCAAGACTTGCCACATTACAGGACAAAAAGTATACTATACTAGCAGCAAGCAGCAAATTCGCTGTGTCCCAGAGCTCATCTGTACACCTCAGGTATTCCCACAGAGGCAGTTCCCTAATAAGGGAAGAGGACGAGGAAAGCAAGGCCAGGGTGCTTGTGGGGGAAAGAACCTGCAAAGTCAGGGGCAGAGACCTCGCCCCAATAAAGGCAAAGGAAAGGCCAAGAATAGTATGATTCGAGACGACGAATCTATGGCCTATGAAGAAGCTCTGCAGTATGATGAACAAGATTTCACGTACATGCAAGCGGAATACCTCCAGCAGGAGGAGCTAGGGTTTCAGGAACAAGCGATGACTCCTGATCAACCTATCGCTAGCTCGTCAAAACTCACTGTCCAGCAGTTGGATCAGGAGTTAGAGCTTATCTGCCAGGGCCATTCGGAACTGTTTCAAACAGTTCCTGAGATAGATATCCCTGAAGAGCTTTATGAGGACTCAGTCAATCCTCTCACCGCAGAGGATTATGACTATGATGATGGTCCTATGGCGATGTGTGAGTCTACCACATCTATGCCGTTGTACAAAGTCTCTTACTCCCTTCTCAATCCCATTCCAGAGTATATCGGAGAGGAATCGAAGGATATGAGTGATGAGGACTTGTATTATCTTGTATGACGTGTCCTGCCTCGAGACGTCATGTGTTCCAAATCATCCACCTATAAACCTTTTAACCGAGACTATCATGACCAAGTGCATGCTTTTCAGCTAAAACCGGGAGTTACTGTCCCAGATGCACAAAGAAAACCTCGAGAATTTCAGATTTTCTATTGGTCACTCGATTGGCATACAGGTTTGTGGGCACCAGCCTATTACCATCCACGCTATAAGCTAGATGGATACAATATTGGTGGACAACCTCTTGATGTTTATGTCTATGATGGAGAGGATGACTGTGACGAGTGTGGCTCACACCACCCCAGGTACACCTGGAGTCACGATCTAGGGGAAGGGGATCCCCTGGGATATGGTGGTTTCGCTGAGACTGCACAGAAACTGGCCGAGATACGACCACCATTGCCCTCCACTGAAAATTGGCCTGGTGATGCCATATATCCAAGGATGATGGCAGATGGCCTTGGGAACACAGTCCTCATGGACAAAGATCATAACGTGCTGGAGATGTACTATCATCATCCACGGTGCCCTGACTGCACCAAGCACAAGCTACTTGTTTCTCAAGATAAGGGAAAGTGCGTCTCATGCCATTTACCTATGAATGTGAAAGCAACCATGTGTCTAACTTGTAAAGGCAAAAAGAGTCAGCTGATTCTGCTTGACTCAGGTGCCTCTGTGCACTGCACTCACAACCTGGATGACTTTGTGTCATACTCTGCATACCTTACCCCGAAGCTATCTCAAACAGCGGATGCAGAAACGGTTGTAGAGAAATTGGGGAGTGGTACCGTTATCTTTCATCATGAAGGAAAACTAACCAAACTTTACGGAGTGGAGTATTGTCCCAAACTCCATATGAGGGTAGTTTCGACCACTCAGCTAACTAATAAGGGTTACACGCTGACGTCAAACATTGATGGAACTCAAATCTTTGCACCTAATGGTGACCTTTACCTGCGGTCGTGCCTGATAGCATCTAAAGGGTCCCTTCATTATATTCGAGTATCCTTGCTGTCTATAACTGATCGGATTCACACCATTAGTTCAAAGGAGACTTCAGACCTATGGCATGCGTGGATGGGCCATTGCTCTTACAATGCTGTGTGCCAGTTGCCCAAAGCAACCACCGTTTCTCCATTCGAGACCTCAATGGAGAACAAGCCTTGTCCTGGCTGCGCTTTGGGAAAAATGACGGAAAAACCTTATCGCATCACCTATAAGCGGGCTACTAAACCACTTGAACTTATCCACACGGATCTCTGTGATTTTCCAGTAGAATCCTACTATCAAAAACGATATGTTGTCACCTTCATTGACGACTACAGTGGATATGCCTCGATCATCCCTCTCTCTCTTAAATCTGACACTTTTGATGCCTTTCGTTCCTGGCTTGCCTGGGCACAAAATCATGTCTCGGGACGACTCCTTTGGCTTCGTTTGGATCGTGGGGGAGAGTTTAGATCTCTCGAGTTTGCAACCTTTCTATGCGAACACGGTGTCGAGCACCAAATGACTGCTCCAGACACTCCCCAACAAAATGGTTGTGCTGAGCATTTTAATCGCACCATGGTAGAAAAGGAAGAAGCTATGAGACATTCAGCCTGCCTTCCTCCTAACATGTGGCAACATGCTCTTGAGACCTCAGTGCATGTTTACAATCGCCAACCATTTCGTCAATCACAGTGGAAAACTCCAGTAGAGCTATGGACAGGTAAAAAACCTGATATTTCTTATTTCAAGGTTTTTGGTTGTTTGGCTTACATTTTTATCAAAAAGGAACATCGAACAAAGTTGCAGGCCAAAAGCGCTCCAATGATATTTCTAGGCTATGAACCTGGAACAAAGGCCTACTGGTTTCTAGATAAAAATCAAAGGGTCGTCATAAGCACGAATGCTATATTTGACGAAGAAGTCTTTCCGCGATGTGCAAAGACTGGTGGAAAAGACCTAGCACCAGAGGAAACTGAAGACCAACCTCATGAGGATGTTCCAATGGAGGTCGCCCCTCCAGAAGAACAAATTCCAATCGATGTCCCGCAAACAGTTCGTCCAACTGTCTCTCCGAACGACCCGAAGGAACTTGCAACTCCAACGGAGATACGAATGGAACCACGAACAGAGACTTCTAAAAAGACAGTCAAAATTCCCTTAAAGACACCTTTACCCTCTCGATATACACCCTATCCAGACTCCAGTATCCGTCGGTCTACTAGAGAGAGAGTCATTCCTCTAAGACCAGAGAATGTCTATGGAGAAAGGACACACCCTATTGATGCCAAACGGCTAGCATCAAAGGAAATGACCTTTGAGGATATGAGAGAAGCATTGGACATGGGGGAGCCGATGATCAACTTGCAAAAGCTTAGTCAGGAATGTGGTACTGACTTCGTCAACTACTTGCTTATGCAAAAGGTCGAGGAGAAGTCGAGAACACCTGTTCATTATTGGGATACTCAGAGATTACCAGCCGATGACAAAAGGGCTTGGGAAGCCGCCATGCGCGAGGAGATCGCAGCATTAGGCAAGAGGAAAGTATGGGAACTAGTACCTCTACCTCGTGGGAGAAAGCCTGTAAAGTGCAGGTGGGTCTACGCTATTAAATCTGATGGGTGGAAGCGTGCCCGTTTAGTAGCAAAAGGTTTCTCTCAAGAATACAGAGTAGATTTCAAAGATGTCTTCTCTCCGGTAGCAAGATTCAAGTCTGTTCGAATCATTCTATCCCTGGCTGCCCAATACAATTGGGACCTAGAGGCACTGGACGTCAAAACTGCGTTTCTGTATGGAAAATTGGACGAGGAAATTTATATGGAACAGCCAGAAGGTTTCGTGCAAAAGGGAAAAGAGCGCCATGTCTATCGATTGCTTAGAGTGTTGTATGGTCTGAAACAGGCCGCTCTAGCGTGGAACATCGAACTAGACAAGTCCCTCAAGGCACTAGGCTTCACTCGCATCAAATCAGATGCTGGAGTATATGTGTTGCAGAAGAAAATAGGACGAGAAAACATTGTCATCATTCTCCTCATCTACGTTGACGACGTACTCTTCACTGGCAACAATCGCAAATACCTTCAGGAATTGAAGAAGAAGTTCATGACAGTATGGGAATGTCGTGACTTGGGACAAGCCAAAGAATATCTCAGAATGCGTCTCCAAATAGATCGTTCCTCAGGTCTTCTGATCGTTGATCAGGTCGCGTATTTGGACAAGATCATCTGAAGATTTCAAATGGAGAATTGTCGTCTGGCAAACACTCCACTCCCATCCGGATACGAACCAGTGAGGTATGAGGGAGAGACCACCCCTGCACTGCATTCAAAGTATCAATCAGTGATCAGTTCCCTGCTATATCTTACCCTAGGAACTCGACCTGACATTTCATTCGCCATCATAAAGATGTTGCAGTTTGCATCAAATCCCACTGAGGATCACCTTAATCATGCCCTATATATCTTTCGCTATCTTCGGGCCACCAAAGAGAGAGGTTTGGCCTATCGAAGAAAAGCTGAGTACTCTATAGAGGCTTATTGCGATGCAGACTGGGCTTCAGACAAAAATGACCAAAAATCCACTACTGGTATGGTCGTGTTGGTGAATGGAGCACCTGTCACATGGTTGTCGCGCAAGCAAAAGACTATTGCTCTGTCATCAACAGAGGCTGAGTATATGTCACTATCCGATACCTCCCGACAAGTTGTATGGATTCACTCTATGATCACCGAACTTGGTTTCGAACCAGAACCCATTCCGTTATATGGGGACAATATGGGATTGATTTTCCTTGCCCAGAATCCTGCGCAAGAGAGATGAACCAAGCACATTGATATTCGGTATCATTTCATCAGAGAGTGCATTGAGGATCGGAAAGTACTCATTGTCAGGCATATCACAACTGACAAGCAACTTGCAGACATCCTAACCAAGAACTTAGGATGCGTAAAGTTTCATGCCTTCGCGGAGTTCCTACTCTTTGATTTGGCACATGCCAAATCTGGGGGAGTGTTGAACAAACGAAGTATTAGCGCTGGTCTTACGTAACAGACACTCACTGTTTGTTCTCAGGAGATTTGTCATGTGTGTTTGTCACAGACATAACACTTGCATGTGTTTGCCACTGCATGTGATTCTATGACCGGCTATTGGACATTACCAGTGTTTCACCAATATGGAGAAAGGTCTAGGCTTTATGACGTCAGGATGACGTGTTTATGATATCATTCCTTCTATCTCATTCTATGGCATTCTATGCTTACTCAGTACGATACCTGAGAGACTCTTTTATGGAAGGTCTTACTTACTATATGTAGTTCAACCCACGAGTTGAACAAAACTCCATGTACCACGCACAGACCATGTCTGCAGCGTATATATACTGGACCTCCAGGTCCACAAATAGTAACAGTTCAACATCCGTTGAATAGTACCCAAAGAACAACCCAACCAGAAGATCACCCCAAGTGAACACTTAAGTAAGTCTTAACGGTCCTTACCTTAAGAACTTCCACTGCGTAGTAGAAGTAGATTCTAGACTCTACTCGAGTCAGTCTCCCGACTACACTACTTCGCTTTACTTTTAAATGGGAAAATTCCAGAACATTGGACAATCACAGAACCCCAAATAATTGTTGTCAGGTAGTGGACTGACTGCAAGAACACTCGGGAAGATAGGGATCCTCTGTTTGGAACCAAAAGTAAACAGATGGTACAGAAGGAACGATTGCTGTCCCTCGAGTTTTTGGTCTGCCTAGTGGAGACTAGTAATCAATTGGACTGTCATGCAAGTATCATAGACACCGATTATAAAGCGTTGGCACCCGGTTCCTGGCGAGCCCTTACTCGCACGCTGAGTAGGCATGACTAGTACAGTGACGTCATACTCATAGGTATGGAATGCAAAGGTGCTGCAGAGCTCCTTGCACGAAGGATATGCCCTTCAAACTCCAAGTCTCAAATAGTGTTAGGCTACGTTTCTTACCTCGTACTCTCCCCAGCTGTAACTTATAAGTATGGGAAGAGAAGACACTAACAAATTAGGAAACACCCCCAGAAAGGAGGTGTCACAAAAACCTTATCTCATCTTCAGTCTTGATTTCTGCTCTTGACCTTGTTCAAGCTGTTTCCATACCTCCATCCTAATCCCTGTACTTACGAATAATGAACGAGCTTCAGTCCCAACCAGTCACAATCCCAACCTTTAAGCTCGTGCTTGGTACGTGCTGCATGTCCTGGTTTTACACTTGTGTTACTGAAAACATGATCTTTTCATCTTCGTCTTTTGATCATCCGTGCCCTTGGTATTTTACACGTTCCAACGACTCCGCACACTTTGGTTTATTGCTCGAAAATCATCAATCAACCTAGTTGGCGATGGTGGCACTGGAAAGACCACCTTTGTCAAGGTAAGATGTGGCGCTAATTCATCCCTACTATCGGTGATCGTGTGTTGATATTTGGGACTTTTCAGCGCCACTTGACTGGTGAATTCGAAAAAAAATACATCGGTACGGCTCTCTGCGATCATTCATCTCTTCCATTGTGTGCGGTGTTCTTGATACGAGCTATCAGCGACTCTTGGCGTCGAAGTCCATCCTCTGTCTTTTTCGACGAACTACGGCACCATCTGTTTCAATGTCTGGGACACAGCTGGCCAAGAGAAGTTCGGTGGTCTTCGTGATGGCTACTACATTCAGGGCCAATGTGGCATCATTATGTTCGATGTGACGTCAAGAATCACATATAAGAATGTGCCTAACTGGCACCGTGATCTCGAACGTGTTTGTGAAAACATTCCTATTGTGTTGTGCGGTAACAAAGTTGACGTGAAGGCAAGTTCGATAACTTTGTTGATGGCTTGCGATTGACAAAGGTGAAACAGGAGCGTAAAGTGAAGACAGGTGCTGTTACTTTCCACCGCAAAAAGAACTTGCAGTACTTTGAGATCTCCGCAAAATCCAACTATAACTTTGAAAAGCCATTCCTCTGGCTTGCAAGGAAACTAGTTGGGTGAGTATCTGATCAATACCTATGGACTCGACTTACCAGTTATCCTAGAAACAATACTCTCGATTTCGTCGCGGCACCAGCTCTCGCTCCTGCAGAAGTTCCTCTCGATGAGGGCCTGATGAAGAAATACGCCGAGGAATTGAAACAGGTATGATTTTATCTTATTCTATGACATCGAAATCTGAGACCGATGACATTGCTGAGGCCGAAGCCGTCCCTCTGCCCGAGGAAGACGATGACTTGTAATCCCGTTACGTTTTACGCTCGATACGACTGTGCTCTACATAGCGTTGTTCCCTACAGTCCCCTTTTGAGACAAATCTTTCCTTCCTATACATTGTTTTTCTTCTTTCTGCTGACAGAAATCCCATCGGCACATCATCTCCCTAAGCATATTCAGTACGCATCAACTATTCTCTTAGCATTCTCAGCCTGTAGATGTGACTCTAGTGTTGCGGAGGAATTGAATGATTGCGTCATTAATGAGTGCACCCTGGCAAGTACATATATAAAGTTTTTCGTATGTAAAAACTGTTATATGGGGTTAGTTGGAACATGCCTGTCTCATGAGGTTCCCTGACAATGAACAGCCAGCCGCATTTTCACAATGAACCAAGAAAGATCCTATTTCTAGACGTGTCATTCGCAACATCCTGTTTTCGTCATTGAGCCACTGAAGCTGCACTTGTCGAGGCCACGCAAGAAAAGCTCTGAGAGTGGCTTCGTCATGAATTCCAAGCATAAGAAAACCGTCTAGATAGGCCCCAAGAGGGGGCCGGGCGGATTGGAGGAAATCCTTCACGACATCTCTTCCGGTGGATATTTTTGTGTTGTTATCCGACTCCAAGAATGGGAAAGAGGTTGTGCCAGAAATCATAGTGGAATTTGGCACCATAGCATTCGTAGCTGTTAATGTCGTGCTTCCATCATGCGGAAGGGTAGTTGCCCGTGAAGACGGGGTATTAAGCACTGATCCCTTTTCCCGAGTAGATTTCCACTTCAGCCCTACAGGAAGTGTACCAATGATATGACTCACGGGAGAAGCAATGTCCTCAGCATTATTGGACGATTGACACTTGGCCTGACAGGCCACGTGATCGGCGTCATCAGTCTCCGATGAGCTTATGGTGGGTGCTCTTTCGCTCGAGTTGTTGTTTACCTCATCCGAAACGCTGGGAGACACGATTATCCGTCGTTTCACCGGTCGTAACAAAGCGACCTCAGGGGAGCTTCGCGCAAGCTGTAGAACGTGGATGAGCGAACAGCAAGGTCAAACAATGTTACTAACATTTTTTTTCTTGAAATATGATCTGCACTTCGCTTTCCAGTACTTTGTGATGTACAATCTTGCAGGCCAGTAATTTTCATATTTGTCCAGCCAACAGTGTGTTTGTAAGGCCTACGATCTTCATTGTCAGATACGAACAATCGTGCCATACAACGAGCACTTACATCTGTGATCACAATATGTACCTTGAATGATTGATCTTCAACGGATGCATCAAGGGAGAAGTGTTCAGTAGCCAAGTTTCGGAGAGTTGCCTATAAGAAGCTCGTATGTTGATGTATAGTCGGTGATGAAACCGCCACACCTTTAGATCTTTATATCTTTTGAGATTAATGTTGCAGGCCTTGAACAGTGGATCTATGTTATTGGTTGTGTTCATCAGCCAATGGAAGTCTTGGTAGTTGGGCATGAATCGGATATCGTGGCCTTTGTCTGTCATCACAAGCTATGAGATATTGTGATATGGCGGAGAGTTGTACATACCTGCCTCTTCCCTACGTTCATCGACTAATCGCTTGAGGCGTTGGTTGAACGACATCCGCAGAGACAGGGGACTCATCTCTGCAAGGGTTATCGAGGCCCGCTTATGTCAGAAACAAAAGCTGTGCACGTGGCGAAAACACTTGGGACTGCGAGTCGGGTCTCCCATCGACTTATCATGCCTGTCAACCATCTGCAGTACGCCCTTCCCGCCGAACAGTCTCTCCAGGATGCACAGCAGACACAGACAACCAAGTATTGTTCACATTGTTCATCTCCTTTGAACACAGAGACCCCCAACGCCAGCTTCTTCTCCGACGACCACGACTCCAACATCGTCTGCGGCGCCTGTCGTGCCAGGCTTCGTTCGACCCGTTCTGATGACCCAACTAGCGTTTATGTTAACCATGGTCGCCCAGTAAACCGTTCGGGTCTTCCCAACATTGACACCAGCGCAGGTGCTCTCTCTGGCTATCGTCCAGAGGTCTTTTTTGATGATGACACTGAGGCGGGCATGTCCCCTGCTTCAACTACCGACTTTTCCATTTCGTCGACTCTCTGTTCAATATCGCCACCCCCCACCCTTCCACCACAATCTATCGATGTCACTTCGACAAAGCCCCTTGCGATTTCTATCCGCACCACGTTACCCATTGACCCTCATCGCCTTTCTCCCACTTCTGAAAAGTCCCCTCACGCGCAAGAATTGTTGCCGGATCCCTCCATTGATATTACTAGGCTCCGTGTCCGCCCTCAGGGCTATCACTGCCTGTACCCAGGTGCGACTTTCAAAGGTACCCAAAAGAGTGGTAGGAATAGCTACGGTGTCACGGTGACCATCGTGGTACGTTTTGCCGTCGTGTTTTCCCTTCGGAGTTATAGTTGACCCGTGCCGGTACAGGATGTTGACCTATCTTCTTCATTCCTCTGTGGCTATCTTTGCATCCGCGGATTAACAGAAGACTGGCCCGAACTGACGACTTATTTCGATGCAGAGATTATAGGAAGCCGGTATGGCTTCCTAACGCAGAAGTGGGGTGCAAGTGAGCATGAAGATCTGCTACATTGGCAGCGATTCCCTTCCTTCCGCCATGTCAGGAGCGAGGTTAAGCCGCCTCATCTGACGATACCCGATCGTGATCGTGGCGCTGTTTTTATGCGATGGAAAGAGAGGTTCTTGGTGCCCGATCACAAAGTACATGATATTAACGGTGCAAGCTTCGCTGGTAAGCCGTTCGGGATGAATTGTTGTTCCCTATTTTTTCCGATGTCTAATGCACTCCTTTCTTGACAGGGTTTTACTACGTCTGTGTGGAGTTTAATCCACAATCCACTTCTTCCAACAACTTGCGTTCAGCAGTGATCCAGGAAAATGACGATACCGTCATACCAACATCACCGTCAGCAAGTCGGGTGGAACCCGTGCCGCCTGGACGTCGCCGACGAGACTCGAGCGCGCGGAGAGTTGGACGTGGATCTTCCATTGGACCACGTTCCCCACCTCCAACTGCCACCATGAGTGGGCTTTACTATCATCAAAACTCAGAACCGTGAGTCGTATTTCCGATATGCAAAGAGCTGTCTCTGATTGGTATTTCACCAGTTACCAACAGCTATCTCTCAGCCATGTCCCGGAGCGTTCGAGCTCTAGCTTTGAGTTTCGCTAAGAAACTGATGTGGTGATTAGCGCACAAGTGGTACAGAGAATGATGGAAGAGGAAGTTGATGGTTTGTATGACTTGCGTAGCATGGACTAGAGCGTATTCCTTTGGGCTAATTTACCCCACACCACGACTCGTGTTGGCTCCCTTCCCCTTTTCACTCGCGTTGGCATGTATGATATGATCTCTACTCCGCTACTTTTACCCTGGTGTGGTTTTACTTCAAGCCCAATTTGTGGGGCCTTGTACTCTCTTGTGGGCCATCTAAAATGATATACGGGTCTTTAATGAACAGCCGGATCATGAGTGGATCAGCTGCACCCTGCTTAGGTGGCATGCACATTAATCTAGACAGTCGAGTGACTCGTAATGCAGGTGAAAGCCAGCCACGTTGGAGGGTAAATTCTTTTCGTGAGCCGAACACGCAGTTTTGGTTCTCGGTTTTGTCCGAAGAGTTGTGCTCTCCTCTCCGCCCTACAGGCTGAGGTCTCTCTTCGCCTGGAGCAGTTGAGGTCGACGTCCTACATTTCTTCGCATCATGTCCTCGCACACCGCCAACATCGTCGGAGTCCACTACCGCGTCGGCAAGAAAATCGGCGAGGGTTCATTCGGTGTCATTTTTGAAGGTCCATATGCCCTCGGTCCTATGAACTGCTAGTCTGACACCCCCCCTTCATCGTCGTCACAGGAACCAATTTGCTCAACAACCAGACCGTAGCAATCAAGTTTGTGCGTCGGAACATCCTTGGTGCTATTCGCTGCTCTAAATCCGCTTTGCGTAGGAACCACGCAAGGCAGAGGCACCTCAGCTGCGCGATGAGTGCCGTTCCTATCGCATCCTCGCAGGCTGTCGTATGTCCATTCTCCCGTCCATCTGGACCACACTCATTCCATCCTCTCCACACTAGCCGGAATCCCACAGATATACCACTTTGGACAGGAAGGGCTTCACAACATACTCGTCATAGACCTCCTCGGGCCAAGTCTGGAAGATCTGTTCGATATGTGCGGACGCAAGTTTTCCATCAAGACCGTTTGCATGGCTGCGAAGCAGATGGTCTGTACCCCGCCTTGCTACCTCCACTCATCTTGGCATGCTGACCCTTCATAGATCACCAGAGTGCAGACCATTCATGAGAAGAACCTTATCTACCGTGACATCAAGCCCGATAACTTCCTCATCGGCCGCCCGGGAACGAAGAACGCTAACGGTGGGTGTGGACCTCGCACATATTATACCTGGGAACTAATAGCCTTTTGTAACCCAGTGATACACGTCGTGGATTTCGGTATGGCGAAACAGTATCGTGATCCCAAGACAAAGCAGCATATCCCTTACCGTGAGCGCAAGAGTTTAAGCGGTACAGCGCGTTACATGAGTATTAACACCCACTTGGGTCGAGGTAATTATTTTCATCACCTTGCTCTACTCGTCTCTCATCCTTCTTAGAACAATCAAGAAGAGACGACCTAGAGGCTCTTGGACACGTTTTCATGTACTTCCTGAGAGGAAGCTTACCGTGGCAAGGTCTGAAAGCCGCCACGAATAAGCAAAAGTACGAGAAAATCGGAGAGAAGAAGCAGACGACCCCCATAAAGGAACTGTGCGAAGGATACCCCGGTTCGTATCTAACAATCGACGATTGCCTCGATATGGTTTGATCATGGACATCCTTCAGAGGAATTTGCTATTTACCTTAACTACGTCCGCAAGCTTGGGTTCGAGGAGACACCTGATTACGAGTTCTTGCGAGAGTTGTTCTCCAAGGTGCTGAAAACTATCGGCGAAATCGATGATAGTGTGTTTGACTGGAACCAGTTAAATGGTATGTGTCTTCGCTTTTCGGTCATGTATCAATGGCTCAATCGTTCTAGGTGGCAAAGGCTGGGAGGCATCCGTAGTATGTTGAATGGGCTATTTCCATCTACCTGTACCTCTCACATCGCGTTCACCTAGGGCCAAGCACAGCTGTCTCAAGTTCAAAACATCACTGTACCCCAACCTCAAGATCGCAGGAGAGATCAGGAACGACAGCGCGAGACAGAATGGCGAAGAGTATCACAAGGTGGCAGTCCTATTGTTGTGCCGCCTTCACCTGCTCTTGTCCGCCACGGATCGAAACGCAAGGGTCCTAATGCTGGAATACCTCCGGGAACACCAGGTCAAGTTACCCCCTTGTCCGCAGCAGCGCAAGTAAACGTACCTGTATCCACGCCTCAGAACCGCGTTAGCCACATCAGTGCATCACAGCATCCTTACGCGAATGCGGTACCTGGTGTGGATTATCCGCGCGAGTCGAACGGGGATCCCTATACTGCTCAACCATATGGCCGTGCATCTCCTATGATATCAACAGTTGCACCACCGGCCATCAGCACTTTCCGTGCACAGGGCAACGAAGTTGGCGCGTCACATGGGGAAGAGTATCGTGATCAGGACGGCCAAGCTCCACAACCCAAGTCAAACCTCTGGCAGATCCTTACGTGCCGGTGTTGTTGAGAGGTCGTGGCCTATCTCTTCCCATTCGGTTTTTTTCGGTGCTCTGTCGCAATCGCTAACTTCTCCGTTGCAACTCGTCGATCTTTACCTTGCTCGTTTTCTGATATATACCCTTTCATTACATGCATCCCTAATAGCATCCACCTTACTTGATCATACGACCTTTTCTTTATGGGACGTCAATCTGGCGCGGACGAATCTGCTGATTCCTTCTTACGATTTGATTAGTATTTTGCAAGCTGGAGGAGTAACGAGTTATACGTTGGTACACGTGTTCATGAAGCGAATACTAAGGATCCCAATATACAATGCGTCTTCTGGCAAATTCCCTCGACTAGAAAAACATTGGCAAGTACTCGTCCTCGTCTCCAAGTGATATTTCATCCTCAGAAGTAATGTGTCCCTCTGCATCCCTGAATCTCGACACCCTCGGATTATGATGTTTGGGTGGGGGCGAGGAAACAACCAACTGTTCATTGCAAAGAAGAGAACGACATGACATACTGCTCTCCTCTGAGTCATCCTGCTGTACTTGGATAGTGGCAGAACTACTCTGTGATTGGTCATTGCTCCTGGTTGGCGAAGGTGACGTCATAATAGCAGGGAGTTCGTGGTCCATCAAACGAAGCTCAAGACTAGGCTTCCATTTGGTTCGTGATCGGCCCTTCCCTCCTTTGTACGAACGAGGTGTTCGGGAATACGAATTTTTATTTGGTAATCTGTGCTTATATTTGTTACGCTTGTAGCCCCCGCCTTCTGGAAGACAGTGATTGAATCTTGGCCTTCTGTGACTTCTTGGCTCTGTTGGTGTGCGGCGTCGGGATAGTGGCTTAGCTGACAGTCCATCCAACGGCTGACTAGTGGCCAGTGAGTCGTCGGGGTGGACGGACACAGGGAAATGATCGGGGCAGATGGGAGGGCATGAAGGAAAGGAACTAGAGGGGGGATATTCTGCATGCACCGGAGAGCACCACGTGTTTATAAGTAACGTCATGCTTTCTAATCGTTCCTTCAGAGCTCGGTTCTCATTTTCGTAGCGAGACAGCTGGCTCCGCTGAGCTTCAACCTCTCCAAGTACCACGGTAGGATCTGGGCCATCGGACGTACCCGTGGTGTGTATGATATTTTTCGTCTTCGTAAAGTTTAACCTCTTCTGCACCCCAACACTCTTATACTTTTTAGACCCGCTATTACATTCAAAAGTTTGATTGAGAGCGGCAGCAAGTCCGTTGCTTTCGGGCGGTCTTAAAAACGACTTGTCGGAACGTGGCCGCTTCGCAGGTTGTGACGACCTTGATTCGATGCAGATGGGGGGAAGTGGAATGAAGACCTGTCTAAAACACAACGATGGGCACTCCTTACCGAGGTGGCGCGCCCTGTGGGTGTTTCCTTTTCCGCAAAGACGAATTCTGGCCTGTTTGGACAGCCTGTCCTCTCATGGTGGAACCCCGAACCATGGGTATCGGGGCAGCGGGGTTCAGACTAATTGGGCCATGTGCGCCTCTGGAAAAGGAATCTGACTTGCAGTGCGAAGGGCCAGCGGATTGATTGTGTATGTAACGCTGTGCCAACCGCTTGATTGGCATGTCATCAGACTAAAGACACGATATGTCAATTAATATCCATAAACTGTGAGACAAGTACAACCTCCGGTGTCTCGAAGCACCTCGAAGGTAGCCGGGGTACGGCTTTCCCCTTTTCACGCATCCTCTTGTACCAGTCAGGTTGTGGTACCTCAACGAAAGCCATGAAGACTCTTTGCCTATCTTCACCATCAGTAGGACCTTGATGATTAGGTTGGCTGGTATTTATTATGAGGGACGTGGTGTTCGGTGGCGGAGAGGGATCAAGGGTAGATTGGAATATGATGGGAGAATCGTGGTCAGATGGAAGCTCTGTTAAATCGCTCAAAGTAGCAGGTGAGCCATGGGGTTCGGTGCAACTAGAAGTTGACTGAAGGAAAGGATGGTTTAATACAGGATCAATACCGTCTCCTGCATTCTCAGCTGGAGCGGCGACATCAGCATCAATACCTTCCATAGAGATGGCACCCGGAAAACATGTTTCATTTGAAGCGGGTCCATCACTGGAGACATCATCCGGAAAGTCAGGAACAGCCTTAACGGTGCTGGGTACAATCTTCACAACAGACTCAGAACAGTTGGGAAAGAAGCACAAAAGACGCTTACTGGGATAGTAGATACTTGTATGTAATGGTCGTACCACCCGGGTTTTGTCAAGCCATTGAGAGGTTTACATGTAACCAACGTCCTTGCTAAATGGGCTAACCTTCTCAGGATATTTGGACGTCTCCCAACTTGCTCGTCTTCGTCGATAGAATTTTGTGCGGAGGTAAACGCTTCTTTGGATGACATGTGGAAGTGATGCCAGCCAATATCACCTCCGTCGTGTTCAGAGCGGAGGATGGCCTCTACAGAGTGGATGCGACATATCTCGAGAATATGGAAGAAACATCGTGAGGAGTGGCAGGGTTTGCATGTAATGACTGCCATTGCTGGTGCCTGATGTGGTGGATCGACACTACGTGCCCTACAACTCTTCATCTTTGTTCCGATTCAGAGAAGGTAAGACACTGAGGTATGTAAAGTTTACCTTGAACCCGACCTGCTGTCGTTGGTGTAGCTTGCAAGCTGACTCAAAAATCCCTGCTCCTTGCTCCAACAGCCGTCTACAAATCATCAGAAAGGGCTGGCCGAACATAGAACCCGAAACTTACTCCGGGTGTTCTGAGAGGTATCCGTACTTGATGTTGTTCTGGCACTCAAAGCGCTGGATCGCTCTGGCAGCACTATCTCTGCTTTGCAACAAGTCGTCCATGACCCGGTGCTGGACCGGTTGCATTTCTCCACATCGACAAGTTCTCCCTTCAACATAGCATGATGGGCATACGACCAGCCCATCTCCCAGGGGCAGGAAGGCTGAATCTCCATCAGACTGAAAGGCGCATTTGTCGCATTCAAAAAAGCTCTGGAAGATGTCGGCACCACAAAAATCACAATGTATGTTATCATAGTGCGCTGCCCCAGACTGGGAGACATTTGGCAAAGATTTATGTTGAGCGGTATATTCCTGTGCAAGGATGTCGTCGAATAAATCAAGCAGTTTTTTTAGTTCATGAGCCAATGTAACCAGCTCTGCCCCTGGCTCTGTCTGATCCATGACAGTAGTGTGATGACACATGGCGTGGTATATGTTGGATTTAACCTTGTAAATTTCTGGCCGGCATACTCTGTAGAAATTAGTTCGACACATAATGCGAGCAGTGGGTTGAAATGTTACCTGTGGTATATGGGTAACTCGTGGTATATTGCGATCTGTAGTCCATCGAGTGACATTCGTGACCACGAGGTCTTGATGGTGATTCCACCGTTGTTTACAACCTGGTGACAGCTTCGTGGGGGTACAAGGACCAAATCCCCGACACACTGTTCTGCAATGTAAACTTCAAACGGTGCAGAGCGCAACTCGTCAAGAGTGACCACATGGGTTTCAAGATCGACCTCTTGACCTAACTGGCGGAAATACGAGACTACTTTGGGTGCGTCCGAGGCCTTCGTCATAAACCAAAATGAGGATCCGTTGTTCTCACTGTAGCACATGAGGTTTTGCCCGGACGAAGCACATAAATCTTTATGGAAAGGCGTAAAGGTGTCTCCTATGCCCACATAACACATGAGGGTCTGGACCTTTGCCTGAAGAGAATGGGTAAGACATAAAAGGACGGAGGAAATCGATCGCAAACCATTCGTGGGAGAAACTTGAGGAAGTCGTTTGGTCCATCGAATAGTACGTCGTCTGGAATGACACCCCCGTCCATGAGCCACTCGGTCCACTGAGCTGGACATTCGCTGTCCTTTCCATATAGTCGTTCTTGTTCTAAAGTAGAGACAAGTCAACACTTCACTGTGCCACCGACAGTACACACTGTGAAAGAATACCTTCGGCACTCGCATAAACAGGACTGGCACGGATTCTGTCGATGAAATCTGAGAGTGGTATCTTGATGTCGCTCCAATTGTGTACGTTGCGGACAACGGGATCTGACCATACTACATCAGGATTAGATCAACAGATGCCTGGGTATGCTTACACTGGTCACCGTTCGTCTTGAGCCAGTTGATATCGAATGTCTTTAGCCAACGAGGATGCCTGTTCCAGCCGTATATTATGAGTGGGGTTCCATCTATTTCGTGTTCGGACATGGATGCTTTGAGGGATGGTGCGGAGTAGTGGGTGCGGGGTACACGACGAAAGTTGGGTGAACTCTCGACGAGTTCGTTCAAGGACCAGCCCCGAGTGGTTATCCTTGGTTGGCAGACACCATCCTGCGAGCCGGGATGCGCCTGCCCCGTGCCATCGAGCGTAGCCATTGATGGGCGTCCTGGGAGGAGGTTGGGGGTTAGGTTCACGTGATCGTTACTGAGAGGGGGCATTCGCTTGTTCTTTTTATTTGATAGCGACCACAGCAAGACCCTTGTTGCACTGGGGCCACAGCAGGAATGCACCACGCTGCATCAGAACCAGACCTGGACTTCTGGGACTTTGTCAGTTGTGCCATCTGTCATTTGCTCTTTGTACCCAACGACAAAGGACCACCTGCTGTGCCCTTCTGGCTCACCGAATGCGGCCATATCGTCTGCAACAACCATCTCAGTCAGTCTTGACCCTTCTATCTCCCCCATCACACTCCATGATGATGTATTTAGACCCAGACCAAAGTTGTGCAAAATGTGGCGACCAGGGCATCGAGTTGGTGCCACTGCAGCGGGATGTATGTTCACTTGCAGGTCATTAACCCCCGTTAATAGGCGATGACCACAGCTAGAACCCCCAATGGCGAATTGGTTTCGTTCCCTGCCTCATGCCATAGACAACATCGCGAATGCCGTCAAGGTTCTGATGAATGCATAGCCACCACTGCTCGTGTCTGAATGCATCCCCGCAGTTCCAACAGCAATCCCTCGCTGCTCTTGTTCGACATTATCGCAGTCAGTGCTTACAGTTTTCTGCAACCTGTGATCGCTTGCGGAATGAACGAAGGAGTTTAAGGAAGTACGTTTCTTTTTCTCTGGGCTATCCCCATGCAAATTGCCGGCATAGAGAAGTAGATGCATTGCAGCGTGAGATCGCTCAGTTACAGCATTACTCGGGCCCCCGGGAACCATCTCACCACCAAAATGCTAATGGGAAGCGACCCATGACCGAGGTGAAAGGGTGAGTATCCGTCAACTCTTCTGTGTGGGTCGAACATCCCTAGCTTCAGTTCAAGTGGGAGTGTCAAGACCAATTCCAGTCCAAGATCGATTACAACTCCGGTTCCTCCACTACGACTTACTCTTCTACCTGGCAATCCGACAAGTTTCAGTCGCCAAGATCTTGGACCACCTACTCAGCAGAAATCACGACCTGTGGCCGAGAGGCCAGGGAGTAGCCGCTTCGCTCAGTATGCATCTCCTTTGCGTGATAGTAGTGATTTGCCCACATTCAGCGTGTCGGCTTAGGCAATATGCATATCATGGCCGAGAGTCTCAAGTGCATGCTCCACAGCCGATCTATGACCAGTCTGTACTGCCACGACAATCTCGCGCGCCTCCTGGACTTAACAACTCCATGCCCCCGCCTCCAACACCACAGACAAGCCGCTTCAAGCCAGCAGGTGACCGTAGCCAAGTGTTACAGGCAACTCCACAAGGATCAAATGGACCGAAATTGGCACAGCAACGTATTCCACGACCATCTGACACCATTCGACCACCCCGAACTCCACAACGGCCGTTCTCCAGCGTCCCGCAAGCTCCTCGCCATATGGCCGAACAGGCCGGTTCAAACCGATTCCTGCTCGGCTCCGCTCATGGTGTCACCGCTTCTGGCCCTACGTTTGGTCAAACTGTCTCTGCCGAGATTTCGGGAGGTGATATGAAAGGAAGTAACTCGTCGGGACGCCAACGGATGGCATTCGTCCCTGGAAATGCTAATGGACTCCGATGAATGTCCACCATGAACAGCTCTCGTCGATTATGTATACCATTGTTGTGTAGATACAGCTGGATGAAATACATAGCCTTTCTACTTATTTTCCGTCGTCAAAGCCTGGGAGACCGCTGCACTGCCGCTATGTTTTGCATTGCATTTGCCAAGGCACCATCCGCAGTCTTGCTCCAATAACCTCCCTATTGTTGACCACGAACATCATGGCGTACCAAGACCCATTCACTGAGCAGCACGGGCGCTATGACCAACATCGCAATGAAACGCCAGCATTCGACCCATACAACAACAGCGAACCCCACCAAGCTTATGACCAAGGTGGTTATGGTCCATACGCGCCAGGTGAATACAAGGACTACCCTGCTGCCCATCAGCCAGCAGACCCTCAAGCGGCAGCATATGCACAGAAGGAAGGTAACAGATACGACTCTGCTGGGTTCGCACGGGCCACTACGGGGAGGTTTGTTCCTCTCCCTTCCGCTGGTGATTTGCATTTACATTCTTTGCGCAGCCGGTCGCGAGACCTCAGGAAATGGCGGTACGAACACCACGGCGGTTCTCTTTGGACAAGGGTGTGTGATGTCCAGGATGATGTTTGGCCCAGGCTAACTCTTCGTTAGGGTAGTCGAGGGAAGTGCATAATGAGGTTTTGTTGCTGCACGCTCTTGATTGCGCTGCTTCTCATTATTAGTGTCCTGTTGGCCTTGCTATTGGTGAGTAGCTTGCATCCCCGTTGGGTATGTGCTGAAGATGCCAGTAGTGGGTCCGACCACCTAATGTTATCATCGGAAGTGTCGGACCGCCGTCCACGGGAAGTGAGGTATGCTCGTTCCATGGTTGTTTTCTATCGATCCTTATGAAATATGTTGCACAAGATACAACTAGAGAGCAATGGCGTCCAACTCAATCTCGCAATCAACATAACGTGAGTAGCTTCTACAGCTGGCATGGTGAGGTTTCACTCGACCACGACAGCGTTAACAATCCTAATTACTTCTCGGTGTCGTTCTCGTCGATAAATGCAAATGTATGCTCTCTAGACCCTCTTGCTATACGTTACTGACTTGCATCTCTTAGATATACTACCCTATTAATAACACCTATATCGGAGGAGGCAATCAGACGGGCGTTACGTTCCCATCTCACACCAATAAAACCATTACGTTCCCCTTCTCGATCGCGTACACTACCACTATGCCCTCGAGCAACCAGATCCTGGCAGATTTGACAACCAAGTGCGGTCTTAATGGGGGGACAGCGTCTGATATCACCGTGGATTATGATCTTACGGTAAGAACTCATTAATGTATCTCACTATTTTCATCGAGCTGACCTGGTTCTAGCTAAATTTGCGGGTACTTTTCTTCACGGTGTCGCCGACAGTCAGTAACTCTGCAAGCTTTATGTGCCCATTAACATCCTCCGACTTATCGGTTAGTTATACTGTAAATTATCAGGAGGTTTTTTCCCTAACCTCCTCTACAGGGTTTGGTGTCTTCCCTCACCGGCGGGTGAAACATAGCGCAGTCCCTGTTACTATATACAGCGTTGGCCCATTCTCGTCGTTTTGCATTGCATCCACTTTCTTGGACACTGTTTAACATTAACATCTTATGCAAAGTAGCACGTAATTTGCTATGATGATACTTTTGCAAAAGTTATTCACGTTTGTATTAATTCTTGCAAGACGACATCGCTCTGGACCCAGCTAATTCTCAAACTGACACAGCCTTGTGGAAGTCATCTTATCTATATCTGATATGAACTTTATCCATTCGTTCATGCAAGCTCGCTCTTGCGTCAAGTCGTGTGCCATTATGTCGACAGAGGATGATCGTAGACTGATGATCCAAGCCGCGATCGAAGGTACATGAAGCATCATGGGCATTATCCGACTTCTAAGCAAATCACCATATCGCAGCCAAGGAATATGCTTATTCTCCCTACTCCAAGTTCCGCGTTGGGGCCGCATTTCTACTCGCTGATGGCACGATCGTGAAGGGGGCAAACGTCGAGAATGCATCATGGGGTAGGCGATACACCTTATCTGACATTCCGATTTACATTACTGTTCTACTATAGGTGGTACCATATGCGCTGAGCGAACCGCAGTAGTCAAAGCAGTCGTAGGTCGTCATCTCTCCGCACCCCTCGGCGATGCTGAGACGTCTCCCATACAGAGTGAGGGTAAGAAGGACTTTGTGGCACTCGCCGTGACATCGTACGTGCACTATGATAATATCTCACTCATCTCATTTAACTTCATAGGGATGTTGCTTCTCCGATCTCCCCCTGTGGGATTTGTCGGCAGATAATCCGGGAGTTCTGCAGTTTGGAGATGCCCATTCTCCTTGTCCCTGCTGACTACCCCCAGGACGCGGAAGACGGAGGTGTTCTAAACGTGACTTTGGGAGGTCTGCTACCACATAGCTTTGGTCCAGAGGATCTGGAATTGCCCAGGCAACCCTATTGACCGATATTCGTCATCACGTGGACAGTTATTGAATCATTATTACCATATTTGGATTAGTTATCTCCTGTCCAGATGCCTACCCGAGAGTCATCCTGTCATTCGCAATGGAACGCGTGCTGATCGTAGTAAACCGGGGAGCGCTGGTAACCCTCACCAAGGGATTGCTTTGTGCCTCCACCCCATGACATCCCATCCAAAGCCTCTCCAGGCATCCCTGGCTGGTATAGGCGTGTCGCTTTCCGTTCACTCCTTGCTGATCTTCAATGGCTCTGTCCTCGGCGTGTCCGGCTTGCTGCATAGGTCGGTGAGAGGAGACTCGGAAGCAGCCATCGGTGTCCTAGGATTAGTTCTTAGTGGCATTATTGCTGGCTATCTTGAACCATCTGGTCCGTTGGTCCTCTCGACGAGCTTCCCCAGTACAATTTTGGCCGGCTTACTCGTCGGCGTTGGCACAAGGGTATAGCTTCGTCAATCTCTCGCTATTCGTTCTCTAAATCGCTTCTCGCGTCAGTTGGCAAACGGTTGCACTTCTGGGTTCGTCGCCTTTAAACGTCGTTCCGTCACTCTCATCGCCATTCTAGGCACATGATAGCTGGTCTGTCCCGCTTCTCACGCAGGTAAGTCGACTCCTTGTTGAACATCGATGAGGGTCTTATGTATCTGTAGATCATTCGTGGCGACAATGTCGTTCTTTTCGACGGCCGTTATCGTCACTCAAATCTTTCATCGGGAGAACCTACCACTCTCTGTGGACGCAGACTGGTCTCTGGGAGGCCGTACTGGCCACATTCACGCTCTTATTACTGCGCTTGCCCCTCTTCTCCTGGCTGTTCCCCGAAGCAATATCTTTGCAAAAACCTGGTTGCCCTTTTCATACAAACTTCTCCCGCGGTTGAATGCATTCGCGAGGTCTCCTCTTCGTTCTATTACCTGCTTATTAACATCATTTGCCTTCGGAATCTCCTTATCCCTCGGAAACATGGTCGATCCCAAAAGGGTGCTCGCATTTTTGGTCCTGCCGGTTTCTAGAACATTTGATCCTACTCTCGCCTTTCTTGCTGGGAGTGCTCTACCATTATCTATTGTTCTCTACCGCTATGCGCGTCCCGACCATCCTCATCTTGGGGAGAAGTGGGCAATCCCCTCCAATACTAAGATAGATGCCAGACTCGTATGTGGTTCAATAGCTTTTGGGATCGGTTGGGGTGTCTGCGGAATATGTCGTGAGTGTTTCATCAATTCTCCGTCCGATAAATTTGACATCACCAAGCTGGACCTGCTCTCATCAATTTCGGACGTGCACTGTATGCCTGCGAAAATATCACCTTAAGCACCATCTGGTTGTTATCAATGATACTCGGGGGGTTCCTCGCTGACTGATGTCTTTCATCACGCCTATCACGAATGTAGGTGCGAACCCCCTTAATTCCACCACGAATGTATTGGTTAAATAGTTCGTTCCAGCAATTAATACACCAAGAATAAAATTACACAGCGAATAGGTCTACTTTACGCAGCTGTTGTACTTGATAAACTTGTGGATGTCTTTGAAGTTCCTCCATTCTTGCCACGCCCCCACTTTATATTAACTCGTTGATCATTGATGTCCAGACCCTTGGCCCAAGCCTCAGCAGCTCTCTCTGCGGACTCTCGGTCTTTGAAATTGACAAAAGCACATCTACTTCCATTGCGTGAGCGCATGAAAATGGTAACCTGTGTTTATGACGAACCTCGATTTTGCGACGTGTACAATTGACTTGAGCTGTGACGATGGTACATGAGGTAAAGAGGTTGCAACGTGCGTCCGTATATCGGCCTCGGTGACCGAAGTGGGAAGAGAAGAAAGAAATAGTGACATCTGATGACCTTGAGCAGCTGTGGAGACTCAAACAGAGTGGCACCCACAATTGACTGGTCTTCTGGGGGTTTCAAGCCTTGCGCCGTGGCATATTTGACCAGAATTTTACGCGCAACAGGATCATCGTGTCCGTGGTATCGATCTTTTATGTTCTGGTGTGATAGCTCGTTTTCCACCGGCTTCTCGTGTCTACGAGGCATGAGGTAATAATATCATAAAACAGACTTAAAGCATACCTGTACGGGCATTCATCACCACGATTACACTCGCCCTTGACAAAGAAAGAGCATATATGGGGTCGGTTGCGTTTGTAATATGGGTTGGTGCGTGCCAACTCTTTTAGCATCTCCTTCCCAGCCGATGATGTCTTCCCACCCAGTTGCATCATAGACTTAGTACCGTCGGCCATCTATAAGATTTTTTCAGGGAGACTGGCCGTCGGAGTAATAGAGAATGTTACCTGATTCTCCATATTCTGTGCGTAATACTCGCGATTGATGTCACTCGTCGGAGCCTCAGTCTGTGCGCCGAGTGCAGTGTCACGAACTTGTGTTGGTAGTCCATATTCGAGATCCAATAAACACGTCTGACACACATTCTTGACTTTTGCGCATGTCTGACAGATAACGGTGGTTTTATATCGGGAGCCTGAACCTGGGTTCCAGCGGAAGATTGTGAAGGGACGCGCGCATGTCCCACAAGAACGACCAAACTCTTGTTTAGTCTAAAACCAGTAAGGAGAGTCCAATGAAGGATGTGCAAGAGTTTACCCACCATTCTGATGAACGGGTTGTCGCCTAGGCCTGGTATGTAACAGTCAGTTCAACCGTGAACATGCATTGCGTTGTATACACACAAGTCTCGCATAAAATGGGGAACTCGCTTTGCTCCCATCCTGCTTTATTGAGGTCTGCTTTGGGCATTTTGGACGACTCTCAGAGAGTGAGGAATATGAAAAGGATGAAGTCACAACGAAAGACGCTTCCAGTCCATGCTGACCAATGTAACAGTGTCACATGCTAAGTTCATCCACAGCATTGATGACACGACTACGTATATGTAATGACTAGAGAGAGATTAAAAGGAAGTGTTGATGCAGTAACAATCACCGGATCGCCCTCCTCCACCAACTCAGAGACCTTCCTTTCCAAGTTCGGCCGTGTTTTTTGTTCAAGCTGAGGGGGTCCTTGAAGATATATGGATCGAGTCGAGGTTGCCAGAGACGGTTTCTTGATTTGACTACACGAACAGTCAGAGGACGATGATTCCCTAAACATGTAACACACATGGTTTGCCTTTCTGTCAATATCTCTATCAATTCATCGACAGTCATCTCGCGACTGATTGATATCTCAAGAGATTCTCCGCCGCAGACAGGACAGTCCTTGCGTTGTTCGTGTTCAAATGTATACGAATAAATCCCTTCCGTCCCTATCAACATGAAATAGTTGTTGAGGTAGGCGGCAGAACTGGTGGCGATCTTGAAAGCTTCATTGCAACATGACGCTGGAGCAGTGTAAAAGAGAGTGGGAGGACAGAGGCTATATGACTTACCTGCTATGATAGCATTTGTCGAAGCAATTGCGGGTATTATATTCTTGACGACACCATGAGTAAGCGAGTACGTGACTCCCTCGATCTTGAATTCTTTTGCTCGAGCAGATGCAACAGTATATAGCCAATTGATATGCTCCGGGTCATCTGTATCAACTTTCTTCTCTGAAAGGATGAAAGCGTGAGACGAGCAGTGACAAACACGAAACTACCTCACCTCCATGTATCCGTGGCCACTCCAGGACGGATGCCCATTCAATACAATGTTCTGGAAGTCGCGGTGTGTTGGCAATAGTACAGATAGGGAAAGATGTTGGCTTGTTGAGCATGTCGAGCGAGCACTCATAGCACGACGTTACCGTCGGTAAAATCACACGGGCCTGACCCTTAAAACCTGTAAAGTAGAATAAACATATATTACTTGCTCAGACACTCGATATACCTTCTGTACCACCGTCGATAAGTGGCTTGAGACTCTCCGGATTCTCGGGGTCGACGAGATTAACAAGTGTTGCATTAATCCATCGTCGTGCCTCTACCGAGTCAAGACCACAGATTACGAGGTTGAATTGCATGTAATAACTGTCATCTTTGTCCTGGATCTTTCCAAAGTAACTGCAGGGCATGCAATGCCGGATCATAGCTATAAAAGGAGGTACTTACGGAGTAACCTTAACACCTGGTACACGCCTCATGATGTACTCCGCTGCAATTATCGCTTTAGGTTTTCCCACATCGGCTGGTCTTGGCATAGGTCAAAGATGAGGTGGTAAGACATATAGAAGAAACAAGACTACATACCTGAACAAAAACTGTCTGTTCAGGTTGCTGATGTCGATGGTGTCCATATCAATAACGTGAATGTCTTTGAAGCCGGTCAACGCAAGGTTGGCTAATATCTCGCAGCCTAATCCACCAGCACCGATAACAAGGATTTTGCACTGATTCCTCAGAAATTCTTTAACCTATGTGCCGAGCATAAGTTTTCATCGTAAACGAAAATCCACCAAGTACCTCATCGCCAGCCAAAAAGGACGGGTCTGTGCGTGGACCTGGTCTGTCCAGAATTTGATCTACATGGAAATAACGGTCTTGCCAGTCGCTCGAATTCACTAATCCATCTACGTGAACTGAAGCACTCGCCATCGAAGGTCTCCTTGGGAGGACTATTGAAACTGGACTGGCTCAGCCTGGAAGTGGCCCCTTTAGCCCAAGGTCTAAGTTATGTAAGCCGGTTTGAAAGCATATTTCTGCACCATGGCACAAAATGGACCAGTGATAAGTTGCAGCGGTCACCAGTACCTCAGACAGCGGTTGGTGTTGTCCATTCTCAGCGGAAAAACTGTCCGCGTAGAAAAAATCAGGACCGAAGATCAAAACCCTGGCCTAAGAGGTGTGCTCTACATTGTCTGTGATCGACCATACTCTTAAGGCTTTCTGCATACAGACTATGAAGTAAGCCTTCTGCGACTGCTGGAAAAAGTAACCAATGGGACGGTCATTGAAATTTCTGTCACTGGTACGTTCTGATGGCTTTCTTCACGCTGTGTTCTCATGGGGTAGACCAGGTACTGCCATGCTCCTCAAGCCCGGTATCATCAATGGGGGACCCGTTACACATGACTGTCCTCTCTCGCGATCAATAGGATACTTCCTGGAGCCGCTTGTTATGCTTGCGCCTTTTTCCAAGAAGTCGTTCCAGATTACTCTACGCGGGATCACCACAGACGAGAATGACCTTTCTGTGCGTTCACTTCACTAGTTTCAAGGTGATCTATATTTTAAACTTACGAAGGTCGACCTGATACGAACGGTCACATTACCCCACCTGCAACTTTTTGGTATCTCCGATGGTCTGGAGCTACGAGTGAGAATGGCCATCTTCAATAAATAGCATGATCGTCGCTAACAAATTTGGATAGATAAAAAAGCGTGGAGCTGCTCCAGGAGGCGGAGGTGAGGCGCAGTTTCTATGCCCTATTATTAAGCAGGTCAAAACCCTGAACTTCATTGAACCCGGAAGAATCAAGAGAATACGGGGCATCGCGTATGTGGCAGTCTATTCTTTCAGATTTCAGATTTACACACCGCAAGCGTCATGATAGGCACGCCGTGCGCGTGAGCCCACAGTTCTCCAACCGTATGATCGATGCTGCTCGTTCGGTATTAAATCGCTACATACCTGACATCTACCTATATTCTGACGTCTACAAAGGGGACGAGAGCGGGAAGTAAGTTGCCCACCTTTGTCAATACTATTCATGAACATGTTCTCTTTAGATCTCCCGGGTATGCATTGAGTTTGTTGGCGGAGTCTACAACATCTGCAATACACTGTTCTGAGGCCGTTTCAAACCCCGGAGGGACTCCAGAAGACGTTGCACTCCTTGCAAGCCGTGCTCTTTTATCAGAGATACGGTTGGGGGGATGTGTTGATAGAAAACACCAATGTTTGGTGTTGTTAATGATGGTGCTTGGTAGCGAAGACGTTGGGCGCTGCAGGATGAGCGAGCCGACAGTTCGAACGTATGTCCTTCACCTAGATGGCATAATGGAATTACTTACGCAGTCCCTCAAGGATACAATTCCTTCGAGATGCCAAAAACTTCTTTGGAACATCATTCAAGATTGTGCCTGCAGACCCGTCAGACTCATCAAACACAGAGTTGATATACTCTTGCTATGGAACTGGCTACGTCAACGTGAACAGAACGCTTGCGTAGACTTGCATGCACATGTATGCAGTTAGGAAAGTATATTTATACTGCGTACCATAGCATGTGTAGGACTTATCGATAGATGATCACTACCCGCCCAAAATCACCATTACCCTTTCCGCCTCCAATAGTTGCCAACCACTGTCGGAGTAGTGGCCACCCTGCCTCAAAGCGGGTGGCCAGTTCATCTGTATGATGTTCTCCATCGAGCAGAGAGGCCAACTCAGGTGGAGGTACATGGAACATTTGGACTGACCCTTGGGGAGATGACGTATAGAGTTGTTGAACAGCTGTTACCGAAGGGGAACGTGATAATCCGGTCAGACGAGAGGTCGACATTGCGCCTATAGCGGGATTGTATGTTGAGGATCGTTTTACACCTTCGCTTACTTCAGAAGCAGCAGACGAGAACGCAGACTGCAACGTAAACTGACGATGAGTGTCCGAATTTACTCTCTGCCGTGCTATTGGGCGATGGTTGCCGTTGCCCTCATCAAGGGAAGCCGATGGCACGGCGAGAGCACGAGGAGTGGAGGTCGATCCTACTCGTTGGAGGTTCACGTGCAGCTGCTCGAGCGCTTTCTCAGCAACGCTTGTACGGCGCTGTGCATTGACGGAAGACTCCGTCTCCATCGTAGGAGAATGCTCATTGCTTACAAACGCATGAAAAGGACCTCTGGTGAACCTCGATGTCTCGACAGAGGGGGAGATCGGACTTGGTTGCGCATGCGTATTTAACTGCGGAGAAGTACTTGAGATGCTCTGGCGTCGTCTGCTGTTTGAAGATGGAGAGTCCGGCGGAAGGAGGACTGGATAACGATGGACCCTACGTAAGAAACCCTAGGAAAAATGTTGTGTATGGATTTGAATAATAATGTTAATTCCACATACCTTGATTACACCAAAACTTGTGAACCGCCGTACATCAATGCCTAGGTCATGTACGTTGTAGCTTTCCATCCATTCAAATACCGTCTTTCCTGGTTTGAATCTCGAATACAAGTGTAAAAGTCTTGGCCAGTCTGGGATTGGCTTTCCTAGAAGAACTCAGCAGAGGTAACTCAGATGACGATGTGAGTTACCAGGTTTTGTTACGTATGGACCGCATTCATCTTTGACGTGAAGCTCATCCGCAAGCCATTGTACATTCTTCTTCAAGGTATACATGTTCGAGTATTGGAAGATGTCTACTGCCATGATTACTTGATAATAACTTCGAGGACATCAAAAATGGGTATCGGAGAATTGATATTATGCTCACAAAAGGTGTGCGACCGCTTGTCGTGTTAACTCGAGATCGCAATCCGCTAGCTGTGCTATGCGACGAACATGATTGATACCGTTGATGTGTTCGCAGACCTTACAACGTTGGTAGTCACAGGAGAACAATGACGAGGATAGGTCTTCTCTACCTTCTTCATGGTGAGATCCCAGTTATCGTCGACTCGGCTCTTGAGGTTGATCAATGCGACTGGAACTTGCCAATCCTTGACTGGCGGTGGATTTGGGTAGAAGGGGAATATTTTCAGCTCGATAGAGTTGAAGTCATTGATCCGGATAGAGGTTTCCGAGTACGAATTCAAGTCTTCGTAAAGCTGCTCGAGGATGGCATGCATTTTATGAGAGGACTGAGGGGAGGACAAGAACATAGATTCTTCCTGTAATGTTCCTAGAGTAGCACGAAATGCAAACGTTCAAACTAAGCACCGCACCTCGCAAGCAGCCAAAACCCGACTGACTTTTCGAACGATCGGCTTGTAACAGCTGAGGTCCGCAGAGCGCTCGAACACGAAGCAAAGGTTGAATCTAAAGTAATATCGCTCATACCTGGATCCTAAGATGGACACGGGAAATCCGATGATACGATGTTTACGCGTAGCACAGATGACGAGACGACCGCAGAGAGGGTTGGGCGGTATCACATACTTGGAAATGTCATCAAAGTCGAACAGCACTCGGCTGGAAGAAGTAGAGCGATGCGGGGGAGAGGAGACCTGCCTCGAGTTTGGACGACGGCCACCTATAGATATCAGGGAAGAGCTCGATTGACGAGACAACGGGGTCTCTCCTTCCAAGGGAATGGGTGTGGATGGCTTCGGGGACGATGAGACGGATAAGCTGGTAAATCCAGAGGGCGAGATAGCGATTAGGGCCTCTGGTACTTGGTACACGATCTTGGGCCCCTGCTTGACATCAAAGACGGCATAAAAGACAGAGTGTATTCTTGGTAGGAATGTCTCTGAAGGCATCGACCCGTCGTGGTAGACCGATGGAAACAAACTCATGACCATCATGGTCACTCCCACTCCTGCTGGGTTTCATTCTTTGTCCCTACCAATAGCCCAGCTTTCTCTGGCAGCGGTATTGAATTGCGGACAGTCTTTCCGATGGTCGTCTTATCCTTTAGCTGTCGATTTCACCAGTGGAAAGTATACGGCCCCCACCCACGAATACAGGCTGTGTCTACGAGACCGAGTGGTTTGCTTGAGGCAATCTCCCGAAGCTCTGTTCTATCGTTCTGTGTTCCCCGGACGGGATTTAACTCCTGCTGAGTCTGCTCTTCGAGAGGCTGAAACGCTGACTTGGATCAAGGACTATTTCCAACTTGACGTCGATCTACTCCAACTCTACGACGACTGGAGCCAACGTGACCCCGTTTTTCGCAGTCTACGATCCCGCTTCTCTGGCATACGAGTACTCCGGCAAGATCCATGGGAGAATCTCATATCGTGAGTGGTTCAAGTTTCCAAGTAGTTTTCCCCTGATACCATGACTACTTGACGCGCAACTGTCAGGTTCATATGTTCCTCCAATAACAACATTGTTCGAATAACAAACATGGTCCATACTCTTTGTAGGAATTACTCGCCCATACTAATGTCGCTGCAACCCCCGTCCCCACCTTCGCATTCCCCACTCGAGGCAATCTCGTACCATCCCTTCCCGCCACCTAGTGTACTTGCTGCTTCAGATGTAGCATCTGAACTACGGTCATTAGGATTCGGATATCGTGCTGACTTTGTACAGCGTACCGCAAGAATGCTCGTGGATAAACATGGCCCTGCTGCCATGCAAGGATCCGTAGAAGCACCCGAAAGATGGCTAATGACTCTCAGAAATGAAGACACGGCCAAGGCGAGGGAAGAGTTGCTCAAGTTATTCGGAGTCGGGCGTAAAGTCGCCGACTGCATCCTATTGATGAGTTTGGACAAGGTGCGTCCCGTTTTTGATCTGCTAAGAGGGTCAACCAACGTGTCATCAACAGCATGAAATCATTCCCGTAGACACCCATGTGCATCAGATTGCGGTGAAACGTTATCGCTTTCCTCGTCCCGCTAGTGCGAAGGGCAAGGTGACCCTGACACCGAAGCTTTATAACGAAATTAGTAATAGACTGGGCGATACGTGGGGCAAATATGCTGGTTGGGCTCACTCTGTACGTGGATCATGCGCTGGTGTCAGTGGAAACATGCATTCTCAAAGTCTTAAGTAGGTCTTGTTTACATCCGATCTCAGAACATTCTCAGCGTATGGTCTCGATGGTGGGGATGAAAACGAGTCGATATCCTCCCCCAGGTCAGTCTCTACTGACTCACGAACGAGGAAGCGGCCCGAAAAGGGGCCACCCTTGAAGCCGAGCCATGATGCAGCAAGGGACTTGGAACTTGCTGTCGGTGAAGGGACCAGTCTTGCAGAGCGGGTAAAAAAGCGGCGTCGAACTGTTGCAGTAACCGCATGATGATTGCATCCTGCAGGCCGCACAGACGCCTACTCCCATAGTCATACGTTATTGCCTACATTGCAATGTATGCACCAAATGACCAGATCTTGGAAGGTCATGCTGCTACTAGTAGTCGTTATCGATGAATATTCTTGAAGCCTTTGCTGACGTAAGCATCGTAGATAGACAGCGGCAGTCGGTCATTTCCAAGTACCAGCGTCCTCAGTTTCTAGCTGTTAATCTGCAGCGATTTTGGTTTATACAGGGTTTCCATTATGTCGACCTCTTCCCAGAAACCTCCGATGCAGGCAACTGTCGATGCGACACAGGATGGCAACCCGGAAGACAACTCATCTGGTTCTGATGCAGAACGTCAGGAAACTGGAGATCAGGATGTGGCGCCAGAGGCATCGCAGGCCTCGTCTTCGAAGCGGAAGAACAAGAAAAGATCTAAAGTTTCCAAAGTCTTGAACGCTATGCGCGGAAATGAGATACCCCAATCAATCGTCAACCACGTCGCACAGCAGGTGAAGGCTGAACAAGGCAAGAGCTCTGCTGCAGCAGATCCCGAATCCATCAGGATGGCCTTGGAGCAGCTAAAGATAATGGATGTACTCAAAGGGAAGACAGGTGTTGGTGGGCGGGGCAAAAAGGCCATGGGTGAACATAAAGTATGTATGTGTGATGGACATCATCCTGCTCTCTTTGACACACAGCAACAGTTCTGGGAAACGCAGCCAGTTCCTCAGCTGGGTAGGATAAGGATAGAGGTTAGTATGCCTTAATCTATGACTGATTGCTTCGGCCAGGTGAAGAACCCCCGGCGGAGGACGGGTTTATTGAACCTACCAAGGCGATTGAAGACGTCCGACATGAACCATACCCCTTACCCAAGGACTTCGAATGGTCTATCCTTGACATCGATGATCCCAAACAGGTTTGATTGTAGTTTGGATCACTGGTGGCATTGTTCATCCGCTATGTAGATCAAGGAAGTTTACGATCTATTATCGCTTAACTACGTCGAAGACGATGAAGCTTCCTTCCGCTTTCAATACAGCGCAGAATTCCTGGAGTGGTGGGCATTCCTCGTTGATAAGTTATTGACTTAGTAATTGAGATAATATAGGGCACTCAAACCACCTGGCTATTACAAGGAATGGCACCTGGGTGTGCGAGTGTCCACAAACAAGAAATTGGTGGCATTCATATCTGGCATCCCCATAACTCTCCGTGTTCGTGGCAAGTTAGTGCTCTCTAGAACTTTTTCGGACTATCCTTAACAGTCCTGATGTAGCATGTTCCGCGCGAGTGAGATAAATTTTTTATGTGTCCATAAAAAACTACGTTCGAAGCGGCTAGCACCCGTACTCATAAAGGAGGTTACACGGCAAGTGCATCTGCAAGGGATAGCCCAAGCAATATACACCGCTGGTGTCGTTATCCCAACGCCCGTTTCAACGTGCCGGTAAATAAAATGTGATCTTTCTCTTCTTTTTTGACCAATCATCTAGGTATTACCATCGCACCTTGAATATTCCAAAGCTGGTCGACGTCAAGTTCACTTGTGTTCCTCGGAACATGACCCTCGCACGGATGATCCGCGTACATAAAATTGACACTACTCCACACTTGCCTGGTCTTCGAGAAATGGAGCCGAAGGACATACCTGAAGTAGCAGACTTATTCGCGCGATACATGGAACGGTTCGGCATGTCACAAATAATGTCTGTTGATGAAACTCGGCACATCTTCCTGAGTGGGAGAGGGGACTTCTCGCAACCCTCTGAAGGGCATAGACGGCCGAAACAAGTGTTGTGGGCTTATGTAGTCGAGGTATGTGACAAACTCTGGAATGATGCATGATGGACTTCATAGAATCTCGTTCTTTCGTAGGACCCTGAATCACATCGTATCACGGATTTCTTCTCGTTCTACTCGCTCCCTTCAACCATAATCAATCACCCTAAATACAACCTCCTTCAGGCAGCCTATCTTTTCTACTATTCGAGCGACTCTGCTTTCGAACCAGGAGCTGAAGAGTCTGGAAATTTGAAGAAACGCCTGGTCCAGCTTATTGGCGATGCACTGATTATCGCAAATCATGCCAAGTTTGATGTGTTCAATGCCGTTACATTGATGGACAACATGTGTTTCTTGGAAGATCTTAAGGTCAGTTTTCTAATACTGTATTGCATCACAGTTACTGATACACGGGAATTTAGTTTGGTGCAGGTGATGGCCTACTAAATTTCTATCTGTACAATTGGAGGACGGCACCTCTGGCAGGTGTAGAAGCTGTTGGCGGAGTAGAGGCAGGAAGAGGTGTAGGTGTGGTTATGACATAGACCATGTAATCTGTCTTCCTGAACGTTTTGCCTGCCACGATCTAACCATCAATACAAATACATTGCAACCACTCATGACCAGCAGTTTCAATCACTATCAATCTCAATAACGTCATCATCGTCGACGCCCCAATCAGGAGTTGGGCTACGTCGCTTTGGCTGCCTGGGTTGGCGTGATATCGACACGCCACCAGATCCAAGTTCACGTGCTCTAAAACTAGATGGAACGCGTGGTTGTGAGCGGGATCCGAGAGTCTGGCCAGTGCCCCAGGTTTTGGTGCTGGCTTCAGAATGCGAAGGAGACTTGGCTCTTTTCTTGCCCTTTGCTGACGGACTAGCTGAACTTGTCGGCATTGATCGTCCGTTGAGTACATTTCCAGAACCAGAGAACGGGGCCTACGAAAAAACCTAAGTGAACGGAGATGAGTCGGTTTAAATGCAGCACTTACAGATTGCTCAGATGAAGCAGAAGGTTCCGGGACAGTAGATTCTAAGGACGTATATGGAACAATCTTGAAACCGAAGAACAACTTCCCAAATGGGAGGTTCAATGCGGCGGGGACTTTCGCGTCGGATTCTAGAGAGTCACTCGTAACGACCTTGCGTCTGTTGTCCATAAGTGGGGTGACAATCTCGATTGACATGGTAAACGTACTCTGTGCGGATTATCTTACTTCCCTCAGTCACTTGCTCTACTCCACGGTGACTAATGCCCTTGCCCTTCGTCTTCCTGCCGGACAGAGTTTCTCCTTTGCCTTTGAAACTTTCCCAGTGGTCGCCTCCCTTGCTCACCGTGGAGGCACCACCAGTAACAAACCCTCCAGCGAGGGACGATGATGGCCGAGAGGAGCCGGGAGACGACGAATTCAGATCGATGTTTAACTTAGAGGCCATTGTGGACGGCGGCTGAGCCTTAGGACGTTCAGGCTCCACGTATCCAACAGGGGGCGCGAAATCGACTTCAAGATCTGTGTCGAGGACACATATACCGGCGCCCCCTGGAACTGTCTCCATCACCAAGAATCCAAAAACCATGGAGTTGTAATGTATTTCGATTATATCTCCCTGAGTAAGAGCCGAAAAGTTGCGAAGTGCTTGTTCCAAGCTACCCTTCAGTCAATACACAGAAAGATCATGTGTTAAAGCGACATACACGGCTTTGGGATCAGATATTTCAAGAAAATGAACTGTCTGCGCTTGAAGTTTGACGAATTTGCCCTTAGGAAGTTCTATGCCGGTGATCCGAATAGGATCACCCTCTTCCAATCGCAAGGTTTTCATCATCCAGTACGGAAGATGGACCACTCCTTCTTCAGCGATGAATTCGAGAACACCGGCATGAGTCGATGCAGCCGAATTTGAGGGATTGCGCAGCTGGAACATCCAAGGGGATTCAAGATCCAAACTTGTTAGGTGCGCCAATGCAGATGGTGGCATGACAACTTGAGAAGATCTGTCATTTTCCGCGGAGACTGAGTACAAAACACGCACTCTTTCCTCCATAAGAGAGGTTTTCACGCTCTCGACCAGGAAGCATGGCCACACTGTACGCTCTTAGGTATTCATCGAAGGCTCTCGGGGGAGGGCGACCCATACGAGGACCCATTGGACCTCCAAAGCCCCTGTGAGGCAGAGATCAGTCGCTAGATCCCGTTAAATGACCTAGAATGCGTACTGTGCAAATTGAGCGAACAAGCCACCTGGACCACCGCCCAGTCCATTCTGGTTTCCAAACTGACGTTCGATGTCAGTTACACTGATGAATCGTAGACGAGGATACCCACGAAATCCATTGCAAGTTGTGGTGCAGGAGTGAGAGGGAAATGGCGTACGCGGCATCTCCCAAATAGGAAGCTGTAGACTCTGCTTCCCTCATCTCTGATAATCGCCAAAATGACCTCAAAAGCTGCTCCAGCAGCCGCACAGACTGGTCGTGGTGGTCCCAATGCTGCCTTCAATGACAAGGTAAGGGATTTCTCTGTCGCGTCCACGGTACAACTACTAACACGCGTACAGGGAAAGCCGATGGAAATCCGGATGTCCAACATGGTCGCTGCCAAAGGTTCATTTCCTCGTGTAATACACTTCCGGTCTGGCTCAACGACCCTTATACAGCCATCAGCGATGCAGTCCGAACATCTCTCGGCCCAAGAGGAATGGACAAGATGGTATTTATCACAACGATCTCATAGTCACGCTAAGCGTTCAATCTGGGCCTTTCTTCCAGATTCAAACGGCCAAAGGGGAGGTCATCATTACGAATGATGGCGCGACAATCCTTAAAAGTATACAAGCACTCCACCCCGCAGCCAAGATGGTAAGCCCAATCGCACCTCCCTGGATGACGCGGTTGGCCAGATATGACTTGGTTAGCTTGTTGACCTCTCAGCCGCTCAAGACGTCGAGGCAGGTGACGGAACAACCTCAGTAGTCGTGCTAGCTGGTAGTCTTCTCGGAGCGGCGGAAAAGATGCTCCAGAAAGGCATTCATCCTACGATCGTCGCCGAATCTTTCCTCAAAGCATCTGCAAAAGCCGTACAATATCTGACGGACATCTCGATCCCAATCGACCTCACCGACAGGAACAGTCTCCTCCGCGCAGCCAGCACGTCGTTGAACTCCAAGGTTCGCGAATATCAGGTAGTGTGATTTAAGACTAACTCTAATCCTCTAAAGATCGTCTCCCAATATTCTTCTATTCTTGCTCCAATTGCTGTTTCAGCTGTCATTCGGCTTGTTACACCAGACTCGTCCAGCGTCGATCTACGCGACATCCGAGTGGTGAAAAAAGTTGGCGGTACCATCGAAGATACTGAACTCGTGGATGGCGTTGTCTTGAACCAAAATGTCATTGTATCTGCAGGTGGTCCAACGCGGATAGAAAAAGCTAAAATTGCCATCATCCAGTTCCAACTCTCCGCACCAAAGCCTGATGTAGGTCCACTGTCCTTATTACTTCAGGATTGACTCAGGGCCTTCAGATGGACAATACTGTTGTCATCAACGACTATAGACAAATGGACAAAGTTATCAAGGAAGGTCGCCAGTACCTCCTTAACATTTGCAAAAAGATCAAGAAGGCGAACTGCAATGTCGTTCTCATTCAAAAATCCATCTTACGTGACGCAGTTGATGACACATCTTTGAGCTTCCTCAAGCGTCTGAACATCATGGCCATCAAGGACGTAGAACGTGATGAAATCCAATTTCTGTCGAAGAGTCTCGGGTGCAAGCCCATCGCCGATATTGACGCATTTACGGAAGATAAATTGGGGTACGCGGATTTAGTTGAAGAGGCACCTCATTCTGGAGCAAAAGTTGTGAAAATAACGGGTGTCAAGAACCTAGGACGCACGGTCAGCATCCTTGCCATGGGTGGAAACAATCTCGTCGTTGAGGAGTGTGAGCGGAGTCTACACGACGCACTCTGTGTGGTCCGGTGTCTCGTGAAAAAGAGGTGATGATTTGTGCACTCCACATTTGTGCATGGCTAAACCTTCCACAGAGCACTTATCTGTGGTGGTGGTGCCCCTGAGATTCACGTATCACGAATGCTGTCCCAGTACGCGCAGTCGTTGAAGGGAATGGAGGCCTATTGTTTCCAGGCGTATGCTGATGCCCTGGAAGTTATCCCGACGACATTGGCGGAGAACGCGGGATTGAATCCCATCCAAATTCTGACAGAACTTCGCAACCGACATGCTCTGGGTGACCGGAACGCAGGCATCAACGTCCGCACGGTGAATTCATGTACCACGAGACACGTAGATACAAGGCTAATGTTTCTATAGGGCCTCATATCAAACATATTGGAGGAGGACGTCGTTCAACCGCTACTCGTCTCGACGAGCGCGATAGAACTGGCGACGGAGACCGTTGGTTTGCTGCTGAAGATTGACGATTATGTACAAGCAAGATAAAGTAATCTGAAATACACCAGTCATGTAGTCACCGTTCGGAGGAGTGAATTCTGTGAGACAACCTTGTCTCAGCTTGGGACTAAGGTTACGGTAGAAAAGGAAAAGAAAAATGCCAGGACCGTGGATTGAACACGGGACCTCCAGAATCCGATGAGACTTCAGTCTGTTGCTCTCCCAGCTGAGCTACCCCGGCTTGTATTTGGAGAGACTGGCTCGCTAAACAATCACATCGGCCTATTCGCTACCCTTTTCGTTGTTCCGTAGACTGTGCATCATCTACCTTGCCACCATGTCTGGCGCAGGTTCCCGCGAGAATGTCTTCGCAACACGAATGGCCCTTACCAATATGAAGCTCCGTTTGAAGGGAGCAGAGACCGGACACTCCCTCCTGGCGAAGAAGCGAGACGCGCTAACCACAAGATTCCGTGCAATCCTGAAGAAGGTAGATGAAGTGCGTAGGTGACAGCATGAGCCAACCAGCCAGATGACCCACTTTCATTCACATAGGCGAAACGGAAGATGGGACGCGTGATGCAGCTTGCATCCTTCTCTATGGCTGAAGTGACATACACAACCGGTGATATCTCGTACCTCGTACAAGAACAGGCCAAACAGGCCTCTTTTCGGGTGAAGGCCACACAGGAGAACGTCTCCGGTGTCTTGCTTCCCGCTTTTGAAGTCGATCGTACCGCTGGTTCAGGTAGGCTCGAACCATACCTCGTCCGGGTATCATTTCACACCTCCGGCCAGACTTTAACCTCACAGGTCTTGGACGTGGTGGACAACAAGTACAACGTGCTAAAGAAGTCTACGCTAAGGCTTTGGAGACACTCGTCGAGCTTGCGTCCTTACAAACTGCATTCACCATCCTCGACGAGGTTATCCGAGCTACCAGTCGACGAGTAAATGCCATTGAGCATATCATCATTCCGAGATTGGACAACACCATCAAGTACATCATAAGTGAACTGGACGAGATGGATCGTGAGGAATTCTTCAGGTGAGCTGGCTGATGTCATTGACTTAGACCGATGATTCACGAACTCTGTAGATTGAAAAAGGTACAAGGCAAGAAAAAGAGGGATGCTGCGGCTGTTGTGCAGAAGAAGGCTGCCGCTAGTGCAAAGAAGAAAGCAGTTGCTGCTAAGGAGGCTAGCAAAGCACCGCTTGCACAAGAAGTCAAAGAAAATGTGGAACCCCCTAAAGATACAGGTGAAACGAAACCAGCTGATGAACCCGCTGGCGACAAACACGTTGTCACTGATGATGCTAAGGTGGATGGTACCTCGCTGGCTACTGTGGAAGTCAAAGACACAACTACCGAAGATGTGACTGAAGCCAATGCAGAAAAGGTCGAAGAGCTTGCTGGCGAGGATCATGCCGGTGCAGAGCATGTCGGTGCAGAGGTAACGGAAGAAGTCAGCGGCGAGGTCGTCGGTGAAGAGGCAGCGGAAGAAATTGGCGGAGAGCATGCCCCTGCAGAAAGAGCAGGGGAAATTGGTGAAGTGCCTGTGAGCGCAGAGGCGGAAGAACATGCCAGTGCAGAAGTAGAAGAGGTGCAAGCCGGTGCAGAAGCAAAAGAGGAGAAAACTGATGCAGAGGCAAAAGAACAACCTAGTGCGGAGACAGAAGAAGCACAACCCAGCACAGAGGCAGGAGAAGAGCAGCCCAGCGCAGAGGCAGGAGAAGAGAAACCCAGCGCAAAGGCAGGAGAAGAGCAGCCCAGTACCGAGGCAGTAGAGGGTACTGCAGACAAGCCTGATGAAGAGCAAAATGAAGGTCAAGGCATTGTCGGAGTGGCTGCTGAAACGGGGGTGACGGAAGAACAGACTGAAGAAATACATGTAGGGGAAGAGCAAGCCACGGCACCAGAAGGCGATGAGGTGGACCAAGCATTACCTGAAACCCAAGGAGCGCAGGATGTTAGCGAAGACGAAGACGAAGAGGATGGCTCCGGTGACGAGGAACTTCCGACCGCACTTCCGGAGGAACCTACAGTAGATCTTCTGAGCACCAAGGATGACGATATCATCTTCTGAAGGCAGGGTTCTGATTTGCTTTGATACCATCACGATCCGTTTTGTTTTATGTTCGCTGCATCCCTCGTAATGATTCCATATTCTCACTCATACAAGACTTGGCAGTCGCTAATCAGTAGGCAGGTCATGATGCATATCATGTGCGGAATGACGCATAGATACATGGTGATTTTTAAGCAATGTGAGGGAATGATCAAAGGGAAGTATCAGTTTACTATCACGGTAACGTGTCAGTACACTTGGGAATGAAGTTGGGATATGGTACGCACGTCGATCATCTCCACGTCACCGGATGGTTGTGCGGTCTTCTTTCTGTCCTTTCTGTCCAAAATTGCTCGCCTAACGAAGAGGCCACATGAGGTCGTGAGGATAAAGCTACACCATTAAACATACCTGTCCTTGTCAAGCTTGATGGTGGTAATGACGACTTTGCTGGGGTGAACACCGATGGGTACTGATGCACCATTTGACTTGTCGCGTTGTACGCGGTCGACGTGGATGACCCATTTCTTACGATACACCTGCGTAACCTTCCCCTCGCGACCCTTGTACTTCCCTCGCACAATCCTTACTTCGTCGTCTTTTCGAATTGGTAGTGACCGCGCCTAATGACAAAGACTAAGTCACAAATACTGGCAATACGGACACCAACGTACGCTGTACTTGCCCCGAAGCTCCTTAGACAAAGGCGACGACATGATCTTGCGCCGGACGGAAGAGGGAGCACTGAAGTGAGCCTTGCGAGACTTGCGCCGCGAGGAAGAAACGTCTGATGGACACACCAGCGTGATTAGTACAACAGAAATCACAACACGCGCATCATCCGAACAACGGCCTAGCCATCCAGTCGATCCAACGCCAAATGCACCAACTCAACAGCTTCCTCGGATTCCAGTATGCAGTAGGGAAAGGACTGACCGGGGTTGAACTTCATCTTGAGCTTGAGGACGCCTTTGACGATGGTGGAGGGCTTTGGATGTCGTGTGTGTGGACGAGTTATTTGGTTCAAAGTTTGTACACCGGCATGTGCCGAAAAGCCTTGCTGTGTGACGTCAACCACTTGCAGGTAAGGAACCAATTGCTGAGCTCTCCATGGACAGGGTGCGTTCGACAAAGCTTAAATTCAAGGGAGAAAAGACAAAGAAAAAGCGTAAGAGAGACGACGACGACGGCGCTCCCGCTAAGCAGAGCCGTGTCGAGGACGAGGAGGAACCCGACACATGGGTCATGCCAGAACATGCAACGGAGATTCGCGGACCAACGTTCATTATACACCCCTCCGACCCTAGCCCCATCTCCGTCAACTTTGACTCCACGCGCAATCGGATAATCTTGCATTCCTTTGATAAGGACACATCGCCGCTGCTCGACCGCGTTCCGACAGAGGTCTCCCAGGTCTGGGTTGTGACGCGTGTAGCTGGTTCTCCCACCATCAACCTCCGCACGGGCACAGGGGAAGGCAAGTTTATGTCCTGTGATAAGCACGGCATTGTATCCTCAGACCGGGAAGCCCGTGGACCGGAGGAGGAGTGGACCCCTGTTCTTCTTCCTGATGGCATGGTCGCATTCCAGAATGTCTACGAAAATTATTTGAGTATCGATGAGGTTGCTGGTGGCACCTTACAATTACGGGGTGACAGTGAAGAAATCGGGTTCAGAGAACGGTTCTGGGTAAAAATTCAGAGCAAGTACAAGAAGGAAGCCCACGAAGAAAAGAAGAAACGGGAAACTGTCACAGAAATGACAGTTATCGATGAAGCCGGAACCAAGTATGTTTCTTTTACCGAATATTATTTCCGTCGGGCCAATGACGTGTTTGTCACAGTCATGTATATCAGGCATGGGGTGCTGGCCGCTCCGTCGTCTCCCAAGATGATAAAAAAGAAGTGGGTCTGACCTTCCTTTCTTCGTCGACAGGCTAACTCATGTCGTGATCTAGCTGAAACGTGCACGTAAAGAAGGACGGTTGGCAGAAGCACTATTGGACCGCCGTTCCAAGCTGAAGAGGTATGCTATTGCGAATATTTTAGAAACGATCGGCTGACCTTCGTTTTTAGTGACCGATTTTGTTGACCCTGCTACTATATCTGTGTTCTTCGATCACCTACCCATTCCTGTATCATATCCCATCGATAGGCGTCCGACGTTCCAATTTAACCTGTCTGCTCGCTCGCCATGTTCAATTTCCCATGTGGGAGATTATAAAAGTGCAAGCAGTTCTTGGATTCCAGGTTCTTTTTTTTCGGACGAGGTGATCATTCTTTCACGGCCCTACTTGCTACCAATTACCAGGATGAACCAGAGGGACTCTTTTCCGATGCCTTACTGTCAGATACGCTTTGTATGGCAGTTATCCCGCGAGACAGAGATGGACCCCATTCATTTCTCCAAGTTTAGAGTTGGTGTTCATGAATACAAACCATCTTTTCCTCTGATTGACTATGTGTCCTCCAGAGCACCGTTAAATCTGCAGCAAAGATGTATTTAAATTGTGAATTGCGACCAGAGGAGCAAAATATCAGTGCTCTTCGACGCTTTATGGACGCGGTAAGTTACTAGGACTTCTACTTTTCCTATTCTAACGTGCCGAAGGTCCACGAACGCGAACCCAGCATTTGTAAAAAATATGAAGAATCGTGGCCTGTAATGGCGTACCTGGAAATATATCTTTTGGGCCGGATACGATTCAGCGCACATCAGAACAATCGTTACGGGCCACGCACTCGCTATGTTAGGTGTCCTGAGCCAATATGGTTTCGCTATGCAGAGGTATTTTCAACTCATTTGGGGTAGTAATGACCATATCTGAGTTTTCCTGAGCAGGCGAGGTCCACTGGGCGGTTCCGCCGGAATTGTCAGAGTGGAAATAGGCGTGCTGTCGAGGTTAGGCTTTAAACGTTCAATCAATTCTTGGAGTGACACCCATCTACCTTAGAGGCCCTTACCGTCGTCAGACCTTTACAAACCTCCCTCGAAATGCACTAGTGGAATAGACATTGTCGAGAAAATACTCAAGCACGAATATCACTCTCCCTCGCCTTCTGAATCTTTTTGCGAAATTAGGGATGAAGATGAGATGTCAGAGATCGGAAGTGACACTGACAACTCTGTCACAGTAATTGAATCTGGCTCAAACGACCAACGCCGTGGTTGTCTTGCAGTGGCATCCATCGACCCCCTCCTTGGCTTCTTGTCCTCTGTGAGACCTAACCTTGGAAATTTCCGAACCCACTTCATCGACATGGGATTTACGGATGGGGAGGCACTAGATGCCTTCTTCTCGTGGCCCATCGACGTGCAGGAGAGTACTATGAGGACACAGTTTGCGCAAACGATGAATGTCCTGCAGTTGACCGGTTTACTTGTTACATTGCGCGCTCGGCAGATGGCACTGTGATACCTCGTGTCCCCTTCCATAGAATATCTTTTTCAAGTATACCATTGGTTGTTGACGTGTGTTGACCAAAGACCTGTGATCCGTAACGAGTCCAAATACCTTCACATCACGTTTGCATAACGGAAGTACCGTTGTCCTTTTGCCCTCGACTCACCATGGAGAACAACAGACCAGATGCCGCGGCCGAGTTCACACCAGAGGTCGTTCCATTCATCGGAAGTCTTTCCACTCAGAGCATTGCTCTCGTTTCATTCGTTGCTGCCGTATTCCTTTTCCTAGGTTCGATGCTTTCGTGGTCCTCCCTTATGAAAATTTGACCTAAGCTCATGTAGTCTTGACACTGATGAGGAGAAGGTCCACCTCGCGAGGAAATTCACTATTACTAGTTGGACCTCCTGACTCCGGCAAAACGGCCATCTTCTCAACTGTCAGTTCTATGCTACCCTTGTTTACTGAACACCGCTGATGGTGAGAAGATCAGCTTTCATACAATCAGACTCTGCCATCCCACATGTCATTACAGACGAACTCGACCGTCGTAGCGCTATCAGGCTCGAAAATCTTACGGGTTGTAGATGTACCCGGGCATCCTCGAATCAGAGACCAATTCCGTGATCACTTAGGGGTTGCAAAAGCCATTGTATTTGTTGTTGATGCGAGTACCATTTCTCGCAATGGCCACGCCGTCGCAGAGTGCGTTCTCTTTGCTTCTCTTGGCCGATCGTTCACACGTTGCAAAGACATTTGCATCAGGTTTTGCATGCCATTACATCACTGCCTCCTTCACATCCTACACCACCGCTAGTCATTCTCGCCCACAAGACCGATCTCTTGAAGACAAGTGCTTCGACAAGTTCGGCGGCAGACATCGCCATCTCGCGGGTGCGAACCATCTTGGAACGTGAGCTGGAGAAGAGGAGAGCATCACAAGCAAGTGGTGTCGGCATTGAGAGTTTGGGCGCGGAGGGTGAGATTACAGAGATGGGTGGACTGGATTGCGTTGGACCTGCTGGCGTTGCATTTAAGTTTTCTGAATGGGAGGGCGGTGAGGTTGATTTTGCTGCAACTTGGGTCAAGGTTGGAGAGAAGGATGAGGAGGGAAAAGGCGAAGGTGAAGATGGTCTGGCCAGTCTGAAGAATTGGTTGGGTGAGCTCTCGAACTAAGCTCAAGTATTTTGCAGTTCGTAATAGTATCTACTATGTTATTATTTATTGTAGACAAACATGACCAAACACGTGGTAATTTAAAAGCAGCTTGTGTTCTGATCTTTTCTCCAGCGCATCCTATTAGACAGTGCCCGTTCAGCCGATATTTCCAGGTAGGACGATGGCGATTTGGTATGCGGAGAGGAACGTCGGTTTGGACTAGAGCATGCGCACCTCCTCTTTACTGAGGGCATGGTGTAGTGAGCGTCAGACCCTTCCTACATCTGTGATTTTTTTTTTCGCGTAGTCATGAATCCTCCAAGATATACATAGTTGCGCTTTTCAACCGTTTGACGACAACCTCCTTCCTATCAGAGTTTGGAGTATGCGTCTATAGAGTGCTTATGGTAGGTGCATGACCTTCGAATCGATACTTCCGTACATTTCATTGCTCGTATGCGTGCACTTTTCGCCGAGGTTTGGAATTGTGACACGTGACGTCATGCGACTTGGAATCGACCGTGGCAATCTGATAGTGGGTGACGAGGACCTTAGACGGGCTGGGTTAGACTGACGTTGCTCACTAAATTCGTCCCCCCGCAGGCTAGTCCTAGGTATTCTAAAGACCCCAAAGATGATAATCGTTCTTTCTCGATCACACTTCCAAGCGCACACATAGTGCCCCTCTCCCCTACAAACTGGGACCTAGGCCCTCAGACCTTCTTGTCAAGCTAAATTTGATTATTTGTCATCCAACTAACCAGACTCGTAGGTACGACCTCTCTCCGGCGTCGTATGTCTCTTCACCCTATCCGCATTCCCATAATAGTGCTAAGGCACTCGATGCTCATTATTTCACTGGTTCATCTGTAGATTTTGAATTGAAATGAGGCATGTCGGGGAAGAAAGAGGCATGCACAGCCGCTGCAGCACATTGACAACGTCAACGATGATAATCTTTCCATGGCTGATGACAGCCACAACGACTGCAACGGCTTGCCTACAACAGCAAACGATGAAGAGGATGGAGTGTGCGGTCAGCCATCGCGCTGCCTCAGTAACATCGACGATGCTGACACGCCTATACTCCCTCGCCGACGAGTAGTGCTACCGCATTGCAACAAGAACGACAGCAACGAAACCATGCAAACGACGAAATGGTGTTCATGACGGATGGCCAAGTCTGCATCACGTGGAGCGGCGATGATGTCGACGACAATACATGCACGACTATTGCTGAGCGAAGGCTGCTGACTTTTCAGCAGGCGGAGGACCATGCATAGCTATCTGTACAAAACATCAGATGTGCTTCAGGTGCAAATGTCAGGACATATGATTCTATCTAGTTATACACTCAGAGGCTCTGTCTATTCCTTTGGGGCTGTTCGAAGGCGCCCAGTCAGCTCACAAATCGTCTGATGAGTTTCTTCCGTGTCTCGTGACGTGACCGGCTGCGTTGTCACGTCACGAGACACGCCAACACCAATTTGCTCTTCGCGCTTGTTCCTCTCCCGACGTCAACGACCATGTTCATCATCAACTGGTTCTGGGATATTCTCGCCCAGCTGGGTGGGTTCAGTAGTCATACATGAAACTCAAAAATTCACTGTCGTTTCATTCAGGCTTAATGCACAAGAATGCTAAGATCCTCTTCCTCGGTCTCGACAATGCTGGAAAGACGGTGAGCTTCGTCCCCTGCTCAAATATCTACCTGCTTAGGTTTTGTCTTGGAAGACTCTCCTGCACATGCTGAAGAATGACAGACTGGCAACTCTCCAGCCCACTCTTCACCCAAGTAACTGCTTCCCCATACCTTTACCTGAATTCAACGGACTCACTTCCCTCAACCAGCATCGGAGGAACTGGCCATTGGAAATGTCAAATTCACTACTTATGATCTCGGAGGACATCAACAGGGTGCGTATTACCTCTCCTTTTCCGGCTTTCAGGGTACGCCTTCAGCTCATCCCAATTCGGATGTTCACAGCCCGTCGTCTCTGGAGAGATTACTTCCCCGAGGTAGACGGTATTGTCTTTTTGGTTGACTCCGCCGACTATGAACGTTTTGCCGAATCCAAAGCTGAATTGGATGCACTCCTCTCAATCGAGGAACTTGCAAAGGTGCCCTTCTTAGTCCTCGGCAACAAGATAGATGCCATTGGTGCCGTGAGTGAAGAGGAGCTTAGGCACCACCTAGGGCTTTACCAGACAACTGGCAAGGTACAGTTTTGTTCCATGTTGTACTACCAATACCGCCTTACTCAAGCTACTGTAGGGCAAGGTGCCCCTGAGTGACATTAGGCCTATCGAGATCTTCATGTGCTCCGTCGTCCAAAGGCAAGGGTATGGTGAAGGTAAGGTTCTGCTGAAATCATTGTCGTTGCGTACTTATCCTTTTTCATCACCAGGCTTCAGATGGCTATCTCAATATGTGAGTCTCCGCTGGTATTTTTATTTCTTTGCTGTCTGATGTATTCATAGATATGATGTCCGCGTCCCGGGGTAGCATAGGGGGGATATGTTTAATCTTATGATACTCACATCTGCACTTGTTGTGAGCATTGTTGCTCGGTTTCCTCCTTTCAGTTTATGTTCTTTTGTTGCATTCCCCCTTTCTATCAGACCCTTTTTACAAAGACTCGGTTCCTGGATCAGCTACTTCTGTAGATGCACTGAAAGTAGTATTGCTCAGGTGGTTACCCGCAAGGAATTTACATGGCACCTGTGGCATATCCCTGCATGATCCTTCCAAGCACCCACGCATGGCCAGCAAAATAGACCAGACTCCTCAACCAAAGACTGAAATATACGTTGTCTCCCATAAACTCTAACTTATATGCCTCTGCAAGCCACATAGCTTGCATCCCAACCCAGACAGCACAGCAAAACCACGAGAATCGGGTTCTCGGGGCCAGTAGAGGGAGGAAGAGAGTGTACCACAAGAAGTATTGTGATGTACAAACACGATTGAATAGCACGAACGTGTAGGTTTGGACAAACCATGCGAATGGAAGATCCATTAGCCGTCCACCAAAGATAAGCCCGGTGCCAATAGAAAGTGAGAGTTGAGGGATGAGACTCATGAGAGGTGAACGAATAAGACGGTGCCACATCGGAATGACTCGCGGTTCGCTCGCAGCTCTCTCTGGATAGCTGAGATACGTGAGATAGAAATATGGGGAAAAGTTATGGCGGTGGTCTAGACGGTGTGCGTGATACAGGAATGCCTCGTACAAAAACGGGTACCCCCAACTATCGGTGTAATCACTTCGGGTCGAGGCTCGATGCTCAATTGGTGGACACGTACATTGCATAACAGAGGCCACCTAAAGCGAAAAAGGTAGACGCGCTGAGGATGGCGAACCGAATAGTTTTCTTGCAAACAAGTCCCCATAGACGTAAGAGGCTCTTGGGATCCCATCGAGTGCGCGAGGTGATAGCAACGACACAACTGGCTCCGTAGATGACCGGGTATATTTTCCAATGCGTGCTTATACCTAGCATAATGGCAGCCAAGTCCCATCGGCGTTGGAGTGCAAAGTAAAGCGTGAGGAGCACAAGAGTGCATAGAAGCGATTCAGATGATCCGCGTGTGGATATACTGAAAACCAGAGGATTCAAGAGATGCGACCCGGCGAGAAAGGCTGCCAAAGCGTCGTCCTCGGGGCCAGCTACGTGTTGCGAGGTACCTTTTCGATCGTCGGTGTCTGGATGTGGTGACGGTGGTCTGGAATCGAACCAGGGAAGGATCACGGTCACCAGTATGCGATATATGAGCACTCCATTGAGAAGGTCACAAGCGGCGAACAGGTATTTTCCATACGACGGATGTAAAAGTTCGTTGGGTAACAAGAGCACCGCCAATAATGGCGTATAGCGATACGTCTCGCGAGTGTATGGACTGTAATGGATGTGTCAACGCAGACTTATCGTTTGGCAACGAAGTCACTCACTTTCCGATATGCAAGCCTAGCCATTCCGTCAGTGGGCCGTTCGCTATGTTGCCCGACCCGGCATTTGGGTGGATTAGAAACCGTGCTGCATCGCTGAAGACACGGTAGTCGATGTCAGTGTACTTCACAATAGAGCGAGCGTCATGCCATTCGCTATAGAGAATTAGCCCTATCCGTATGATCGCTGATGCGGTGAAGAGAGTTCGAAAGGAGGGAATGAACTTTTGCCAGGCGAGCTTGGACTCGGCCATGACAGAGTAGTAGCCAAAGCGTGAAGTTAGTCGCTCCTCTCGGGGATCTTTCAAGCTGTCAATTATTATACACAGCAGGGTGTAGATACGGAACTCGGAACAAAGTTATGCCATCTGCAACGACCGTAGTTGCCATCGTGAGCAGTAAGATTCCCTTCAGTGATGGACAAGCTGTACCGAGTTATGCTGATAAAGTAAAAAGTGGTTTGCATTCAAGGCCGAACACAAAATACTTCTGCTTATATCGAAGATGGTCCACGTAAGACAAATTGGCATATAGACGGGCAGGTGGAAAGAGAAATCCGTGCGGGACTTAAGTTATGCTGGGTTATGTGTACTACCAAAATCTAGCAAGTCGGTTGGGAAGGAGGTTTCCAAAGTCGTTTGATCAAATATATGCCCACGCTGCGACACACCCAACTTCGATGGCAGAGTCTGACGAAAGGCTGCTGATTCAGATTGGGTCCTACAACACCAATCTCCAAGGTGGCGCCGGTGTTCCCCAAGACTTGGTGGACTGGCTTTCACCAACTCTCCAGGTATCATCCTTTCTCTCAAAGAATCCTAGGGCGCCAGACATCGTTGCCATTGGGTTCCAAGAATTGCTGCCACTTCACCTTGGACGTGCGTTCTATGACCCTGCCTTGGTGCATGCACTGAATCGTCTGCAAAGTCGCTGGACTCTCACATTCCATAATCAACGAGAGAGACAAGCACATACGGACGCAGATAGAAGCCCACGTACCGAATAATGAATCATACTCTCTCGTGGCCAAGGTCGTCAATGTTGGTGTCGCTTTGTTGGTCTATGCCAAAGATGACACTGTCGCACGCCGAGTGTGCGATGTACAGACGCAATGGACAGGCTGTGGGCCTGCTTACATGGGTAATAAAGGCGCCGTAGGCATACGATTCCGTGTTGCGAATCACGGTTCCAAGGCTGGCGAGGTCTTCACGTGGGTAACTGACCTCGAGGATCTTTGTTCAGCAAGGACTTATGATGCCTGGCAGGTTCGTGTGCGCACATCTGACAGCCCATGAACCCAACCTTGCATACCGGATAGCCAACTACAACCACATCGTCCGTACTCTTTTATTTTCCCCCTCTTCTTCAGATACTTGTCAGACGCCCACGACCATGTATTCGACCTCCCATCTTTTCTTCTTCGGTGACCTGAACTTCCGGGTATCGATGCCCTCTTCGGAGACGAACGGGCGTCGGCCCCCTGAGGAAGTATGGTCTATGTTGAAGGACGAGAAGACACGCGAGACTCTAAAGGAGTATGACCAGCTTACGAATGCACGCCGAAATGGTCAGGTGTTTGTAGGATTGAAGGAAGGACCATTTTGGACTTTCAAATGCACTTATAAATACAAGCTGGGCGAAGTTGACAAGTACAAGTAAGCCCTTCCCTTTCAGTGACGTCGCACACCTCGCTAAGCTTTCGTCTAGTGCGAAACGCGCACCATCGTGGACGGACAGGATCATGTATTCGACGTATACTGATGCGCCAGGCCCACTCGATCATTCCAACATTAGCAACATTTTGTACACTTCCATCCCTTCATACACCACCTCGGATCACGTAAGTAGTTATTATTGTACGTCGGATGGCTAATGATTGTGTCGTCTGCAGAAACCTGTTGTTTCTATGCTACTCCTTCCTCGACCAGTGTCGACCATCCCTGAAGGCTCCGATGATTCGGAGACGGAAGGAAAACCCCCCAAACTGCAACTACCGTTTACATACAACCCTACACCTGATCCCCTCGCAACATTCAAGCGTTACATTGGCCGCACGCTTGATCGCCTCATCGGATACATATGGGTTTTCCTGACGACCATCGGTGCAGGTTCTGTCGTTTTTGGAATATTCAATTTTTTCTGTGGCTACGCTGCTTGGAACTGGTGGTGGAAGACTCCAACCCCACCCCCTGCTGAAGTTGCTTGATCGTCCAGTCTTCCTGTCGTCGTTGTTATACATATCACTACTTCAGTAATCCCATATGTTTCACACTTGAGTAGTATAAATTCACTACTCGATGCCAAACAAATGGCATTGCAATGGTGTACAAGGCGTGGAGTCCACATACGTGGTGCAAAGCACTTGGACCGACTGCTTTCTAAAAGGAGAGACCACTATGTGCTAAATTCGTACTTGGGTTTAGCAGTCGTTGCCTTCTCCCTCAACGTCAACCCCAATTGCTGATCGACTGTTACGATGGTGAGCTCAACACAACCAGCCCCCCCTCTCAACCAGGTGCGACCACCCACAGTCCCAAACAGTAGATATCCCTCAGTCAGTCAAGGACTCTCTGCGCAAATTCCGTTTTGCGAGGCGCAGCCAAGGCAGCGCGGCTATTATCATCAAGATCAACAAGGTCGCACTCATGATGGAGGAAGTAGAACAGTTTGACAATATTTCCATCGAAGAGCTTGCTGAAGGTATCACTGAAGTCCTTACTCAAGTGCTAGGATTGATACCTGATCCGTAGAACTACCTGAGAACTCGCCCCGATATGTTGTACTGTCATATGCACTAGAGCATAGCGACGGAAGGACTTCATTTCCCCTTGTCCTAATAAACTGGGCGCCGACGACCAGTGAAATCGGGATGTTGACACTTCACGCTAGTGCATTGATCAACTTCCAGAACACTGTACGTGCACCAGTTGGGCTGACTTCACAAGTGATAACTCTGTACTCCAGGCGGACGTGAGCAAGGTGATAGAGGTCCGTGATGGACCGGAGGGATTAACCAAGGAGGTCATAGATGCCCAGCTTTGTCGCACGTAAAGGTGATAATCACTGAGTCCTTCACCGATGAGAATCGCTTGGAGAATCATACTTCAAGTCAGTTCAAGGGCAACGGCAGTCTTGCATGCTCCCTTGACAGCTCGATCTCAGCTGAATATATACTTCCGGCGATACCTTTGGCCTGTGTGAACTAGAGGAAACGTCTGATTGTATCAAGCATAAGAATAGTGCGATTCTACTCCCTAGGAACGAATGGACTCGTGACACGCTTGGAGCGAGCATCGATGACTGCTGGGAGGCTCCGAGCCATTGCCTTGGTACCAGCAGGGAAAGGGAGATCATCTACACCCTTGGGTAACACCTTTTCATACGCACCGATGGCCTGGTGGGCCTTGGCCAATGTCACAAGCTTCTTTTTAGCATCACGTATTAAAACATGGGCATCATCCACGCCCGGAACAGCACCCTTGACGAATATCAAGTCTAGATTGGTGTCGATTCGCATGACAGTGAGATTTTGCACGGTGATGCGTTTACCACCAAGCCGGCCAGCCATTTTTTTCCCCGGCCATACTCTTCCAGGGTCCTAGGCGTAGAAACAGATGTGATATTTCAAATTGTTGCATGTCAGTGGCATGACGAACCTGGTGTGCACCAGTTGCACCTGCAGATCGGTGTGATACAGATACACCATGACTAGCCCGCAAACCTCTGAAGTTCCAGCGCTTCATGACACCCTGAAATCCTTTACCGATTCTGTGAGGAAGATGTTCATTTGTACTTAACTCACAGAATAAAGACCGAATATACGCACGAGTTTGCAATAACATCGACATACTGTCCTGGAACAAAGTGTATGGCAGATAGCGTGGTCCCTTGAACAATTTCCGGTCAATTCATTAACTTACGATGTCCATTGAACTCACCGACTGGGATGTGCGCATCTGGACTCACGGGAAACTCCTTGACAGTGTATTTAGGTGGAACTTTGGCTTTCCGGAAGTGGCCCTTCATTTGAGCTGTCGTTGTTCGACTTGGACGGTCAGACGCGGCGACTTGAACGGCGTGGTACTCGGAGCGGTCAGCACGCGTAGTCACAATGTTGGCAGTCACTTGACAATTTTCGAGCTGTTAAACGCAGTGAGCGAACACGCTTGGCACAAAATTGTGCTGGCACATGCCTGGAGGACTGTCACTGGAACCCGCGCACCGTTGTCGTCCCACATGGCGGTCATTCCCCGCTTGCGAGCGATGAGGCCAGTTCGAAGAGAGTCTGCCATCCACTTGGAGCTCGACTGGGCTGATTCTACGGTATTTGCAAGATTAGCTGCCGTCGTGCGTAGGTGCCTGCATTGTCGCAGTATCTGGTGTGGGGCTTGAGCGAGCGACCGCCATTTGAGCATCGTCGAGTGAAGTAGAAAAGGCTGTCTATTTTGAGTCGAATGTCCTATGTAACTCAGCCAAATGGAATGGCCCACGGACGGAAGACAAAACAGAACGGCGCAGGACAAGAAAGACAACGACCACGATTTCTGGCGTTGGCCCCACCTTGACTATGGCTCGCTGGGTCGAATCACACTCGTAGAGCAGGATGGTCAGCTGAAATGGTCCACCGTCGTCGACACAACGTCAAGTCAGTTTGCATGTATACCCTACTTTCTCGATTAAATAATGTTTCAGGGCGAAGGCTCACTCCTCTGGGCGGATCCACAAGAGTTTTCCCCGAAACGCGTCCCCCTTCCATTAACCTGCGCGAGCATTCCACACGTAAACGCTCTGAGCAAGGAGTGAGTTCCCGTCTCTGAGTTATCTGATGCGTTGCGATCATTATCCAGCTACAATATCTTCGCACGTACTTTCCAGATGCAGACTTTCCCAGTGATCTCGTGCAAGACGAGGTTGTCGCTCAAACCAAGGAATCCAACGGACCTGAGCCATCTCTAGGTAACTTGTTGGAGTTGTCACCCCTGCACCACACGGAAAATGCGTATAACGTACTCTTTCCGATGGGAGATCTGAACAATGAACTGAGTTAGCCTACATTCGTCTTCCTTTCTTGTTCCAAATCGTACTGATCAGTCAGATGTATCCTCGTTGGTTCCAAGTACTTCTGGGAAAACCATCTTCAAGGCTTCCGGCGTTGCCTCATTCACATTTGACACACCAATCCTGCAGCTGTCTTCTTCTGCTCTATCATCGCATGATCCTAATACCGCTCTTGTCCGTACCTATACTTCAGTTTCACTAATAAGAATTTCCCCTGAGGTGGACGGACCACACAAAGAAATTACCAGAGATATCGACCTTACGCGCTCTCACACTGGTGATATCCCAATAGTGGATTCGCGAATTCTTGGGGCAGGACCAGATATAGTCACAGTTAATCGGATTGGACATGTATACAAGTGTAATGTCTATGCGGCCGGTAAGGCAATGTAGGTTTCGCCGCTCTTCAGTGAGCCTCCTTGCTTATTTTACGATGCAGGCAAATGATCGAAGGAAGCAGAGCTTCCGCTGAAGGCAGCCAAGCTGGCCTTGTGGACTATTTCTGGCAGCTTGGCGCAATGAACCGCAATGACGAGTGCTTTCTTACCTCCAGAACTAGCGTCAAACACTTGGATTTTAGGGTAAGTTCGTGCGACTGACATAACAGACTCGTAAACTCATAGGAGCTTAAAAGTCAAGTAACAATGCTACAGTCATCTATTCCCTTGATAATCCTCGAGAAGTTGTCACCTCGTATGAAACCCCGGGGTCAGATCATCTCAGCCGTGTCACCACGACTGGTGGTGTTGTTTGGCTCGACGATCGTTATCCTCGCAAACCCTTACTGGAATTCAAACATCACAGGGGTCATGATGTGACACTCAAAATATTAACCGTTCAACTCACGGATGGTGAGTGCTTTTCCTTGATTAAATTAGCTGGACTAACTCTGAAGCTACTAGGTCCCAAATCGCTATTAACTTCCCGCAAAAACGGCTTGGTTACCGTCTATGATGTTGGGAGAAGTATGCACAACCTGGTGCACTGCAATTCCACTCCTGTTTGCCTACCCTGGGATAAACCGATGTTCACGAAATACACTGGACTTGCGGTGGTGCCCTTGGCCTGCGGGTCGGGCATGTCCCTCCTTCGGTTGACGGAGCAAGGCGGCATTCATCGGCAGGATATCGGTGTTACTACTAGCAGCGAGACTGAGGACCAACCTACTGGGAAGGACGATCCTGCTTACGAGTGGAATGCAGATGTCCAGGAATTGGACCGGAAAGCAAAGAACTTATCCCCGTATTTTGGTCCTGTTGCAGGAAGGCATTTCACTGAAGTTGACTTACGTGCAGCTTATGAGAGTTTGTATCGCTTTCTTGCTGCACGTGGTTGAGATTCAGCATTTCTGTAGGAATATTCGCCTTGAGAGGAAACAACGACAACGACTCGGATGAAGATTTCTGTGCTAAGCTCAGTCGATTCCCAAGCGTTTGGGAACAAACCGAAGTTCCCTTCGAAGGCATGCTGACGATGTGGGTCCATTTTCTACCTTTACGTTTTCCTCTGACGGGATCGCTTCAAGGCTTGACGTAGTCACTCATGTCGCAGAAGAATCGAAAATTCCAGCGTGGGCTGACTTCTTTGCAGGTTGCATCATGGACCACAAGCAAAGCTTCCGAGCGCTTATGCGTGGTGATCTATCTTGCCAAGATCTAGCTAGTCGCGCCCCTTGGCATCACAGCATCCTCGACACGGTGCGTCACCTACCCTACGAAAT